>BSBN01000500.1:5000000-7500000 GCA_027924645.1 Cunninghamia lanceolata | reverse complement strand
GAGCTAAAAGTAGAAAGAAGAAGGAAATTTTAGAAATGATAATTGTGGACTTAAACAATGAAGAAGATTCTGAGGAAGTACTGAGTGATAAAGGGTTTGGTTCACCAATGGTAGAAGAGATCAGTACGAACCAACAAGCAGAGGTTGCTTCCGATTCTACCGGTCTGATGATAATATCAAATGCACCTTCTAAACAACTGAATCTTAATAAAGAAGTTCAGTCCCTACACCCGAATGGTTGGAAAATTCAATTAGTGATAAAAGGAAAATAGTTCTGTTTTCATTACCATTGGAAGACATGGTTAGCAAGTGTCTAGGAAAGACTCCTAAATCCAAAAAGCTAAAAACCACTTCCAGGGTGGACATTGACCCTAATACAGGAAATTAGAATGTAGAGATAGCCCAACCAATAGCTGATGAAGAAGTTTAGGACCCCACAGTTCATGATTTCATAATAGAAAGAATAGATCTTGGAACTGCATCGCATGCCGCGAATGTGCATCATCTCAAAGCATCTACCAAAAGGATAGTTAGCCGTACCTGGAAGGATGAAAAAGATAAGAGGGAGTTGAAACAAGCTTTACGATCAATGGTATAGTATATAGACGCCATTCATAATCCAGATCCACAACCTGTTTCTCAACTACCTCTATCTTTTGACCCAAAATCTCTAGTTAATCAGAAAATGCTCGATCAAATACATAGAAACAAAATGGTGACCAAAGTGTTTGATGATTGGCTGGATGGTATCATCCAAAAGGGTACAGAATATATTAATGAATTGAAAAGTATATGTGATGAAACCATGGCTACTATCAAAGATTTGAAAACACAGAATGCTTCGTGGGAAAAAGATGAAGGGAAATGGATGAATGTGATAAAATCAAATTGGTGAAGTTCAGAAGTATGGGGTGATGAAGTTTTTATCAAAAAGGAATATAACAAGTCTAAAGGATAATACACTGTATGTAAGTAAGAGAAACATCGAATGGAGAAACTTAGTATCTAGACAAGGATGAATTGAATTTACAAAAATGATTAAAGAGATAACTGAGTTTACTCAGTCTTTACAGCATGATTTGGAATGTATCGATGTGAAGTACATAAAAGATGATGGGGAGCCAAAAAAGGATATTGATACAGTGGTACAATCCTTCAGAGAGAAAATTAGTTTTGTTAAAGAAAATGATAACCTGATAATTGATGATTTCTCTTGGATATCAAAATTAGAATCACTTCTTCACCTCTGTGTCGATGCACTCCCGGAGCATGTGGAAAAAGTGGCAAAAATTTGAAGAGAAATATATGTTTGGAAAGCACAGGTTAAACACATTGGCATCCCTAACTTCCCAAAAATTTAGGAATTTGTTGCCGCATATCAGGAATGGAAGGTGCAACGTGTCTCCTTAGCCGAACAAAGCAAATCCAGATATTCCAATCCACTACCCCAGTCGTGATCGTGCTTACATAATCTCTTTATTTAGTTATTTAGTTGGAATTATGTTTAAAAACTTTGTCTTTTAATGAGCTTTTAAGAAACTAAATCCCGCTATGGGTCAAGGTTTGTTTTAACTCTGGGTTTAAAAGAATTGTTTATTAGGGTAACTATATATATGTTATTAGTTTAAAAAAAAACTGATACAAAGAGATAGAAAAACAAGAAACAAGGAATTTTGGAGCTAAACTTTTATGTTTACAATGTATGTGATGTTTTGTCTAAAAGATTTTCATCTGTGAATGAGAAGAACAAATGATTGCTGCAAACTTAAATCTATGTGTTTAAGTGCTTAAAGTTGGGTTTCTATGTGAACTCTTCTTTTATGTGGTAATTATTCTTTCATTGGATGATTCATCATATATGTTTTATCATTTGCTGGTTCAGTGATACATGTGTATCTTTATATATTTGATTATTGTTGAAGATGGAATCTGTGTGTTCTATCGCTGAGTGATGCTATATGAAAGAAAATATATCGCATTCATGACATAGTGATGTATGGATGTTAGTTTGACTTAAATGCTTTCTGGTTAAAAGTGTGTTCAAATGATTAGGATAATTTGAATTCACTGAGGACTTAAAAGGGAGTTGTACTTTAATTCAGAGGGGAATTATTCCTGATAATTCACCTAGTTGTTGTTTAACTTATTTGTTCTAAAAGGAAAGGGTTATAGAGTCAGAACAAAATATTTTTAGACCAAGACAAATCTGTTAACCAACAGTTTTTGGTGACTCTACTAGGGAATCGAAGTTGTTTGTTGAAAGATTAGTCGCCTTAATATGAAGCAATGATGGTGCTTCCTCATGAAAATATAATTCATGTTCTATAGCCTAATCTTGGTTTTCAAGATGAATAGGAAGACATAATTGGTCAGTTAAATACTCTCGCATGGTGCACTCGCCAAAATATTGATGATTATAGAAGGGCAAGCCGAGTATTAGAAAATGAAGAAGAATTGGCCGATAATTTGAGATTGCTTACTCAGACAAAGGAGGCAAGTAGAAAACAGAGTAAGAAATCCAGCCCCTGAAGTCCTAAGAGGTCAAGAATAGCCTAGAAACTAATAACTACTTATCCAGTTACAATATCAAAAACTGGAGTTCAGAAGATACACAAGGTCTTTGAGGAGAGAGGGAGCTGAAGATCCTACTTTTCAAACGTTGCAAAGCCTAATTTTTCCTTATATTCCTACCCCTATTAGAAGATCTAGGAGTAGACCTCCTAGCCCTCCTAAGCCCTCTATATCCTTTGTCTGTCAAGCCTTAACTCTCTCTGGTACTATCATTCCCTCTGCTATAAGATTTCTACCAATGGCCCAACCTTGGGGAGCAGCTATAGGGCCTCTAAATTTAGGAGCTATCTTGAATCCTCTGCCTAAAAATGCAAGGGAAAACTTACCCAAATTTAATGGAGATGGAAGACAATCACCAGATGAGCATCTAAATGCCTTTGTTGTAGCATGTGGTGTGTTAGGTGTACAACATCAAGATGTAGCCATAAGGCTTTTTGTGCAAACTCTAACTGATATTGCATCACAATGGTTCTATCATCTATCTAACTCTTCAATTACAAACTGGAATGATATGAAAACTGCATTCAAAAATAGATTCAAAAGTGCAGAAGATGAACATTCCCTTCTTGCTCAATTGACTCAGCTCAAGAAAGAAATTCATAAGCCTATGAGGGAATTTATAGCCAAATTCAATAGAATTGTGCACAAAATCCCAATTGCTAAAAGGCCAACTCCTGAGAATCAGAAATGTTTCTTTATCAATTCTATGCCCCCTGATATTAGTTTCCATCTTAGAAGAGGTGCAGTTGCCAACTTAGCAAACACACAAATCTTGGCATTTGGGTCAAAAGATGATCTTCTTATGGCTGGAAAATGGAAGAAAGAAGTCCAAGTACCTAATGCTCATCCCTCATCTTCTACAGATCCCGGGGTTCAAAGACTAGTTAATGATATGATTACTTTAAAAAGACAGATGCCTAAGGTTGGTACTTCATTTCAACAACCATATCAAGATGTCAGCAGAAGAAATTTTAATCAACAGACAAATACTGGTAGGACATTGCCACTTACATCACCACAACCAAGGTTAACTATTGAAGCTCCTCCTGGAAGAGGGAATATGTGTGCCTTTCATTTGACTACTGATCATGATGGAAATTCTTGTCCGGAGATGCTTAGATATGCTCAAATGGCCCCTACTCAAGATGTATTGGGAGAGATTAACAAAGAAGAAAGGAACTTTGAGGAACCTGGCAACTCTGAAATACACTTCCTAGAATATGAATCAGATTCAGAAAGAGGAGGTGAAATATTGGTTACTCTTGAAGATCCTTCATGTGTTGTGCTTACCAAAAGTTAGAAGAATCCAAGATTTTCTAATACTCAAGAAGTGCTTGTTAAAGGTAAGGAACCTCTTATTAGAACCTCTGATACTAATTTGAAGGCCCAAGAAGTTACATAGAAATGATCGTGAAACTTCTTTTGATATTTTAGAATTTTGTAAGTCTACAAAGATTCAAATATCCCCTGTTGAATACCTCAAGTTAAAACCCAAAGAACTTGATAAATTGGTTAAATATGTCAAAGGTGATCCTACACAAATTGAACCTGAAAGTCAACTAAATGTTAATGCTGAGTCTCCCATTGCCCAATTATTTTCTTCTCCACCTGAATCACCCACGTACACTCCTAAAATGGCTGTCAATTCATCTAATGATACTTCTTATATGGTTGATATGAAGCCCAACCCATTTTATGTTTCTTTATTCATAAATGGCCATAAACTCAGTAATTGTACAATAGACTCAGGTACTTCTAATAATATTATGCCTTCTTCCGTAGCCAAAGCCCTAGGTCTATCCCTTACAAAAACATTTGGTAGGTGTTACTCCATGGATGACAAATAGATTTCTTTGCTCAGACAAATTAAAGATGCACAGGTTGCTCTTGCAGCCTATCCTGATAAAAGAGTGAAGTTGACTATCTTGGTAGCAGATATTCCTGCTAGTTATGGGATGCTGTTGAGTAGGACTTTTTGCAAAGATTTAGGTGGGGAGATTAAATTGGATTGGTCAGAAGCTACAATTCTAGTGGGAAAGTAGAAAGTTAAACTAGAACCTGAACCTAAATGCAAGTTTACTGTATACCCTTCTGATGATCCTAAATCTCAGATTCTATTTGAAGAATGCAAATTTGGTAATTATTTTCTCTCTTCTGAAGACATGAAGGAAGAATCCATCCCAAAGTCTATTCATTCAGATGATCTATGGACCATAGAATTCAATGGTAGTTGTGCTACCATTGGTTTAGGAGCAGGGGTTGTTTTGATCTCACCTGAAGGTAAAAATTTTCCTTACTCTTTCAAGTTAGAATTTAAAAATACTAATAACACTGCAAAGTATGAGGCTCTATTGCTTGGGTTAAATGAAGCCAAAAGAAAAGATATAAAGATGCTCAAAGAAAAGGGAGATGTTGAATTGATTGTTAAATAGGTGAGAGGCATTTTTTTAGTTAAAAATGAAAGATTGAGACATTACAGGAATAGAGTTTGGGACGAGATAGAATATTTTGATGCCTTTTCTATTGAGGCAATTCCCAAAGATCAGAATACACGGATAGATTCTCTAGCAGTGTCAACTTCTCTTCTTCTCCCACACCCTGATTTCAAAAAGGATTCATATAGAATAGAACTGGTCTACCGTCCTAATGTCATAGACAATGCTGAAAGTTGGCAAGTTTTTGAGAATGACAGATAGATCAGAAAGTTCTTGGAGAACGCTGAGATGTTCCTGGGGACTTATTTTGAAGCTTCTAAAGCAGAATGTAAAGAATTCAGTCCTGATCCAGGGATCAATTCAAAGGATGATGTAATTTTGTTAAAGGGAAACAAAATCCTTAGAGGACTGGTCTCTCTGGAATATTTGTTCACTCGTCAAGATGAATATACCAAAGGCAAACTTGTTCAGAATCCTAACAAATAGGGAGATTGTGAAAAAATAAACATTGGGAGTGAAATTGATTCTAAATGGATTTCTATTGGTAGGTGTTTCTCGCCAGAGGAGATAAACAAATTGATTAATCTATTGACTAGGTATAAGGATGTCTTTGCTTGGTGCTATGATGACCTAAAGGATTTTAGGAGTGGGCAATTTCAGCATCATATTCCTTTAAAAACAAATACAACTCCATTCAGGCAAAAGTTGAGAAACTACAACCCAAAAGTTGCTGAGGCTATCTTTAAGGAGATTGACAAAATGTTGAGGGCTAGGATTATTTATCCGATTCATCACTCCACCTGGGTAGCAAACATTGTCCTAGTACACAAAAAAAATGGAGAAATAAGAATTTGTGTTGATTTTAGGAATCTGAACCAAGCCAATTTGAAAGATAATTATCCCTTACCTGTGATGGATCACATTTTACAAACGGTTGCTAGATCAGAGAAGATGTCCATGTTAGATGGGTTCTCAGGTTATAATCAAATAAGTGTGGCTGCAGCCGATCAACATAAAACTGCTTTCACTACACCCCGAGGAACTTTTGCTTATAACTGTATGCCCTTTGGTTTGATTAATACTGGTGTAACTTTTCAACAGGTGATGAATTCATCCTTTAGAGATCTAAAAGATAGAATTATTGTCATTTATCTTGATGATTTGACTATTTTCTCTAGAAGAAGAGAGAATCATTTGAAAGATCTAGAGATCATTTTGCAAAGGTGTCAGAGTCATGGAATATCTCTTAATCCTAAGAAGTTAGTTTTTTGTGTAACGGAAGGAAAGCTATTGGGACATTTAGTTTTAAAGGATGGAATCAAGATTGATCCAGAAAGGGTTAGAGCAATACAACAGCTAAGTCTTCCTTCTAATAGGACTGGAGTTAAGTCTCTCTTTGGCCAGGTTAACTTCCTCAGAAGGTTCATTCCTGATTTCGCTGAAATTATGAAACATATTGTAGGGATGATGAGTGAAAAATAGGCATTCAGGTGGAACGAGGCTGCTAAGAAAGCATTTGAAGATATTAAAGAGGCGATTGCATGAACACCTACTTTGGTAAACCTTGATTTCCAAAAGGATTTTATTATTTATTGTTATGCTTCATAACATACCATGTCTGGTATCTTACTACAGAAAAATGAATTGAATGTAGAAGCCCCAATAGCCTTTATGAGTGTTCCTCTCAAGAAACATGAACTTAAATATTCTTTAACTGAGAAGCAAGCTTTCATTGTGGTAAAGGCTATCAAACAATTTAGATATTACATACTACATTCTCATTCAATTGTATTTGTGCCTAGTTTGGCTGTAAAGAGCATTCTGACTCAACATGATGTTGGGATGAACAATAGAGCAACAAGGGTTGCTAAGATTCAAGAATATGACTTGGAGGTTAGGCCAACCAAATTAGTTAGAGGTTAAGGCTTGTGCAAATTGATTGCCGAAAGTAAAGAAGAAGAAGAGGAAGAACTTCCCACTATCCTATTGGTGAGTTTACAAGATCCATGGTTCCTAAACGTGGCACATTATCTTAATTATGGAGATTGTCCCAGTCACTTATCCCGGAAGGAGAAAAGGAATCTGAGGTTAAAAGAAAAAAATGTCATTTAGGGTGATGTCTTATACAAAAAGGGACTAGATGGAACCTTTCTGAGATGTGTAGATAAGGAACAACAACACAAGCTTTTGAAAGTTTTTCATAATGAAGCTTGCGGTGGACATTTCTCTTCTTCGGTCACAACCTTCAAAATCCTTAGAAATTGTTATTATTGGCCAGGTATGTTTAAAGATGCATACAGATGGGTAGCTAATTGTGAAAAATGTAAAATATTTTCAGGAAGACCACAACTTGTAGCATTGCCTCTGAGGCCTGTTGTTATTGAAGAACCTTTCAAGCAATGGGGTTTAGACTTTGTTACCTTTTGAGTCGCCCTTATTTATTTTATTCATAATTTCCCTATATAAAAGTTGATTTACTATTCCATTTCTTTGATCACACCTTCATTTCTTAAATCGGCTCTTTATTCTTCAAATATCGTCCATGTACCCCCTTTCTGTATGAAATTACTTATGGTTTGAACCTTTGAACCTGAACTATTCTCAAAGTTCAAAGTTCAATGGTTCGATGTCTTTAAGTTGTTTTGTTCCGTGTAATTCAAAATGCCTTTGAGTTTTTTGGGTCAAACTTGAACCTTTTGTTAATGGTCCAAAGGTTCCACGGTTCAAGGTTCAACACCCGGCACCTTGTATTTTGTCACTTTTACTCACTTCTTTTGCCCAAATCAATGTGTCGTCGAACCATCCGTTTGAACCACATTCGAAAGGTTCAATGGTTCATTGGTTCCAAGGTTCAATGTTGTACTATTTCGTAGTTAAATGTCCTTCACAAGCCATGTGATGTTGGTCGGTTTATATAGTTCTCATATCTTTGAACTTGAACTTTGAACCACATTTCCAAGGTTCAATGGTTCAATGGTTCAATGGTTCAAAGTTCACCAGTTCGGTGATTATGGTCTTGCCTTTCCCTGAGGCCTTCTAAATCAAATTTAGTGGGAAAATTGGAGGAAAATATGTCCGAAACTCCTTATGAAACAGAAAATTCTAATTTCGGTGAAGTTATGGATAATTATTATACATCATGGCCGCGTGTGTATAATGCTTGCCATTAATGAGGGTGTCAGATTTCAGGTCTTTTCAAACAAATTTGGCACGTATTGTTTTGGATAATAATTATCCAATCTGTTAATGCCATTATTAAGAGAAAACGAGTCAAATTTGGCAAATAAACATACTGTGCAATGCAGAAGAAAACAACGCAGAAGGTATAAGGTCTTGTTGCCCAAATCCCATAGTAATTTTAGATATCCTGAAGGTACTTCCAAGTCAATAACTAGAAGGAGTCCTGCTATTAAAGAATCTAGAAGAGCCCTCACAACTATTCTGCCTCCTCATGCCACCAGGTCGAGAACCAAAAGTAAAAGAAAGAAGCAGGTTTCTGAAAGAATAGTTGTGGATTTGAATTCAGAGGGGGATTCGGAAGAAGCCATGGGTGATAAGGAACCTAGTTCACCAAGAATAGAGGAAGTTAGTGCTAAGCAATAGTCAGAGGTTGTCTTAGAGACTTATGAAATAATGATGATTTCTGACGTATCCTCTGATAAACCAAATTCTGGGAAAGAAGCCTCAACCTTTGCACCTAAATGGATAGAGAATTCTATCAGTGACAAGAGGAAAATAATTCCATTTTCTGTGCCTTTAGAAGATATGGTGAGCAAATGTTTGGGAAAAATGCCTAAGTCCAAGAAGCTGAAGACAACATCCAAGGTAAACATTAACCCAAGTACTAGGAATTGGAGTGCGGAAATAGTCAGGCCAGTGACTGATGAAGAAGTACAAGACCCCACTATGCAGGATTTCACTGTTGAAAGGGTGGATCTTGGAGCTGCTTCAAGAGCAGCAGATGTTCATCATCTTGAGGCATCCACCAAAAGAATCATCAGTCGGACCTGGAAGGACGAGAAAGACAAGAAAGAATTGAAGTAGAGTTTACATTTCATGGCAGAGTATATTAACGCTATTCATAATCCCAGTCCACAGCCGGTCTCACAGCTTTCTCTATCTTTTGATCCTAAGTCATTAGCCAACCAGAAGATGTTGGACTAGGTTAACAGAAACAAGATGGTAACTAAGGTATTCGATGATTGGTTGGACTGCATTATACAAAAGGGTACTGAATATATTCATGAACTTAAGAGTATATATGATCAAACTGCAGCCACCATTGAGGACCTTAAGGCACAGATTGCTTCTTGGGTGAAAGATGAAGGTTAGTGGATGAATGTACTGAACCAAGTTGATGAGGTTCAAAAATATGGGGTAATGAAATTTCTATCAGAGAAGAGTTTAATAGGTGTGGATGAAGATTTACTGTACGTGAATAATAAAAACATTGAATGGAGAAACTCTATGTCATGGCAAGGGCAGTTTGAACTTACAAAAATGATTAAAGAAATCACCGAGTTCACTCAATCACTGTAGCATGATTTACAATGTATTGATGTAAAATACATAAAAGATGATGGGAAACCGGAGGAAAATGTGGATATAATGGTTCAATCCTTTAAGGATAGAATTAACTTTGTCAAATAAAGTGACAATATCTTAACTGAAGATTTCTCCTAAATTTCTAAGGTGGAGTCACTGCTTTACCTCTGTATCGACGCACTCCCAGAACATAAGGAAAAGATTGGGAAAATGCAGAGGGAGAAGGACGTCTGGAAGACAAGGGTGAGACATATAGGCATCCCCAACATTCCAAAGTTTTAGGAGTTTGTTACTGTGTTTCAGGAGTGGAAGACTCAACGTGCCTCCCTGACCGCTGATAGTAAATCTGCAGATTCCAATCCGTTACCGCCGCTGTGATCTTATTCGCCCAGTTGTCTTTATTCAGTTTTTAGTTATGCTATTTTCAAAACTTGATCTTTAAATCAGTTTGTTAAAAAACTAAATCCTGATGAGTCAGAGTTACTTTAACTCTGGGTTTGCTTTTACTTAATTAGAGAATTAGGGCAGCATATATATATGTTTTTCATTACTGAACAAAGGGAGAGAGAGGGAAAGAATAGAGAAAAGAAGATAGAAAATTTTGGAGTTGAACTACTGTGGTTTTCATAAGCATATATGATTTTTGTCTGAAACATTTTTTTTCATCTGTGAATGAAAAGGAGAAACAATTGCTGCATGCTTGAATCTGTGCGTTTGAGTTTTGAAATTGGATTTTCTGTGCGAAGTCTTCTTTCATATGGTAATTGCTCTTTTAGACAATTCATTATATGTGTTCTATAAATTATTGGTTCAGCAACAGTTATATGTTTATGTATCTGATTGATCTTTTTAAAAGTAGAATCTGTGTATTCTATCATAAAATGGTGTTTTAAAAAGGAATATCGCATTCATAACATGATGTATGGATGTTAGTTTGGCCTTTAGGCACTTTCTGGTTAAAAGTGTATTGGAATAATTAACATAGATTGAATTCATTGAAGATCCTAAAGGGAGCTATACCTCAATTCAGAGGGGAACTATCTTTGAAAGTTCACCCATTTGTTGATTAATTTGTTTGTTCTTTAAGGAAGAAAAGGTATAGAGTTAGAATAGAGTAATTTTGAATAAGGACAAACCTGTTAACCAACAATTTTTGGTGACTCTATTGGGGACTGAAGTCATTAATTAAAAGATTGGTCACCTTAATATGAAGCAACAATGGTGCTTCCACATGAAAACATAATTCCTGTTCTGCAGCCTAATCTTGGTTTTCAGGACAAGCAGGAAGACATTATTGGCCAGTTGAATACCCTTGCTTGGCGTACTCGTCGGAATAGTGAAGATTATAGAAGAGCAAGTAGAGTATTAGAAAAAGAGGAGGAATTGGCTCATAACCTGAGATTGCTGTTACTCAAGTAGAGAAGAAGGCAGGCACAAAACACAACAAGAAATCAAGCCCCTGAAGTGCAAAGAAATCAAGAACAACATAGAAATTAGTACCTGCCTATCTAGTTACAATACTTTAAGCTGGATTCTAGACCGTATACAAGGTCTTTGAGAAGAGAGGGAGTTGAGGATTCTACCTTTCAAGCACTACAAAACTTCCTACCAATGGCCCAACCTTGGGGAGTAGCCATAGGGCCTCTGAACCTAGGGGCTAACCTAAATCCTTTGCCTAAAAATGCACGGGAGAATTTGCCCAAATTTAATGGAGATGGGAGACAATCACTAGAAGAACATTTATGTGCTTTTGTAGCAGCATGTAGCGTGTTAGGTGTACAACACCAAGATGTAGCCATAAGGCTTTTTGTGCAAACCTTGACTGATACTGCAGCACAATGGTTCTACCACCTAACTAACTTCTCAATCACAAACTAGAATGACATGAAAACTATGTTTGAAAACAAGTTCAAAAGTGCAGAAGATGAACATTCTCTCCTTGCACAGCTGACTCAGCTTAAGAAAGAGATACATGAACCTATGAGGGAATTTGTGGCTAAATTCAACAAAATTGTGAACAAAATCCCTGCTGCTAAAAGACCAACTGGCGAGAATCAGAAATGTTTCTTCATCAATTCTATGCCTCCTGATATTAGCTTCCATCTTAGGAGAGGTGTAATTGCTGATTTACCAGCTGCACAAGCTTTGGCAGTTGGATTGGAAGATGATCTTATTATGGCCGGTAAGTGGAAGAAAGAGGTCCAGGTGCCAAATGCTCACCCCTCATCATCCACTGATCCTGTAGTGCAAAGACTGGTTAATGATATGATTGCCTTAAAGAGACAGTTACCTAAAACTGGTGCTTCCTTCTGACAACCGTATCAAGATATTGGTAGGAGGAATTTGAATCAACAAGCAAATACTGGTAGAGATTTACCCCTGACATCAGCACAGCCAAGGCTAACTATTGAAGCTCCTCCTGGGAGGGGGAACATGTGTATTTTTCATTTGACTACTGACCATGATGGAAATTCTTGCCCAGAGATGCTCAGGTATGCACAAATGACTGCTACTCAGGATATGTTAGGGGAGTCCACTGAAGAAGAAACGAACTTTGAGGAACCTGGCAAATCTAAGATAAACTTCCTTGAATATGAGTCTGATTTAGAAAGGGGAGGTGAAATATTGGTTACCCTTGAAGATCCTTCATGTGTCGTGCTCACCAGGAGTCAGAGGAATATGAGATCCTCTAGTACGCAAGAAGTACCTGGTAAAGGTAAGGAGCCTTTTATTAGAACTCACGATGCTAATTTGAAGGCTCAAGAAATTAAATTGTTGCATAAAAATGATCCAGATGCTTCTTTTGATATTGTTGAATTTGTAAATCTGCAAAAATTCAAATCTCTCCTTTTGAGTATCTCAAGTTAAAACCTAATGAGCTTGACAAACTGGTTAAACATGTTAAGGGTGGTCCTACACAAACAGAATCTGAGAGTCAACTAGATGTTAATGCTGAGTCTCCCATTGCTCAACTATTTGCTTCCTCATCTGAGTCATCCATGACCACCCCTAAAATGACTCTCAATTCGTCAAATGATACTTCTTACACAGCTAATTTGAAACCCAACCCTTTCTATGTATCTTTGTTCATCAATGGTCATAAGCTTAGTAATTGTATTATAGATTCAGGAGCCTCTGATAACATTATGCCCTCTTATGTAGCCAAAACCCTAGGATTATCACTTACAAAGACATTTGGTAGGTGTTATTCTATGGATGGCAAACAGGTTTCCTTGCTTGGACAGATTAAAGATGCACGAGTTGCTCTTGCAGCTTACCCTGACAAAAAAGTGAAATTGACGATTTTGGTAGCAGATATTCCTGCTAGTTATGGGATGTTGTTGAGCAGGACATTTTGCAAGGATTTAGGTGGGTAGATTAAATTGGATTGGTCAAAAGCCACAATCCTAGTGGGAAAGCAGAAAGTAAAGCTAGAACCTGAACCCAAGTGCAAGTTTACTATCTATCCCGTTGATGATCCCGAGTCCCAGATTTTGTTTGAGGAATGTGAATTTGGTAACTATTTTCTCTCTTCTAAACAGAGTTTTGGAGAAGACCTCAAAGAAGAATTAACCCAAAGGTCTGTACATTCTGATGACCTATGGATTATGGAATTTGACGGTAGTTGTGCTACTGCTGGTTCAGGGGCTGGGGTTGTGTTGTTCTCACCAGAAGGTGAAATTTTTTCTTATTCTTTTAAATTAGAGTTCAAAAACACCAATAATACTGCAGAATATGAAGCTTTATTGCTTGGGCTATATGAAGCCAAAGGAAGGGGTGTAAAGGTACTTAAAGTGAGAGGAGATGCTGAATTAATTGTGAAATAGGTAAGGGGCATCTTTTCTGTTAAGAATGAAAGATTAAAGCATTACAGAAATAGAGTATGGGACGAGATCGAATATTTTGATGCTTTCTCTATCGAAGCAATTCCCAGAGACCAGAACTCCCAAGTAGATTCTTTAGCAGTATCAGCTTCTCTTCTTCTGCCACATCTAGATTTTAAAAAGGATTCTTATAGAATAGAACTAGTATATCGTCCTAATGTCCTGGACAATGCCAAAAGCTAGCAAGTTTTTGAGAGTGATAATTAGATCAGAAAATTTTTAGAGAATGCTGAAATGTTCCTGGGAGCTTATTTTGAGGGCTCCAAAATAGAGTGTAAAGAATTCAGTCCTGACCCAAGGATTAATCCAAAAGTTGCTGAGGCCATCTTTAAGGAGATTGATAAGATGTTGAAAGCTAGAATTATCTATCCAATTCATCACTCCACTTGGGTGGCAAATATTGTTCCAGTGCACAAGAAGAATGGAGAAATAAGAATCTGCGTTGATTTCAGGAATTTGAATTAGGCTAGCCTGAAAGATAACTATCCCTTACCTGTGATGGACCACATCTTGCAGACAGTTGCTGGATCTGAAATGATGTCCATGTTGGATGGGTTCTCAGGCTACAATCAGATAGGTGTGGCTGCAGCTGATCAACATAAGACTACTTTCACTACACCTCAAGGAACTTTTGCCTATAACCGCATGCCCTTTGGCCTGATTAATGCCGGAGCAACCTTTTAGTGGGCAATGGATTCATCCTTTAGAGATCTAAAGGATAGAATTATTGTTATTTATCTTGATGATCTGACTATTTTTTCTAGAAATAGAGAAGATCACCTAAAGGATCTGGAGACTGTCTTACAAAGGTGTTGGAACCATGGCATATCACTCAATCCCAAGAAGTTAGTCTTCTGTGTTACAGAGGGGAAGTTGTTGGGGCATTTAGTCTCAAAAGATGGAATCAGAATCAATCCAGAGAGGGTTAGGGCGATACAACAACTTAGTCTCCCTTCCAATAGGACTGGAGTCAAGTCCTTCTTTCGCCAAATCAATTTTCTCAATAGGTTCATTCCTGACTTTGCTGAGATTACAAAGCATATTGTTGGAATGATGAGTGAGAAATAGACATTCAAGTGGAATGAAGTTGCTAAGAAGGCATTTGAGGATATCAAAGAGGCGATTGCATGCACACCCACTTTGGTAAATCCTAATTTTCAAAAGGATTTTATTATTTACTGTTATGCCTCGAAACACACCATGTCAGGTATTTTGTTATAGAAAAATGAATTGGATGAAGAGGTCCCCATAGCCTTTATGAGCGTTCCCCTTAAAAAGCATGAATTGAAATATTCTTTGGTTGAAAAACAAGCTTTCGCTGTAGTAAAGACTGTTAAACAATTCAGATATTATATACTTCACTCTCATTTAGTTGTATTTGTTCCAAGTTCAGCTGTGAAAAGTATCTTGACTCAGTAAGATGTTGGGTTAAACAATAGAGCAACGTGGATTGCTAAAATCCAAGAATATGATCTAGAAGTTAGGCCAACTAAACTGATCAGAGGTCAAGGCCGATGTAAATTGATTGCTGAGAATGGGAAGGAAGAAGAAGAAGGACTTCCCACTGTCCTGCTGGTAAGTTTACGGGACCCATGGTTTCTAGATGTAGCATACTATCTTACTTACGGAGATTGTCCCAGTCACTTATCTCCTAAAGAGAAAAGAAACTTGAAGCTAAAAGCCGCAAAATATGTTATTTGGGGGGATGTCCTTTACAAGAAGGGACTAGATGGGACTTTCCTAAGATGTGTAGATAAGGAGCAACAGGACAAGCTCTTGGAAGTTTGCCATAATGAAGCCTGTGGTGGACATTTTTCTTCTTCAGTCACAGCTTTCAAAATCCTTAGGAATTGTTACTATTGGCTAGGGATGTTTAAAGATGCATATAAATGGGTGGCTAACTATGAAAAATGCAAAATGTTCTTAGGAAGACCACAACTTGCAGCTTTGTCTTTGAGGCCCGTTGTTATTGAAGAACATTTTAGACAATGGGGATTAGATTTTATTGGGCCTATCTCGCCCCCCTCAAGTGCAGGACATACCCACATTTTGACAGCAACAGATTATTTCATGAAATGGGTTGAAGCAGCCCTGTAAAGAGAACAACTTCAAAGGTGGTGTGTAATTTTCTTAAAGAAAATATTTGGTACGTTTTGGTGTTCCCCAGAAAATTGTAGCAGATAACGCTACCAGTTTCTCTTCAGTTGAAATGACTTCTTTTTGTTATGAACATAGTATATCTCTCTCCCATTCATCAGATTACTATCCCCAAGGAAATGGACAAGCTGAGTCCAGTAACAAGAATCTGATTGCTATTATGAAGAAATTGGTGAATGATAACCCCAGAGATTGGCATAAGAGACTGTATGAAGCAATCTGGGCTGACAGAATAACTCCAAAAAGGGCAATTGGGATGGTGCCTTTTGAATTGGTTTATGGAATAGGTGCCCAATTATCCTTACCTCTGGAGCTATCTACAGCTAAACTACAAAGTGTAATCGAGGATCAATACTTCCAAGATTCCCTGGAGAAAAGGATTATGTACTTAACTAAAATTGAAGAAGAAAGGAATGAATTGGTTGACTGAATTACTACTCATCAGGCCAGAGTTAAAGAGATTTTTGACTAGAAAACAAGGCCTAGAAAGTTTATGGAGGGAGATGAAATATTGCTGTGGGATAGAAGGAGAGAACCAAAAGGTGTACATAGCAAATTTGACTCGCTTTGGAAAGTACCTTTCATAATTCACCAGGTACTGGGTCCAAATTCTTTTAAATTGGAATATCTGGATGGAGCTATTTTACCCCTGTCCTATAATAGACAGGATCTCAAATTGTATTGTCTGTGAAACAGGAATCCCCTGTTTTGTACATAGCCTTCCCTTTATTGTCTAGTTTTGTGTTTTCCTTTCCCGGTTTTGGTTTGTCTTGCTTCTTTTCTTTCATCTCAGTGTTTCAGTTTCTACATAACCAGAGCTTCTGAGTTCTTTGCATTTTGCCATAAAATGAAGTCCCCAGTCAGAGCCAATGTTACCTTTTGAGTCACCCTTATTTATTTTATTCGTAATTTCCCTATATAAAAGTTGATTTACTGTTCCATTTCTTTGATCACACCTTCATTTCTTAAATCGGCTCTTTATTCTTCAAATGTCGCCCATGTACCCCCTTTGTGTATGAAATTACTTATGGTTTGAACCTTTGAACCTGAACTATTCTCAAAGTTCAAAGTTCAATGGTTCGATGTCTTTAAAGTCTCTAAAAAAGCAAGCTGTTTTGTTCTGTGTAATTTAAAATGCCTTTGAGTTTTCGGGTTGAACTTGAACCTTTTGTTAATGGTTCAAAGGTTCCATAGTTCAAGGTTCAACACTCGGCGCCTTGTATTTTGTCACTTTTACTCACTTCTTTTGTCCAGATCAATGTGTCGTCGACCCATCCATTTGAACCACATTCCAAAGGTTCAATGGTTCATTGGTTCCAAGGTTCAATGCTGTACTGTTTCGTAGTCAAATGTCCTTCACAAGCCATGTGATGTTGGTCAGTTTATATAGCTCTCGTATCTTTGAACTTGAACTTTGAACCACATTTCCAAGGTTCAATGGTTCAAAGTTCACCAGTTCGGTGATTATGGTCTTGCCTTTCCCTGAGGCCTTCTAAATCAAATTTAGCGGGAAAGTTGGAGGAAAATATGTCTGAAAGTCCTTATGAAATAGAAAATTCTAATTTCGGTGAAGTTACGGATAATTATTATACATCATGGCCGCGCGTGTATAACGCTTGCCATTAATGAGGGTGTCAGATTTCAGGTCTTTTCAAACAAATTTGGCACGTATTGTTTCGGATAATAATTATCCAATCTGTTAATGCCATTATTAAGAGAAAACAAGTCAAATTTGGCAAATGAACATACTGTGCAATGCGAAAGAAAATGACGCAGAAGGTATAAGGTCTTGTTGCCCAAATCCCGCAGTAATTTTAGATATCCTGAAGGTACTTCCAAGTCAATAACTAGAAGGAGTCCTGCTATTAAAGAATCTAGAAGAGCCCTCACAACTATTCTGCCTCCTCGTGCCACCAGGTCGAGAACCAAAAGCAAAAGAAAGAAGTAGGTTTCTAAAAGAATAGTTGTGGATTTGAATTCAGAGGAGGATTCGGAAGAAGCCATGGGTGATAAGGAACCTAGTTCAACAAGAACAGAGGAAGTTAGTGCTAAGCAACAGTCAGAGGTTGTTTTAGAGACTTCTGAAATAATGATGATTTCTGACGTATCCTCTGATAAACCAAATTCTGGGAAAGAAGCCTCAGCCTTTACACCTAAATGGCTAGAGAATTCTATCAGTGACAAGAGGAAAATAATTCCATTTTTTGTGCCTTTAGAAGATATGGTGAGCAAATGTTTGGGAAAAATGCCTAAGTCCAAGAAGCTGAAGATGACATCTAGGGTAAATATTGACCCAAGTACTGGGAATTGGAGTGCGGAAATAGCCAGGCCAGTGATTGATGAAGAAGTACAGGACCCCACTGTGCAGGATTTCACTGTTGAAAGGGTGGATCTTGGAGCTGCTTCAAGAGCAGCAGATGTTCATCATCTTGAGGCATCCACCAAAAGAATCATCAGTCAGACTTGGAAGGACGAGAAAGACAAGAAAGAATTGAAGTAGACTCTGTGTTTCATGGCAGAGTATATTAATGCTATTCATAATCCCAGCCCACAGTCGGTCTCACAGCTTTCTGTCTTTTGATCCTAAGTCACCAGCCAACCTGAAGATGTTGGACCAGGTTAACAGAAACAAGATGGTAACTAAGGTATTCGATGATTGGTTGGACTGCATTATACAAAAGGGTACTGAATATATTCATGAACTTAAGAGTATATATGATCAAACTGCAGCCACCATTGAGGACCTTAAGGCACAGATTGCTTCTTGGGTGAAAGATGAAGGTAAGTGGATGAATGTACTGAACCAAATTGAGGAGGTTCAAAAATATGGGGTAATGAAATTTCTATCAGAGAAGAGTTTAACAGGTGTAGATGAAGATTTACTGTACGTGAATAAGAAAAACATTGAATGGAGAAACTCTGTGTCACGACAAGGGCGGTTCGAACTTACAAAAATGATTAAGGAAATCACCGAGTTCACTCAATCACTGCAGCACGATTTACAATGTATTGATGTAAAATACTTAAAAGATGATGGGAAACCAGAGGAAAATGTGGATACAGTGGTTCAATCCTTTAAGGATAGAATTAACTTTGTCAAAGAAAGTGACAATATCTTAACTGAAGATTTCTCCTAAATTTCTAAGGTGGAGTCACTGCTTTACCTCTATATCGATGCACTCCCAGAACATAAGGAAAAGATTCAGAAAATGCGGAGGGAGAAGGACATCTGGAAGACAAGGGTGAGACACATAGGCATTCCCAACCTTCCAAAGATTTAGGAGTTTGTTACTGTGTTTCAGGAGTGGAAGACTCAACGTGCCTCCTCAACCGCCGATAGTAAATCTGCAGATTCCAATCCGTTATTGCAGCCGTGATCTTATTCGCCTAGTTGTCTTTATTCAGTTAGTTATGCTATTTTCAAAACTTGATCTTTAAATCAATTTGTTAAAAAACTAAATCCCGATGGGTCAGAGTTACTTTAACTCTAGGTTTGTTTTTACTTAATTAGAGAATTAGGGTAGCATATATATATGTTTTTCATTACTGAACAAAGGAAGAGAGAAGGAAAGAATAGAGAAAAGAAGATAGAAAATTTTGGAGTTGAATTACTATGGTTTTCATAAGCATATATGATTTTTGTCTAAAACATTTTTTTTCATCTATGAATGAAAAGGAGAAACAATTGCTGCATGCTTGAATCTGTGTGTTTGAGTTTTGAAATTGGATTTTCTGTGCGAAGTCTTCTTTCACATGGTAATTGCTCTTTTAGACAATTCATTATATGTGTTCTATAAATTATTGGTTTAGCGACAGTTATATGTTTATGTATCTGATTGATCTTTTTTAAAAGTAGAATCTGTGTATTCTATCATAAAATGGCGTTTTAAAAAGGAATATTGCATTCATAACATGATGATGTATGGATGTTAGTTTGGCCTTTAGGCACTTTTTAGTTAAAACTGTATTGGAATAATTAACATAGATTGAATTCATTGAAGATCCTAATGGCAGTTGTACCTCAATGCAGAGGGGAACTATCTTTGAAAGTTCACCCATTTGTTGATTAATTCGTTTGTTCTTTAAGGAAGAAAAGGTATAGAGTCAAAATAGAGTGATTTTGAATAAGGACAAACTTTTTAACCAATAGACTTCATTGGGCCTCTTTCACCTCCTCAAGTGCTAGATATACACACATTCTAACAGCAACAGACTATTTTACAAAATGGGTTGAAGCAGTCCCTGTGAAGAGAACCACTTCAGAAGTAGTGTGTAATTTTCTTAGAGAGAATATATTGGTGCATTTTGGTGTCCCTCAGAAACTTGTGGCATATAACGCTACTAGCTTTTCCTCAATTGAACTTACTTCATTTTTCTATGAGCATAATATCTCTCTCTCTCACTCATCAGACTATTACCCTCAAGGGAATGGACAAGCTGAGTCCAGTAATAAAAATCTGATAGCCATCATGAGAAAATTGGTGAGTGATAATCCCAAAGATTGGCATAAAAGATTGTACAAAGCACTCTGGACTGACAGGGTAACCCCAAAAAGGGCAATAGGAATGGCACCTTTTGAGCTGGTTTATGGAATAGGAGCTCAGTTATCATTACCTCTGGAATTATTTGCAGCCAAATTACAAAAGGTCATTGAAGATCAATACTTTCAAGATTCCTTAGAGAAAAGAGTTATGTACTTAACCAAGATTGAGAAGGAAAGGAATGAACTGGTTGATCAGATTACAGCTCATCAAGCCAGGGTTAAGAAGATTTTTGATCAAAAAACAAGGCCCAAAAAATTCATGGAAGGAGACGAAGTACTGCTGTGGTATAAGAGGAGAGAACCTAAAGGAGCACATGGCAAGTTTGATTCACTTTGGAAGGGGCCTTTCATAATTCATCAGGTACTGGGCCCTAATTATTTCAAATTGGAATATCTAGATGGATTTGTGTTACCCATGTCCTATAATGGATAGAACCTTAAATTGTATCGACTGTAAAATAGGTATCCCCTGTTTTGTACATAGTCTTTTCTTTATTGTCGTGTGCTGTCATTTTCCTTTTCCAGTTTTGGTTTGCCTTGCTTCTTTTTCTTCCATCCCTGTGCTTCAGTTTGTGTGTAACCAAAGTTTCTGAGTTCTCTGCATTTTTTCATAAAATACAGTCCCCAGTCAGAGCCAATGTTACCTTTTTTTCACCCTTATTCAATTGTTCACGATCCTTCCCTAAGCAAAAAGTTGACCTACTATCTTCCCTTATTGGTCATATGTTTCTTTCTTAAGTCAGCTCTTTGTTTTTAAAATTCATCCACCTGTCGTCTTATGTGTGAAATTACTATAGAATTGAACCTTCGAACTTGAACCCTTTTCAAGAGTTCAACGGTTCAATGGTTCAATATTCAATGCTTCTTGAGAAGTCGTTTACCCTTGATCCCCTTGTGTAACTCAATTTGTATCTTTGAACCTCCCGATTGAACCCCATATCAGAGTTCAAAGGTTCAAAGGTTCAAAGGTTCAATGTTCCGTGACTTTAGTCCCACTTTTCCTGAAGTCTTCTTTAAGTCAAAAATTTGCGGGAGATTTTAAAAAAAGAAGAAAATCATTTAGAGGGAAATATATCTGAAACATTTTATGAAATGGAAAGTTTTAACCTTTAAAAGGTTATGGGTAATGATTACACATTAAGGTCATGTGCAAGAACTACTTACAATTAATGCATCTGTTAGAATTTGTGTCTTATCTAGCAAGTTTAGCACAAGTTAATTGATCCAGTAATTATTCGACCTAATTTCATGCCTTTTATCGAGAAAGGATAGGCCAATTTTAATAGTAAAACATACAGGGTGATACAAAGGGGGTACAATGCTGGAGGTAAAAGATTTCTCTTTCCCAGTTTGACAGTGGTTTCAGATCTGTTGAAGGTGAGTTCAACTTTTCTTATAGCTAATCCCATTTCTTTGTTGAAAAATAGAATCATTTTGAGTTTTTGGCATTGTTAAGGAAGTTCAAAGCATTTTCATTCTATTTATCCAATCTGTAGCCATGAAAGCTGCCTGTCTTCGTTCTGAGCATGGTTCTAGCCTTGTTTGTTCTCTTCCTGAATATGGGGATACCTGTTTAGCTTAGTACGATTTAGAGGACTTTAAGGAAAGGGTTAAAAATCTTACGTCTGCCCCTATGATGGAAAGAATAGTGGAAAGTGGTTTAGTCGAAGCTGCAACCTTTCCTATGGCGGTACAATGCCCTGAGATAGTTCTCAAATGTATGAGCAGATATGCTCCCCAAAATAGATGTATTAGAACTTTTGATGGTAATGTGTTATTGCCTGTTAATAGAAAAACCCTAATGGCTGTAATGAAAATCTTGCCTAAGCAGCCATACTCTAATCTTAATATTACTTCCTCTTACAGCTATTTTTCATTGAAAAAGGCAAATTACAAGAGTGTAATTGTAAGAAATTAGCTATTGAAATTTTAAAAGGGAGGTTCGAGACTGCCCAGAGCACTATCAAGAGAACATATGCTACCAGAAATAAAAGATATCATGGTATTATTACACAGGTTAAAGGGTGGTTCTCAAGCATTCTATTGGGAAGACTGGATGTATTTCTTCATTCAAGTGATCCTTCAAGGAGAACAATATTTGGATTGGGCAGAAATAATAGCTGAATGTTTACATCAAGGTTTGAGTAATTATCTGGGAAATAAAGACTTTTATATGTCCTCATATCTCTTCTACTACCTAGCATCCACAAGGGAATGGAGAGGATTACCTCATGCATCCTTAGTTGAAGATAGCAAAATTTATGATTATTACTCACATTTACAGATGCAAAACTATTATGAAAATTATGGAAGAGTTAATGATATTTTCACCAGTAGGATGGCTTATGAATTGACAGGCAATATTAATAAAAGGATGTCTGATGAAGCCATGCAACTAATCAGCATTTATGGTAGCTTCTTCATTCAGTTTCCCAGATTTACTTATATCAGAGTTGGTGGTTTTGATGGTGAGCCTGTGAAACTACCCAGATATGTTTTTGACCGCTTTGTATTAATCAAAGTTTGCAGGTAGTCAGCTCATGTAGATAATAAATTTCCAATGAAGAGAGAATCTGGTATATCTTTTCCCATTGAACTTGGTCACAATTCATGTCAATCAGTTTTTGATGCTTTAAATCTAGAGGTGGACCTGCAGAAGTTCAATTTTTAGTATTATAATACCAGACCCAAGTTCGATAGCAAAGGTTTTGCTAGAGACAATCTAGATTTTGGAGAGGGGTTTTCACACATTCCCCAGATAGAGGACTATTGGGAGGATTGCCCAGATGAATTTGAAGTTAGGAAAAGGCTTTGGTGTAGATTCTCCTTAGGGCAAATAATTACCCTTAATCTGAATATGAATATCACAGGAATAATAGATGATCAGGAACAAGTAATTGATTCTCATTTTGAACAAATAAAAAAGCTACCTATTCTAGAAGTTGATTGGAATAGAGATGAAGAGGATCAGATTGAAGTTAAAACCCTCCATGTAATAAGGAGAATTGAAAAATAGTTAAGGGAATGGAGACTGAAGTAGGTTCAAAATGAAGATTCCCAGCGGTGTGCACCAATTGATGAATCACCATCTCCTATAAGCTCTTCTAGTCAGCTTATTAATATTTGTGATGTAGGTGCTCCCAAATAAAAAATTGAAAAGGTTTTGTCATCAAAAAGTCCAAGAAAACCCTTGCAACTATTCTGCCTTCTCGTACCACCAGATCAAGAGCTCAAAGTAGAAAGAAGAAGGAAATTTTAGAAAGAATAATTGTGGACTTAAACAATGAAAAAGATTCTAAGAAAGTATTGAGTGATAAAGGGTTTGGTTTACCAATGGAAGAATAGATCAGTACGACCCAACAAGCAGAGGTTGCTTCTGATTCTACAGATCTGATGATAATATCAAATGCGCCTTCTGAACAACTGAATCCTGATAAAGAAGTTCCAGTCCCTGCACCAAAATGGTTGGAAATTTCAATTAGTGATAAAAGGAAAATAGTTCTGTTTTCATTACCATTGGAAGACATGGTTAGCAAGTGTCTAGGAAAGACTCCTAAATCCAAAAAGTTGAAAACCACTTCCAGGGTGGACATTGACCCTAATACAAGAAATTGGAGTGTAGAGATAGCCCGACCAACAGCTGATGAAGAAGTTTAGGACCCCACAATTTAGGATTTCACAATAGAAAGAATAGATCTTGGAACTGCATCACGTGCCGTGGACATGCATCATCTCGAAGCATCTACTAAAAGGATAGTTAGCCGTACCTGGAAGGATGAAAAAGATAAGAGGGAGTTGAAACAAGCTTTACGATCAATGGCAGAGTATATAGATGCCATTCATAATCTAGATCCTCAACCTGTTTCTCAACTACCTCTGTCTTTTTACCCAAAATCTCTAGTCAATCAGAAAATGCTTGATCAAATACATAGAAACAAAATGGTGACCAAAGTGTTTGATGATTGGCTAGATGGTATCATCCAAAAGGGTACAGAATATATTAACGAATTGAAAAGTATATATGATGAAACCATGGCTACTATCAAAGATTTGAAAACACAGAATGCTTTGTGGGAAAAAGATGAAGGGAAATGGATGAATGTGATAAATCAAATTGGTGAAGTTCAAAAGTATGGGGTGACAAATTTTTTATCAGAAAGGAATATAACAAGTCTGAAAGATAATACATTGTATGTAAGGAAGAGAAACATCAAATGGAGAAACTCAGTATCTAGACAAGGACGTATTGAATTTACAAAAATGATTAAAGAGATAACTGAGTTTACTCAGTCTTTACAACATGATTTGGAATGTATCGATGTGAAGTATATAAAAGATGATGGGGAGCTAGAAAAGGATATTGATACTGTGGTACAATCCTTCAGAGAGAAAATCAGTTTTGTTAAAGAAAATGATAACCTGATAATTGATGATTTCTCTCAGATATCAAAAGTAGAATCACTTCTTCACCTTTGTGTCAATGTACTCCTGGAGCATGCGGAAAAAGTGGCAAAAATTTGAAGAGAAAAAGATGTTTGGAAAGCACGGGTTAAACACATTGGCATCCCTAACTTCCCAAAAATTCAAGAATTTGTTGCCGCATATCAGGAATGGAAGGTGCAACATGTCTCCTTAGCCGAACAAAGCAAATCCAGAGATTCCAATCTGCTGCCCCAGTCATGATCGTGCTTACATAATCTCTTAATTCAGTTATTTAGTTGGAATTATGTTTAAAAACTTTGTCTTTTAATGAGATTTTAAGAAACTAAATCCCGTTGTGGGTCAAGTTTGTTTTAACTCTGGGTTTAAAAGAACTATTTATTAGGGTAACTATATATATGTGTTTTTAATTTAAAAAAAAAACTAATACAAAGAGAGAAAAACAAGAAACAAGGAATTTTGGAGCTGAACTTTTATGTTTATAATGTATGTGATGTTTTGTCTAAAAGATTTTCATCTGTGAAAGAGAAGAAGAAATGATTGCTGCAAACTTAAATCTGTGTGTTTAAGTGCTTGAAGTCAGGTTTCTGTGCGAACTCTTCTTTTATGTGGTAATTATTCTTTCATTGGATGATTCATCATATATGTTTTATCATTTGTTGGTTTAGTGATACATGTGTATATTTATATATTTGATTATTGTTGAAGATGGAATCTGTGTGTTCTATCGCTGAGTGATGTTATATGAAAGAAAAGATATCGCATTCATGACATAGTGATGTATGTATGTTAGTTTGCCTTAAATGCTTTCTGGATAAAAGTGTGTTCAAATGATTAGGATAATTCAAATTCATTGAAGACTTAAAAGGGAGCTGTACCTTAATTCAGAGGGGAATTATTCCTGATAATTCACCTAGTTGTTGTTTAACTTATTTATTCTAAAAGGAAAGGGTTATAGAGTCAGAATAAAATATTTTTAGACCAAGACAAATTTGTTAACTAACACTCTTCATAGGGCACTTTGGGATTGGGAACTTCCTGTGATGCATCTTTACCCTCACCCTTTTCTTGTTCCCCTATCTTATCTACAGGCATGTTTTCCTGACTTGATAAACCCTCTCCTTGAGCAGTTTGTATATTACCCATATCTTTACTCTTTTCCTCCTCTGCTTGGTTCCTCAATATTTCTTTAGCGGCCTCTTTGACCTCTTCCATGATGTTTCTTGGCACCAAGTTATCAAATGGATTAGTCATCTCTATATCCTTTACTGATTGTGTGGCAGCCTATTGTGATACACTTGCATCAAATGCTCCCAGTATGAGGTGAGTCTTAGGTATTTGTCTTTCCTCTTCCTCCTCACTACTCATTTCCAAGATATCACCACTACTACCTTCATCTTCACTTTCCTCTTTGTCATCTTTAATTTTATCAACATCCACCAGTTCTATATTCTCTTTGTAGATGCTTGGGCCATGGGTGTTTTTTCTACCATCTCTTTGGTCATCTCCTGTTTAACCTGTATGAACCCTTGTATTTTCTCTTGCTGGATTTGTGTCTTCAAAGGTGGTTGTTGAGTTGTTGGTGCCACTTGGACATTAGATGTTTGTACAAGCACTGCAGGTGTAGGTGTTTGTTGAGATACTACAGTTGCATGCACCAGAACCTGCTCTACTATGGTAGCTGTAGATGATGTCCCTCCCTTTGCCAATGTAAATTTTCCTAAAGGGATAGCCACTGTTATCCCTAGTGCATAAGGGTCTAATAATGTGGATCCAACATTAATTTTGGCTATCTTAGCCTCTACCACTTGCCTTTTTCTTTTCAGGAAATCATCAAAATTAACTTCACTTTCTAGGCTTCTCTTTTTCCCCTTCTCTCCCTGGTAGGTGACTATTATCCCCTTAGCCTTTAGTTCTTCTATCCTCTCCTTTATCCAAACATTAGAGTATGCTATTACTGGCCTAGAGATATTATCTATTGAAGTCTCCTTAGGTTGACTCCAATCTGGTTTAGTTATGATTTTGTCAGCCACCCTTTTGGTGTCATAACTGTTATGCAATGTTTTCTCATCATCATCTCTGATCTCTTGGGGTACCTCTAGTATTCCCAATGTTCTTATTTGATCCAAAGTTAATCTTTGATGGGCCCTCTTCTTCACTTTAGCCTCATTGTTGCAATCAGCCTAGAAATCTTCAAGGTGTGGCTGATGTTTAAACTTTTTATCTACAAAGTTTTGGATCCTCTTGAATGGATCGAAAGCTCTAGCTAAATCAAAAGTTTGAAATCCATAATATAGCAAATCTGCCTCTGAGGCTTTAGCCATGTCTTCATTAAAACATTGGTAATTTCTAATACAAAAAGAAAATTTGATGTTACCCCTGTTAAACTTGGCCTTATACATTGCATAAACATCCAATATTTGTCTTGTAAACTCCAACAACACTATTCTGTTTGATAGGTACCTTGGTAATCTAAAAGGTTTTCCCTTAAACCCTTCTATTCTAATGTATGTGAAGGTAGAGAACTGTATATACCATGTACTATGTCAGGTTATTGCATTCTTTGCTTCTTCAGATAACCTTTTATCTCTTTCTCCTGTCAGTATCCTTACCAGGTACATAGAAAACACATCATTTACCCTTATCCAATTCTTCCCTACATTCTGTTCCTACAAGTCTAGGTAATGATCATACACTAACATCTATCCTGGTCCACTTCCCAATGTACCAACCCTATGTATTCCATTCAACTGCATCTTGGTTGCACACAAATAGACAATATAAGATGACATGAAGAACCTCTTTTTCTTATTAAATCTCATAATTTGTGTGAAAATGGTGTTACTAGTGGCCAAAGCCCAATGAATGTCCCCTGTTTCTTTTCTAATAAATTAAATCACAGAAAACATCCATGGCTCAAACATAGCAGCATCCTCCAAACCCATTAATCTGCTTAGTAACGTGATCATTATATACACATCCTCTTTGAAGTCCAACCTATATAAGTTCTTTGGACCCTCGGAGCTTCCTTTCATTTCTTGTCTAGAGAATACCATCTGTAGAATATTTCACTTTTACAAGATGATTCATTTCCTCTAAAATCAGATGCATATTGCTCCATATCTATTTATTTCATCTTGTCAGTAATCTTCAACCCAAAGGTTTCCGCTATACCCTCGATAGACAAATCTATGAATACCACCCCATTATGTTTCACCTTCCTAGAATTCATATCATATCGCTCAATACATTTGATAACTAGATCTTTAGCCTCCATTGCCAGTGGGAACCCTGCAACGTTATACAAACCCATGTCCCATATGTTCTTCATTACCAGAGATGCCCTAGGCGCTTTAATCTTCTCCAACAGTTCTTTAGAATCAAAATCACCAATTTCTATGTCAATTACCCTTCCTCCTGAAGAATAAATTTGTGAACTATAACCTCTGACCACAAATTCCTCTTTAGTCCTCGTATCCATCTTTTCTACCTTTCCAACCATCTCAATTTTCTTTCCTTTAGGTGGCATCCTGCCAATAAACACATTCAATTTACGACCATGTTCATATTTCCTAGGGTTTTCACCATATAAATTTACCATTTAACATTTTGCCCTACTATTTTGTCTCTTTCACTTTTTTGATTTCTATATGTCTACCCCACTATGTTTACATTTTGCAATTTATCACAATGATTAACTAATTTTAAACCATTCGCATTATTCTACTATAATCACTGTAAAATTCACTGTAATTGAATTTCTTTAAACACAAGTGGGAGCTTAAGATAAATACCTGAATTCACAATCGTTGACTTTGTACCTTTGGCAAGAGATTTTATCATTCAAATTCACTACAACTGCTTTAAAATCACAATTCGCCTTTGACTCGCACTTCACCCTAGATTTGTAAAATGTTCTACAATTAAACTCTGAATGCAATTGTAAAGTTTAACACAATTGAAATTCTATTTTACTCATTCGACATTAAGTATTCTGTGGTAGATATGCATTAAATGTTGTAATCAATATATGTAATTTGATTCATGACTTTCAACTTTTACCGTTGCCTGCATATTTTGAATTTTGTATACGTTGGATTTTGCACATTTCTGCATTTGTATATCTTATACATGCACTTTTCACTAATATGCAAAGAAAGAGTGATGACATCACTACAACATTTTGACTTAATGGCACTTTTGATGTTAATTTTACCTTTTTTTATATTTTTTTGTATATGCCCATGTATATCTTGTACAATTGCCAAACATACAAGCGCAAACCCATCTGGTTTATGAAATGACTTGAAATCACATTCGAGTCTGATTTTGTTTATATCCCCCTTTGTATCACCTTTTGTATATCACATGCATACAATTATACATGTACACAGATGTTTGACTTTTCCATTCCTCGCTATGTGCAAATGCACTTTATGCATGATTTAATCTTGAATTTAAGTCCATAAATGCATCTTTCCTTTTTGTACATTTAATACATGTATCTCAATATACAAGCGCAAACCTTATCTAAAGTTCACAATGTTTAACTTTTCTACTCGCGTCCAGATTTGTATCTGTATATTAGATACAAACGATTGTACATACAATGATACACACAAATATGACCATTCACTTTTCATTCTCTAAACTCAATTGAATTTTCATTTCAGGTCTGCTAATGCATATTTTGGATTTGCATAAAAGGTACATGCATCGTAATATACAAATACAATAGCGAACCTCAACCATTATAAAATACCATAGAAGGCTATCGGGTCCAGGCTTGCATAAGTATGTTTTGGATCATTAAAGATACAAACATGAGATACATAAACATGATGTATGTGATAACCCGATAGACCAGAAACATAAAAGATACATGCAAATGACAATGTATATGAAATACCTGTTGACCAAACAATCTAGTGTTGACTTTTCACAAGAATTGGCATAACTCTTAAAATACGCAAAATTTTCAAATCCTTCAAAAAACAACCCTAGATGATTTTTGACATAGACTTCATTGATAACAACTATTTTTCACCAAGCATTATGCAATTCAAATTTCAAGCATAAGAGACATTTTACCCACACTGCCAAGCAAGCAGAACCAAACCACACAAAAACAAAAGCAACAGCTAGGGTCCTCATTTTGCTAAAGGGTAAAATGGGGCATGTTGTGAACATCACAACAACTAGTGACCAAATAAAACAAACAAATTTGGAAAACTTAGGGAACAAAGTGAAATAAATCATAATTTGCAACTTTCTTATATGTAAGACTGCTATTTAATCACAAAAGAATGTATTCACCAACCCAAAAGATTCTTCCAAAGGAATTTAAGTGTGTGCAATTGATTCATTCCCATTCTTTGGAATAGGATCAAAAAACAACAACCATTTGCATTAAACTACATAGGTGGATTTAACCTTCTAAGCGAACCTGGATAGAGCCTTGCTGCCAGTCAAGCGTTCATAGCCCCATCAAGGTTATCGGTATAATCTCCCCAAATAGAGCCCCATTTCCAGTCAGGCATCTATAGCCCCAGTGGATTTATCTGGTAGTCCCCATATGTTTCAAATGATTTCTTTGATCATTCCTTATCTTTTGTTTTGATGTTATTGATATTGCAATGAAGCTCATGTTTAACAGATAGTAGAATCCTATTAAGGATATGTAGGGTGGGGATTATAGTGGTAGCAAAGGAAAATCTTTATATTTTTCACTTAATGCAAGTGTCTACCATCTCCCAAACCTACTCCTAGAATCTTAAAGATGTATATTTGTATGATTTCTTGAATGTCTCAACTTGCTGTTGGTGAATAAAATCTTTAAAAGACCAAACAAGCAAATTACATATATAAAAGTCACAACTTATGCATAAATTTCAAATGATTCTCTTAGTTCTACAAATTCCATTGTTTTCTAAAATTGTAGCCTGCTCTTGTATATCAAAATGAGGATCCCAAACACACAAAAAACTACAAAAACAAACCAAAACAACCACGCAAGAATACACAATACTTACAATATGATACATAGTATGCCTCAACACAACACTTTAAGCTTGAAAGTAATGTTTAAGATATTGACCATTAATAGGTAACATAATATCTTCACCAGTCAAATTTTTTAACCTAAAAGTGTTATCCCCTATAATTTCAGCGATCTGAAGTGGACCTATCCATAACTTATCAAATTTTCCATGATTTCCTTTTTTCTCATGAGCTTTATCCCAACATAAGACTAAGTCTAAGATCTTAAAAGTTTTAACCCTGGCTCTTTTATCAAACCATCTTTTGACTACTACTTGATGTTTAGCAAACCTATCTATGGATTGATTTCTTTTCTCATCCAAGTGTAGCAGTTGAACTAATCTAGCTTCTCTTTGGTCATCAAAACCTAAGTACTCATTAGCAAACTTACAGGTTGGGATTCTTAGATTAATAGGTAGAACTGCATCTGTGCCATATACTAAATGGTATGGGGAATTTCCCAATGTTGTTTTAACTTTTGTTCTATCTACCCACAGCACATATTTCAACAAAGTATTCCATATCCTGGGGTTTTTGGCAATCAATTTCTTAATAATGTCTAACAAAATTTTGTTAGTGGATTATGCTAACCCATTACCCTGTGGATAGTAGTTCGATGAAAAATTAAAAACAATACCATACTCAAAAGCCCAGTTTGAAAACTTTAAAGAAGAAAATGTAGGGCCATTGTCACATACTAGTGCATAAGGTATTCCAAACCTAGTTATGATATTTTCCTCTAGAAATTTGATGACAACATTAGTGGTAGACAATTTGTAACAAGTATCCTCTGTCCATCTGGTGTAGTAATCAGTTATTGTAAGTATGAACTTGTGTCCTGCATAAGATGGAGGATTAATGACTCTAATGAAATCTAGCCCCCATTGTGCAAATGGTCTAGTTTCTATCACAGGTTGCAAAGGGTGAGTCATATTTCTTCCCTTATCAGCTATGGTCTGACAAGTATGGCAACATCTGATATGTTCTTTAGTGTCTTTAAACATGGTAGGACAGTAGTACCCCACCCTTAAGATCTTATGTGTGGTGGCCAAATGAGACTAATGAGCTGTCCCATATTTATCATGTAATTCTAACATAACTTTATCAGCTTGCTCCCTATTCAAACATCTCAAATATATCCCTTTGTTATTCTTTTTGAATAGTATACCTCCCTAGATCATATACTTTTGGGCTTTCAACATTAATGCCCTTCTCTGGGAATATTTCATGTGACTGGGATATTTTCCTGATATCAAAAATGAATTAAGATCATCATACCATCCACTTGTAGTACTGGTATTCACAACATATTGTTGGTTAACGATGTTGGGATCCATGTTAGCTATAGTCTACACTAAAGTTTGACCCCTGATCAATTTCATGGGAATGATTTCCAGATCAAATTCTTGTAACATTGTTATCCATTTTGCTCATTTGTCTCCTGGCTCATTTTTCATCAGCAACATCTTTATTACAACATTAGGCACAATAGCTTTGACTTGACTTCTTAAAATGTAGTGCCTAAACTTTTTAACTACCTTTACTAAGGCAAAAGATTACCTTTGAGTATCCAAGTACTTTAATTCTGCACCTTTAAGGGGAGAACTCATAAATGCTATTGGCTTTTCTTCATTTTCCTCACCCTTTTGTGTTAAGGTTGCTACACAAGAGTGCTTAGATGCAAAAGAATATATAAAGAATGGTTTGGTATAATCCAGACTAGTCAACATTGGAGCATTGGTGATAGCTTCCCTTATATCTTTAAAAGCTACTCTGGCTACTGGTGTCCATTCTATCTTAGCATCTTTTTTCAGTATGGCATTCAAAGTTTGTGTTATCTCAGCAAAACTAGTGATAAATTTCCTCACAAAGTTGATCTTACCAAAAAATGACTTCAGTTCTTTCTTACTAGCAGGGAGCTACAACTTATTAATTCCTTCCACTTTGTCTAGCTCAATGGAAATCCCATTTTCAGAAATAATATGCCCTAGTAGTTTACCTTTTGTCACCCCAAAGACACATTTCTTTGGGTTTAGAGATATACCATACTTTTTGCATCTCTGCAATACTTTCATCAAATCATCTGCATGGTTAGACCTGTCTTTGGAAAAAACTATCAAATCATCCATATAAATCACTATGCATTTTCCTACAAGTCCACAAAAAGCAATATCCATGGCTCTTCGGAATGTAGCCCCTGCATTGATTAAACCAAATGGCATTCTTCTATAGGCATAATTACCCCATTTACATGTGAAAGTGGTTTTAAACCTATCTTCTTTATCTACCAAGACCTGATTATAGCCAGAAAATCCATCTAGGAAAGACATCATTTTAGCACCATTAACTACCTACAAAACCTCATCTAAAGGTGGTAAAGGATAATTATCTTTTTTTGATGCCTTATTAAGGTATCTGAAGTCTACACAAAGTCTGATATCTCCATTCTTTTTTCTTATAGGCACTAGGTTAGCTACCCAAGTAGAATGCCTCACAAGAAAAATTATCCTTGCAGATAACAATTTCTTGACCTCTTCAAAGATCAAGGGTTCTAAAATGGCATTCACCGGTCTTTGTTTTTGCTTAAATGGTTTTACTCTGGGTCTCAAGGGAGTCATGTTGGTTATGATAGATATATTATATGTTTTGATATCTTCATATGTCCACGCAATCACATGTTTATAAGCTTTTAACACAATGATTATATCATCTCTCAACTCATTAGAACAAGTCTTTCCAATTAGTATGTTTAGAGGGTCCTTGTCAGTGCTCAGGTTGAAAGGATCACATTTACCTCCTTCTATTTTAGGAAGGTCTCTTTGTCTGACAACTCCATCAAAATCAAAGATCTTTTCTAGTTGAATGAGTCCTTTTGGTAAGAAAATTCTTTTCAGGTAAATAATATCTTCTTCATCCCATGATACTTCTGGTCTATCTTGTTCATCTATTATCTGGGCCTCAAAGACATCATGACTCATTATAAAATCAAGGATTTGTTGGTCACCCTCAAATACTTGAAATTTTGTTACATTGTTAGGTATGCTAGGAACAAACACTAGTTCTACCACAAATTTCTTTAGTGCTGACAAGGTTAATGGTTCAAGTGCACTGGCTTCTATTGCTAGGGCATTTGGGCATTGATTCAATTATCTGGGAATGTGTATAATATTAAAAGCATCGAAATGTTCAATCAAATCCCAGACCCTATGCCTGTAACTTACCATTTTCTAAAAATTGCAAGCATACAATTTCCTAACTTGTCTAACTACTAGTTCAGAATCAGATAAAACTTGAAGGATTTCCACCTTCTTCTTAATATCCATTTATACTAACCCATGTACTAGTGCCTCGTACTCTGCTACATTGTTAGTACATGGAAATTGTAACCTATAGGCTGCCAAAAATGACTTTCCATCAAGGTCAATAAGTTCTATTCCTAGCCCTGCCCCCTTGTAACATCCACGTTCTAAAACATAGTAAAAACCTTAAATTTACCATAGAGTAACTCAACAAGGTAAAAACGAGATAGAGAAATTTTTTTTTTTATTCAACATATAATCAAGTAACTATATTTACAAGATTTCTTTTACAATATACCATAAACCATAATGTCTTTCACATTTATAATGTTTTACAATTGTAAATCAATTACATATACAAATTTTGGAATAAATATTGCTTCTAAATATCTGACATCTTTATCCCAAGTCCTGGCATGTTTCCTGCTTGGAGAGAGAGCATTTTTCCAGTGATTTACCTCCAACCACAGACCGACGGTCTCCCACACATCTTCCACATAGGAAGTGGCCATACCCTTCATGAGGAATATAGACCAAAGGTGACTAGTGTTAATTTGCCTTTCCTGAGTACTTAGTGTTGTATTCTACTCAACTCTAAACCATACAACCCTAGATACCCTCTAGCTAAGTATGATTTCCAATAGGATGAGCAATCCGAATACAGTGAACTGAAAATGCATGCAAAAAACAAATGCATTACTTTGGCCAAAGTTTTAATTTCAATAATGTTCATAAGAACATAGTCGTTCTGTTCACCCACCCCTACTCGACTTGGATATTGTCTTATTCCCACAGTTTTATAACTCTTATCAACCCTATTCATGCCATAGTTTAAACTAAGAGTCATAATAATAATACCTTATGACTTGAGTAAGTCTATATGACTTAACCATTCAATTGATTGGTAGTTGATTCTAGGGTTACTCCAATATTTCTTGTTAATATGATATAACCATACAGCCATTTCTTATATCTAGGAGTTCTAGAATTGGTAATAACCCTTGATTAACTTAAACAAAGTTAATAATACTATAATTTTCAAATAATAATATCTCCTATATAAAGGAATCATAAAATAACCTTCATAATGTATATAAACAAACATAACCCAGTATAAATATCCCTACTAGGTCTTTCTCTAGTATACTTAGCCTACTCCATTGTAATGGATCTCTTTATGTATAATAAAGTCAATTAGTTTTAAATGGAAATCTCATAAAACCTTATTCCATTTTCCCTAATATCTCTAAGTTACTACCATTTGATATGATACAAAAGTTTACTAACGAATTGAATAAGTCTGAAACTCTTGGTTAAATAACATTATCTGTCATGCCTATATATATAACCTATACAAGACAAAAAGTTAAATCATTCTAACCTTATTACTGTATGGTGCAAAATGAAAACATGGTTCATCTATTCGAGAGCCTAACATATGATTAATTCTCAATCTCTTAATAGACTGACTTCAAACCTAAATCAATAAAAAGACTATTTATTCAAGCTCATGACTATACACTTATCTTTCGTTCAATGGTGTGGTATAATCGACGATTTATAATCACTAAGAAGGTAGACGACCCTGTCTATCTATAACAATTTACTCACTAGTATGATAAGTTTTCAACCATGAAAATAACATTTGATGTCTCCATCAACTACAGGAAAATAGTTCAAAGAAAGTTTACTTAAATGTTAAATGAACTATCTTAATTTGATACTTAATAGTCTTCGATTGTCTCAACACAAATGTAGAAAGTTAATCCTTATCAGTGGACTCATATAGTCACCATCACTAAGTTAAATAGTCTTAAATTAGCTATTTGATTTCCTCATGGATCTCTAATACAAGCACTGAGGAATACCTAGAATATACAAACTTGAACCAGTTGAGATGGGCGAACAATTACAGAGTCGACGCCTCTAGACTATGAATGCACCTAAAGTCACAGCTACTGTCTTCTAATCTGTCACCTTCTATTCTCCCTTCTGTCCTCTACAAGTTCTAAATCCTTCTTAAAATGAAACAACCACGACTCATTTAAGTCACTGGTCATAATGACAGAGGCACGACTCGTACAGAGTCACCTCAACTCCCTCCTCCTCTACATTCGGTTACAACTTCATAACAGTCTATATCCTTAAAACAAAACTGAAGTCCATTATTTATGCATAAATCCCACATGTCGATGGGAATTACTGCTCCATGACTCGATGGTTGTGGTGGTTTAAAAACCATAGTCCACCTTCTAAGATGTGACTGACACCTCACTTAAACACAACTGATCATTAAATGATTCTCAATGAGTAGTTCGATCTACCACCAACACTATTGAGGACTCTTCTACAATTAAGCCTTCAGCTTACTCAATATTAAACCATCGAGTCAATGGGAAGTATTCTCCTCATTCGATGCTAAGGCATCAATATATAATAAATATTGATTACATCAATTATAATTATCATAACATCACCTATTGCATTGGATAGATATAGTTTATTCAATAATAAGATATTATTAAACCAAGGTTTATAGATATTATGATTGGGTTGAGCTTGTCTTCCCATCATATTCCATTGACAATGATCATATATTAATGACTTCGACAAAAAAGTCTTAACATTTAGGAATCGTTTATAACACATCAAATATCTTAATAATTGTAGTATGATAATCATTTTATGACAGAAACATCGTAATATTTACGTTAACATAAATAGTTATGAATCAAACTCAAATGACATCGTTAACATTATTAACGACTAAGATGACTTAATACAACTTAGAAAGATTTGAAACAATATCGACTACCCATTAGTTAGGTTCAGAAGTAAACTGATAAGACAAAGCTTACCTCTATGACACCATAGTTCACGTATTTGTTAAACACTTATAACTTTGTTTGACAAATAAATCACTCATAACCTGAGGTCTATATCTCTCTCCTAGAAAGATACTCTCTCTCTCTTTTCCCCGAGAGTCATCTGATAACCTGTAATCTTGTTTCACTTGTCATCAAACAGTATGTGATCAGTGCATCATTATTCAATTAATTCAACTAATAAATCAAATCTCATAATACAAACATTAAATCAATAATAACATAATCATTTCTATGATTTCAATAAATGACATTTAATATAATTCTTGTTTTTCCTTGTCACCAATCCAAACATCATAATCCATTTACTTATATCCAAGTAAAAAGTAAAAGTATAGCAAGACAAAAATTGGGGATGTAACATATCCTTCCCCTAAAGATTCATCATCCTCGATGATATAAGGTATCAAAAAGTAATTTGAAAAGCAAGTTCTTTTTTTTCCACTTGTAACATTATTAAATAAATGAGGAAACTTTTGATAGAATTCATGGTAATCCTCCCATGTAGCATTTTCCTTAGCACATTGGTCCTATTGGACCTTGCATTGCAAGACCTCTCTATTACGTAGGCAAAGCTTGCATATTTCTAACACCTTGAGTGGCTCGATCGTGACCACCCTTGGGTCTTGCATCTATAAAGAATTCCAAGTCAAAATATGATTATTACCTACAACATATTTCTTCAAATAAGACACATGAAAAACATTGTGCATTTTAGATAAGACTGGTGGTAGAGCAATTCTGTAGGCAACCAGATTGACTACTTCAAGCACTTCAAAGGGTCCCACATATCGAGGGGCCAACTTAGAAGATTTCCCAAACTTAATAGAACTCTTCTGAGGTTTAACTCTCAAAAGAACTTTTTCTCCAACAGAAAATTGCCTTGGAACACATTTTACATCCACGTAGCTCTTTTGCCTATCATTGGCTTCTACCAATCTTTTTCTGATCAGCTTAACTTTATTAAGCATACAATAATCTATACACAAATGAAGGGTTCCATCCTTCTTCTTAACAAAAATAACCGGAGCACCCCAAGGTGAAACACTGGGTCTGATTAAACCTTTTGCCAACAATTCTTGTAATTTGGCCCGATGCTAATCCTATCCTCTAGCTTATCCCAATTTATAGGAGTTTGACATCTTCTTCCATATAATGCTTCAAATGGTGCCATCTTAATAGCAGAATAATAGGAATTGTTGCAAGCAAATTCCACAAGTGGTAAGTATTCTTTCCACTTATATTGCTGATCCATGCAATACATTCACAACAAATCTTCCAAGACTTGGTTAACCCTCTCAGTTTGCCCATCGGTTTCAGGATGGTAAGCTATACTCACATTGAGTTTAGTCCCTAGCATAGAAAATAAAGTTTGCCAAAACCTTTATGTTACACACGTATCTCTATCCAAGATAATTCTTTCAGGGAAGCCATGCAATCTAAACACCTCTTGCACAAATTTATGAGCTAACACAGGTGCTCCATCAGTCAAATTCCCTGGTATGAAATGTACTACCTTTGTGAGCTTATCAACCACCACTAAAATGGTATCATGTCTATTTCTTGACATAGGAAGACCTTGAACAAAATCCATACTTATAACTTGTCATTTCCACTTTGGTACATCATGTGGATATAACAATCCTACGGGGTGATGATGCTCTTCTTTTACCCTTTGACATTCTAAACAACTTGCTACAAATCTTGCAGCATCATTCTTCATTCCTTTCCAGAAATAAAGAGGTTTAAGATCCGCTAGAAGTTTGGTCACTCCTGGATGTCCTGAATACGGTACAATATGAACTTCTTTCCATACTAAATCCCTCAATTTAGTTAAGTCAGTTACATAAATTTTATTTTTATACCTCAATAGTCCATCTGTCTCAAACAGAAAACCATCATACCTTGGATCTTTAGGATTATCTTTCAGAGCCTGCTTAACCTGCTCATAAAATTGTCACCAGACAAATTTTGCAATACCAAATCCTTGAAATTTCTGTGAATAGAAATAATAGTAGCTATATGTCTTCTAAGACTCAAAGCATCAACTACTCTATTTTCTTTTCCTTTGATGTAGTTTATCTCAAAGTCATATTCAGATATCAATTCTAACCATCTCCTTTGTCGAGCATTCAAATGCGGTTGTGAGAAAATATACTTAAGACTTTGATGATCTAATTTAAGTACAAAAGTCTTTCCCAATAGATAATGTCTCCACATCTGTAAGGCATGAGTTACTGCTGCCAATTCTAGATCATGCGGTGCATAATTTTTCTCATAGGATTTCAATTTCCTAGATTCATATTCTATAACTCTTCCATCTTGCATAAGCACTCATCCTAATCCTTCTCCTGAGGCATCAGTAATTACCTCAAATTGTCCTTTCAGGTCAAGAACTTTCAAGATTGGAGCTGTAGTTAACTTTTCTTTTAAGAGATCAAATGCTTCCTGACATTTGTGTGTCCATTCAAATCTCTTTCCTTTCCTCTGTAGGGAAGTGATTGGACTAGCAATACTGGAGAAATTTAGAACAAACTTTCTATAATAGTCTGCCAGGCCCACGAAACTACGCACCTCATGTACGTTTGTTGGTATAGGCCAATCTAGAATAGCTGTGATTTTTGTAGGATCAATAGATATTCTAGTAGCTGATATGATATGACCTAAGTATTGAACATCCTTCTGAAAGAATGTGCACTTAGATTGCTTCCCAAATAACTTATGTTCTCTTAACCTATGTAGAACTATTTGCAAGTGCTGATGATGTTCTTCCTCATTCTTAGAATAAACGAGTATATCATCTAGAAATACTAAAACAAACTAATCTAAACAATCTCTGAATATACTATTCATGAGATTCATGAATGTAGCAGGAGTATTTGTCAAACCAAATGGAAACACTGTGAACTCATAGTGTCCATATCTGGTTCTAAAAGTTGTCTTATGAATATCTTCATCCTTCAGTCTTAACTGATGATATCTTGATCACAAATCAATCTTTGAAAACACAACATCTTTACACATCTGATCAAAAAGATCATCAATACATGACAAAGGATATTTATTTTTTACCATTGCTTTATTAAGCATATGATAATCTATACACAAATGAAGGGTTCCATCCTTCTTCTTAACAAAAATAACCAGAGCACCCCAAGGTGAAACACTGGGTCTAATTAAACCTTTTGCCAACAATTCTTGTAATTGTGCTTTCAATTCCATTAACTTAGTTGTCGTCATACGATAGGGTGCTTTTGATATAGGCTCAAATCCTGGTTTAATATCAATAGCAAAATCAAATACCCTCTTGGGAGGTAATCCTAGAAGTTCTTCTGGAAACACATTCTGAAATTCCCAAAGAAAAGGATACTTTTCCCCAAAAGATAAACTAGGGTTTTCTACCCCTTCTTCCACTTGTTCCATTTTGACTGCAAACAATTGACAACCTTTCCTTTGAGCCCTTTTTAATTGCTTGGCAGAGATAGTTCTAATTTTAACTTCTCTTTGAATCCCTTGGAATTGGGTCAGATTTCCCAAATCATCTAAGCATTCAACTATTTTTGTAAAATAGTCAACCTTAGCTCTATGTTTCCATAACCAATTCATTCCTAGGATCACATAATAGGAATCTAAAGGGACAACATACAAATTTACTTTAGTTGAGAAACTAGGAAGGTCAACTTTGGCTTCAAACAAACATTGCTCTACCTGAGCCTTAGATTGGTTAGCATATTCTACTGACCAAGGTTTAGACATGTAACCATCTTTTCTAGAAAATTTACTTAAAATTCTAGGAGAAACAAAGTTTTCTGTGGCTCTTGTATCAATCAAAATAGATATGGGAACTCCAAACAAAGTACCTGTCATCTCAATGGGTGTGATTTGATACTCGGCTTGATGATTGTCGAGAGATGCATGAATCCTTTGCTGGAATGCTTCTTGTTGAGTAGGTAGTACAGTACCTCTTTGTTGACCATTTTGATTCTTGTCAGGGCAATGATTTGCATAATGGTCGCCCCATAAGTAAAGCATCCTCCAATGGGTCCTTTCTTATCTGAAGTCTTCCCATTATTATCCTCATTTCTTTTGAAGTTGCCATCATTTTTCTCATTGCCAGATCCACCTTTATTCTTTTGAGGTCCTTTATCTTTTCTCTCGTTATCATAACTCTTTTCATATCTTTTCTTATAGGGTTGATTGTTAGAAGTTCCATTAAACCTCTTGCAGCTTCTGTCATGATAAGTTGAGATGGATTTTAGCTTTTGCTCTTGCTTGAACACCTTCTCGTACACTTGATTCATTATTGTGGGACCATGTATATCCACTTCACCACCAATTTGAGCATTTAAGCCCATGATGAATTTTCTGATCCTGAATCTCTCATCCTTTTGATACTATGGAACATACTTCAGGAGTCAAGTGAATTTTTCCCCATATTCTACCACTGTCATATCTCCTTGTCGAAGATTCTGAAAACCAGTAAGTTTCTAATCAAAATAGAGTTGTGGTAACCACCTCTTGTGAAAGAGTTCAACGAACTCATCCCAAGTTACCCTTAGAGAGCTTAAATTCAATTCCAATATTTTTATTCATCCACCAAGTGGATGCTTCTCCTGCTAGTTGGAATGCTCCCCATACTGCCTTGGTCACCTCTGAGTAATTTCTTATCTCGAAGTACTTTTCCATCTCTGTTAACCAAGCTTCTGCAGCATCGCCGGTTTCTATCCCATCAAATTTTGGTGGAACAACCTTCTTCATATCCTTTGAAAGCTCCAAGGTCAATCTATCCCTTGCCTCTTTATGGGGTTTGGTACTCTTACTTTGATCTTCATGATTTTCTCTGCTTTCACCATGAGAGTTTTCACCTCCTCCCTCAGTATTCCCTTTGTCATCCACTTTCTTCTCCAAATCACCCAATCTTTTCTTGGTTTCCTCAAGCATGGTTATGACTTGGTCCATCTTATTATTTGGCGGGTGGTTTTCCTCTTCACTTTCTCCTTGGTTAGTTCTTGTCCGCACCATGTTTATCTATTTCTCACACTTGAGAATATTGAGTTATCCATTAGTTCTAGATTATAATGTAACCCATTAAATCTAAACATAATATTCAATTTAAACACTAGTTTGGCACAAAAACAACTCTTTTTATTTATTTAATTCCAAAAGTAAAGAGTTTTCTTCTTTTATACAGGATATGACTTCAAAATTTGTGCTCAAGAGGAGTATATCCTTCAGACTCATTTTCAGATACATAATCTTGAGGTACATAACCTTCTGACTCACTATTGGACCTAACTTCTATGATCTCAATAGTTGTGGGTATGCGGGGATCTCGCCTAACCATAGTTGTTTCCTCATCTAACATATACTCAATGATTTTGGTAGTGATCTTAACTCTTTCTTTGTCTTCCCTTCTTACTAGCTTGATTCAAGTTAGGGCAGTTGCTAGAGTTTTAGTATCACTCAACCAAATGTCACTCTCATCATTGGTTCCCTCAAAGGTTTTGATACTGGCCTCACGTTCTCTTTTAGCTTTAATGAAACGTTGGCTCAAATTAACAGACTTTCTTGCTGTCTTCTTAAAACTTACCATCCTAGCACATAAATTTTCAAACATTAGCTAACCGCATAATGTTGACTACAGGCAAGCATAGTGGTCTCATAAGCCCTAGTGCTGAACTTGGTAGCTCTGATACCATATGTAACATCTACGTTCTAAAACATAGTAAAAACCTTAAATTTACCAGAGAGTAACTCAACAAGGTAAAAATGAGATAGAGAAAAAAATTCTTTTTATTCAACATATAATCAAGTAACTATATTTACAAGATTTATTTTACAATATACCATGAACCATAATGTCTTTCACATTTATAATGTTTTACAATTGTAAATCAATTACATATACAAATTTTGGAATAAATACTGCTTCTGAATATCTAACATCTTTATCCCAAGTCCTAGCATGTTTCCTGCTTAGAGAGAGAGCATATTTCTAGTGATTTGTTAGAAATGAAAGAAACACTACCTTAATAGAAATTTGATTCAAGATAAATTTCAGCAATCTTTAACTGTGTTATTAATGGAGATTGTAACACATAAACAAAACTATGCTTCATAGAAATGCAAAATCAGAAATATGAACACATAACACAATGTTTAACGTGGAGAAAACCCTTTCAAGTAAAAAACTTGACACAGGAAAGAGGCCCAATGTTTGTATTAATCTGAAAATGATTTGCAATACAACAACACTTCAACTCTCTCCACCAGTCTTCAATCTGACAACATTCCGGCAACACTCGAGTACCTAAAATCTATATTGTAGCAACTAATACATGGAAAACACTTATAGAAACATTTTCTAACTCATCTTAGGCATTCACCTTCTCTCTCCTAAGATTCTCCAACCTGTAAACATTGATTACCATCTTACAAGCATCTTACACTTGTCAAAAAATAACCATGCAAAGATTAGGCACCTAAGACTAAATCTGGCCTCTTATAACATCTTTTGATGTGTCATAACTGTCATAGATTCCACAAAAGAGTATCTTTCCAAGATAGAAACCTTGGGCTAAATATAGCAAATATACAACTAACATATCCGTCATATGCATCATAAAATCTCAGAATCTTATGACAACTTGCAGCTATCATAGATTCACTTACCAAACATTATGATAGTTGTCATACATGCCAAAAATAGTATATTCCTTAAGGGAGCACACCTACCCTCATTTACTTTGAATTTTTACATTTGCCAACCGTAAATGTCACTCCGTAACTGTCGTCAATAACTCTAAAATTACAACTGTCAATTAGACTACCTCATTCTCTTATGGGTAATTACAAATAACAAATAATAAATGGAATAAAATACAATATTGGAAATTACAAGGTTAATGGCACTTTATTCCAAAATTCTCCCACTTGACATTATACATTGTAAATCAACCCATAGGAAAATAAATGAAAAATAATCAAGCACTAGAAACAAGGTCCATGGCCTCTCTGTGCTCACAGGCTTGGTCAATGAATCTACAACATTCTCCTGAGTGTGTATCTTCTTCATCTCAATCTCTCCATTGCAACCAACTCTCAACCAAAGTGATACTGAACATCAACATGCTTAGTCTGAGCATGATACATGGGATTCTTGGCCAAACAGATAGCACTCTAGCTATCACAACCAATTTGAATGTTCTTGCAATCAAAACTAATACCTGTACATAGTCTCCTCAACCAAACTGCCTCCTTAGAGACATGGGTAGCAGCCATATACTCTACTTCTATGGTGGACAAAGCAACTGTGGGCTGCCTCTTACTCATCTAACTCACTGCACCTCCAAATAGAGTAAACACATAGCCACTAGTGGACCTTCGACTATCCAAGTCACCTACCCAATCTGCATCAACAAAACCCTGTATGTCCAAAGATTTATCAGCACTATCAGTACCAGAATAAACCAAACAATGATCAGGAGTACCTGTAAGATATTTAAACACCCTCTTTGCATAGTTCCAATGTTGTCTACTAGGGTTAGACATAAATCTTCTCAAAACTCCCATTGCTTGGGCAATATCTAGTCTAGTGCAAACCATTACATACATCAAACTCCCTACAGCACTAGCATATGGTACATTAGACATATCCTCAAGATCAACCTCAATCTTTGGACACATATTTAATGAAAGCTTAGTACTAATGGGTAAAGGAACTCTAACTGGGTTATAGTCCTGCAAACTAAACCTCTGCATAATAGTATTCATATACCTAGTTTGTGACAACCAAAGCTTTCTGTTAACTCTGTCCCTCCTGATCTCCATTCCCAGAATATACCTTGCAACACCAAGATCATTCATCTCGAATGCACCTGAAAGTTGGGCTTTAAGCTCACTGACCATACCCTTAGTATTGCTGAAAAACAACATGTCATCAACATACAAAGCAATAACCAGTATAGAATCATCAACACAATGAATGTAAACACAATGATCCTCCTCGCTTCTAACAAAACCTAATTTCAAAACAAATGAATCAAACTTTTGATACCACATTCTGGGGGACTGTTTTAGACCATAAAGAGACCTCTTTAACCTACAAACCCAATGTTCTTTTCCTTTTACCTCAAAACCTGTAGGTTGTTGCATATAAATTTCTTCTTCAAGATCTCCATGCAAGAACACAGTCTTAACATCCATTTGCTCAATCTCCCAATCATAAGCTGTAGCACTGGATAAGAGAAATCTAATAAAAGTCAATTTAGCAACAGGAGAGAATATCTCGCCAAAATCAACTCCCTCTCTCTGGGAGTAGCCCTTAGCTACCAGTCTAACCTTGTACTTCTCCAATGACCTGTCTGCTCCAAACTTCTTCTTGAAGACCCACTTACACCTATGTCCTTTCTTCCTTTCGACAAACGAACAAAATCCCAAGTGTTACAAGAGTCTAAAGCCATCATCTCCTCCTACATGGCTAGCTGCCAAGACTCACTATCATCTGCAGAAATAGCTTCCCTGTAGGATCTAGGTTCATCGTTAGTACTCAATAAAGCATATACACAATGGAAATCTGGTGGGCTATACCTGTCAACTGGATTCCATTGTCTTGTGGATCTCCTCAAGGGTGGAGTAAGAGACTCTACTCATTCTTCTGCATGATCATCTGTATCGACTTCTTCTGTCACAAAAGATTCATCTTCATCCGAACTACTTGAATCTTCTTCTTCTTCTTCACCCCCCAATCCATCATTTTGTTCTTCCTGAGGTGCATCTTGCTGCTCTAAATCAAAGTGCACCTTATTTACCTTTTCATCTTTTTCTTTTGGCTGCTTAAGTTCAGAAATAGCTCTAAGTTCCTTGAAAATAACATCTCTAGAAAAGATAATCTTGCGGGTTAGTGGATTCCAAAGCTTATAAACTTTAACATTATCACCATATCCTATGAATGTACTTTTTTTAGCCTTTGGATCCAACTTAGATCACTTTTCCTTAGGTACATGAACAAAAGCCTCACAACCAAAAACTCTTAAATATGAAACATAAGGTTTCTTACCTGTCCACACTTCATAAGGTGTCAAATCAAGAGCCTTACAAGGAGATCTATTTATCAAGTAGCAAGCTGTACACAGCCTCTACCCAAAAACATTTATCCAACTATGCATCACTAAACATACTTGTAGCCCTTTCCATAATTGTTCAGTTCATCCTTTCTGCAACAAGATTCTGTTGTGGTGTATAGGAAGTTGTCTTTTGTCTAATTATACCTGCATGCTTGCAAAACTCATCAAATTCCTTAGAACAATATTCCCCTCCATTGTCAGATCTTAATATTTTTATCTTTAAACCTGATTGGATCTCTACTAAGACTTTGAATTCCTTAAACTTAGTGAAAATCCATGTAAATCTAGATGCTTCATAAAATAAATCCATGTAAATCTAGATACATCATCAATGAAGGTTACAAAATAACAAGATTTTCTTATAGATTCATTATCCACAGGTCCAAACACATTCATATGAATAATTTCTAACTTCTCTTTTGCTCTATTGCTTCCTGAAGGAAATGACTTTCTATTTTTTTTTACCAAACACACAATGCTCACATAAATCAAAGTACTCATCAGAATAGGAGAAACCATCCAACAAATTTTTATTCTTAATAGTTTTTAGTACATTATTGCTTGTGTGGCCCAATCTATGGTGCCACAACATACATGCATTTTTAGCATTAGCCTTAGATACATAGGAGGCATTATAAACTATAGTGGCTTCAAGCTTGAACAGGCTTCCGAATCTCTTCCCCTTCACTACCACCAAGTTCCCTCTCACTAATCTATAGCCATGCTTGTCAAATGTCACATGCATTCCCAAATCATTCAACTTCAAAAATGAAATAAGATTTCTAGCTAATCTAAGAACATGCAAAACACCAGGGAGGGTTTTAATCCTCCCATCACTGAAACATAACAATACCTTTCTTTTCCCAACAATCGGATATGTAGAGTTGTAACCAAGGTAGATATTACCTCCATCATATTCTTCATATGAGGAGAACGATTCCTTATGCGGGGTCATATGAAATGAGCATCACGAGTCAATCAACCAGTGATCATTAGAAACAAGATTACATGCAGAAAGTAAAACTTCTTCACTTGCATTTGAGGAAGTGGCCCTACCCTTCACGAGGAATATAAACCAAAGGTGACCAGTGGTAATTTGCCTTTCCTAAGTACTTAGTGTTGTATTCTACTCAACTCTATCAACCATACAACCCTAGATACCCTCTAGCTAAGTATGATTACTAATAGGATGAGCAATCCGAATACAGTGAACCGACAATGCATGCAGAAAACAAATGCATTACTTTGGCCAAAGTTTTTAATTTCAATAATGTTCATAAGAACATAGTCATTGTGTTCACCCACCCCTACTCATCTTGGATACTATCTTATTGCCACAGTTTTATAACTCTTATCAACCCTATTCATGCCATAGTTTAAACTAGGAGTCATAATAATAATACCTTATGACTTAAGTAAGTCTATATGACTTAACCATTCAATTGATTGGTAGTCAATTCTAGGGTTACCCCAATATTCCTTGTTAATATGATATAACCATACAACCATATCTTATATCTAGGAGTTCTAGAATCGGTAATAACCCTTGATTAACTTAATCAAAGTTAATAATACTATAATTTTCAAATAATAATGTCTCCTATATAAAGGAGTCATAAAATAACCTTAATAATGTATATAAACAAACATAACCCAGTATAAATATCCCTACTAGGTCTTTCTCTAGTATACTTAGCCTACTCCATTTTAATGGATCTCTTTATGTATAATAAAGTCAATTAGTTTTAAATGGAAATCTCATAAAACCTTATTCCATTTTTCCTAATATCTCTAAGTTACTACCATTTGATATGATACAAAAGTTTACTAACGAATTAAATAAGTCTGAAACTCTTGGTTAAATAACATTATCTGTCATGTCTATATATATAACGTATACAAGACAAAATGTTAAATCATTCTAACCTTATTATTGTATGGTTCAAAATGAAAACATGGTTCATCCATTCGAGAGCCTAACATATGATTAATTCTCAATCTCTTAATAGACTGACTTCAAACCTAAATCAATAGAAAGACTATTTATTCAAGCTCATGACTATACAGTTATCTTTCATTCAATGGTGTGGTATAATCGACGATTTATAATCACTAAGAAGGTAGTCAACCCCGTCTACCTATAACAGTTTACTCACTGGTATGACAAGTTTTCAACCATGAAAATAACATTCGATGTCTCCATCGACTATAGGAAAATAGTTCAAAGAAAGTTTACTTAAATGTTAACTAAACTATCTTAAGTTGATACTTAATAGTCTTCGACTGTCTCAACACAAATGCAGAAAGTTAATCCTTATCGGCGGACTCATATAGTCACCTTCATCACTAAGTTAAACAATCCTAAATTAGCTATTCAATTTCCTCATGGATTTCTAATACAAGCACTAAGGAATACCTGGACTATGCAAACTTGAACCGTCTGAGATGGGCAAATGATTACAGAGTCGACGCCTCTGGACTATGAATGCGCCTAAAGTCACAGCTATTGTCTTCTAATCCATCACCTTCTATTCTCCCTTTTGTCCTCTACAAGTTCTAAATCCTAGTTAAAATGAAACAACCATGATTCATTTAAGTCATTGGTCATAATGACAGAGGCACAACTCCTATAGAGTCACCTCACCTCCCTCCTCCTCTATGTTTGGTTACAACTTCATAACAATCTATATCCTTAAAACAAAACTGAAGTCCATTATTTATGCGTAAATCCCACATGTCGATGGGAATTATTGCTCCATGACTCGATGGTTGTGGCAGTTTAAAAACCATAGTCCACCTTCTAAGATGTGACCGACACCTCACTTAAACACAACTAATCATTAAATGATTCTCAATGAGTGGTTCGATCTACCACGAACACTATTGAGGACTCTTCTACAATTAAGCCTTCGGCTTAGTCAATATTAAACCATTGAGTCAATGGGAAGTATTCTCCTCATTCGATGCTAAGGCATCAATATATAATAAATATTGATTACATCAATTATAATTATCATAACATCACCTATTGCATTGGATAGATATAGTTTATTCAATAATAAGATATCAGTAAACCAAGGTTTACAGATATTATGATCAGGTTGAGCTTGTCTCCCCATCATAATCCATCAACAATAATCGTATATTAATGACTTCGACAAAAACCTCTTAACATTTAGGAATCATTTATAACATGTCAAATATCTTAATAATTTTAGTATGACAATCATTTTATGACAGAAACGTCATAATATTTACGTTAAACATAAATAGTTATGAATCAAACTCAAATGACGTCATTAGCGTTATAAACGACTAAGATGACTTAATACGACTTAGAAAGATTTGAAACAATATTGACTACCCGTCGGTTAGGTTTAGAAGTAAACTGACAAGACAAAGGTTACCTCTATGACACCATAGTTCACGTATTCATTAAACACTTATAACTTAGTTTGGAAAATGAATCACTCATAATCTGAGGTCTATATCTCTCTCCTGGAAAGATACTCTCTCTCTCTCTCTTTTCCCTGAGAGTCATCTGATAACCTGTAATCCTGTTTCACTTGTCATCAAACAATATGTGATCAGTGCATCATTATTCAATTAATTCAACTAATAAATCAAATCTCATAATACAAACATTAAATCAATAATAACATAATCATTTCTATGATTTCAATAAATGACATTTAATATAATCCTTGTTTTTCCTTGTCACCAATCCAAACATCATAATCCATTTACTTATATCCAAGTAAAAAGTAAAAGTATAGGAAGACAAAAATTGGGGATGTAACACCCCTGTTTAGATTTTGATCCATCACATTTAGAAATCCGCATATTATTTCTTTTCCGAACCGAATCCCTCACCTTTATAGGAAACATTTTATTCAGTTTAGATTTTGTAGGGTCACGTTTATCCTTATGCATTTTTGTCAAACCTACATGTACCGTTGTATTTTCTACAAGTTTGTGAGGGTCAAAATAATTGCTACCTTTTGCTTCCATAGAGTCACTTGGATCCCTTAGTACAACATTAGCATTTTCATGTAATAGCCCCTCAAGTTTATTAACAATATGTTTTCCTTCCTGACCTCCCATTTGTGCCATACATTTTCTATGTTGATATTCAATTATTTCTCTACACATTCCATAGTCCTCTTTGGAATGAGCAGTCTTATGAAGCCTACACCATTCTCTACATACAACATCCTGAATAGGAGTTCCCTGCTGGATACATTTCCAAATTTCTTGTCTCATGATTTAGCTAAAACTACTCATGGTATTCTCTTCTTCATCAGAACCATGATCAGATTCAATGAACAAACTTGTTCTCTTATCAGTAGGTCTCCTTTCGAAATAAAAGGCTAGGATTTCTTCTATTTGGACTCCTCTATTAGAAACTCTATACACACCAGGTTCTACTGAAGCATACAATACCTCATTTATCGTGTTGTACTCTATTATCATGTGTTTCATTTTTGGTTCAACCTCAATCCTAATCTGGTTAGGAATGCCTCTCAAGGGTAACCGTATGTGTGAAAAGTCTTTCACCATATATCCATTTAGAGTTTGAGACCAATCTCGACTCAACAACATCTCGTAATTCATGGGGATATCAACTACCTGGATGTCAATATATTATTGTAGTCTGGTATCAGTAGCTAGTTGCATCTGAATATGCATCAACTCTCCTACAACATTTACTTCAGATTTGTCCAATTGAGTTACAACCTTGGCTGACTTTGTAGGGGTGAGTCCTAAAGTTTTACATATCCCTAATGGAATGACATTGGCAGAGGCTCTAGAGTCTACCATACAATTGTGCAGGTTTTTTCCAAAAATTCTTAAGGTCAACAAGAAAGGAGGAGACTCCTTCTCTATATACAACACTACATTAGTGTTTGTAGGCTACTCAAGACTTTTACTCTTGTCCTTAATATGCACTTCCTTATTATGAACCTCTGGACCTATTGAGTTTTCTCTAGGACTAGATTCATCTAAAGATTTCATAAAAGCAATCCTAACTCCTGGACTTCTCAACAGTTCATACAAAGGAACATTCACTTTTATCTTCCTAATCTCTTCAGATAGATAACTCATCAATTTAGAAGCATCATTAGGTTCTGCTTTACTTACCTAGACCTTTGGTGATGTTGAAGTACCAGTGCCTTGATAATTTGTCTTTGGAGGTAGAGGATTGTTACTTGAATGTATCGGTGGTGTATTGAGATTATTTGGAGGTGTAGATGTAGTGAAGGGACCTCCAGATTTGTTATTACTCCTCAAGTTTTACGTGTGATTATTTTGAGACTGCTGAAATGCTTGGACTTCATCTACCTCAACTAGCACTTCATTCTCAGTTTCAAAGGGAAATTGAAAAGTCTCTAACACTAAAGCGGATTCAAGATACAAAATCTCATGATAGTATGACTCATCTTCTTCTATCTGATCCTCTTCTTCTTTTGATGAGAAGGTGAAACTTTCTAGAACCATTGTTGACTTGTAGCTTGAAGGTACTATCTCATTTCCTTTAGGAATCAAGTACTCAAATGTAGGGCTATGCACCTCTACTTTCAAGATGCTCGCTGCCAAGTGGAATTGTGGACAATCAAGCTCAGCATGAGCACTTGTGTTATGAATTATGCACCAATTCTTAAGAGCTACATCTGCTACTTGTATCCTAACAGGTTGTTTAGATTCCTGATTGTGTGGATTCTCAAAAGGAGAAGCCAGGGTGCCATTATTTGGTCTCGTATTCCAGATTCTAGGAGGCTTAGGCTGATTGGAATTTCTATTGTCATTTCCATGAGCTTTGTTATCTCCATTGTGAATTCTATTCTACATTCCTTGTCCATAGCTCTAATGATTGCCACCTTGATTATTCTGATGACTGCTATTTTGATAATTTTGACCATAAAAACTCTAATTTTTCATTTGAGTGACCTTTGTAGTCAACCTTCTCAAATGAGCAGTGATTTCCTTTAATTCATCTCTATCCTCTTATGCCTTGGCTACATATGTATCCCAAGGAGCTTGGAAGAATGAAAGTAATTGAACTTGTCATCATTAGCAACATTACCCGTGTATGGAACCATAGCGCGTGTAGGAACAGGATTATACACTGGAGTATGATTCATTAGTGCACCATTCAATTGTTGCATTTGATTAGGAATTTCAACATCGCCAAGGCTTACTAAAGGTCCATGGCCTGTTTGTCGCATCTCTTGATTTATCTTCACAACTTCCTTATATGCTTTAGACAAATTTGTCACTACAGGTACCTATCTCTTAACAAACATTGCAGTTAAAGGATCCAAAGCATCATAATACATTTGTAAGACTGCATCATCAGTTACTATATAAGGAGCTACTAATCTTGAATAAGATTTTTGAAAATGATCATTAAATGCAGTTATGAATTCTCCTTCACCTCTTCTAATCTCCGCTAACCTATTATATAGCGATGTTGGCTCTATTGGAACTCTAAACTTGGATAGGAATGTTTCTTTCATAATTACCCAACTTGTGATGTGATTATTATGCAAATTGACATACCATCTATAAGCTTGTCTAGTTAAGGTAAAAAGAAACAACCTACATACCACATCTTCATGTGCTCTCCTTTCCCTGAAGCAAGTTTCTTTGAAGATCCTTATGTGATCTTTTGGATTCTAATGTAATTGAAATTTTAGACATATCTTGTCTAGATTCTTTGGCATGTCATGACATGCCACAAAGGTTATAGGTGATTCTATGTTAAAGAATGCCATGACAAGACCTCTAGGTGGAACTGGACCAAAGTTTGGTTGATTCTGAGGATTTAAACTAAAATTTAGCGGTTTGAATGCAGATACGTTAGGACTTATCAAATTAGGATGTATTAAAGGTGAATCTGTACTTGGAGGAGTATGTGATGAACTCCCTAGATGAAGAGTTCTAGGGCTTAAGATTAAGGGACTATTTATACCTTTACCTCGTCTATCAGGTAATTGCACAAAAATATCCCCTGGATTTGACCTAGACCTAGTCATTCGACCAATCCTATTATCTAGTTTATGAAAGTTTACTTTAAATCCTATCAGGCCCTCCTTCTAGCACCAAAAACTATTGATATGGATGTTATACACACACAACATGAGATAAATTCATTTGAACTTAATCTATCTTGAAAGATATGGAGAATTATCAAATGATAATTCACAATCCCAAGGCTTTGGTAGTCAGGTCATGACTGTGTTAGATTTACTTAAGGTTCAATGTGAAGCTATTTAACAAGGGACCTTACGTGATTTAAATGTTTATTACTGGCTATTTGATGCAGAGATGAAAAACTCCTTTTCAAATCTACAACAAATACCAACACAAAAGCCTATGCAAGAAGGCTACAAATGAAGTGAAACAATAGAAAATGGAAGAGAAATCTACAACACTTAATTTATTTCAATCTGAAATTTCATTACATCAACATGAAGCTTATGAGATTTCTAAAATTACACATTCAACATCTGCAACAAATAATTTCTCCATACTCTTGACTCCTTCCAGCAGCATCTGGGTATTTAAAAATTTTCTCTTCAAAATCTGCTCTGAGAAATTCCGTCACTTCTTCCTATCACTGCTCCTGCATTTTTCCTATTTTTCTACAAACGTTTCTGGGTTTTGTGGGCCTTCTTCCTAGCTTTCTAGAACATGTTTAATTTTGTAATTTCTTAATTTAGATAAGATATGAGAAAGTTATGCTTATTTTACCAAGACTGGGTTTCATAATAACAACCCAGACATGCAACAACATGCAAAGCTTCTGGCCCCACCTCTTGGAAATCAATTCCAAGATTATTGGCAGCCCCACTTATGACAAAATCAGTCAAATCCCACCAAAATTACATTTGTTGCAAATAAAAATATAATTTTCTCAAAGCTCCACCATTATTGAAAAAAAACTAAACAACTAAAAATTAAAATAATTTGGTGATGCAAGATTGACATTGACTGTGAATGCTCCTGCACCATACTCCCAGAGAAAAAAAAATTCAAGTCCAATTGAATAAGGAATATCATCATGAAAAATATGTTTGATAGTCTCTGACTAATGTCTTGCATTTCCTGCATTCCAAATTTCTTGAAACAAAGTAATGTCCACTTCATTTTCACTCTTGGCTTTCCTACCTTCTTGCTCATGTGCTTAGGCCTATCAAATGGAAATAACTTCTTCTTATCTACTACTTTGGATACCTGCACCTGAATAATGACAACTTCATTCATCAAAACAACTTGGTCAGTACCATTACCAACAATGCATTCTTTACTTTGCTTGTCACACTCCTTTGGTGATCCCTGCAATATAACAACATCCAACTGCAAAAACTTGGTCTGTAACTTTGTAACAACAACCCTATCAGCAACTTCATTATCAACTTTTTCAGCAACATTAACAGTAACATGCCCTTCTACTTGCTCAACTTTCTCTTGAGACTCAAACAACTGAAAATGAAATGAAGGCTCATCCACAACCATGTCTACTTTGTCTTCTTCAATGCTTGATGTCAAAACAGTATTCACTATTTCATTGCTTACCTTTTCCTCTGTCTTGATTGCTTTTGTTCTTCCTCTATTGCTGCTGCCTTTGTTTGTCTTCTTCTTCTTTGGACAACTTTCTTGATGGGCCATGTAACCTTCCTCCTCACTGATAAGTGCCAACTTTGGAACTACTGAACTATTCTTTCTATATTTTTTCCCATCTCTTCCATAGCTTGCCTTAGTTCTCTTATCTCTTTCTCAACCTCTATTTGCCTCATCTTTTCCTCTTTCCTCTTCCTCTCTTTTTCTTCTTGCTTTTGCTTTTGTGAACCCCTGGCCTGCAAGTAACTTCTAAACAAATCCATCTCCTCTTCAAGCAAGTCACTTTAACCTTGCTTCCTCTTGTCTTTGCCTCACCTAGGTCTCTTCTTCTTTTCCTCTACCTAGTCTTTTGGCAACCAGGTTCTCTATTCAACCTGTACAAACACCAAACTCTCTTTTGCCCATACCTTCTGAGCTCTAATACCAATTGATATAGAGAGGAAAAACTCCTTTTCAAATCTACAACCAATACCAACAAAAAAGCCTATGCAAGAAGGCTACAAATGAAGTGAAACAATAGAAAATGGAAGAGAAATCTACAACACTTAATTTATTTCTATCTGAAATTTCATTACATCAACATGAAGCTTATGAGCTTTCTAAAATTACACATTCAATATCTGTAACAAATAAGTTCTCCATATTCTTGACTTCCAGCAGCATTTGGGTATTTAAAAATTTTCTCTTCAAAATTTGCTCTAAGAAATCATGCCACTTATTCCTATCACTGCTCCTGCATTTTTCCTAATTTTCTACAAACATTTCTAGGTTTCATAGGCCTTCTTCCTAGCTTTCCAGAACATGTTTAATTTTGTAATTTCTTAATTTAGATAAGATATGAGAAAGTTATGCTCATTTACCAAGACTAGTCTTCATAATAACAGCCTAGACATGCAACAACATGCAAAGCTTCTGGCCCCACCTCTTGGAAATCAATTCCAAGATTATTGGCAACCCCACTTATGACAAAACTAGTCAAATCCCACCAAAATTACATTTACAATTGCACCTAAGAGAAATTACATTTGTTGCAAATAAAAACATAATTTCTCAAAGCTCCACCATTATTGAAAAAAAAACAAACAACTAAAAATTAAAATATTTTGGTGATGCAAGATTGCCATTGACCGTGAATGCTCCTGCACCACTATTGTCTCTCAATCTTTACAAATATTTCCAAATTATCCTCAAAGTATTGATCCTTTACAAATATTTGTAACTTCTCTATCAATATTTGCATGAATTCTACAAAAACATGCTATGTATCTCAAAGTTATGAAAACTACTAAAGATCTTTCTCATTTGCATGCATTCACTGGGATCCTTAACATTTTCCTTTAGATGACTGTGTTTGGCTAATTATTTAAACTACTGGTAAATAAGAGACAAAAGGTTAAGGTTAGAAACATGGTTCAAATGAAATAAAATGCTCTCTTACTTATGTGTACAAGCTTTAACTTTCCTAGACAATTCAGAAGCAAGTAAATTCACATATGTTAATCCCAATCATTTCACAAATTCACATACAGAATTACAATCTTTAAAGGAAATATATCAGAGACACATCCATCAAATAACACTCTGGAATAGACACAGGAATTTGATATTTGTATTTATTGGTATATGTTATCCATTTCAAATTTACAATGTTTCATGACTTTAAGTCTTCTGAATGTATCAACAAAATCATCAAAACTTACAGACGTTTTTACATAAATAGAAAGGAAATAGGATGTTCCACATTGTCCTTCCTATAGACACATGCAAATTCTTGCTCAACTAACTATGCTCAAAGTATTTTCCTCAATCACTTATATTGCAAACACTCTGGTATCTTTTCTATGTCAGATGTCTGGACTAAAATAAGCATAGAAAAGATCCTTATATAGACTTCGATCCTATGTATCTATTATAAAATTCTCATCAATAGTCAAGATTCAAAATACAATATCAATGGTGGAAAAAACCCTGCCAGCTATGCTCTAGTCGTCACATTAAGAATATCCCTGGAATATGCTACTTGCAAGTTGTCATTCCCAAAATATCTTGAGAGAATATTCTCTAGTCACAAAGATGCCCTTAGAATCTTTTAAAATGTCAAAATGTCTTCAATGGTTGACCTTCTATCTTTGACTTTTCTGCATGTGCAAAAAGAATAATAAAATAAAAGGTGAAATAAGCATATTAGTCACTATCCCCAGTATCTTCTACTTGTAGATTTGGTGCAGAGTACCATTGACAATGTTCTTGTTTTGATGTAGTCCAATAGGGTCCTAGGGTGGTCATAGAAGAGATTATGAGGAATTTTGTCACCAAGGTAATGTAATAAGGTCAAATAATAACCAAGATACAAGTTTGAGTTTTGTTTAGTCTAATAATGTGAAACAATGTAAGGTTAGGGTGGTAAGTTGCTTGGCAACTTAGAAAATCTCATTATGGGATGCCATAGGCCGAAGGAAGAGTTAGTTTTTCAGTTGGAAGTTGATGCCAACTATTTGTACCTAGTATAAACTATCTCCTATGCTCGAAGAGAAGGTTTGATGAACGTTTGTGAAGAGATTTCCATTAATAAAATTTGTTTTCTGCACATTTTTACTGTTCACACATGTTACAGACCGTACCTATCAATGTACGGCTCTGTCATGAACTGAAAAATCATTGGAATTGTTAGTGAAAGGTGTTAATTATCATTTGCAACTGATTTGAGTCTCTGTCATTGAATTTTAAGGTAGATATCTTTGTTTTTCCAAAAACAGTCTTAAACCCTGAACTAGGGTTTGCAGATTGAAACAAGGTGATGTAGAGCCATTCCATCGACCTAGTCACCTCCTACTCGGTGGAATGGAATGATGTAGGGTTTTCTTAAGTTTTTTGATCTTTGTTTGGGCAAGAAATGGAGTTATGGTAGGAGTTTACCTCTGTAATGCCTAATAAAACCATGTATTAGGCAATTCTAGAGTACAGTCCACAATATAGTGTCTTAATAGTTGTTTTAGAGGACCAAACCAGTGAAATTGGGTCATTTTCCACATATACTAGGGTTCCAAATTGGTTTGGTGTGGAGGAGTGGCTTAGGCATAGTAGTCGCCTTGCAAAAGAGGCCTAATTAGGCCTATTTCAAAACTAATCAGTCCTATTTTTGAAGCCTTCTGTCCAAAATAACACATGACCCATTTTTGATATGTTGAAAAAAAGGATAATGGGTATCCCAAACTGCCCATGTCTTACCAAGATGATGCCCTTTGTGAAAGAAAAGCTCTGTCAGACCCTAAAACAGGGCTTTAAGGCTTAAGGCCTGGTTATGAAGGAAGTACCTAAACCTCTTGTGTTTTGTGAAAGTTAGTGATTGGGATAGGTTGTTTGGGTTGTGAAGGTGTCCCAATAGCATAAAAGTGGTATCAAAGCTAGGTTCTAATCAGGATAAGAAAATTGTATCAAGAAAGATTGAAGGTTGAAAGAGATAAGGTGTCAAAATGCCTCCAAAAGGTGGGTCAGTGGTTGCTAGGGAATTGAAAGCCCTAAGAGAAGAGATAGAAGCATTGAAAGCCAAAGAAAGGAGTAAAGAAGGTGAAGAAGACAACACCACCTCTAAAGAAGAAGAAGAGGGTGAAGGTGGAGACCTCCTAGAGAGACCTCAAGAAGAGGAGATAGCTCCTGAAGAGAAAATGTTTATAAATGCTTTGAAGTCTATAAGAGGGGAGACTTCTGATGTGAAAATGGACCTACCAATGTATGGAGGAAAGATGGATGCTGAAGAAGTACCCCTGAATAATTATTTTGAGTATAAAGAGGTGGTAGAGGACAAGAAAATTAAGTTTGCCAAGACAAAGTTGAAGGGGTCTGCCTTGACATGGTGGAACTACATTCAAGGAGAGAGGGTGAAGAATAACAAGTCAATGATCAGTTCATGGAGTAGAATGGTATCCAAATTGAAGGCACAATTCATGCCTGCTAATTATGAAGTGCAAGTATATAGAAAATTGTAGAATTTGAAGCAAAGAGATATGGATGTGGCAACCTATACTGAGGAGTTTCATAAACTCAGTTTGAAGTTTGGTCATGTGGAGAATTGGTGCAAGAGCACCTAAGAGAACACTCTGGAGTAAGAAGACACAAATGGTCAAAGGAAAAGCCCATGGATCAAATCAAATCAAATGGAACATCCTAGAACCAATTATGGAATATTGTAATGGGCAAAATGATGTAATAATCAAATGTCCTAAGGGTCCTCGTAAGGACCCTAGGACCAAAAAATAATGTAAGTGGGCCAATAGTGCCTCTAGAGTCAAATAAGAGTCAATTAGAAGTGTCTAAGGCTAGGAATAAGGAATAATGATCCTAATAAGATTAACCATGATGAACCATGATAATTTGGTAGAGTAAAAGTCACATAAAACAAAGTTTAATATTCAAATTTTTGAATAATGCATTTGGTGGGAAAATAAAAAATGAATGGTTTTGGAAGTTTAACCATCTCCAACCTTTGGGAATTGGTTGGAGAAGTTAGAGAGATGTCATGTAAGCCTATAAAAGGCATTTGGTGGTACGGTGGAGTCATATTAGAAGACTGGGTTGTACGGCAGGCTGCAAATAACAATAAAATTTAGTTTTATCTTGTATCTCCTTTTTGTTTCTATTGGTCTTTTTGATTATTGAGTGTTGGTAAATGTCTTAGGACCTCAATTAACAATATTAGACTTCATTTGATGCTCTGAGGAGATTCTTGTAGGTAGTTTCATTGCTGTTTGTATTGACTGTTACAAAGAACAGCAGGCTGTCCTGTGCATTTTGAGAGGTTTCAATGCCTCATAGGACCTTCCCATGGATGTAGGAGCCTGATACTCATGGAATAGGTCCTTGATTATATGTATAATATGATTTCTAACTTGACAAAGCAGGAGGAGTGCAAATGGGCAGGTGATCACCATTGAAAGTCAGAGATTGCATGTGGAAAGAGCATTGAAATGGTGGCTCAGTTGTAGCAGCAGGAGATCGGCCTTAATAAAGTGATGGTTTTATGTTTGCTAAGGGTTAATATGGTCAAGGACATGGTGTTAGACCTTTGAATAAGGTTTGGAAGTGATTGGAAGTGAGAGATCTAGCAAGCCCTAGGTTTTGAGGCCTAGAAAGGGGGGTTTTGTATTTAAACATGCAAATGATGTTTAAGACTCAAGACTTACAATATTTTAACTTCCTAGTGAAGTTTTTTAGGTTTGGAGTGAGGGGGATAAGTATTTGATAGGGTTCCTTTGTAAAGTGGGTGGATTAGGCCCTGCAGGAAGACAGCCGGGTTGTTAGGACAGTCATATTTCATCCAAAACATTAGTATATGATTTTGAAGTATGTTATAGAAATCAATAGAGGGTACTCAGATCAGTCATTAGTTTTTGGAGTGATTTGGAAAAGTTTGGAGAAAAGTACAAATTAGTCACTGCACAGGGCTACAAGGATTAGGCGTGGTTAAGGGGAGTTGTCAAGAACTGGTCAGAAAGGTGCATGAAACCTATTGAATCTTGTTGGTTGGGGTAGGTTGAGACCCTAGAAGGTACAAGTTACTGACATTACTGATGTTTAAGACTCAAGACTTACAATATTTTAACTTCCTAGTGAAGTTTTTTAGGTTTGGAGTGAGGGGGATAAGTATTTGATAGGGTTCCTTTGTAAAGTGGGTGGATTAGGCCCTGCAGGAAGACAACCGGGTTGTTAGGATAGTCATATTTCGTCCAAAACATTAGTATATGATTTTGAAGTATGTTATAGAAATCAATAGAGGGTACTCAGATCAGTCATTAGTTTTTAGAGTGATTTGGAAAAGTTTGGAGAAAAGTACAAATTAGTCGCTGCACAGGGCTACAAGGATTAGGCGTGGTTAAGGGGAGTTGTCAAGAACCAGTCAGAAAGGTGCATGAAACCTATTGAATCTTGTTGGTTGGGGTAGGTTGAGACCCTAGAAGGTACAAGAATTCATCTGAGAAGTTGGAATCCAAATTTGAGCCCTTTGGTCGAGTTTAAGGCAAGGAGAAGACTAGAGAAGCCTTATTGGTTGAAGCCACAAGTTATTTGAATCTTTTGATCTTGTTAGATTACCATTGGAGACCTGACACCTCTACATCAAGAATGAAAAGGAGAAGGTGGCTAGGTATTTGAATGTCCTAAGGTATAGTATCCAAGATGAGATGAGTCTTGTTACTCCCAAGACAATAGAGGACTATTTTCAAATAGCATGTAAGGCTAAAGAAAAGTTGAAGAGGAAACAAGAGCAGCAAGGAAGGGGAAGAGGCAGAAATCCAAGAGGAAGAGGAAACTTTGGTGGCAGAAATCAGTCACAAAGATCACAAGGAGAATCAAGTACAAGCCAAAAATCAGCCCCTGATTCAAGAGGTGGTTTTAGGGGCAGAAGACCTTTTGGAAGAGGAAGATCAAATGGACAAGGAAGGGGATCAAACACCTTCTCTGGCAAGTGTTACAAGTGCAACCAGTTTGGGCACCCTGCTTTCAAATGTCTAGAGAAGTAGCCATCATATTCCCAAGGAGGAGAACGTAGAAATCAGATTGTGCAAGAGGATGAGGAGAGTGCAACCTCACCTTTGATGAATGTTACTTTAGAGGTAGGAGAGACCTTGATGATTAGAAGGACATTGCTCATGGTACCAGTCGTCAAAGAACCGCCACAAAGAAAGACACTATTTAAAATCAATTGCAAGGTACAAGCTAAGGTGTGTAAGGTAGTAGTGGATTTTGGTTCTACTAATAACCTTGTAGCATTAGAGATGGTTGAGAAATTAAATCTAAAAAGAATCCCTCATTCTAACCCCTTTAAAGTTTCATGGCTCAATAAGGGGCAGCAAGTACTTGTCAATGAACAATCATGGGTAGAGTTCAACATAGGCCCATACAAAGATAATGTTTTATATGATATAATTCCCATGGATGTATACCACCTTCTTCTTGGTAGACCTTGGTAGTTTGATAGGAAAACCAAGCATGATGGGGAGAAGAACACCTATGTGGTCACAAAAAATAGAGTGTCTTATAATCTCACACCTCTACAAGAAGGAGATAAGGTAGATCATGAGGGGCCTAGTGTGATGGTGGTAAAGGAGAAGGAGTTTTTGAAAACCATACAGGGAGAAGGAGTGGGTTTTTCCATTGTTACAAAATTTGTCTCGGACCAAGTAGCAGCTAATAAAGTTGCAGTTCCTAAAGAGGTGCAGACTCTGTTGAACAAGTATGAGAATATTGTGGAGAAGGATTTACCAAATGCTTTGCCTCCTATGAGGCCTATTAGCCATCAAATTGACCTCATTCCTGGTGTAAGTTTCCCCAACAAGGCAGCTTATAAGATGACCCCACAACAAAATGAGGAGATCAAAAAGTAGATTCAAGGACTATTGGATAAAGGGCTGATAAGGGAGAGTTTGAGCCCTTGTGTTGTGCCTTCTGTTTTGGCACCAAAGAAAGGAGGAGAATGGAGGTTATGTACTGATTCAAGAGCCCTCAATAAGATTACAATTAGATACAGATTTCCCATACCAAGGATAGAGGATCTCATGGACAGTCTTGCAGGGGCATGTTATTTTTCAAAAAATGATCTCAAGAGTGGCTACCATCAGATAAGGATAAGGGAAGGTGATGAATGGAAGACCTCTTTCAAAACTAACGAAGGCCTCTATGAGTGTTTGGTGATGACTTTTGGCCTATCCAATGCCCCTGGTACATTCATGAGACTCATGAATGAGGTTCTAAAACATTTCATTGGTAAGTTTGTGGCAGTATACCTAGATGATATCCTTGTGTTTAGTAAAACAAAAGATGATCATTTACAACACTTGGACAAAATTTTCAAAAGGTTGGATGAGGATAAGTTGGTAATCAACCTTAAAAAGTGTGAGTTTTTAAAGATGGACCCTGTTAAAGTTGAGGCCATACTCAATTGGCCAACACCTAGATCAGTGGGAGAAGTAAAACATTTTCATGGACTGGCCACTTTTATAGGAAGTTCATCAAGAACTTCAGTCAGATATGTGCTTCTATTCTTGACACAATCAAAGGGGAAAAAAGAATTAGGTTTCAATGGATAGATGCAGCTAATCAGAGCTTTGAGTATCTCAAGACAAGAGTGGCACAAAGACCCATCCTTGCTGTCCCTGACTTCAACAAGGTGTTTGTTATTGAATATGATGCTAGCAATCAAGCAATTGGTGCAGTATTAAGCCAAGAAGGCAGGCCAGTGACATTTTTTAGTGAAAAGCTTAATGAGGCCAAGAGAAGATACTCATCTTATGACCTTGAACTATATGCCATGGTGCAGGCTCTCAAGAAGTGGAGGCATTATCTTCTATGTAAAGAATTCATTGTCCACACGGATAACCATGCATTGAGTTATTTGAATAGTCAAGACAAGTTAATGTTGGGAATTAAGGTGTCTCAACCTTGGTAATTCCTTGCATTATTTATGTTTGTATTTATTAATTCAATGCCTATGTTGTAAATAAATTGTAAATTCCATATTGTCATGTTGTGGGATGTGGCACGGTGATGTGCCATCCTACATAGAAGTTGACAACTTGTAATTTTGTCCTCACATGAGGAGATAGGCATCCCACTTAGTGGTAGGAGAATTTTTCCATGTGTCGGCATCTTGGATGTTGTGTAAGGGAATGTGTACCGAAATGGTTATGACATTCCTATGACGAAGTTATGACATGTAAGAGTCAAAAATAGAAGCTTGTAAGACAGGTGAAGACATGTGTCATGAAGCATCTTTGAAAAAGGCATATTTGGGTGCCCCAAGGTGAACTATGACATGTTTTAAGAGAATATGCTATTTATATGATAGATTCTCTTACAGCTGTAAGTTATGACAGCTATGACAGATTCTATGATGGTCATAAGAGTCGTAAGAGCATCTGTCATAGCCCATTTTGGAAATAGGTGACCTCTTTAGGATGGGAGATGTGGACAAGTGTCAGGATTAGTCTACAATGTTGACCAAGTGTCCTTAGGCGTGGGTTTTGGGCCATGAGGCCAAGTTGGACGCCCATTCCAAGATAGGACCAATTTTGCCTTATATATTCTATATAAACAGGTGCTTGGAGGAGGAGATGTATTACAGGATTGATAGGTACTATTATGCTATCAGATTGACTCCAGACACGAGTGTTGAAGACCATTGAAGCTTGCATTGCAAGTGTATTGTAAACAACATTCAGTTTTGTTAATACATTGTGTAGGTTTTTGAGTGTGGGGTTTTTCACCCGATAAGGGTTTTCCCCACATTATATCTTTCTCTCTCTTCTTCTGTCTTCTTTCTGGTTCATGTGTATTGCTGCAATATCTCATTTATATGTTTCATGTTGCTGTAGTTGCAAGGATTAAATTGAATTTGTATAGCCCTCTCCTCATTAGATTAGTGTAGAAAGCGATTTCCACACACCTAGCTTTCTTTCAGTTAAACCATAGGCACATGAAGTGGGTGGAGCAGTTGCAGGCCTACACATTTACAATAAAGCACAAGAAGGGTGAAGATAATAAAGTTGATGATGCACTTAGCAGGAGGGTGTTGATGGTACAATAAGTACAACTTCAAAGTGTGGGGATCGATTCCCTAAAAGGTATGTACAAAGAGGATGCTGACTTCAAGGATGCTTTTGAGGTATGTAATCCGTTTTCTGATTCATTTCATGAAGAATATGCTGAGTATGTTTTACAAGATTGTCTTTTGTTCAAGGGAGCCCAATTATGTGTACCAAGGTGTTCCATGAGGGAGAATATAGTGAGAGAGAAGCATAGTGGAGGCCTAGGGGGACATTTTGGTTGTGACAAAACTTTAGATCAAGTGAAGAGATTTTATTATTGGCCCTAGATGCATTTATATGTCAAAAGGTTTGTAGAGGAATGTGTCATCTATCAAAGAGCCAAAGGGACATGTTCAAATGCAGGTTTGTATTAGCCCCTGTCTATACCAAGAAAACCTTGGGAAGCAATATGTCATGCCCACATTTCCCATGCAGTCACGACACACAACACGTGTCATGTCCACATTGGTCATGTGGTCCTGACACGAAATATCAAAAAAATTTCCACATGTCCCTAGAAACCCCCTCGCACGCGTCAGCGTGCTCGGTGGCAATACACATAACGTGTAAACATGTCAATCAAATTTAGGGAAGAACATTTACCAATGCAATCCCCTACATGATGATAACTGACTAGGGGGTTATGTGACGTGATGAGCGCCGCTACTAGGGTTAGAATCAATTTAATTCAAAACCCTAAGTTTCCTAGGTGAGTGAAATGATTTCAATGGAACCGAAATCAAACCCTAATTCTAATACACAAATAAAATTGAATATAATAACGCATCCATGATATGATGGTCGCATGATGAAATGGGATGGTAAAATTAATATCACAAAAATGCCATAGAAATAAAACCCTAAAATCTAGGAAAATTTTGACAGCATAATGCGTTTTCAACAATTGAAATAAATATTTTAAAAGGAATTCCCATGAAAATAATTAATGCAAAAATTTAAATAAATAAAGTGGAAGAATAAATTAACTAAATCCAAGGTCAAAATAAAAAAAATTACCACTTGTTGAAATATAAAAATTCGAATTTAAATAAAAGAATAAAAGACCAAATTAAAATCAATATTTAAGCCATTTAATAAATATCATCGCGACATTTATATTTATTAAATCGCCCAAGTAAAAAGGTTAAAAGTGGGGAAGAAATTAAACATCCCTCTTCAATATAAAAGTCGATAAAATGAAAATAAATAAAATCACAAGGTTTTCCCAATAAAGTTAATTTAAAAACCACCAGATAAAATAATAAGGAAGACCAATAATTAAAAGGCAAAGGGAAAAAGAATTTCAATAAAAATTAAAATCTCAACCCCACTAGAATAAATTCCCCATTTAAATAAAAATCCAAACCCCAAAAGAATTACTTAATTCAACTTAAATAAATGCACTAGGGAGGGCAAAAATAATTCAAAAAGGTCTGAAAAGCAAAAGAAAGGGAAACTTAGTTTCCCGTGCACATGAGAAAATAGAATTTAAAAAAAATAAAACCTCTAATCTCTTACTCACTCCATCTAACCCTAACTTCAATATTATATTATTTTCCTAAAAGAGATGCCCTAATATTATTTTATTATTTCCTTATGGATCTGCCCTAACTTGCTCATTTGTTTTCTACTCATGCTTTCTTTTTGGTTTCTCTTGGTTTTCTTGTTTGTAGGTAGGAATTACTTCTTCAATGGCTTGGCAGCCATGAAAATGTTAGAATCTGAAAAGATTATTAACCTAGAAAACTAGTGCAAAGAATAGATATCTAAACTATGAATGCAAATGATACGAAATCAAAATAGCAACACAGAGTTAGTTTCTAAGAGAATAATGCAAATGCTAGAAGTAAAATATAATTAAGAGAATGCAAAAGCAAAAGATCCAAAATACAAGCCAGGTAGCATGCTTATATAGACCAGGGAGAGGGAGGAGGTGGCAACACCGACCAATGAGGAGCAACCATCTATCGAACTAAAGATAGCAAAGTATCTTTCCAAGATAGCTAATGGATGCTCACATGTAGGAAGGTGACACCTCATAACCACTCACCTAATTAAGCATGCTTTATTAACCTAAGCAAGATTAATAAAAGTGTAGGAAAAACCTAGGAATAAAGGGAAAAAAGAAATAACCCAACTAAGAAATAAAAACCTATACTAACACCCCCCCATAAGCAAAGCTTAGGTGGATGTAGAAATGGGTCCCGACAAATCAAGCCTGATGAGGTACCCATGTACATAAAATTCCCCCCCAAATAGAGAAAGAAAAGACCCCCCAAAGTAGAGAGAGTGAAAGAGACTATGAAAGCCCCCCACAATTAAGTAGCTCCGGTGTCGAAGGAGGATGCCCATATATGAATGCTGAAGATGATCCATTTGTGGCAAATGACATTTCTCCCCTTAGGAAGAAACAAATCCAATGGTGAATGCTAAAGTAACTCCCACTCAAAGAAGAAAGGTGACGAAGGAAGTCTCATGATGTATCTTGTCTCAAAACTCTGCTCAAGTGTCCCCATGTGAATACCAAAAGATGCCTCAATGCATGAAGGCATAAGCAATCCAATCCCATGTGTAGAACTAGGAGGTACAAGATCCAAAGACAAGGAAGATGGGATAACAGTGATGAAATGACTGTCATCAAAGAGGAGTTGAATGTCCTCAAGAGTGTAACCTAGATCCGAAGTGTGAGACTCTACAAACAAACAAGAGATGTCTAGTAGAAATTGGTCCCAATGAAGTGAATCCAAAAGACAAATCTGATCCTGCTGCAAAGAATCACTGGAAGCCATCAAAGAAGCAACTCTAAACTCTAAAGTAGCAACAGGTGCAAGGACAAAAATAATTATCATGAAAGAGGAGAGATAACCCCTCAAATATGTCCTCCAAATCTAAAATGTGAGACTCCACAAACAAAGATGCAATGTATGATAGATAGGAATCCCAATGAGGAAGACTGTAATGATCCTATTGCAAAGAACCACTGGAAGCTCTCAAAGAAGCATCTCTGGAATCTAAAGTAGCAACAGGTACAATAGGAATGTCCTTAACTATAGATGGGGCATCAATGTATGTCAACTAAATAGACTGATCATCCCATGAGGATGTGCCCACACAAGAAGGGGCAACAAAAATCTCAGTATCATCCACAAGAGCCTGGTCATCCAAGGAAACATCACTATTAGATGAAGATCCAAAGTCTCCATACAACTGATGGATGATGGTCCAAGCAGTGAAAGGGCACTCAGTGTGCTCTATGTGATGTAGAGTATCCTCAGAAACAGTAATACATATTAGTCCATAGACCATGTCATTATTGTTAAACCATGCATTCTTCTGTTCATAGTCACTTGGCTCAGGAGCGAGTCCAAGGAGATGGGGCAATAGATCCTACTCAAGGCAATGATTCTTTATCCCTTGCTTCCAAGACAAATAGTTCTCTGAGGTTAGCTTAACAACAGAAGGATGGAAATAACTAAAATCCATGATGAATCCCCAAAATGGTTACAATAACCCCATAAAAAATGTAACTCAAAGAGAGCACATAAGACACCCCCTCTTTACACAATCAAAGAACCCCCCCAAGAAAATATGCTTTGACACTTTATATTTAGTGCATTTACAACTGCCACTAGCAAGAAATACTGAGTGGTCTTGATCTCAATGCATTACAAAACCCTCACAAAGAGCATATGCTGAAAATACAACTTTGGCACAATACCTAGAGAAATATACAGCACCACTGCAATCTACTCAAAAAATCATGCACTTTCAAAAAATGAATCGCCTCGATACGAGGTCATATGTGAAAGTTATGATCCTCTAAAGTTCCCAAATGAGAACTATGCAGTGTCACGACTGAGAATCTATAATTTCTAAAAACTCTTTGCATCAAAATCAAAAAACATCTACACTAATACATAGAGCACGAAAAAATATCCAAAATTAAAAAACAATTCGTGGGAAACGGAGTCCGTATGAGCAAGAACATAGCATTTGAAAACTGCCTTCAAAACTACAACTACCAATGGAGAGGGGTCTTGCTGTAGCTTTCTGAGCACATTTCTGCAAAATATATAGATTGCATACAAAAACTAAAACATATCCAGATGGTTTTTATGTGCTGCGAACAAAACCCAAAAGGCATTTTTCTTTCTGATGTACAGAAGATGTTGATCCAATGTAAATAGAACACCTTTAGCAACAAAAAATGACCCCAGCAACCAAAAAATGGCATACAAAGGCTGGATCAGCTACCTAAGAAAAGCAAAGGCATGATGGAACCTGCAATATTGATTGAAAACACCAAATATGCAAGCTAGTTGTTAGATTTGAGCTTGAAACCTTGGTTTAACAACTGTGTATGATGATCTCTGATTTCGGTGAAACGAAAGCCAAATCTAACTTTCTCAAGCCTCTTGGATGTGTTGGAACAGCCAAAAATTCTGCCAGTATAACTAGAAACACTGCAGTCACCTAGATTTCATAAAACACATGTGCAAACCCCAAAGATTAAAAAAGTTTCCATCAAACTTTTCTTATTCTCAAGATCATCCGAAGATACAAGAGAAGAGCATACTTGATTTTTTGAAAAACTGTAATAAGACTTATTAGACCCCCTAAATCTCTCAAATAAGGAAACTAAAATCTATTCTTGCACATACAATAGCTCTGATACCATGTTAGAATCTGAAAAGATTATTAACCCAAAAAACTAGTGCAAAGAATAGGTATCTAAACTATGAATGCAAATGATACGAATCAAAATAGCAACATAGAGTTAGTCTCCAAGAGAGTAATGCAAATTCTAGAAGCAAAATAGCATTAAGAGGATGCAAAAGCAAAAGATCTAAAATACAAGTCAGGTAGCATGCTTATATAGACTAGGGAGAGGGAGGAGGTGGCAACACTGACCAATGAGGAGCAACCATCTATCGGACTAAAGATAGTAAAGTATCTTCCCCAGATAGCTAATAGATGCTCACATGTAGGAAGGTGACACCTCATAACCACTCACCTAATTAAGCATGCTTTATTAACCTAAGCGAGATTAATAAAAGTGTAGAAAAAACCTAGGAATAAAGGGAAAAAATAAATAACCCAACTAGGAAATAAAAACCTACACTAACAGAAAATACCTCTCAGAGGTATATTTTTATTGAACACAAACCAGCTATATATATATTTTATGTAGATCTATATATGTATATATATATAAATATATATACAATATTTAAAGTCTGGAAGTGATTATTTATAACTCTTTTTTTATGCATACACAATGTACAATATATATATATATAGTGTTAATTTGCAGGTATGAACAAGCATTCAAAACCACAGAGGCCGATGAAAATGGCGGTAGAACGCTGAGAGGAGCGGCGGAGATCCCCCATGATGCTGCCTCCGTGGGGGGGTTTCAATTACGTAGAGCCAAGTTTTGACGGTGGTGTGGTGTGGGGAGTGGCAAGTGGGCATGGTGCAGGGGTTACAGCATGGAGAAGGGGTTTGGGAGTGTGGGGAGGAGGCGGTGCCTCCACCCACACCCCTTTTGCAAATGTGGGCTGTGGGTGCTGCCGCTGTTGCAAGTATGAGGTGAGCCATTGTTGTCATTGATGTCAACATACTCACACTGCATTGACAAGAAGGATTTGATGAGCTTTGTGCTGAGGATATTGAGAAAATTAGCCTCAGTCAGGAACAGTGAAGAACAGTGATGAGAAGAAGGTAAATATACTGTATAGGATGAGAACCGGAGGATGCGGATTAAAGGGTTAGTAGATATGAGTCTTAAGATGCTACAGTTAAGATTTCAGAGGTCCGCATGAAGATCTGAAGGAGTTATGGCTGCCGGTATAGAACCGGGTCCGGCAAGTATCCGGAGGTGACAGAGGATCACAAAAAGGTCCGGTGAGGTCCGGAATTGTATTATCATAATCTGCGGATTGGAAGGAGTGTTTTATATGTCCTTGTGATGTTTCATCCTGATTTGTGTGTAATTTGGAGGTCCGGATGTACCTCCTGCATTATGACAGTGGCGACAGACTGTGTTCTTGAAGTTCCGGATGAGGAAGACAAGAGATCCCAGTAAGCAGAGAAAGTGCGGATGTATCCGGACATTCAGACAGACTTGTGAAGGTTCCTGAATCATGTTTAGGTTGTGTTGTTGGTCCGCATTGATGGTAGAGCCCGGAATTGAAGTTATTCTTCCGGATGAAGTTATTGCTCTGTATAGCCGACCGGATGTGTTATTCATCTTGCGGATACTCCTATGGTTGTTTGCCGACTTAGATGCTTGTTCCTAAGTCGATGTCTTGTATAAATAATGATTTGTGAATTCATTTCAGTGAAGGAGTATGGAGATGTGTAAGGTGTAGCGAAGAAAGGTGCGAAAGGCAGAGCAGAGATTGTTGGGCTTAATTGGAACTGATCCGGACATGGTAGAGATGTCATTCTCCAGTTCAAGACTGTGATTTTTATCACTCTGTAGACAGTGTGTCTCCTTGTAGGCAGTGGGCCTCTTTGTGAGCAGTGTGCTCGGGCAGTGAGCCCTTATTGGCATGTGCCATTCATTTTTCCTTATTCTTCTAACAGAGAATAATTCTTGGGTTAATCACCCCGTGGTTATTCCCTTAACCGGGTTTTCCACGTCAAAATCTTGGTGTTCAATGTGTTGATGCTTATCTGTTCTTGTGTTTATGTATTGTGCTTCCATGAATGATTATTTGATATGCTGCTAACTAACAACAGAGAATTAAGTGTTTGAAAGAGAACAAGTTCTATACAACTGATTCACCCCCCCCTCTCAGTTGTATGCCCTAGATCCAACAATTGGTATCAGAGCTGAGTTCCTCTGATAGGAGCTTAACCGCTTGAGGTGATCCAGGATGTCGTCATACAAGAAGGATAGTCCGAAGTTCGATGGAACCAACTTCACTCTCTGGAAAGGTCGCATGAAGTGTCATTTGGAATGTATGGGAAAAGCATACTTGGCTATGATTTCAAAACCATATATACCCCCACAAGGTGGTCCGACAACTCCTGATGAAACCACAGAAGCTGAAAACAATCTGCGGACCAAGGAAGCTCTTCTAAGCGCATTGAATGACTCAGATCTCTCGAATGTCATTGACCTACCAACTGCATATGAGATCCTAACTAAACTGGAACTTCTGTATGAAGGAGATGAGTTTGTCAAAAGTGCAAGGTTGCAAAGTCTGAAAGGGAAATTTGAAAGATTGAAAATGAGAGATGATGAAAACATTACTACCTTTATGCCAAGAGTAAATGAGCTAGTATGTGGAATCAGAAATGCTGGTGGAACTCTAGATGAAAATGAGATTGTCTGCAAAATCCTAAGATCCCTTCCTGCTGCCTACAAAATCAAAGTTGCTGCCATTGATGAATTCAGAGCCCACACAACTGTCACAAGAGAACAATTGGCTGGCAAACTAGCTGCATTTGAAATGACCGAGTTTGGAGATGATCCACCCAAGACTGAGTCTGCTTTTAAAGCCAGTGCCTATGTGAAAGGCAAACAGAGATTTGATCCGGGTGAAAACTCATCAAGGAAAATGTCATGGTATGATCAAGCAAGAAGAGACATGGAAGAAGAAGAAGCAGAAACAGCTCAACTTGAAGCCCTCATTGCAAAGAGACTGCCAAGAGGATCCGGTAAGTATGAAGGAAAACTACCCTTTAAGTGTTTTAACTGCAATAAGATTGGTCATTTTGCCTCAAGATGTCCGGAGAGATCTGCAAGATCTAATACTCACAGACAAAGGTTTCAAAAGAATTGCTATTATGTTCATGAAGAAGATGATAATGAAGGAGTAACAGATGATGAATCAGATCCAGGAAGCAAATCCGGAAATGAGTGGGTGTTTATAGCCATCAAGGAAGAAGATTCCTTGCTCTCTGAATCTGTCAATCACAAAGTTGTTGAAAAAGCCTTGGCTGCTCAAGTGGAAGAAAAGGATGATTGGGTTATTGACAGTGGATGCTCTCACCATATGACTGGTGACAAGAATAAGTTCTTAGATTTGGAAAGATATGAAGGAGGAATGGTAAAGTTTGGTGACAATTCTGCTGGCAGAATCAGAGGTAGGGGAACTATTTCCTTTGATGGTAAGAGCAAAACAGGTAATGTACTATATGTTGAAGGATTGAAGCACAATCTTCTCAGTGTTGGTCAGTTAGTGGACAAAGGCTATGATCTCCGGTTCAAGAATGGAAAATGCAGAATCTTTACAAGCTCCGGAACTGAAATTGCATCCGGTACTCAGACAAGAGGTAACATCTTTCATCTGGTTGGTTCAAATAAAAGTTGTTTGTTTGTTCAAATTGATCAGAGTTGGTTATGGCATAGAAGAATGTGTCATGTAAATTTTGATAACATCATCAAAATAAGCAATACTCAGGCTGTGAGAGATCTTCCAAAGTTGATAAAACCTACAAACAGTGTGTGTAAAGAATGTCAGTTAGGCAAACAAAGCAGAGTCTCTTTTAAAAGCAAAGATCAGTCTTCTACCGGATTGTTGGAATTAGTACATACTGATCTATGTGGTCCGACAAGAATCAAGAGTCTGCAAGGTGATAGATATTTCATGTTGTTAATTGATGATCATTCCCGGATGATGTGGGTTACCTTTCTGAAAGAAAAATCAGAAGCTTTTGAGAAGTTCAAAATCTTCAAAGCTATGGTGGAGAATCAAACCGGATTGAAACTAAAGTGTCTAAGGTCTGATAGAGGTGGTGAATTTACATCTGGTGAATTCATTGACTTTTGTGAGAAACAGGGTATAAGGAGACAGTTGTCTGCTCCTAGGACTCCACAGCAGAATGGAGTAGTTGAGAGAAAGAACCGGACCATCCAGGAAGCTGCTAGGACAATGATGTTGGAAGCAAATGTTCCTCAAATGTTTTGGAAAGAAGCTATCAGCACTGCAGTCTACACTCTCAATCGAGTTCAAATCAGAAACAACACCGGTAAGACCCCCTATGAACTTTGGTTTGACATCACTCCTACTGTAAAATATTTCAGGGTATTTGGTAGCAAGTGTTATATTAAAAGAGATGAAGATCTAGGAAAGTTTGATGCTAGAAGTGATGAAGGAATTTTCTTGGGCTACTCCACTCAAAGCAAAGCATATCGGTGTTACAATAAGAGATTGAGGAAGATGATAGAAAGTACCAATGTAAAGGTTGATGAAGGAATTGAGAAGCCTTCAAGATTTTATGAATTTGATGAAGATGACCAAGATAGTGTTCAAGGAACTCAATCCTCTCCGGTGAAACAGAGTCAGCCTGATCCGGTAAATCAGGAAGAAGAGTTAGGTTTAAATGAGCCTGATCAAGAAACAGCAGTACTGGATACTCCCAAAATTCCAAGATATGTAAAACTGAATCACTCTGAAGATCAGATCATAGGTGACAGAAGCAAAGGTGTACAAACTAGAAGGAATATTGCTCAAGATCAGAATGAATGTTGTCTGATTTCAAGGATTGAACCTAAAACAATAAATGAAGCCTGCAATGATGAAAATTGGACCAAAGCAATGGAAGATGAACTGATGCAAATTGAGAAAAATCATACTTGGGATCTTGTTCCCAGACCTAGAGACAGGAATGTAATTGGAACCAAGTGGGTCTTCCGGAACAAACTAAATGAAGCTGGTGAAGTAATCAGAAACAAAGCTAGATTGGTCTGCAAAGGCTACTCTCAAATAGAAGGAATTGACTTTGAAGAGACTTTTGCTCCGGTAGCAAGAATTGAAGCAGTCAGATTACTTCTTGCATTTGCTGCCTTCAAAGATTTCAAGGTATATCAGATGGATGTCAAGTCTGCCTTCTTAAATGGTGATCTGGAAGAAGAAGTCTACATTGAACAACCGGATGGATTTCAATTGTCTGATAATAATGATATGGTCTGCAAGTTGAAGAAAGCTTTGTATGGATTGAAGCAAGCCCCAAGAGCATGGTATGAAAGGTTGGATAAGCATCTTGTGCAGATTGGATTCAACAAAGGTACTGCTGACAGCAACTTATATTTCAAAATTGATCATGAAAACATTCTGATTGTTGAAGTGTTTGTGGATGATATCATTTTTGGAGGAAGAGATAGTATGTGTAAAACTTTTGCAAATCAGATGAAAAGTGAGTTTGAAATGTCTATGCTTGGTGAAATGAATTTCTTCTTGGGTCTGCAAATTACTCAAACAAAAGAAGGGATCTTCATTTCTCAGACCAAATATGTGAAAGAATTGTTAAAGAAATTTGGTATGGAAGACTCAAAGCCTATGAACACTCCTATGGCAACCGGATGTAAGTTAAGCAAAGATGATGATTCTCCAAAGGCAGATCAGACAAAGTATAGATCAATGATTGGTGGATTGTTGTATCTCACTCAAACTAGACCAGATATAATGCAAGCTGTTGGTCTTGTGGCAAGATTCCAGGCTGATCCTAGAGAATCTCATGTTATGGCAATCAAAAGAATTTTTAGATACTTGAAAGGGACAGTTGAGTATGGTCTATGGTATCCTAGAGATCCGGATTTTTCTCTTCATGCTTACACAGATGCAGATTGGGCAGGAGATGTGGATGACCGGAAGAGCACTAGTGGTGGAGCATTCTTTTTGGGGAAGAGATTGGTTTCTTGGCTAAGCAAGAAACAAGATGCAATATCTCTGTCTACAACTGAAGCAGAATACATTGCAGCAGCAGGTAGTTGCACTCAAATCTTGTGGATGAAGCAGATGCTAAGAGACATCCAAGTTGAATATGAGGAGCCTATCACAATTTTCTGTGATAATTCAAGTGCAATTAATATTTCCAAGAATCCGGTATTGCATTCTAAGACTAAGCACATATCTATCAAATTTCACTTTTTGAGAGAACAAGTAAACAAGGAAGAAGTCAGATTGGAGTATGTTCCCTCCAAGGATCAGATTGCAGATATCTTTACAAAACCTCTTCCCAAGGACTCTTTTGAATATCTCCGGGAGAAGTTAGGGGTCATGGCCCCTCCGGTGATGAACTAAGATGCACTGATGTGCATCAGTCCGGTGGCTATCACAGTCATATCTTGTGATCCGGACTAATGGGGAGCTGCAACTAAGGGGGAGCAGCTGGTATTATTCTGATGCATGAGAGTTGCAAGTATGAGCCCTTTGCCATTGATGTCAAAGGGGGAGAGAAGACATGTGAAAAACAAGTGGTTGATGATCAAAGGGGGAGCAGCAAAGGAAGACATGTGAGGAGTTGTTGTTGATAGGGGGAGCTGTGACAGAAAAGAGAAGTTCTTGTCTTGATGGTTTTTCACATCATATGTTGCCATCAATGACAAAGGGGGAGATTGTTGCAAGTATGAGGTGAGCCATTGTTGTCATTGATGTCAACATACTCACACTGCATTGACAAGAAGGATTTGATGAGCTTTGTGCTGAGGATATTGAGAAAATTAGCCTCAGTCAGGAACAGTGAAGAACAGTGATGAGAAGAAGGTAAATATACTGTATAGGATGAGAACCGGAGGATGCGGATTAAAGGGTTAGTAGATATGAGTCTTAAGATGCTACAGTTAAGATTTCAGAGGTCCGCATGAAGATCTGAAGGAGTTATGGCTGCCGGTATAGAACCGGGTCCGGCAAGTATCCGGAGGTGACAGAGGATCACAAAAAGGTCCGGTGAGGTCCGGAATTGTATTATCATAATCTGCGGATTGGAAGGAGTGTTTTATATGTCCTTGTGATGTTTCATCCTGATTTGTGTGTAATTTGGAGGTCCGGATGTACCTCCTGCATTATGACAGTGGCGACAGACTGTGTTCTTGAAGTTCCGGATGAGGAAGACAAGAGATCCCAGTAAGCAGAGAAAGTGCGGATGTATCCGGACATTCAGACAGACTTGTGAAGGTTCCTGAATCATGTTTAGGTTGTGTTGTTGGTCCGCATTGATGGTAGAGCCCGGAATTGAAGTTATTCTTCCGGATGAAGTTATTGCTCTGTATAGCCGACCGGATGTGTTATTCATCTTGCGGATACTCCTATGGTTGTTTGCCGACTTAGATGCTTGTTCCTAAGTCGATGTCTTGTATAAATAATGATTTGTGAATTCATTTCAGTGAAGGAGTATGGAGATGTGTAAGGTGTAGCGAAGAAAGGTGCGAAAGGCAGAGCAGAGATTGTTGGGCTTAATTGGAACTGATCCGGACATGGTAGAGATGTCATTCTCCAGTTCAAGACTGTGATTTTTATCACTCTGTAGACAGTGTGTCTCCTTGTAGGCAGTGGGCCTCTTTGTGAGCAGTGTGCTCGGGCAGTGAGCCCTTATTGGCATGTGCCATTCATTTTTCCTTATTCTTCTAACAGAGAATAATTCTTGGGTTAATCACCCCGTGGTTATTCCCTTAACCGGGTTTTCCACGTCAAAATCTTGGTGTTCAATGTGTTGATGCTTATCTGTTCTTGTGTTTATGTATTGTGCTTCCATGAATGATTATTTGATATGCTGCTAACTAACAACAGAGAATTAAGTGTTTGAAAGAGAACAAGTTCTATACAACTGATTCACCCCCCCCTCTCAGTTGTATGCCCTAGATCCAACAGCCGCCAATAGCCATTCCTTCATTATTATTATTTTGTTTCTATCCAAACTTCAAATGCAGACCCTAATATTTGTTAGGGTTCGATCATGTTCTTTCAAGTTTAAAAAATATTTTTTTGTTTAACAAAAGAAAAAGCTTGCTTAAAATATTTAAATATATATGTATATCAATTTGTATATATATATATATATATATACACACACTTATAAACAAACTTCAAATGGGATACATTAACCAGATTGAGGAATAAAATGACCAGTAGGATATTTTTTTTGGCAAATGATTTAAACAGTATTATCTTCTTTTTTTTGGCAAAAATCACACATTAACTAATTTATTTATTTCTTTCCCTTTCAGATATAAAATGACGGTATATACAAAAATTATTTCAGTTATATTTTCAACAACACATGTACACAAACAGCAAAATAATAACCATGAAATTTCATTACAAACATAACAGAAATTGTACATTTATTTTTCCACATAGCATACACTAAATTTGAACAGCAACACATTTTTTTTTTGAAACAATATGACAGCATACTGTATTTTCCTTTGCATTTCTCCATAACACATAAACACAACAGCATAAAATAGTGAACAAATTTTGGATAAACTTTAAGGAGTACTCACAAATATTTTCCTTGCAAACAACCAACACATAGGAAGTAATTATTTGGACTATCATTTACAACAAGGCCTTTAAGGCCATGGCTCAAATCAGTCAACTAAAAATACAGCAAATGAGGCAAACAATCTACTCCCAACTCCATTTTCTCCCAAGAACACCTGCAATAAACACAACAAAAGGGAACCAAGCCATGAAGGAATGCCCTCCTCCCTACCATAGACCCGCTAGTGGGTCACCCCTGAGCTATGGAGGTAGGATTCACATGGTTGCACACACACACCACAACAAAAAAAAATTTCCAAACACACAAAAGAATTCAACTCTCATGGATTTGCACAATACTAAACTCATGAAAATAAGTTTGATGGGGGTAGGGGAGTGGACCCCTCAACTCAAGAGGTCACTCCAAGATCTCAAAATCACCAAGTCTCAAGGCCTCAAGCCACAACCACATAATACATATCTCCAAATAACTCAAAAAACTATCATGGCACTCTTGCCATCAAAAATACTCTCAACACCATAGAAAATTCCTCAAGGCTATAGGTAGCACAATAATAAGGAGGTGACCTCGAGGAGGTTCACTCTCCCCCACCCCATACAAGTTGAGCCTTACCTCCAAATGGAGGTGCTCTCACCAAACTCCCAACCCACACAAAAATGAAAACAACCATCAACATAAATTCACAAACACAAACATAAAATGAAATATACAAGGGAATATGGCCATAGCCATGGAGCTTACCTTCAAAAGCCCTAAAAAAATGGAAGCACGTTTGGTGAAGAGCTTTAATCTTCCCCAAGTCTCCCTATTTCCAAATTTCTCTAACTCCCCAAAAAGAATTCCAAGAATAGAAAAAAAAAGTTCAAAATGCAAGAACCCCACACTCCTCTTCAAGAGGAGATAATATAGGCCTTCCAATTTGGCCTTGAGGAATGAGAAGGTGACACTTATCACCTTCTCCTTCCTCTTCTCATGCCACTTGCAAGGGAGAAGGAGTGTGAGGGTGACAAGTGTCACCCTCCAATTCCATCCTATCCCTCACCTTATCCACTTGTGCTCTCACACATGTGAGAGACCAAGTGGTGAGGTGGTAAATTCCCTTCAAGCATCCATGAGGATAAGGGATGCCATATGGCATCCTCTTATTATCCAAGAGAGTCATCTCCCTCTAAGATGCTCTCACACATATGTGAGAGTCTTGGGGGGGAGATCCCACACACTTGGGAGTCTTGGAGACCTCCCAAGTCTTCTTGGTGAAGGGATCCCCAAACTTTGGGAAGGGAGATGAGTCTTTCCCAAAGCATGACTTATCTCCCACCCTAAGCCATTTCAAAATTTGTCACTTTGACTAAACCTCCGTTTAGAGTGACCAAAAGTGAGTTACCCCAAGGTTTAGTTATTCAAAATTGACCCTAGACCCAAGGGTAACCACCTAGGGTAAGTTTTGGGACACTAAGGTACACCTAGGGATGCATAAATTTACTTTAAATGGCCCATAAATAAAAATAATACCAAGTGGTGTAAAACAATAAAAATTTACAACACATTATATAAATTAATTTAACAAAAAGGGTTACTAGGCCAAAATAATAAATCAAACAAGTACTTAAACAACATCCGATCAAATGTGATCCTCATCCCTCTTGGGAATGGATCGGTTTCACAGGGAATAACATATGTGTAAACACTACCTCCAATTTCCCGTGGCCTGGGAATATAATCCTGCACAACTAGATCAAGTGTCAATCACATCATGTATAATCATAGCCGAAGCAACTGAAATTAAATTCATATCATTGCATACAACATTAATCATTCACAACATAATTCAGGATTAAACTGCATTTTTTATCTAATGTCACATAATCATCATCAATTAATGAATCCACATAATGAACTAGAAATCGCAACAATAATCATCATCTAATATATCTCACATGTCAAATCTCATCATAGCATCAAAATATGATCAAATCGAATCACCACATGTCTAATAAATGTCAAACCAAAAATCAGGAGATATAATCTAATCTGCATAATGGAACAATAGTCTCTAAAAGTCTTATAATGTCACCAACCATAATGTAAAACGATCAAAATAAAGAAGGAAACTAATCGGCCTCACATTCTCCCCCTTAAGACTAAACTTCCTCCTGGAAGTTGTCAAAAAGGTGAGGATAGAGTGCCCTCAAACTAGCTGCATCCTCCCAAGTAACCGTGACCTCATCATAACGATCCCACTAGACCCTAACCTGGTCCAGCTTTCGACCTCGAAGGCCTAGTGTTCGATGAGCCTATATGCAAATTGTCTCCAAAGCCAACTTTTCGTCTTCTTCTACTTGTAGAGCACTCCAGTCCAATACATGAGATAAATCAGATATATATTGCCTTAATACAGAAATATGAAAGACATCGTGGATACGCGACATGCTAGGTGGCAACGCTAGACGGTAGGCAACAGGTCCTATCTGCTCCAAGATCTCAAAAGGTCCTACAAACTGTGCTGCAAGCTTAGAGCCCTTTCCATAATGGATTGGACTCTTATGTGGCTGCACTCTAAGGAATACTCTGTCCCCAACTGAGAAGCTCCGATCAAGTCTCTTAGCATCGGCATACTTCTTCTGTCTATCTTGTGCCTCCTAAAGTCTCTGCCTAATCAGTGTGACCTATTGCTCCATATCCTAAACCAACTCTGGACCAATGGCAACCCTGTCCTTTATCCGATCCCAACTCAATGTTGTCTTGCATGGTCTGCCGTATAAAGCCTGAAAAGGAGGCATACCCAATGAGCTGTGATGCCCATTATTGTTTGAAAACTCAACCAAATACAGATACTCCTCCCATCTAGATTGATGGTCTAGAACATACATACGAAGCATGTCCTCCAACACCTAATTCACCCACTCTATCTATCCATCTGTCTCGGGGTGATATGCAGAACTAAAGTTGAGCTGTGTGCCCAACGCCTGCTGTAAATCTCTCCAAAAGGCTGAAGTGAACATTGAATCCTTGTCAGAAATGATGCGACAAGGTACTCCATGTAATCTCACAATATCATCCAAGAATACTCTTGCCACTACTAGTGCATTGTACGTCATGTGTACAGGTGATAAATATGCCACCTTGGTCAACTTGTCAACTGTCACCATGATGGCATCATGGCGATGCGAAGACATAGGAAGACCAACAATGAAATCCATGGAAATAGTGTCCCATTTCCACTTAGGTATCTCATGAGGGTATAAAAGACCCGCTGGATGCTGATGCTCGGCCTTGACCCTCTGGCACTCAAGGCATCGAGCAACAAACTTTGCAATATCCCGTCTCATACCCACCCAATGGTATAGCTGTCGTAGGTCGGCATGCATCTTCTTCACCCCTGGATGTGCCGCATATGGTGCTCTGTGAGCCTCTAATAACACTACAGTGCGTAGGTCACCTGCACGAGGTACATAGATGTGCTGTCAATGATGAAGTAACCCATTTGCCTCAAGTGAGTACCCTGCAAACTTGCCCACAAGGGCCCTCTGTGAACGAATCTCCTGTTGTACCTCAAGAAACCACTCATCCTCAGGCATATGCTAAATAAGGTATCCTCTCAAGTCCACACTCAGAGTCAAGGTCAAGATCTCATAGCACCTCTGACTTAATGCGTTAGCAACCATGTTCTCCTTCCCTTTGATGTAGTGGACATCAAAGTCATACTCGCAAAGAAAATCCATCCAAAGCCACTGACAGGTGTTCAGATTCAGCTGTGTGAATATGTACTGAAGACTGTGATGATCTGAATGAAGCTCAAAGCCACGACCTAATAAGAAATGTCTCCAACGAACTAGAGCATGAACCACTACAACAAGCTCCAAATCGTGAGTGGGGTAGTTCAGCTCATGGGTCTTGAGGTTTTATGACTTATACATGATTTCTCTACCACCCTGCATAAGTACGGCTCCCAAACCCTCAAGTGATGCATCTGTGTAAACCATAAAATCTATTTCTAGATCAGGAACCGCTAAAATGGGAGCACTGGTAAGACGTTCCTTGAGGACCCCCAATGCCCTCTCACACTGCTCAGTCCATAGAAAGCTCTTCCCTTTTCATTGAAGGGAAGTGATGGGGTGCGCTATCCAAGAAAAACCCTCAACAAATCTACAGTAATAAATAGCTAATCCCATAAAACCCCTGACCTCTATCACACTGGTGGGTGTTGGCCAATCTCTGATAGCCTTGATCTTCGATGGATCTACTGAGATACCATCACTAGATAGGATGTGCCCCAAGCACTGCACCTCTGTCCTAAAAAATGCACACTTTGCCAAGTTCCCATAAAGATTCTGCTCCCTCAAACACTGTAGAACCTGACGTAGGTGCTCGTCATGCTCCTCCTCGGTCTATGAATAGATCAATATGTCATTGAGGAAAATAATCATGAACCGATCCAAGTAGGTACGGAACACCGCTATCATGAGACTCATGAACACTACAGGGGCGTTCGTCAAACCGAAGGGGACCACAGTGAACTCATAGTTGCCATATCAAGTCCAAACTGCAGTCTTATGGATGTCTGCCTCTGTAATATGCAACTGATGGTAACTAGACTTCAGGCCAATCTTAGAGAACACCCTAGCTCCCTGCATTTGGTTGAAACAATCGTCAATCCTGGGCAGAGGATAATGGTTCTTCACCGTCACCTTATTCAACTGCCTATAATCCATGCATAATCGAAGAGACTCATCCTTCTTCTTCACAAAGATGACAGGAGCACCCCAAGGTGAAACGCTCGATCAGATGTACCCCTTCTCAAGCAAGTCCTCAAGCTATAACTTGAGCTCCATGAGCTCATGAGTGGTCATCCTATAGGGTGCAGAAGACACTTGCTCGACCCTCGGTACTAAGTCAATATGAAAGTCTACCTCACGACAGGGTGGCATCCCTGATAATTCTGCTGGAAACACATTAGCAAACTCTCCCAGGATGGGATGGTCATCCAAAGATGCCTCAGGCTCATCATCTGATCTTTCACTCACTGTAATAGAGAACATCTAGCATCCCTTCCGCATGCAATGCTTAAGCTGCTGAGTAGATATCATACACACTATTGTGGGCTTTTGAATGCCCACTATCTCAACTGATGTACCATGATCATCTAAGCAACTAATCACCTTTCAAAAACAATCTAGCTTGGCTCGATGAGCCATAAGTCAGTCCATACCCAAAACCACATCGTAGGATCCTAATATCATAACTCTAAGGTCACATACTATGGCAAAGGGTCCCAAAGATATCTCACAGTTGTGGACTAAGGCATCTACTGTCATCTTGGCCCCTAAGGCCAACTTAACCACCGACCTATCACCCTACCTAGAGGCCACTAGCCTACAACGCTCCACTAATGATAGAGATGTGAAAGAGTCAGTAGCACCAGAGTCAAAAAGAATAGAAATGGGGACACCCCCTATCATACCTGATGTCTCAATCACTGATGCCTAAAAATTAGCCTGGCAGTTATCAACCGTTGCAAACATACGGTGGGACCTACCCACATCTCTAACTGTCTGCTCTGATCCTCCTAAACAAGGTTGCCCCCTGCTGTAAAGCCCTATGGACACTCTCTGGCTAGATGTCCTGCTCCACCACACACATAACATGGACCCCTAGCCTATACCTGTCCAGTCTAAGTCCTACTTGACTGTTGTTGTCCAGATCTACTTGTGGACCCTTGTATGACTGCTGCGACCTCGCAGGTCTCGCAGGTGGTCCTTGCTGCCTCTAATCTCTACACAGGCCTTGCTACTGCTAGCCTTGATTATGCCCCTCATGTGCCCTCTATTGTGGCCTAGATCTCTGCTGCTGCTGTTGTGGGGACCTAGGAGGTAAGGATGCAGAACTAAATCCTCCTCTCTAAGGTGGTGGTGGTGGTCTGCGGTAACTTTGCTGGTGCTACTACTACCCACAATCCTAAAACTAAGGGCATGAACTCTGCCCTTATCCCTATATCTCCTCAGCTATGTATGCCTTCTCGGCAAAAACATTCAATATTTAAGGGTATGCCATGCGTATAGGCCCTACTATGCTATGGTTCAACCCTATGATAAACTTATGAATAGGAGTTTCTTGTCATGGAGATACTCTGCATATCGAGACAACCCGGTGAATCTACCCTCATATTGAGCAACGGTAAGCCCTCTCTACTGAAGGTCATGAAAATCATCTATGCGACACTGCCTACAGTGATCTGATAAGTATCACGCATTAAAGTGCTTAATGAAAGTCTCCCATGTGAGTGTGTCCAATGATAGATGGCACTTGCACTCCTCAGTGTGCTACCAAGTAGCTGCTGCATCTTGCAATAGGTGGACTACCACACGTGCCTTCGTGTTTCCTTATAAGGATGCAACACGAAGCATCTGTCTAAGCTGATGAGTCAGGTCTCTGCCTTAGCTCCCTTTGTAGTCTCGACAAATGTAGATGGATTCAGCCACAACAAATCCCTGATGGGATCTCCTCAGTCTCTGTGCCCTTTGATAGGCTTATCCTCATAATAATCATAAGGCTTGTGAACAATCTGCTTTACTCGCACTACCTCCTCACGCCTAGCATGATGTGGAGGGCTCCTGCTATGAGCCCTGTTGGCTGATCCAACCTCCTCTCTCATTGTATTTGGTACCTCAACATATGGCTCCACACGTGGTGCCTCTCGCGGCTCGACACGTTGCTCCACATGTGGCTTAACATGTAACTCTGCTCGTGGCTCCATGTGTGGCTCCTCTCGCGAATCAACGGAGGGTTCAACATGTGGCTCTATGCATGGCTCAACTACAGCCGGTGGTAGTCTATTTAACACTGCCTATAGAGCTTGCAATATCTGTGGCCCAATATCTGGTATAGGTAGGGCTGGTGGTGCCTACAGTACGTGTGGGGTCGGTGGTACTTGTCCCTCAGCTGAAGAGTCACTATGAACCTCTACAGACTCCATGCAGCGTGAACGTGCTCACCAAGCTCATTAGGGAGGCATCCTACAAAAATGAGGTAACTGTTACCTCGATTTCGCTACTACTTAATCAGGTAAAACTATACAGTTTTCAAAGAGAAAAGGTACCTATACTTCTGCTGTGTGAAAACCATGCTCGTTTGATACAAATCAAGACAAAGTTGTATTGTTGCATTCATATGTTTTCAGAAACAAATTGTTAAACAATCAGCAATATGTATTAAAAATAGGTGTATAAGGTCTCACACAAGCCGTGAGACTAACTGGTTTAAAGCAAAATGAGAAACACAAACCATACATTTATTTATAAACTGAAACTGATGCATAAACAAATGAAGTAGGATGACTCGTCATTGCCTGAATGACGAGTCTTCTTGTTGCTATCGCATCTTGTCTCGTCCAGCTTGTTTGGCGTTCCCACTTCCAGCCGCTGTCTTCGTGCCATCCCGTCCTCTGCAAAAAAGTTTTAAAACTGATGTTAGAAGCAATGACGGGGCATCATACGTCATTTGATAAACATCGATAAACCTATAGTTTGTATTTTCAGATTGCAAGCAACCAGTTAACGTCACAACTACTGCTGAGAAGACAAATCAGAAATATCAACTGTACGCATGCATCTATTTTTCTAACAAGTTCGCTTCATGTGCAGAGACAGATATCAGTTACGTTATGAGTGAAAGAAATGTGGCTCCCACAAGGGTTGAGCCCAGCTCATAAACTTTCTAAACCATTTCAAAAGCAATGAACAAGTAAATGCAAAAAGGCACAGCTCTAGGAGCGCAACAGAAACAGATCAAAGCTGTCAAGAGGTTTTAAAGATCATAGGATAGCCAACATGCAAAACAGAGGATAGCCAACAGTCAAAAGTCAAAAAACAGGACAGCAGAGTATGAGAACGTTCAGAACAACAGTCATCGGAACAGCTGAAGAGCATAAAGTACAGCCAGTATAAAAAATCCGTGAACAGTAAGGAAATGGTAGGAAAATGCAATTGTTTAAGTTCAAAACACAATTTTCAGAACAGCAGAACGGTATACATGTTATGGTTATAAGTGTTTGTGTTAAGACCGGAGCTTGTTCACACCACAGAAGTGCAGATTGAAAGCAAATGACAGTTCCAACAACAGCAAGCATGAATAGGCAAAGTTGCGTCTTCTGACAGAAATACAGCCAAGAAAATTGCCATGTTCCAAGTTTGAATGCTCAGAACTGACAGAAATACAAGTGTGGAAAACGCATCAAGTCAATATGTCAGTGTTTCCAGTTTTGTCAAGAGATGGAGTTCATGAACAGCCAACAACTGCCGAATATGAAAGAATGCGCCAATAACAGAAAATGTTGATAGAAGACCCAATAATACAGAGGTAGGAGACAAACTTTCAGCTCAAGCTAGCATTCATACTCAGACATATGCTTAAAGTCGTGCCTTTATAACAGCAATTTGCAAAGAAGAACACGCACTTCTCTTTGAAAATTTGAACAGCAGTTAACAAGAGAAAATCATATGTTTCATGCATATAAGCAAATACTTAGAAAATACCAAAAAATTGTGCTTTCTGGCAGCTCATAACAGCAAGGTTGCTCTGAAATGTTCAGAAAATCAAGGTTTCAACTGTTTTCTTTTCAGATGTTCGAACAGCAATGAAACATAGTTATCATTCTTCCAAGTTTTTGTCTAAAATGCAGATATAAAGGGAAAAACAGTGTAGTTTTTGAACTCATTGCAAGAAAAAAACCCACAGAAAATGAAGACATGGTGTCAAAAATCACGACCCCATCAGCGGTGGCCGAGCAGAGTGAAAGAGAAATGCAGTGTTTTTAAAGTTTAAAGCTTTAGATACAGCAAAAAAGGAAAGAAACTTCAAGTTTGTTTGTTTTTTGTTTGAACTCATTGCAAATATTTCGAATGCCACAGACTTTGCCCATAACAGGAACTGGAGGTTTGAGCTCTAACATGAACAGAAAACGCAGATTGAAGAGGGAATGACGGAGTTTCAACAACAGCAAGCATTACTACTCAGCATGAATAGGCAAAGTTGTGTCTTCAGACAGCGAACAGCCATTAAAAGGCAATTTTCCAAGGTCGAATGCTCTAGAAGCCATGCACAGGCAGAGACAAGCAGCGAATAGACAGTAGAAATTCAGAAAATGGAGGAAAATGGAGTTACCTCAGGTTTATTGCCTTGTTGCTGTGTGAAAACCCAATGGATTTCTTCATTCAACCTCAGTTCGTGGCAAGAATCAAAAGAAATGCAGGTTTTTTGTTCACATTTGAATGGCCTCAACATCAAAAAAGCCTCCATGAAAGTCGGCCATAAGAAACACAAAGAAGAACAGCAAAAAAGCCACCGAAAATCCATCAAATCGCGGCCAAATCAGCACCAAAAGCGACCAAAATGGAGGATTCACCTCTGCCTTTTGCCATGGACTGAGAAAACTCGCGTTTTCTTCAGTCTCAACAGTGATTTCAAAGCTTTCAAACAGCAGATAGATGAAGGTCGGCCATCAGAAGTTCGCAGCCAGAGAAACAGCGAAGAAATATATCATTTTTGCAAGCAAAAAATGACTTGAAATGCCTCAGAATGGAGTTAAACTGCAAGAAATACCACTTACCCTTAAAAAATCGACCAAGATCATAGAAAAATGGCCCGAAATGCTCCAGTTTTTGGCCTCCAAACCCTCGCGGCGGCTCAGCGAACAGCAGGGAGCAAAACGCAAATGAAATGTATAAGGGCTTCCTTCTAGGTTTCGATGGAAGCCTTTACATTTGTTTTTTTGTTGTCTTTTTGAAAACTTTATTTTTCCTTCATATGGCGACGTGGTGAAGACTTGTAAAGTAATCCAAGCCTAGTGATGCGAGATGGGGCCGCGGCCTTTGTGCCCTTTTGTTATGTTTTAAAGAATATCACATGGAATAAAACAATAAAATCTGCCAAGGCATCAAGGTCGAGGGTGTAGTATGCTAGGTGTTTTGGTGTTAGGAGATATAAGGTTGGTAATATCTTTTCTTACCAGGTCAGATGCCTCAGTCTGTGGAGACATCCCATAGGAGATATAAGGTGAATAATGATATATGTAAAATTTGATGTGGCCGGGTAGCAGGGTGGTTTGAAAGTAAAATAATGGCATGGTGATGCATATGGAGGTATAAGGGTCATTAAAAATATATTGCTTCAAACCGTATAGGCATGATGCGAGATGATGTGATGTGTCGTCTTATTTTTCTAGGAGGTATGGACATCCTTGTTATGTCATAGTGCCATTTTCTGCATATGTCTTGATTATAAATTGTAAAAAACATTTACTAAGGTGGTGGAGTTATAAACCTCTTAGTTAAATGTTTATTAGATGCAGAAAATGAGTAATTATGTCTTTTGTTGAGATATTTTTTAGTTATTTATGATACTGCAGGACTTATGACACAGATCTGACGTATGTCAGGAGACTGCAGAGGGCATTTAAAGGCATTTTATGACATTTTCAGGTGCCTTTATGATTGCAGATAACATCCCTTGACCATTTATGCCTTAGGAAGCCTTTTGGAGGATTTTAGAGAGATATTTTGTGGGCATTTATGAGATGCACGGGAATGGAGGTGGTGGATGTCTATCTATTCACAGCTGTCTAGGAAGTATATATCCTTCTTCCTTATTCATTTTTCAGTGGTTCTTGCTATTCACTACCCTGTATATTGTAATTTTCAGAGTTCTTTTGCAGAGGTGAACAGTTTTGTAACACATTTTTCAGAGATATACAGTGTTGTAACACTCTTTTGACAGTAATAAGTAGTTCATACCTTCCTATCTCTTCTGATATTGTGTGTCCTCAGTGTTAGTACAGATTCTGGTGATGTTTCTCTGTCCTTGAAGCTGTCTTTCATGTTGGTGCCTTTATGCAGGGGTTTCTTTTTTTATAATTTTTGCAGGTTGTGAGATGTGCAAAGGGTAACAATCAGCTTGTGGGTAGTAAGAAAACCTCTTCCTCCATTACAAGACTGCTGTTATTTAGCCTTCTTACAAAACACTGATGCAAGGGTTATGAATTTTTGCTGGGTTGTGTGAGGGTTCTTATTATTACTGGTTCTGAAGTGTGTCATTTCATGTGTGTTTTCCTGATGATCTTATGGTGCATCACCTTAGACAGTAGGTTTCATTTTCATGTAATCTTTCTTACTCTTTTCTCTGCAAAGACCTTAGTATAAGTAGTTTAGGTGGAGTATCAGGAGGAAGCCGGCCTTCTCCGGAGGTTCTTTCCATCACAGGCGACCCACAGACCTGGAAAGATCCCATGTTTCTCCAGATTGCCAAGTTCTACAACTCAGCAAGGGTGCAAATCTGAGAGACAACAGTAACCACAATTTAATCAAAGTTGTAGAATAATAATGTGCCCTAAACAAGCCCAGTGTTTAAACTTGGGCTCTGATACCAAATGTCATGCCCACATTTCCCATGCGGTCATGACACGCAACACACGTGTCATGTCCACATTTGTCATGTGGTCATGACACGAAATATCAAAAAAATTTCCATGTGTCCCTAGAAACCCCCTCGCACGCGTCAGCGTGCTCAGTGGCAATACACATAAGGTGTAAACATGTCAATCAGATTCAGGGAAGAACGTTTACTAACACAATCCCCTATGTGATGATAATTGACTAGGGGGTTATGCGACGCGATGAGCGCCGCTACTAGGGTTAGAATTAATTTAATTCAAAACCCTATGTTTCCTAGGTGAGTGAAATGATTTCAACGGAACCGAAATCAAACCCTAATTCTAATACACAAATAAAATTGAATATAATAACACATCCATGATATGATGGTCGCATGATGAAATGGGATGGTAAAATTAATATCACAAAAATGCCATAAAAATAAAACCCTAAAATCTGGGAAAAATTTGATAGCATAACGCGTTTTCAACAATTGAAATAAATATTTTAAAAGGAATTCCCATGAAAATAATTAATGCAAAAATTTAAATAAATAAAGTGGAAGAATAAATTAACTAAATCCAAGGTCAAAATAAAAAAAATTACCTCTTGTTGAATTATAAAAATTTGAATTTAAATAAAAGAATAAAAGACCAAATTAAAATCAATATTTAAGCTATTTAATAAATATCATCGCGACATTTATATTTATTAAATCGCCCAAGTAAAAAGGTTAAAAGTGGGGAAGAAATTAAACATCCCTCTTCAATATAAAAGTCGAGAAAATTAAAATAAATAAAATCACAAGGTTTTCCCAATAAAGTTAATTTAAAAACCACTAGATAAAATAATAAGGAAGACCAATAATTAAAAGGCAAAGGGAAAAGGAATTTCAATAAAAATCAAAATCCCAACCCCACTAAAATAAATTCCCCATGTAAATAAAAATCCAAATCCCAAAAGAATTACATAATTCAACGTAAATAAAAGCACTAGGGAGGGCAAAAATAATTTAAAAAGGTCTAAAAAGCAAAAGAAAGGGAAACTTAGTTTCCCGTGCACATGGGAAAATAGAATTTAAATAAAATAAAAACTCTAATCTCCTACTCACTCCATCTAACCCTAACTTCAATATTATATTATTTTCCTAAAAGAGATGCCCTATTATTATTTTATTATTTCCTTACGGATCTACCCTAACTTGCTCATTTATTTTCTACTCATGTTTTCTTTTTGGTTTATCTTGGTTTTCTTGTTTGTAGGTAGGAATTACTTCTTCAATGGCTTGGCAGCCATGAAAATACCTCTTAGAGGTATATTTTTATTGAACACAAACCAGCTATATATATATTTTATGTAGATCTATATATATACGTTTTGTGTGTGTGTGTATATATATATATATATATATATATATATATATATATATATATATATATATATATATATATATATATATATATATATATATATATATATATATATATATATATATATATATACATACAATATTTTAAGTATGGAAGTGATTATTTAAACCTCTTTTTTTTTATGCATACACAGTGTACAATATATATATCTATACATAGTGTTAATTTATAGGTATGAACAAGCATTCAAAACCACAGAGGCTGACGAAAATAGTGGCAGAACGCTAAGAGGAGCGGTGGAGATCCCCCACGGCGCCACTGCCGTGGGGGGGTTTAGCCAAGTTTTGACGGAGACGTGGTGTGGGGTGTGGTGAGAGGGCACGGTGTGGGGGTTACAGCATGGAGAAGGGGGTTTGGGGTGTGGGGAGGAGGCGGTGCCTCCACCCACACCCCTTTTGCAAATGTGGGTTGTGGGCGCCACTGCCCATAGCCATTCCTTCATTATTATTTTTTTTGTTTCTATCCAAACTTAAAATGCAGACCCTAATATTCGTTAGGGTTCGATCAAATTCTTTCAAGTTTAAAAAATATTTTTTTGTTTAACAAAAAAAAGCTTTCTTATAATATTTAAATATATATGTATATCAGTTTATATATATATATATATATACAGTGATAGACATATACACAATATTTTTCACAATACAGTTTATTTAGCATATTTAAATATATATAGTGATATACACATACAGATTTTTCAGTCCAACAGTAAAGTATAAGATGTTTAAAATAGAGATATATACTCATCCAAAATGTATATATATAAACTTCAAATGGGATACATTAACCAGATTTGAGGCATAAAATAACCAATAGGAGATCTTTTTTTGGAAAATGATTTAAAGAGTATTATCTTCTTTTTTTTTGCAAACCCTTTCAGATATAAAATGATAGTTTATACAAAAATTATTTCAGTTATATTTTCAACAACACATGTGCACAAACAACAAAATAATAACCATGAAATTTCATTGCAAACATAACAGAAATTGTACATTTATTTTTCCACATAGCATACACTAAAATTTTAACAGCAACACATATTATTTTTTTTTGAAATAATATGACAGCATACTGTATCTTCCTTTGCATTTCTCCATAACACATAAACACAACAACATAAAATAGTCAACAAATTTTGGATAAATTTTAAGGAGTACTCACAAATATTTTCCATGCAAACAACCAACACATAGGAAGTAATTATTTGGACTATCATTTACAACAAGGCCTCTAAGGCCATGGCTCAAATCAGCCAACTAAAAATACAGCAAATGAGGCAAACATATCTACTCCCAACTCCATTTTCTCCCAAGAACACCTGCAATAAACACAACAAAATGGAACCAAGCCACGAAGGAATGCCCTCCTCCCTACCATAAACCCACTAGTGGATCACCCCCGAGCTACGGAGGTAGGATTCTGATGGTTGTACACACACACCACAACAAAAGAAATTTTCCAAACACACAAAATAATTCAACTCCCATGGATTTGCACAATACTAAACTCATGAAAATGAGTTTGATGGGGGTAGGGGAGTGGACCCCTCAACTCAAGAGGTCACTCCAAGATCTCAAAATCACCAAGTCTCAAGGCCTCAAGCCACAATCACATAATACATATCTCCAAATAACTCAAAAAACTATCATGGCACTCTTGCCATAAAAAATACTCTCAACACCATAGAAAAGCCCTCAAGGCTATAAGTAGCACAATAATAAGGAGGTGACCTCAAGGAGGTTCACTCTCCCCCACCCCATACAAGTTGAGCCTTACCTCCAAATGGAGGTGCTCTAACCAAACTCCCAACCCACACAAAAATGAAAACAACCATCAACATAAGTTCACAAACACAAACATAAAATGAAATATACAAGGGAATATGGCCATAGCCATGGAGCTTACCTTCAAAAGCCCTAAAAAAATGGAAGCACGTTTGGTGAAGAGCTCCAAGCTTCCCCAAGTCTCCCAATCTCCAAATTTCTCTAACTCCCCAAAAGGAACTCCAAGAATAGAAAACAAAATGTAAAATGCAAGAACCCCACACTCCTCTTCAAGAGGAGATAATATAGGCCTTCCAATTTGGCCTTGAGGAATGAGAAGGTGACACTTGTCACCTTCTCCTTCCTCTTCCCATGCCACTTGCAAGGGAGAAGGAGTGTGAGGGTGACAAGTGTCACCCTCCAATTCCATCCTATCCCTCACCTTATCCACTTGTGCTCTCACACATGTGTGAGCAACCAAGCGGTGAGGTGGCAAATTCCCTTCAAACCTCCATGAGGATAAGGGATGCCATATGGCATCCTCTTATTCTCCAAGAGAGCCATCTCCCTCCAAGATGCTCTCACACGTGTGTGAGAATCTTGGGGGGTAGATCCCACACACTTGGGAGTCTTGGAGACCTCCCAAGTCTTCTTGGTGAAGGGATCCCCAAACTTTGGGAAGGGAGATGGGTCTTTCCCAAAGCATGACTCATCTCCCACCCTAAGCCATTTCAAAATTCGTCACTTTGACTAAACCTTAGTTTAGAGTGACCAAAAGTGAGTTACCCCAAGGTTTAGTTAGTCAAAATTGACCCTAGACCCAAGGGTAACCACCTAAGGTAAGTTTTGGGACACTAAGGTACACCTAGGGATGCATAAATTCACTTTAAATGGCCCATAAATAAAAATAATACCAAGTGGTGTAAAACAATAAAAATTTACAACACATGATATAAATTAATTTAACAAAAAGGGTTACTAGGCCAAAATAGTAAATCAAACAAGTACTTAAACAACATCCGATCAAACATGATCCTCATCCCTCTTGGGAATGGATCGGTTTCACAGGGAATAACATATGTGTGAAGACTACCTCCAATTTCTCGTGGCCTGGGAATATAATCCTGCACAACTAGATCAAGTGTCAATCACATCATGTATAATCATAGCCAAAGCAACTGAAATTAAATTCATGTCATTGCATACAACATTAATCATTCACAACATAATTCAAGATTAAACTACATTTTCTATCTAATGTCACATAATCATCATCAATTAATGAATCCACATAATGAACTAGAAATCACAACAATAATCATCATCTAATATATCTCACATGTCAAATCTCATCATAGCATCAAAATATGATCAAATCGAATCACCACATGTCTAATCAATGTCAAACTAGAAATTAGTAGATATAATCTAATCTGCATAATGGAACAATAGTCTCTACAAGTCTGATAATGTCACCAATTGTAATGTAAAATGATCAAAATAAGGAAGGAAACTAATCGGCCTCACACAATAAGTATGGATTTTGTCTTAGGTCTACCTAGGACTGCAAGGGGATATGACAGTATATATGTTGTAGTAGATAGATTCAGCAAGATGGCACACTTCATTGCATGCAAAACAACTAATGATGCATCCCATATTGCACATTTGTTCTTTAAGGAGGTTGTAAGAATGCATGGACTGCCACTGTCCATAGTGTCTGATAGAGATGCAAAGTTTATTGGCCACTTTTGGAGAACATTGTGGAGAAAACTAGGCACAAAACTAACCTACAGTTCTACCTATCACCCTCAGATAGATGGGCAGACTGAGGTTGTCAATAGGTCCTTAGAAAACCTATTGAGATGTCTAACTAAGGAACACAATCAGGCTTGAGATTTGATCTTACCTCAAGCTGAATATGCCTATAATGATTGAGTTAATAGAAGTACTAGTAAAAGTCCATTTGAGATTGTTTTGGGGGCACACCCTAGAGGAGTTTATGAGCTGAAAGACTTGAGTGGGATGGATAAAAGAAGTGCTCAAGCAGAGGATTTTGCAGTTGCCATGCATGACATTCACCAACAAGTCAAACAAACACTTGAGAGGAATGTGGATAAGTATAAGAAGACATCAGACTTGAAGAGGAAAGATGTACAATTCCAAGTAGGTGATCTTGTATTGGCACACTTGAAGAAAGAAAGATTACCCAAGGGAAAGTACACAAAGCTCATGATGAAGAAAATAGGACCCTAAAGAGTGATCCACAAATATGGGAACAATTCCTATGAAATTGAACTCCCACAAGGAGTTGCCATATCACCTATCTTCAATGTCTCTGACCTCTATCCCTTCAAGGGCTCTATTTGTGCAGGGCAACAAGCATGTACTCCTGATGTTGGTGATGAAGAATAGATCAAATATCTACCACCAAATCAACCTATGAAGCTTGAGGCTATCTTGGACACCAAAGAGGTCAAAAGGACAAGGAGAAAGGTCTACAAAGAGCATTTAGTCAAGTGGACTGGCCTACCTATTGAAGATGCCACTTGGATGTCTGAAGAAGACATTGCACAACATGGAGTAACAGTGAAAGACCTCATTTCATCAGGAGGATGAAATCATTCCACCCCTGGGTGTATGGTGTAGAGCACCATTGACAATGTTCTTGTTTTGATGTAATCCAATAAGGTCCCAGGGTGGTCTTAGAAGAGATTATGAGGAATTTTTTCACCAAGGCAATGTAATAAGGTCAAATAATGACTAAGATACAAGTTTGAGTTTTGTTTAGTCTAATAATGTGAAACAATGTAAGGTTAGGGTGGTAAGTTGCTTGGCAACTTAGAAAATCTCATTATGGGAGGCCATAGACAGAAGGAAGAGTTAGTTTTTAAGTTGGAAGTTGATGCCAACTATTTTTACCTGGTATAAACTACCTCCTATACTTGAAGAGAAGGTTTGATGAATGTTTCTGAAGAGATTTCCATCAATAAACTGTATTTTCTGCACATTTTTACTGTTCACACATGTTACAGACCGTACCCTATTAATGCAAGGCTCTGTCATGAACTAAAATCATTGGAATTGTTAGTGAATGGTGTTAACTATCATTTGCAACTGATTTGAGTCTCTGTCATTGAATTTTAAGGTAGATATCTTTGTTTTTCCAAAAACAGTCTTAAACCCTGAACTAGGGTTTACAGATTGAAACAAGGTGATGTAAGCCATTCCACTGACCTAGTCACCTCCTACTCTATGGAATGGAATGGTGTAGGATTGTTTTAAGTGTTTTGATCTTTGTTTGGGTAGGAAATGGAGTTATGGTAGGAGTTTACCTCCGTAATGCCTAATAAAACCATGTATTAGGCAATTCTAGAGTACAGTCCACAATATAGTGTCTTAATAGTTGTTTCAGAGGACCAAACCAGTGAAATTGGGTCATTTTCCACATATACCAGGGTTCCAAATTGGTTTGGTGTGGAGTGGCTTAGGCATAGTAGTTGCCTTGCAAAAGAGGCCTAATTAGGCCTATTTCAAAACTGATCAGTCCTATTTTTGAAGCCTTCTGTCCAAAATAACACATGACCCATTTTTGATATGTTGAAAACAAGGATAATGGGTATCCTAAACTACCCATGTCTTACCAAGATGATGCCCCTTGTGAAATAAAAGCTCTGTTAGACCCTAAAATAGGGCTACAAGGCTTAAGGCCTAGTTATGAAGGAAGTGCCTAAACCTCTTGTGTTTTGTGAAAGTTAGTGATTGGGATAGGTTGTTTAGGTTGTGTAGGTGTCCCAATTGCATCAAGATCTCCTTTCTTATTTCTCATGTAATTTGTATATCTTTCCACCAAGGTTGATATGGAAGCATGACTTGTTCTTTGAGATGCATCCCATGTATATTGTTGCATTTCCATACTTTTCTTCAATATATGTGCCCTACCTTCCATATCCTCTTTTCTTTTCTAATACTTCTTAATTTTGGCACTTAGTTTCATTATCTTTTCCATTACCTCTTCATTCAATTTATTAATGGGCTCATCAATGCATGATTGGAAAATATCTTTGAATTCTTTTACAGCTGTATCTACATCATATACCTAAACTTTAGAACAAGGATGTTTTACCAAATGTTGCACTATCTTCACATGTTTCTCTAACAGGTCTTGAGCAGTTTTCTCTAACTTTTGCACACTAATGATACAGGGTCTAAGTATACCCTCTTCAAACTTTAACTCCATCCTGTACTGAGGTATTTGAAAAAAAACATTTACAGTTAACACCCCCTCATTTACCAGTGATTATGTCTATCCCTCCATAGCATTGAGTTTCTTTAGCTCATCTCTATTTTGTAATATTCTTGATTGACATTTTTGCAGAATATTCGCACAATTATTTTCTCAATCAATGTGATGTTCTAATTGCCAATTACAATTTTTATTACTTCTCCATTTTGAATGAATGTTCTGACATACTCTTCAAATATGCTAGCTTCATGTCTCTTATTCTCCATGTCATTTATTTGTTCCCTAGACAAAATTGTTAATTTAGAAGGTAGCTTAGGCAAACCTTGTCTAGGATCAAACATTCCTTGAATGAACTATTGCAGTTGGGCAATGTGCCTTTTCAACTGCACTATCTTCTATTTATCTTTCCTCATTTTACTGGGAGTCAACTCTGTCATTTATTTCATCTCCTCAATATGTTGTTCTCAATTGACATGCCCAAGATTCATGCTTATGACATTATACTCTTCCATGCCTATTTCTCATTTTTCTTTATCTGCTTGTGGTACTGCCATTTGCATAGTCCTTGCTCCTGAGGAATCTCTCTGTATTGTAGACACGATTCTTGCCTTTCTTTTACCCCTCCTAGTGGCCTCATTAGACAACAAACTTTTTATATCTATTGGTACTAACTGCATTGCTGCCTCTTGTCTCACCTCTGCTCCAACCCATGATGGCATTGCCATACTTGTATTTGCCACCTTGTCATCTATCACTTCATCCTGAGGCTCCTCTATTATAACATCTTCTTGTTCCTACTCTTCTTGCTCTTGTTGTTGTTGTTGTTGTGGAAATGCCTATTGCTCTTGTTGATCATTATATTCCTATACATTCTGTTGTTCCTCTTCATAGGGCACTTTGGGATTGGGAACTTCCTATGATGCATCTTTACCCTCACCCTTTTCTTGTTCCCCTATCTTATCTGTAGGCATGTTTTCCTAACTTGATAAACCCTCTCCTTGAGAAGTTTGTATATTACCCATATCTTTACTCTTTTCCTCCTCTACTTGGTTCCTCAATATTTCTTTAGTGGCCTCTTTGACCTCTTCCATGATGTTTCTTGGCACCAAGGTATCAAATGGATCAGTCATCTCTATATCCTCTGCTGATTATGTGGCAGCTTGTTGTGATATACTTGCATCAAATGCTCCCAGTATGAGGTGAGTCTTAGGTATTTGTCTTTCCTCTTCCTCCTCACTACTCATTTCCAAGATATCACCACTACTACCTTCATCTTCACTTTCCTCTTTATCATCTTCAATATCATCAACATCTTCAATTTTATCAACATCCACCACTTCTATATTCTCTTTTGTAGATGCTCGGGCCATGGGTGTTTTTTCTACCATCTCTTTGGTCATCTCTTGTTTAACTTGTATGAACCCTTGTATTTTCTCTTGCTAGATTTGTGTCTCCAAAGGTGGTTGTTGAGTTGTTGGTGCCACTTGGACATTAGATGTTTGTACAAGCACTGCAAGTGTAGGTATTTGTTAAGATACTACAGTTGCATACACCGGACCCTGCTCTACTATGGTAGCTGTAGATGATGTCCCTCCCTTTGCTGATATAAATGTTCCTGAAGGGATAGCCATTGTTATCCCTAGTGCATAAGGGTCTAATAATGTGGCTCCAACATTAATTTTGGCTATCTTAGCCTCTACCACTTGCCTTTTTCTTTTCAGGAAGTCATCAAAATTACCTTCACTTTCCAGGCTTATCTTTTTCCCTTTCTTCCCCTGGTAGGTGACTGTTAACCCCTTAGACTTTAGTTCTTCTATCCTCTCCTTTATCCAAACATCAGAGTATGCTATTACTAGCCTAGAGATATTGTCTATTGAAGTCTCCTCAGGTTGACTCCAATCTAGTTCAGTTATGATTTTGCCAACTACCCTTTTGGTGTCATAACTGTTATGTAGTGTTTTCTCATCATCATCTCTAATCTCTTGGGGTACCTCCAATATTCCCAATGTTCTTATTTGATCCAAAGTTAATCTTTGGCAGGCCCTCTTCTTCACTTCAACCTCATTGTCACAATCAGCCCATAAATCTTCAAGGTGTGGCTGATGTTTAAACTTTTTATCTACAAAGCTTTGGATCCTCTTGAATGGATCGAAAGGTCTAGCTAAATCAAAAGTTTGAAAGCCATAATATAGAAACTCTGCCTCTGAGGCTTTAGCCATGTCTTCATTAAAAAATTGGTAATTTCCAATACCAAAAGGAAATTTGATTTTACCCCTAATAAACTTGGCCTTATACATTGCATAAACATCCAATATTTATCTTGTAAACTCCAACAACACTATTCTGTTTGATGGGTACCTTGGTAATCTAAAAGGTTTTCCCTTAAACCCTTTTGTTCTAATGTATGTGAAGGTAGAGAACTATATATACCATGTACTATGCTAGGTGATTGCATTCTTTGCTTCTTCAGACAACCTTTTATCTCTTTCTCCTATCAGTATCCTTACCAGGTACATAGAAAACACATCATTTAGCCTTATCCAATTCTTCCCTACATTCTATTCCTGCAAGTCTGAGTAATGATCATACACTAACATCTGTCTTGGTCCACTTCCCAATGTACCAAACCTCTATATTCCATTCAACTATATCTTGGTTGCACACGAATATACAATATACGATGACATGAAGAACCTCTTTTGCTTATTAAATCTCATAATTTGTGTGAAAATGGCATTACTAATGGGCAAAGCCCAATGAACATCCCCTGTTTCTTCTCTGATAAATTGGATCATAGAAAACATCCATGACTCAAATGTAGAAGCATCCTCCAAACCCATTAATCTTCTTTGTAATATGATCATTATAGACACATCCTCTTTGAAGTCCAACCTGTATAAGTTCTTTGGAACCCTCACAGCTGCCTTTCATTTCTTGTCTGGAGAATACCATCTATAGAATATTGCACTTTTACATGATGATTCATTTCCTCTGAAATCAGTTACGTATTGCTCTATATCTAATTCTTTCATCTTGTCAGTAATCTTCAACCCAAAGGTTTCCGCTATACCCTCGATAGACAAATCTACGAATACCACCCTATTATGTTTCACCTTCCTAGAATTCATATCATATCACTGAATATATTCAATAAATAGATCTTTAGCCTCCATTTCCAGTGGGAACCCCACAGCATTATACAAACCCACATTCCATATGTTCTTCATTGCCAGATATGCCCCAAGTGCTTTAATATTCTCCAATAGTTTTTTAGAATCAAAATCATCGATTTCTATGTCAATTACCCTTTCTCTTGAAGAATAAATTTGTGAACTATAACCTCTGACCACAAATTCCTCTTTAGTCCTCATATCCTTCTTTTCTACCTTTCCAACCATCTTCTCAATTTTCTTTCCTTTAGGTGGCATCCTGCCAATAAACACATTTATTTTATGACCATGTTCATATTTCCTAGGGTTTTTACCATATAAATTTACCATTTAACGTTTTACCCTACTATTTTGTCTCTTTCACCTTTTTTGATTTCTATATGTCTACCCCACTATGTTTATATTTTGCAATTATCACATTGATTAACTAATTTTAAACCATTCCCGTTATTCTACTGTAATCACTATAAAATTCATCATAATTGAATTTCTTTAAACACAAGCGGGAGCTTAAGATAAATACCTAAATTTGTAACCGTTGACTTTATACCTTTGGCAAGAGATTTTACCATTCAAATTCACCGCAACTACTTTGAAATCACAATTCGCCTTTGACTCGCACTTCGCCCTAGATCTGTAAAATGTTTTGCAACTAAACTCTGAATGCAATTGTGAAGTTTAATGCAATTGAAATTCCTTTTTACTCATCTGACATTAGGTATTATGTGGTAGATATGCATTAAATGTTGTAATCAATATATGCAATTTGATTCACTTTCTACTTTTATCGTTTCAAGCATATTTTGAATTTTGTATACATTGGCTTTTACACATTTCTGCATTTGTATATCTTATACATGCACTTTTCACTAATATGCAAAGAAAGAGTGATGATGTCACTACAACATTTTGAATTAATGGCACTTTTGACATTAAGTTTACCTTTTTGTATATTTATTTGCATATGCCCATGTATATCTTGTACAACTGCCAAACATACAAGCGTAGACCCCATCTGGTTTATGAAATGACTTGAAATCACCTTCGGGTCTAGTTTTGTATATATCCCCCTTTGTATCACATTTTTGTATATCACATGCATACAATTATACATGCACACAAATGTTTAACTTTTCCATTCCTCACTATGTACAAATGCACTTTATGTGTGATTTAATCTTGAATTTAAGTCCGTAAATGCATCTTTCCTTTTTGTACATTTAATACATGCATCTCAATATACAAGCGGGGACCTTATCTAAAGTTCACAATGTTTAACTTTTCTACTCGCGTCTAGATTTGTATCTATATATTAGATACAAATGATTGTACATACAATGATACATACAAATATGACCATTCACTTTTCATTCTCTAAACTCAATTGAATTTTCCTTTCGGGTATGCTCATGAATATTTTGGATTTGCATAAAAGGCACATGCATCATAATATACAAATACAACATCTGACCTCAACCATTATAAAATACCATATAACGCTATCAAGTCTAGGCTTGCATAAGTATGTTTTGGATGATTAAAGATACAAAGACGAGATACATAAACATGATGTATGTGATAACCCGACAAACCAGAAACATAAAAGATACATGCAAATGACAATGTATATGAAATACACATTGACCAAACAATCCAGCATTGACTTTTCACAAGAATTGGCATAACTCTTAAAATACGTGAAATTTTCAAATCCTTCAAAAAGCAACCCTAGCTGATTTTTGACACATACTTCATTGATAACAATTATTTTTCACCAAGCATTATGCAATTCAAATTTCAAGCATTAGAGACATTTTACCCATACCGCCAAGCAAGAAAAACCAAACCACACAAAAACAAAAGCAACAGTCAAGGTCCTCATTTTGCTAAAGGGTAAAATGGGGCATGTTGTGAACATCGTAATACAACCCAACAGTGGTAGATTTGACCTATCTGCCTGAGAAAGGAGGCACTGAGAAAGAAGAGGCTATTAAAGATAGCCAATCCCAAGAAGAAAATATCCAGATGGAAGTAGATGATGGGAGTAAGGATACTCAGATAGAAGGAGCTCACCTAGATATCTAGGGAGATCAAAGTAAATAGGAACATCTAGATATACATAAGGGTGAAGGTGAACAAAAGACCCATCAGGATGATCAAGCATAGAAGCCTGAAAATGTGCAAATAGAAGAACAAATTCATGAAGAGCAGATTGGAAATATGCCTCAGGATTGTGTTGATCATGATAAACAAGAAGGTAGGGCATAGGCAGATCAGCCCTTACCAGAACAAGAGAGGGATCAAGATATTGGGACACAGGATGCTCAAATTGAGCAATCAGATCAAGGAGGATCACAGTTAGCTAGGTTATTGTTGGTCTCATCAAAAGTGGGACATGCATAAGAACAATAGGTACCATTTGATTTCAAATCTGTATTTACTCTTGATTGAGTTAAGTCTAAGAGGAGAGCTAGAGCAATCTCCACTATCAAAAGAGGACCTAAGACATGATAGAGAATAGCTTAAGTCATTGTTCCCATGGTGGACAAGGCCAAGGGAGAAATAAGGCCAGAGGAGTTTTGGGTGACATAGATTGACTTAGGTCGCGTCACTACGGAATAATAAATACAAGAACACATTGAGAGCATCGAAGCAATACTAGCCAAAATAAAGAAACTTAAGGCCAGGAAGAAAGAGCTGAAAGAGAAAAATGCTCAATTACATCAATTCATACAGGGATTGGTGAAGCCATATTCTCTAGCTTCCACCCTACAGGCTACAGAAAAGCCTACTGCCCTAACATTAATAAGTGAGAATGAAATAGCTGGTTTGGATATCCAGAAGTACCAGGCTCATATCATGAACAAATGGTTCATAAAATTCATGATATCCAGAGAAAATTTAATAAGGACCTCCAAGTCTAATTGGGACACATTGTCCACTCTCAGGGAGAATATTGATTCTTTGAAAAGTGAATTCACTCTAAGAATAAAACAATGCAATTATGCATTAAACTAGATGAAAGAAGCTAAAGGGATGACTGATAATGAATTGATTTCTAATAAAATAGTCACCAATATAACTATTCCTCTGTTGGATACCTGGATAACAGAGTTACAGTTTGAAGTAGAAATATTGAAGGCAAGCATGAATAAGGTAAGGGACACTCAGACTAAGGTGCATGACCTACTGTCTAAAGAAATAAATATACTATTAAATTTGTTGGATGATACTGTAGATGAGGATGCTTTTCCTGAAGGGGATGAAGCTGTTAAGATATTCAGAGATAGGTTTAAATAGGTGGTAGAGGATGCAATAAATTTATTTATAGAGGGTGTCATAGATGAAATGACAGAATTAAATGTCAAGGTGAAAGCATATGCCAAGGAGACAGAAAATAGAGTACCTATAATCAAGGCTTTGGAGTATCAAATAGTAGAATTGAAGTATGCCAAAGCCAGAGCTCAGGCCATTAGTAAACAATAGATAGATCAGATGTTGCAGGGATATGATTACCACAAGAAGCTAGACATCAGAGTGCTTGTACAAGAAGAGTCAAATATGTCCGAGTAAAGTTCACTTGAGATACTCTGATAGAAAGAGAGGTGAAGAGATTTTATTGGCCAAATCCAAAGTCAGGGGATATCCACTCATGCCTTATAGAAGGTTAACAACTGCAATTGGTTCCATGTTTTTTGTATTTTGACTTAGTCAAGATGATGTAAACCATTGATTGTAATAGATAAATCCTAATCGTAGGATATTTTGTAACAGATTCTCATCTATGCTTTATAAAGGATGGAGAATCTTAGTTGTAGAATTATTCAAAGCTTAATTGAGATTGGATTTTTGAATGTCATGACCAATTCTCAAAGTTAATTGTAAATATATACTCCTTTCTCATACTTAATGAAGATGAGGACCTATGATTACAAATAATCGTAAACTTTGAGTAATCTATGGATGAATTCTGGATATGTCACTTTGATTTACCGTATCCCTTAGAGTGCATTTCAGTCTGTGCATGTTGTCTTCATCTCTTTCCTTTGAAGTTAACATCAATCATGTCTAGTTGTGAAATGCCCTGGTGAAAATATGGTTTGATTTTCTTCTCTTTCATAAAAGTATCAAGGATATATGTGGATCAATGACTTAAGATTCATTCATTTCAGTAAATTTAGAAAGATTTTGTTCAATTTTCTTTAAATTTCATTAAATCATCACCATAACTACTAATATACAGATAAATGAAAAGCAGGACATGAAATATGCAGACATCCGTAAATATATGAAGATCCTAGCATATTTAGACAAAGTGCATATAGAATAGCAAATATCATGCAAAGGAATACAAATAATGATAAGAATCATAGAAATACATGCTTATAGGCACATTGTTTGAATAAATTCACAATGCAGAAGTGAAATTAAGAAAAGATTAGTTCAATACAAGTAAATTGGAGATAGTTTTAGAAGAACTAATCAGAATAATCATGAATCATCTCAACCAGAATGATAGATAGAAGAATTGATCAATCTTACATAAATATTTGCATGAATTGGTTAAATATTGTAATATTTGATATCATTCTTTGAGAATTTACAGAAAGCAGGTGAAACAGAGTAATATCTGGATATCAAGATACATATACTTGAAATCGAATACATAAGGCCCTTGATGGAAAACAACAACACACATCAACCTCTGAGTAATGTCAGATCATTATGAACTAATGTACAGAGACTTGGGATCATAAATTCACTTTGAATTTATCGTATCTTTCAATATAAATAAAGGTTGGTTGTATAACTTTTATTTCATGTTGTTTTGACTAACAATCAACATCAATAGGTCTACTAGTGGCTATGTGTTTACTCTGTTTGGAGGAGCATGAGTTCAATGAGTAAGAGGCATCCCATAGTTGCTTTGTCCACCACAAAAATAGAGTATATGGCTGGTACCCATATTTCTAAGGAGGTAGTTTAGTTGAGGAGACTATGTACAAGTATTGGTTTTGATTGCAGGATCATTCAGATTGGTTGTGATATCCAGAGTGCTATCTATTTTGATGGAAGCTATTTGTCATTGATGTCAAAAGGTGTGTAGTTATTATGCTAGGATGTGTGTGGTCTTCGTTGTTTCTATGGTCTTCACTCTTCATCATGGTTCAAGTTGTGCTTTAGGTTGTACTCCATAGAGTTGGTCATCTTCATGTATTTCTATGCTTCATGCATGAGATCAGTGAGATCAGGATGTTGTATGCCTTCATGTGGTTTGGTCTGCCTTATTGGAATAGGATGTTAGAAACGAGTAGTTGATGTCAAAGGTCATGGAGACAAGACAAAGGTTGGTCTTTCTTTACAAGATCAAAGGTTATGTTGATGCAAGCAAAGGTGCATTTCTTGATACTTCCAAAGAGTGTTTGTTCATTCTATGTTCATGGTTTTTCAAGGATACTTTTTCATGTTCATATTGCAAAATACAATGTTCAAGATGCAAAAGGGTATTTGATTGATCATTTTGATCATTCAAATTGATTGATCATTTTTTATCATTTAATGGTTTAGGTTTTTTTGATCATTAAAGGTTTGATAAAAACCCTAAGACCTAGGGTTTATCCCTTTTGAAGAATTTCAAAGCAAAGTCACTTTCTTGTTATAATCAACAGTTGACTTGGTATATCTGATGGCAAGTTACTTAAGTGGAGACTTAAGGGTTTAAGCATGTTGAAACAACTGGCCCCTTCACCTAGGTAACTGGCTAGACATGTTACAAACATATGTTTAACCGATCAAGACAAAATCAATGGCTATCTTTTAATCTTTAACCTGGCAGGAGTTAAAGATCAAGGACTCTATTTTAATCCTGAATAACAGTCATTTCTCAGAGTATGCACTTTGACATATATTTGAATGTCATAATTCTCATTTCAGTTAATGAATAGTTCTATAATTGTTTGATGGCAGCGTGGGAATAATAAGTGAAGGAAGAGTGTTGAGTGATTTCTGATGGTTGTATGGGCTCTATAAGAGTTTCTTGAAGACCTTGATGCTGAGGTCATGTGAAGATAATGCACAATTAAGAAAATTTGAATGACAACATAATGAAGGGTTATGTGATACATGTGTTCGCATATATCAATGAATTGAGTTTTTCTCTGCACAGGGTTAATGTGGTCTGTACTCTTTAAGAGAGTATTGAAAAGATTGAAACCTTGTTTTGTGTATAACAATGCACAATGAAAAAAATTTGAAGATCATTTTATAGAAGTGTTTCATGATTACTTTCAATGATAGTATTCATGAAATGTGTCCTTTTAATTTCATAGATTCATCATCTGAGTGAGATAGCAAGCATGTGGAGTTTGATCTGACATCAAAATTATGCACAGTGAGAGAAAATTGAATGATAGTGCTATATGATACCAATATATCACTATAGTCATTAAGTGTGCTTTGTTTTTGCATAAGAGTGTGATCTGATTGAGAGCATTGATTCTTGGAGCTTGTAAAGAGTATATATATGCTTTGGTTGTGAAGATGTCATTGTGATTGAAGTCTAATAGTTGTCTATCATAACAGGGAATTACTTGTGTAATCTATTTGTTCATTCAAATGAGGTTATAGTCAAATATGAAATGTCTTGTTCTTTTCATTGATTAGTATGATTTGAATAAGATTACAGATGACAGAGATAGAACCCTGTATGTGCATTCAAAGAAGATTAATAGCTAAGGTGTATATGTAGAGAGGGAAGAGGTCTACAGAAGAGTGTCTTGCAGAGGGTATTAATTGTTATTAACTGGTGCAAATCATATTCTAAAGAATCATTTATTGCACATTCTTTTGTTTCTTCCAAGGTGTTTGTGATGTATGGGTTTTAGGTGTTTGAGGTTGGTGCCTCTTTGTGGTTGATATTTTGAGGTGATATTAAACTAAGAAGGTGTGCATTGTACCTGAGAGATTGAGGCTTTGTAAATAGTGCATAGGTGTCCTTTGTACCTTGTAGTTGGTGCTACAAAAACAATTGTAATCTTTTCTTTCTTTGGAGGCTGGATTTGGATAGTAGATCCAAGTAGTATTTCTCCCATGGTTTTTTCCCTCATGGTTTCCACGTAAATCTTGGTGTTATGTGTGGATGTTTTACTTGATGTGCTCTTATATTCTTCCTTGTGAAATTTTTTAAAGATTATTGTATAAGGTTTTTGTATATCATTGATTCACCCCCCTCTCAATGATAGTGAGCATTCTAACAATTGGTATCAGAGCAGGGTTCCTTGTGTTGGCAAGAGACACTGCTTAGAATTGATAATTGTTATCATTGATGGAAACTAAGATCATCCCAAACATCCACATAACATGAGTTGTTCATACCGGAAGAATTTGTCTAAGTCTGGGCAGTTAAGAACAAAGCAATAACAAAGTCTGGTATCTTGATCCAGATCTCTCCGGTGGAAATGCATGGTTTGATGTGGATCTAAGGCAGTTAATAGCATTGCAAAGACACTCTAAATCTAGAGTTTTATCCTTCAGTGATGAAGGATTCAAAATATGTTAGCATCTGAGTACCGGGTTCTAGTTTATCAGAATAGACAGAAGTAGAACAGACAGACCTTGCAAAAGATCTTGATTTTGGATGTATGAAAGTTGCTTGTTGGACAAATTGTGGTGATTAGTGATTGTGGCCAACATGAGTAATGATTTCCAATAGCAAGTTTTGGTCTGCACCTTGAGTTATGCATAGATCTAGCCGATAGAGCAAAGCACTCACATAAGTTCTAAGTATTGTTGAAGCTGACTAATAGAATGATTGTAGATCATGTTGTGGATATATATATAGTCGATGTAATTGGATGATTGTGTGTGTGTGTGAATAAGGTGTATATGTGAAAAGAGCAAAAATCCAAAGAGCAAATGAAGGCAGATCAGTAAGAAGAGCAGAGCAAAGATGAAATGTGTAAGATCAGTTTTTGTACTTAACTGGAATTGAAATTCATGCATAGGTAGATGCTATTAATTAGTTCAAATCTATGTTGTTCTCTTGTAATACTTTCTTAGGCAGTGAGCCTCCATTTGAGCAGTGAGCCCGAATGCATGTACATTCCCACTTGTAAAATACTTTTAACAAAGTATTAGATTTGTGGGTTAATCCCCATGGTGGATTATCCCTTAACCAGGTTTCCACATCACAATCTTGGTGTCAAGTGTGTTATTTATGTTTCCGCTTATGTGATGTTTATTTCATTAATTTGTTTATAAGTTGTAAAGGAAGATTAAAGGAAGAAAAAGCTTAAATAAGTAACAACCGATTCACCCCCCTCTCAGCTGTCGAGACCTAATCCAACAATTGGTATTAGAGAAAGGTTCCTTAGAAAAGCCTAACAGCTTAAGGAAAAGATCTTGGAAGAAGTTTCAAATGGGTTCATTAAGAGATCTTCAGTCAGCTCTAAAAGAGCTTGCTCAATCTAGAACATAAATTAGTAATCTGAGAGGTGAACTTAAAGATGCTGATGACACCACTGAAATGTTAAAAGATAAATTAAAGAAATATATGCAAAGAAAAAAGGAGCTACTTCTGTAGCTATCCAACTTACCTGAAGAAAATGGCTTGAATGAAGCTTTGAAAGAAAAAACAAAGGAATGTGAGAAGCTCTCAAAAGAAGTCGTTGTTCTGAAAATTGAAATGGAATTTGGGGTGATGAGGCAAACCAAAGAAAGTGAAGATAGGAAGAAAATTGAAGAAGATCTGAAACAAAAACTAAAAGAAAGATCTGAAGAATGTTGCAAATTGGATGGAATAGCTAGCCATCTAGAGTCTGATCTACAAGAAAGTAGAGACAATGAGAGAGAACTTGACAGGCAAATAGTCATTCTCAAACATGACCTAGATATTGCAAATGAATATAAGGAGAAGTACAATATAAGTTCAGCAAAACTTGAAGCACTACTTGGATAGAAAAGGGCTGATGACAAGCATGGTCTTGGATATGAGAAAGGTGAAAGCTCCAGATCCAGATAAAGAAATTTTTAATCTAAGAATGGGAGAAACAGATCTAGAAAACCTTCGGTAAGACAACCAAATGCTCAAAGATATCCATCATTCAATGGAAATTGTTTCAACTGCAACAAATTTGGTCATAGAGATACTTAGTGCAGAAGTAGAGTAAATCAAAATGGTCCATCATTCTCTGGTCAATGCTTCAAGTGTAACAGCTATGGTCATAAATCAAATGAATGTAGACATATGAAAATGAATAATCCCAATAATAGAAGAATTAACAACTCTTTCAATGGCTACTGTTTTGTTTGCAATAGGTTTGGACACATGGCTAATCAGTACAGATTAAGAGGAAATCAAGTTGTGTACTTTAGCTACAATAAATCTAGTCATATTGCAAGATTCTACAAAACTAGAAACAATGGAAGAAGAGGTCCAGTAAACAGAAAACTAGATGAACAAAGACAAGACAAAGGCAAAGAAAAAATTGATGTGAATGAGACTCAGGATGAATCAAACAAGATATGGGTCAGGAAAACCATTATGAACAATAACAATGGATCCACACCGCAATCCAGTGCTAATAATTCCTCCAAGAATTAAATTGGAAGTCTTGGCTCAGGGGGAGCACTATTACAAATTAAATTCCCCAAGCTAGTAAGTAAGTGCCTAGATCTGGCACAGTAAGAAAAGAGATCTTGGATTGTTTTAGACCATTTGAAAGGATTTCCAAAAGAAAAGAGATGGATATGGCAAATTGCAGAGCAATACATGAAAGACTACTAAAAAATAGAGTAACTGAATGTATTAGGGCAGAGCATTTATTACAAAGACAAATTAGTTGTTGCAGAACATAAAAGGATCATTCATTCCTCATTTAGATCACTTTGCATCAGAAGAAAGCAAGAAGAAGAGAAGTGAACGAGTTTAGATCTGAGAATTCCCAAGAATTGATGTGCAAAGAGGATCTCCAACCAAAACCCTAATTTGTGGAACAAGGTATTTCTATCTTCTATGATACTTCTTGAATTCCCAATCTCTGAAAATGGCTACACCTTTACTCGTCAATGTTACTGAGAGGCCTCATCCAAAATTCAAGAAGCATCCCTATAAATCTATTGAAGTCAAGTCGTTACATGCCTTCTCAAATGTCCCTTATGGGGTTTTACATGTTGAAGACATTAGGGCATACATTCATTGCAATCTAGATGAATTTGGGAATACAAAACTGATGGAGTTGTTTAAGAAGCATTTGAAAGATGACAATTACCAGCTGAGACCTAAATATGAAGCCCTTGAAAGTAAACACTTCCTGCAATTAATTGAATTTTTGTCTTTTGATGAAAATGAATGGGTTCGTTACATCCTGAGTCGAATACATGATGAATTCTTGTGGTTAATGAAACCATTTAAGATCACAAAGGATGTTATCAAGACTATAACTGGGTTAAACTCCTCCAGCGGATTACCTATGTTGAAAGCCATTAAAAACCAGACAGTAACTGATGCTACTAGCACCAAGTTTGACAAATGGGCAATGACCATTAATGATATCATAGAACCGGATGTTAAATTTGCCTCTATGGTGATCGGGTACAAGATTTATCACTCAAGTAGGGAAAATTTAGTATTTGGGACTACAATATATGTAGCTTATAAAATGTTAAAGGAAGATGCAGACTATGATTTATGTGAATTACTGCAAAATCAGCTGATAGAGAACTTGAGCAAAATCAAAAGAGACATGAAAAACTCCTTCAACTATGGTTCCTTGATCATATGCCTATTCTTCTATTTTATGAAGTGCCTGGAGTGCAAGGTGTGCACTGGATAAATGACAAACCAGTGGCAATTCAGATAAGAGACCACTTACATAATCTTAGAGATTTAGATGCACAAAAGACTGCAATCTAGGGATATTTCAAAAACTTTCAAAGTCTAATGCATGCAAGGAAAAGAATTCCTAGTTCAGTTGTTGAAAAGTATTGAAATGAAATCTGTTTTATGGTAGACACATATCAATGTTTGATGGAAGTTGTTGAACCAAGAATAGTTTGGATAATGCCAATGGGCTATGAAGTGGATGAATAAATTCTGGACATGTATGCTCAACATCTCCTAAGCAAACCTAAAGACACCTCTGTTGAAAGGTTCGAAACATACAAGGAACTAATCTTAAAGTTGCATGTGGAACTTAGACAGCCGGAAACAAAAAGAAAGGTACATAAGCAAGTGGAGATGTATGGAGAAAACATTGGGATTACAAAAGAAGCAGTGAGAGAAAATAGACAAAGGATTGAAAAGATAAAGAAGAGCATTGAGTAGACAAAAAATGAGTCTATAGTTCCCCTGGAAGCCCCAAGGAAGACAAGGAGTTCTACAACTCCTACTGAGCCACTCAAGTCTACTTCCACTAAGAAGCTGGAAGCCACTCCATCTGGTGAAGGAGGGAAAAGAAAGAAAACCAAGGCAACAAGAACCCACAAGAGCACACAAGATGATGAGGAGATAGAAACAGATGAAGAAGTGAAAGAAATAAGATCCAAGAAGGTCAAAACTTCAAAGACTTCTGAAGATCAACCATCCGGAAGCATGAGGGCTAGTAAAAAGCAAGTATCCAGTAAGGTTGCCATGACTATTGATGAAATTGTAAAAATAGTCACTGTTCATGGAAATTTAAAACCTATCAGAGTTTACTATGATAACTTTGATCAAAAAAATAGAAAAATTTTAGAAGATGCCATTATCATATATCTGAATAAATTTAATAGAGCCTTGTTGGAAATTTTACAAGAACTTCCTAAAAGTTTGAGGAAAGTAATGGAAATGAGGAAAGAAGCAGCCAAAGAAAAAGATATAGAACTCAGAAAGTATGCTCTCTCCTGTTTGTGCCCTGTAATGACCAGAAAATAAGAAGATGAAATCCTCAAAGAAGTCAAAGATAAATTCAAAAGCAAAGTCTGGATGAACAAGCTAATGCTTGGTGAGACTGAAGAAATTGCAAAGGAAACAGAGGAAATTATGAGAAAGGCTTTAGATAAAAATAAATACTACAATGTTTCAAAAAAGCAAGTTGAAGAAGACAATCCTTCTGCTCTGGAACAAAAAGCTCCAGGAGAAGAAACTGACAAGAGAATTAATGACCAAAGTATTACTCTAGATCCTCTGGAACTTGATTCATTAAATCTAAATATTGGAGAAGTTCAGGAAGTCAATCAAGAAGACATAGAAATGATAGATAGAATAATTGATGCAGAGATAACTCCTCCACCTGATCACTCTGGGAAGGAAAAGAATATTGCTACCACATAGAGTCCTCCAGATCAAGTAGCAAGTGGTGAGGAAGAAGAAATGAGTCCCTCAGAAGAGAACACAGAGAAGAGTAATACAGAGAGAAGAGGAAAAAGGAAAGGAAGACAAAGCAGAAGAAGATGGTGCAAATGTTGAAGCACCCAAAGCAGATGCAGAAAAATCTAATGATCAAAAAGATGGTTCAAAAAATGTAGTAAGAGACACTGCAGATGTAGTAAAAGGCCCTCTTGAAAAGGAAGTGATAGAGCTTGATGAGCCTGAACTACTCCAAGGACTAACCAATCTGGATGCGCTCTCTCCATTTCAATTAATGAAAATAGCATCTTTCACCCAAGTAAAAACCAGAGAAAAGATGATAAAATCCCACTTATAGGACAATGAGCTGCTGGGGCTAGAAACCAGAGTTTTAGAGAAATTAATGCCAACTTATCAGAAGAATCAAAATGATTCCCCCTCCGGCCACTTGAAAAATCTTGTAAGTTCAGTAAACTCACATTTTAAGTCTTTTGAAAAGTCTGTGGAGGCAAAGGTTCAAAAAGAATTTTTGAATAAGAAATTAAGTCAAGTTAAGAATCTGATAAGGAGTGATAGATTGATACTGGGCTTTAGCATAAAGAGAATTCATAATGCTCTAAGTGATGGAGGAGATATATATAAGTTTTTCCTATCATGGACTAAAGTCAATAAGGATGTTGAGAAGAAGATAAAGGAACAAGAATAGAAAATATCAGTTCTATCTCAAAATTTTGATCCTCTAAATGCCTCTCCTATAAGCCAAGATTGTCAAGTCATTAGCTTGACAGATGAAATAAAGGGACTTGAAAAAGAGAAAATCAATACTATGAAGAGGATGTGTGAACTCTAGGGATTGATTGCCCCCAAGTTGGAAACCATGCATAATGCCTTATCTGAAGCCCAGAATGCACTTTAGACAAGTGATCCTCTAGATCTGGCAAAGGAAGAAGCATATGCATTTATGCTGAGTGGGCACATTTCACTCTTGGATGGAATGAAGAATACTTGGGCCTCTAAACTTGTGCAATTAAAAACCAGTTTTGCAGGCATTCTCAAGTTCATGTAAATAGAATTTGATGATTTGTTGTACATATGTGGCAGTATAAACAAAATTTTTTTTGAGAAATTTGTCTCGCGGATCCCACCCTTTTCCATTGATGTCAAAGGGGGAGTAAAGAACAGAGAAAACTAAGGTATTCAACATAGGGGGAGCACTGGATTAAGTGAAGGGCACGAATGCACAGACAAAGGGGAAGTCACTCTAAGACACTTAGTCATTTTTCACTAAATGTTGCCATCAATTCCAAAGGAGGAGATTGTTGGCAAGAGACACTACTTAGAATTGATAAGTGTTGTCATTGATGGCAACTAAGATCATCCCAAACATCTGTATAACACGAGTTGTTCATACCGGAAGAATTTGTCTAAGTCTAGGCAGTTAAGAACAAAGCGGTAACAAAGTCTGATATCTTGATCTGGATCTCTCCGATGGAAAGGCATGGTTTTTTGTGGATCTAAGGTAGTTAACAACATTGCAAAGACACTCTAAATCTAGAGTTTTATCCTTTGGTGATGAAGGATTCAAAAGATGTTAGCATCTGAGTACCAGGTTCTAGTTTATCAAAACAGACAAAAGTAGGACAGACAGACCTTGCAAAAGATCTTGATTTTGAATGTATGAAAGTTGCTTGTTGGACAAATGGTGGTGATCAGTGATTGTGGCCAACATGAGTAATAATTTCCAAGACCAAGTTTTGATCTGCACCTTGAGATATGCATAGATCTAGCCGACAGAGCAGAGCACTCACAAAAGTTATAAGTATTGTTGAAGCTGACTGATAGAATGATTGTAGATCATGTTGCGGATATATTTATAGTCGATGTAATTGGATGATTGTGTGTGTGTATGAATAAGGCGTATATGTGAAAATATCAGAAATCTAAAGAGCGAATGAAGGTAGATCAGTAAGGAGAGTAGAGCAAAGATGAAATGTGTAAGATCAGTTTTTCTACTTAATTGGAACTAAAATTCATGCATAGGTAGATGTTATTAATTAGTTCAAATCTATGTTGTTCTCTTGTAATACTTTCTTAGGCAGTGAGCCTCCATTTGAGTAGTGAGCTCTGGGCAGTGAGCCCAAATGCATGTGCATTCCCACTAGTAAAATACTTTTAACAGAGTATTAATTTTGTGGGTTAACCCCCACCACAGTTTTTCCCTTAACCGGGTTTCCACGTCAAAATCTTGGTGTCAAGTGTGTTATTTATGTTTCTGCTTATGTGATGTTTATCTCATTAATTTTTTTATAAGTTGTAAAGGAAGATTAAAGGAAGAAAAATCTTAAATAAGTAACAACTGATTCACCCCCCCCCCTCTCAGTTGTCTGGATCTAATCCAACACCTTGCAGGAGTCTAACTAACCAGGGTAGATTTTGGAGGTGGAATACAATGGCAAAAAGTAGGAGGAACAAGGAAAGAAGAAATGCCAAGCCACATACTGATCAAAAGGTACAATCTTTACCAAATACAAAAGGATTTGTAAAATTAGTTGATAGAAATGATTCTCAATTTGAATTAGGAACAAAGTTTGAGGATAGCTTGGTGTATGATGAAAGTGAAGTCCAATATGATCCAGAAGAAGATGAAGGAGTGGATCTTGAAAAAGAACTATTCTTTGCCTACAATGTACTTGAAAATTTGAAAGCTGAAAATTGTAGATTAAGGGTACAAGCTGAAGAATCTGATAAACTTATTGTAGATCTGAAATTGGAGTTGGAAGAGGCAAAAAGAATAGTAGATGTGACAAAATCTGACCATGAAGTGAAAACAATGGAATGTCTGAAATTAGAGGCAGAAATAATCGATCTAAGGAAAGATTTTGAAGGTCTCAAGGTTCAGTTTGAGAAAAAATAGAAGTTTGAGGACAACACTAGTTAATTGTATGACATGTTGGGTAAACAAAAGGGTCATAGGGATACTACAGGCCTAGGATATGAAAAAGGACAAACCTCTAAAGTCAGAAATACACCAAGGAAGAAAAATTATTTAATTATCATGTTGTTGCTCCTAAAGATGAAGGAAGAAGGACAAATAGGTCCTTAAGATCTCCACCTATCAAGCAATACCATTCAATAAGGTACAATTGTTCTTTTTTTGGTTACTGCTACTCATGTTTTGTATATGGTCATAAAGAATTAAAATGTTGGATGTATGCAAGAAAAAATGATTGCCAAAAGAGTTCTAATAAGTTGTCATATAGAAAAAATAATGTCACATGTTTTAGATGTAACCATCTTGGTCACATTGCAAGAGATTGTGGTAGACAAGTTCTAAATGATGATGTAAGATTCATGAGAAGTTATAGACCCTTGATCATGTGCTATAGATGTTAATAGTTTTGGACATAAAACCAAGTTTTGTAGAAGCAAATTGTTGAAATCATTTAAGCAAGAAGATACTCCAAGCAAGAAGGAAATAGAACCTAAGAAAGTTTGGAGGAGAAAACATGTGCAAGAAAGGGAAGAACTTGTGCATAATGCACAAGAAACATCATTGATTGCATAAAAGATTCATGAAGTTAGGGGGGGATGCTAAAAGCCCAATCTTTCATCCCCAAGGAGAAAATTAGATGGTAGTAGCAGTCAAGGAACAAGTTAAAAAAAAGTATTTCTTGAAGTTCAAGGTATAAAGGTTGCTGTCAATTATTGTAATAGGACTGCATAACAACATATAGGACAGTGGAGGTGTGACAATTTTGTTCATTTTTGAAGATGTTAAATGAGATTCTCTATGGCATGAGAGAAATCAAATAAGGCCTTACATCAGGATTACCATATATGTCATGCCCACATTTTCCATGTAGTCACAACACGCATCACACGTGTCATAGCCACATCTGTCATGTGGTTATGACACGAACTATCAAAAATTTTCTCACACAACTCTAGAAACCCCCTCGCATGCATAAGCATGCTCGGTGGTGAATGTTCAAGGCGAAATTACTATAGTTGTCGGCGGGGTACAAGTACAATTGTGTGCAACCAGATGCAAGCAGTCCAACAAGGGGGTCTCCTTGATGTCGTTAACGTCGCTACAAGATTTATATTTTTGAGGTCCCTAACCCTAATTCTCGGTAGATTTTGATAGCATAACACCTTACGGCATAAGTGGGAATTACTCAACACTATACTACTTACGGAGTTCCCTGATAGGTTAACAACTTCCCACGATGCCTTGTTCCTACTAAACTGACTCGTGATCTCCCTATTGCATCATTTTTCAACAAAGCATGTTTGTCTATCTCCTCTCTTGTTTCCTGAAACATACTCCTTCGACTTAGCATTCTCAACAAGGCAGTTCATTTGCCCTCTCTTCTGTTTCTCTGGATCTTAATTTTGATTGTATTTTTATCGCGCTCACCTTAACTATTTCTCTGATGTTTTCGTTTGTTTATATTCCGGTCTCTCTCTTTTGGGTCTCTTCGTATTCTTTATGTTTATCCTGTCCTTTCTTCATATTCTATATCAATCAGAGTTATCACTGTATCTATTTCCTAACATCCAGATTTCCCAAATCCTACAGGCCGATTTACTACTTCACTGGACTCAGTTTCCTAATTTTCTCCGATCTAGGATTCGCCGTGTATTAATTAAACCTGTTCCTAAGCAAATTAAGCAGAAGGATCCATCAACTTAGTTCTCTTATCCCATGTGAGAAATGCCGCGCATTTTCTCTTCTGTGTTTTCCAATGTTAGTTTTTTCTTCTTCTTACTCTCTCGCAGGTTTTCTTCTTTGGACGTTTACTAACTACAGTTGAGATTAAAATGGCCTCACATGGAATGTCTGTGATGGCTTCTTAAGTTTATTTCCAGTGACCTTTTAAACAAGGTGATACGTAATTTTTCCTCTTCATTTTCCTCGTTATCAAATTGCATTGATAGTTAAACTTTCGAGAAACTCTTCCCGGAATGTTATAATATTGTCCGTTATGCTTTCTCCTTAAGTTATAATTTTATTTTCTCTTATTATTGTAAGAGAAATACAAATGGCCTCTCTGATAAACTTATCAATTAAATAATGTATGTATGTATTGATATATTTATATATATATATAAGATTATATATACAAATAAATATATATACAAGCATATGACTCCTATCGTTATAATTACTGTTGTTATTGTTACTATTATCTATTACTAATGCTATTATTACAATTATAATTCTTTATTTTTATAAAATAGATATATATATATATATATATATGCTATTAATACTATTGAAATACTCTATTTTTAATAAAATAGATAATATATATATACATATATATATATATATATATATATAATTCATTGTTTATTTTATAAGAGGCTCCCCTCTTTATAAAAACTCACCCAAGAAATTATAACATATTCTATTTGAATGTATTGTTAAATATTTAGAAACCCTAACTGAAAAGTTTCTTTTGTGTTGTGTTTTGTGTAGGACAGAAGGCAGGGGGAGCGGCGGCATCCATGGGCAGAGGCGTAGAGAGCCGTGTAATGGATCGGGAGTGGAGGTGGGGCGCGGGAGGCAGTACTGACAGGGGCGGAGTGGTGGAGGGCGGCGTGTAGACTGCGGCGGAGGTGGCGCGAATGGGGAGCGGTGTTAACCACCGCGTGAAGGGCAGAGGGCGGCAGTGTGCGCGGCGTGTAGAGGCTTGCGGAGGCCGCGGGTCTCATGGCCGTGATGGTCGTTGGGAGGCGGGGGTGTGGGTGGGGGCTCCGCCCCCTCCCCACACCCTACTGTGTAAAAGGGCCTGCGGTGGGGTTTCAACCCCACCGCCCATGTAATAATTTTTTTTTTTATATTTGTTTCTTATATATATATATTTTTAAAATTTCTTTATATTATTTAAAAAAAATAACAAATCCACATAAGATTATATATATATATATATCCCCCCACTACTCAACTACTCCCAGCACATTTCTTTCACACAGAATATAAAAAAAAATACAGAAAATAAAAAAACAATTAAAGCTTTTAAATAAAAACTCTATATAACTACCATCTATAAACTTGTTAATGTATATCTGTCTATGAGAAATTTATAATTACAGGGAAGTAAATAAAACTAAGCTATTATAATCCCATTCTCATGTAATGATTGAACATTTTGAATACAGAGAGCAAAAATATAATTTTATCTAAATGTCATTTACAAACTTCGTTCGGGTAAGGATCGAAATTTTAAATGCAAGGAATGAATCAAACTCATTTTAATTGTCATTTTCAATCCCAGTTCATTTAATAACATCTAATACTCAAAATTATAATACAGGGTATTTAACATAAATTTCTTAACCGCCATTTACAAAGTTATTAAGATATGTATCAATGCAAAATTCAAGATTTCGACTTGATACTCATAATGTAAAAATCAATTTTTTTTTCTTGCTTTTCTTCTCTTAATTTCTAACTTACTAATTTCAACTTAACTCATATTAGTTTAAACTGAAAATGGAAAGAATAATTAATAACACATTGGCTTTCAACTGATTCAAATTTCTATATCTAAACATTAACAAAATACATAGTTTTTTTTTCCAACCACCTCCAAACAATGCTATTGTAAAACTTTTAACACATTTGTCAAGATCTACATACAATTTCACTACTTAACAACAGTTACGTCAAATATACATAACTGTCAAAACTCATAACTGCAAACAACACTGAAGGGTAGAATTTCCCTTTTTTTTTTTTTCAAACAATAATTTATACAACTCCAGAGGAAGAGGATCCTTCCACAATGAACTTAATAGGATGTACTCAATAACCAAACTCTTCTTATAGCAAGGGTGAAGTTCTTTCTCCCTAAATGCAGTGCTCCTCCAATTCCAACCACAAGCTTCAAAAGGAAACCTGCGTATCAAAGACAAACAAAGAAGAAAACACCACTCATATAGCTCTCCTCCCTTCCGTAGACCCGCAAGAGGGTCACCCCCGAGCTAAGGAGACCATACTCACACCTGGGTAAACTCAAGCAATCCACTTCACAACAGGAACAACAACAAACCCAAAGCACACAAACACCCATGGATAAATTACACAACACAAAAACTCAACAACAGTGAGCTTCATAAGGGGCAAGAGAGTGGACACACTCGACTCCAGGGTGACACCTTTACAGATTATATCCAATCCAAATCTCTTGGCCTCAACCAAGTTTGATCACAACATTTCCCAAAGAATCTATATCTGACTCTCAAGTCAAAGAACCGGTCTCAAATACAAGCCCTCAAGGCTTTCAACATCCCAAAAGAAGAAAACAGGTATGCACCAGAGGAGGATCACTCCTCCCCTACCCCAAACTTGATGAGCATTTCTCCCAAGTGGGAGAAGCTCTGTCAACAACCCGACAACAGATCCCACAGAAACAAATCTAAAACACAACAAATAAACATCTTTCACACAATTTTTCATACAACATTCAGATATACGAAAGAAAGGTAAAACCAAACCAACCTTACAAGTCCTTCTCGAATGAAACTGTTGCAGAGCTCCACTGAGATCTCTTCCAACCTTAGCCAACAACTCCTTCTTCCTTTCCTCCTCTCAAGCTAACTTTCCTATTCTGGCAATGAAAATAAAACTCTCCAAAAAAATCAACTAACTCCCTTCCCTTCCAAAAAATGGAATTCAAATAACCAAAAACTCTCCAGTTTAGAGGAATGGGGAGGTGACACTTGTCACCTCCTCACCCTTCCCAAAAACCACTATTATGTCCCAAGGGATGAGTGTTGGCTTATGTCACTCACCCATCCCTAGAGTACTCCTTATCCCTCTCCTCATGTCATTTCTCTTACGCATGGGAGAAATAAAAGGAGTTAAAGGAGGAAAAGACAGGTGACCCATGCCTCTTCTCTCTTCCTTCAACATGGATGACCCCACAACACATGAGGAATCTCACTAATGGTGAGGGTGACTTCAAGTCAATCCCTCTATAATGGATGGGTTTGTAGTCATCTCATACCTTGGGAGTTGAAGAGGGATGGGTTGGGTGTTGGTACAACCCATCATGTCCCCCCCATACCTCCAATTTTCGCCACTTAACTTCAGGGGGTAGTTAAGATGACTTGATGGAGGTTACCCAAGGGTTACCCATGCCAAATGGAGCCCTGGACCCATGGGGTATGACCTAGGGTCAACTTTAACCCATTCTGGACAACCTTGGTCAAGGTAAAGCACAAGAAAAGGCCTCCAAGATTTAAATAGAAGAAAATAAATTCAAATTCAACTTTTTACAACACAAATCATAAGTCAGTGTTACAAGAGGGTAGACCTTTCAACCTTATGAAAGACCACATTACGACACCATATCAAACACAGAGTGATCTTGGTTCCTTGGGGAACCGGATCGGCTTAACAGGGAATAACAATAACAAGGTGCGGAATGATCTCTGAAATCTATGGTATGATTAGTAAATTCCTGCACACTAAATTGCAAGATCAGTTTCACATATAATCATCATAGCTGAAGCAACTTAAAAACATGCATTATCCTATCATAGTTCTAAATAGCATAAATGAAATCATATTACAATTTTCCATCATCACCTAATTAACTTTTCTGAAATGTAAACTTATCCAAACATCACCCAATTAGTTTTTCTGTAAACAGAATAAAGTTTAATAGTTTAACAAGTCCGGGAGCTACTATCCCACACATATAAAAAGTATCAGTAACAGTAATGTAATTAGTCACAAGAACAGAAATAAAAAGGTGGTCATCACATCCTCTCCCCCTAATACTGTACTTCCTCCTGGAAGTCATCAAAGAGGTGAGGATAAAGGGTCTTCAGTCTCTCTGCATCTTCCCAAGTTGCTGTGACTTCGTCGTAAAGATCCCACTGGACCCTAACCTGGTCCAGCTCTCGACCTCGAAGGGCCAGCGTCCGACGAACCAATATGCGAATTGGCTCCAGCGCCAGCTGTCCGTCTGCCTCTACCTGAAGAGCACTCCAATCCAACACGTGAGATAAGTCAGAAAAATATTGACGTAAAACTGAAACATGAAATACATCGTGGATACGTGACAGGCTAGGTGGCAAGGCTAGACGATAGGCTACTGGTCCTATCCGCTCCAAGATTTTGAAAGGTCCTACAAATCGAGGTGCGAGCTTAGAGCCCTTCCCGTAACGGATTGGACTCTTGTGCGGTCGCACTCTCAAAAATACTCTATCACCCACAGAGAAGCTTCGGTCTGTCCTCTTAGCATCGGCATACTTCTTATGCCTGTCCTGTGCCTCCTGAAGTCTCTGTCTAATCTGTTTGACCTGCTGTTCCATATTCTGAACTATCTCTTGACCAATGACCGTTCTGTCCTCTATCCGATCCCAACTCAAAGGTGTTCTGCTTGGTCTGCCATATAAATCCTGGAAAGGAGGCATACCCAACGAGCTGTGATGCACATTATTGTAGGCGAACTCAACTAGATATAGGTACTCCTCCCATCTAGACTGATGGTCCATAACATACATGCGAAGCATGTCTTCTAACACCTGGTTAACTCTCTCCGTTTGTCCGTCGGTTTCCGGATGATAAGCTGAACTGAAGTTGAGCTATGTGCCCAATGCCTGATGTAAGGCTCTCCAGAACGATGAAGTAAATACGGAGTCTCTGTCAGATATAATGCGGTGAGGTACCCCATGAAGTCTAACAATCTGATCGAGAAACACCTTTGCCACCAATGGTGCATTGTACATTGTGCAGATGGGTGAAAAATGCGCCACTTTGGTCAGCTTGTCAACTGTCACCATAATAGCATCATGGCGACGTGATGACATAGGTAGACCAACAATGAAATCCATAGAAATGGTGTCCCATTTCCATTCAGGTATTTTGTGAGAGTACAACAGTCCAGCTGGATGCTGATGTTTGGCCTTGACCCTCTGACATTCTAGGCAATGAGCAACGTATTCTGCAATGTCACGCCTCATTCCAGCCCAATGATAAAGTTGTCGTAAATCAGCATGCATCTTCTTCACTCCTGGATGTGCTGCATAGGGTGCTCTATGAGCCTCTGATAGGATTATTGTACGAAGATTACCCGCATTCGGTACATAAATGTGTTGTTGATGTCTAAGCAAGCCATCAGACTCAAGGGTATATCCTGTGAATTTGCCCTCAAGGGCCTTCTGATTTAGTATTGCCTGCTGCACCTCATGAAACCACTCGTCCTCTGGCAGATGCTGTAAGATGCGATCTCTCAAGTCCACCCTCAAGGTCAGGGTTAGGATCTCGTGGCACCTTCGACTCAAAGCATCAGCGACCACGTTCTCCTTCCCTTTGATGTAGTGGACATCAAAGTCGTATTCGCATAGGAATTCCATCCAATACCGTTGGCGGGCGTTCAAGTTTGGCTGTGTAAAAATATATTGCAAACTATGATGATCTGAATGGAGTTCAAAGCGTCGACCTAAGAGAAAGTGTCTCCAGTGGACCAAAGCATGTACAACTGCTGCGAGCTCTAAGTCATGGGTGGGGTAGTTTAACTCATGTGTCTTCAGTTTCCGCGATTCGTATGCGATCGCTCGACCACCCTGCATAAGCACGGCTCCCAAACCCTCTAATGATGCATCTGTGCAAACAACAAACTCTTCTGTAGGATCTGGAACCGCTAAAATAGGAGCACTGGTAAGATGCTCCTTGAGGACTCCAAAGGCCTTTTCACACTGTTTGGTCCATATGAAACCCTTCCCCTTTCGCTGAAGGGAAGTGATGGGATGTGCTATCCTAGAAAAGCCCTCGACAAACTGACGATAATACCCAGCTAACCCCATAAAGCTTCTGACCTCTGTCACATTGGTGGGTGCCGGCCACTCCTGAATAGCCCTGATTTTAGATGGATCTACAGAGATGCCATCACCTGATAAAATGTGTCCCAAATACTACACCTCTGTCCTGAAGAAAGAACACTTCGCCAAGTTGCCATAAAGCTGCTCCTCTCGTAAGTGCTGCAAAACTTGACGTAAGTGCTCCACATGCTCTTCCTCGGTCCGCGAATAGATCAAAATGTCATCCAGAAATATGATCACAAACTGATCTAGGTAAGTACGGAACACCCCATTCATGAGACTCATGAACACTGCAGGGGCGTTCGTCAACCCGAAGGGTACCACTGTGAATTCGTAATGGCCATATCTAGTTCGAAAAGTAGTCTTATGAATATCTGCCTCTGTGATGCGCAATTGGTGATACCCAGATTTTAGATCAATTTTTGAGAACACTCTGGCTCCCTGCATCTGATCAAAAAGATCGTCAATCCTAGGCAGAGGATAACGGTTCTTCACCGTCACCTTGTTCAACTGCCTGTAGTCCATGCATAATCGAAGAGACCCATCCTTCTTCTTCACGAAGATAACCGGTGCGCCCCATGGTGAAACGCTAGGTCGGATGTGTCCCTTCTCAAGTAATTCCTCTAACTGCAGCTTAAGTTCAGTGAGTTCATGTGTAGTCATCCTATAGGGAGCTCGGGATATTAGTTCTGCACCTGGCACTAAGTCGATGTGGAAGTCCACTTCTCTGCATGGTGGCATTCCTGGTAATTCCGGCGGAAATACATCGGCAAACTCTCTAAGGACAGGATGAACATCTAAGGTCGCCTCAGTTTCATCCTCTGTTCTATCACTGACCGTAATTGCAAACAACTGGCATCCTTTCCACATGCAGTGCTTAAGCTGCTGAGCGGATATCTTACGAACAGCCATGGGCTTCTGAATGCCCACTATCTCAACCGGCGATCCATGATCGTCTAAACAACTAATCATCCTCTAACGACAATCTAGCTTGGCTCTATGTGCCGCAAGCCAATCCATGCCCAGTACTACACCGTAGGATCCTAAGGGCATAACCCTAAGGTCACATGATGTAGTGAAGGATCCTAATGTGATCTCGCAGTCTTTAACCAAGGTATCTACTGACATCCTGGCCCCTGAGGCCAACTCAACTTCCCACCTAATGTCTTGCCTAGAAGCCACCAGCCTGCAATGCTCCACTAACGATGTAGACAGAAAGGAGTCTATAGCTCCTGAGTCAAAAAGGATAGACATGGGGAAATCCCCTATCGTACCTGTTACCTCGATGACTGAGGCCTGGAAATCAACCTGGCGGTTATCAACCGCTGCAAACATGTGGTGGAATCTGCCCATGTCTCCTACGGTCTGCTCAGATCCTCCTGATCGGGGCTGTCCCCCTGCTGTAAATCCCTGCGGGCACTCTCTAGCCAAATGCCCTGCCCCACCACACACATAACATGGTCCTCTAGCCTGTAACTGCCCTGACTGTGTTCTGCCCGACTGTTGTTGTCCGGTCCGTCCCGTGGACCCCTGTGAGCCTCTGTAAGACTGCTGGGACCTCGCGGGTCCTGCCGATGAACCCTGCTGTCTCTGATCTCTGCGTGAACCTTGCTGCTGCCAACCACGGTTCTGTCCTCCCTGACCCCTCTGTTAGAATTTAGACTTTTGCTGATGTTGCTGCTACTGTGGAGGCCTAGGAGGTAAAGATGAAGAGTTATATCCTCCTCTCTGTGTTGTGTTTTGAGGCCTTCAAAAATTCTACTATTGTTGGGGATTATGATCCTGATACGGTGGGCGTGAATTCTGCCCTCGTCCCTGAATTTCCTCTGATATAAGGGCTTTTTCAACAGCCTTGCTCATGGTCTGGGGATTTGCCATACGAACTGGTCCTGCTATCCCGTGATTCAAGCCTCTGATGAATTTGTGTATTAAGATTTTCTCGTCATGAAGGTATTCTGCGTAACAAGAAAGCTCAATGAATCGGCTCTCATACTGAGTAATAGTGAGTCCCCTTTGCTGTAAATCATAGAACTCGTCGATCCTGCGCTGTCTGTAGTGTTCTGACAAATATTGCGCATTAAAGCGCTCAATAAAGATATCCCAAGTGAGTGTCTCTACGGAAAGTCGGCGCTTGCACTCCTCTGTGCGCCACCAGGTAGCTGCGGCATCCCTCAGAAGGTGGACTGCCACTCGTGCTTTCGTGTTGCTTCCATATGGTCGCAACGCGAAACACCTGTCTAAACTAATCAGCCAAGCCTCGGCCACAGCTCCCTCTGTAGCACTTGCGAAAGTGGGTGGGTAGAGCCTAAGTAGGTCTCTGATGGGGTCCCCTCTGTCTCTAAGTCCCACAACTGGCTCTTCCACCCCATCCTCATACAATCCATGATGTACCTGCTCTACCCTCTGGTTCTCATCTCGTCTCAAAGGTCTCGGAGGACTCCTGCTCTGTGCACCGGAGGCTGACCCTACCTCCTCTACTGTTGTGTCAGGGAGCTCAACTAAAGGCTCTGCACGTGGCACCTCTAGTGGATCAACGCGGGGCTCCTTAAGAGGCTCAATACGTGACTCAGCACGTGGCTCCCTACGTGGCTCCTCTCGTGGATCAACACGAGGCTTGACACGTGGCTCAGGAATCACTGGCGGTAACCTCTCTAACATAGTCTACAGTGCCTGTAAGATCTGTGGTCCTATATCCAATACTGGTGGTGCCTGTGGTACTAGTGGTGCTTGTGGTACAGGTTGTGCAGGTGGTGCTGCTGTAACTACGGGTGTCAGTCCTTCAGCTGAGGAATCGCTGTGCACCTCGACAGACGCTGTGTGGCGTGATCGCGCTCGTCGAACACGTCAGGGAGGCATCCTACAAAACAAGGTAGAGACTAATTAATCAAAGTTGCGGAATAATAACGTGCCCAAATATGCCCAGTGTTTAAACTTGGCTCTGATACCAAATGTCATGCCCACATTTTCCATGTAGTCACAACATGCGTCACACGTGTCATAGCCACATCTGTCATGTGGTTATGACACGAACTATCAAAAAATTTCTCACACAACTCTAGAAACCCCCTCGCATGCATAAGCATGCTTGGTGGTGAATGCTCAAGGTGAAATTACTATAGTTGTCAGCGGGGTACAAGTACAATTGCGTGCAACCAGACGCAAGCAGTCCAACAAGGGGGTCTCCTTGACACCGTTAACGTCGCTACAAGATTTATATTTTTGAGGTCCCTAACCCTAATTCTCGGCAGATTTTGACAGCATAACGCCTTACGGCGTAAGTGGGAATTACTCAACACTATACTACTTACAGAGTTCCCTGATAGGTTAACAACTTCCCACGACACCTTGTTCCTACTAAACTGACTCGTGATCTCCCTATTGCATCATTTTTCAACAAAGCACGTTTCTCTGTCTCCTCTCTTGTTTCCTGAAACATACTCCTTCGACTTAGCATTCTCAACAAGGCAGTTCATTTGCCCTCTCTTCCGTTTCTCTGGATCTTAATTTTGATTGTATTTTTATCGCACTCACCTTAACTATTTCTCTGATGTTTTCGTTTGTTTATATTCCGGTCTCTCTCTTTTGGGTCTCTTCGTATTCTTTATGTTTATCCTGTCCTTTCTTCATATTCTATATCAATCAGAGTTATCACTGTATCTATTTCCTAACATCCAGATTTCCCAAATCCTACATGCCGATTTACTACTTCGCTGGACTCGGTTTCCTAATTTTCTCTGATCTAGGATTCGCCGTGTATTAATTAAACCTGTTCCTAAGCAAATTAAGCGGAAGGATCCATCAACTTAGTTCTCTTATCTCATGTGAGAAATGCCGCGCATTTTCTCTTCTGTGTTTTCCAATGTTAGTTTTTTCTTCTTCTTACTCTCTCGCAGGTTTTCTTCTTTGGACGTTTACTAACTACAGTTGAGATTAAAATGGCCTCACATGGAATGTCTGTGATGGCTTCTTAAGTTTATTTCCAGTGACCTTTTAAACAAGGTGATACGTAATTTTTCCTCTTCATTTTCCTTGTTATCAAATTGCGTTGATAGTTAAACTTCCGAGAAACTCTTCCCGAAATGTTATAATATTGTCCGTTATGCTTTCTCCTTAAGTTATAATTTTATTTTCTCTTATTATTGTAAGAGAAATACAAATGGCCTCTCTGATAAACTTATCAATTAAATAATGTATGTATGTATCGATATATATATATATATATAAGATTATATATACAAATAAATATATATACAAGCATATGACTCCTATCATTATAATTACTGTTGTTATTGTTACTATTATCTATTACTAATGCTATTATTACAATTATAATTCTTTATTTTTATAAAATAGATATATATATATATATATAAATGCTATTAATACTATTGAAATACTCTATTTTTAATAAAATAGATAATATATATATATACATATATATATATATATATATATATAATTCATTGTTTATTTTATAAGAGGCTCCCCTCTTTATAAAAACTCACCCAAGAAATTATAACATATTCTATTTGAATGTATTGTTAAATATTTAGAAACCCTAACTGAAAAGTTTCTTTTGTGTTGTGTTTTGTGTAGGACAGAAGGCAGGGGGAGCGGCGGCATCCATGGGCGGAGGCGCAGAGAGCAGTGTAATGGATCGGGAGTGGAGGTGGGGCGCGGGAGGCAGTACTGACAGGGGCGGAGTGGTGGAGGGCGGCATGTAGACCACGGCGGAGGTGGCACAAATGGGGAGCGGTGTTAACCACTGCACGAAGGGCAGAGGGCAGTGGTGTGCGCGACGTGCAGAGGCCTGCGGAGGCCGTGGGTCTCATGGCCGTGATGGTCATTGGGAGGCGGGGGTGTGGGGAGGGGGCGGAGCCCCCACCCACATCCCACATAGTGGGGTGTGGGTGGGGGCTCCGCCCCCTCCCCACACCCTACTGTGTAAAAGGGCCTGCGGTGGGTTTTCAACCCCACCGCCCATGTAATAAATTTTTTTTTATATTTGTTTCTTATATATATATTTTTTTTAAATTTCTTTATATTATTTAAAAAAAATAACAACTCCACATAAGATTATATATATATATATATATATATATATATATATATATATATATATATCCCCCCACTACTCAACTACTCCCAGCACATTTCTTTCACACAGAATATAAAAAAAAATACAGAAAATAAAAAAACAATTAAAGCTTTTAAATAAAAACTCTATATAACTGCCATCTATAAACTTGTTAATGTATATCTGTCTGTGAGAAATTTATAATTACAGGGAAGTAAATAAAACTAAGGTATTATAATCCCATTCTCATGTAATGATTAAACATTTGAATACAGAGAACAAAAATATAATTTTATCTAAATGTCATTTACAAACTTCGTTCGGGTAAGGATCAAAATTTTAAATGCAAGGAATGAATCAAACTCATTTTAATTGTCATTTTCAATCCCAGTTCATTTAATAACATCTAATACTCAAAATTATAATACAGGGTATTTAACATAAATTTCTTAACCGCCATTTACAAAGTTATTCAGATATGTATCAATGCAAAATTCAAGATTTCGACTTAATACTCATAATGTAAAAATCAATTTTTTTTTCTTGCTTTTCTTCTCTTAATTTCTAACTTACTAATTTCAACTTAACTCATATTAGTTTAAACTGAAAATGCAAAGAATAATTAATAACACATTGGCTTTCAACTGATTTAAATTTCTATATCTAAACATTAACAAAATACATAGTTTTTTTTTCCAACCACCTCCAAACAATGCTATCATAAAACTTTTAACACATTTGTCAAGATCTACATACAATTTCACTACTTAACAACAGTTACGTCAAATATACATAACTGTTAAAACTCATAACTACAAACAACACTGAAGGGTAGAATTTCCCTTTTTTTTTTTCAAACAATAATTTATACAACTCCAGAGGAAGAGGATCCTTCCACAATGAACTTAACAGGATGTACTCAATAACCAAACTCTTCTTATAGCAAGGGTGAAGTTCTTTCTCCCTAAATGCAGTGCTCCTCCAATTCCAACCACAAGCTTCAAAAGGAAACCTGCGTATCAAAGACAAACAAAGAAGAAAACACCACTCATATAGCTCTCCTCCCTTCCGTAGACCCGCAAGAGGGTCACCCCCGAGCTAAGGAGACCATACTCACACCTGGGTAAACTCAAGCAATCCACTTCACAACAGGAACAACAACAAACCCAAATCACACAAACACCCATGGATAAATTACACAACACGAAAACTCAACAACAGTGAGCTTCATAAGGGGTAGGAGAGTGGACACACTCGACTCCAGGGTGACACCTTTACAGATTATATCCAATCCAAATCTCTTGGCCTCAACCAAGTTTGATCACAACATTTCCCAAAGAATCTATATCTGACTCTCAAGTCAAAGAACCGGTCTCAAATACAAGCCCTCAAGGCTTTCAACATCCCAAAAGAAGAAAACAGGTATGCACCAGAGGAGGATCACTCCTCCCCTACCCCAAACTTGATGAGCATTTCTCCCAAGTGGGAGAAGCTCTGTCAACAACCCGACAACAGATCCCACAGAAACAAATCTAAAACACAACAAATAAACATCTTTCACACAATTTTTCATACAACATTCAGATATACGAAAGAAAGGTAAAACCAAACCAACCTTACAAGTCCTTCTTGAATGAAACTATTGCAGAGCTCCACTGAGATCTCTTCCAACCTTAGCCACCAACTCCTTCTTCCTTTCCTCCTCTCAAGCTAACTTTCCTATTCTGGCAATGAAAATAAAACTCTCCAAAAAAATCAACTAACTCCCTTCCCTTCCAAAAAATGGAATTCAAATAACCAAAAACTCTCCAGTTTAGAGGAATGGGGAGGTGACACTTGTCACCTCCTCACCCTTCCCAAAAACCACTATTATGTCCCAAGGGATGAGTGTTGGCTTATGTCACTCACCCATCCCTAGAGTACTCCTTATCCCTCTCCTCATGTCATTTCTCTTACGCATGGGAGAAATAAAAGGAGTTAAAGGAGGAAAAGACAGGTGACCCATGCCTCTTCTCTCTTCCTTCAACATGGATGACCCCACAGCACATGGGGAATCTCACTAATGGTGAGGGTGACTTCAAGTCAATCCCTCTATAATGGATGGGTTTGTAGTCATCTCATTCCTTGGGAGTTGAAGAGGGATGGGTTGGGTGTTGGTACAACCCATCATGTCCCCCCCATACCTCCAATTTTCGCCACTTAACTTCAAGGGGTAGTTAAGATGACTTGATGGAGGTTACCCAAGGGTTACCCATGCCAAATGGGGCCCTGGACCCATGGGGTATGACCCAGGGTCAACTTTAACCCATTCTGGACAACCTTGGTCAAGGTAAAGCACAAGAAAAGGCCTCCAAGATTTAAATAGAAGAAAATAAATTCAAATTCAACTTTTTACAACACAAATCATAAGTCAGTGTTACAAGAGGGTAGACCAACCCTTTCAACCTTATGAAAGACCACATTACGACACCATATCAAACACAGAGTGATCTTGGTTCCTTGGGGAACCAGATCGGCTTAACAGGGAATAACAATAACAAGGTGTGGAATGATCTCTGAAATCTGTGGTATGATTAGTAAATTCCTGCACACTAAATTGCAAGATCAGTTTCACATATAATCATCATAGCCGAAGCAACTTAAAAACATGCATTATCCTGTCATAGTTCTAAATAGCATAAATGAAATCATATTACAATTTTCCATCATCACCTAATTAACTTTTCTGAAATGTAAACTTATCCAAACATCACCCAATTAGTTTTTCCGTAAACAGAATAAAGTTTAATAGTTTAACAAGTCCGGGAGCTACTATCCCACACATATAAAAAGTATCAGTAACAGTAATGTAATTAGTCACAAGAACAGAAATAAAAAGATGGTCATCACAATATATCTCTGAACATGACAGTGATGTCAAAAGTGATTCGGAGCCCATCACATACTCAGTCCTCTTGATGATGTTTATTGCTTCAAGATTCTTCATTTTCATGATTTGATGTTTAAGTTGCCTTGGTTATTTCATGTTGGTTGTTCAGAGGTTCATCATTGATATTAACTTGTCAGGATCTAGGATCATGTTTCATTTATTTCTTTTTAAGGTGTTCATCTTTGTTGATATGTTGTTTGCATTGAGGAAGATGTTGTGGCATTGTTTGGCCTTTTTCATCAGAAGGATGTCATTGTTTATGCCTTCATGATTTGTGATAGTAGTAATTGTTGTAAAGTTTGGTTTGGATGATGTCAGCCTCATATGGATTAGTTTAATAGTCACAAGTCCATATCTCAGTCATAGTTTAGTCTTCCATGTTGCAGTGATATGCATGATATGCTATACATTGTTTCTTCTTGACAATGATATGATATGTATGCCATTCTGCTGTCAATAGTCTGCTTTCAGATAAATATGTATTCTTGTTTCTTATTAGAGGATTCATGCATATGATATTCATATGAGAAGTTGTTTTTCAAAGAATCTTGAATCTTAGATGTAGCATAAAGTGATCCTCTTGTCATTGTTTTAAGTTGAAGATTTCATTGTTACAGATATATTATCAGACTCTGCAAATTTAGCTAGCATGCTTTGGAACAGGGTATTGCATTCTTCAAAGTATCAAGAGTAAAATGTTGTAATTGCAAGTCAAGTATATAAAGTACAATGCAAGGTGATAATATTGATAGTACAAGTGTGTATGTAGGAATAAGACTGTTGTCATGTCAAATGCAAATACAAAGATACTGTTGTCTTCTCAAATGCAGTGATTCTTTATCCTTGGTAAGAGGTTTTGCCTTTTTGGTTTGTGAAAGTGCAAGAAAATATTTATCATATATCATCATCTTTACATGTGATATATATATATATATATATATATATATATATATATATATATCCAAAATCTCTCTCAAATAGACCTCATTCAATGCATAGACAGAGGTATTCCCATCATGTAGGGGAAGTCTGTTTAAGTGAGTTTGTGATAGTAGCTTAACAGATAAGTATTGGATAGTAAAAAAGACAGTTTAGTCTAGGTACTTTCACAGTGGTTTTCACAGTGATTTTCATGATGATACAATTGTGTCTTTGTACAGTGTTTTTTTGACTATCTTTGAAGTTGAAACAAGACAGTGTGACTGTCTTTGACCAGTGTGTTTCATGAACATTTGTTATAGAGCAAAGGACAAAGGCTACTTATAGTGTTTATGTTGGACAATATTTATGCTGGCAGAGGATTTCTTGATGACAGTTTAGGACAGGTGTAGTGAAGGATAGTCCTTGTTGCAGAGTGTATTTCATTGTTTTTCATGTCAGTGTCAATAATGATTTCACTATGTTTGTGATTTGTGATGGTATGTCACTAAGACTATGTTAGTATGACAATTATCTTGATTGGTTTCATCAGGATCAGTATTGGATCAAATCTTACAAGGACATGATAATGTTGTAACAAGTGCTTTCCTGTCATGGTTCTGATAGGACAATGCTTTAACAAGTGCTCAGACAATTGACAGTTGGTTGGTGGAGTGTTTTTCATTTTCATTGATTTTGATAGGCATTCTGTTGGCGATCATTAGTGGATCATTGTTTTTGCATTGTTTTCCTTGTTTGTGCAGTACAGTGAAAAGTGCAGTGATGACAATGATTATTTTCTCTGGCAATTATCTTCTCTAATGACATATTATGCATGATTGAAAATGACAATGCTTGTGTGACAGAGGAGGTTTGTAGGTGCAGTAATATAGCAAAGATTTTGCCGTACATAGGACAGTTTTCAAGGCAGTTCATGGAAAAGGAATATAGTTTTTTTATTGATGATGATGAAATGCCAAGATGCAATTCAAGTAGACTCTACAATTTTTGTTAAGAATGGTAAATGTAAAACAGAGTGGCAAGAATCATATAAAGATCCCAATAATTTAAAAATCATAAGTAGATATCAGTTGCATCTTCCATAACTCAATTTTGAGGTAGTCAAGGACAGAATATACTTCATGATACTATGTTGCAGCTGGTCTGGTGACAGGGATAGTTTTGTTGGTTGTCTTGTCATTGACGTCACTTGATGTCAGAGTTGCATCTTGCCAATTAAATGCCAAAATTGATTCAATGTGCATATATCCATCATTGATGATCATCCTTCATGGAAGTTGTTATTACAGGTTTAGAGAGTTTATATTGACAGTGCTTTGCAGTGCTCTTACTATATTACTTTGATGTTTGCTCTTAGAATAGATGCCTATTAGTTAGGGGGAGTACTTCATGTAGTGCCCCTCCATTCTCATCTTAGATGTGCAGATAGTTTGGCTAAGGAGCATGAAGATGAAGGTAAAATAATAGGAATATTTAGGGTATGTTAGACAGTTGATGTTGTACATTATATGATGTTGGTAGATGCTACATTTATGTTGGTGACATTCTTGATTATCCTCATGTATGGTTTCATATGAAAGTTAGCATGTTTTATTGATAATCCTTGTTGCGACACTAATAATTCATATGCTCTGACATTGTTTTACATTCAGGTGATTATGATGTTGGTCTTACTATGATTGTCATAAGTTAGAATTAATTTTTATGTGACTAATTTTGTATTATATGATGATTTGATTATTGTGTGGTGTGAAAAGAGACAATGTCATACCACTCATTCATGAGCATTCGGCAATGTTGCGATTCTCTTTCACTTCATGACCGTTTGATATTTATTATACTTGTGCATAGACCGTGTTGTGTGCTACAGGTTGCGGGTACCAGGCATCGACTCCACCTGAATTGACAGGTCTGAGCGTGCCTTAAACTCAATGGAAACTATTGAACAGAGATAACATATGGTCCCCTAGTTAGCCATCATCCTTGAAAAGGATGAGTATCCAGTTTTGCACCCAGTCAGTGTTGTCTGTATGGGCATAATGGTCAGTCACTGTCATTGTGGTCATGCTTTCGATCGTACATTGTCTCAGGTATTGTTTGGCATTTGGGTTATTTTGTTTAGAATTGTTTGATTGCTGCTTTGGTTAATTGTTGCATTAAAATAATATTATTAGTTATGAAAGTATTTATGTTAAATATATATATATATATATATATATATATATATATATATATATATATATATATATATATATATGTCTTTATGAGAATTTGAGTTTATGGAAATAAATAATAAAAAAATAATAATAAATGTAAATGCTAGCTAAAGATAAATAAATAAATTAATATAATTAAATGTTGTGTTAAGTGGCAATAAAAATAGATAATATTTATAAGTTGTCATAAAACTCATATATAGTAAATACTAAATAAATAAGAATAAAAATGATTCTTGTCTAGTTGTAAAGGAAATAAATAAGATAAAAAAAAAATTGTCTGGTTAATATAGCAAATTGTAAGAAAGGGATTTAGGCAGAATTTATTGCTTTTAATGGGAGGAATCTTCAGGAAGATATTGGGGGGATTTCTCTCTCATAATAATCTTAAGTAGATGGAACTTTTGGGGGAGAGATTGGTTTGTGGCTGCGGCAGTTGAACCCGGCATCGAATCTTCAGCCCAGTCAAGCAAGCGAAATCAGGTTCCTTTGGTTCTAATTTCTTTCTTAGTTTTCTATTGAATCAAATGTTTGATTTATAATTTTTCCTGTTGATTGTAATTTGCTTGAGAGGTTAGAAGCCTTGTTATCAGATCCAATTGTGCATGTTTGTATCATTGCATTTCTGGGGATCACCGATTGAAGTGACTGTCTATCTCTCAGCCATTTTGTCTCTGTTTTAGCAGTCTATTGTGGTAGCCATAACTTTATTTTTATGAACTGGGTTCCTCTAAATTTTTATATATGGTGCACGACCTAGTTATCTAAATCATATCCAAAAATTGTCTGTACCCAATTTGTCATTTTGGAGATATAAATATTTTGTGACTGTCTACCTCTCACTCATTTCATCTCTATTTTAGCAGTTTGTTGTGTTAGCCATAACGTTATTTTTACGAATTGGGTTCCTCTAACTTTTTTATATATGGTGCACGACTTAGTTATCTAAATCATATCTGAAATCATTCGTACTCAGTTTGTCATTTTGGAGATATGAATATTTTGTGATTGTCTACCTCTCACCCATTTTGTCTCTGTTTTAGCAGTTTGTTGTGTTAGCCATAACTTTATTTTTATGAACTGGGTTTCTCTATTGTTTTTATATATGGTGCATGGCCTGGATATCTAAATCATAGCTAAAAATTAGCCATACTTAGTTTGTCATTTTTGAGATATGAATATTTTGTGACTGTCTACCTCTCACCTGTTTCGTCTCTATTAAAATAGTTAGTTGCGTCACCAATAACTCTATATTTTTGAAACTGGGTTTCTCTGAGATTTTTCAACAAATTCATTTTGTGCATATCCTATGATCATTGCTTTCCATCATATGACTCTCCTTGAGGCATTCTACCAATCAGTTTGCGTGCCATGTCTATGTTTTCACATTTTACATTGTTGGTAGCTTCTAAAGCCTTCTCAACAGATTCATTTTGTGATGATCCTATCATATTGCATGTGGTTAAAAGTGTGGTAGATTTAATGAAGATGTTAGATCTATAGGAATGTTTTGTTGTTCTATATTCCTTTCCTCTCAAGCTAACCTTAGAACAAGGTTCTTTCATTATAGCTTCAGGTTTTGTATCTTGTGATTCTAACTAGTGTAAGATATTTATAGCATTCCAATATTATAGGCTTTTAGTCTTGCTTATACAGTTATATTTAATAGTATTTACAAAACTATTTAGATTATTAATGAAATCTACATCAGTGTAAATAGTGTAAATAATTGTTGTATTTAATTTGTATGCCTTAGGGTTATTTGCATGTTGTTTACAATCATTTTAATTAAATGAAATTAAATTAAGTCTTGAGAATTATTAGTTAAAATATTGTTACCTGTGGACACTTATATCTTATGATCATATTGTAACTACTACTAGTGATTAGAAAGTTACAGTTTTGTATTATTGAGATAGATTCACTTTATAATTGTTAGATGATTAATCATGCTTGGATTAATGTTGCATTCCTTAAAAATATTGGTGAAGGGTATTAGATTATGATGTGCTTTGAGAATGAATGTGATGTGAAACCATTGTGTTCTTAATGGTGTCAAGTGTTGTGTCATTTGGGGAAGTTGTTTCCAGAGGCCTAGGAGGGTGTGATTGTGTGGGGGTTAGCTATGTGTGCATCATGTGAGTTGAATGAAATGCATTATTGAAATATTGTCTCCTATTCATGTTAATATGATACATGTGCAAGATGGATAATGCCTTGCTCAGTGTACCTATTCATGTGGTTATGATGACTGTGCAAGATGGATAATGCCTTGCTCTGTGTAATGTGAAATGATGTATATTTTGTGTTGTAAATGTATCATGATGAGAAATGTGATAGTTTATGCTTGGGCTTTGTTTTGGGCTTTGAGAATCTAGATGTAGTGAAGGGGGAGTGGCTTTCAATGTGGGGCCGACACCCAAAGTGGCTTGTTAAGGTAACCCATTGAAAGTTGTTAATCCAATGATAACTTAATAATAAATTTAGAGGGTTGGATAGTTTTCACACTAATCAAGATAATTGGATGCCTCAATCATGCTTGTAGTGCTCGTTCAGGCTAAAGATGAGATGAGAAGGCCGTGGTTTGTGAAATCAACTTCCTTGTCCTCACGAAAGGAATGTTGGTTCTGCATGTGTCACCCTATGGGGCTGGAGTCTAGTGAGAGGCTATCAGGGTAATCATAGATGGGGGCACCTAGCGAGAGACTGTCAGGGTAACCCATGGATGGGGGCTGGCGTCTAGCTAGAGACTGTCAGGGTAACCCATGCTAGGACCATGTGATTACACTCATCCCTACTGTAGTCCAACATTCTCTAGTTGTGTTCTCCCCTTTGTTTTGTGAATGCTTTTGGAAGTGTTGTTTGAGTTGCTTGTGATGTTCATATTGACCAATGTTGTATTGGAGTCATGTGTAGTCCTTGCATCTGTTAGCCTATTGTCTTCTTGACTATTGCTTAGTGGGACCTTATTGTTATCTCCTAGCACGGGGGGTGGACCTTAGGGTTCCACATGGTCGGGTGGTTGTGCTTTTATCTCCATTGGTTTCCCTTGTTGTTGTTCATGCACAAGAAGGATGTACCTTGTATGGCAGATTTCAAATCTTGCTCTAGCTTGAGGAGACAGATTCTTATGATCATGTTTAATTCTTGTAGATCAGTTGAGTCATGTATTGTTATCTTGATATATGTACTCCAATGTAATCTAGATAATGATATTGTAAACAATGTAATGTTGTACTCTCTTGTAAAGGAACTTGTCTATGTACTCATGATCCTATGTGCAGGATCTTGATGCTTACTTATCTGATGATATAATATGGAATTGTATGTGTTTATTCATCTGATGCAATTAGGCTTAGAATGAACTGTGGTTGTTAGTTAATTCATAATGTTGGTTAGATCTTGTTTTAGTTCGTTAGTAATGTATCCGTGGAACCCTAAAGGATAAAGCTTAATTTAAATGTTATGACTAAATATATGATTGTTGATATTTCTTTTATTTTATTTTATTTTTTAAATATTTGTCCTTTTTGTAAGTTTAGTTGTGTTATCCTCTGGGTTCCTTGTCAGGGTGTTACACTTCATCCTTTGTCATTGAATGTCAAAGGGGGAGAGAGAGAGTGGAAGTGATATAGTTTTGCCATCAATGACAAAGGGGAAGATTGATGGAAGTTGTTTGTCATTGATGTCAAAAGGTGTGTAGTTGTTATGCTAGGATGTGTGTGGTCTTCGTTGTTGCTATGGTCTTCACTCTTCATCATGGTTCAAGTTGTGCTTCTTAGAGAGGATCTCATGTTGTGCTTCAGGTTGTACTCCATAGAGTTGGTCATCTTCATGTGTTTCTATGCTTCATGCATGAGATTAGTGAGATCAGGATGTTGTATCCCTTCATGTGGTTTGGTGTGCCTCATTGGAACAGGATGTCAGAAACAAACAGTTGATGTCAAAGGTCATGGAGACAAGACAAAGGTTAGTCTTTCTTTACAAGATCAAAGGTTATGTTGATGCAAGGAAAGGTGCATTGCTTGATACTTCCAAAGAGTGTTTGTTCATTCTATGTTCATGGTTTTCCAAGGATACTTTTTCGTGTTCATTTTGCAAAATACAATGTTCAAGATGTAGAAGGGTATTTGATTGATCATTTTTTATCTTTCAAAGGTTTAGGTTTTTTTGATCATTGAAGGTTTGATAAAAACCCTAAGACCTAGGGTTTATCCCTTTTGAAGACTTTCAAAGCAAAGTCACTTTCATGTTATAATCAGCAGTTGACTTGGTATATCTGGTGGCAAGTTACTTAAGTGGAGACTTAAGGGTTTAAGCACATTGAAACAACTAACCCCTTCACCTAGGTAACTGGCTAGACAGGTTACAAACATATGTTTGTCAAAGGCTAAACAGCACTAAAAAATGCATGGGGGCATGGATCTCTCCCATGCCCCCATCCATACTATATAACGGTAACTTCAAGATTACAGCTGCAACAAACGAGATTTCTGACGGCTCCATATTGTTCTCACGCCCGTAAAAAAAATTTGTGCAGAAAACTTTCTAAACTTCTCACGCTGCCAAAAAAAAAATATTACTCTGCAATTTCTATTTGACATTATATTATTATAATTATACAATTATATTATAATTATTTATATTATTATAATAATAATATAATAATATCATAAGTGTTATAATATAATAATATTATAATAATTATAATTATAATTAAAATATAATATTATAATAATATAATAATTATATTATTATAATATTATATTTATATTATAAGTATAATTAAATAATTTTATTTATTTATTTATTTATTACTATATTTACTATTATATTTATTATTATAAATATTCTTTATAATTATTATAATAATATAAATATAATATTATTATATATTGATTTAATTATTGCATTTTATAGAGACTTATTTTAAACTATAATTGTAATTATTGTATAATAGTATATTTAATCTACATTGTAAATTATATTATATAATAATTCATATAATTATATAATATATATTATAATAATTATTAAATATAATATAATATACATTTATTTATATTAATAATTAAACTTATATAATATATTATATAATAATTCTAAATATATAAGAGTCCAAAATCCCCCGCACGATTAGTTATAAATGCTTTTTGACAAGCATTAGCCGCATTGGGTCGTGTAAACTAGAAATGTATCAATAAATAGGAGCACATTCCTACTAATTCCCCAAAAAAGATATATTTGTAATAAATTTGGGCTAATAACTAGCCCCAGCATAGAAGCATTGAAAAAATTAAGGTAAGCAGAAAACCTCACATATCTTTTATCATGAGACATAATTGTCACTATAGATCATAACCATGGTTCCAACTGTTGTAACTAAAACTAACATAATGGAAGTAAGTGGATCAATCAAATAGCCCAACTCTAATGAAAACTTATTATTGATAACCCAAGACCAGAAATATCGATAGATGGGACACCGGTATATATATATATATTGCTACGTAAAAGATATTGTTTTATATTAAGTTGGTATCAAATTTACAATTTGAGCCTTCACTGGCTTGCTATTTTTTATGGGCTGAGTATCAAAAAGCCCTTATATTGCTAGCCTACTACTACTGCTAGCATATATACTTCAATTAGCTACTAAGCCATGTAGGGCTGATAACCCCATATGATTATAAAATTGGGGGAATTATAAGGATGTTACATAGAAATGGATTTATATCATTACTAGAAGACACTACTATGAATACCAAGATTCTGTTGCAAGTATGGGCCTAACCGGTGTTGTCATTGATGTCAAGGATTGGATGAACTGTGTGTTGAGGATATTGAGAAAATTAGTCCTATTAGAATCAGAGAAGAACAGTGAAGCTCTATGAAGTGAAGATCCTAGACAGATGAAGATCAGAGAATGTGTATCAAAGGGTTTGTAAATATGTGTCTAAAGATGATCCAGTCAAGATTTGAGAGGTCCGTACGAAGATTTGAAGAAGTTATGGCCATATCAGTAAAATTGGTTCTGGCAGCAATTCAGAGGTGACAGAGTGACACAAATAGGTCCGGTGAGATCTGGAAATGCAATATCTTGTTCGGCGGATTTGGTGGAACATTTAGGAAGCTAATGTGAATTGGAAACTCAATTGGTTTGTGGTCTAGAGGTCCACAAGCATTTATTCTAATGTGACAGTAATGATAGACTATGTTCTTGAGATTCTGGATGAAGATGCGAATGATTTCAGTAAGCAGAAGTGGTGTGGATGTTCTTGGTGATTCAGGCAAGTTTGTGGGAGTCTCTAGACTGTGTCCAGTTTGTGTTGGTGGTCCACATTAAAGATTGAGCTCGTAATTGAAGATTCACTCTCTTGTGATGGTGTTCTCCCTAATCATGGTCGACCAGATGTTTTACACATCTTGTGGATGATCTTGAAGATGTTCTGCGAAGCATGGCGTGATCCTCAAAGAAGATTAAAGTCCCAAATATGTGTTGTACCGACTTGGATGTTTATCCCAAAGTTGATGTCTTGTATAAATAAGATTTGTGAAGTCATTTCAAAGAATTGTAGGTGAAGATGAGCAAGTGGTAGAGAGGAGAAGAGTGAAAAGCAGAGCAAAAGTGTTGAGCTGAAATGGAACTGTCTCAAGCATGATGAAGATGCTATTTTCCAGTTCAAGTATGTAATATTTATATTATCATTCTGTAGACAGTGTGTCTCCTGTAGGCAGTGGGACTTTTTGTGAGCAGTGTGCTCGGGCAGTGGGCACTAATTGGCAAGTCCCATTTTGTTCTTCCTATTCTTTTAATAGAGAATACAATCTTGGGTTAGTCACCCTGTGGTTTTCCCTTAACTGAGTTTTCCATGTTAAAATTTTGGTGTCATATGTGTTAATGTGTTTCTACTCTTGAATTATTGTATTGTGCTTCCATGATTGAATTATTATTATGCTATTGAAACACAAGAAGGATTTAAGTGTTTAAAGAAAAGATAAGTTTTGTGACAACTGATTCACCCCCCCTCTCAGTTGTCTGTCGTAAAACCAACAGATTCAACATCACATGAAGCCAAGCCTAAAAGCATACTCGTGGAACTTCTGAATCCATTTGAAATCATCCTTGACAAGCTCCAATTGAAGGGTCTTTTTCAAGAAACACACCCCTATCTCCACTTGCTCCCTATGAGCTTGAAGCATCAAACCTTTAATGTCTAATAGAAAAGGAAAGATTTTAACCACTGCATCTGGGTCCTGCAAAAGATGGAGATCCTTAGGTCATGGTATTCCTATCCCCAGCACCACTACCTTCAGTGTTTCTTTGAGACCCATGAGTAGGTTGGGAATGAACAACTTTCTTATCAACACCTTTGCCTCCTCCTTGGGAACTCCTGCATCCAATACTGCCGCGAGGAACTTGGAAGAGATTGACAAATCCATGCGGTAAAATTCCCCACCCTCAACAAAAGCCTTTTCCAGAATTAGTTTCACTTTGACTGTGATTAGGGCATCGCTTTCCTTCAATACATGTTTGAGGTGATACTTCGTTATCTCCCCCTTGAACACAAGTTGCCTTACCGTACTCTCCAGTTGCATGGGAGTATCAATGCCCAAGATTACTAGACCCTCCGTCGTCACCCTGGCGATAAACCTTGTTTTTTTCTCCATTTCTCAATCACTGAAGGCATAGAGAATGAGACATTTCCTAAATTGAAATGAGAGTATTTAATATCGCCTTCCTTCGCAAGGCTTCCTTGATGAAATGATTGTTTCATAAGCCTGATAAGAGATCACCTATCCTTTCCATGACGTGCCACGAGTTGGCATTCATTCCTCTACCAAAAGAGTTGGAAAGCCACCCAGGCTTCTAGCTAGCAGAGGAAAAAAAATTCCATTCACTAGAATTGGGCACCCTCCCTTCCTCCCAAAAGTTTGAATTATGTTTCATTCAATTGCTCCTATTTCCTTCAGGCTGACTCCGTCTACTCCCAAATTTGAGAATTCATCTGCTTCCAAATTTCCTTCCCTTAGAATGTGAGAAATTGTGACAAATTCAAAACTGTCCATTAGGGTTAAAGCAATCTCCAATCTAGCCGCCAACTTCCAGTTTATCATTCTTCAAGACCAAAGGGCATTTATTACAATAAGAGAGTACCCTTCAATTGCCAGCTTGATGATTTTTAGGTCCTGACTCAATTTCAAACCCAGGATCAAGGATTCTAGTTCTGTTGAGTTGTTGGTGCCATTTGGGAGAGGTTCAACCAATTTACCAATCATCTTGCTATTCCAATCCTTTATGATGCAACTCGCTCCTGATTTTCCTTGATTTCCTCGAGATGCCCCATCAAAATTTAACTTATACCAGCCATGTTCCAGAGGAGACCAAGAAATAGTATTTCTCTTTTCATCAGTTATCATTCCTCCCTCCCCAACAGAGGTGGGAATAATCAAGCCATGCTAGTTTCGGTGCATTTGTGAGTCCCATTATGTGAACACTGAGTTGGAAGTGGTTCCTCCTTGCAGTTTCGAGTTGATCAATTCCACTAATCCTGCCTCTATCTTATTTTGTAGCGAATGGGCTGGCATCTCTTTATTTTGGAAAAGGCGTCTGTTTCTCTCTTTCCAGACTTCCCATATCAACATCGATAGACTTATTGTGCAAAGCTTATGGAAGAGTGCTTTCTTGTTCAACATTGGCCATCCTTTGAGCCATTCTGACAAAGTTTTGGGTTGGGCTGATTACCAATTAAGTTTGTTCTAAAGCCATTTCTAGCACTCTTGAGTATAGGAGCAATTCATGAACAAGTGTTCCCTAGTTTCTTCTACTTCTTTGAAAAGATGGCATCTAGAGGGACCCTCATAACCTAGCCTGTTTAGCCTTTCAGCAGTGAGTGCTCTATCTTGGGATGCTAGCCACAAGATGACTCCTACCTTGGGTAGGCAGTCTGCATTCCAACATAGTTCCTTATTAGTACTTGGTTTGACCTCCTGCTCGCTTGAGAGTTTTCTATATCCTTCTTTTACACTGTAGACTCCGGTTGGGGAACCAACCCACCGCAGAGAGTCTTGCCCTTCTCTAAGACTTATTGACCGATTTTTCATCAACTCTTTGAAAAGAGTTATTTCTGCTTGATTTAATCCCAGGTTTTGAGGGCTTTTCCATTGTGAAGATAAAAAGCCATCTTGCACATTGACTATTAGATAGTCTCTTACCCTATGTCCCCATGCCAATTTTGTGACAATTTTGATGTTTTCTATTTCTTTAATTTCTGCTAGAATGGGTAGTCCTCCCCAAGAGTCCTCCCATAAATTCACTATTTAACCATCCCTGATTTCCCACGTTACATTGTCTGCTATTAGACTCCTACAATTGCAAATAAAGTTCCAAATTCTTGAACCCTTCGGTAGTGATCTAGAGGTCAATATGCTAGTTTCCTCTTGATCCAAATACTTGGCTTTTATCATCTTGACCTATTTCAAATCTTGCTTTGCATAAATTGCCCAAACTAATTTTGCTCCTAGAGCTTTGTTTTGAAGAAGTAGATTTTTGATACCTGTTCCATCTTGATCTTTCTTCCCACATATCTTTTCCCACTTAACCAAGGGATACTTGAACTGCTCACAAGACCCTTACCAAAAAAAGTTTTTCATCCTTTTGTTCAATTCTTTACTAGCATTCATTGAGAGAGGAAGGCATGACATTAGATAGGTTGGAAATTACTGATTTAATTTTGACAATACGGCCAGCCCATGATAGCCACTTATTCTTCCATGAAGTCATCTTGCTGCACACCTTTTCAATTAAATTGTTCCAAAAATCCCTTGGATGCATTCCCTTTGCCAGAGGGATTCCCAAATATTTGCAAGGTAAAGATCCCTTTTTGAAGTTTAAAATTCTTAAGATTCTTTCAGAAATTCTGGGAGGGGTGTTAAAGAAGAAAATTTTTTATTTTTCCTTATTTACTTCCTGTCCTGAGGTTGAAGAGTAATTGTCAAGGATCTCCAAGTAGTTACGTTCTTCCCTTTCCTGAGCCATGCTAAACAACATAGTATCATCCTTGAACTACTAGTGAGTGACTTCTAGAAATTCTCTGGTGATTTGAATATCCTGAACTTCCCCTAGTTGCTTTGCTTTGGAAATTGATCGTCCAAGGGCTTCAGCCATTATGATGAAAAAAAAAGGTGATAGAGGATCCCCCTGGCGAAGACCCCTAGAAGAATTAAAAAACCCCTCAGGAGTGCCGTTCAAAAGTATAGAGAATTTTGGGCCTGCTATCCAATCAAAGATCCAATCTAGCCATTTCTTATTGAACCTGAATCCTTGCATTACCTTAAAGAGGAAGTGACAATTCACTCGGTCATATGCTTTTCTAGTATCCAATTTGATTAGCATTGCCTATTTTCTCAATTTCTGAACTGAATGCATCACCTCTTGAGCTATAATAACCCCATCAAAAATTGATCTTTCTGGCACAAACCCTGTCTGCTCTTCTGAAATCATAACTGCCAGAACTATTTTTAATCTATTTGCCACTATTTTTGCTAGGATTTTGTAGATTGTGTTGTAGAAGGAAATTGGCCTGTATTCCTCCAAAGTTTCTAGTTTTTCCTTTTTGGGGATGAGTGTTATAAATGTGTTGTTGATTTCTTTGAGGGCTTTCCCAGAACTTCTGGATTCTTCTATCGCATCTGTGATTTCCTTTCCCATGAATTGCCAACATTTCTAAAAAAAGCTCGTCAGAAATCCGTCCGGCCTCGGAGCTTTGTCTGGATGTAGTTGAAAAAGTGTAGCTTTGACTTCTTCCTCTGCGAATGTCTTATTTAACCGTTCATTCTGTTCTTTTGAAATCAGATTTGGATGCTTTCTAGGATGTCTCTTTGAGCCGCCAGATTTGAGCCTTCCCAGTCGTTTAGAAGATTATGAAAATATGAAACCACTTTTGATTTGATTTCTTCTAATTTATCTAGTGGCCTGCCTTCACTGGATTTGATGCAAGTGATCCTGTTTATTTCTCTTCTTATATTTGTTGAATTATGAAAGAACTTGGTATTTTTGTTACCTAATCTAAGCCATACCTCTCTTGATTTCTGCCTCCAAAATATTTCTTCTTTGGCTAGAATATCATTCATTTGCTTCATTAGATCTTTTTCTTTCTGATAACTCAGATTTTTCATCCCTTCTACAAGAATTTTCTCTGAGACTGCCATTAATTCCTCCTTGCATCTTTGTTTTTCTTCAAAAATGTTCTTAAAAGTTTCCTTATTCCACTTCCTTAGTTTTTGCTTTATTACTTTCAGTTTGTCCGCAATACAGAACAATTTAGTATCTATAGGATGGATTTCCTCCCACCAATCCTTAATCAAGTCCAGAAAGTTTTCATCCCTGAACCACATATTTTCAAGTTTGAATGGGCTTTTGAATGGCCCCCTTTCTCCCAAAATATCTAGATATACTGGAAAGTTATTAGACCTAGTAACTAGAAGAATTTGATAGTCTAATGTAAATGGAAATAGCCTCAAATCTCCTCTTAACAGGATCTATCCAGTTTTTCTGCAATGTTGCAAAACCCCTTTCTCCTATTTGTCCAAGTGTATTGTCCACGCCCTGTCTGAATGTCTAACAACTGGTTTCTTTCTACAAAGCCTTCAAAATCTATCTGAGACTATGATTTCCTTCGTACTCCCCCCCTTTTGTCTGAGGATTTGAGAATTGCATTAAAGTCTCCACCCAATAGGCAGAATTCAAAATCTGAATTATTGCTTATGACTTCTAAATTGTTCCACACCGCTCTTTTTTGAATGGGATTATTTAGACCATGTACATTTATCAAAAGGAAATTTAAGTCTGAGGCTAGACTTCTTACCTTACATGCAATCCAATGGTTGTTCGAAGCTACCTCTTCAAGGATTATTGTTTGCGGCTTCCAAATGACTAGCAGGCCCCTTGAAGCTCCGTCCGCATTTCTTCCTGTCATCCTCCATTTTTTCATCTTTCCTCCAAAGAAGGCTCTTTCTTGTTCTCCTAGCTTGGTTTCTTGAAGCAAACAAATATCTGGTTGTAGGTCTGATAAATGATGTATAATTAGACATCATTTGCTAGGGGTGTTTAAGCCCTTAACATTCCAAGTTAAGATCTTCATTATTGTTCAGGAAGGGTGTTTCCCTTCCCTACTTTGAACAAGCTTTTTAATTTCATTTGCCCTACTGCTTCCCCATCTATTTTTAGCTTCTCTTTATTAGGTGTTCTTCCTCTGGAGTTGTGTACTCCACAGTCTGGGGAAGTCTTGACGGCCTCCTTGATACCAAGCCCTAACTTTCCTTTCTCCCTTACCTCTGACTGAGGGAGAGCTAATGAGACACTTTGTCATTCTTCACCTTGGATGGGTGAAATAAAGGCCAGCTTTGCTAGATCCAAGTCCTCATCAGGAACTTCCCCCCAATCTTCCTGAATACCTGCACTGTCTATTCTTAAATCTCCATTTTTGGCAGTTGTCGCTAGATTTGCCAATTCATTTCCCACTTCTATAAAATTGTCAAGGTCTTCTTCGCTTACTGTGTTTCCAATTAGCTCTATTGCTTCTGAAAGTTTTTTGTCTAATTCATACACCCTTCCTTGCTTTTTCATATCTGTCTCCTCATTTCTTGACTCCGCATTCATCTCCTCTTCCTTTTTTCTAAAACTTTCCATTTCCATGTGCCTTTCTTCATGGGTGTGTGCATAATCTTCATTGTTTGAAGACTGAAATGTCTTACTTTGACTTGATTCATTCTTATTCTCCTTTTTGGATTTCCACCCTAAGGAACAAATCAATTCATCCATTGTGATTGAATCTAGAATTAGGGTTTGCACCCATTCTCCAATTTTTGAATTAAGGGCTATTTCCTTATGAAATTGCCTATGGGGATTGTTGGCGATGCATATCTTGACATGCATTCCCTTTCCTTCTGAATTCACTCTTTCTTCTGTGCACAAATAAGTCCCCAGCTCATTCCCTATTTCCTCCAATATTGATGGCTCCCAATATTCCATTGGTAGATTTGGGAGTGCATACCATTCCTAAATTGTTTCCAAACGGTGTTGACATAGATTGAAACTAGGATTCCATCTTTTTATGTAGAAACTGCAACCATCCAAAATCTAGATCCCTATTTCGATATCCTCCCTTATTTATTCTGTCGGGTAGATTACCATGAAGAAGCTATTCGCAAGAGGTTTGAACACCAGTTCTTGCCCCCATTTTCCCTTCCACCAGCTTTTCAATCCTTCCCAATTCAAATTTTCCCTATACCATTTTATTAATAGGGCTAATCTCTCCAATTTTGTGACCTAGTTTTGTAAAGGCTGTGACTTGATTTCAATCGATGTAATGCTGGATTCCTCTACCTTCATTTCATCTTCTTTGGCTGGACACTGGTCTCTTTGAAGTCGTTGTCTCCATTCTAGATTGCTTCCATTCCTTTTTCTTCTGAAGTTTCTCCTCCCTCTTTGTGGATCTCCATACCTCCAGTGTTGATTTCTCATTTTGGTACCAATTTATGTTTCACCTTGGATTGTTTTTTCCCCATCGAAGAGATCTCCACTGTTGATCTTCTTCCTGTCTGGCAAAGTTTCTCATGTACTCTGGTCTTGTCCAATGTTGGTTTCCTTCTTCTGCTTCTCTACTCCATTTGTTTTGATGCCAAAAACCCTGCTCCTGCCTTTGAAAATTATTTTTGCGCCATTGCTCTGCTTTTCCTCGCATTGTGAACATTTTTGAGACCAAATCTCATTTTTATTTTTTAAGACTAGGGATGTTGGGGGCCTCAAGAAATTTTTACACCAGCCTGAGCTAGTGGGGGGCATCTCATAGAGGACATGGGGGTGGGCTTGGTTCCTTAATATGGTTACACTTGACCTTACCTCAAGGTGCCCCCATGGTGAAACATGGGGGTGGGCATTGGTCCATGCATTGCCATAAGTGCGACCCCTACCTCTAGGTGTCCCCAAGGCCACTACAAGGGAGCCCCCGCCCGGTGAGATTTGAACTTGGGTCTATGGTGAGAAACTCCTTGCTCCCCACCACTAGACCCAAACCCGTTGGGCTAGTCTAAATATAATTATATTATATATTACATTTAGAATTATAGTTAGAGGTTAAAATTAAGGTTAGCATTAGTGTTTAGGTTAGAGTTAGAGCTACAATTAATCTAATAATTAATCTATTTATTATAATTAGGGTTAGGGTTAGCATTAGTGTTAGGACTAAGGTTAGGGTTAGGATTAGGGTTAGAAATATAATTATGGTTTAAATTAGGGTTGGGATTATGGTTAGCAACAAAAAGTGGCCAAAATTGATAAATATTTATCTTATTTTTATTGGCAAAAATTGACCTTTAACTCTTGAAGTGGATGATATTTAAGAACAACCTCCAATCTTAGGGGAAATATTTTTTCAAATGTAAAAGAATGAAGTGATTGTGTTTTAAATGTAAAAGAACTTCATTTCACAGGTCAAAACTTGAATATGTTTGCCTCCATGTAGATTAGTCAGTTGATTTTTGTGGTGTTATTTTTAAGTTAATTTGCAATTATAAGTTTTATGTAATCATTTTAAGATGTGTCAAAATTTTAAAAAATAATAAATAGATTAATTGTAACTCTAACTTTAACCTAGAGTTACATCCAAAATTATGGTTAAAATTATGTTAAATAGGGTTAGATTGAGGGTTTTGAGGCTTATAAAACAATGGTAAGTGTAATGTTATAGGAACCCTAATCCTAACTCTAACATAATTATTATTATAATAATGTACAAATAATTAGGGTTATAATAATTATTATGATACGTTATTAATACCAACCCTGATTCTAACCCCAATCCTAACCCTGATTCTAATCATAGTTATAACCATAATTCTAACCTAAATCCTAACCCCAACCCTAATTCTAACACTAATCCTAACTGTAATTGTAACCCTAACCCTAAGTCCAATTATAATTCTAATTTTAATTTTATCCCTAACCCTAATTCTTACCCTAGTGCTAATTCTATTACTAATTCAAGTTCCCAAATTATTACTATAACCCTAACCTTAATTTTGATAGTAATGCTATCCTGAATTCTAATTCTAACTCTAACCCTAATTCTAACCCTAATGATAACCCCAATTCTATCTCTAAACCTAACCCTTACTCTATTACTAATTCCAACCCTAATCCCAACCTTAACTGTAACCATAGTTCTATAGAGTTTTGTGCTTTGTTGAGATCTATCCTTTACCCACCCTAGCCACCCTAACCAATCCCATTAGGTTTGTATTTTCATAAGATTAAAAATAAGATTAGAACTCTATTAAAATCAATGGGAGAGGAAAATTTGTTGCATTCAAGTCCTCAATCTACATAAATATATACATGCAATAACTTACCATACAAAATGATGACTAAAAGTTCATCTATCTTCTTATTAATCATTTATTTCATTTTATATAACAAGACAACCTATTATTTAGGACAATTGTAATCTATTTTAACCTTTTATTAAAAAAATGTAGTTACATAAAATACATTTAAATTCTTTGACAATAAAACTTACTCAGTACTAAGGTGAGAAAATGTAGAAAACATTATTTCTAATCATATGTAGAAAATATTATTTCTTATATTTCATCATAAACAAATTTTGTCCAAATTTTCTTATTATTATGTTATTTTTAAACAACTTTATTTACATAAACTAAATATATCACACTAAAATAAAATGCAACAACACAAAGTAAAATATGATAAGAAATTTTAATTAATATTAAATAAAGACATTATTTATTAACTATCTCAATATCAATTAAGATTTCACAATCTAATAACAAATTAGAGGCATACTAATAAATCTAATAAATACAATATTTCTGATAAGACATATTTGTTGATAATAGATTTCCTAGTTTTCTATTGACATGCTTAAATTTAATCAAGTGGTCTTTTTTTCTTTTTAATATAGATGTCAAGAGTATTCCTTAATCATAATCCGAAGTCATTTTAATGTTTAGGAATTCAAGCACAACATTAAAACTGCTCAAACTACATAAACTAAAATGACACATTTTAAAATGATTACATAAAACTTATAATTGCAAATTTTTAAAAATAACACTACAAAAATGAAATTCTTTTACATTTAAAACATAAGCACTTCATTCTTTTACATTTGAAAAAGTCTAACTCTAACCTAAACACTAACGCTAACCCTAATTTTAACCTCTATCTATAATTCTAAATATAATATATAATATAATTATATTATCATAATATTATATAATATATTATATAAGTTTAATTACTAATATAAATAAATTAATATTATATTATATTTAATATATATTATAATATATATTATATAATTATATGAATTATTATATAATATAATTTATAATATAGATTAAATCTATCATTATACAATAATTACAATTATAGTTTAAAATAATTCTCTATAAAATGTAATAATTAAATCAATATATAATAATATTATATTTATATTATTATAATTATTATATTATTATAATATTATATTTTAATTATAATTATATTTATTATATTATTATAATATTATATTTTAATTATAATTATAATTATTATAATATTATTATATTATAACACTTATGATATTATTATATTATTATTATAATAATATAAATAATTATAACATAATTATATAATTATAATAATATAATGTCAAACAGAAATTGCAAAGTAATATAAATTTTTTTTTTTTGGCAGCGTGAGAAGTTTAGAAAGTTTTTTGCACGAATTTTTTACGGGCGTGAGAACAATATGGAGCTGTTAGAAATCTTGTTTGTTGCAGCCGTAACCTTGAAGTTACCATTATGTAGTATGGATGGGGGCATGGGAGCGATCCATGCCCCCATGCATTTTTTGGGGGTTGGTTAGCCTTTGCCCATATGTTTAACCGATCAAGGCAAAATCAATGGATATCTTTTAATATTTAACCTGGCGGGAGTTTAAGATCAAGGACTCTGTTTTAATCCTGAATAACAATCATTTCCCGGAGTATGCACTTTGACATGTATTTGAATGTCATCGTTCTCATTTCAGTTAATGAACAATTCTGTAACTGTTTGATGGCAGCGTGGGAATAAGAAGTGAAGGAAGAGTGTTGAGTGGTTTCTAATGGTTGTATGGGCTCTGTAAGAGTTTCTTCAAGACCTTGATGCCGAGGTCATGTGATGATAATGCACAATTAAGAAAATTTGAATGACAGTATAATGAAGGGTTATGTGATATATGTGTTCGTATATATCAGTGAATTGAGTTTTTCTCTGCACAGGGTTAATGTGGTCTGTACTCTTTAAGAGAGTATTGAAAAGATTGAAACCTTGTTTTGTGTATAACAATGCACAGTGAAGAAAATTTGAAGATCAGTTTATAGAAGTGTTTCATGATTACTTTCAATGATAGTATTAATGAAATGTGTCCTTTTAATTTCATAGATTCATCATCTGAGTGAGATAGCAAGCATGTGGAGTTTGATTTGACATCAAAATTATGCACAGTGAGAGAAAATTGAATGACAGTGCTATATGATACCAATATATCATTGTAGTCATGAAGTGTGCTTTGTTTTTGCATAAGAGTGTGATCTGATTGAGAGCATTGATTCTTGGAGTTTGTAAAGATAGTATATATATGCTTTGGTTGTGAAGATGTCATTGTGATTGAAGTCTAATAGTTGTCTATCATAATAGGGAATTACTTGTGTAATCTATTTGTTCATTTAAATGAGGTTACAGTCAAATATGAAATGTCTTCAAATATGAAATGTCTTGTTCTTTTTATTGATTAGTATGATTTGAATAAGATTACAGATGACAGAGATAGAACCCTATATGTGCATTCAAAGAAGATTAACAACCAAGGTGTATATGCAGAGAGGGAAGAGATATACAGAAGAGTGTCTTGCAAAGGGTATTAGTTGTTATTAACTGGTGCAAATCAGATTACTAAAGAATCATTTCTTGCACATTCTTTTGTTTCTTCCAAGGTGTTTGTGATGTATGGGTTTCAGGTGTTTGAGGTTGGTGCCTCTTTGTGGTTGGTATTTTGAGGTGATATTGAACTGAGCAGGTGTGCATTGTACCTGAGAGATTGAGGCTTTGTAAACAGTGCATAGGTGTCCTTTGTACCTTGTAGTTGGTGCTGCAAAAACAATTGTAATCTTTTCTTTCTTTGGAGGTTGTATTTGAATAGTAGATCCAAGCAGCATTTCTCCTGTGGTTTTTCCCTCAGGGTTTCCACGTAAATCTTGGTATTATGTGTGGATGTTTTACTTGATGTGCTCTTATATTCTTCCTTGTGAAATTTTTTAAGATTATTGTATAAGGTTTTTGTATATCACTGATTCACCCCCCCTCTCAGTGATAGTGAATATTCTGACATGTTTGGCCAAGAATCGCATGTATCATGCTCAGACTAAGCTTGTTGATGTTTAGTATCACTTTGTTTGAGAGTTGGTTACTAATGGACATATTGAGCTGAAGAAGATAGACACTTAGGAGAATGTTGCAGATTCATTGACCAAGCCTGTGAGCATAGAGAAGTTCGTGTGGTGCAGAGAGGCCATGGGCCTTGTTTCTAGTGCCTGATTATTTCATTTTATTTCCTATGGGTTGATTTACAAGGTATAATGTCAAGTGGGAGAATGTTGGAATAAGGTGCCATTAACCTTGTAAATTCTAATATTGTATTTATTCCATTTATTATTTACAATTTGTAATTACCCATAAGGGAATGAGGTAGTTTCACTGGCAGTGGTAATTCTAGAGTTACTGGTGGAAGTTACGGAGTGATATTTACTATTGGCAAATGTAAAACTTAGAGGTAAATGAGGGTAGGCATTTCCCTTGATGAATCTACTATTTTGGGCATGTATGACAATTTGTCATAATGTGGTGTATGTGGATTTATGGCAGCTGCAAGTTGTCATAAGATTCCATGCATGTATGACGCATATGACACCCATTATTAGTTGTGGTTGCTATTTTTAACCCCAGGCACCCATCTTGGGAAGATTTATTGTTGGTGGTATATATGATGGTTATGATGCATCATAAGATGCTATTCTTGATTTTGGGCACCCAACCTTGCATGGGTAAGTTTTTGCCACTTGGTGGTTGCATGTATGACGACATTTAATGCTTGCATGTGGGGAATCTTGGAGAGAGAAAGTGGATGCCTAGAATGGAGGGAAAACACTTCTATGGGTATTTGCCATTGTATTTGTTGCTACAATCTAGATTTTATATAATCAGGTGTTGCCGGAATGCTATGAAGTTGAAGATTGGTGGAGAGAGTTGTTGAGTTGTTGTATTATACAATCTTTTTTAGATTAATACAAGCTTGTGCCTCTTTCCTGGTGGAGTTTTTTACCCGCAAGGCTTTTCTTCACGTAAACACTGTGTTTTGTGTTCAGTTTTTTGTTTTGATGTTTCTGTGTTGCATAGTTTCAAGTATCTATGTTTCAATATCTATTGATAATACATAGTTAAAGATTATAGAAATTTATATTTGAATCAGATTTCCATTGAGTAGTTGTGCTTTCATTTCTAACAGACTCATCACCACCAAACTTAACATCTCCACCATTCCACTTCTCAAGGTTGATAAACTTCTCCTTGTCACCTGTCATGTGGTTGGAGCAGCCACTGTCAATTACCCAAGTATTGGCTTCTTCTTTTGCATGAAAGGCAGTCCATACAACCATTGATTTTTTCATTGTCTTGATCATTCTGCAAGGTATGAGACTTTTCACAATTCCCAAAATCATCCTTTTTGTCACCAACATTCAAGGCCATGAAAAGATTTTCATCATTTGAATCATTATGATCCTCATATTCTAAAGAACCACTGCTCTCTATGGAATACAAGATCCTTTTAAATTTATCTCTCTTGTTATTACCCCTTGATTCTTTAAAAGGACATATAGAAGCAAAATGACCAATTTTTCCATAATTGGAACATTTGAAAGGTAACTTACCTTTGTATTTGTTAGTGCCCTTATTCAATCTTCTAACAAAGTTTGCCTCTACCTCATCAAGGTCATCATCTTGATCAGTTGCTTTATCTTCTATCTTCGTACTTGCTTTGAATGATGCTTCCTTCTTTGGAGCACCTTTTTCAAATTATCTCATTTCAAAGGTAGTGAGAGAGCCAAACAATTGATCTACTGTATATGTATCCAAATTCTGAGTATCCTCAATAGCATATACCTTATGACTATAGGATTTAGGAAGAGTTCTCAGTACCTTCTTCACAATCTAATCTTCTTTTACTTCTCCACCAAGACCTGTGATGCCATTAACTATTTCATCCACTCAAAGCATATAACTGGCAATGTCTTCATCTTCAGTCATCCTCAGGGTCTCAAATTTTCTCTTGAAGATTTGCATCTTGGCTTGCTTCACTTGGCTATCTCCTTCATAAATTCTTTCAAGTTTTACCTAGACATCCTTAGCAGATTTGCAGCTCATTATCTTTAGAAGTTCTGAATTAGCTAGCCCACTCATGATAGCACTCTTTGCCTTGGAATTGTTATCATACAACCTAATCTCATCAACATCTGTAGGCTCAGAAGCAGGAGTAGCGTAACCCTTCTTGACAGCTTACCACACACCAAACCCTAAAGAAGATAGATAGTTTTCCATCCTTAGCTTCCAAAAAGAGTAATTTGTTCCTTCAAACATAGGAGCCTTGTGAGATCCATTATGAGCCATCTTGGACCTTCCTCAAGTGGTTAAGCTTCTTCTGAGTAACTTAGCTCTGCTACCAATTGTTGAACACACTAGGATACTAAGAGGGGACTGAATCAGTATCTAAACAAACTTCAAAACCTTTGGAGCAGATTAAAACTTAAGCATTACAACATCAACATAAACATGAAAGATCAACATAATGCACATCAACACATAACACCAAATATACATGGAAAACCCAAGAAAGGAAAAACCATGGTGAGGATTAACTCACAATATATGAAGCTCAAAATTACAACTTTGTTTTAGGGCTACAACCCAAGGAAGCTACTACTCCTTGCTAACTTTATTTTGGAGCTACAACCTAAGAAAGCTACTACTCCCTAAAGACCTGGTTTTAGGGTCACTCCCAAAGAAGCTACAACTCCCTAGTAACTTTTTTTTAGGGTGACAACCCAAGGAAGCAACTACTCCTTGAACTGAGAGTGAACTCCATAAAGATTACAACATGACAATCCTTCTACTATCTTAAATTGACAATGAAGCTCACACCTTTGATGATTGCAATTCTACCTCTTCACACTTTTTTTGATGATTGGATCAGTTAGGCACACTCTTCACTTCCCTCTTGTCACAAAAATATCTTTAAGATGAATCAAGACAACCCTTGTTACTTCTTCTCTTTCTCCTTTGGTCACACATCATAATGCATGTAATGTTCATATTTTTCTCTTCACATACTCGCATTCAAAATCATACTTCACATAGATCAACTAGGTTTACAATACATACATGACATTACATTGATTTCATTACAAGTCAGCCAATACAACAAGAATGTTACATTTTACAAGTCGGCTAGAGATCATACTACATGAAACATGCATAGGGCAAGCCCCATCATCAACTACACACTACTCTAGGAAGAGACACACACTTTGCAGATCCCAACACATGCTTAACATAGTCCTAAACATCCTTCACAACAACATCCTTCAAATAATAACATCCGCATGCTTAAAAAATTTGAATTAGGTTGCCCTTAAGCAGTCTAACACATGAAGCTTGTAGCACAATGGTCATTTCAACTTGGTGGTACTCATGAAAGATTGAACATTGCTTGTGCTTCTTCCAGATCAGTCAAGAGGACCTATACACTGTCTCCAAACACTTCTTGAAATCCACACAACAAGAAATTTGTGGTGCACACCTTCAACCTTCTTCAGTTAGCCATGCTAAGGCATAGCCTCACAATATCATCATTCTGAACCTCATCCAATTCCAGAGAGAGTAGAAAAACACCTTGTGGAGAAATTAGAGACAACACAAGATCATCGGGACCATCTTCCATCAGTCAATGTACCATTTCATGCCACAACAAGTTGGCGCACATCATCAGCATATGTCCTGAGAACAACTAGGCATTCACAACTATCTGTATCACAACTGTTATTTGAAAACTAACATTGCAGACCTCCAAACCACCTGAAACACATATGGATGCACAAATTGGGACTCAATTACTTGTAACTTTCACTGCGAAGGAGCAAATGATCTGAATCTTTGGATTTAACACCTTTACAATATACGGAACTTAACTTTTGAACCGCATGACCATATCTTCTGTAAAGGGTGGAATTTGGATGTTTGGTTTTTGGTAATTTTGTGTGTGTATCCTCCTTTCACCCTTTCATTCAAGGACCTAGGGTCGAGCTGCAATGTACTATCATACCCTAGGTTGTTGTGAGATATAGGGAAATTTGGATTTGTATGATTTGATTGTCAATTATTCTCACTTATGCTCAATTATACATCAAAACCCTAATTATGCAAATACGGAAGCAAACAAATGAATATTAGAAAATGCTGCTACAGAAAGATGTAAAATGACAAATAACTGTGCACCTATTTTCAGGGTTCAGAAGTGGAATAGTTGGGGAATAATGAGTGGGAACCCTAGTCCAGTGCCATGCTTTTTGTCAGGATCTGGAAGCTCAGTCCGCAACTTGTTCCTGTTGTCACATAGATTTTCTTGTCATGGAATCCGGAGGACTAAAGAGTGGGTGCCCAAGTCCAGGGTGTTGTTTTCAACTCTGATCTACAAATCTAACACTCTGTAGTACCCTCCTGCAACTCCACTTTTCCTGTATCTTCAACCTATAACTTGCAATCGTGGAAACTTTGGTAGGAGGTTGTGGTGTTTAGAGGCTTGCCTCAGTCAAGCCCCAAAGAGACATTCAAGTCTTTTGAACACGGTTGTCAGATAGAGAGGGTGTGCCCTTGAGAGGCAGAGGCAAAAACCTAATGACAAATTCTCAAAAACACAAATGATGTCACCTTGTAGTGAAGATCTCATGGGAGGAAGAAGCTCTTCATGCCATGAGGAGATGGATGCTCAAATCTTCCAATACAAACACATAAACAACACAAGTACTTCTCTAACACACAATGAATGCCTTGAATCACCTTCACAAAAGCTTGAGAGTCATAATTGTATCTAATGTCCATCTAGTTTACAAATGAATGCCTAAACATGCTTATATATGAAACTACAAACACTCCCTTCAAGAATTTTGTAATTCAAACTTACCGTGTCGGCATAGGACCCAAATAACTGTCACAAGCCGACACTTAAAATTTAGGACTGACCCAAAATAGGACAAGACTAGGGCGTGGGCACCCAAGTCCTCCCCCCTATTTTGGTTAGGGTTAGGTTCAAGGGATCCCCCTAGGTCCCATTTGTCATGAAACTTAGGGCTCATTTCATTGAGATGTCAAAATATGATGCAAGATGTCCTAAATGCAGATAAAAGACCCAGGAGCTAAACCTTATAAGGGAAAAGCCCCCAAGGGGACATTTTCTGATGTTACATTTAGCCACCACTTTAATGTATGTATAAACGCAAGGCCAATACATGCATTAAAGTACGGTCAAAAAACACAACAAACACACCAAGCACAGAGAAGAGACGCCAAACACATTGAAGATAATGACAGGCATGCAAAACATGGAGGAGATAGTTACAGTCACACAAGACACGGAGAAAACAACAGATGCATAAAAGACAGTTAATGCATAGAAGACAAGAATGATTTCTTTTCTTTTCTTTTTCTCATATTTATGAAATGCAGATGCAAGTACAAAGAAAGTAAACACATCTCCCACAATGCAGGAAGCACTCATCGCGCTAGTCTTTAAACTGCATATATGGGGCAACACGCACGCAAGACACACCAAACCTCCCAAAATGCAGGAAGCACTCATTGTGCTAGTCTTTAGACTGCATATGGGGCAACAAACATACCAAACAAAGCAAGCACACCAAACACACACACTTTAAAGACACGGAGAAAACACGACAGACAAGCGATGGAGTGTTCCTATTTCTAGGCTCATCACCATCTTAGGCACATTACAGGCACACACCAATTATTGGGCTTCGCCACAACAATCGCTGAAGACACACTTAAGGGTTGAGTTAGTCACAGAACCACTCCCCACCTCTTGATGAGGAATTTTTGAAAATGATAGGATGATACAATTTTCTCTGAGAAGTAAACCATCCCCACCTCCGCAGAGGGCTTAAGATGATTGATTGATTGCAAACAAACTCAGAGTGCAGGAGGGACTCATCGCCACCATTATTTAAAATGCACCTGAGGAGAAGCACATTGCTAACATCTACAATGGACAACTTACCTTATATATGCCCCCAACTTAAGGTGGGAAGAAAACACACAAGGAAACACAGACTTTTGCAAAGCCCATGCCCCCCGGAGGTGACATGTACTTTATGATTGCCAAATGTTCCCACAAACACATTCCTGCAAGAAACGTGTTAGTGTCCATAATCATGATAAACAACAAAAATATATGCATATGATCATTCACACAAAGAGCCAAGGTTATACTACGAATTTGAAGATCGAGGATAACCATGAGGCTATATCATGAAATCTCATAACCGAGTACCACTAAGGTGAGATTCAAAGACAAACAAAGTGTACGGAGTAGCAGTATTGTTAAGGTTTGTAAGTGAGATAAAAGATCATTAAAATCACTACGTAGAAAGCATGGAGTGCTTCTACTAGCCAAGCGTCGAATAAGATATACAACCCCATCGTCATATTAGGAACTAAGTCCATTTTTTGATTTCTTGCTAAAGGGATGCTAGGTCCACATCAGTATAAATGTTTTTCGTCATCCACCCGCTAGATAGAAACACTAGAGGAACAGAAACAATAAATAAGAGAGGAGAAACACGTGTCTTAGGGACAGTCACATAGGAGGGTACCCCCAAGTCACCAACGACAATGCTATGTCCGTAAGACACAAACACAGCAATGAAATCAGAGAGAGAGAGACAATATAGAAGAATGATGATACAAATAGAAGGTCACAACAAAGGCCATCTTCTGGTATCCCCAACGTTACAAGAGAATCAAGGGTCATCCCAGGAGGCCTAAACAACACAATGCATCACAGGGGAAGCACATCACGAGAGAGATAAAGGGTTAGAGATACTTACTTGTATGATCATTGTATCAGATTTCTTAATTTGCGAACCTCTTGGAGAGGTACTCGATCATGTTTAGTGCAAAGTTTGAGTGGTTCTTATGAAAGTCTTGTTTATTATCATATGATGCTTGTTCCTTAAATCCTTGTTTAAATGAGATCTTTTGTTGCTTATGAGGAGGAGAGCCACTATTATTTCTAATTACTGATAGTCATCTTACTCTTTTCTAGTTTTTAGCGAGTTTTCGTTGTTGATGTCATCTAACACAGTAACAGGAATCATCCTGTACCATCTCACTCATTTGTATTGGTTGTTCTGCTTCTCTTTTTTATGTGTCTTGGTTATCTCCTAATCCATATAAGGATAATGGAGGAGGAACCTCAGCATAAATTCTATTTCTTCGTGGATGAGGTGGGTTATCCAACTTTTCTTTATCCGCTTCAATCATACCCACGATATTATCATAGTCTAAATAATCGTCATCCTCTACTTCCACTAAACCTTGTTCCAACATGTTGTTATTAGTATATTTAGGGAAAGGATTAGTGAATATTTGTAAATTTTGATTCGGTGGAGCAACTGACTTATTTCTATTATCATTCACACCCGATACCTGTATGATATTCGAACCAATGAGTTCTTGTATTTCATGTTTAAGATGCATACATCATTCAGTATCATGTCCTTGTGTTTGATGAAAGTGACAAAAGACATTAGCATCGAAGTAAGGTCCTTTTGCTTTGTTGGGATCAACAGGATTAATTAGGGGAACCTTCAGAGTGTTATTACTTAGCTTGATTCATGATAGAATGATAAGACTCAGATATCAGAGTAAACTTTCTTGGTTGATATGATGTCTTCTTTAGATTTGTGATAGCAGACACATTAGAAAAGTTGTTCGTATTCGATCCATTAATCTTGATGAAACTCCTATTAATATTATTCCTCTTAAAGTTGTTTTGGGATAGTCCACCCATGGATTGACTAACTTGAGCCGATGAGTTTTGGTTTTCATTTTGACTAGACGAAAGTTGGTAATCATGAAGGGTGGTACATAAATGTTGAAAGGAGTTATACTTTATCAAGAGGATCTTATCACGGATGTTAGGTTGTAGATTAGTGATAAACACCTTCTGAACATCCTCATCTTTCATCTGATATTGAATTTACGTATATAAATCTTGATATCAACTAATAAACTCAGTTAACTTCTCTTTCAGACCTTGCTTGCAATGAACTAAGTCAATCAAAGAGACTTGATATCCAATGTTTGCTTGAAAATGTTGTAAAAATTAATCAATCAACTGTGAAAAGGAGTGTATTGAATTCGGAGGCAAAGAGAAAAAACATTTTAAAGCAGTATCTTTGAGAGATCGTGGGAAGAGTTTTGCCAACAAATCCTCTTCAAAATAGAAATCACTACACATAGCTGTGAATGCTACCACATGAGTATTAGGATCACCTTTTCCATCATATTTTTCAAAGCCAGGAGTCTCAAACCTCTCGGGCATAGGAGTTCTCAAGATTGCATAGGAAAGAGGATTATGGGCATGATATGTTGGTATATTAGGTTGCGAAGAATTTGTCAAATTTGTTACCTTTTGTTGTAAAGCAGTCATGCCCTGCAAAAGTTGGTTGAGGATGGCATCATTGGGAGATGCAGTTTGCTGTGAGGAATTGGAACCAAAGTGAGAAGGTGATTGAGCTTGAGATATGATAGGCGGAGGCTATGAATAGGTCAATGGTGGTTGGGCATAATGGTAAGTGGTAGGTGGTTGAGAATAACTATATGTAATGGGAGGTTGAGAATAAGTGGGATGAAGAGGTGGTTGAGAGCAGTTATTCATAGAAGAGGTCGTCCCCTTAGAAACCAAATTCTGATAATTAAATCCCACATCTTTGTAATTAGTGCCATTAGATACTCCAATACCAGTGGTAGCATTACTACAAGCATTCATATCAGTTGTTAAGATCGTTGATGTAAAGGTAGATGTTCTCGTAGTTGGTATAGGTGCCGATACTTGTGTATGAGATGGTGACAAAGTGTTATTTATCACTTTTACACATTCAGTGACTGACATGATATTATTTTGTACAATATGTGCTAAACTATGGATTGCATTAACATTGTCTTGTCCTTCTTTTATCAATTCTCTTACATGATGAATCATGAGTATAGCTTCTTCAGCTATCCTCTCAGTTTATACATAGTCTTGGACTTTAGCTAGGTCTTTATCAAGTTTATCTATTTTCTCATTGGATACATATCCTATCATCTCAATAGTATCATCAACATCATGAAAAGTTTGCTCTTCCATTGTACTTATGATAGGTGTAATATCTTGCAACATTTGTGTCTCTCCTTTTGTAAAGAAGGTGTTCAATTAGCCAACTTCTTCAAGAGAACTATATCCCATGTTTCTTATGCTTCTACTTGAATGGATATTTATTTTAGGGCAGTGAGTTATTAGACTCATGCAAATCTAGGATGACGACAAGTTAAAACCTAGTGAAAATACACTAAAACATGCGATTTTTCACCAAATCTCAATGCAAAAGAGCATGACAAAGGGTGTTGTGAGGAAAATGATGATGAACAGAAAATTATATCAATAATAACAGCCACATAATTCCAAAATATCTGTCACAACACGCTTATAGTGCCACTCAAGATCAACCCCTAGTGGAAATATGGAAAAATATGTGATTTTTCAACTCCAAGACCTAGAAAAAGGGGTGTTGTAAAGAATTTTAGGAGGTGCATAAAATAATAGCAATGATATCAGTCACCTAAATCCATAAAATTTGTCACAACATGCTTGGAGTACAATCTAGGTCAAACCCTAGGGCAAATATAGCAAAAATGTGCAATTTTTCACCAGATTTTCAATACAAGAGCCCAATAAAAAGGTGTTGTGAAGATTTTTAGGAGGGGAAGAAGATAATTACCTTGATAACATCCAATTAGTGCAAAAATACTCTTGACAACATGCCTATGGTGCAAATTTTGAAAGTCGATAAGGCCAAATCTAGTGAAAATCAAGGTTTTTCAAGCCCTAGGTTTGAGATCTTAATGTGAAATTCTATATGAATGTCTTGTAATCTATTTTATGATGAAAATTAAGTCCACTCAGATCTGAAAATGATTTTCACACCTTACCATGCAAAATGCAAGTGCAAATCTAAGGAAAAATCAATGAAAATGCTAGTTTTTGTTGAAAGTTTCTATGTAAAAATGTAAAATTTTAGGATCTAAATGCAAATTTACATTAAAATGAAACATTAAAGCCAAATGAAAATTTTAATGAGTGTCTAATATCAGCATAAAAATCTGAAACAAGATTTTGCTTACAAACCCTAGATTTTGGAATTACTAGGTTATACGAAAAATTCACAATTTTCAATAAAACCCTAGTAATTTTATGGTGAAATTGCAATGAAAGCTATTGCTTTTTTGTAATTTTCTGCAATTTAGCTCAGATATAATGTGAAAATCATAAATTTGATGAAATTCAAATTAATTAATGCAACATACAAACCTTAAAATGCCATTTTTTTCTAATTTTTCAATTTTTTTGTAAGTTTTTTAATGCAATAAGATGAATGATACTATGAATGAATGAAATCAAAGAAAATCTGAAGCAAAACACCCAACAAGGTGCAAACAAGTCTGACAACACGGGTTCACCAAAATGTAAAGGGTGGAATTTGGATGTTTGGTTTTTGGTAAATTTGTGTGTCCTCCTTTCACCCTTTCATTCAAGGACCTAGGGTCGAGCTGCAATGTACTATCATACCCTAGGTCACTGTGAGATATAGGGAAATTTGGATTTGTATGATTTGATTGTCAATTATGCTCACTTATGCTCAATTATAAATCAAAACTCTAATTATGCAAATACATAAGCAAACAGACGAATATCAAAATTTGCTGCTTCAGAAGGATGTAAAATGACAAATAATTGTGCACTTATTTTTAGGGTTCAGAAGCGAAACAGTCGAGGACTAATGAGCAGGCACTCTAGTCCAGTGCCATGCTTTTTGTCAGGATCTGGAAGCTTAGTCTGCAACCTGTTCCTGTTGTCACAGAGATTTTCCCGTCACGAAATCTGGAGGACTAAAGAGCAGGCACCCAAGTCCAGGGTGCTATTTTCAACTTTGATCTACAAATCTGACACTCTGTAGTACCCTCCTATAACTCCACTTTTCCTGTATCTTCAACCTGTAACCTGCAATCACAGAAACTTTGGGAGGGGGTTGTGGTGTTTAGAGGCTTGCCTCAGTCAAGCCCCAGAGAGACATTCAAGTCTTTCGAACATGGTTGTCAGATAGAGTGTGCGTACCCTTGAGAGGCAGAGGCAAAAACCAAATGATAAATGCTCAAAAACACAAATGATGTCACCTTGTAGTGAAGATCTCATGGGAGGAAGAAGCTCTTCATGTCATGAGGAGATGGATGCTCAAATCTACCAATACAAACACATAAACAACACAAGTACTGCTCTAACACACAATGAATGCCTTGAATCACCTTCACAAAAGCTTGAGCATCACAATTGTATCTTATGTCCATCTAGTTTACAAATGAATGCCTAAACATGCTTATATATGCAACTACAAACACTCCTGCCAAGAATTTTGTAATTCAAACTTACCGTGTCGACATAGGACCCAAATAACAGTCACAAGCTGACACTTAAAATTTGGGACTAGCCCAAAATAGGGCAATACTAGGGCACAGGTGCCCAAGTTCTCCCCCCTATTTTGATCAGGGTTAGGTTCAAGGGATCCCCCTAGGTCCCATTTGTCATGAAACTTAGGGCTCATTTCATCGGGATGTCAAAATATGATGCAAGATGTCCTAAATGGAGATAAAAGACCCGAGAGCTCAACCTTATGAGGGAAAAGCCCCCAAGGGGACATTTTTTGATGTTACATCTTCAAATGTAGAGGAATAAAGAGCATTTTACTAGATAATCTTCCAAGCAAATTCCTACAACAACAACCTTCACCAACATTCGAAGGCCAGAACTTTCTTATAGCAACTCATACTGTATACGAAAAATTTAGATAAATGAAAAAGATAAAACAATCAAATGCATTACCTCAATCCAAACCTTTTGATACCTTAGATATCTCAAATGATAGATGCATGCAAGATGAATTGATTGATTGGGATTGAAATGTATGTTGGTTGCTCAATTTAATAGCATAACACTAAGATGAAGATGACAAATGGAAGATGATAGATGGAAAGACAATGGATGAAAGATTGTGGAGAGATTTTGAAAGCATGTAGATACTTGAAATGTGGATGATCAAATGACTTGTGAGAGGGTTGATTTATAGGGAAGGCTGAGTAGGGTTTCCCTCCTCTACAAGATAAGAGGGAATTTTCAATTTGAGGATATGCTGAGGTGTAAAATCAGATAAACTTGCCCAATTTATTTGATTTATTGAGATAAGAAAAGGGGCTTCTTCCCTTAAGTGAGGGGTTGTGACTTGTGTAGGATAAATCTAATTTAAATAATGTTTTATTTAAATTAGTTGTGCAAGTGAAGAGTTGTGAGGGAATAATTCAAATAAATTAGTTGGGAGATGATGTGGAAAGATAATGAAATGATAAATTTATTAAATAATGATAAAGCATTATCTAATAAAGGATAGGGATGATGTGGAAAGATAATTAAATAATGTAAAAATCATTATTTAATTATAGATGAAGATGGAAAAGGATAATTAAATAAATAAAAATTTATTTAATTATAGGAAAAATGGATAAATGACTAATTAAACAATTAAAAATATTTTTTAATTAGAGATGATAAATGGACATGAATAATTAAATAAATAAAAAATTATTTAATTATAGAAGAAGGGATTATGGGATAGAAAGAGGATAAATGAAATTAGTCAAATAAATAAGATTTATTTAATTAATTAGGTGATGATATGGGTACCTGGGGCAAAACATGCTACAAGATGTCTAGATGATGTAATGTTGTGACAAGGTGTTGCAAGAGATGGACATTTTTGGGTGCCTACATTTTGCCCCTCTTTGAGATGATGTTCGAGATGATGAAATTTGTGTCGAGTAACATCACTTTAAAGAAGCTAAGGTATGGATAGAGAAAAAAGATGATGATGGAAAGATAGGATGAGGATGCCCCCTCGAGAGGATAGGCAAGTTGGACAAACATGGGTAGGCTCTTGAAATGAAATGGATTGGTCAAGGAAGAAAGATAAGGAAATGGATAAAAGAAATGAATGATGCATTATGATGCAATGGAAGTGAGCAAACATGATGTTTGATATAGCACTAGATGTTATGCACCAGGGTATGATGACCAAGGTGACGATGTGTCTCATGCCCCAGCATAATACAACCTTGTCTAGACATATGAGGAAGAAAACTTAGAGCATTAAAGTCCTAATGCACAAGAGGTATGATGTGACCTTAGATGCAAAGGATAATGCAAGAAGCTATTCCAACATACACAAGATATGAATATTAGCTGGAATGATACCGATGTGATACAAAAGCAAGATAAAAAGATAACACACACAAGCAAGCATGCACAAATGATTCAAAAACAAACAAGGTATTTCCCTTGTCAGGCTATAAATCAATGATTAATTGTTGATTGATTAACGATAGTGTTGTCATTGTGGGGAATGATATATCCCTAGATCAACACAGGGATGTGGGGATGATATATCCCATCGATGATGATGATGATGATTGATTGATGTGGTTTACAACAAGGCTAAGATCAAGACCGTTGATGTGGTTGGATAATTTGACAAGCTTGATTGACTTGATTGGTATGGATAAAGGATGACTTGCCTTTGGATTTATTTCTTGGATTGATTTGAGAATGATGATTTGATTTGATTGATTGGATTGGTTGAATGTATGAGAAGAGTGATTTGATTGGATTGGATGAATGGGATGAATGAATGTGATGAAAGAAGGTGAGATGGATGAAGATGGAAGAAGTATTATCACCTGTGCCCAAGTCCAGATACTTCCTTCATATTCTAGGCTGCCTACATACCTTGTATCCACAGGATCAAGGCACTTAACGATAGAGATGATACATAGTTATTGCAATGTTTGACGATGATCATGGGATGAGTGATGAGTGGATTGATGTGATTGGAAAAAGTGATTTGATGGATTGATTTTATTGTTTGGATTTTTGTTGGCTATTTGAATTTTTTTTAAATGTTTTGATTTTTTTGGATTTTTGAAATTATTTTGGATGGAATTGGATGACAATTTGAGTAGCCTTTATGATAGATACCAATGACAAGGGAAAACCAAGTCTAGGTGCAATGAGGTAGGTGGGATGGATGACTCATGATAGATGAATAGATAAAAGGATATGAGATAGTAGATGGGATGGAAGAATCATGATAAATGGATGTGTAAGAGGATAGGCAATAGTGTATGGGATGGAAGACTCATGATATATGGATGGATAAGGAGATAGGTGACAATGGAAGTATGTATCATAAGGGAGCTAGGATGTGATCTCTAAAGACTATGTCACATAGGAATAACATGCCCCATTCTTGGTGTAATACTTAGGATTTTACATGACAAAGCTTATGAAAAATAGGATAATAAGATGGATTTGTTTGGATAGGATGGAAAAAAATGGGTAATGACAAGAGGGTAATGATAGGATTTGGTTTGGAAAGGATGAGTTATATCAAGAGATATCCAAAACATTTGTCAACGTTGTTTCCCCCATATCTTTATCAAAATCAAAAGAGGAAGGGTGGATGGATGGACTCAATATGATAGGTATATGTAGGTGGGTGTAATGGATAAGGATGATATGATAGGATGTGATAGGATGAATAATAATATGTTAGATGAGACAATGTGCCACCAAGTGTAAGTGACATAGAAGATCAACCTACACATGACACCTGTTTGCCAGGTTTTCATCATGGTACTTATCCAAGATGCCACCAAGGGTGGTTTTTACCATTGGATGAAGGGATTTCTCTTTACTATTTTGATTTTTTTTTGAATTTTTGATGTTTTTGAATACTTGGATGGGATAGGTGGATATGGACAAAAGGGACTCAAGTGTCTAGTTCCATGAAAGTGATATTCCCATTAGAGATGGATGTCATCACATGGACCATGTCAAGTGTGCTCATAGATGTTGGTAGGGGATTGCATGAAAGATGGATTAGGTAGGTGGATTATGATAGCTTGCAGATCAAGAACACACCTTCAATACATTCTAGAGACATCCATGAACAACATAGAATCACTTGGGAGCCAACAAATCGAATCACAACAAATCTCACTTGAAGACATATCACAGACTGCTTCTTAACAAACACTATCAAACTCTGCTAATTAATAACTTTCTTTCCAAAGAACCAAATCACAAATTCTTTAGAATGAAGATAGCTAAGAGATTTATAAACTTAAGCCCAGAACCGTAAGAACAAAATCCAATCTATGGAGAAATGTGGAGAAAAATACTTTCTCCATGTCACTCTGCAAACCTTGCCAGTCACAGTCTTCAAACTGGTGAATAGAACTTTTTCTACATAGTGATCTAGACCACCAAATTTTGGATTTAGAATCTTCAAAACATTCTCTAAAACATATCCAAATCTTAGACTCTAGTCTTCAACACAGAGGAAATGCGGAGAAAAATACCCAGACAGTGTTCTTAACATGACAACTCAATCAATCAACAAATAGCAATCTCAAAAGATACAGTTGGCACCAATGACAACACAAACATGTTGACATCAATGACAACACCATTTAACACATACTTACAACAAGATTTCCAGTGGGGACATACAACAAGCTGAAGATGAAGAAGTTTGGACCATGTAAGATTCTCAGAAAATTTGATTCAGGAAATGCAGATGAAGTGGAGCTACTAGAGACATTGGGTAGATCACCTATATTCAACATTGCAGACCTCTATTAGTATCATGAAGGAGAATCAAGTGATAGCATCAAAGATGGTTTGAAGAATTAGTTACCACAGCAACAACCGAAGCAGATAGAGAACATATTGGATAGCAGAGTTGGACGCAGTACCAAGAAGTACAAGGAATATTTGGTAAAGTTGAAAGGCAGACCAGAAGAAGATTCATCATGGATATCTCAGGCTGAGGTAGACCACCTTGGTTTTCCTCTAGCCCTAGCAAAGTGAAAGACTCACTTTTTCAACAACCTCGAGTGTTTGATGCAAGAGCATCCCAAGTTGCAGAATAATCTTGCATCAACAAAAAAATTTGCATTCTTCTTTTCTTTTATTTTTAGTTCAGTTCAATCCGTTGAAGTTTTAGTATTTTGTACCACATTTCACTGCATCTTCAGATTAGAGCTCATGGAGAAGGATTTAGCATCTACATATCATCATCTACATCATATCCAAATTTTAGGTCATCTAGACTTCTTTGCTAAATGTTATTGCTATCAGAAGATAATCAACTTTCACATAATAGAGAATACAGGCAGTCAATTGAAGGAGAAGGTTTGCAGAGCACTTCTATGACTTGCGGAGCTAAATGGAACATCATTCATGGTACATAGTGATCAAATAGACCTTCCTTGAGGTCCGCACCAAGTTTCATGCATTTACAGAGAAATACTAGATGTTGAAGGTTGACCTACTTGTTCCTACACGTTACATCCTTCATTGGAGTTTGTAACCTCTTGTCGCTGACATGGAGGATTTCATGATGTTGAAGATGATATATATAGAACTCTTAGAGGCATTAGGAAGTCAGTTCTTGATTTAGTAATCTTAGGATGTGATTTAGAGTTTGATTTCCTTTTTGGAAGGCACTTCAATGTCATATCTTGCATATTTGTTGTAACCCGAAAAGCAGGCCTGTGAGCCTTTGATTGTAGTCCGCATGTTGCTGACATATAAGCATTCTAAATATATGATATAATGAGCATATGAATCTTCCATTGCATTCTATTATTGTGTTGTTTTCGTTATGTTTACTCTAGCTGCATGGTTTGGATAGTTCATTCTGTGAACCCTTTGACCATGACTGCACCAGACTTTAATTGCTTCTTTCCTATTGAGGCATCGAAGGTATATACCTTCATGATTTATTTTGAACATAATCCCTCCTTTGATCATGTAACTTTGGGCCCTGATCCTCAAAGATCTCCTCTGAAATGTTTTTAGATTGGATGGACACTTTCCTGTGATTAGGATGTGCCTTATGCTTGAGTACCAATCCTCTTGTACATCTAAATCAATTATATATATTGTTGATTGATTAGATTAGGATCAATCTCAGCAATCATTTGCATTAGGGCTTGTCCTCTAACAAGTTTCATTGGAGTAATGTCCATGTCATATTCCTGTAAAACTGTGATATATATATATATATATATATATATATATATATATATATATTTCTGGCAGCGCATCAAACCTAAGGTTGTATTTACAACTTATATGGTGAAATGAATGTTTGAAGAAGGCAGAAACCATACATAAGAGGAATCATGGGAAATCATGGGAATTAGTAAGACAAGTGCTATCTTTGGAATTATAATTCCTAGAATCGCAAGTTTCATCCTGAGCCATGAAGGGACTTGTGAAGTCTAAAAAGATATATGATAGCCGGTGCATTATAGCTCTGAAGCTTTTGAAGGAACCTGTAGGATAGTTTAATGACAACAGTCACAGTGAATTGGACATTTGATAAAAACTCAAGGTTATAGCAGGACTTGGAGAGAATTCAACTGTCAACATTCATCACAGATCTTTGTTGCATTAGTTGCAACAATCTATTTTCCATTTCAGATTTTACTATCAACAAAGTTTCATAGTTTGATCTGGTATGTATGAATTGATGTAACTATAAGAGTACATATATTCAAATCTTTAATTTGAATATCATAATCTATTCTATCTTGGCTATGATCTTTGTATTTGGAATTGACAATATATCCATGAACAAGTGTTTGTTATTGTTCATTGAGGCATATGATTGAAGCAATCTGAAAATCATCATAAACACCTGTATGTAGACAAGAAAAAAAATAAAAAATCCATTTAGAACTCAGTCCAACAACATACAAGATAAGTGTTTAACGTAATGTCTAAACACTAAACTCAGAAATTCAGATTAGAGTTAGACTAGGATATTACAGTGGTATCAGAGCCTTGATCTTGCCAGCTTGAGATTATAAATCAGAATTTGTTTCAATCATATAATAGGTCACATCAGTGGCTAGAGGAAGTTCAAGTTCATCAAAGAAGGTTAGTTTGATTCTGAATGATAGAGTTATGCAAAAGTTTATGAATATTATGAATGATTTCAAAAATTCTTAAATGCAACAATTACTGACAACCGTTATGTCTCTTGTACAAAAAGAAGAAGAAAAGGAGAATAAAAGAAAATCATTTGATGCATCTACAAGTGAAGTTTCTAGAAGCCTTTATGGTGAGTTTGAGAAGCATATAGGTGATTTACTTCCAAGTGATTTGCAGCCTATAACATCTACAAATGAAGAGAAATTAGAAAATTCCTTAGGTGGCAGCCCAAGTCACTTACATGAATTGTCTCATGAAGACATGTATGATTCACATGGAGAGACTTATATGGGATTAGCATTGGATGATGAGTATTTTATGTTTGAAATGAATGAAAGCACTAGAGAATGGCATGACATTATTCCCAATTTGTTTGAGGACGACAGTCCTATGGCTTTGTATTTTCATGAGGTAGACATGTTAACATCTATGATTGATGTTCCTTTGAAGTTTACTAATGATAATACACAAAATTGGAGTGTTGAAAATGATGATTATGTTGGAAAACATTCCACTACACAATCTAATTTTGTATATCAGACCTTTGAAGATCATGTGGAAAGAACACAAGAAAGGTGTAACATTTCTCTAGAAAAGACAAAGAAAGCCGAGTTGTTTGCTGGTCAAGCAAAACAACACCTTGAAATGGTCAAGTATAAGAGGCAATCAAATTTGTTCATCATGGGCCAACTGTAAGAGTCAATGTGACTCAACAAGCCAGGATCACCTACAATCAAGACAACCTTCCACACAAAGATGACAAGAGAAGATGCTAAAACAATGGAGTTGTATTAGACTATCATATAGTATGAAATACAATGAGAGAGCCTTGCTTATAAAGGCAAGGTGAGAGCTAGAAGGTGGAGTGAAAGGTGGAGTGGAAAGTGGAGATATTCCTACAACATGTGCCAATTAGATGATGATAACTAATTGCACATGTGGAGGATAAGACAACTCACTCCAACTATCAACAACTCAACACACAACTAGAAACACCTAGACATCTAGAAGACTCACTAAGTCAACTTAATATGTGTGAATTATATGTTCACACCAACACCCCCCCTTAAGTGCAACTTAGGGAGTAGATGACTAAAACAAAGATGCAATGATGGATGGGTCCCGGCTATTAGGCCATGTTAGGTACCCATGTACAACAAATCTCAAGTGGAGAAAAGGAGAAAACCACATGGGACAAAACTCCTCTCCAAAAGTGAGAATGTCGAAAACAAATGAAGGATGTGATGGAAGGAGGACTCAAGACCCCCCAAGGACAACATCCAACACATATATACAATCAATTACCCCCCCATAGGAGAGCAAATGTGAGACTATAGGTCCCTCCCACAATGAAGTAGCTCCTATGCTGATGGTGAACACCCGAAGAAGAATGCTGAAGAGAATCCAAAGCCTGTAGACAACATTCTTCCCCTTAGGAAGAAACAAGTCCAAAGGTTGATGTCAAAGAAACTCCATCTCAAGGTATGAGGGAAAAGGCCTCATGATGTATGCTGTCTCTGAAAACCGCTCAAGTGTCCACATGTCACAACCAAAAGATGCCACATAATCAGGTGATGCATGCGACAATCCAAGACAAGATGAAAACTCAAGATCATCAATCTCTAAAGATGAAGAATCCTCTAAATGATGCTCAACATACTCCAACTCAGTGCCAAACTGTGACAAGTGAAGAGGAGAAGAAGCATGCACATCTGAAGTAGAAGAATCAACTCCTTCAAAGAGGAGATGAATATCATCAATGATGTCCTCCAAGTCATCAAGATAGGACTCACGAAACAAGGCTGCAATACCTATCAAGTACTTATCCCACAAACCTGTATCTGGAAGATAAACAATATCCTGCTCAACTGAAGTGGATGAAGATATCTTAATGCCAATCTCTGAAGAAGCAGGAGAAGGAGGAAGCTCAAAACTAGCCTCAGGAACTGAAGTAGATGCAAGAACACCAAGGTTCAAGTGACCAAACTTCTCCCTAGAGATATGATTCACACTTGGTGCATGAGTGTGAATAGCAAACAATGGATCTACATCATCATCAGAAACAAAATGGGAGAAAGTGTAAAGGCGAGATGCATGATCAACCATCCCAACAGTAATGATATCTCTGCTCTCCAAGTCCCGTATGATCATAGAATCAAGAGTGAACTCAACTATCTTCCCTACACCAAAATGAGTAATCTGATAGATGGAAAGGAGATTGGTTGACAAGGAAGGTACACACAATACATTGTTGAATGTACACGAATCACCAACATCAATTGTTCCTTTACCACTTGCATGCATGTATGTATTGTTACCCATCAAAATAGGTGGTGAAGTACATGACTTAAATGAAGAGAACATCCCCTGTGAAGATGCCATATGATGGGAAGCTCTAGAATCAAGAAGCCATCTCTTTGACTGTAGACTTGTTGAAGAAAAGAATGCTTTTCCTTTTCTTTTATCTGTCCAATTTGCAATGCCTGCTGTCCCTGAAGATGTAGATGTAGATGATGGTGAAGAAGAAGACTTGGGTAAGATTGTTGTTGATGAAGAATACTCAATGTTATGTTTTTGAAGAAGTTGTGACATCTCCTCAAACTTTTTCTCATAACATTTAGTCTCATCGTGACCCAATTTCTTACAATAAGAACATTTTGGTTTCTTCTTCTTATTGGACTCCTCTTTGGAAGAAGAGTTGGTGTTTCTCTTTGATTCTTTCTCTTGCTTATTAGACTGTGAATCCTTTTGTTTCTGTCCCTTATTATGTGAAGCCTTAGGATCTTTTGTTCTTTGTGTTACAACTGGAGCCTGTTTTCTTGGTGACTTCAATGTGCCCATGTGTAGGAGCTTAGCTTGTTCTCTTGTGAGTTGTGCAGCAAACTTCTCAAGTGAAGGCATTTTAAACTCATTACCAAAGGCATCCATTGTAGCATAAAAGGTAGAGACATAGACTGAATATGCAGGACCCAATTTTGCAAGAATAGATAGAATCAATTGTTCATCTTCTTTCTCAAGACCACTTTGTTTGAGTTGCAACCTAAGAGATTTAAATTTGGTGAAGAAGTCTTCGATTTGATCAAAGTCTTGAGGATTAAGTGCAATTAACTCATTGTCCAATTTGAACCTTCTTATTTTATCTTTCTTGCCAAATAGATTGTCCAGTGTTGTCCATATCTCATTTGGTGTAGTACAAGACTCAACATGAAATCTCAAATCTGGAGAAATAGCAAGACAAAGTGTGCCAAAAGCCTCATCTCTTCTGTCTAACCATTTTCTTCTCTCAATAGCACCTATGGGTTCAGGATCTGTGCCTAAAGTTATTCTATGTAACTTTTGTTTATACAACACAAACTCCATGTTTTTCTTCCATTCAATATAATTATATGGAGTTAAAAGTGGAAATTGAGGCACATCCATGATGAAAAAGCAAGACAACAACACAACAAAACACCTTTACTATGTAAGAGAGCCCCCCCAATTTGTTTGTGGCACTTTATACTTAGTGCGATTTACAATTGTCCTCAAGGGACCAAAATTGGGAAAAATAATCAAAATCTCTTAAAAAAGAGATCCCAGTGGGATTACAATCACTCAGAATGATGTATTATAGCAAACAAATCCTCTCAAAACAAATTTCACCTCCTCAAGTTTCAAAATGTCCAAGTTATCAATCAAATGCCAAAAAATTGACAAATTGAATTAAAAACACTTGGAGCAAAATCTGAGAAAAGTGCATGGATAGCTGTGTAGAGCTCCTGAATACCTTTCCGATGCCGCTAGTATTGCGAAAAATGGAGTTCGTGGCAAAAAGTTATGAGCTCAGGAGCCAAAAAGGAAGATTTGTCTTCAACCTGCAATACATGCTTTCAAATAGAAAAATCTATGATAATGACTAATACCACTGTGAAGTGCTCTCTTCCAGCTTTTCGTTGATATCTCATTTGCCCAATTTTGACACCGTGGGCAAAAGTTGTGCAAAAAAGAAAAAAAGCCCTAGTTTAGGACTTTGAGGGCAAAATAGGCCCTCTATCGACAGAATATTCTCTGCAGAAGGCAAAAAACTGGTGTTTGACTGCAAAACCATGGTTTGTTCACCGGAAACTGTCTTCGGTACTAGAAAACCACCGTTTTGTTTGCAAAAAACTCCTTTGGTCAAAACCACTAATTTGGGGCGAAAACCACCTGTTTGATGAAAACACCGCAGTTTATGGTCCAAGACCACCAGATGCTTGTCGAAAATTTGAATCCAGCCGGTTTTGAAGACACTGCCACCGATGGGAAGGACAACAAACTACCAAAAGATAGATTTAAGATCGTCGAAGGCAAAAAACTGTTGTCAAAGGGAAACTGCTGTCACCGTTTTGGAAGATGCCAGTCGCTGCTAATGCGATCTACAGATGTATTATGGTCACCGATTTCAATGACCACTGGAGTTTCTACAGTGGAACTAAAACCACCGACAAAACAATGATGTATAAACCACTAGAGCAAAATATTAAATCGACGAGTTTAGAAAACTTTGTGCAGAGACCATTGAATCCTGAGATGCTAACAACTGCTCTAAAGATTGCCGGACAATGTAAAGGGTGGAAACCACCGAGATTGCTTTGTGAAGACCGCCGAAGGTCAATGGTATCCACAGAGGAGGTATATGCTAATGGAATAACTGACAACCGTTGCTACAAACTACCGGATCGCCACAGGAAAAAACACCAGTGGGAAGTCTGAAACTGTCAATTTTCTTGTAGAAACAGCCTTCTAGAGGCTCAGAAACCACAGGTTTTGGGGGCAAAAACTGCTGAAGTTCCAGGTATCCACCGAAAACCATGAATTTTTTGACTGTGATACCGCTGGATGAGTTTTAGATCCCGCCTGTTGAGGATTCCAGGCAGTTCAAGGCATATGCCGATAGGTTCAAACGACGAGTTTGACTATCGATAGCAAGTGCAAATGGTTTAAAGTTGCTGCCGAATCTTCTTTTAAAACTTGCAGATCTTTTGCATATATGGTTGCTGGCCTTAATGGTGCCAATTTGGTTAGCTTGGCAATCAAAACACTCCCTCTAAGATGCAACAAATGTCGCTGGAAGAAATGTGGAACCGCCAGTTTCTGGCTGTAAACACGGCCTAACCAAATGGAAGATGCCGGTAACGATTTGCACACCGGGGAATGGGGGTCGACGCCAGCCGTTTGAGAAACAAAGATCGCCGGTAGATAGATCGACTCTGATTTGACCGCAGTTTATGCAGCGTACCACACAGGTACGGGATCTCAGGTACTCTGTACCCTATTAAACAAAAGAATTCTGTAGAACCATAAAACCATTGAAAATTATAACCAACAAAAAATTACCTGGAGGATATCCGTCGATGCCGATTTGACTGCAACAGAACCTGAGCTAACGAAATATTCTGCAGAGATTCTCTGCGAGATTCCGTACAGCCGAGGGGCAAAATTTTTTGCCTTTTGGTTCAACTTTGTCCAATTTGGACTATTTTATAGTCGATCCATACAGATTTGGCCGCTCTGGATGCAATGGTTATATCTGATTTGGGCCAAACTACTCCGAAATTGTTGGTACCTCCCGGATCACACCAAAGAGCCTCAAATTGAAACCCTCGTCAATTTTGCCTTCGATGTCTGATTTGGATGAAACAAAAGGCGATCTTGACTATTTCGACTGCTCCGGATATAATGGTGAAGTCAGATTTGCAACAACACACACTGAAATGCACCTGCAATACAAGGCCACAAGGAGGAAACCCTCACAAAACTGGTATCTCTATCAAGTTTTTCTAATTCTCCAGGTCATCATTCGATGCAAGAGAAGAGCATACTCAACTGTCAAGATCCACCATGATTTGCACTCAAGATCTCTCTAATGAGGGAAGGGAATTGCAAATTATGCTCTGATACCATGTAAGAGTCAATGTGACTCAGCAAGCCAGGATCACCTGCAATCAAGACAACCTTCCACACAAAGATGACAAGAGAAGATGCTAAAACAATGGAGTTGTATTAGACTGTCATATAGTATGAAATACAATGAGAGAGCCTTGCTTATAAAGGCAAGGTGAGAGCTAGAAGGTGGAGTGGAAAGTGGAGATATTCCTACAACATGTGCCAATTAGATGATGATAACTAATTGCACATGTGGAGTATAAGACAACTCACTCCAACTATCAACAACTCAACACACAACTAGAAACACCTAGACATCTAGAAGACTCACTAAGTCAACTTAATATGTGTGAATTATATGTTCACACCAACACCAACCTTTGATTATATGCATGTATGTGAGCATGAAGATGAAGGTAATTTAGATTTGCATGATGAATTAGTTCCCATTGGAGAGCTAGATTAACCTACTCTTGAGATGACACAACATCATTTTGATGATGCTTTCATATGGGAGCATATGGATTGTTGGATAATTCATTCTTCATGGATTAGAGACTCTCTTTCATTGTTGGGCATTGAATTATTTGATTTCAGTTTTGGTTCAACAGTGTTTGGTATCTATATCTTCAGTATTGATTTGATGTGCTACATCTTGGTATGGGTTTGTGATTTGAGTAATGACGTGTTTGCATCATTATATGACAGTGGAAGTGGTCCCAGGAATTTTTGCATTAGCATCTTTGAGGAGATATGTTTGGTTATGTATGAAGAGCCTAGATTGATTTGGGATCCAAGCATTGATTGGATGTCAGTTTTCCATTGCTTGAGGATAAGCAATGCTAGGAAGGGAGGACTGTGATGTCCCTATTTCTGTAATAGTCATGTTTGATATGGCTATCATATTCCAAGGGAATAAGTAGCTGGAACAAGGAGTAAAAGTAACTTAAGTGGTTCTAATTTTAACTTAATTTTATAAAGTATTCTAAGTTTTGTATGACTTTATAAAAGTATTTTATTAAGTTACTTAAGTCAGCCCAAAAACACTTTATGAAATAGAGTGTCATTGTGTACACAAAAATACTTATTTAATAAAGTTCAAGTGATCTTGTACATAAAAAATTCATTTAATAAAATTAAGGTAGACATATTTGGAGAAGGTTTTATAAGGAGTAGCTGGGAATCATTTGTTCATCATTGAGTTTTATGTTGTTTTTGATTTGAAGATATTTCTTCCTAGTTGTAACTTGTTTCAGCTCTAATTCAAGGAGATGGTCCCTTGTAATTCATGGAGAATATGATGAATTGGATGAAAACCCAATTTCATCAATAAAGAGAATTTACTTCAGAATTCATAATTCGGCTTCAACAAATTGTGCGATTAGGATTTTTGTGTTTTGGTATTGTTATTTTTAAGGGTTTGCAGAAATTGCAAATTTACATGTTCTCATATTCGAAGGGTTTTATATTGTTTTAAGGGTTACTAGGTATGTAGATTTGATGAAATAGTTTGGAAAGATATATTGTTTAATGCAGAGGGTTTTTGCAAATTTATTGATTTGTAAACAAATATAAATTTGCAAATGTGGATCGATATATGCATGTCTAGTATTTGTTCCAATATTTGTTTTAGATTTATATCAGATGTTCATTCCAGTTTTGAAAAGCTATCTGGAGGAGTATTGAGCATATTTAATAAGGAATCTGAGATACAGGGTAGTGCCGGATCAAATTTAGAGTTGTTAGATATTAAATATATTTCATATGCAGGTGTTCTCAGATTGATAGCGTAGCATTGTTTGAAGAATAAATTGAACTTCTAATAGAATGTGGGTCCCAACCCTAACAACAACTTGTAAAAGATTGTATAAGTTTTAAGAAAGTCCCGATTCATATATAATACCACATTGTGAAGGTGTGTGGAATTAATAAGGGTCACGATTTATGATAACGCTGAATTGAGGTGCTATCCATTGAGCACCCAACATTGTGAGAATTCACATTTTATGGAGGTTTCATTTTATAGGGAGTCTTTGAATAATAGGTGCACCCAATAAGGAAAGGATAGTCATCACATGAATATAGAAGGAAGCGCATGAATCAGGAATCGTGGGACAAACTAAAAGAAGCAATTATGTTTTGAAGAATTGGTATACATCAATAGGCATGTTTTAAATATTTCAAAAGCAATATATGGGAATTCAAAGGCTACCACATTATTAAGGAGAAGCTCTTTGATAAGTAAAGGAAAATCATGAGTTTTATGATTGCATATACCATTGAGAGTTGCTTGCTGAGAATGGAAATGAATCGCAAGATCATGTGGAGTCACTGAATATTATATGTGAAATTGTGGTAACTTAAAGTCTTTGAAGTGTTGCAAGTATGTGCCTAACCAGTGTTGTCATTGATGTCAACATATCTCTATTGTCATTGGTGTCAACTGTGCTCTTGTTTTGATGCTTTCTTGTAATAAGTTAAGTGTTGAAGATAATAAGTATTTTTGATACAGTAGAACAATTCGGTAGATTTCTCTACATTTCCTGTAGAATGAATATTCTTGTTTGCGGATTGGAAGTTATTTAGATGCATGTCTAAAGATGCTATGCTCCAAGTTTGAGCCTCCAGTATGAAGAATTGAGTGAGTTATGATCACCAGAGTGAAAACTACTTTTTTAAGTATTCACTAGTGACAGGGAGGATGTATTTTGCTCCGCATTCCTCCGTATTGAAGTATTATGATCTATGGTTCTAGAGTTAAGTCTAGAATGATGATAAGTGCCCTCACCTCCAATGGTTCATGATTTGGCGGTCCGCAAGCTATCCTTTCTTTATGACAATGGATGACAATGTTATTCTTGTGCTTTGGTTTGAAGAATCTTCTTGACAGAGTGGTTAGAGATCGTGCAGTTGTTCCTGGTGATTACAATGTGCTTGTGGATGTCTCCTGATCATGCTCCTACCTTTGGATTCATCCGCAAAGAGAAGTTTGGATCATGGATGAAGACTGTTCATAGAAAACTTAATGTTAACACCATTCTTGGCCGACTTGGTTGTTTTCATTGCTTGTGGAGATTCATTGAAGATTAAGGAAGCATGTCGTGACGTGGAAGATTGCATTTGAGTCCCAGCTAAGGCATAACATGATCCACATACATCTTTAACTTAGCAAATTATGTTTAGGTCCAGACCTATTTCATGTATGTTTGTAATATCGACCTTGGAGATTGTTCCAATGGTTGATGAATGTAATGCTGACCTCGATGTACATTCCAAGGTTGATGAATTGTGTAAAAGCATGTAATGTAGTTGCAAAAAATATGTCAAAGTGTGAAAATGGAAAGATAAGTGTGAAGGTGTAAGAAGGGCAGAGTAGAGGAGTTTTATTGTGCTTCAATGGAACCTAACCCAGGCATGGAGTAGATGCTATCAAATCAATTCACCAATCCTTCGGAGTGAGCCAACCCTTGGTAGTGAGCCACCCCTTGGCAGTGAGCCTCAACATTTGCAATGAACATATTGGGATGTGAGCCCTAAGGTAGTGAGCCTCTATTTTTTGGTATTGTTATAACATGTATATATTTCTGTGGGCTAACACCCACTTTGGTTTTGTTGGAAAGAGACACTACTACGCATGACAGGTGTTGTCATTGATGGCAATTAAGACTATTCCACACATCAGCATAACATAATTTGTTCATACCGGAAGTCAGAATAATAATTTATCTAAGTCCGGTTAGCCAGCAATAGGGCATGTGATAGGGTTCAGTATCTTGGTCCAGATCTCTCTAGTGGTAAATCATAATGTGCTGTGGATCTAAGGGAGTCATAAGGATTGTCAGGACAATCTAAATCTAGAATTTTAGCCTCCGGTGATGAAGGATTCAAAAGTTATTAGCATCTAAGCATCAGGTTCTAGTTTGTCAGTGTAGACAAAAGAAGAACAGACTGACTTTGCAATTGATCTTGGTTCAGGATATATGAAAGTTGATGGTTGGGAAATTTGTGATGATCAATAATAGTGGCCAACATGATTGATGATTTGTGAATACCATTTTTTGGTCCGTGTTACAAGTTGTGCATGGATTTGGCTGACAGAGCAAAGTCTTCAATAAAAGTTCTAAGTGTTCTTGAGCCAATTGAAAAATTATTAAAATTCATGATGCAAATATATATAGCCAATGGATTCGAGTGATTTGGATGTGGTAGTGATGCAACAATGGAATACGTGCAAATAAAGGAAGAGATAAGTGCGAAGGTGAAGATCTAAGTTTGGATTATGATAAAGGAGTGAAAAAGGGTAGAATAAAGATGAAGTGTATCAAGGCGGTATTCTATACTTAACTGGAACTCAATCTTTGCATTGGTAGATGCTAATTATTAGTTTAAACACATTGTAATCTTCTTTCTGTAGGCAGTGAGCCTTCCTTTGAGCAATGAGCTCTGGGCCGTGAGCCTGAATGCATGTGCATACACCATTTGTAATACTTTTAATAAAGTCTAATCTTGGTGGGTTAACCCTCACCGTGGTTTTTCCCTTAATCGGGTTTCCACATTAAAAATCTTGGCGTCAATTGTGTTATTTTGCTTCTACTCATATGTTATTGTTTCTAACGTTTCATGGTTAAATCATTAATATGTTATTAGGTGGTAAAGAAGAATTAATTATAGCAATGTTGGTAAACAAATTTGTCAGTGCGAAATAACCTTTGAAAATGACTTGTTGCTCTTAGAGCAGTGACTAAATTATCCCAACAGTTGGAGAAGTTGTTATTGAATTATCAGCTTTCCTCTGCATTTGAGAGGGGCAGCTCCCTCATATGATGGTATTTTTGTGGTTTTTGTGTACTTTTAACCTAAAAGTACAAAAAGGGGACAAAGCAAAACTAGAGGAAAATAACTAACAAAAATCCCAACAATAGACATACGAATATCAACTGAGATTTCATAATAGATATGACAAATTACAAAGGGGTTTTAACACAAAATATGTTTTGATGTGCAATGATAATGAAAGAAAGATAACAAACCTCAACATACGAAAAGATATGCCACTTCCACATGTTCAAACCAAGATACCAAGATATGAACATTATTCATTACATCAATCACATAAAATACCAATGGTTTACACAATCACATAGAAGGATTACTAATTTAACATACGAGAAATCAGCAATGATAACATATGAATACATTTAGAACATACGAACCAAAAGCATTCTTCATTATCTCCTTGAAATTATACAATTCCAAAAACTCTTGTATACATAGTGTCAAGCCAAAAAGTATTCACACAATCTCTGAGTAGTTCTCCAAGTTTTTCCCTTGCAAAAGTCCCCTTTTGATTGAATTACAAAGTTGTATTTATAGGTGAGGTTAGTAACCACTTAAGGTAACTACCTTAACCACTTTTTGTAACTACTGGGTATAGCTACCTTCATAAGTGCACTAACTTTGAATAACTAACTTTCTTTTGTAAAGACAGTCACTTAGAGTAACTACCTAACATAGGCACTTAAAATAACTACTTTGTAAGAAAGAGTTAGGATGAACCTAACTTTACAATTGAAGATAGAAAACTAGACTCAAATAGGAGAAACTCAATCATGAAAATTATTTAAAAAATAAACCAAAATCATGACTTGAGCCACACACAAACACATCAAAAATGAGAACTATACAATATGCAAAGTTGCATTTATTCTCTGCTTGTCGATGGCGCTGTTGATAGAGTGGCAAACTCTAGAAACTGATTTTGTAGACTGGATTCTCTTTCTCGAAACATTCTGAAAAGTTAAATGGTCGGGGTGACTAATTTTCCCTTAGGAATCAGGGTGTTTGCTATCCTCATCTTCCAAGTTTTCAGGCACTTGTGGACATTACTCAATTTTGCCACCATACTTGGTATTTGGGAGACGAAAATCTTCAATAAAGTATAGAGATCGACCAACTTGTCCATTATGTTCTCGTCGAAAACTTCTCTGTTGAAAAGTTGCCGATCAATCATATCCTAAAAACCATCTTGAATTACATGTGATTCTCCCATTAATGATGCACTCGGGAGGATGACACTGAGTTGATCCTGAAGCTTTGCAGATACTCATTCACAAGCAAGCATCAGCCTTTCCTGTTCTGTTGAAACTTGGTCAATAATTACCAATTTCCAACTTATTCTCTCTGTCCAAATTTCCAAGTAATTTTCCTCTGTACCAGGTAGGATCTTTTCTTCTACGAGGATGTTGACATCAATCTCCATCATTTTTGCAAAATCTTTTAGGATATCCTTCCAAACAGCTTCTTCTTTCCTGACATTTTTCAACTCTTTTTCCATGACCTCCTTTTTTATTAAGGTCTCATCATGCACTACCTTTGCCTTAATAATGAAATCAAATGCAATAGATTTGATTTTGTTCACCCAATTCTTAGTGGTTTTTCCATAAACTTGATATTTCTGCAGACTGTGAATAGTACCTTTTTCAATTTCTCCTTCTTGGACCCAGATGGTTGACTGATGATCAATGCTAAGTGGCATGGTAGAAGTGATGACTATGGTCTTCAAGTAAGAAGACAAACTCTGTACTTGTTGTTTTAACTGATCTTTCAAGTGCTTCTCCCTTTTGGTCCTTTCCACTAGCCTTGCGGCTACCACATTGAAGTTTTGTATGTCGGCCTCATGAGTGGATGTGCCCATATCAATCCTTGACACAAAAAAGTTTGCCAGAGTGGCTTCATTCACATTTCTTTCAGAAGTGGGCTGAGCTATTTCAAGGCACATGTTCCTAAATTAGAGTCAATTTTTATTCTAGAAGCCACCTTGATCTTCTTCGTCTTCTCGGATCTCCTAAAGAGATTAGAAACTGTACTGAATTCAAGAATCACTAGTTCTTCTACCTTCCTTTTCTTCAATAGGTTTTGTTCTAACCATGGTAGTGAAAGATATTCTGATAGCTCATGTGCATTGCCTAATTGGAGATCTTGTTTTTTAGGTATTGGTGAGGCTGCTTTCTCTTCAACTTTTTCTGTTTGATACACTAGATCCTTCGAGGAAGGAGGCTCCATAATTGAAGTAGAATGAGGTACTTCAAGGAGAGGGGATTCAATGAGTATGGAAGATGATGTAGTTGGTATGGCTTCATCAAACCTTGAATCAAACATGACTTCTTCTTGTTCTTCTTCTTTTGAAGTAGAACCTACTTCTTTTCCCCTCGACCTTGGTTTCTTCTTCTTCTTCTGCCTGGGTTCATCTCCACATGTGTTTTGGAGATTACTTCTTCTTGAAGGGTCTTCATCTCCACCATTTCACTGGGTTCTCTGGTGAGAAAGAACATCAATAACTGGTGTGTGGGAAGGAACTGATGAAGTGGAACTATCCTAGTGATCACTTCTTCCTCTTGGTGTATCTTTCCTATTTACTGGTCTCATTGCAGTCATCTAGGATATCTTCTTCTTGATCCAGGCTTCTGACTTCTTGATCACAAAAATGGTTCTTTCTCTGACATCTCTAACCTTTGGATCTGCCCAATTGATAGTTGGAAGAGGTTGAGCCTGGATTTCTTTAAAATAGAAGAGATTAACCAGATCTGATTCATCATCTTCAATACCTTCAATGATCCATTCCAACTTGAAATCATGAATTTGCTTTAGGGTGAACCTCGTACAGTCTCTTTTTTGACCTCAAACTCATCTTCAAAATCCTCCCAAAAGTCTTCAAGATTGGGGAAATGAAGGTATCCAGGACCAAGCTTCAAATTATTCTTGACATATCCCTTGCTGTCGAAGGGGAATCTCATCTGGTATGTATACAGGTTGATCGTGGCTAGGGCCTTCTCCATATTTTTAGCTCTCGAGATGGATTCACATTTTTAGTGACCGAGGAAAATAGGGAATGTCACTCCCTTGTTCTTCCTTTCTCGACATTTCTTTTGAACTGATACCAGCTATCTGCAAAGCTCGACCAAAACAAGCTTGTCATCCACATACCTTGGCAATTTAGAAGGGTAACCATCAAATCCTCCTATTTGAAGGTAGGTGGATCTTGGAAACTGAATGAAGTAACTACCATACTTCTTTATCAATAGTGCCACTTCTTTTGATATTCTGATAGCTATATTTCTTTGAATTAGCCTTACTGCTAGCATTGTAAAGGCATCATTTACTTGTTTGAAATACACAAAGCTTTCCTCTATCTGTAGTGCTTGTAGAAGTCATAAACCTAGGTCTCCTAATTTAGAACACCAGTTGTACTTAAACCTGGCCATGATACCAAATTAGTAATTGCATATACCAAGTAGGATGACATGTGGAAGCGTTGGCTTGTGTTGAAGTGAACCAACTGATCATGTATGCAATCACTGATAAGATTGCCCCAATCAATGAACTATTTCCCAGCTGATATGATCATGATGAAAAGATACATCCACATCTCAAACTCAGTTGAGTCTGGGCTACCTGTCAATCTGTGGAGTAGGGCAATCAAATAGAAGATCTCTTTGATGAAAAGAGAGCGATGAAGTGTCTTGGGAAGCTGAGATTACCCACCTCTTGGTTTCACCATCCATTCTTTAGCTAAGTTGTTTAAACATTTGCTTTTGTTGTCACTGAAATATTTGTAGGCTTTTTGTTTATCAACACGAATGAATTTCTCTTTGTATGGCAGCTAGAGGATGATGGTGATAGAAATCCCATCAAGCTTGGCCATCAGGTGCCCATCAATAGTTCTGATCTCTCTAGCTTCAGGATTGTATTTCTTCACACATTCTATCACCAACTCCGAGCACTGGACTGCTATAGGAAAGCATGATGCATTCACTAGGCCACTTTCTGCTATTCTTCGAGACAACTTTGACTGATTTCCTTCTGTCAATGACTTCCTAATTTTCTGTAGATCAATATGGCCCATTTGAGTGTCGAATACCTCCCGAAGTGTGGTGTCAATCATCAGAGCATATTCATGATCTTGAGATTTATACTTCATGATGTTACTCTGCCAAATTTACACTGTCTTTATTGAGATAATCAGAAAACCCATATACTTATTGTAGCTTCTTAAATTGGCATGCGCGGGGATGGTGTAGGCAAATAGCTGTAGAACTTGACTTTATAACTATTAGTTGCTTTTGCTAGAAAGACTAAAAAGCCTTTACAATGAATATCCTGCAACCTTTATATTCTGTAAGACCACATTACTTTGATGCATCCTTAAAAATAGTTTCAACACCTTGTCTGGGTTTCCACAATTTGCATACAAGTCTACCTGGGTGTTTTCAACTATAATATCTAGCAAATATTTCATTCCAAAGCTCTCATTTTGACACAGGTTGTGGTTTGGGTTCACTACAACTGGCTGTATTTACATGGGAGTTTATAAAGTCTTTTCAACAAAACCATTTTATGCATAACTTGTGGTCATTGCATTTTATGAGTTGACATTTATTTGAGGCATTCCTTTAAACTATTGCCAAAGGTTGTCTATGCATTCACATTTTGCATGTATGTCTCCTAGATCATTTCAAACCGTAGTATCTAATAAAAATCCACCTTCCATTACACTTTGCTAGATGTCCATACCTTATTCCAAAGCTCCTCTTTTGGCATAATTTGAGAGAATGCTGGAAAACATTGTGAAACCATCTCATACACCTACCAAGCAGATTTGCTTGAATTCTAAAGCATTTTCCATAAATCCATTTTGTAGTATCCTGTAATAGTTGCATTCCATGAAGTGATATCTCTGTTGAGGTGCCTTCAAAATAGTCTGAATGTCTTCAAAAGAGTTTACATGCCTCCATTTTATACTGCCATTTCTTTAAGTGGCCTAGAAAGCATTTCAAATGCCATGTTTATGCTTTTATATTTATAGTAAAAACACATTCAAAGCTCCCATTTTGGAAAGTAGGGCAAGAGATGGTATTAAAGATTATGAAACAATTTCTACGCCAGTTTATTGCATCTTCTTCAAAGTTTCTGAGACCTTTTCAATGAAACCGTTTCCCGCATATCCTCCAATCATTGCTTTCTAGTTGGTGACATCTCTTTGAATTATATTCTTTGCAAAGGTCTACAGGCTTTGTCTTTTGTTTCCTATTCTGAAAATGTGTTTATCAGAGCAGTTCAAACTCAAAACACTTAAGCACAATATTCCCCTTCAATAGAATGGGTTGTGGAATGCAGCTTTACACCTGCCGATTGTATTTACTTGAAAGTTTCTAAATCTTTCTCAACAGATCCATTGTTCATCCTGCTTCAAAAGCTCCCATCTTTGCATAGGATACATGGAGATGTTGGCGACAGTCATGGAGTCTAGTAACCACTCCTAAATAAAGACTTGGAAAGCCTTTCCCACCGGTCTGTATAACCGTTTCCTCACATGCCGAATATTGGGCATCGTGGGTGAAATGAAGTGTTCGGATGTTTGTTTAAGTTATGATGAGGCACTTCTTCAAAAAGTTCTCAGGGATCATTAGTGGTTATGAAACGAATGACAACGCTTGATGATTAAAACAACGGGTTCATTCATTGGCAGTAAATGTTAGTTTAATAATTGATAAAACTTGTCGATGGAAATATGAGGCCAGCAACTGGCTCTAACTGGGGACGAGGACTGTAAAGGACATAGGAAGAACCTAGAATCTCTGGAAATGAATAGTGCCTTAAATCCATTGGGCAAATAGAGTCAGGAGATGATAGGATGTACAAGGGAGAACAAGGAGACTCTAACAAGACAAAAGGACAAATGACAAAGACACGCAAAGATGAGGCACATGACGAAAACCAACAGAAACTGAAACAAGACAGTCATAATTAAAAACTCCTAACTAACCTATGTACATGGTAGGTGACTCCTACCTCAAAACCACTTCAAGATGATCATGTGAAGCCATTGACAGGTTGAGAAAAATAGGCATCTGTATGAAAAAGAGACGTACACAGATGAGGCACCTGCAGACTCAGTAGACATTTCAGGATGATGAGAAAATAAAAATATGAGAAATATGAGGACTCCTTGAATTGTACACCAAACAACCATTTCTCATCATAAGTTTATGAATCCTTTTGAATCATATTGGTATTGACCCATGTAGTGTTGATCATGTCTTCAGGTATCATGTCGGGCATACCAACTTTCTCTATCTGAAGATCTTTTTGATGGTTTGAACCAAAGAAAATTGTACCATGAACCAAGCATCCTTCATGTGAAGTAAGGAGTGAAGAGAACTTGATATCCTGTGACTGATCTTTCTTATGAAGAATATCCTCCTTTATCATTGAATCATCATATGCAAAAGAAAATTCCTCCTTCTTTACCATTACTAGTTCAGGATCTTCTTTATCAAAGGGTTGCACATGAGGAAGAGAAAGTGATGAATCTACATTATGAATTTTATCCTCCTAAAAGTCTTCCTGTATTGTCGGTGAAGAAATAATATTTTCCTCTCTTGGAAGTAGTGAAGGAGAAGTTAAAACATGAATCTCTTCATCAACCCTTCGAATACTGATATCCTTATGATCTTCTTGTATATTTGTAGTGGGAGTACATAATGCTTTATCTTGAGTAGTACCTTTAGTTTCAATAGTTGAGTATTCTTCTTCAACAAATGGTAAAGGAGAAATGACAACATCTTCTCTACAAAGAAAATCATCATTAGGTGTATAAAGACACCAACATGGAATGAAAACCTCATGAGAGAGCTCTTGGAGCATTCTTTCTTCATTATTCTCCTCTTGTTTAGATTGCATGCATGTCAAGAGAACACCTTGCAACTCATCTTCATGATCTTTGTTCATACTTTGGTCTAAAATTTCTTCTACACTCTCTTGAACATTAATCATGTCAGAGAAATTTTTCTTAGAGGTTGTAGTTGTGGAACCAAAGCAAGTTGTCATGAGAGGAGTGACATTCTTCAAAGACACTAAGAATGTGTCATCATCTAGATAGATTTCTTCTTCGTTATTGCATGTTTCCATACAATCTTCTTCTTCTGTCTCCATCATTTCTTCTTTTTCTTCTTGCTTCAGTGGAGATGTCCTATTATGAGGAAATGTAATAACTTCTTCTTCTCTAGTACGTGCATGTTCTGATGAGCCTCTTTTAAACACTTCCTTGAATACAGGTTCATTTGTAGGAAAAATCTTTGTCTCTTCATTGCTATCCTCATCAGCATAGTTTCTTTTATCTTCTGGTGCATGAATCTCCTTTGTAGGGGCTTAAGATCATGAGAAAGAAAATGAGTCTCCTTCCCATCTTTTTCTTCAATCTTCTGCATTGTTTGAAGCAAAGAAGGATGAACCTGATTAGTAGCAAGTTGCATGCCACCATAGAAACTCTTCAAAAACTCCACTTACTTAGGGTCATCAAGAACTTGATTTTGTTGGGCAGAGGATGCACAAAAAGGATAATCTTCATCATCACTGTCACTGTCTGATTTAGGAAACTACAAGTTATGCATCTGAGTTCTTCGATACCAAACCATCTTTTAGGATTCTCCTTTCAGATAGAGTTGTCAACTTCTTTTTTGGGGATATACTTGTATATTTTTGAGGAATAAATGGCACCAATTCTTCAACTCATTTTCCCCAGCAGAGTCGCCAAAAATCTATTGGTAAATAGATTTGTCAGCGCAAAATAACCTTTGAAAATGACTTGTTGCCCTTAGAGCGGTGACTAAATTGTCCCAACAGTTGGAGAAGTTGTTATTGAATTATCATCTTTCCTTTGCATTTGAGAGGGGCAACTCCCTCGTATAATGGGATTTTTATGGTTTTTGTGTACTTTTAACCTGAAAGCACAAAAGGGGGAAAAAACAAACTAGAGGAAACTAACTAATAGAAATCCCACCAATAAACATACGAATATCAGCTGAGATTTCATAACAGTTATGACAAATTACAAAGGGGTTTTAACACAAAATATGTTTTGATGTGCAATGATAATGAAAGAAAGATAACAAACCTCAACATATGAAAAGATATGCCACTTCCACATGTTCAAACCAAGATACCAAGATATGAATATTATTCATTACATCAATCACATAAAATACCAATGGTTTGCACAATCACATAGAAGGATTACTGACTTAACATACGAGAAATCAACAATGATAACATATGAATACATTTAGAACATACAAACCAAAAGAATTCTTCATTATCTCCTTGAAATTATACAATTCCAAAAAATATTCTATACATAGTGTCAAGCCAAAAAGTCTTCACATAATCTCTGAGTAGTTCTCCAAGTTTTTCCCTTGCAAAAAGTCCCCTTTTGATTGAATTACAAAGTTGTATTTATAGGTGAGGTTAGTAACCACTTAAGGTAACTACCTTAACCACTTTTTGTAACTACTTGGTATAACTACCTTCATAAGTGCACTAACTTTGAATAACTAACTTTCTTTTGTAAAGATAGTCACTTAGAGTGACTACCTAACATAGGCCCTTAAAATAACTACTTTGTAAGAAAGAGTTAGGATGAATCTAACTTTACAATTGAAGATAGAAAACTAGACTCAAATAGGAGAAACTCAATCATAAAAATTATTTAAAAAATAAGCCAAAATCATGACTTGAGCCACACACAAACACATCAAAAATGAGAACTATACAATATGCAAACTTGTATTTATTCTCTGCTTGTCAATGGCGCCATTGACGGAGTGGTGAACTCTGGAAACTGATTTTGCAGACCAGATTCTCTTTCTCTAAACATTCTGAAAAGTTGAATGGCTAGGGTGACAGATTTGCCCTTAGGAATCAGGGTGTTTGCTATCCTCATCTTCCAAGTTTTTAGGCACTTGTGGACATTACTCAATTCTGCCACCATACTTGGTATTTGGGAGATAGAAATCTTCAATAAAGTATAGAGATTGACCAACTTCTCCATTGTGTTCTCGTCAAAAACTTCTCTGTTAAAAAGTTGCCGATCAATCATATCCTAAAAACTATATTGAATTACTTGTGATTCTCCCATCAATGATGCACTCAAGAGGATGACACTGAGCTGATCTTGAAGCTTTACAGATACTCATTCACAAGCAAGCAACAGCCTTTCTTGTTATATTGAAACTTGGTCAATAATTACCAATTTCCAACTTATGCTCTCTTTCCAAATTTCCAAGTAATTTTCCTTTGTACCAGGTAGGATCTTTTCTACTACGAGGATGTTGACATCAATCTCCATCATTTTAACAAAATATTTTAGGTATCCTTCCAAATAGCTTCTTCTTTCCTGACATTTTCAACTCTTTTCCAATCACCTCCTTTTTGTTTAAGGTCTCATCATGCACTGCCTTTGCCTTAATAATGAAATCAAATGCAATAGATTTGATTTTGTTCACCCAATTCTCAATGGTTTTTCCATAAACTTGATATTTCTATAGACTGTGAATAGTATATTTTTCAATTTCTCCTTCTTGGCCCCAGATGGTTAACTGATGATCAATGCTAAGTGGCATGATACAAGTGTCGACTATGGTCTTCAAGTAAGAAGACAAACTCTGTACTTGTTGTTTTAACTGATCTTTCGACTGCTTCTCCCTTTCGGTCCTTTCCACTAGCCATGTGGCTACCACATTAAAGTTTTGTATGTCGGCCTCATGAGTGGATGGGCCCATATCTATCCTTGACACAAGAAAGTCCACCGGAGTGGCTTCATTCACATTTCTTTAAGAAGTGGGCTGAGCTATTTCAAGGCACATGTTTCTTGAATTAGAGTCAGTTTTTATTCTCGAAGCCACCTTGATCTTCTTCAGCTTCTTGGATCTCCTAAAGAGATCAGAAATTGTACTAAATTCAGGAATCACCAGTTCTTCTACCTTGCTTTTCTTCAATAGGCTTTGTTCTAACCATGGTAGTGAAAGATCTTCTGATAGCTCATGTGCATTACCTAATTGGAGATCTTATTTTTCAGGTATTGGTGAGGCTACTTTCTCTTCAACTTTTTCTATTTGATACACTGGATCCTTCGAGGAAGGAGGCTCCATAACTAAAGTATAATGAGGTACTTCAAGGAGAGTGGATTCAATGAGTATGGAAGATGATGTAGTTGATATGGCTTCATCAAACCTTGAATTAAACAGGACTTCTTGTTCTTCTTCTTCTTTTGAAGTAGAACCTACTTGTTTTTCCCTCGACCTTGGTTTCTTCTTCTTTTGCCTGGGTTCATCTCCGCATGTGTTTTGGAGATTACTTCTTCTTGAAGGGTCTTCATCTCCACCATTTGCCTGGGTTCTTTGGTGAGAAAGAACTGTTGGCAAGAGACATTGTGTGGCTTCATGATTGTTGTCATTGATGGCAACAAAGTTTATCCCACACATCCGCAGAACATAGTATGTCTATACTGGAAGTCATATTGAAGAGTATCTTGGTTCAGTGAGCAAGAACAGAGCATGCAGCAAGGTCCAACAATCAGGTCCGGATCTCTTAGAGGGTGTAACTCAGTAAAATGCAGACTTGGGAAAGTTAATAGGAGTATCATGTCTACTATATTCCAGTGATTAAGCCTCCGGTGATGAAAGAGTTAAAAGATATGAGCACCTAAGTGTTGAGTTCCTGACAGGCAGAGTAGACTGAGGAAGACCTAACTGGCAGAGCATCAGACCTTAATCCGGATGAGAAATTGATGGTGATCAAGCTTCTTGAGGGATCATTCATGGTTGGATGACATGATTGATGACTTTTATGTCCATAATTTTGATACGCATCACATGTTAAGCATGGATTCAGCTGACAGACCAGCATTTAGTAAATATCTTGAGTATTCCGGTTGCCAACTAGAAAGATGTTGAAATCCTTGGTGCAGATATATATACCAGATGAATTTTGGTATGAAGGAAAGTGTGTAAGGAGTAGTGTGTGACAAAAAGTAGAGAGAAGTGTGGAAGCAGCAATACAAGTCCGGTATGTGACAGAACAAGAACACTAAAATAGAGGAAGTATGAAGTGCAGTAGATTAGTATATTGAGTCTAACCAAAACCAAACCTTAGCACATGTGGATGCCTCTCTTCAGTTGAAACATCTGGTTACCTTCTATATCCTTGTAGACAGTAAGTCTCTTGTAGGCAGTGTGCCTCTTGTGAGCAGTGTGCTCGGAAAGTGAGCCCTAATCAGCAAGTGTCATTTTGTACATCTTATTCTTTTAACAGAGAATACAATCTTGGGTTAGTCACCCCGTGGTTTTTCCCTTAACAGGGTTTTCCATGTCAAAATCATTGTGTTATGTGTTGATTTTATTTCTGCTCTCATGGTTATGTATGCTTATATGTTTTGATGCTGCGCTAATTGTTAAAGATGAACAGAAAGTTAAAATATTTAAGATAACTGATTCACCCCCCCTCTTAGTTATCTACCTTGTTTCCAACAATTGGTATTAGAGCCAAGTTCCTCCAAATAGAGCCTAATAGCTTGAGGAAGATCTGGGAATCTCAATGGATATGTATGGTATGAGGGAACAAATTCAGTCTACCCTAGATGATCTTGAGCAATCTCACTCTGAAGTCAATAACTTAAAGGAAAGACTCAAACAAATTGATGATTTCATAAATGAACTAAAAGAGAAACTGAGTATCTCTGTGAAAAAGAGAAAGGAATTACTTCAACAATTAGCAAGTCAAAGTGAAGCCAATGATATTGATGAAGATCTAAATGAGAAGAACAAGTTATGTGAGAATCTATCAAAAGAGGTCATTACGATAAGACATGAAATGGAATAAGGGGTTATGAAATTCACCCAAGAAATTGAAGAGAAAATAAAAATTGAAGATAATCTAAAACAATCTCTCAAGGAAAAGTCAGAAGACTGCCACAAAATAGAGAGAATAATCAGGCATCTGGAATCTAATCTTGAAGAAGCTAGAGATAATGAAGAACAACTTGAGAATCAGATAGACACTCTTAAAAGGGATCTTCAAATAGCAAATGAGTACAAAGAGAAATTCAAGATAAGCTTTGCTCAACTTGAAGTTCTTCTTGAAAGCCAAAAAAGGGTAGATGACAAGAAAGGCTTGGGGTATGAGAAAGGTGAAAGCTCCGGATCTGGTCAGAAGAACTCTGGATCAAGAAATCCTAGGAACATGCCTAGAAGACCTCTGGTAAGACAACCAAATGCTCAAAGATATCCATCCTTCAATGGATATTGCTACAATTGCAATAACTTCGGTCATAAAGCAAACCAGTGTAGAAGAAGAATGAATCAGACTAATTCATCCTTCTCCAGACAATGTTTTAACTGCAAAAGGTATGGTCACAAATCTCATGAATGTAGAAATATGCAAATAAACAGTTCATTCAATGGTAGATGCTTTGCATGCAATAGAATGGGACATATGGCTAATCAATACAGATTAAGAGGATATCAGTCAAATTTGCAAAGAAATGTTATTTACTACAATTGCAATAGATTCGGTCATATTACCAAATTCTGTAGAAGTAAGAATCAGGATAAGAAGGGTCTGGTGCATCATAATCAAAATCAAGACAAAGGAAAAGGAAAAGTGAATGTGGATGAAATTCAAAGGGAGATGAACAAGATTTTGGGTGAAGAGAAGTACAGAAAATGTTGGGGATGGATCTGCACTAGAATCTGGTGTTGATATTCCATCTGGAAACTAAATAGATGAGCTCTGGCTCAGGGGGAGTCACAAAGGAAAATAAATTTCCCCAGCTAGTCAATCGGTGCCTGAAATTGGCACATGGAAAGTTGCGGTTTAAAGGGTTCTTAGATAAATATCTAAATAACCCTTGGTAAAAATATGAAAGATCCGTAAGGGGTTTGGAGAGGTTAATCATCCAAGATTGTTTCAGTTTGTTAGTCATCTGGTAAAAGCATGATTCTAACAGTTAGATCCGATATGATTCAAAATTGAAATATCTTGATCTGCAGATAAGTGGAATGATTGGAGAAAGGGAGATACATTGTCACTTATCACCAAGAATAATTCTAAGTGCATCTTAGTGATTCAGAAGGATCTCTCTCAGAACAAGGGAACCAGAATGACTTAAGGTGTGCATTTATTGCAATATGAAATTAGGGCTTGCACAGAAATCTAAGGGTTCTTTTATTCATCATTTGCACATTTGCACTTGAGAAGAAGAAAGAAAGAGCTCTGCAAACAAGATTGCTTCAACCCTCTCAAAGATCAACCACAAAATCCAATTCAACAAGTGATCTTTTCCGGCTCATTTTGTGAACCTTAGAAGCGTAAAAAGGTATTTCTGTTCTTGAATATCTCTCTCAGAATCTTTTGCAAGATGGCTACTCCAAATGTTGTTAAGATCACTGATAGGCCGTGCCCTAAGTTCAAGAAACATCCTTACAAATCCCTAGAAGTTGATCCCTTAGGTGCCTTCTCTAGCATTCCGCATGGGGTTCTGCATGTAGAAGATGTTAGGGTATACATACATGCTAATATTAAGGAAATTGGGGAATCCAAACTGATGGATATCTATAAGAAGCAATTAGTAGATGAAATATTTGAACTTAAACCTCAATACAAGGCCATCCAGGATAAGCATTTTGGAAATTGCATCCACTTTCCCTATTTTGTAGAGGATGAATGGGTCCAGTATGTTCTAAGAAGAATGCATGATAAGTTCATGTGGTTGATGAGGCCAATCAAAATCACAAAAGCTGCCATTAAGGCGGTAACCGGATTGCACTCATCCGGTGGGTTGCCTGCTCTCAAATCTGTCAAGAATCAGATTGTAAGTGAGGCTACCAGATCAAAGTTTGACAAGAGAGCAATGACAATAGAAGATATCATAGATCCAGATATCAAATTTGCCTCTATGATCATTGGCTACAAAATATATCACTCCAGCAGGGAGAATTCAGTGTCTGAAACTGCTATATATACTGCATATCAGATGCTAAGGGAAAATGCAGACTATGATCTATGCAAGCTTCTCCTAAGCCAACTACTAGAAAACCTACAAAAGATCAAGATGGACAAGAAGAACTCATTCAAGTATGGTGGGCTAATACTGTGTTTATTCTTTTACTTTATAAATGAGCTACCTGGATCAAGTGGCTGGGTATGGGAAAATGACAGACCGGTTGCCATACAAATCAAAGATTATATGTATGGGCTTGGTGACGCCAAGGCTCAAAGCACAACACTCTGGGGATATTTCAATAACTTCCAAGGCATGATGCAAGCCAGAGAAAGAATTCCTCAGACAATGGTTGAAAAATATAAGGATACAGTGTGTTTTATGGTAGACACTGATCAGTGCCTAATGGAGGCAGTAGAGCCTAGGACAGTCTAGATTATGCCAATGGGCTATGAGGTAGATGATAAAATATTAGAGCTCCATATTCAACACTTGCTAAGTCAGCCTAGGGACCCTGAGGCAGAAAGGTTTGGAACCTTTCAAGAATTGAGTGTGAAAATTCATGTTGAGCTAAGACAACCAGAGATGAAAAGAAAAGTGAGAAGGGAATAGAGGAAGTTGCCAAAAGATATGGCGTTTCAAAAGAGGCAGTTGATGCAAATAGAGAGAAAGTAGAAAGAGCAAAGAAGGAGAGACAAGAAGCAGAAAAAGAAAGTGTTCCAGTGCAAGCCTCCTCCCAGACTAGATCCTCCAAGAGCTCTGCACCTGCCACTTCTAAGAGCTCAAGATCCTCCAAACTGGAAGCCAGGACATCTGGTAAGGGAGAAAAGAGAACAAAAACCAAGGCCATAAGGTCCTATACAAGTCAGAAAGATGATGAGGAAATAGAGACTGATGAGGAAATTAAGAAAATGAGGAAGAAGAAGAAATCATTAGGTGAATCCTCTGCCGGTGCAAACACAGAAGAAGAAGCAACAGAATTTGTTGAAAGGTCTACTCTCTCCATTGATGATATCATCAAGGCAGTCACTGTGGATGGGAATTTGCAACCAATGACATAATTCTATGATGAGTATAGTGACACAGACAAAATGATCTTGGAGGAAGCTACAATTAAGTACTTAAACATATATAATAAAGCATTCAATGAAATCATCTCTCTAATTCCCAAGAGTTTAGAGAAGGTACTTGAACTCAGAAAAGACAATGCCAAGGCAAAGGATTTGGAGATCCAGGAATAGATACCTATTTAGCTCTATCCTTCCATTACTCCAAAACAAATGAACATGATCTTCAAGGACTACAAGGATGAGTTCCAGAGATAAGCAAGAATGAACAAACTTATGTTCGGAGAGACTAATCATGTAGCAAAAGAGACTGAAGACATCCTCCAGAATGCATTTAAAAGATTCAATCTTCCAATTATAGAGGACATAGATGATGAACCTTCTGACATGGATGATGAAGGACTAAGTCCATTAAAAGAAGAATCTACTGATAAAAAGGTAGAAGAGACAAAGGAGATAGGTGAGGAGAGGACTAAGGACTTCAATTCCTCTGTTCCGAAAGAGGAAGTCCCTGAAGAAGTAAACATCTCTCTTCCGGATCCCCCTGTTGACTCCGAAACTAAAGGAGAAGGAAGAAAAGAGGAGAAATTGAGTCAAGTAGAGGAGAAAAAGGGAAGAGAAGAAGAACACACAAAGAAGATCTCTGATGACAGCTCTGAGGCTGAAAAAGGGAAGAAGTCTCCGGCAAGAGACACTACAGAAGCACTGAAGAATTTCTTGACCAAGGAAATGATGGAGATAGATGAACTAGAATTATTTCAGGGACCACTCAATTTTGACTCCCTCTCTCCATTCTAGACAATGAAGGTAGCATCTTTTGCTCAAGCTAAAGCAAAAGAAAAGCTTCTAAAGTCTCACATGGAAGACTGTGAGCTAATAGAGATTGCATCCGGTGTGTTGGAGAAGATCATGCCATCCTTCCAAAAGGATCTTTCGGCCTCTTCATCCAGTAACTTGAAATCTCTTCTTAATTATGTTAGCACACATTTTAATTCTTTGGAGAAATCAGCAGAAGAGAAAGTCTGGAAAGAGTTTTTGGGTAAGAGATTCTCCGAAGTACAGGGACTCATAGCAAATGATAGCAGAAATCTGAATATTGGGATAAAGAGCCTAGAAAATGCTCTTAAAGATGGCAGAGAATTATACAAATTTTGTTTATCTTGGTCCACAGTGACAACAGACATTGCAAAGGAGGTGGAAGAACAAGAGGGTAAACTATCAAGTTTATCTCAGAATTTTGATCCTCTCACCTCATCCATAATGAATCAAGAGTGCCAGGCTATTGCCACTATAAATGAGATAAAGAGGCTTGAGAAGGAAAAGAAGAATAGAATAAGCAGAATGAGTGAACTAAGAGGGATAATTATCCCTACGTTAGAGGCAATGCATGAGGCCCTAACTGATGCTCAGACCATAGCCCAGACTAGTGATCCGGTAGACTTAAAGAGGAAAGAAGCTTTTGCATTTTTGATGAGTGGTCACATCTCAATTTTGGACAGGATGAAGTAGAGTTGGGCGACAGAAGTTGTACAGTTGAAGACTACCTTTGTGGATATACTTAAGTATATGTAAGTATAACATGTATATATACTTATGCGACTATGTATAGGTTAGTTTTTGCAAATTTTGGTGTGCGGATTCCACCCTTTTCCATTGATGTCAAAGGGGGAGTGAGGAGTAGTGAAAAATGTGGAATTTAGCTAAGGGGGAGCTCCGGTAAAAATGTACATAAGATAGAGCATCAGCCAAGGGGGAGTTTGCTACGACACTTAGTCATTTTTCACTAAGTGTTGCCATCAATGCCAAAGGGGAGATTGTTGGCAAGAGACACTGTGTGGCTTCATGATTGCTATCATTGATGGCAACAAAGTATCCCACACATCCGTAGCACATAGTATGTCTATACCGGAAGTCATATTGAAGAGTATCTTGGTCTGGTGAGCAAGAACAGAGGATGCAGCAAGGTTCGACAATCAGGTTTGGATCTCTCAGAGGGTGTAACTCAGTAAAATGCAGACTTGGGAAAGTTAATAGGAGTATCATGTCTACTATATTCCAGTGATTAAGCCTCTGGTGATGAAAGAGTGAAAAGATATGAGTGCCTAAGTGTTGAGTTCCTGACAGGCAGAGTAGATTGAGGAAGAACTGACCGGCAGAGCATCAGACCTTAATCCGGATGAGAAATTGATGGTGATCAAGCTTCTTGAGGGATCATTCATGGCTGGCTAAGATGATTGATGACTTTTATGTCTATAATTTTGATATGCATCACATGTTAAGCATGGATTCAACTGACAGACTAGCATTTAGTAAATATCTTGAGTATTCTGGTTGCCGACTAGAAAGATGTTGCAATCCTTGGTGCGGATATATATACCAGATGAATTTTGGTATGAAGGAAAGTGTGTAAGGAGTAGTGTGCGACAAAAAGTAGAGAGAAGTGTGGAAGTAGCAATACAAGTCCGGTATGTGACAGAATAGCAACACTAAAACAGAGGAAGTATGAAGTGCAGTAGATTAGTATATTGAGCCTAACCAGAATTGAACCTCAACACATGTGGATGCCTCTCTTTAGTTGAAACATCTGGTTAGATTATATATCCTTGTAGACAGTGAGTCTCTTGTAGGCAGTGTGCCTCTTGTGAGCAGTGTACTCGGGCAGTGAGCCCTAATTGGCAAGTGCCATTTTGTACGTTTTATTCTTTTAACAGAGAATACAATCTTGGGTTAGTCACCCCGTGGTTTTTCCTTTCCACGTCATTGTGTTATGTGTGTTGATTTTATTTATGCTCTCATGGTTATGTATGCTTATATGTTTTGATGTTGTGCTAATTGTTAAAGAAGAACAAAAAGTTAAAATATTTAAGATAACTGATTCACCCCCCTCTCAGTTGTCTACATTGTTTCCAACAAGAACATCAATAACTGGTGTGTGGGAAGGAACTGATGAAGTGGAACTATCCTGGTGATCACTTTTTCCTCTTAGTGTATCTTTCCTATTTACCTGTCTCGTTGCAGTCATCTGGGATATCTTCTTCTTGATCCAAGCTTCTGACTTCTTGATCACAAAACTAGTTCTTTCTCTGACATCTCTAACCTTTGGATCTGCCCAATTGATAGCAGGAAGAGGTTGAGCCTGGATTTCTTTAAAATAGAAGGGATCAACCAGATCCGATTCATCATCTTCAATACCTTCAATGATCCATTCCAACTGGAAATCACAAGTTTGCTTCAGGGTGAACCTCGTCCAGTCTCTTTTTCTGACCTCAAACTCATCTTCTTAATCCTCCCAAAAGTCTTTGAGATTGGCGAAATGAAGGTATCCAGGACCAAGCTTCAAATTATTCTTGACATATCCCTTGCTATTGAAGGGGAATCTCATCTGGTATGTATATAGGTTGATCATGGCTAGGGCCTTCTCCATATTTTTAGTTCTTGAATTGGATTCACATTTGTAGTGATTAAGGCAAATAGGGAATGCCACTCCCTTGTTCTTCCTTTCTTGACATTTCTTTTGAACTAATACCAGTTGTCTGTAAAGCTCAACCAAAACAAGCTTGTCATCTACATACCTTGGCAATTTAGAAGGGTAACCATCAAATCCTCCTACTCAAAGGTAGGTGAATCTTGGAAATTGAATGAAGTAACTACCATACTTCTTTATCAATAGTGCCACTTCTTTTGATATTCTAATAGTTGTATTTCTTTGAAGTAGCCTTATTGCTAGCATTGTGAAGGCATCATTCACTCATTTGAAATACACAAAGCTTTCCTCTATCTGCAGCTGCTTGTAGAAGTCATAAACCTGTGTCTCCTGATTCAGAACACTAGTGGTACTTAAACTTGGCCATGATCTCAAATTAGCAATTGCATATACCAAGTAGGATGACATGTGGAAGCGTTGGCTTGTGCTGAAGTGAACCAACTGATCATTTATGCAATCACTGATAAGATGCCCCAATCAATGAACTATTTCTTGGTTGATATAATCATGATGAAAAGATACATCCACATCTCGAACTCAGTTGAGTCTGGGCTACTTGTCAATCTGTGGAGTAGGGAAATCAAATAGAAGATCTCTTTGATGAAAAGAGAGCGATGAAGTGTCTTGGGAAGCTGAGATTGCCCACCTCTTGGTTTCACCATCCATTCTTTAGCTAAGTTGTTTAAACATTTGCTTCTGTTGTCACTAAAATATTTGTAGGCTTTTTGTTTATCAACACAAATGAACTTCTCTTTGTATGGAAGCTGGAGGATGATGGCGATAGAAATCTCATCGAGCTTGGCCATCAAGTGCCTGTCAATAGTTCTAATCTCTCTAGCTTCAGGATTATACCTCTTCACACATTCTATCACCAACTCCGAGCACTAGACTGCTATAGGAAAGCATGTTGCATTCACTAGGTGATTTTCTACTATTCTTTGGGACAACTTTGACTGATTTCCTTCTGTCAATGACTTCCTAATTTCTTGCAGATCAATATGGCCCATTTTAGTGTCAAATACCTCCCGAAGCATGGTGTCAATCATCGGAGCATATTCATAGTCATGAGATTTATACTTCATGATGTTACTCTGCCAACTTTACACTATCTTTATTGAGATAATTAGAAAACCCATATACTTATTGTAGCTTTTTAAATTGGCATGCATGGGGATGGTGCAGGCAAATAGTTGTAGAACTTGGCTTTATAACTGTTAGTTTCTTTTGCTAGAAAGACTGAAAAGCCTTTACAATGAATATCCTACAACCTTTGTATTCCGTAAGACCACATTGCTTTGATGCATCCTTAAAAATAGTTTCAACACCTTGTCTAGGTTTCCACAATTTGCATACAAGTCTACCTGAGTGTTTTCAACTATAATATCTGGCAAATCTTTCGTTCCAAAGCTCTCATTTTGACACAGGTTGTGGTCTGGGTTCACTATGATTGGTTGTATTTGCTTGGGAGTTTATAAAGTCTTTTCAACAAAACCATTTTATGCATAACTTGCGGTCATTGCATTTTATGAGTTGACATTTATTCGAGGCATTCTTTTAAACTATTGCCGAAGGTTGTCTGTGCATTCACATTTTGCATGTATGTCTCCCAGAGCATTTCAAACCATAGTATCTAATAAAATTCCACCTTCCATTATGCTTTGCTAGGTGTCCATACCTTATTCCAAAGCTCCTCTTTTGGCATAATTTGAGAGAATGCTGGAAAACATTGTGAAACCGTCTCTTACACCTACCAAGAAGATTTGCTTGAAAGCTTCTAAAGCATTTTCCATAAATCCATTTTGTAGTATCCTGTAATAGTTGCATTCCATGAACTGATATCTCTATTGAGGTGCCTTCAAAATTGTCCGAATGTCTTCAAAAGAGTTTACATGCCTCCATTTTATACTGCCATTTCTTTAAGTGGCCTAGAAAGTATTTCAAATGCCATGTTTATGCTTTTATATTTATAGCAAAAACACGTTCAAAGCTCCCATTTTGGAAAGCAAGGAAAGAGATGGTATTAAAAGATATGAAACAATTTCTGCGCCAGTTTATTACATCTGCTTCAAAGTTTTTGAGACCTTTTCAATGAAACCATTTCTCGCATATCCTCCAATCATTGCATTCTAGTTGGTGACATCTCTTTGAAGTAAATTCTTTGCAAAGGTCTACAGGCTTTGTCTTTTGTTTCCTATTCTGAAAATGTGTTCATTGATGAGTCTAATTTATGACTCAATTTTGTTAAACTTTAATATCCACTTGTTGTAGTTATCTTGGACTTTGGTACTTTAATCCTGATCTTTTTATGTCATTTCCTCAAAGCTATAACTTGTTGAGCGTAGGTCATTTCTTATATTCTTTTATGAAAAAGACATGCTATATGAACTATCTATGTTAATTTTACATATGGTTAATGAATATTACCCCAAGGTAGTTACAAATGTGCAATTATTGTGTGTACTAATATTGTTATGCAGATATAATCAACATCCATAAGGAAGAGGAAGATTCTATTGGTTGGTCGCTTCATAAAAAGTCAAACATGGTGATCGTTCAAATGTCAAATGGAGGGAAGACAATAGCCTTGTAACTAATCTTAAATACTTGTTAATCAAATTTACAAGTTACTCTTATGCTAGATCTGTGTTAAGGGTAAATGCAAAAAGATGGGGGGCCAAAAAGGGGTCTTAAGTGGCCACTTTTTTTCTAAAATTAGGAAATGCTGGCCTTGGATGAGAAATTGAGCATAGTTACACTCAAAATTTGGAGATGCAACCAAAACAATGTTTATAATACTCCGAGTCTACTTTCTAAACTACTATTTTTTTAAAAAAAATGGTATAGATTAAGGGGTTCAAAAGAGGGAGCCATAGAACTTGGTGTTGTTTCTATAAAAAAAACTTAACATAGCATGTTTTGTGGCTCCCTTAAAAGGTCAACTTTTTTTTAGTATTTTTAAAATCGCTTATGTGAGAAATTAGCTAACAACATACAGTTTATGCCTAATTTTTATGATAATTTTTTGATGAATATTTGATTTTTTACTAATTTTCAAAGTGGACACATCCTAAAAAATAGAATTTTGGCCGTGCTACCCCTATAAATTTTGAAAACTAATTGAAAATCATTTTTTTCTTTTTTTAATATGTGTAGAATGGAATATAGTTTCTAAATATGTAATTTTTTTGAAATTTTAGTGAATAGTTAATTTGCAATGAAAAAAAGACCAAATAGTGGTTTTTGCCCAAAAACGGACACACAAACAAAAGAAATTAAAGATGAAAGGCTTAACATTGTCAAAATGTGTAAAAATCACATCGTCAAATAGCTAAGAGAAAGCCTAACATTACCCAGGTGTTTGATTTGTTCGACCTTGAAACACATGCAAATTTGAGGGTTAGCACGAATGAAATTATGTGAAATCCTATAGAATATGGAAAAGCACATCTCTGGACATTGGGAAGACACTCCAAGCCTTTGGGTTGGAAATCCAAAGCAAATCCCAAGCCTAAGGCTTGGGATTCCCAAATCAAAACATAATGCGCTCGCGTTATGTTCAACTTTGCATTTTTCCTTTTTTCGCAGAAGTTTGTGGACTGTTTGCCATGTTTGCAATAACGCGAGCACATTATAACATGCTCGCGTTATGTCCCCCTTGAATTTTTTTATGTTCAAGGTTATTAATCATGTATGTATGTATGTATGTATGCCTATATGTATGTATGTATCTATGTATGCCTATATGTATGTATGTATCTATGTATTCCTATATGTATGTATGTATCTATGTATTCCTATATGTATGTATGTATAGTGTCGAGGGTAGAGGAGGGTAGAGATGGGGGTGAGCCAGATAGGGGAGGAGAGGGGTGGATAAGGATTGAGTGATTAAGGTTTAAGGTTGAGGGTTGAGGATTTACGGATAGGATTTAGAGTTTAGGGATAAGGGATTAGAGTTTAGGACCTTGAGGGATTAGGGTTTAGGGTTGAGGCTTTAGGGATAGCATTTAGGGTTGAGGGTTTAGGGATAGGGTTTAGGATTTAAGGTTTAAGTGTTAAGGGTTGAGGATTTAGGGATAGGGTTTATGGTTTAGGGATAAGGGATTAGGGTTTAGGGTTTAGGGATTAGGGTACCATAAATTATAATTAGGGATTAGGGTTTATGGTTTAGGGACTAGGGATTAGGGTTTAGGGTTAAGGGATTAGGGTTTATGGTTTAGGGACTAGGGATTAGGGTTTAGAGTTAAGGGATTAGGGTTTAGGGTTTAGGGATGTACAATTAAGGGGTACCATAAATAAACTAGAATTTAGGAAGGGTTGAGAAAATTTTGTGAATCATCGTGGGCTGGAGATTAGAGATTTTGTTGTGTTCAAGTACATATCCAAGTCATAATTGAAGGTTAAGATATTTCAAAGAACAGAGTGTGTTAAAAACATCAATGCTCTTTGGCTTATGAATACCAACATTGATACAGATAAAAGATGCCCTTCTTCTAATAGAGTATGTAGTTCAAGTCAACTGATGGGAAACAAGTTGTCGAATGAGTTGGTTTAATGGGCATGCCTCCTTCTTCAAGGCCCAGGTGGGCAGGAGTGGGATGTTCAATTAAGGGGTACCATAAATAAACTAGAATTTAGGTAGGGTTGGGAAAATTTTGTGAATCATCATGGGCTGGAGATTGGAGATTTCGCTGTGTTCAAGTACATATCCAAGTCATATTTTAAGGTTAAGATATTTCAAAGAACAGGGTGTGTGAAAAATATCAATGCTCTTCAGCTTATGAATACCAACATTGATACAGATAAAAAAATGCCCTTCTTCTAACAGAGGATGTAATTCAAGTCAACCAATGGGCAGCAAGTTGCTGATCTTGAATTGGTTTCTGATGAAGAAAATAATGATGTTGTTGAAGCAATGGAAGAAAATCAAAATTGTAAGTCTAATTTAATTTATTTCAACTTTCAAAGTAGGAATTTGAATTGTAGCTTTACCTAGAGGATTGGTATAACAAAAACTTAATTATGTTACAAGCCTTTCTTTAAAGAACCTTGGACATTATGGACCCTATCATCTAGAAAAGCACATGGCAATGAACTCTGCCCCACCTTTCAAATCAGATATTTACCTTTTTATTCAATGAAAATGAAGTCAGGGAATGTAAACCGACCATGCATACTAGTAAGATCGAATTCTCTTCCTTCTATTCTTATTACTCTTACTTTATTAAGAGAATAGTGTCAAAAAGAATGGGTTTAATTGTAAGCTAACATAAGGCAAAGCAATTTTGTTATTACATTTTTCTGAGGGATCTCTAATAGTCTAATATAATGCAATCTTCTATAATATGAACATCTGCATTTGTGTGAATGCTAAGCTTTAATATAATAGAGTATTAAATCAATGCAATCAGCTATTTGTTGGGTTAAAATAACTTAGTTTTTGTAATGTTTTGGGAATGCAGGAGTTGCCAAAAATAGGTGAATGTCCTCTACAATTACCAAGAGAAAAAAGTTTAGTAGTTCTTGTGGATAGAGCCAGTAAACAATGGGAGATTATTTGCATGTTTCATAATAATATACCTCCCCTAAGTGCGGGGTGGACAGCAAGAAACATAGATGTACCCCAATGCAAAGCTTTTCTTATAATGATCATCCTTTTGATTTCAACTGTTAATTACTCATTGTGGATGTACCATACGCAAAGCTTTTCTCATAGTGTGTACACCTATTGGAATAATGAACCCCAGATGGGCCAGAAAAACATGCCATATAACATTACTAACATTAAAAAAGTTCATAGCCATTTTTCTGACATATTCTTACAACTCAGATAGCTTTAAGAGAAGAGTGTCAAAAATGATGGGTTTAACAACCTAACATAAGGCAAAGTAGTTTTGTTGGGTTTAGGGATAGGGTTTAGGGTTTAGGGTTGAGGGATTAGGGTTTAGGGTTGAGGGATTATAGTTTAAGGTATAGTGTTGAAGGTTGAGGTTTTAGGGTTGAGGGATTAGGGTTTAGGGTTGACGGATTAGAGTTTAGGGTTGACAGATTAGGGTTTAATGTTGAGAGTTGAGGGTTGAGGGTTTAGGGTGTAGGGATAGGGTTGATGGTCAAGGGTTTAGGGTTAAAGTAGAGTGTTGAGGGTAGAGGGATTAGGTATAGGGTTTAGGGTTGAAGGTTTAACGATTGAGGGTTGAGGCTTTAGGGCTGAGGGTTAAGGGATTGGGGTTTAAAATATAGTGTTGAGTGTCAAGGGTTTATGGATAGGTTTTAGGGTTTAACTTTTAAGGGTTAAGGGTTGAGGGTTTAGGAATAGGGATAGCATTTAGGGTTTAGGGATGAGGGATTAGGGTTGAGGGTTGAGGGATTAGGGTTGAGGATTGAGGGATTAGGTTTTAGGGTTGATGGATTAGGGTTTAAGGTATAGTGTTGATGGTTGAGGGTTTAGGGTTGACATATTAGGGTTTAGGGTTGACGGATTAGCATTTAATGTTGAGGTTAGGGTTAGAGTGTCGAGCGTAGAGGGATTAGGGATAGGTTTTATGGTTGAAGGTTTAAGGATTGAGGGTTGAGGCTTTAGGGATGAGGGTTTAAGGCTTAGATATAGTGTCAAGTGTTGAGGGTGTAGGGATAGGGTTTAAGTTTTAAGGGTAAAGGGTTGAGGGATAGGGATTAGGGTTTAAGGTATAGTGTTGAGGGTTGATGGTTTAGGGTTGATGAATTAGGGTTTAATGTTGAGGGTTGAGGGTTGAGGGTTGAGGGTTGAGGGTTGAGGGTTGAGGGTTGAGGGATAGGGTTGATGGTCAAGGGATTAGGATTAAAGATGAGTGTTGAGGGTAGAGGGATTAGGGATAGGGTTTAGGGTTGAAGGTTTAAGGATTTAGGGTTGAGGCTTTAGGGATGAGGGTTAAGGGATTAGGGTTTAAGATATAGTGTCAGTATCGAGCATGTAGGGATAGGTTTTAGGGTTCAAGTTTTAAGGGTTAAGGGTTGAGGGATTAGAGTTAATGGTTGAGGGATTAGGTTTTGACGTTGAGGGTTGAGTACATTAAGGTTTGAGGGTTGAGGGTTGAGGGATAGGGTTGAGGGTTGAGGGATTAGGGTTAAAGTAGAGTGTCAAGGGTATAAGGATTAGGGATAGGGTTGGTGGGTTTAGGGATAAGGGATTAGGGTTTAAGGTATAGTATCAAGCTTGTTGAGGGTTTAGGAATAGGGATAGCGTTGAGGGCTTAGGGATGAGGGATTAGAGTTGAGGGATGACAGATTAGGGTTGAGGGTTGAGGGATTAGGGTTTAGGGATAAGGTTTAGGGTTGAGGGTTGAGGGATTAGGGTTTAAGGTATAGTGTTGAGGGTTTAGGGATAGGGTTTAGGGTTCAGGGATTAGAGTGAAGGGTTGAGGGATTAGGATTTGACGTTGAGGGTTGAGGGTTGAGGCTTTAGGGTTTAGGGTTTAGGGATAGGGTTGAGGGTCAAGGGATTGGAGTTAAGGGTTGAGGGATTAGGGTTTGACGTTGAGGGTTGAGGGTCGAGGGTTTAGGGATAGGGTTGAGGGTCGAGGGATTAGGGTTAAAGTAGAGTGTCAAGGGTATAAGGATTAGGGATAGGGTTGGAGGGTTTAGGGATAAGGGATTAGGGTTTAAGGTATAGTATCGAGCCCGTTGAGGGTTTAGGAATAGGGATAGTGTTTAGGGTTTAGGGATAGAGTTTAGGGTTGAGGGATTAGAGTTAAGGGTTGAGGGATTAGCATTTGACATTGAGGGTTGAGGGTTGAGGCTTTAGGGTTTAGGGTTTAGGGATAGGGTTGAGGGTCCAGGGATCAGAGTTAAGGGTTGAGGGATTAGAGTTTGATGTTGAGGGTTGAGTACATTGAGGTTCGAGGGTTGAGGGTTTCAGGATAGGGTTGAGGGTTGAGGGATTAGGGTTAAAGTAGAGTGTCGAGGCTATAAGGATTAGGGATAGTGTTGGAGGGTATAGGGATAAGGGATTAGGGTTTAAGGTATAGTATCGAGCCCATTGAGGGTTTAGGAATAGGGATAGCATTTAGGGTTTAGGGATGAGGGATTAGAGTTGAGAGATGACAGATTAGGGTTGAGGGTTGAGGGATTAGGGTTTAGGGATAAGGTTTAGGGTTTAGGGTTAAGGGATTAGGGTTTAAGGTATATTGTTGAGGGTTTAGGGATAGGGTTTAGGGTTGAGGGATTAGAGTGAAGGGTTTAGGGATTAGGATTTGACGTTGAGGGTTGAGGCTTTAGGGTTTAGGGTTTAGGGATAGGGTTGAGGGTTGAGGGATTAGAGTTAAGGGTTGAGGGATTAGGGTTTGACATTGAGGGTTGAGGGTTGAGGTTCGAGGGTCGAGGGTTTAGGGATAGGGTTGAGGGTTGAGGGATTAGGGTTAAAGTAGAGTGTCAAGGGTATAAGGATTAGGGATAGGGGTGGATGTTTAGGGATAAGGGATTAGGGTTTAAGGTATAGTATCGAGCCCGTTGAGGGTTTAGGAATAGGGATAGTGTTTAGGGTTTAGGGATAGGGTTTAGAGATAGGGTTTAGGGTTGAGGGATTAGAGTTAAGGGTTGAGGGATTAGGATTTGAAGTTGAGGGTTGAGGCTTTAGGGTATAGGGTTTAAGGATAAGGGATTAGGGTTTAAGGTATAGTATCAAGTCCGTTGAGGGTTTAGGAATAGGGATAGTGTTTAGGGTTTAGGGATGAGGGATTAAAGTTGAGGGTTGAGGGATTAGGTTTGAGGTAGACAAGGAGCGAATGAGAGACATAGAGAGGGAAGAGGTAGAGAGGTAGAGAGGTGAGGGGGAGAGATAAGTGAGATATAGAACATGAGCTGATGGAACTAGAGGTGAGATATTGTAAAGGTGAGATATGTACAAATATTTATGGATCAATCTATAGCAGGACAAAACGTGAGCATGTTATAATGCGCTCGCGTTTTGTCCTGCTATAGAAATGGTAAAAAAGTGTTGAGCCCCATGATCTAGGCCCACATGCTCTATTTTCATGCTGATTATGTGCATGCTCCGACAAAAAAGAAGTACTTTCATGCTGTTGGGAAGTTCACATGCATATTTTACACATTCTACCACCTTTGCATGATCTTTCCACCACCTTTTCTTCTTTGCCAACTTGAGAAGGAGGAAATAACATAGTTTTCACACCAAGTTTGATATATATCTATTCAAGTTTCAATTTTTGTAGTGTTGCAATGTTAATTATGATTCAATTTTAGGAATTTAACATTATAGATTGGTTAATAGTATTGTTGTTAGTAATTATATTTGAGTGTTATTCAATTTAACATTAAAAAGGAAGCAAGTGGTGAAAAACTCAAATTTTTGAGGAGTTTGATGCAAGAAGAAAAAAAACTACATAATTGGTTACTCTCTCCATTTGAATCTTCATTTTTTAGGTATGTCAAGGCTTTACATGCATGTTCTTTACATTTTCCTTAATTCTATTTGAATTACTTTATCATGCTTTATCATACATGTTTAAAACTCTTCACATTCCCAATCAAGAAAGTAGCCTACAATCTCACATGATGCCATGTATATTTTCTACACTTGGGCTCTTTAATAATTATGTGTAATAAATAGACCTTAACATACCATGATGTCAAACTATACAAGAATAAATCCTTACAACATAATAAAAATACAATCCCACTATTATCTTGTCATATTAACAAGTTAAAATACAAATGAATAGTTGCCAAGATCATACAAGTATGCACATGACATGATGATTTGTATGCACATATCTTGGGCTAGGACATTCCTTATGCACCTATTCATGATGATTTGTAAATACACATGACAACAATTGTTGTCTATTCCTTCACAAGCCACCCAAATCCTAGTATCCCTAGTGCCAACAAAACACCTCAATTCCAAATCCTAGTAGCCCTAGTAACAACAAACATGTCAAATTGGGTCTGCCTCAACCTTTTCAAGCATGAAGTCCCATGTACTCTTTTTATGGCTGCAATAATTTGCTTTGTATGCTTTGTACCTATTTTGGTTGAGTGACATTTACTCTTTTACATGATGATTGTATGTACATTTACTATGAAGGGTTGAATGACATATATTTTAGTTATTTGTATGGATTCATTTCTTAGGAACTAATATTGTTCTCTTTATCATGCTACAGACAAATTCTCCATCATGTCAAGGAAACGATCAAGAATTAAACCAACATAGGAAGAGACAGAAGCTAAGAATGCAAAGAAAGTAGTGGCTATGAGGGAACTTCGTGAGAAGAGGAAATTGGACATGATAAATGAAGACATGCCAATTGAAGAGGAACCACAACCACCACAAAGAGATATGGTATTGGCGGCACAAAGAGAACGAATGCAAAAACTTTGTGCTACAAGAGATTTGAACACCATATTGGGAGACACATCCTCTACCGCAAGTCAACATGTAGGGACACAATCTACCACATCTCAAGTTGAGAGTACATCATCACTCACATGTGATGAAGGAGGTACGCCATCGTTCCCACCTCAACCTCAAGGTATGTCATATATTCCATCTTTGATTGAAGGTATGCCATATAGCCCATCTCATTTAAATATTGATGAAATTCCTAATGTTGAGATGAATTTATCTAACTTAACACCACCTAGAATTTTGCATAGAAAGCCAAAGTATTTGATTGATATTGATGAGAATATTTTGTAGCCAATGGAAGGTAAGATTCTAAAATGCACTTGTAGAAGATATGCTCATAAGATTTGGAGATTGTTCTTTGAAAACTTAAATGAGACTGCAAGATGTCAAATATTCCTTGAAATGATGAGAAGTATAAAGTATAGGTCCATCATGAAAATTCTTGGGTTGAGAACATCAGAGGCTTCAAGTGAAAAATCTATTGTAAAGAATCTAATGAGTGCATATGAGAGTGTGGGTAACACCTCACGCACAAAATATAGTAATGCAACATGGCGTGTGATTACATCGACTATAGTAAGTAGTCAAATGAAGAAATCTCATCTCATTAGAAAGATGAGTCAAGAATTGAGAATTAATAGGAAAACTTTATCAAGAGCCATTGGAAGACGCCAAAGAATTGAGGACACTAATGCCAATGAATTATGGGCGTTCTTGGGGAGACTACCATGAAAAGATAAACCAATTGTTGAAGCATTGAGATCACTAATTGAAGACTTCTGGAAGAATTACACAAGGGTATCTCTGAATCAAAGGGATGTGGTAAGAAGGAGAATCGGTAGTTAGAATCGTGAGCCACATCCAAAGCATTTTTTGGATGAGACTCAAACACAGTTTTATGGTAAATTTCTAGAGAAGTATCCTTAAATTAAATTTTGTCAAAGATATTTTGAAATGCTAAAACCTTTCTATGTTAATATAAATCACACATGCACTACTTGTTGTTGTAGATTACATATTGAATTTTCTAACCATTTTGATGTTTATAGGTCTATATGTTTAGATATGCATACTAACAATGTTTTGCAGGGTTGTGCCATACGTGACCCACCAACATCTTCAAGAGACTTCATATCAAGAATTTTATGTGAAAGAGAGGAAGGTCTAATATTCTACAAGAAATTATGCTTGGATGGCACATGTCATCATTGCGGTGGCTTGCAACATTTGCCAATATGTGAACATATGGAAAGAACACATGCGGTTGGAAACAAACTAGTAGAGTTTGGCAAGTATAAAATAGTGGCATACAATACAAAAGATGGTAAAGAAGAAAAGAGGTGTGAATTGGTTATTGAAAAGATTCCAGTGTATTAGTTTATGCCTATATTTCGTGACAGCATAGTGTATGAGTATGCAAGACATGTCCATAGAGCTCGATGGTTGGACTTGCAATTCAAGTTATGCAAGGACACATTTCCGGTTGGTAGCATTGTTTTAGTTGTCAACTTTGCAGAGAACTACAGTCTACAACCACAGCGTGAGGTGCAATCACAATATTACAACTCCACACAGGTTTCTATATTTGTGCACATCGCATTCATTCATGCAAATGATAGTACAGAGGTTGATAGAAAGATCATAAGGGAGTATAATTTCTATATTAGTGATGATCACACACATTCTATAGAGTTTGTGCAAGGTTGCTTTCAAGTGTTCTACAATGATTTGGCTAGAAGGGGCATATCATTCAGTCAGCATATCATATGGTCGGATAACTATGCATCACAATTCAAGAATTTGCAAAATTTGTATTGGCTGAGTAGGAGGCATAATTTTATAGGTATTCAGCATATGTGGAACTTTTGTGAGGTCAGGCATGGAAAGGGGGAGCATGATGGTGCAAGAGCATGTATCAAAAGAGCCATAGCATGAGAAGAGTTAAAGTATAAAGACAATGCAAAGTTGACAAATGAAAAATCGATTGTCGAGTGGTGTAATGCTTCCATGGGTCCAGGTAATGAAGGTAAGTCTTCAGTTCATAGATTTTTTTGGTTGATAGATGATACTAACATTTCACCATATGAGGATTGTTGTACACTAACAGGATTAAATGAGATGCACTCTTTCAGAAGCTCAATTGCAGGTTCATGGAGTATCCATACATGAAAGATGTCATGCTTTTGTTCTTCATGTACAATTCAAGCCTAGGATGAGTGCGAATCAAAGGAGTGGGTTGACGAATGGAAGTTAAGTTATCTTAGCCCACTTGACACGTATCAACCCCCGACGGCACTAGAACTAACACAGATGGAATCATTAGTTGACTTTGACCACATATTAGATCTAGTTCAACCAAGTAATATATCTATTTGCATAGTTTTTGAAATTCCTAATGTCATCTTACTTTGTAGTGTTTTTGTAATGTTGACTAATTTCATCTAATTTGCTACACATATTAATGTAGGGCACGTATATGCAGTTATTGCAGATGAAGATAATGAAGAGGGAACAAATTATTACTTATATCATTGTGTTGAGGCCAAAAATAAATTGGAGGCCCCAGTTACAGATGGAGAAAACATCAAATACCCTACAGGCTCAGTGGTTATTACTGGAACATGGCTTAGAAGGTACCCACATAAGAGTGTTAATGTTTGGCTGTTTCAGGACTCTGACATGCATCAGAAGATTCTTCATTACTCAAACCTTGTCATGGCATCCAATGTTCATTTGATACAGTATCGGGGTAGACCTTTGAACAAAATCTTGTGGAAGGTGCGTGAGTCTGACCATGAAGCAATACTTGACACAATAAAGAGTAGAGCAAACCCGGATGGTTCATTGGATTAATTTGTAAGTATTCACATTGATTTGTAAAGTCATGTTACATTGAGTTGTAAGTAATCATATTAATTTGTAAGGTTTGTCTTTTTTTATTTCCTACTACACTTTTACACATATACACATTTTTACATCATCATGTTATGCTTCATGGGGTTAGACCTAAGTGATGGATGAAGTTGATCCTGAGAATAATGTATAAAATCTAGGTAATGTATAAAATATAGGTGTCTCTAGGTGTCTTGGTTTCTAACTAGATAATAGGTGTCTCTAATTGTGATGTAGAGGCAATGGGATAGTTGGAGGATGGCAAACTAGACAAGGTTTCCTTATGCTCTAAAGCCCAAATTTCATGATCATTATACAAAATTGGGAACAACAGTTAGAGACTCTGAATTCTTCATGGAAAAGGTGATTTTAGATGCTATGGGACCCATTCCAATCATTCCCAAAGGCAAACCAAACTTGGGATTAACACTTCCTTCACAAACCCAAGAAATTGCTTGTAGCCCTAAAAAAGGAGAACAATCCTAATAACTTTTGATATAGATCTTTAAACATAGAATTTGGACAATCAGTAGATACCCATTTGGACTCCCTATCACATATCCAAAACTGGGTATAGGTTGTTTTGGACGATATACCCTAACCTATAACTCCTCTCAATAACCTAGAGCCCCAATTAGGCCTAAAATACAAAGAGACCCCCCTTAAATTCACACACAGAACTCAACCAATGACTTGAGCACTTAGTATTCATGCCAAAACTATGAATTTTGTGGGTTTTGTCCTCCTACAATCTATTGTTCCCAAAAATGCCTCTATGGTTCCTTCTCTATGTCTCTAAACATCACCTAACACATGGTTTTGTTAGGTTTCCTTAAAGAAAACTTCTTCTCCTCAGATTTCCTACCAAAAAATTATCATAGCATACTAGAACAGACATACTACAACCCATTCCACTGATCAAAAGTGAATCAAATTAGTGGAATAACCAAAAAATGCATGATTCTTACCAAAACCCTAGATAAGGGTTTCTTAAACTATTTTCAGGAAAATGAGTCTTACTCTACTCTAGAATTGTTTCAAGATGCCAAACTAGATGCAAATGAATGTTAACTCACTCTAGTTTCATGCCACCACCATAGTCCTTCAGTTGCACTAATGGTGCAGGGGCACCTAGGTTGTCATGCCTCCAAGAGGGGTCAAAAAATGAAATTTATTTTGATTGAGTCAATTGTATGTAATAAGGTCTTCTAAGACCATTTCATTTATTTTTAAGTCACTTTGAGTCATTTGGGGTCAATTTGAGTCTTTGAGTCCTATTGCAAAAAAGTGTCAATGTTGTCAAGTTGCACAAAGCAACTTTTGCATTTTTGGTGTCCTGCTCCTGATGTGACCAAACTGACAGTTCCAACGCATCTGGATGGGTATGTTTAGGCTAGGCATGGTTCTATTTTTCACCCAAACATGTCGAAACAGTCCGAGCTACATTGTACCGATGATATCCCTGAAGAGTCCAAAGTGTAAAAAGGAAGCAATCTTTGACGAGATGTTACTCGAAAACCATGTCACTTAAAAACATTTCATCTGAGGAAACATGATCACATAGAGTACCTCTATAATAACTCTTAATTTTTTTATATCTCTGAGGCATTTTCCCATGGTAAAAGGTTTTTTGCTGCCCCAAAAATTGTCAGAAGGAGGTAGTGTAAAGTTGCAAAGGGGTGTAACTTTCATCCTGCTCTTGATGTGACCAAACTGACTATGCCAACGCGTCTGTATGGGTACATTTATGCTAGGCATGGTCCTTTTTTTCATCCAAACATGTCGAAACAGTCCGAGCTACATTGTACCGACGATATCCCTGAAGAGTCCAAAGTGTAAAAAGGAAGCAATCTTTGACGAGATGTTACTTGAAAATGGTGTCACTTAGAAACATTCTATCTAAGGCAACACGATCCTATAGAGTGCCTCTACAATAATCTCTCTTAGTTTTTTATATCTCTAAGGCATTTTCCCATGGTGAAAGGTTTTCTGCTGCCCCAAAAATCATCAGAAGGAGACAGTGTAAAGTTGCAAAGGGGTGTAACTTTCATCTTGCTCCTGATGCAACCAAAATGACTATTCCAATGCATCCGAATGGGTACATTTACGCTAGGCATGGTCCTTTTTTCAACCCAAACATGTCGAAACAGTCTGAGCTACATTGTACCAACGATATCCCTTAAGAGTCCAAAATGCAAAAAGGCAGCAATCTTTGACGAGATGTTACTTGAAAACTGTGTCACTTAGAAACATTGAATCTAAGGCAACATGATCACATAGAGTGCCTCTACAATAACCTCTCTCAGTTTTTTATATCTCTGAGGCATTTGCCCATGGTGAAAGGTTTTCTGCTACCCAAAAATCATCAGAAGGAGGCAGTGTAAAGTTGCAAAGGGGTGTAACTTTCATCTTGCTCCTGATGTGACCAAACTGACTATTCCAACACATCCGAATGGGTACATTTACACCAGGTATGATCCTATTTTTCACCCAAACATGTCAAAATAGTCTGAGCTACATTGTACCGATGATATCCCTGAAGAGTCCAAAGTGCAAAAAGGCAGCAATCTTTGATGATATGTTACTCAAAAACTGTGTCACTTAGAAACATTATGTCTAAGGAAACGCAATCACGTAGAGTGCCTCTACAATAACCTCTTAGTTTTTTATATCTTTGAGGCGTTTGCCCATGGTGAAAGGTTTTCTGCTACCCCAAAAATCGTCAGAAGTAGGCAGTGTAAAGTTGTAAAGGGGTGTAAATTTTGTTCTTCTCCTCGTGTGGCCAAACTGATAGTTCCAATGTGTCTGGATGGGTATGTTTAGGCTAGGCATGGTCCTGTTTTGCAGCCAAACATGCCGAAATAGTCTGAGCTACATTGTACCGGCATATTAAATTATTGACAAATATTGAATCATATAAACACATAGAAATCATTTTAATGCATAAACTAACTTGGTTCTTTATTCTTTTATATTATTGTGTTCATAGAGCTCTCTGTGGCCTATTTGTATTTTCTATCTCTATTTTCTTCTTTTTTCTTCATTTCTTTGGATGAGTTAGTTGTTCCCCTTCCTCGAGACGTCCCTTGGCATCCGTGTCCCCTCTTCCTCCCTTTTTTTATGGTTCTTTGGTCTGCAATTTATTATTTGTTGTTCTCCTCTCTTTTTCTCATTCTTCTGATGATGGATCACTGAGTGTGATCCAAAACGTTGACTTAAAAGAAGTAACACAGTCAAATCCAGAAGCATTCATATACAGCATCATGGACTGTGGAAAACTAATGATTTCTATTAACTCCTCCAAGTCAAGGTGCAGATTAAGGTATGTGAAAAAACTAAATATTGAATGGGTGCCTAAGCTAGATGAAGACTTTTTACCCACCTCATCCTTCAATCATTATAATTGTTCTCAAAAGACATCATCAAAACATGAAAAAACTCCAAGACTTGTAGTTTTAAGTTGATTTCCTCCAAGGAGCCAATGTGAGGTTGTTTTAATGGAAAAGGGCATCTTGATTCATGATGTTGAATCTCCTTCCTCCTAGGTGCCAAAATGGATAGTTTAGACAAGAAAAGGTGCCTTAGTATACTTAGCTCATTTCTTGGCAATTTGATGGCTTCAACCACTTGTTCAAACCTATAGGAGACCATTTTATACTTAGGCACTAGATCTTAGGATTTAGAACATCTTCCTTCAAGGCACCAAAATGAGGTTATTTAGACACAAAAGTGCACCTCCATACAAGATGCTTATTCTCCTTCCACTTAGGTGTTCATTCATGATGATCCAAGTGACAATAGGTGCCTAGACTTCCTTTGGTAAGATTTAGTCATTTTGAAGGTTCTAACACTAGGCACTAAAGTTGGAAGTGATTTGAAGTTCATTTTCCTCTAGGCACCCAAAATGGATGGTGGAGACAAGAAAATGTGCCTAGGCTTCTTTTGACAATTTTTAAAGTCTTCCTAAGTTATATTATGTTATATTGACCCTTAGGCGCAAATGGATGATCTAGGATGACTCTAGGCGCATATCCAAGGTGATATCTTTCTAGGTGCAATCTTCACTAAGTTTAGACTTCACTTTATATTAAGGTGCCAAAATGGATAATTTAGAGAGAGGCAAAAATGCGCCTAGAGGTATGATGCTCAGTTTGATGTGTTTGATCAACTTTGATAATCAAGATGAATTGCCTCCCTTAAGGTGCCCTCCTTTATACTTTGAAATATCCTTTCAATATCAAGGCACAATTTTGAGGTTGTTTGGATGATGAAAGGCACCTTGAGTTCTAGGCAAAGTTTTGAGGTTGTGCAAGTAGAGAAATGTGCCTTAGGTCTTAAAGCAAATTTGAGCCTAAAACTGAAAATCCCCGAGGTATGACTTATGGAAGCCTATAGCCCCAATGTTATGTTGCATACTAAAATTAGGTAAGACTCAATGTAATCTCATAACCTCGCCTTATATGCAAGAGGAATTACATTTAATAACCACAATGGTCATCAGGTGCTCATAAGCATATGATTTTGACTATCTTATTCAAAACAACATACTCTTTGCATCCCAATATGGTATAATAACAAGAAATTAAGAAATATTTTCAATTGACCAACTCATAAAGAATATGGATTAGCATACTTATTTGAATATTTTCAATTGAGCAACTCATAAAGAATATTAATATTTTTTGTTCAACACGACGATTCATTTTTTTTAAAAACAACTTTTATCTTTTAGTTCCAAAAGGAGGTTTAGGTGATACTTGAATAACAATAGCTAGCTTATTGGATCAACAAACATCCTATGTAATACAATTGGACTTTAAATATTTGAAGTAGCCATCTACAAATATCCATTCAAACGTGGATTTATAATGCAAGTATGGACACCATCAATAAAAAAGATTTGTATTGACCAAATATCCATATAGGCATACATCAATATATGTCGATATAAGTATAACATATATACAAAATAGCCATATAGGCTTACAAGAATGCCATATAGGCATACAATGTCAACTATATGCAATACAAAATATATGTCCACAAATGCCATATAGGCATACAACAAAGGAACACAATAAAAAGTCATTCCCCTCTGGCTGGTGAAGAGAATAGATCACAGGCAGCGTTTGATCTTCTAGGGGATGAAGATGCATATGTGGGTGGTCTACTACAAACCTGAGGGCTGCTCCTCCCATTTAGTTCTTCCTGCATCTTTACTTGTTACAATAAAAAGTATAGACATTAATATATAGAAATTACATGTTATAAAAAAATGAAACATTTAACAAAATAATCACTTACCGCGACCATATAATCTGTCTCCTCACTTGCCTCAGTAGCAGGAATAGGCCATGGTGATGTCATGTCATATAGAAACCATCCAGATAGAAATTAAACTTTAAATTAATAATCTTTTGATTTTTCAAAAATAAACAACTATAACAATGAATGTAAATTGAAATTTACTAATCTGCCTCGTACCCCTGTCAATGCCATGGAGCTATGAATCGCAGAGGTCACACCATGCTCCATTGCCCTATGAACATCAGGAGGTGTCTCCACAGCTTGTATCATCTAGAAATAAAACAACATTATTCAATTACAAAAACTATAATAGTGATGCAAATGATGGCTCCTAACATACACACATATTCATCTAAACATGGAAGTACACACAAAAAAGCACACAAGTCACATACAAAAATCTAGTAAGTACAATTCATTCATTAAACTATTTATTTTATTACCTCCGTGAAGCTTTGAAGTCCACCACCACTGGCAGGTGTTGCCGTGAAATCTCTAATATTAACCTATTCAATATCCAAAATCAGATATTAGAATACCATTCATATAACGATGCTATTCACATGTAATATTTATAATTGTTTACTAGTTACATACCCCGAAAGTAGATGATCTAGTGTAATATGCAGGTGGAGAACCACTGAAAACTGCATCAATGCTATGACCCTGAAATTTCATTAAAATCATCAAACTAAATTAGTTAATCTTGCATTTCAAAAATGAAATTTAATAACTTATTAAATTTAATAAACTTGTTAATATTTACCTGAGTATCAAGGCCGAAAGTCTCACTCAGGAGGGTATCTGTCATCACCATTTGCTCAGCTACAGATGTAGCCTGTGCACCTACATCCTGACTATCCATGGGGTCATAACCACAGTCTGACTTGCAAGTCTGACAAGCATGCGGTGGGACCCTACTCCTTGCACTATCTCTCAACCCACTCTGTGCTACAAGACTGGCATGCTCTATGATGCTCTGGGTCAAGGCACTAATGGACTGAAGTGTATCGACCTCAACACTCTCCTTCACAATGGAAGGGATAGAAACATGTTCATGGGCTGGTCTTCTGATTACTCGTTTCACTGCCTGTTGTGGGTCAACACGTGCCCTTAGTCTATCTTGTGCTAACCCCCCACCTCTACCCTGGAAGTCCCACATCTCAAAATAGTTTGGCACTTTATTGAGGACAAACTCGCAGTAGAGTTTCCTCAAAAAGTATTGCAGGACCTCATTATTATTGGATGGAGGATGGTCAAAAACCATCCACCACCTTTGCCCAAAATTGTCCCTTATTGCTTGGTTGTTGCACCAATGGATAGGGAACCTCTTGCATGTAATGGATGGAGGTTGATTTGTTTGTGGGTTTGTGAAAATGGAACACAAGTCTAATTTTGTAATTTGTAATTTTTTCACATCTTGGTATGATAGCTTGTCTGCATAATAGTCTCTAAACTCTCTCCTCATATCCGTCCAACTAGATATTTGCTTGCTAATTGAATCTACATTTGATAAATAGATTCAAGGGATTCAGAAAGCATGGACCTATGCAAGGTTGAAGTGGAAGAATCTTTCAACCTTGCAATTATGTCTTCAATTTCTTTTTTATTATTTTCAATTTGCCCCATTAGATTTTCTTATGTTCCAGGGGAATGTCAAGGAATGGATGGAGGAGTTTGTTGTTCGGTAGGTATTTCCTCTTCAGGATTTTGTGGATTTTGAGGAGGAGGAGGAGGAGGTGCATTAACATTTCCTAACAATTAACAAAATTTACATCAAAAATCAACTCAAACCTACCTATTTAGAAACAAATTCAAACAAAAAAACAAATAAAAGTCACTCCTTTGGCCTGCTCGATGTCGTGGCGGCATTTTGGTGACAAATTGGTAAGATTTTGGTGTTGAATCAACTTTTTCAAAATGCGAGCGTGCTTTTTAGGGTTTGTAGGCTGTGGGTGTAGAGGAAAACAAAGAAGTGAAATGAGTACAAATGCTCTTTTTTTTTTTAATTTATAGTTAGTTACAACGCGCTCGTGTTATGGTTTGGTTTTGATGAGCCTTAGGCTTGTCATTACCAAACCATAATGCGAGCGCATTATAATGCGCTCGCATTATGTATTAAATTTTTTTGAAAAAAATTTGGCCACTTTTTGGCCCCCCATCTTTTTGCATTTACCCTTAAAACAACTCGCTTGACTAGATTCCCTACATGTGTAACCTCCTTTCCACTTTCTATGTTTTCCATAATGAGGCATCCTCCTATTCTGTTGGAGTTGACCGCCTTGCTAGGTAGCTAGTTTTGTAGTTTTCCTTCTATAAATGAGACTCTGATGCTCCTTCTAAGGGGTTGTTGATTATTCAGACATTGTACTTGCATAATCCAATTTTTAGTAATACAGTTATAATGTTTAGTTGTAATCATCTTTTCCAATGAATAAAATGAAGTTGTAAGTTTGCATTTCTGAGTTTACATTTGTCTTAGGGAATACTCATCCAAGGGGGCCCACTTGGTGAGAATTCCACCCTCTAGTTTAGTTACATTTTCTGTTAAGCATTTAGTTAAATCTGGCATTGAATATTCTTGCAACCACTAGAATTATATTCTGTGTTTGTTCCTGCAGCCAAAGCAGACAAAGTAGTTTCTTGTTTGTTTGCCCAGACTTTTACTTTCTGTCATGTACTTGATCTTAGAATAGCTGTTGGTTGATGTTCAACATTCCTGTTATTTCCTTTCTAGCAGTTTATCTTTAGCATTATGTCTTTCTTAGCTATAGAATGAACATGGCTACTTTAGAAGTTCTTAGTGCACATACCGTGCTGACCCATTTCAAGTTCACGTCCTTGGGTTGACAAGTGAAATGCATCTCCATAGTGATTAAGATAGCTATTCAGGTTAGATGTCCAATATCTAAGTTACAACTTTAGGAGCTCAGTTGTTAAATCATTGTAGGAGACCAACATTTTTGGCACCATTGTTGGGGATGGTGTCAAACTAAGAAGATCTTTGTAGTCATCTTTAGTATTATTCCTTGCAGTTTTTCCCTTAAAATGTGTTTTTAGTTAGGAAGAAACCATCTACAACCCATTAACATTTTTTGTGTGAGAAGTGGTTGATACTGAGTATATTGCATGTATAGAGGTAGGAGAAGAGATGCTTTAGGGATATTCCTTCTTAATGATTCAACTTACCTAGCAGAAGAAACAGGAGTAAATCCTTTCCTTGATGCATTCCCTAATTTGACTAGTTCTGAAACATCCTTTGAAGAACAAGATACCCCAAACCTAGTTGAAAATCCATTTGCCTTGATAATAGGTCAAGTAGTCATGGCTGCCCAAAACATACCTAATCAACCAACATTTCCATTTCTGATTGTTCATCAAAATGAAGTGGATAATCTCAAGAACATACTTGCTTCAGCTCTCCCCAAGTTCTATGGACTTGCAACAGAGGACCCAGACACCTTCTTGTTTGAATTTGATATCCTCTGCAGAAGCTATGACTACACTACTGATGCTCATAAACTTAAGTTGTTTCCTACTACCATGAAAGAGGTTGCACTAAGGTGGTTTATGAGTCTAGGTAGTGATGTTGTGAATACCTAGGAATAAATGAAAGATAAATTTCTTAAGAAATATAAAGACTACTGTAGGAGTGGGGATATGAGAGGAAATGATGTTTTCAGAATGCAGCAGAAAGAAGATGAAAGTTTGGAGGATTACATCTCAAGGTTCCTATTTTGTTTACAAAAGTCTCCCCATCATGCACTCACTGAGGACTCTTAGAAACTGCTCTTCCTCAAGGGAATAAGTGAACATTGCATGGATGCCTTGGATTTAATGGGAGGAGGAGATATTACCCAAGTGTCTTGGGATGATATTAAGAAGTTGTGCCAAAATTATTCTAGAGCAGTCATGAAGAAAGGAAGAGGTTACCATTCCCTTATGGGCAAAGCCTCTACCAATGGAGTTTCAAGGATGGAGATAAGCCACTTTCTATCTGATTTTAAGCAAGATATTATAAATAATATGGCCACCCAGTTGGACACACTCCAAGCAAAGAAGAAGCATGAAGAGGCTGAGGCAATGCTGGTTGAATATTGTCCTCATTACAGACAAAAGAAGAGGGACTGTAGATGCAAGCTGGTAGCTAACCTTGATAGCAAGCAGATTCCACCTAAGTTCAAGCCAATACCAGTTGAAGAGGATCAAGTCTTGTATGTTGCACAAAGGAGGCCATGGGCTCTCAGACAAGGTATGTCACCAGATCCATTATCATATGTTGGACCACAGTTTAATACTTATGCATCTGGTAACCAATGGCAACAGCCATTTCCATCTAGTTATGGAGGATATCCACCTTAGCCTTGGAACAATCCTCAAAATACTTGGCTAAATTATCAAAACCCTACACCCCAGTGGCAGCAACCTCCAGGGAATTAGCAGCAAACATCTCAATGGAGAGGAGGACAACAATGGCCAAATCAGACCACTAATTACATGCAGTTACCTCCTCAGCCCCAACAGCCTGCTATAATGCCTCCACTTGCTAGCTCCAATTCAAATACACCTAAACCTACTCAATTACCAGCTCAACCCTCACCTAACCCAAATAATATACCACGACAACAGCCAGTATATTTTGCTGATCCAAATCAATTCCCTGCATATGTTGTGAATGTAAGTGAAATACATCTGCATTCAGGAACTACCTTGGAAGCTCCTTCAAGACTCGTTATTACTGAGCTTTCTGATGAAGAAGTGGAACCTAGCAAAACCCCCATTCAATCAAATGTACCTAAAAATCTTGAACCAATGACAGTCAAACAGACTCCCCAAGAACCACCATTTCCATAAAGGTTAGAAACTATGAAACAAATGGTAGTAGAAGAGGAACCCACTTTTGACATTCTAGAGCAACTGAAACATGTATGTGTCAAGATTCCTCTATTTCAAGCCATAAAAGATGTTCCTATATATGGCAAAGAAATTAAAGAAGCATGCCTTAAGAAGCCAGGCAAAAAAAGAAAAGACCCCACTATGGTTCATGTGGTGGGACAGTTGGCTGACATCATGATCGAAAAAGTGATTGTTCCCAAATATAATGATCCAGCAAGTCCTATGGTAGGAGTTGTTATAAATGGAATCCAAATCAGAAATGCTCTGATTGATCTTGGAGCAGCCATAAATGTAATGACAAAGGATTTCCTACAGCAACTGAATGTTGTAGCCATGTGACCAACTCCTACTATCCTGCAGCTTGCTAATAGCTCGACTATTAAACCTGATGGGATAGTTGAGGATCTTGTGGTATTCCTGGACTCATGGGAATATTCACCTGATTTCATGATACTTTCTCCTAAAGCTACATTGGGAGGATACCCCATTATTTTGGGAAGGTCGTGGTTAGCCACAACAGATGCTTATATTGGGTGTCAGTCAGGAGACATGACCATCTTTGATGGGGGAAGCACTAAAACACTCGTTCTTTACCCACCTGCACAGCCATATCATGATATGGATAATCCTGTTTGGCCTCATGTTGGTGAAGAGGTGGAGGAAGCTAATTCTGTGGAGCAACTTATGATGATAGGTAGAAGTTCTTTCCTGTAGCTTCAAGGAGAGGAGGAAGTGTTGTCTAATATAATTCAAAATCATTGTGAAGTAGAGGAAGCATCATCCTCTCATTCTGCCGATCCAGCAAGGATACTTGTTCCAATTTTTCCTGCAGCATCAGGTATGTTACATACATTGCTTCCACAAGAAATTAAGATACCTAGCATTAATGAAGTAACTATGGTTGACTTCACAACTCAAGTGGAAATTTCAGAAGAAAAATATCTCAATATTAAAAGCAACTTGACTCAAGCACAACAACTGTCCTTGACAAATTTGTTAAAGAAACATAAAAATGCTTTTACATGGGATTATCATGACATGAAAGGATTGGATCCTACATTATGCACCCATAGGATTTATATTCAGGAAGATTGTACACCAGTAAGACTACCACAAAGGAGAATCAACCCTGCACTAAGAGAAATTGTAGAAACTATTAGATGCAGGATTTATCTACCCAATCTCAGATAGCCAATGGGTGTCTCCTTTGGTTCTTGTGCCCAAGAAGGGAGGAAAATGGAGAGTCTATATTGATTATAGAGAATTAAATTCTTCCACCAAAAAGGATCATTTTCCCCTTCCTTTCATAGACCAAGTATTGGACTCACTTGCAGGAAAGTAGTACTTTTCCTTTTTGGATGGATTCAACGGTTTCAATTAGATTCAGATTGCACCTAAAGATCAAGAGAAAACAACATTTACATGTCCTTGGGGGACATATGCCTACTCAGTACTTCCATTTGGCTTATGCAATACACCTGCAACTTTCCAAAGAGCAATCATTAGCATATTTTCTGATATCTCACATGATTGTATGGAAATCTATATGGATGATTTCACTACTTATGGTGCTACTTTTGAAGAGGCATTAGTAAACTTAAGCAAGGTGTTGGAAAGATGTGAAGACCACAGCCTATCCTTAAACAGTGCAAAGTGCTTCATGAGGATGCAGGAAGGAGTAGTACTTGGCCATTACATTTCTCCAAAAGGAATACAGGTAGACCCAACAAAGATTGAATTCATCATCAATCTGCCCATTCCTACAAAGCAAAGGGATGTCAGAAGCTTCTTGGGTGATGCAGGGTATTATAGACGTTTCATCAAAGATTTCAGCAAAATGGTATCCCCATTATATACTCTTCTTACAAAGGATGCTGAATTTCAGTGGAATGAAGACTATGACAAAGCATTTTCTGATTTAAAGGTAGCCTTAACCCATGCTCTTGTACTTAAAGGCCCCAGTTGGGAACTTCCTTTCCACATTCATACTGATGCATCAGATTATGCCATAGGAGCAGTTTTAGGCCAGAAAGGAGTCATTGAGCATGCTATTTATTTTATTAGCAAAAACTTACAGGGTGCTGAGTTCAACTATACAATAACATAGAAGGAAATGCTAGCAGTCATCTATGCACTTAATAAATTTAGGCACTACATAACCGGTTATCAAATCTTTGTGCACACAGATCATGCAACCATTAGGTATCTCATGAACAAACCTCTCATAGCTGGTCAATTAGCAAGATGGGTGTTGTTAATGCAAGAATTGGACATCACTATTGTGGATAAGCCAGGGAAGGCCAATGTGGTTGCAGACTTTCTTTCAAGAATGACTACATTAGAGGATAACCAATTCATTGATGACTCTTTTCCTAATGAACATTTGTTTTCACTCACTGTACAAACACCTTGGTATGCTGACATAGCCAATTACCTAGTAACAGGAAGAGTCCCTCCTCACTTCTCTCCTAAGGAAAGGAGGGTACTAATTGAAAAATATTTTCCTTTTTCATGGATTGCTGGATGTTTGTTCTACACTGGACTAGACAATGTCATGAGGAGATGTGTGAGAGAAGATGAAACATATGACATTTTGCATGCCTGTCACAATGAACCTTGTGGAGGACATTTTACAGCAAAGTGAACAACAATGAAGATTTTGAATGCAGGTTATTACTGGCCTACACTATACAAGGATGCAACAAGATATACCAAGAAATGTGATAGCTGTCAAAGGATGGAACGGCCAACAAAATCCGATGAGATGCCCCTTTATCCTCAGCTTGTGATTACTCCATTTGATAAGTGGGGATTAGATTTTGTAGGACCCATTGATCCTCCATCTAATGGTAAATCCTATATCTTAGTATGCACTGATTATGTAACTAAATAGGTAGAAGTTAAGGCCATGAAGCATGCAAGAGATAGTAAGGTTGCAGAATTTCTCTATGAGGAAATCTTTACATGGTATGCAGTTCCCAGAGAATTAGTCACTGATCAAGGAGTTCAATTCACCTCAACTCTAGTTGCAGTACTAGTATAGAAATACAACATAAGGCACAAGAAATCTTCTCCTTATTACCCTCAGGCTAATGGCCAAGTTAAGTTGACTAACAGAGAAATAGAAGCCATTTTGACCAAAATTGTGGCTATCCATAGGAATGATTGGGCAAATAGGCTACCAGAAGCTGTCTGGGCCTATAGGACAACCTGGAAAACAACTACTGGTTTTACTCCTTTTGAGTTACTATATGGCAAAACAGCCATGATGCCTATTGAATTTGAACAGAAAACTCTTCGGACTACACTTGACTTGGAGATGGATCTATCTAAGGCACAAAAAGAAAGAATCATGCAGCTCAATGCTTTGGATGAGATGAGAAAAGTAGCTTTCCATCATATAGAAGTGGTATAGAATTAGAGAATAATGTGGCATGACAAATACATCAAAGATAAGAAATTCTATCCTGGTGACTGGGCTTTGCTTTATGACTCAAGGTATCAGCATAATGCAGGAAAATTACAGACAAGGTGGCTAGGACCATATGAGGTTGCTGAAGTTTTTACCAATGGTACTGTTCAACTCACTACTATTGACCCTGTCAGATTTAAGCTATTAGTCGATGGTCATCGACTCAGGTTATATCACAAGCCAACCTCCAAAGAAGAATTCCTGCAACAATTCACTCAGCATGTAACTCTTGAACTTCCTGCAGCCAAAGGTAGTGGACCTAGTGTCCCTCCTTCTAGCTAACCAAGGTACGACACTTGTCATAATAAAGACTTCCACATTTGTGGGAGTCCACTCTTTCACTTCTTCACCCATCCACCCACCCATATCCATTCTTCTCTCTTCCATCACGTGTATTGATTACACTTCATCCCATCTCACTTCAGACCACTCCACTTTCATTCATTTCTCAATAAATTCTTAAGCATTAACCGCTACTTTCTCCATGATTTTTGCAACCGATCTTCCACAAATCAAGGTGCGCACACTTTAATAATTCTCTCTTAATTATCTTTTAGTTCATTCCTTTAATTATTGTACATTAATATCAATATTTCTCATAGCATGTCATTATTCCCTTCCTTGTCCTGTCACGCATCACCATTCTGCATGTATGGACACATGCTCAAATTTAGGTTGGGGAGGGAGTGTTAATATGATGTCCACGTGTCAGTCCATCCATATGCTTGATGCCAAAATGTTAGTAAAATCTGTGAAGGGACATTTGACGCAAAGGTGGAATAGTTTGTCTGATGAGCTAAAACAAGCAGAGCCTCACTCTCTGCAGAATTATGCTGCAACATGTAAAAGAGTGGATAGATATATATAGATTGGGAGAACAAAGGGGCAATTCTAGCTTCCCTTAATCTTTCAACCACCTATCCTATTGTGGCATGTGCCAAATTATAGATTTTATAAGTATGATATTGCTGAAGAGAGACAAAGATGGAACAGGTTGAATAGGCAACAAGGGTTCTATTGGGATCTGACCTCACGCACCAAAGAAACTGATATAGGACAACTGGTAGTTGCTAATTTCAGGGCATTAACCAAGAAAAAGAACAACCCTTCATCTGCTGGAGGACCAGCAAAGTCTTAGGTTGGGGAGAGTGATGAGTCTAATTTATGACTCAATTTTGTTAAACTTTATTAACCACTTGCTGTAGTTATCTTGGACTTTGGTACTTTAATCCTGATCTTTTTATGTCATTGCCTCAAAGCTACAACTTGTTGAGAGTATGTCATTTCTTATATTCTTTTATGACAAAGACATGCTATATGAACTATCTATGTTAATTTTACATATGGTTAATGAATATTACCCCAATGTAGTTACGGATGTGCAATTATTGTGTGTACTAATATTGTTATGCAGATATAATCAGCATCCATAAGGAAGAGGAAGATTCTGCTAGTTGGTCGCTTACCATAAAAAGTCAAACATGATGATCATTCAAATGTCAAATGGAGGGAAGACAACCGCCTTGTAACTAATCTTAAATACTTGTTGAGCAAATTTAGGAGTTACTGTTATGCTAGATCTGTGTTAAAGCAACTCGCTTGACCAGATTCCCTGCATACATAACCTCCTTTCCACTTTCTATGTTTTCCATAATGAGGCATCCTCCTATTCTGTTGGAGTTGACCACCTTTCTAGGTAGCTAGTTTTGTCATTTTCCTTCTATAAATAAGATTCTGATGCTCCTTCTGAGGGGTTGTTGATTATTCAAAGATTGTACTTACATTATCTAATTTTTAGTAATACAATTATAATGTTTAGTTGTATTCATCTTTTCCAATGAATAAAATGAAGTAAGTTTGCATTTCTAAGTTTACATTTGTCTTAGGGAATACTCATCCAAGGGGGCCCACTTGGTGAGAATTCCACCCTCGAGTTTAGTTACATTTTCTGTTAAGCATTTAGTTAAATCTGGCATTGAATGTTCCTATAGCCACTAGAATTCTATTCTATGTCTGTTCCTACAGCCAAAGCAGACAAAGTAGTTTCCTATTTGTTTGCCCAGACTTTTACTTTCTATCATGTACTTGATCTTAGAATGGTTGTTGGTTGATGTTCAACATTCCTGTTATTTCCTTTCTAGCAGTTTATTTTCAACATTATGTCTTTCTTAGCTATAGAATGAATGTGGCTACTTCATAAGTTCTTAGTGCACATATCAGGCTGACCCATTTCAAGTTCATGTCCCTGGGTTGACAAGTGCAATGCATCTCCATAGTGATTAAGATAGCTATTCAAGTTAGATGTCCAATCTCTGAGTTACATCTTTAAGAGCTTAGTTGTTAAATCATTATAGGAGACCAACATTCATCAAAGCAGTTCAAACTCAAAACACTTAAGCATGATATTCCCCTTCAATAGAGCGGGTTGTGGAATACTGCTTCACACCTACCGATTATATTTACTTGAAAGTTTCTAAATCTTTCTCAACAGATCCATTGTTCATCCTACTTCAAAAGCTCCCATCTTTGTATAGGCTGCATGGAGATGCTGGTGACGGTCATGGAGTCTGGTAACTGCTCCTAAATAAAGACTTGGAAAGCCTTTCCCACCGGTCTGTATAATTATTTCCTCACATGCCGAATATCAGGCATCATGGGTGAAATGAAGTGTTCAGATGTTTGTTTAAGTTATGACGAGGCACTTCTTCAAAAAGTTCTTGGGGATCGTTAGTGGTTATGAAACAAATGACAACGCCCGATGATTAAAACAACAGGTTTATTCATTGGTAGTAAATGTTAGTTTAATAATTGATAAAACTTGTCGATGGAAACATGAGGCCAACAAGCAAGTATTAAATTTTTGAGACAACTGATTCACCCCCCCCTCTCAGTTGTCTGCCCTAATTCCAACAATTGGTATCAGAGCAAGGTTCCTTGAAAGAAGTTTAATAGCTTGAGGAAGATCAAGGAAGGATTGACAATGGGTTCACTCAAAGAACAACTTCATTTGGCTTTAGAAGATCTTGATCAGTCCAAAGAAGAAATAGTTGATCTGAAAGAGAACCTTCAAGATGCTGATAATTGCATTGAAATGCTAAAAGAAAAACTTAAGAAATCTATGGAAAGGAAAAAGGAGTTTCTTCTGCAACTAAATAATCTTACTAAGGAAAATGGAATGAATGAAGCTTTGGAAGAAAAAACAAAGGAATGTGAGAAGCTAACAAAAGAAGTTTCTGTTCTAAAAATTGAGATGGAATCCGAGGTGATGAGGCTAACCAAGGAAATTGAAGATAGGAAGAAAATTGAAGAAGACCTAAATCAAATTCTAAAAGAAAGAACTGAAGAATGCTGCAGATTAGATGGAATAACTGGCCATCTAGAGTCTAATCTACAAGAAAGCAGAGACAATGAGAGAGAACTTGAAAGGCAAATTGTCATTCTTAGACATGACCTAGAAATTGCAAATGAATACAAAGAGAAATTCAAGATAAGCTCAGCTAAACTTGAAGCACTACTTGAAAGTTAGAAGAAGACTAATGACAAGCATGGTCTTGGATATGAGAAAGGTGAAAGCTCCAGATCCGGAAAAAGAAATTTTCAACCAAGGAATGGGAGAAACAGACCTAGAAAATCTTCGGTAAGACAACCTAATGCTCAAAGGTATCCATCTTTCAATGGAAACTATTTCAAATGTAGTAGATATGGTCATAGAGCTAACCAATGCAGAAGTCAAGTGAATCAAAATGCATCATCTTTCTTTGGTCAATTATTTAATTGTAAGAGGATAGGTCATAAGGCTGAGGAATGTAGAAATAGATCAATGAATCCTCCTAAGAACAAGCAAGTGTTGAATGGAAGATGTTTTACATGCAATAAGCTTGGGCATATTGCAATGCATTACAAATCTAAATGTTGGAACTAGACAACTGAGAGGAGGGGGGTGACTTAGTTGTCCCACAATATCTTTTCTACCTTTAACCTTCTTTATTATCTTACTATCAGATTAGTGATGTAAACATTAAAGCATAAATCAACAACATAAGAGCAGAAATATAATCAACACACTTGACACAGAGATTTTGACATGGAAACCCAGTTAAGGGAAAAACCACAGTGGGGTTAACCCACAAAATGCATACCCTATTAAATGTACTTAATAAAATAGAAGGCACATGCCTTCGGGTGCACTGCTTAGAGCTCACTGCCTAAATAATTTATTTAGAAAGAACTGACTGAGAAATAACATCTACTTCATGCCTGATTCAGTTTCAATGAATGCTCAAGAACTTTTGCTTTGTCCCAAACTCTTCTTCACACTCTATACTTCTCTCGCTCCTTTTCTTCTCTGATGTACTCCAGATCCTTTCTTCAGATGAAAAGTAGACTTATGATGTGGTAAAAACAATCAAGAATTTTAGAACTTATCTGGTTGGTGCTATAATTGTTGCATATGTACCTTCAACTATTGTAAAAGACATTTTCACTCAGCAAGAAGTCACTGGCCGAAGATGCAGATGGATCAATAGGATCCAGAAATTCAATATCACAATCAAGATTACAAAGCTTGTAAGAGGAAAAGGGCTGGTGAAACTGATGGCTGAGTCAATTCTAGAAGCTAACCAGATAAACAAGGTTGAGTACGTTGATACTTCTCCTATTTGTGATATGCAAACTGTAGGGTGGTATAGAAATGTATATTATCTAAAAACTTTTCATGCCCTAAGGGGATGACAAATAATGAAAGGAGGACTCTTAAGCTTCAAGCCATCGAGTATATGATTATTGAAAATGAATTGTGGTGGAGAAGTATTAATGGAGTGCTACTCAAATGTGTGGATGGAAAACAAGCTCAGGAAATCTTGTATGAAATGCATAGTGGTGTGTGTGGTGGCCATTACATGGCCAGGACTACTACTCACAAGGTCTTGAGAGTGGGGTTCTAGTGGCCAACACTTTTCAAAGATGCTCAAAAAATGGTAAGAGCATGTGATGCGTGCCAAAGATTTGCTGGTAAGTTGAAATTCTCTAGAAATTTACCTCTTAGACCAATTTCAGTCCAGGCACCATTTCAATATTGGGGGATTGATTTCATAGGAGAGATTGTAGAAAATTCAAGTGGAGGTCATTCATGGATCTTAGTAGCTACTGATGGAACTTGTATTTGTGGACGTCAGCTTGATAAGGGAAATTGCCAAGTGTTATGACCTGGAGGACAAAGCCATAAAGAGTGTCGATATTGGGGGATTGATTTCATAGGAGAGATTGTAGAAAAGTCAAGTGGAGGTCATTCATGGATCTTAGTAGCTACTGATGGAACTTGTATTTGTGGACGTCAGCTTGATAAGGGAAATTGCCAAGTGTTATGACCTGGAGGACAAAGCCATGGATCTTAGTAGCTACTGATGGAATCCACAGAATGGAGATGAGTAGAACCCAGGTTATAAAAAATTTCAAGTTAGACCCCTCTGCTACAGTTGCTATTCATTTTAGTGCATTGAAAAACCCACAAGCTTCCCTGGCATAGAAGAAGAGATTCAGGTAAGAAAGGGCAGAAATTTGTTGCAAAGGAATCAGAGCCCTTTAGCTATGATGAATTTGAAGATTATTTCAAGAACACCTACTATGCACTATGTCAAGTTTTAGGCAGAAAATTTGATTTGAGTGTGCCCATCCCTTTGATGGTTATGGTTGTTGACATTCAGGATAGGAAGCTGCATAAGGGTTTTGACTTTGCTTCATATGTTGCTGGTAGAATTCATTATGAATTGACCAAGTTAAAGGATCCTAAAGCTCCTCTAATTTTTAAGAATTATTCTTTGTTCATGCATATGTTGTTGTGGAGTAGAGTGATAATTTGGTCCAAATTCTTTGACCTCACCACAAAGGATCTAGAGATGACAGTGATTTACCAGTGTAGTTATGGACTTACATTTGGGATCAACACTATCCTAAGCCAAATTTTATTTCTTTTAGCAATAAGTTGGTATTTGTTGTCTTGGAAAACTTGGGGTTAAGACCTATGGAGAGAGTTTCTACGTCTCTAATGGAGATTCTGAGGCCTAAGCATTTCAAACCTGATACTCTGATTAAACACAATTGGGGAGATTGGTACTTCTTCAATACATGCACTATCTCCAGAGTGTATGGTGACATGGTTCCACCTCATTGCCTTCTCGTCTATGTGTTTGATAGACTTGCATTTATGGAAATCATGTGGCAACTAGATTCTATACACAAAGAGCATTTCGGGAATGCTAAGAAGGGGTCATTCATCCTAGGACAACTTGCTTTCTCCCATTTCAGGATCACCTCTAAGGAGGGTATTGATAACTTTGTAGGAATGTTGAGATCTTATAGGATGGACATGGAGAAGATAAGGAGATGTGATCCTAAGGGATTCATCAATGGTACAAGGAAACATGTGGGTAGGTCCAGTTTCTCCCACTAGTTTCTATACTCAGAAGATATAATAAAAAATCTAGTGTCACGTGAGGAAATTGAGAGATGAAAGGATGCTTGGCATTATGTGATTGACTTTGAAGGGGATATAATCAAGATGAATCCAAGATATGTTAGTCCTTATGTCCACATCCCTAGTCTTTTTTAGAGGGCTATGAAGATGTTGGAAGACCATGAAAATGGCTTATTCATATAAAAAGTAAATAAGGCTGTAGAGGTAGCAGGAATGAAGAAGGATGAGCATTTGGCTGTATTTAACATCAAACCTACTGGGTCTTCTATCCGTGTCTCTCTAGGTCACCAAATGGATATTGGAGAGGAAGAAGTTGTTAAGCCTCTTGTTGATTATTTTGTTCATAACAAAAATGGAGCTACTATGAAGGAATAGTTTGCTGAACATGTTCCAAATGATGAGGACGTGCAAAAAAATTTCCCTTCTCCTCACATAAATGATGCCATTGATTCTTTCATTCCCCCTGACAGAATGGTTTATACCACTTATAATGAAGAAATTACTGACGCTGATGATGATGTCAAAATAATGGCATGTAGAGAATTCATAAGTGATGAGTCCTTTGTGCAAACAAGGGAATTCAAGGAGTTTGTAGCCTAGGTTAAAGTAAAGAAATTTATGATAGACTTGAAAAGATAAAGGAGGGAGTGGACCCCTCGATGCATGAGGAAGTCATATGAAGAGAGGAAGAAAAAATTCAAAATGAGATTATAGCAATTTCACCTGCAGAAGGTAGAAAATTGGTTCAGCAAAGTAATATTATTTTATTGCCTAGTTGGGATATTTCATCTTCCATTATTTTGATGCAGTAAAAGTGATAAGGAAGCCCTTGTTTCTAAAGAGCATATTGATAATAGAGTGTTTGGCTCAGCCTATAGTACAATTTTGCATGCAATGGCAATTTGGTCGATGGCCCCAAATACAGGAAAACCAAGGCTAGTTAGATCGGTGGGGAACATTACTAGAGAAGTTATCATAACAAGAGAAACAAAGGTCACCCCCACACATGCTACAAATCTCACTGTGCATGCAGCAATGTTCAGTGTATATACTGCTGAAGTGATGAAGGAAAAATATGAAAAGTTGATGGATAAGTTCAATTTATTGCAAGATGAAAATCTTAAATTAAGATCTTATGTCTCCCAGGAAAAGGCTGCACTACCTGCAATTGAATCCCTCCCCTCCACTCCTTCACATGATTTGTCTACTCAAGACAAAGAGATTCTATCTCTAAGGATTAAGGGATTGAAAGAAGAACTGCAATTGGCCAGAGGCAATGAACAAAACACACGAGATGAGGTGAAGAAGGTAGCAGTCAACATCATTGATGATTTCCTTGGTTATGGGATCTCTCGTATTCTCCATAGGTTAGACAATGTCTAGAAGGTTTACAAAGATATCCATGGGGCATATGAGAAGCATCTCACCATTTAGGATCATTTCCAAAATGTATGGAGCAAATGGAGTCTAAATAATTTATCTTTGATGATTAATGTTATTTGCTTGTTGAATGATATTTCTGCTTTCCAAAGCAAGTTAGATTTGCAATTTAGCAACAAGATGCAGATGTTTAGAGATATGGAAAAGGATGGAGTGCCAAGCATTCTAGATGAGGCATATGGAATCAAGGACTTTATTGATCGGAAAGCTAAATTTAGAAGCATTATCCCCAATATGTCTGCTTATGTTTTTAAGGATGGAGACCCAGAATTGATAGAATTGAATAATTCTATTGACAAATTATTCGAGATGGAAATAAATATGGATTTTTTTGTGAAAGAGGCCAGGGCTATTATGGATGCCCGTTTTAACTTGCATAACTCAAAGGTGCAGAAATTATTTGAGGTTAGGTGGACTTCTCAGGAGGAATACAATACTTGGTTCGTGAAATACACTAATTGAGACTTGTATGCATTATGGTCTACAACAGTTGTCCCCACTTCGAGGGTTTCTCATGTCTTTTGGCATAGTGGGATGTATTTTTCCTTTCCTTAAAATCCCAGGTTGTTGGAGCGCATGCATTGTGTCAGATAATATATTGGTTCTTTAGACCACTCTTCCTTCTGGCGCTCTCTTTTTGAAAGGGGTGGGTTTCTCTCTTATCATTTGTTAGCTATTTTGTCTCGCGTGGTGTGCCTAGCTTGCAAGCTGGCATGCTCTTTTCCAATGTAACAATTTTTTGAATATCATTGTGGAATGAGATGTGCGTAAGTGGCCTGAAGCTTGTTGCTCCTTTGTGATATAAAAAGGACTTCAGGGCCACTTATGAGTTGTTATTGATTTTGTGGAAAATTCATGAAAAGATACAGAGAGCGGAGTCTTGTCTTTCCTTTATTTTGTGATTTTGAATTGTATACTTTTTTGTGAAGTTGTTTGACAATACCAGGATCTATATAGGATGTATGTGATAGATTTATAGCAGTAGTTGTCTCCTTATGTATGTTTTATACAAATTATGAATTAAATATATCAAAGATGGTTCAGTTTGTCTTCATGAAAGTTTTTTATGAATGTATTTTTCTGTGAATGGCTCTCATTCATAGAATGAGTTAAATGCTTTAACACGAAGATTGATTTGTATGGGTATGTGCGAGGATAACTAAGTATGACTGCTTCTAGAACATATTTGATATGATATTGTAATGTAGTATTATAAATCTTTTTGATGCTTAGGTTAAATGTTGTCACCAAATTTTGGTCATATACAATTTGGACTTCGTGCCCATAGGTTAAGGCACCCATCTCTGACTCTATGTATTGTCCTTGATTCCCTAAATCAATCCAATCCAAATACTTTGGAACTTTCAAAATCAGTAAGTGTTTGTTAAATTGATGTCATACTTTTGTTCTATGGTTTGAGGGATATTGTAAGCTTGAATGAATTAATCTAGATTCTCACATTTTACATAATCCTCAAGCAAATCTGCATAGGACTTGTCTACTTTTTGTCAGTATTTGTAATAAGTTGGCACATGAGATTATTAATTATTGTAAAGGGATCACCATCCCAAGTTTTGCAGAGCCTAAAGTGAAGAGGGAAAGTCTTCTTTGAAACTTTCACCTACATGTTGGCCAACCCCTCATAATAGCTGAAGATTGATAGTGGCTAAGTCCTAGGTTATTTCATGAGACAAGGTTGGGAATTAAAAACAACCAACAGATTTTTCCTTGTTGCACAACAATATCTTGTTGTGATCCCTTGCCAAGTCTCCAATGCTCAACACATTCTGTGCGATCAACTTTTCACTCAAGAAGATCTCAAGGAGGATGTATTTTCTATGGCCAATGACAAAGTCCCTAGCTTGGATGGCTTCCATATGAGTTCTACAAAACATTTTGGGATACAGTGGGTTGTGATTTACATAAAGTTTATCTTCAAGCAATGCACAAAGGCTCACTGGGCAACTTAATCAATAAAGGCAATATCAAATTCATACCTAAGTCCAGTGATCCTAAGAAGATTTGAAAATTGATCCAAGAGCATTCGAAAGCATTCAAATCAATTGGTACAGTTAACATTGAAGTTGCAAAGTACCGAGAGAGCGACTTGGGAGATTACCACATTTTACCGCATTTGCATATCAGAGGCTACGGAGTTGGAAATAGCATATAGACATCATCATCTACATCGTATCTAAAATTTAGGTCATTTGGGTTTGATTATGGAAAGATATCGCTATAAGAAGATTACTTGTTTTCACAGACCAGAGCTGACAGTGTTCAATGGAGTCTAATCGGCTTGCAGAACAATTTTGTGACTTGCGAAGCTTAAAGGAACATCATTCAAGGAATTTTAGGACCTATCTAACCTTCATGGATATCTACATGAAGGTTAAGTGCAAGAAGATGAGTTCACTTTTTGGCCAAAAAGTGGAAGTGTTTTTCCTATTTTTCAAATTTTGTCGTACTTGGAGTGACAATTTGAAGCACTTGCACATAAAATATTAAGATGATATAAAAATAATAAATGTAGGATTTTATTTCTAGTTTTCAAATATGTAATTGTTTCTAATACCTAGATGATGGAAGTTGGTTTTTTATTGGATGTACAAAAAGTGGATTTTTAAAAGTCCCTTATTTTTTGCAAAAGCATGCATGTGTACGACCAACATAATTTGACCTAAATTAATGTATTTTTCTAATTCCTTTTGTGGAAAGATTCTCAAGATGTTGAATTTTGGTCAGGATATTTTTTATAATTTTTTGATAAATATTTTTTTATTAATTTTTTAATCGCCCTAATTAGTGTTTTTTAAAACCCCTCGTGTACGGCCAACATAAGTTGAGCTAAACTAATCAATTCACTAAAAAAATTTTTCCATCATGTAGAGAATGATGTCTAATTTGGTCAAACATAATTTTTTTTTCAAGAAACTTTTAAAATCAAAAGTTATTAAAAAAATAGTAACCTATGTTATTTCAAGTTTATGAGTTAGTTTGTTTGGAAAATAAATAATAAATAGAAAATTATGTTCAATAGCAAAAAAAATTACATATTTGAAAACTAGACTTTGAGATCTATAATGGGTTTTAATTTTTTAAAATATTCTGAAAAAAAAGTCATCAGCCATAGTGGTGAAACTAGTTTTTTCTCTTACTGTTTTCATGCTCTCATAGTTGCAGGTCTAAAGCTAAGGCTTGGGTTTCCAAGCCTAAAACCAATGAAAATTAGCGGGTTTGAAATTCCAAACTTTTAGAAATGGGTACCCGTTATAAACGGGTGCTCATTCATAACAGGTGCCCTTCATAATGGGTGCCCGTTTTAAAAATAACGGGTACCCATTTCTAAAAAATAAAAAAATTAGCAATTAAAAAAAAAACTTTTTGAAAACGGGTACCTGTTTTCAAAAAGATTTTTTTTTTTTTATATGTATATGGCTATTTTTTTTATTTTTTTGAAAACGGGTACCGGTTTTGCTTTGGGTGCCCGATCCTAAACGGGTACCCATTTTTTTCAAAATGAGTACCCATTCCAAGTGGCATTTTTCATCCGCGGGAGACTTTTGCAAAATGTATACTCATCTTTGTGCTTTCACCCTAAAGTTCTATGCACTAGTGGAGCAATACCTTATGTTTAGGTCTGACCTATCCGTGTCTACATGTTTCATACTAGTCATTGCAATTAGGATGACTTGATAATGTTATGAAGGCTTGTGGAGGATATAAATGTTAACCAACCAAAATATCAAGAGGGAGGTGAATCAGTATTCTATTAATCCTTTTACTTATTAAACCATTACTCCATCTACCACATATAACAATAAAGCAAATAAAACACAGAAGAAGCATGATAGAAAAATAAAGACCATGAAACAACTAATCAAAATTGTGAGAGTTAAATGAATAAATAATAAAAAGATTTTACCATTAAATAGAAGCAAACCTGCAAACATGCACCAAAAGATCAACAATGGAGACTAAGATTTTAAATGGGGAAAAAGTAAAGAAAAAACCCCCATAGATTATGAAAGATGGCATGAAGCCATGAAATAAAAAATATTACAAAGAGAGGGAGAAGCTCCTCAAGAAATGAATGAGAAGAGAAAAATGAGAGAGGAATAATAAAATGAGAGGAGAGGGCACCTCATAAATAGAGGTGAGAGGGGAGTTGTATTCAACTCCCATATGTCACCTTTCATGTGGGTGAGTGTCATGTGTAAACCTCATAAGGATGTAACTAAATATATCAAATATTCCTTCAAGAGGAATATTGACGTGAATTATCCTCACACATGTGTGAGGATACTCACCTAAAATAAAAATACTTTGTATTTAATAATACAAGTATTTAATACAAAGAAATAATTTAATGATCTTTACTAAAGTAAGGATTTAAGTATCCTTAACCAAGTAAAGAATATCATTTTTAACATCCCCCCTTAAGCTTTACTTGGGGAAGATTACAAAGAATCAATCAATGGGATGATTACAACATTTACAAGAATGGCATAAAAGCCTTTACAATGAAGAAGAATAGATATCTTGAGAAAGAAGCTTGAAGAAGAGTGAAGAATATGTTTTGAGATGGAGGCAATTCTTCAAGTCTTCAAGTTGTCTTGAGAAAAATTGAATATTGAGCCAAGAGAAAGGAATTGATGATTCTTGTGCACCTGTTTCATCAAAGAAACCATAACCACAAATGGATTTCCCATCATTAGGATCATCTCCTAAACTTGAATTAGTATAATCATATAAAGAGATATAAATTGCATATTGCATAACAAAAGTTTGTGGATAAAATGGATCCAAATTTGAGTCATAAAGCCAAGAAGGCAAAAGTTAGCTTAGCTACCATAAGAGTGAATCAATGTAGATAAAATAACCTTAAGTCTTGAATAAGAGTGCTAGTAATAAATTGTAGCACAAATCATGGTTTATAGCCCAAATTATAAAATGACAACATATAGGCATAGAAATAATAGTTCTAGGCTGCTTCTCACTACATCATTTGTTGAATTGTAAATGGAACTTATATCAAGGTTAATAATAATGGACTTTAAAAATTAGTCCTCAGATCATAGTGCCATCATTTGAAAATTTAATATTACGAACTTTGAAAAATAGTCCTATAGATGGTTATAAAACCCATAGTGCCTTTATCAAAAATTTTAATATCAAAGGACTTTGAAAATAGCCTTATAAAATGGTATAACAACCATATTGTCTTCATCAAATTTTAAGAACTTGATCCCCAACGATCAATTCATCAAAAAAAAAATGTAAGTGCATACCATCAAAGTGGATGGAAATATTTTCCATGGGGCCAAAAAAGCACTCCAATGAGACTTAAAGGGCTCCCTATGCAACAGTACTGCAAATGCATCTTGCGCATAAAAGGCTTTAGTGCTCTAATGAGTTTTTAATTTCTCAAAAATTATAACAGATAAATGAGGCACAATAAATATGAGATTCCCTTTATCAAGACAACATAATCATAGTTGAGAAGAAAACTCTAGAGTGGTTTTAAATATTGTGATAAATCAAGACTTAGGTAGAATGATAATTTCGCACAAGTTGTGATAGAAAGAGCTTAGAGATACATTGGAATTTGAAGGGGCACAAATCAAGCCATCTTAATATGTCACAAAAAATAATATCAAAAATGTGTGTTTGAATAAAGTCACAATATTTGTGGATTGACATGCAGATCACAGACTATGAAGTCATTAAAGATAGATAAAATTTAAAAAAATAGTAGAAGACGATATTCATGCATTTCAGACTACATGAATATCCCCTTAATTTTTTTATAAGTAAATAAGAAAAAAATATTTTAAAGATATCACTTTACATGTACAATGTTATTGGGTTGATCAAGTCCAATAACAAAGTACATATCTAATTATAAAAAATTGCCTAATTAAAAAAAACAAATATTTTTTAAAAAAGAGATTGTAATATTACCTATTAAAAAAACAATTTTTAAAAAAAAATGTCTAATTACTTTGGCAATTTTTTAAAAAATGTTTGAATTTTTTTTTTTTTTTAAATTTTTAAAATGTCTCCATTGAAGAATTTTTTAAAAAATCTAATAATGCCTTTAAAAGGATTTTTTTTAAGAAATGCCTATTTAAAAGGTAAAAAATTTGAAAAAAATTGCCTAATCAAAAGGCAAAAATAAAAAACTTAATAAATATGCCTCATTTTGGCAAAAAAAATATTTTTGTAACAAATGCCTTAAAGAAAAGGAAATATTTTTAAAATAATAATGCCACAAAGGGCAATTTTTTTGTAAAAAAAAACTAAAAAATTTAAGAATTTTGATTTGTTAAACCGTAGTTAAAAAAATTTAATTAGAAATGAAATTATAGAAAAACTTGAACTTCATTTACACGAAGTTGTAATTTTTTTGTTCTCATTGCTTGCAAGTTTCTTTTTCAAAAATAAAACCAACAACTCCCTCATGTTATAAAAGATAGAAGGTGATTTTATAATAAATTATCACTTCTCTTTAAATAAAATAAATAATTGATTATCAATAGATTCCATCTAAAAATAGCTCCACTTCTCCTTAAAAGAAATTGTCATTAATATTTTCTAACTTCTCATTGATATCTTGTAGAGAATCTATAAAACATCCACCAAATAAGGAATCCATCTTTTAAAAGTTAAGATATGGTTGCTAAAAAAAAGAAAGAAATATAATTTTAAAATTTATAACAAATTAAGAAACTAAAATTCATATCACATAAAACAATGAATAGTGGCTATTTTCCAGGGATATGATTTGTGAAACAAAACAGTAAAATACTATTTTAAATCTCACCTAAAAATTAAAAAAAAATTCTATTAATTTTTAAAATTTATTTTTTTAAGTTAAGGAAGGGCAGAGCCCTAAAATAAATATATATAAATTATATATTATTTTTTAGAAGTTGTAATTTTCATTAAAATTTTGTATATTAAAAAAAACTTTGATAAAATTTTATTTTTGCTCAACAGGGAGTAAAATAATTTTTTAATAGAATTATAGATTTTTTAAGAAATCTTAAAAAACATTAGATAAATTTAATTTGGTTGAAAAGCCAAAGAGTTTTTGTTAAAAACTTAAGAAAAAAAAAATAGAATGAAATTAATTGTGTTTTATAAACGTGTAGGAAAGGCAAAAGCCATAATTTTTTTTATAACTAAAAAATAAAACTTAAGTTTAATTGAAGAGTAAACAATTTTTTTGCATTTTAAAAAAAGTTAGAACTAAACCTGCAACCAAACAAAAAAAGTGAGATTTGATTGCAATGATTTTTTTAAACAAAAAGGAAATACCATTAGCAAAAATTTTTAAAATAGATTGCTAAAACAGGCTTAAAAACAAATTGATATTTTTAATTTGATCTAAAAATTTTTAAAACCCTTGCTATGAAAAACTGAATAAAAAAAGGTTAGAATAAAAAAAATGACAAGGTTAAAACCCTTGCAGCAAAAAATTGATATAATCTGCATGCAAATGGGTTAGATGAAAATGAAATAGATTTTACAATAGGATTTAAAAAAAATATTGATTTTTTACACAGATCAACTTTACACAGAAAGAGTTGGATGGATCTGGAAGAAACTTGCATCCAAAAAAAATATGAATAGAGTTACCAAAAAATGAAAATGAAAGGTTTAGAACCCTTGATGCTGCATAAAAAAAATTCCTCTTAATCTGCAATTAACTCCACAAAATGTTGCTGGAAAAAAACAACTCACAAAAATATTAGTTGCATGGCTCTGATACCATGATAGAAAAATAAAGACCAGAAAACAACTAATCAAATTTGTGAGAGTTAAAAGAATAAATAATAAAAATATTTTACCATTAAATGGAAGCAAACCTACAAACATGCACCAAAAGATCAACAATGGAGACTAAAATTTTGAAGGGGGAAAAAGCAAAGAAAAAAACCCCATAGATTATGAAAGATGGCATGAAGCCATGAAATAAAAAATATTATAAAGAGAGGGAGGAGCTCCTCAAGAAATGAACGAGAAGAGAAAAATGAGAGGAATAATAAAATGAGAGGAGAGGGCACCTCATAAATAGAGGTGAGAGGGGAGTTGTATTCAACTCCCATATGCCACCTTTCATGTGGGTGAGTGCCATGTGTAAACTAAAAGGAAGCTCGATGTGCAGAAATCACTTCCTACACTAATCTAATGAGGAGAGATGTATGCAAATTCAATTTAATTCTTACAACTACAGCAACATAGAACATCTAACAGAGATATAGCAGCAATACACATACACAGAAAGTAGATAGAAGAGAGAGACAAGATATACGTGGGGAAAACCCTTACAGGTGAAAAACCCCACACTCCAAAACACAGCTCAAATGTATTACAGTAAACAATAACAGATTACAATATAGTTTCAGAGCCAATGCTCTTTCAGGAGTCTTCGAATGTCAAATCTGGAGATATTCCGGCAGCATAACAGTACTTGTACCAAAGTTGTCTATCTCCCATCCAAGCACCTGTTTATATAGAGTTTACAAGGCAAATATGGAACCTTCTAGAGATGGGCATCCATCTTGGACTCATGCCCCAAAACCCATGCCTAAGAACACTTGTCCAACATGCCATCCCGAAGTGGGTGCCTAATCCCAAGATAGGTTATGACAGATGCTCTTACACATCTTACAGCTATCAGAGAATCTGTCATACACTAACTAAAAATATCATATTCCTCTTACATGTCATAACCTCCCTTGACTGCCCAAAGATGCCTTTCTCTCGTGCAAAGATGCTCACCAACACTTGTCATTAATTAAAAATCGGTTGAGGTTTCGAAGGCGTTGCCCCCGAGCTCCCATGAGGGCGCTGTCCCTCGACCCCGCCCTGTACTGTGACAAGGAGCACACCAGGGGTGCTGCCCCTGGACCCCACAAGGGGCTACACCCCTTGACCCTATCTTGGGGGCGATGCCCCCAAACCCCCGTTAATTATTCAAGGGGGAAACCGCAGCTACCAAAGTCACCAAAATTTATCCTGCTACATATACACAAGGTGCTGACTATGCCAACTCAACATGGGATAAATAAATAAAACATTAGAAATTTGCAAAGGTTGAGACACCTTAATTCCCAACATTCTCCCACTTGTCGAACACCTTACAAGGGCCAAAAACAATGACAAGATTTAACTACTAGGGGCCAAGAGGCCCATAGACTCTGAACACCATCTAAACTTCTCTGTGCCCACTAGTTTTGTCAATGCATCTGCAACATTCTTCAAAGTATCTACCTTCTCCAAATTTACCTTTCCATCCTCAACCATGTCTCGCACAAAGTGAAATTGAACATCAATGTGCTTTGTTCTAGCATGGAAAGTTGGATTCTTCGCAAGGCAAATTGCACTCTGACTGTCACAACTGATCGTAATCTGACCTGCATCAACACCAATATCTGAACACAATCTCTTAAGCCAAATGGCTTCCTTACAAGCATGAGTTATTGCCATATACTTAGCTTCTGTCGTGGACAAAACAACAACAGCAACAGGTTGTCGCTTACTCATCCAACTAATAGTACCACCAAACAATGTAAACACATAAGCACTGGTGGATCTCCTATTGTCAATGTCACCTACCCAATCTGAATCCACAAATTTACGAATGTCAACGAAATGTGGTCCTGTAACATTACCATGATAGCAAATGGAATACTTGGAAGTACCCCTCAAATATCTGAACACTCGCTTAACTGCATCCCAATGAACCCGTCCAGGATTAGCCATAAATCGACTAAGGACTCCCACTGCTTGGGCAATGTCTGGTCTCGTGCAGACCATAGCATACATCAAACTACCAACCACACTAGCATAAGGTACTCTGTTCATGTCCTCCACCTCACTAGGAGATTTTGGACAATCCTCAATAGGCAACTTTGTCCCCAAAGAAACAGGAACACACAACGGTCTACAATCTGCCATGTTGAACCTGTCCAACATGGTCTTCACATACTTACTCTGGCTTAACCAAAGTTTTCTGTTGGTTCTGTCTCTTCTGATTTCCATTCCTAGAATGTACCTAGCTGCCCCTAAATATTTCATTTCAAACTGTGTTGACAATTGAGATTTAAAATCAGAAATCATATTTGTACCCTTCCCAATGAGCAACATATCATCAACATACAGTGCAACAATGAGAATACGATCACCATCAAACTTATAATAAACATAGTGATCCAATTTTGACCTCACAAATCCAATTGACAACACAAAGGCATCAAACTTCAAGTACCATCTTCTAGGGGATTGCTTCAAACCATACAAAGACATCTTAAGTTTGCAAACAGAATTTTCTTTACCTTTTACCATGTAATGCTTTGGCTGTGACATGTAGATCTCTTCCTCCAAGTCACCATGAAGGAAAGATGTCTTCACATCCATCTATCCTACCTCCAAGTCATAAGCTGCTGCAAGTGACAACAGGAATCAAATGGATTTTAGCTTTGCAACGGGAGAGAAGATCTCACCATAATCTATACCCTCCACTTGTGAATACCCCTTCGCAACCAATCTAGCCTTATACTTCTCAATACTGCCATCTGCACCAAACTTCTTCTTGAACACCCATTTGCATCCAATGGGTTTCCATCCAGGAGGCAAAGGCACCAAGTCCCAAGTTTGATTCTTTTCCAAAGAAGCCATTTCTTCCTCCATGGCCTCCTTCCAGGAACCCGCATCCTTCATATCCAAAGCCTCTGATATAGTTCTAGGTTCATCACTATTAGTGAGCAAAGCATAAGCACAACTAGAATCAAGCAATGTAAAACCAAACCTTTTAGGTTGCTTTCTTATCCATGTAGACCTCCTCAAGAGCTGAGGTTGAGGTTCAACTTCTTCTTCTAAGCTTTCAGAGCTACTAGAGCTCTCCTCATCATCAGATCCAACATTGTCTTTCTGTTAAGTCTTCTCAGGGGTGAGAGGAAACTGAACAACATCCTCTTTCTTTTCTTTTTCTTCTGGCTGCAAAACAGAGGAAGAAGGTGTAAGCTCTCTGAAGATGACACTTCTTCTATACAACACTTTTTCAGCCACGGGATCCCAAAGCTTGTATCCTTTCACACCAACATAATAGCTAATGAAGATACACTTAACAGCTTTGTTCTCCAACTTTGACCTCTTCTCCTTAGGCACATGTGCATATGCCTCACAACCAAAAACATGAAGATGCCTTACTGAAGGCTTTCTACCAGACCACACCTCCATGGGTGTCTTTCCAACAAGAGTTGATGTAGGAGATCTGTTTACCAGATAGCAAGTAGTGGCAACAGCATTAGCCCAAAACTTTTGTTCTAGACTAGCTCCACTAAGCATACTCCTAGCCTTCTCCATCAGTGTCATGTTCATCCTCTCTGCAAGTCCATTTTGCTACGGTGTGTATGGAGTTGTCTTATGTCTTTCAATCCCAAGTTCCTTGCAATACTTATCAAATTCTGTAGAACAGAACTCACCACCATTATCAGTTCTCAAACATTTAATCTTTTTACCAGTCTGATTTCTAGCAAAGGCTTTAAACTCCTTAAACTTGCTATAGACTTCATATTTGCTTATGAGAAAATAAATCCATGTCCTTCTACTGTAATCATCTATAAAAGATACAAAGTATACAGATTTTGATAACGAAGGAACATTAACAAGACCAAACACATCAGAATGAATGAGGTCCAACACACCAAAAGACTTATGAGAACTCGAGTAAAACTGAACACGGTTTTGTTTTCCATAAATGCAATGTTTGCAAAAGTCAAACTCAAGATTACAATCATCTAACCCCTCAATGAGGTTCTTATTCTTCAAGGTACGCAGACCCTTCTCACCAATGTGGCCAAATCTCTTATGCCATAACATTGTCTTTTCTGTAGGAAGTTTAACTTCCAATGCATGATTACAACCATCAAGATTAGAAACTATAGATTTCTTCACTGCTTGTTCAGATGGTGGGGATGAAGTGACTACTGCCCTCTTCCTTGAGTCAGAAGAACTATTGCATTGTGCAATGCATGCTTCCAGCTGAAACAGAGTAACTCTCCAAGTACCCTTAGCAAGCACCATAGATCCTCTAGTCATCTTGCATCCATCTTTCGAAAAGACAACCTGCACACCTGCATCATTCAACATACTTACAAAAAGCAGGTTCTGTGCTAAGCCTGGGATGTGCATAACCCCAGTGATCCCCTTCACTCGACCATCAGGGAATTGGATAGAGACTCTTCCACGACCAACGATCTTCAAATGAGAGTCGTCACCCAGATACACCTTTCCACCATCAAACTCTTCATACTTAGTGAACCAGTCTCGATGCGAGGTCAAGTGGAATGATGCACCAAAGTCGATTAGCCACACATCATTAGATGCATGGGTTGCCAGGGTTGCGATGAATGCATCACCGTCATCTTGTGATTTGTCAGAATCTGAATCATGAGCTTTCTTCTTTTTCTTCTTCTCCTCTTTGCATTCCTTTCAAAAATGCCCAGTCTTGCCACAATTCCAACAAAGAGCCTTGGACTTTCTAGGAGATTTGGATCTCCCACAGGATTTGGATCTACCCTTCTCAGCTTTCTTGTCCTTCTTCTTCCCTTTCTCCTTGGGTCTTCCACGAACTGCAAGGGCTTCTTTGGCTACCTCAGAAGACTTTCTCCGCATCTCTTCAAATAACAGCGAAGAAACCACCTCTTCCATTTTGAATGTGGATGTGGTGCTTTCGATTGCCATGACAAGATGATCCCATGAGTCCGGCAGAGAACAAAGCAGGGTCATACACCGATCCTCCTCCTCCATCTTTACACCAATAGATGTCAATTGTGCAACCAGCATGTTGAAAGCATTCATATGTTCAGCAACAGATCCTCTGTCCTCCATTCGAAGAGAATACAACTTCTTTCTCAGAAAATGTTTATTAACTAGGGATTTTGCTTGATACACATCTCCCAACTTCTTCCAAAGTAGTTTTGCAGTAGTCTCCTCATGGACATTTAACAACACAGAATCAGCAAGACTAAGTCTTATGAGACCCTTAGCCTTCCGATCCTTGAGATCCCACTCATCTTGTGACATTGCAGCTGGTTTAGTTCCATTAACACTTTCCCAAGGGTCTTGGTCAACAAGCATGTCTTCCATCTTGAGCTTCCATAGGTTGAAATTACTGCCATTGAACTTCTCCACTTCAAACCTTCCTGATGTGGTTGCCATCTCCTTGCTGCAATAGAAAATAGAATACTCTGCACAGACTCCCACTCAACCTAAGATTAGCTAAAAAAAAAAACCCTAACCCAACAACTAGGACCAAAGGTGATCAAGCTCTGATACCAACTGAAAGGAAGCTCAGTGTGTGGAAATCGCTTCCTACACTAATCTAATGAGGAGAGATGTATGCAAATTCAATTTAATTCTTACAACTACAGCAACATAGAACATCTAATAGAGATATAGCAGCAATACACTTACACACAGAAAGTAGACAGAAGAGAGAGAGACAAGATATACGTGGGGAAAACCCTTAAGGGTGAAAAACCCCACACTCCAAAACACAGCTCAAATGTATTACAGTAAACAATAACAGATTACAATACAGTTTCAGAGCCAATGCTCTTTCAGGAGTCTTCAAATGTCGAATTTGGAGATATTATGGCAGCATAACAGTACTTGTACCAAAGTTGTGTATCTCCCATCCAAGCACCTATTTATATAGAGTTTACAAGGCAAATATGGAACCTTCTAGAGATGGGCATCCATCTTGGACTCATGCCCCAAAACCCATGCCTAAGGACACTTGTCCAACATCCCATCCTGAAGTGGGCGCCTGGTCCTAAGATAGGTTACGACAGATGCTCTTACACACCTTACAACTGTCAGAAAATCTATCATACACTGACTAAAAATGTCATATTCCTCTTCCATGTCATAACCTCCCTTGACTACCCAAAGATGCCTTTCCCTCGTGCAAAGATGCTCATTGACACTTGTCATTAATTAAAAATTGGTTGAGGTTTCAGGGGCGTTTCCCCCGAGCCCCCACGAGGGTGCCTCCCCTCGACCCCACCCTATACTACGATAAGGAGCTCACCAGGGGCACTACCCCCAAACCCCCATTAATTATTCAAGGGGGAAACCATGGCTGCCAAAGTCACCAAAATTTATCCTGCTACATATACACAAGGTGCTGACTATGCCAACTCAACATGGGATAAATAAATACAACATTAGGAATTTGCAAAGGTTGAGACACCTTAATTCCCAACATTCTCCTCATAAGGATGTAACTAAATATATCAAATATTCATTCAAGAGGAATATTGTCGTGAGCTATCCTCACACATGTGTGAGGATACTCATCTAAAATAAAAATACTTTGTATTTAATAATACAAGTATTTAATACAAAGAAATAATTTAATGATCTTTACTAAAGTAAGGATTTAAGTATCCTTAACCAAGTAAAGATTATCATTTTTAACAAAGCAACCACAAAGCATCACACATAAACACCAAGATTTTTACGTGGAAAACCCAAAGTTGGGAAAAACCACGGTGAATGTTAGCTCACAATAATCATGTAATATCAATACTGAAATACAAGGAGGCTCACTGCCCAAAGAAGTGCTCACTGCAAGGAGGCTCACTGCCAAAATAGGCTCACTGCCTAGAGAAAGAAAGAAGGAAAGGAGAATGGTTCACTGCCAAGTTGAACTTCACTAGTTGCATCTACATATACATGGTTATAGCTCCAATGAAGCACATAAATATTGTCTCAAAACTCTTCATTTCTAACTGCTCTATTTCACTGCTATGTTCTTACATGGGAACAAGATCTCTCTTCTTCTGCTCTTGTCACCTTCACAAAATCACAATTTTTGCATGTCATACACACACCTTCATATATCTGCACATTCATTCATCCAAACATCAATTTGGATCTCATATATATATATATATATATATATATATATATATATATATATATATATTCGCAATGGTTAGAATCTTCACATTAGGTCGGCCTACTTAGATGAAGCGTATAGTTAATAAACTTGTAGCTTGTCAGCCAAATCCACTCACGAAGATACATGGAGGACCCAAATAACTTTGAAAATACCTTCTCATATGTCAGCTCCAACTATAGAATCCCTTAGAATAAAGTTCCTATCAATAGAACTTACCGTACTTAGATCAAACTGTCATGTCGACCTCAAATATAGACTGTTATTGACTCAGTCTATCTGTCAGACTACAACTTTCAATGTGGACCACAAGACCTACTCAAAATCACATCAAATACTCTCATACATCCCCAAGCTTCCCTTCAAGACTGTAGAGCATAATATCAATATGTGGTAAAGTGCAGACCAACAGAACTCAGACCTTGTCATAGTCAAACACTGTCAAGCCAAGTAGCGATATTCAATAGCTCTAAATTATCACTCCAGTGGACTTTAGACTCTACAAATCTAGATTTAGAGACTTCATACAAGTGTTTCAACACCCAAAAATTGCATAATAAGATATGCAACACCAGAGGAGTACGGACCAAAACAAATGAATGTTCTATTCTGATTACTTTTGTTCTCTGTAATTTCAGACTTAAGCTACTTGAAGATATGCTTCCGTTACATATCAAAAGCTGAAATCTTTGATATAACATCTTGTAAGGACTACAAACAACATACCAGAACCACATGATTAGGTCTTCAACTGCGGACCAATGTCAATCTAAATATTGTCTCTCTGTTGTTGTCTTTGTACACTACCAACACTTAGCCAAACTGACTAAGTCTTCTTCACCGAACCAAAATATATGTTCCAACCTTGTTTATTTTCTTATTTCCATCAATGAAAACATCATCAAACATCAAGCTTAGACAAACTGCCAACAATCTCCCCCTTTGGCATTGATGGCAACACTTGATGTGAAAATTTGTTATATTGCTCCCCCTTACTCTTTTCACACTGCTCCCCTAACTTCGTGCTTCTTTTTTTATTTTTCTGTTATTTTCTTTTCTCCCCCTTTGACATCAGTGGCAAAGGTCTATGGTATGGAAATATGTGCAAGTGACCAAAACTTCAAAAATTGTTTATACTATCGACATATTTACAAGTGAAATCAAAATGCCTTACTGTTTTGATGGGAGAATATCTGAATAGAGTTTCCTATATTGCACCACATCTTCATCCCATCTTACTTTAGTATCACTCAGAACTAATATGTGCCCATTAACTTGAGGTACCATCTCTTCTACATTCTTCACAATAGCAAGGGCCTCAGTAATTTGCCTAGTCTTCTCTACTGCTACTACTAGCCTACCCATGGATGTAATTTTGAAGCTTACTATCTCTCAGAGTTGGCTCATTCTGTGTTTTATAACCTCCCTCTGGGTCTACAACTTATGTATATTAGAATGAATGGTCTCAACTTGTGCCCTCTGATTACTAATAACATCTTTTAACAGGTCATAAGTTCTGGAGATATTCATTATTTGAGCTTCCCATCCATTTATTTTATCTTTCAGATCCTTCATTTTCTCAGGCCATGTAAGACAAAATTGATATATTTCACTGGCCTCTTTGATAGCAATCTGAGCATATTCTATACTCTTTTCCAACATAATTTTATCTTGGGAAAATTTGTCATTTAGCTCCACTAACCTTTTGTCATTAATCTTTGTCCTTATATTCTTTTTTGCAGCTTGTTTTAGGGACTCAAAATGAGAATTGATTGATTCCACAAGCTTTTTCAATTGAGTAGTAGGACCCAACGATGTATCTCTCTTAATTCCAGGCATTATCTTTTCAAAAAAATTTGATGCATCTCCTATTAGCTCACTATCCTCTATATGAGATTTTAGGATCTCTTCTTGTGTAGTAGTTTGAAAAAGTGTCCCAAGTCTCAACTTCTGTAATGGGGACATTGTGGCAAGGTTAATTGGTCCTTGAAATAGCTTAGGTGCAGTCAAAGTCTGAGCTTCCTTTTGTTTCTCCAAAAACTCTCCTAAGGAGTCAACTGACTCATTTTCAACAATGTCTGTTTTGTCTTCTTCATGAGACACCTCAGCATCATGCCTTTCCAGAGGGTCTTCTTGAACAAGCTCTTGCTCATTTCCCTCTATTTATAGAGTAGGATTGTCAATCATCTATTCATCAGCTTTTTCTCTTTGTTCACCTTGGTCCTCAGGGACATTTCTTCAGGTGCTACGTTTTCTTCTTCAGAGTTCTTTTCTTCTATAGTCTCTTTTATTTCTTACACTTGCTCAGAGTTTACTAGAGGAGGTGTTCCACCTTGATCCATACTCTATTATGTATTCACTTCCTCTTCATTTCCTATGCCCACCAAAGGATTAACTATGCTTTGTTCCATGTTTTGTTCCATATTTATCTCTGGAACTGTATTATTAGCATCACCATTTTGTTCCTCTTCATTAGTGTCAGCAATTGTTGGGATTTGCAGCTCATGTAACACTTTTAGTGTTATCTCCTTAGTTTCTTTAACCAGATTCCCAATGTCTCCAGGCACTAGAGCATTGACTCTCTTCTTGGTTCTGAATTCATCACTGAGCTTCTTAGTGACTTTAACCTTTTCTTTACTTGTGATGTTTGGGCAAAGTTTTAACAAAACATATTCCTTTATCTCAGCATCTTTGGCCATGGCCCCTTCTTTTCTTGCTATCTTGATATTGGCTAAACTGTCTGGTAACTCATCTATAACTTCAATTAATGTTTTACTGAACATAGCCAAAAATTTTACAATTGTTGTTTCAAGTATCACCTTATCTACATCTAAACTATCATCATATATACCAGCAATAGGCTTCAAATTCCCATGTTGAGCTATTGCATTAACTGTGGCTTCTAAGGATATTGTTGCTTCATCTTCTATGGTCTTAGTTTTCTCCCCTTTCTTCCTCTTCTTGTCCTTAACCTTTTCTGAAGGCTTCTCCTTTTTTCCAGAGGTGGCTTCATATGCTTTCACCCTTTTTGTTTTGATTTTCTCATATGTTTATGTTTCCTCTTCTTCCTCTTGTTCACCAAGGCTCACATACACTCTTTTTGTGGCCTTTGACTTCTTTCTCTTCTTCTTCTCAATGGGCTTATTTTCAAGCACTTCTTTCTCAATATCTGCAACAAAGGAGGAGGCTCTTGTTCTTCTTTTAGTGCCAGAGATAGAGTTTTCTTGCTCAGTTTGCACTTTATGCTTTTTTGGAGGATTTTCTTGTTCAATTTTCTCTTCTAAAGCCTTTGATGTTTGCCCTTCTGGAGCACTTGAAGTCTCAGTTGCTTGTGCTCTTGCTTCATTTATTTGTTCCTTTGTGAACCTTAGGCTCATTGCATAATTAGCTACCCATTTCCTTACATTTATTTTGATTTCAGGTTGTTTTTGTTCCATATATAATTTGAGATATTTTTCTTCAAAAGTCCCAAATCTTTCCTCCTTGGGATCTTTTGGTTTTCCCAACATTAAATCTACCAATTCAATCAAGATGTCCTCTGTGACTTCATATCCCATGGCTGGGACCCATACAGTTCTTGGTTCCACTACCTCCATGAGGTATTTATCTTTGTCTACCATAAATACAATCTCCTTTTCATATTTCTTCACAACCTTTTCAAGAATCCTAGCCCTAGTTTGCATTTTCTTTTGAAAATTTTTAAAGTAGCCCCATAATGTTGCATTTTGTTTATCAACATCTCATAAACTTTATAGTAGATGATTTCTAATTTAGACTACTACAGGAGTGTTATCAAGCTAGATAATATTGTCCATACCTGGTAACTCCTTCATGAAATAGAAAAGCAGGCAAATGATTAGAGTTTCATGCTTGAAGGGGTACTTTGTGTCCTTTGTTCTTTTCAAGTTCTCCATCAGTTGTTGCTGGAGCAGTTCACATAGGTCATAATCTACATTCTTCTTCACCATCTCAAATGTTGTGTATATGGATGTTGCAAAGACTGAATTCTCCCTATTTGAGAAGTAGACTTTGTATCTTATCACCATTGATGCAAATCTTATCGTTGGATCCTCAATGTCATTTACAATTAGGGCCCTTTTGTCAAATTTGGCACCTGTTAACCCCATCACTGTGTTATTCTTTATGGCCTTCAAAGATGAAACTATTCTAGTGGAACACATACCAATCATTGCCTCAATGGCATCCTTAGTAATCATATGTGTCATGTCTAGCCACATGAATTTGTCATGTATTCTGCTTAGCGCATACTGAACCCAAGCATCTTCACAGGAGGCGGGAAAATCAATCCATGTATCCAATTTCTTCTCATGGATAGCACTAAATTCTTTCTTCAATTCAAATTTATCTCTGGTTAACTCATTCATGTAAATTTTCCCTAATTTTAAATGATCATATTCTTCCAAATTTGTATGAATATATGCCCTAACATCTCCAGTATGGATGACGCCAAACATGACTTCAGAGAACACACCATCTAGATCAATTTCTAATGATTTGAATGGGTTTTTCTTGAACTTAGGGCGAGGCCTCTCAGTGATCTCAATAACTTGTGGGATAGACATCTTTACTAACTCAACACAGAAATTTTTCAAGAAAGAGAGAGCTGTAAATACCTTTTGTTTCTAGTTAGGGTTTCTTCACACTAATCGCTGAATACTTGAATTTACCTTAGCTTCACCTCTTAGATATCCTTAGATACTTGAGGGTTTGAATGCAATGTGATTTCCTTTCAAACGAATTCCCCATTTAACCCTTTTTCATCAAAACCTAATCGTCATAAATGTTGGATTCAAAAAGCTATCAAACTTTTACTCTACCACCCACAGTTGATCTAAATTGCTCCGCAATCCACCACATTAGATTATTTTCTACCAAAATCTTCTTTAAAAACTTTGTTATCTTGTTTTCTAGCTTATACCTTTGTTCTAAATGTCAGTACCACTTTTCTGGCTGTGGGAACAAGATTTTTTGTTTAAGCTCCCCCTGAGCTAGAGCTCCCAAATTACTTCTCGAAGGAAGTATCTACACAAAAGTTTGGTGCAGACTCATCCTTGATTTCATGTACTTCCTTCTTAACCCAAATCTTGTTCATCTCCTTCTTGATCTCTACCAGATCTTCCTTTTGTACCAGTTTCTTCATCTCTACTTGATTATCCTTCTTCATATTCTTGCTTCTGCAGAATCTTGCAGTGTGTCCAGGCCTGTTGCAATTGAAGCATACAACATTTCTCTGACCTTCATCCTTGATCTGCATTGGTTAGCCTTGTGTCTAAATCTATTGCATGCAAAGCAATTCCCATTGAAAGATTGAGCATTCCTTCCATTATTATAATTGTTCCTTACCTGACTTTTGTATTCACTAGTTCTATGACCAAATTTCTTGCATATAAAGTAGTTACCTTTGAATGTTTGAGCATTCCTTCCATTGGTGTAACCATTCCTTATCTGACTTACGCATTCATTATCTTTATAACCTACTTTATTGTAAGTGAATCACTGACCAAAAAATGATGGAACATTTTGATTCACTCTACGCCTACATTGAGTAGCCTTATGACAAAACTTATTGCATGCATTACAATAACCATTTAAAGAGGGGTACCTTTGAGCATTTGGTTGTCTGACCAGTGGTCTTCTAGGTCTTTTCCTTTGATTCTGGTTTTGTTTGTATTTGTCCTTCTTGATCTCAGCATTCTTTTCTTCACCTGTTTTAGAACTTTCTCCTTTCTCAAATCCCAAGCCTTCTTTGTCATCAAGGCTTTACTGATTTGCAATTAATTTTATCAAGTTTAGTAGCACTCACTCTAAATTTATCTTCTTGAATCCATGCCTATTTCAGAACATCTTTCAGATCCACAAGTTCTTGTTCAAGCCTTGTACATTCTTTAGACTTGTTTTTTTTTATTTCATTCAGGCTTTCTTCAGCTTTTGCTCTTTCTACAACTTCCACTTTTAGATCATTCAAGGTTTCATTTGTTGATTTCAATTGTTCACTAACCTCCTTATGCATTTCTTTGAACCTCTTGACTTGCTCCCTCAATTTTCTGATGCACTCATCTGCTTCCTTGACATTTTCTTTCAGATCCCTATTTTCTATTTCATTCCTTTTAAGATCTTCAAGAGCAATTTTGAGTTCTTCTTCACTGACAAGCATACATTCTTCTTCTATAGTTTTAGTTGAATCAATTTCTTTAGGAGGAGTAGAGTACCTTTTACCTACCATGTGTTTAATCTCCAAGATGTTCGTTAAGTTGTTAAACTTCTTCCAAGGAACCAAGCTCTAATACCAATTGTTGAACACCCAGAATACTAAGAGTGGGGAGGGTGAATTAGTATTCTATTAATCCTTTTACTTATTAAACCATTACTCCATCTTCCACATATAACAATAAAGAAAATAAAACATAGAAGAAGCAACCACAAAGCATCACACATAAACACTAGGATTTTTACATGGAAAACCCAAAACTGGGAAAAACCATGGTGAGTGTTAGCTCACAATAATTATGTAATATCAATACTGAAATACAAGGAGGCTCATTGCTTTAGGGCTCACTACCCAAAGAAGTGCTCACTACAAGGAGGTTCACTACCAAAACAGGCTCACTCCTAGAGAAAGAAAGAATGAAAGAAGAATGGCTCACTGCCAAGTTGAATTGCACTGATTGCATCTACACATGCATGGTTACATCTCCAATCAAGCACATAAATGCTATCTCAAAACTCTTCATCTTTGACTGCTCTGTTTCACTACTCTGTTCTTACATGGGAACAAGATCTCTCTTCTTCTGCTCTTTTTGCCTTCACAAAATCACATTTTTTTGCATTTCATACACACACATTCATATATTCACATATTCACTCATCCAAACATCAATTTGGATCTCATATATATTTGCAATGCTTAGAATCTTCACATTAAGTCGGCCTACTTAGATGAAGCATATAATTAGTAAACTTGTAGCTTGTCAGCCAAATCCATTCACCAAGATACATAGAGGACCCAAATAACTTTGATAAAACCTTCTCATATGTCGGCTCCAACTATAGAATCCCTTAGAATAAAGTTCCAATTAATAGAACTTACTGCACTTAGATCAAACTGTCATGTCGGCCTCAAACATAGACTGTTGCTGACTCAGTCTATTTGTCAAACTGCAACTTTCATTGTGGACCACAAGACCTGCTCAAAATTACATCAAAGACTCTTCATAGATTCCCAAGCTTCCCTTTAGAACCACAGAGCATAATATCAATCTATGGTAAAGTGTAGATCAACAAAACTCAGACCTTGTCATAGTTAAACACTGTCAAGCCAAGTAGCGATATTCAGTAACTCAAAATTATCACTCTGGTGGACTTTAGACTCTGCAACTTTATCTTTAGAGACTTCATACAAGTGTTTACAACACCCCAAAACTGCATAATAAGATATGAAATACTAGAGGAGTGCAGACCAAAACAGATGAGTGTTTTGTTCTAATTACCTCTGTTCTCTATAATTCTAGACTTAGGCTGCTTGAAGATATGCTTCTGGTACATATCAAAAGTTGAAATCTTTGATATAAGATCTTGTAAGGACTACAAACAACACACCAGAACCACATGATTAGGTCTTCAACTGCAGACCAATGCCAATCCAAACATTGTCTCTCTATTGTTGTCTCTGTACATTGCCAACACTTAGCCAAACTAATTAGGCCTTCTTCAACAAACCAAGATCTCTGTTCCAATCTTGTTTCTTTTCTTGTTGCCATCAATGACAACATCATCAAACATCAATATTAGCCAAATTGCCAACAATAAATGAAGGATAAATGTTTGTTTCAAGGCAGGGAATGAATAATGATCAAGTATACAAAGATATAAAGCAAGATCATAAGTGTTTTGATCTGAAGAAGAATCAGAAGTGAAGCAGGGAGTAGAGTAGAGAGCAGAAGAAGTTGTATAGCAAAGAATTGAGAAGTATGAAAAGGAAATCATGAAATAATGTTATTATATGAATTTTTTGTAACCCTAGGATGCGGCCTAGCATCTGTAAAGCCCGAGTGGCATATGTAATGTGTTTTGTGTTCATAATATAAAGAGGAATGAGCTTTGGATGATGGGTTTTTCCCTGTTAGGGTTTTCCTAGGATATATCTTGTGTCATGAGTGTATGAATGTCTCTTTCTTTGTTGTTAGTTATTTACTTCCATTGCATCTCTGATTGATTATGTTGTTAGTTGATTAAGGTTGCAAGGTTGGACAGTCCCTCATCAGACCCTCCTACCTTGACTACATCAAGTGGTATCAGAGTTGGTTGTGAATCTGTTGGGATGATTGAAAATTTGTTTGGAAGGAAGAAAGTGTTGAGAGAAGTGTAAAGCGCTAGAGGTAACAAGTGTCATTGCTAAAGAAGATTAGGGCAAGAAATATTTGGGTAAGCTTTTCAAATTAAGTTGTGTATCTGATTTGTTTTGATGGGGAAAATTGGAAAAAGGGTGAAGAAAGAGAATGAAAACCTCCTATGCGAAAAGGATATTCTAGAAGAAGAATTGTGCGAAATCAAGAGATTTAATTTAGAATTGATGGAAAGGATAAAAGAATTAGGAGAATGATGAAATGCACCAGACAACTGAGAGGGGGGGAGGTGAATCAGTTGTCTCCAAAACTTTGACCACTTATGAATATTAACACATAAAACACTTTTTCACTGTTATTCAGATTTAATCATGAAGGTATGAAATAAGAAGCTCAACACAAGAACATAATCAACACATGAGACACCATATTTTTATGTGGAAAACCCTATAAGGTAAAAATCATGGTGGGTGTTAGCCCACAGAAATAAATATGTTATAACAATACCGAAAAACAAAGGCTCACTGCCCAAAATGCTCACTGCAAATGTTGAGGCTCACTGCTAAGGGATGGCTCACTACCAAGGGTTGGTGAATTGATTTGATAGCATCTACTCCATGCCTGGGTTTAGTTCCATTGAAGCGCAATATAACTCCTCTACTCTACTCTTCTTACACTTTTTCACTTATCTTCACATTTTTGCACAAGGACATCATTTTTGTAACTAAACTACATATTTTTATACAATTCATCAACCTTAGAATGTACATCAAGTTCAGCATTACATTCATCAACCATTGGAACAATCTCCAAGGCTAGCGCTACAAACATACATAAAAATAAGTCTGGACCTAAACAAGATTTACTAAGGTAAAGATGTATGCGGATCATGTTATGCCTTAGCTGGGACTCAAAATCAATCTTCCATGCCACAATATGCTTCCACAATCTTCAATGCAATTCTGCAAGTAGTGAAAACAACCAAGTCGACCAAGACTGGTGTTAGCACTAACTCTTCTAGGAGTAGTCTTCTTCCACAATCCAAATTACTCTTTGCAGACCAATCAAAAGATAGGAACATGATCAGGAGACATCCACAAGCACATTATAATCATCAAGAACTTCCACGCCACCTCTGATCACTTTATTCATTAGATTCTTTAAATTGAAGCACATTAACATAACTGTCAGCCACTATCATAAGAAAAAGATCACTTGCAGACCACCAAATCATGCACCATTAGAGTTGAAGGTACATAGTAACATTACAAACTTAATTCCAGAACCGTAAACAAAATTACTTAAATGCAGAGGAATGCAGAGCAAAATACATTCTCCATGTCACCACCAAATGTATAGAAAAAGTAGTTTTTACTCTGGTGAACATAACTCACTCAAAACTTTATACCAGAGGCTCAAACTTGGAACATGGTATCTTCAGACATGCCTCTAAATAACTTCTAATCCACAAAAAAAGATATATAATCTACAATAAATGCATAGCAATCTACTAGACTATTCTTCAGTAAATAGAGATACTCTTCAACACACTGTTTCCATGGAGGAGCAAATATTCTCAAAAGCACTTGGAAACTCAATATCAGGATCACTTACTCATTATCTCCAAAAAAAAAAGCATCAAAACAAGATCATAGTTGACACCAATGACAACATAGATATGTTGACATCAATGACAACACAGATATGTTGAGATCAATGACAACACTGGTTAGGCACATACTTGCAACAAAGAAGACAAGTATGATGCTCTTGAAGAAGAACTGAAAAATGTAAGAAGGAGAAATGAAGAACTAGAAGCAGAGCTGAAATTGTTAGAGGACGTTGCAAAGAGATTTAAAGAATTAGAAGAAGGATTCAAGCTATTTGGGAAGGTGGAAAAGAGGAAAAAAGATCTAGAAAAAGTTTGGAAGAATTGAAAAGGAGAACAATCTACAGAAGAGTAAAATATTAGGATTGAAGGAATAGGTTAATCAGTTAGAGAAGTCACTAGTAAAATGTAGAAAAGAGAATGAAAGTTTGAGATCTAAGCCTAAACTTTGTGATGTTTCTTGTGATACTAATAATTTGTGTGATGTTGCAGAAACTTCTTTAGAAAATGAAGATGACGGTGTAACTGAACCTGCAATTGTTGGTGATGGTATTGATTTTAAAATCATGCAAAGAATGGAATATGAAGGACAAGGATTGGGAAAGCATCAGCAAGGAATTATAGAACCTATTGAACCAGTAATAAGATCAAGAAGTGAAGGCCTTGGGTATGATCGAGGTAAGGATGTTGTTGCAAATTTAAACAAATCAAATCAGGGAAGAAGAAGTATGTATTGTTCACATTGTAATAGATATTGACATGAAAAGAAATTATGTTGGGATCTATACCCTTATAAGTTATGTGCATTAAGGAATCATTCGGAAAAGATGTGTTGGAATAAAATGAGGAGAAAGCCTATAACAAATTGTATGTAGGTAGATTATGGATGCATTGATGGAGCAAAATGGAAACATGTACTTGTATGTTCAAAAGGTTGTATAGATGGAAGTATTCCTATGTTGGAGAGAAAATAAGATATGGATCAAGATGTAGAGAGAGAAGACCTTATGTGGAGTAGAATAAGAACAGTACTTCAAACTATAGAGAGAGAAATGACAGGAGTCATAATTCTTGTCACAGTGAAGGATACTAGAGAGATGAAAGAGGATTTGACAGAAGACCATTCAGAGGAACCTATTTTCAAGTTTGGAGGAGAAAAGAATCAAGCAATAAATGTCAACAAGAACCTATTACCGAAGAGGCTAATGATGAGGAAACAATTTAACTGATGTAGAGGAAGTTTATGCAGAAGAAGAAGAACCTGTTGACTCACTAAGTTTGACAAAGAAACCTAAAGAGCGTGAAGCATTGATCTTAAGGAGGTTTGTGTTATAGAACTGAGAAAGTAGTGTAAGAGAAAGTTTGTGTAAAATTATCTAAGAAACAGTGCAAGAGAGAGTTTGTGTGGACAAGTGTGAAGCATAGTAGGGAAAGGAATTTCGTATTGTAGAGAAAGAAGGAATGACGAGATATTCTACCAGAGGAGAAAGCTTGTGTACCGGAGTAAAGGAAATAAGGATAAAGAAGTAGAGATAAGTATAGGAGAAGTTTATGCAGAGCATAAATTGGAAGATTTTTATATGTGTGAAGGAATTGTATCTAGAACCTGTGATCAAAAAGTGTTGTAGAGAAAATTTAGAAAGTGTAAATTGATAGAATCAAGTAACTGATTGTTCTGAAGGATGCAAGTATGTATTAATTGACTCTTAATTCATTAAAGCAGAAATTGATCTTGAGGCAGCTTACAGAGAAGACTTGCCCAGACCTCCTATCATTGAGGCAATGTAAGGCTTGCAAGTAGAACTTCAAACATAGAACCTGAGGTAGTTTTGTAGGGTGGACTTGAATAGACCACCAACCTTGAGGTAGTTGCAAGTACCTGAGAACAAACCACAGAATCTATTCAAAGAAACAACATTGATGTTGGCATAATACAGACCAAAGTGAAGAGGCTCACTTTTCAATTAACCCTGAGAGTCTAATGTAGGAGCATCCAGAAGCATTCAAATCAATTGGGACAGTTAAGAGTGAACTTGTAGAGTACTGAGAGAGCGACCTGGGAGATTACCGCATTTTACCACATTTGCATATTAGAGGCTACGGAATTAGACATAGCATATAGACATCATATCCAAAATTTAGGTCATTTGGGTTTGATTCTAGAAAGATATTGCTATTAGAAGATTACTTATTTTCACATAGCAGAGCCGACAGTGTTCAGTGGAGTCTAATCAGCTTGTGGAGCAATTCCATGACTTGCGAAGCTTAAAGGAACATCATTCAAGGAAGTTTAGGACTTGTTCGACCTTCATGGAAATCCACATGAAGTTCTATGGACCAACGGAACAATACTTTATGATTAGGTCTGACCTATTCGTGTCTACACATTTCATACTAGCCATTGCAATCAGGCTGACTTGATAATGGTATGAAGGCTTACTGAGGATATAAATGAAAGATAAATGTTTGTTTCAAGGCAGGGAATGAATAATGATAAAGTATACAAGCAAGATCATAAGTGTTTTGATCTGAAGAAGAATTAGAAGTGAAGTAGGGAGCAGAGCAAAGAGTAGAAGAAGTTGCAGAGCAGAGAATTGAGAAGTATGCTAAGGAAATCATGGAAGAATGTTATTATATGAATCTTTTTTAACCCTAGGTTGTGACCTAGCATCTGTAAATCCTGAGTGGCATATGTAATGTGTTTTGTATTCATAATATAAAGAGGAATGAGCTTTGGAGGCTGGGTTTTTCCTTGTTAGGGTTTTCCCAGGATATATATTTTGTGTCATGAGTGTATGAATGTCTCTTTCTCTCTGTTGTTAGCTATTTACTTCCTTTGCATCTCTGATTGATTATGTTGTTAGTTGATTAAGGCTGCAAGGTTGGACAGTCCCTCATCAGACCCTCCTACCTTGACTGCATCAAAATTGGATGCCTATCATGTTACTCAATGCCTCCTATAAAATCATTGTGAGGGCTTTGGTGCTTAAGCTCCACACCATGCTTCCTCAGATTCTTAGACCTGAACAAACAAGGTTCATCAAATCAAGACTCATCCTAGACAACATTATTGTTGTCTGGGAAGGGATGGAGTGGGCTCATCCTTCCCAATAGCCTACCCTCTTCATTAAAATTGATTCTTCCAAAGCCTATGATCGTATTGAATGGTCTTTCATTCTAACCATGCTATAGGCTATCAAGTTTGACTCATGTTTAATCCAAATGGTTCAAATGTTATTTATTGATTCTTCTACCTGCATTACCATTGCTGGACAATAATCAAGCTCTTTTAAGCTCTACATGTCCATCCTTCAAGGTTGCCCTCTTACCCCAACTCTTTATGTTCTAGCCACTAAAGCTTTTGGCTACTTGTTTTCTCAGGTAGTCTCCCATTCCTATGTCAAATGGATTACTCTCCCAAATTATGTTAGCTGCCGTTGTACCAAAAGATCAACCTATTAATGCCTGATACAACCACTTGACTTAACAAGCACGGGAGGCGGTTAAGCCCTTGTCACAAACCACCACAGTGCAGCATTGAATAAGGAGACCAAGGGCCACACCTTTCAACAATCCCCCCAGCGTAAGCACAGGGTTTGAACCCGTGACCTCCACTCTGATACCAATTGCTAGTTGCTGTTGCACCAAAAGATCGACCTATTAATCCCTGATGCAACCATTTGACTTAACAAGCATGGGAGGCGGTTAAGCCCTTGTCGCAAACCACCGCAGCGCAGCACTGAACAAGGAGACCAAGGGCCACACCTTACAACAAATTCTTCCCAACAGTTGGTCAATGACCACTTTTCTAGTGATTCCTTCCTCACTCTCATTGAGGAGGAAAATAATGTCACTCAAGCTCTGCGTTGCTTGGATATTTTTTGCCAAACATCTGGCTCTAGCATTCAGTGGTAGAAGACATAGTGCTATCGCCAATCGTTCCTCCCCAGACCTAGTTGGTTAAATTCTTTTGGGTGGAAATGGATTGAACATGGCAAGGTTTTTTACTTTTTGGGAATCCTTTTTGCTTTCTAAGCCTCTCCTACCAATCTTTGGTAAATTGTGATGGACAAAATTGAGAAAAATCTTTAGTATTGGATCACCAAGCCCCTTTCACTAGCTGGTAAGTTTCAAATTTTTACTAAAATTCTTGCTACCACCCATATGTACTACTCTTCTTACTAGGTTCCTTTCAAGGCTTCTTAATCTAAGATTGAGAAGCTCCTCTAAGACTTCCTTTGGGATGCTAGTGATTGGCATCAAGGCTTCCATTGCATTGCCTAGGAGTATTATTGTTTACCCCCTATTACTAAGGGAATTGGTATAATCTCCATCCATCAACAAGGCATTGCCCTTTGTGCCAAATAGATTCTTAGGGCCCTTGAATGCAACGAAGCTTGGAAAATCCTCATTTAGCATTATATCAGCACTGGTATCCCTTCAAGTCACTCTTCTTATAAAGGTTTAGATTTGGGCACCCTCCTCACAATGTGGGATCCTATCACTATATAGGGCACTTTGTTCATCAAAAGCATTTGGAAAGCTTGGAAGCTATCAAACCTTGGATTCGTTGGGCAGGAGATGACTTCCTTAATTAGTTGTCCATTAATCAATAAACCATTTGGTGGTCTCCCATTCTCATCTATCAAGGTTGGCCTCTTTCCAAGCATCCTTGGATTCATGCTCTCCACTTTTTTAAATGCAAGGTACGGGTTCTACCTGATTTTATTCATAGGACCACCAAGAATTTTTTACCATGGTTGGATTTCAAGATTAAATTCAAACTTCCCAACCAAGAGACTTTTCAAGTAGTTATTGATTCTATTCTACCTAAGATGTTGCATAAGATTGGGGTTCAGTCTCTGATGCAGAGTACCCAGGCATATATGCAATCCTGCATCGCCCTAAAAGAATGGTTAATTCAATTTTGGTTGCTCTTCATTTAGTTGTTGTTCAGTTGTGTTTTGAGGTGTGGTAATGTTGTCATAGTTGATGGTGATTCTGCATCACGTTCATTTTTGTGTAATTTCTAGTTCAAATTGGTTCATTTCAGTTCATTTTTATTGTTGCGACTATATTGGCTATGTCATTGGTCATTGGTCGCCATTGATCATTTTTTGGTTCTATGGGATTGGTTGATCGTGATGATGAGTCATGAACCTTTTGAGGGAAATAGAGCACTGGTTGTCATTTGCTTCCAAGTTTCCGTGGAAGGGATGTTGGCACCCAACAATTTACAAGGATCACAAACTAATTTCATTGTTGGTGAACAAAAATAGAAATTATCTTCCAAATGGTTGATTGCCTGACATTGAAGGAGGTTCAACTCAATATATTCTTCTTTGTTTTTGTTTCAAGTGTCAAACTATAACATAGGCGTAATGTTTCTCAATGTGGAGACCAATCATTATATTGAATTCTATGAAAAATACATCAGTAGTTTTGGATTGGATAAAACCCATGATTGGGAGAATGTCATATTGTGGTTTTCACATATTTGATTTTATTTTCCAAGCCAAAGACTTTTGAATGTGTTGGAGAACAGTTTAGTTGGCTACGAATTGGAATTTTTTGAATTAATAAACTCTCAAGTTTTATTTCCACTCAGGTGTCGCTTCACTTGCATGAGGGTGACCATTCATTAATTTTTGGTTTTTGAATCATATAAAAATAAAAATCAAACAACAAAAATGATGAAGGGGGTAAATCATAAAACACAACAATAGAAATTGCACATAGAAAATAGAATGTTCTTTTATTGATTTGGACAACCCATTACATTAAAGAAGCTCAAATACAATCAGAGGATGAATCATCCATAGGATGCAACACATTACAGCTTCCTATCTCAAGACTCTGGAATCTTTTGCCTTCTGTAATCCCAAATCAACTAGGGTTTCTAATTTCCTGCCTTTTCTTGACTCCACACTTTCCCCCTTATCTTAACTACTCCTAGGGTTCCCAAAAATGGTCATAAATAGCTGTTTTGGTGGCCTCTAGCCAAAATTTCAAAATTTCCAACTCACTCCAAAAGTAGGTCAACTTCTGGGAAGCATAACTTTTAATCCAGGTATTTGATTGACGAACCATTTGAAGCATCAGAAAGCTCACGAAGTGAACTATCATGATAGAAATGTGTAAATGGATTTCCATAAACATTTTGGGGTGCTATGGGATGTTTTAGTGCCTCATATATGATTTTGAAACTTTTTAGGGCACCTCACAAAATTGAAACTTTAATATCTTGAAATCTAGACATGATCTTGAGTTGAAATTTACCAAGAATGCTTATCTAACTATTCCTAAGCTTTGGGGAAAATTTTAGGCTCAACTACTTTATTGATAAAGACTTACTAAAAATAGTAAATTCTAGTTTCCTTAGCCTTGTTAGAAACTTTGAAGGTTCTGGAACATTATTCAAGCAAATGGGTGTCCAAAAACACAAATTTTGAAAAGAAATGAAAACAAAGTCATCAATTTTGAATCAACATTGTTTTTGGGTGATGCAAGATTGCCCTTACACCTCTGGATGCTCCTACATCAAAAAGGGGTTCGGTCTGCTAAGGAATGAGGGAAAAGGTGAATTGAGCAATCAAAGGCAGCAGATTGATGCTACAAAGGGGTCAGTTGGGAGTAAAGTGGCCAGTTGAAGGGAGGTCAACCTGTTTGGGCGGCCAGAACAAAGGGATTGAACACAACAAACCAGAAAGTAGAAACTAATAAAGATGAGAGGTAAGTTTGGAGAGGCATCAATCATATAGAAGAGCACCCAGCATAGCAAAGGAAATATAAGAAGTTGATTGAAAAGAGAGGTGGATAGATATAAAATAGAGACAATCATTTTCGAGAAAGTATGGAAAAAGGACAAGAAATTTGATGAGGAATTGAATAGGAAACTGGTAAAAATCCATCTATATGATTGGGCTTGATCTCTATATGAACATTTTAACCTGTATGCTGGTGACTTGAATTGAATTAAAATTGAAAACCTCTATCATTTTCATTTCCTGTGATTTTATTATTTTGGACAAAATGGTGTTCCTGCAGCTACATATGAATAGATAAAACTATGGAATTGATTTTGTTGATGGTTGTGTGTGTGGGCATGCTTCTACTATCAATTCTCTGATAAGGTTCCTAAACTAGGCTGCACCAAATTGATATCAGAGCCAATTTTCAGCATTGTGTTAAAGGAAGAACCCTGAGGAGGTTGTTGTGGGTGTGTGAGAGGACAATGAGACCCACAATTGCAGAGGGTTGTGAACATGGAACAAAGAGGGTTTGGGTGAGGAGGACCATGGAATGTAGACCATGAGATCTTTAGGGAGATGATGAGAGGCCTTAAAGCTAGGATATGAGCAAGGTTGGAGGCAATAGAATTGACGCAGTGAAGGGGAATCCCGGTGGTGGATGTCAGAGATTGAGAGGCTGAAGAAGAAGCATCAAATTTTGATATGAAAGATAATCATAGAGATGAGGTAGAAAGTAGATTTTTGAAAGCAATGGCTAGGCTTTGTAGCAAGCCTAAATTGGACCCCCAAGTTTCAATGGTACTTTGAATCTAGAAGAATTAGTGGATTGGATATCAGAAATGGAGAAATACTTTGACTTGGAGTCAATTGAGGACACAAAAAGGGTGAAGTATGCTAGCACAAAGTTGAAAGGAAATGCTTCCATGTGGTGGGAGCATGTGCAGCTTGAAAGATGGTGAAGAGGCAAAGAGAAAATTAAAACATGGGAGAGGATGGTGACGAAATTGAAGGCAATATTTTTGCCTGCAGATTACTAACTCAATTTGTTCAAGAGGCTGCAAAATTTGAAGCAAAGAGAGGAGTTCTATTGGTTAAGCATTAGGGCTAGACATGTGGATGATGATGCAAAAAAAATATCAAGGTATGTAAATGGTCTTCATAATTCCATTCAAGATGAAATGAGCATGCTTTAGGTGACTAGTGTAGAAGAGGCATATCAATATGCCTTGAAAGGAGAATAGAAACTTGCAAGAAAACAACAGCATATTTCCCATGGTAGAGGTAGTTTTTCAAGAGGAAGAGGGTGGTGGTAGAGGTTACCAAAACAAACAAGATGAGGCAAGTACATCTCGTGTGGGTGTGCAAGAAAACAAAGGAAGAGGAGAATCTTCTAGGGGAAAAGGAGACAATTCTTATAGTAGAGGATACTTTGGAAGAGGTAGAGGAAGAGGGTTTAGAGGTATGTGCTTACAATGTGGAGAGCCAAGGCATAGGGCATTTGAATGCCCACAAATATAACAAAATAATGGCATGGGGAAGGAAGAAAGAATTCATGTAGTGCAGGTGGAAAATGAAAGTGTGGTTGCACCAAATCATGGAGAGGGGATCAAAGATGGAGAGTCTCTCATGCTACGAAGGGTTTTGATAAATCTTGAAAAGGAGAAGTTGAAGCCAATACAAAGAATAAATTTATTTAAAACAAGGTGCAAAGTGGATGGCAAATGTTGTAAAATCATAGTGGACAGCGGTAGCATGGATAACATTATATCTGAAGAGATGGTGGAAAAGATGAATTTGAAAAGATTGAAACATCCCAACCCATACCAAGTTTCATGGTTGTAAAAAGATCATAGTTTGATGGTACGTGAGCAATGCCTTGTGATTTTTCAAATTGGAAACTATATGGATGAAATAATGTGTGATGTGATGCCAATGAATGCATGGCATCTACTTTTAGGAAGGCCTTGGCAATTTGATTGAAGAGCTGTTCATAGTGGATGGACAAACACATACCAAATCAAGAAAGATGGCAAAGAATACACTCTAAATCCAATTCAAGAAAGGGAATAAGAAGTGGGGAACAACTCCAAAGTTTGTTTTGTTTCTTTTTTGAAAGACTTGAAGAAAGGAGGAACATGTTTATCCATTGTTCCAAAGCTTGCAACAATTGGGACAGTGAAGGAAAATGAAGAAATACCAATGGAAATTTAGAAAATTTTGGAAGAATATGATGACATAATGATGAAGAAGCTTCATGATGGATTTCCACCAATGAGGAGAATAAGCCATTGTATGGATTTGATTCCCGGTGCAAGTTTACCCAACAAAGCACCATATAGAATGATGCCTATGGAGAATGTAGAAATAAATAGGCAAGTGCAAGAGTTGCTGGCTAAGGGGCTGATTAGGGAGAGTTTGAGTCCATGTGTTGTTCCAGTAGTGTTGACACTAAAGAAGGATGGTGAATGGTGTATGTGTATGGATTCAAGAGCCATAAACAAGATAACTATCAAGTACCGGTTTCCCTTGCCACGAATGGATGATATGATGGATTGTTTGAGTGGAGCCAAGTACTTCACCAAAATTGACTTGAAGAGTGGGTACCATCAAATTTACATAAGAGAGGGGGATGAGTATAAGAGTTCCTTCAAAACAAAGGATGGATTGTATGAATGGATGGTGATACCATTTGGTTTGACAAATGCACCAAGTACCTTCATGAGGTTAATGAACGAAGTGTTGAAACCATACCTTTGTAAGTTTGTCATTGTGTATTTGGATGATATCTTGGTTTTTTAGCAAAACAAAAGAAGAGCATTTGTAGCATGTTAGAGCAGTTTTACAAAGACTCAAGGAAGAGAAGTTGTTAGTGAATGTGAAAAAGTGCAGCTTCATTAAAGAGGAGCTAGTGTATTTGGGTTTTGTTGTTTTTGGAAGTGGTCTGAAAATGGATCCAAAAAAAGTAAAAGCAATTGTAGATTGGCCTTCGCCAAGGAGTATGTTTGAAGCAAGAAGCTTCCATGGATTAGCGAGCTTCTATAGGAAGTTAATATGAAATTTCAACATGATTTGTGCTCCTATTATGGAAACTATGAAGGGTAATGTTGGTTGTTTTAAATTCTCAACCTGGTCTCAAAAGACAATCTAAAGAATAGCCAATTCTAATAAGGGATTTACCTTGAGGGATTGGCCAACAAATAGGAAATGGGGTTTCAATCCTTTTCCTCTCCACTTTAGGCTCTACAAAACCTAGGAAGGTGATCCTAACAGTATTTGACCTTGGATTTCATACTATTTCTCTCAAAATATTGTTCTCAAATAGATATGCTCTCTCTAAGATGCTTAAAGAATTACTAATATAGTAGAACAATGGGCTAGATTCTCAAGCTTTAACATAATTCTTTGTAGAAGAACATTTGGATAAATAAATGCCTATAACTTATGACTGAAATGGAAATTCTTTTGATATTCAATAGGAATGATCATAGAGTTGCATGAAGTAACACTTCAAAAGGATCAATGCCTAATTCTTGGGTTATAGAGTCAAATAGACATAAAATGAAAACCTATTGTAATCAATATTTTTCAACTCACTATGAACAATACAATAATGCATTGCACTATTATACTTCATCAATCTCTTGAGTAACTCTACTTAGTTAACCATCACCTTTATTTTTGAAATGGACGCTCCCTCTCCTCTTCCCACCCATGCACCTGGTTCTTAGGGTTTGGTTGTTGCTAAGTTAATCGAAGGTTTTTCCTCTGTTGTTGGTGTGGTTATGGCCGCTAGAGCACCGTTCATGACAGAGGGCCTTGCTTCTGGGGATACGTCTACTAGTATGGCTACTACGGTTAGGGGTTTGTAGGTTTTTCCTAAAACTGCTTCCGTTGGAGTGTTGTTCACGTCTGTGACTGCTGTTGCTATTGGTGAGTCATCTGCAGGGGTGGCTTCCTTGGAAAAGGGTGAATCTTTCTTAGCTGCTGCTCAAGGGAAGCATCAGGGATTGCCTTTGCCCTATGCTACTTCTCCTACTATTTCTTTTGGGTCTGAGGTTTTGGAGAATGAGGAATTTTATTCTTCTCACGCCTTGATTTGCAAATTCAACCATTTTTGGCCATGCCTTCATGCCCTAAATAAATGGATCTTAGATTCTTGGGGACCAATTACTAATGGTAAGATTGAAATCTACCCATGTGCTAGAGGTTTTTTTATTGTTACATTTGATGATATTAAGGATCGTAATGTTGTGTTTGAGGGTTCTGTTTGGTTGTGGGATTAGCATCTCTTGGTGCTTCATCCCTAGTTTCCACTTTTCAATCCTACAAATAATTCTTTGAATCTTTTACCCATCTGGGTTAGGCTTCCTAACCTTCCTCTATAGTTTTGGAGCAAGTCTTTCTATTCTATGATTGGGAATGCTTTGGGGTGGTTTATTATGGCTGGTCCTACTACCTTACATTTTATGCGTACAACTTATGCTCAGATTCTTGTGGATCTAGATTTATCTAAGGCACTCCCTACTGAGATTATTTTCAACATTGTTGACCATTCCTGGTGCCAAAATTTGGACTACGAGGGTATCCCCTTTTGTTGTCAATGCTGCTTTGGCACTGGTCATTTGGCTCAGCAATGTTTATGCTCCAAACCCAAATCTTGTTTGGCTTCTTGGTGGCATGATGTTCAGCCCACGGACTTCACTATTCCTCCTGTGGCTTCCATTCCTTCCTCTCCTTCAACTACGACACCCCAATCCAAGGTACATTCCCCTGCTTCTCTTCCTGGCCTAGAGCCACTGGTTGCTGGTTTATAGGTTTCTTTTGCTACTAGGGTGCTACCTGTTGCTGCTACTATTGTGCTGTCTATTTTAGAGGTTGTTGTTGCTACTACTGGGGTGCTGCCTGCTATTATTGTGCTATCTATTTCAGATGTTTTTGTTGCTGCCACTACTTGTGCGCCACCTATAATAAGGAGTATTTCTACTGTTGGGGCTATTGCTGAGTCATCCCTTGTTACTAGGGAGCTATTTACGACTGGAACTACTATTATTGGTGCACCATCTATTGATGGAGCTGATGCTATTATAAAGTCTTCCTCCTCTCCTCAAGTTCCACCCCCTTCTGTGGTTTTGGGGAAAGCCTCACCCCCTTCATCTCCTTTTTTTGTAGATGGAGATAATGATGTTTGTTGGACTGTGGTCCAAAGAAGGAAGAGGGGTCTTCCTAAGCATGTCTCGTTGACATGAACTTGGGTCAAGGGTGTTCAAAGATATGGTTATGCTTTTGTTTAGTTTTTGGTTGTTCCTCGCAGCCTTGCTACATTGCTGTAGCTTTGTCTATGTGCTGTTAATGTGTTGTCTCTAGCTCGTTTAAGGCCTTATTTTGCCCTGGGAATTGCTTTGTAAAGGGTTCTAGACCCTCTTTTCCAGCTAAACTAATAAAAAACTCTACTTAGTTATCCTTGTAAACATTTACATCATTCAATATTCCCTTAAAGCAATTATTTTACTACTTGAGTAAATGCCATAAGATGAATACACATACATAGGAAAAACTATGATGATGAATAAATTAATTCTAAACCAAATTTTGTTCATAAATGTAGTAAAGCATACATGAGTAGGAAACATTATAGTCTAAAACTTTAGTAATATATAAATGTACTTATGAAATGATACTTGTATACAAAAGATTTTGCATGGTATATCAAACTTTGCACTCAAATAACACCTAAATTATGAAAACTAATTCTATTTCCATGAACTGTGATACAAAAACTTCTTCGAGATATTTGATTGATCCCCATACTTCAAACTCTATTTGAAAAGTATGTACTAGAACCAATAATTTTAATCAGCCCTGAATTCTCTTTTATAAGAACAAGGGAGCAACAAGCTTTAGACTTAGATGATAGATATCACATTTTCATTTGACAATTTTTTACAATAGTGGGATACAATATAGCTGCCCTCAATCAAACAGGCATGCCTTTTGTAACAACTTACTTTCACCAACAGACAAGAACAACTAATTTTGTTGTTTATGCATCTTCACTCAAGTCATGGAGGTAGGCCATGATGCTGATGGGTGGTGGTTTGTTAGATGCCTTTGGAGCTCAAACACCCTTCACATCCATCTAATTATTCAAATAACAAGCATCCTCTTCTCTGCCTCTCCAACCATGCACACATAAGTGAGAATATGTGCAAGGAACAACTATATAAGGAGTCTCAAAAAAATAGAGTCCCCTTCATTATGCCCAGTCCCAAGCATAGGTAAGTGACTCCTCACTTCTGATTGGGAGGTTTCCAACCACCTCAACCAGACAGAAACTAGAGGAAGCCACACATAACTAAATCTAGTGGTGCCATTATTCTAGCTAGGAAGGCAATAGCAATAGCCACAAACCTATCCTCTGTCTCTACCTGTTTCATCAGGATGGGCAACACTCCTACAACTAGAGTTGATGCTCTCTTAGGAAAAGTAGATGTGAGGGAGGAGAAGAGAGAGCAATGATGCCTCTCTGCCTAAGATCCTGATCTAGAAACTCACATAAATAAGGAACTACTAGAGTTCATAGATTGGGACTCAAAGCCCTCATCCAGATGAAAACATGGAGAAAAGAAGGGCCTATAGTGATTCAATAGATGTTGTAAAACCCCTTGAATCTTTCCACTTCCCCCCATTCTATGAAAGAAACTTCTCTAGTTTCCTAATTCTATAGGGAAAAATCATTAACCATGAAAATAGAGAAGAGAATCCAATAGAATAGGGAAGCAGGAGAAGCATACTAAAAAAGTGAGTACCCATATTGTCTACACAGAAAGAATGGTATATGGAGCAATATTAGAGGCACCTAGATTTAGAGAAAATTTGGCAATAATTTCCACATTCGGGTGTGTCCTTGATCAATTCTGACAATCCTTTCCATGGCACATTGGTTATAAATGGAAATCTTTTGATGATTTCCCAATCCTGACAGAAAAGGAAGAGATGCGAAGTACCTTGCCCTTACATTGATGTCACATACCCTAACATAACTGTAAATGTCACTTCTAGTAAGGAGGCCACTAAATCAATTTTCTTGGTTTCAGTATTTAATTCCAACTCAAGCAAGTTACCCTATCAAAATATGCCACCAAGCAAGTGAAAAATCCCTTCATGCCAGAACACAAATCCCCAAGAGCTGATTCCAACATATTGTCAAAACTCATGCATTTCTATCCCTTTGCAGTGGCAGCAATGAAGACTCACCGCATGCTCAGGAAGCAATTTCAATACTGGTACATCCTTTATTACGTGCCACCACCTCATCTTTAGGTTTTGATAATGGACCATTGATCATTATGACGGAGGCTCCAGATCAACGGTGAACATGCAATCAACAAGGGAGGAAATCCCTGTCACTTATGCAAAAGGAGAATGATCCAATGAGAACACTCCACCCAGACTGCCATCTCAGCCATATGGCCAAGAAGAAAAGTCAAATAACGCCCACTAAGCCACTTTCCACGCTTCTGTAATAGTAAGATCTGGGAGGAGATAAAGATATGCAGAATGGTAGAAACCACCAGAATGTGCCACATGGCATGGAACAGACCCCCAAAAGATAACCCGCGCACCATAGAAGACCTGCCATGTAACTCAGGAGCTAACTTATACCTCCAATATTTCCCACTGGAGAACACACGGATTTTACCCTATGACATCCAGACTTATGATGTGTGACCGATGCCAGGTGTCACTCTTCCACGCATCGGCCCTTCAAAAGAGTTCCGTGGAATGGCGGAAAGCCTGTAGGCTTTCCACGTAGCTTTTAAGGTACCCACCAATGGGCCCTGTTGTATAAATGGATTGGGGCATGACACTTGTCCTTCTTCTGCTATTCCATGACCAATTCTTTATTCCTAGAAAAGTCATCTGCAGAATGGCGGAACCAACCAAAATGTGTCATGTAGCCCCTACTCAATATTAAAGGTTCAGAATAAAGCACATGCTCTTAAAATAACATTCATCTACTAGGGAAAAAGGGGGTCATGATCTCACTAAGGGGTTGACTCAAAAGATAAGTGCATTGATAAAAATTAGAACACGGGTGATAGGTGATGGAAAAAAGGCATGGGGCCAGTGAAGAGTGTAGCCTGATGCATTAGTTTGTAACTTAAAAGTCCTGACATAGGCTATAGGTAGTCAACAACTAAATATAACAAAAGTAATTTGTCACTCATATGAGGCACTAGGGTTTAGGGTTTTAAACCCTTGGGAAAATTTCAATATTCTAAACATAAAACCCTACCAAAGGACTCTAAGACTTTTCCATGAAAATGAAGGCAGAAAGGTAAAGAGCCAAGAAAATTTTGTAGAGTCCTATCATTGGCTCTAGTTGGGGATGTTTGTTCTATCAAAACAAAGTGAGATCACAGAAACTCTAGAGAAGCAAACCATAGAACATAGACAAGAACAGGCCACAACACAACCTAATAACCACATAGTAGCCTCAAGCTACCATAAAAGAAAGAAATAGGATCTTTCCCTATCAAATATCTTGTTTTCCAATGATTTCAATCCCATAGATCTGAAATTTTTACCAAAATCCATGTTATTTCCAATATGGATGCTTATAGGGGAAGTAAGTCTACCATCTTCAAAATACCCTATATTTCTTTGATCTTTGTAATCAAATGAGGACTAAAATACACCCTTATTGGACATAGGGGTAATGTATGGCCCTATCATATCAAGTCAATTGTAATAATCTACATGACCTTTGTGTTGGTTACCCTCAAGTCTGTTAGATAGATCTGAGAAGTGAAAATATTCATATTCTATTGGATAAACAATATTGGTAACACATTCTTTATCTGTTAAACCAGTATCAAACTTAAAACATTCATACTTGATATCCCTTTGGATCTCTTCAATATGATGCTTTGATGGTTCAAAATTATATCTTAGCCTTTTGTTTGACAAATCAAATTGATCAAAAGTAAAGGATTGAAATGTGTTAATAGAAAAAACCTCTGAATTTTGTTCCTCTAATAAAGAATTCTTTTCCACAAATATCCTTTCATATTGAGTTAACTCTAGCCTACGCCCCTTAAATTATGATAGATCATCATTTTTATATGATAGAAGATACTCAATCTTGCTCTTGCATTTGTCAGCTTCTAGGGGGTTATCTTCGAATTCTTCTAGTTGTGTATCTTTGTCTAGATCCTCTACAAAAATTGGGTTATCTTTGCACCAATAACGGTTAGCACTTCTCACCTCTGGTAGATCCAAATGTGTATTATAAAGTGGATTATGCCTTATATTAATTTCTTCCATACACTTTTCTTCTTCACTATCATGATGACTTATATCCTTCTCAGACTCAAAGTTATCATAATCTTGAGAAGAACTTTTAGAAAAATGATCATCACTTTCCCTATTGTTGGTAACAATTGATTCAACTTCATACTCATGTTCACATATAGATGACTCATCAGGTAATGAAGTCTCACTATCTAAAAGCACATTTATCCTATCATTAGTAGGATGATCCATTATTGATTTCAGAAAGCAATCCTGAGAATGAGAATTCCTTTCATCATTTATATAACTTTCAAAACAAATAGATCCATCTATTACAGGGGCATGATCTGATTCCTCACTTATCATTAGCACACATTCCCCATATGTTTGAATATTATTTATTCCATGGGCTATCATATTAGGCTGGGGATTAGGCCATCTCCCCACTTCTTGACACCAAGGGGAACCTCATACAAGCTCCCATTCTCATCACATTCAATATTCAGAATACTACAATCAACATCCACAACTTCATCACTTAAATGATGAATTTTATCCTTGGGTTTATATGTGGTGATCAGATTACTATTTCTCAAATGATCAACTAAAACTCTTGTTGAAGATTCCAGTCTTTAAAAAACCTGGCAAACAATAGTGTTACTTGATCCATATTTATTATCAAGGGAAGTAAAATTCACAACTACAGATCCAAATTCTCTCACACTCATATGCCTTAAATTATTCTCAATATCCATAGCCATAGAATATGCTTACATGACGGTGGTAGGGTTCCTATCTCTTAAAAGATAACTAACCTCCTCATTGAATGCACATAGATATATAACTAGACACATAGCATCATTTGGTCTGGTACTTTCAGGGATATTCCTTACTACCCTTGTAAATCTCAGATTGAAAGTTGGGATCAATTCATCCTCATCCTTTTCAATATGAATAAGCCTATTAATCAATAGGCCAACATCAACCCTTTCAACAAACTGATCCATAAAAGCTACTTTGAGCTCTTGCCATGAATTAATGTAATGGGTAGGCACATCGGTGAACCAATCTCTAGCATCTTCCTTCAGGGACTGAACAAATAATTTCATGACTACATCCTCAAAATCTAACTCATAGTCTCCCATTATGTCACAAAAATCTTGCAAATGGCTACTAGCTGATTTGGATTTGTCATTATTGAACTTTGGTATTCTATCTCTAACTTATGATTCAGGAAACCATATATATTGCTGAAATTTATGGCTTTATATCTTTCCATGATAAAGCTTGTTTGATAACATGGGTGAGGCTGCATATTATGCCTCTATAAGTTTCATAGTTACTTATGGCAAACTCAACTTTCTTCTACAACATGATCTTGCATATTTCTATCTTCGCTTGCTTAAAATCATAAATGAGTTTCGTGCATACCTCTCTTTCAAAATACAGACTGCAATCTAGGAAAATATAAATATGCAAACCCATCACCACCTTTTTCTTCCTTTCTCTTAGTGCTTAATCCTCACTTAATAAGGAACCATATTTTTTCTCAAGGTATTTCCTAAACATCCTTTAATACAAAAAAATATCCTTCATAGAGACAGGATATGTAAAATACCTGGGAATTTGTTACAGCTGCTATAAATTCTCTTTCTGACTAGAAACTTAAGAGTGCTTTGAAATATCATTCACATTTTCATCGGGTTCTTTCTCATAGAGTCACCACCTCTTTTCATAGAGGAATGGACTTTAAATAGCACAAGGCTCTTTAAAGCCTACTTTCATTATGGGTCTTCTCCAATAGTAGAGCTACACAAACCTTCTCAAATATGTTGTGACAAAACTCCTTCTAGGTCTGAGAACTTCTTCTTTGATAAACTGGCAAGGAGAATAGTAGAGTTGCCACCCTTTATAGGGAAAAATAAAATGCAATCTCTGACTCAAGATAAGACACAATACTGATTCTAGTAAGTCCCCAGTAGAGTCACCAATCTGTTGGTGGCTCAACTGGGCAAAAGCTTCTTGACAGTGGGCTTCAAGAGAGCCAGTATTTGTAAACAAGAGAATACAATAATTGATCTATGGCTCAGGATATGACATAATTTGTAATTCCCCAGTAAAGTCACTAATCTGTTGGTTGTTTTAAATTCCCAACCTAGTCTAAAAAGACAATTTAAAGAATAGCGGGTTCTAATAAGGGATTTACCTTGAGGGATTGGCCAACAAACAGGAAATAGGGTTTCAATCCTTTTCATCTGCACTTCAGGCTCTACAAAACCCAGGAGGTGCTGGCAAGAGACACTGCTCTAATGAATGATTGAATATTGTCATTGATGGTAACAAGGCAAAGAGACTTTACTCTGGTAGATCAATTTGGTTTGACAATAAGGCATAAAAGGATTCTGGTTCGAAAGCCTAAAATGACTAAGTATGGGTAGTATATAGAGTAAGTGTCAGAGATTGGGTCAGTATGCCTCCGCAGTTGAAGATCATTACATGCAGTTTAGATATGTTAATCATAGTTATTTGGTGATGATATGTTCCAGTGTTCAAGTCCTGACCTCCTCCATAAGTCATACTATGAAATGTCTAAGTCTAGGTGAACAGAGTTAAGATAGGAACGGTGCACAATACCAAAGTAAAAGGGTCCGCATTTCTCTGTTGTTACATATTTTGTCTTGCAATTCTAAAGGCATGTAAAGAGGTCAATGTTGAATGTTGGATATGAATTTTAGAGTCTCATATGTTCCACAGTGGGAGTTATGTTGTGACAGATGAACTGGTCAAGTGTGTACTCAAGGGATAAGCCAACAAACATGTTAGATCTATATGCTGTGAAGATATATTGTTTGAACAATCAATCTAAGTGATTGAATGATTGGTGCTGACCTATATGAAGACTATTGTATGTTTGTTTGGGTCTGCATTTCTATTTGTACACAAGATCAAGCTGACAAGGTATAACTTTTGTATACGCATTTCATGTTTGGATTGTCGACCTGATTGTGAGATGAATCTTGTTGCATATATATATACTCAATGGATTTCAGTGTTGGAGGTATGGATAAGTATGAATAGAGTGCGAATTTGATGTGTGCATGGCTTAAGTTAGTTGGTAGAGAAGAAAAGGATAATAAGGGCAGAAAATAGAGTATATGTAGAAGAGCAAAAAAGCGGGGAAAAAATAATGAAGACCTTTGAATTTGTGTATTGTGCTTTCAATGGAACTGTACTCCAGCATGTGGTAGATGCATTTATAATAGTTCACCACTGGCAGTGAGCTAATTTCCTTCTATCTTCTACTCTTCTTTCTTTGTGGATAGTGAGTCCACATGGACAGTGAGCATTTTTTTGGGTAGTGAGCCTAATGTAATCTGGTATTGTTATCATAATATATTGTGAGCTAACACTCACTGTGGTTTTTCCCTTTTTGGGTTTTCCATGTAAAACTTTTGGTGTTTATGTGTTATGTCTTTATGGTTGTTGTTCTCATATTTATTCTACTTTCATATTATTAATTTTGGAAATTGGATTAATGAACATGTTAAGAAGTGGTTTTGTGGAATATTGATTCACTTCCGCTCTCTCAGTATTCATTGTGTTCAATAGGAGGATGATCCTAATAGTATTTGACCTTGGATTTCTTACTATATCTCTCAAAATATTGTTCTCAAACATATATGTTCTCTCTAAGACGCTTAAAGAATTACTAATATAGTGGAACAATGGGCTAGATTCTCAAGTGTTAACATAATTCTTTGTAGAAGAACATTTGGATAAATAAATGCCTATAACTTATGACTGAAATAGAAATTCATTTAATATTCAATATAAGGAATGATCAAGTAACACTTTAAAAGGATTAGTGCCTAATTATTGGGTTATAGAGTCAAATAGACATAAAATGAAAACCAATTGCAATTAGTATTTTTTGAGCTCACTATGAACAATACAATAATGCATTACACTATTATACTTCATCAATCTCTTGACTAACTCTACTTAGTTATCCTTGTAAACATTTACAACATTTAATATTCCCTTAAAGCAATTATTTTACCACTTGAGTAAATGCCATAAGATGAATATACATGCACAAGAAAAACTGTGATGATGAATAAACTGATTCTTAACCAAATTTTATTCATAAATGCAATAAAGTGTATATGAGTAGGAGACAGTATAGTCTGAAACTTTAGTAATATATTTGTACTTATGAATTGATACTGGTATACAAAATATTTTGCATAGTATATCAAACTTTGCACTCAAATAATACCTAAATTAGGAAAACTAATTCTATTTCCATGAACTGTGATACAAAAACTTCTCTAAGATATTTGATTGATCCCCATACTTCAGACTCTGTCTGAAAAGTATGTACTAGAACCAACAATTTTAACAAGCCTTGAATTCCCTTTTATAAGAACAAGAGAGCAACAAGCTTCAGGCTTAGATGACAGATGTCACATTTTCATTTGACAATTTGTTACAATAGTGGGATATAATATAAATGCCCTCAATCAAACAGGTGTGCCTTTTGTAACAACTTACTTTCACTAGTAGACAGGAACAACTAATTTTGTCATGTATGCATCTTCACTTAGGTCATGGAGGTAGGCCATGATGCTAATGGGTGGCGGTTTGTTAGAGGCCTTTGGAGCTCAGACATCCTTCACATCCATCTAATTGTTCAAATAATGAGCATCCTCTACTCTATCTCTCTAACCACACACACAGAAGTGAGAATACGTGCAAGGAACAACTATATAAAGAGTCTTAGAAAACCAGAGTCCCCTTCATTATGCCCAGTCCCAAGCATAGGTAAGTGACTCCTCACTTATGATGGGGAGGTTTCCAACCACCTCAACTAGACAGAAACCAGTGGAAGCCACACATAGCTGAATCTAGTGGTGTCATTATTCCAACTAGGAAGGTAGTAGCAACAGCCACAAACCTATCCTCTCTCTCTTTCTGTTTCATCTAGATGGGCAACACTCCTACAACTAGAGTTGATGCACTATTAGGAAAAGTAGATGTGAGGGAGGGGAAGAGAGAGAAATGACACCTCTCTTCCTAAGATCTTGATCTAGAAACTCATAGAAATAAGGAACTACTAGAGTTCAAAGACTGGGACTCAAAGCCCTCATCTGGATGAAAAGACAGAGAAAAAAAGGGCCTGTAGACACCCAAAATTGACCTATTTATCATTAGCATTCAAATATTGCATTAGCTATCATCTGCATTTGTATAACACACTTGAGCAATGTCACCTCTCTTTCTGAGATCCTAATCTAGAAACTCACTTGAGCATTTGTCTAACACACATTTGAAGGGGAAGAGAGAGCAATGACACCTCTCTTCTTGAGATCCTAATTTAGAAACTCATAGAAATAAGGAACTACTAGAGTTTGAAGACTAGGACTCAAATCCCTCATCCGGATGAAAAGACAGAAAAAAAAGGGCCTGTAGACACCCAAAATTGACCTATTTATCATTAGCATTCCAATATCACATTAGCTATCATTTGCATTTGTCTAACACACTTGAGCAATGTTCCTAACACTTATTTCTTCTATTAATTAAATAAATTTATATTTATTTAATTAATTCATTAGCTATTTCTTATATTTCTTCTAAGTTATAATTAAATAATCTTTAATTATTTAATCTTTAATTATTTAATTATCTTCATTTCTATCTATTTTTAATTAAATAAATCTTATTTATGTAATTAAAAAATCCCTTCACAAACCCAATTTCCAATTAATTAAATAAATTTTATTTATTTAATTAATTTCTCTTATCATTTATCTCAATGAGCTGACATGTGTGCCTCTTTCATTTAAAAAAAAGATAAGTGGTACTACATCTTTTATTTAATATCTTTCACATGTAGTACTTTTTATGTACATGGTCACACATAAACCTTATCTTCCCTCTACTTGTCATCTACACATTCATCTATGATCATCTTTTAATCTTAGCCATTCACATAGCCACCAAATCTCTACCATTGATTGATTTTGGTTGAAGTCTATATAAACACCCTCTCATTCCATACTACAAGAGATCCAGCATTCACAGTCTACATTATCATGTTGAGCATATTGAGCATTTGAGTATCCATTTAGCATTTTATCATTATCATTATCATCCATCATGGCAGCTTTGATCTTCATAATTGTTCATTGTTGAAGAAGAAATCTACATCATATACAAGGAATCATACAATCTAGGTGATATTGTTCTTGAATTGCATGCTTTTGATTTCATTTGGATTAGATTATTTGATGATGGTAGGGTTAGGTTTTCATGGATATGCTTGATCTTATTAACCTAATTTTTACCTATCACATTTTGGCACACCTGGTGGGACTCATGTCCTTGATTAACTTTGTTATTTGAAGTTGTTTTTGTGAAGATTAGATTTTCTGAGCACTTACGGCAAGTTCTAGTCACTTTTGAGTGAAAACCAGTCACTGCCTGATTAAACGCATCACTTTTAAGATGAAACCTGCCACTTTTAGCCTTTTCAAGATCACTTCTGAGTGAACAGTAGTCACTTAGTGTCGTTTTTGCATCGCTTATAAGATAATAGTGGTCACTTATGCCTTTATTTGAATCACTTTCAATCTAACAGTGATCACTTTTAGCTATTTGGATCACTTTCTGCAAAACTAGAGTTTTCTGTTATATCTTGTTTTTCACGGATCTGAGTCATTTATGACCCGTAATCAGTCACCTGTTACTTTTTTGCATTGCTTATAAGCTTTAACATTTTAGATATGGGTGGCATTGCTTCTAACCTGTAACATTTCACCTGTGGCAAAATACAGATTACTCTTGATCAACAGTTGATCGCCTTGGGTAACTGTGTCGCTTTCAGTCTTTATCATTTACAGTCCATTTTCTTGGTTATTAATTGGGTATTTATGCATCATCTTATCGATTGTCTAAGAAGAGGAGGTTATCAAACTACTAACATATCTATGCAGCTCTGATTAGTCCAAGACTTGCAGTTTTTCACTAATTTAGGAACATTTGGGCTTGGTGCTTAAAAAGAATCATTGCTTGCTCCATGCTTGATTTATCTTTCTTGATTGCTTGCATGTGCATGATTGTAACCCAAATTTAATAGCAAAAGTATCCTCTCCCCTTGCCTATCAAATGGATCTTGGGTGTATGAGAACTTGTTGTTATCTTTAGAGGGCCTGCCTTCCCGATGTGAGAAGGGGTACGACCCAAGCGGTAACGGGCTAAAGCCAAGTCCTTCCAAACCACTATATAAGAAAAGTGTTTATGTCAAAAGCCACAAACACTAGGTGTTGTTGTGTTATATAGACAGCCAACCTCCCCTAAAACCCTCCAAGGCGTAACCCTTGAAGGCTAGGAGACTCTATAACAGAGAGTAGTGCTGCCGCATGTATAGCCACTCGAATGGATGCCCTTATTAGCAACTTTGTGTAGTAGCCAAAAACCTTTTATTTGTTGATGCAAAAGGTGGGACCTTTGAAGCCGCCCTGATTCACATGGTTCTTAGAAGAGATAGCAGGGACAATCCTAAGGTTTGGTGGGGGGACAAGCCTTGGGAAACCCAGATCTTGGTATGCGTGAGAACTGTGTGCTATGGAGGGGAGTCAGTGCTACCAAGATCTTGAAGCTATCCACTTTGAATAAGCACAGCCAGGGGACTCAACAAATACAGCCCTTTCCTAGCCTAGATTGTACAAATTTGTGATTGTTGTGAATGTGAATGACTGAAATTACTATTTTCTTGTCAAAACACAAATTCAAACATATTTCCTGATAGACATAGTCATCTTTGAGATTTAACTACCCACATACAGACAATCAGATCACTTTTAACCAACAGTCAATCACCTTTTGCATAAACTGAATCAATTTTGAACAACAGTTGCTTGCCTTTGGTCTAAACTGAGTCACCTTTGATCAATAGTAAATCGCTTCTAAGTTAATAAGATCACCTGTATTAAATTGGTTGGCCTCTGGTTAGTACTATAGCTTGTTACCTGAACCAAAACTAGATCACATTTAAGCTAGTACCTGTTGCCTTTGGCCTTTTCTAAGTCACATCTGAGCTATTACTTGTCGCCTATGGTTAATTACCAGCAAACCCTAGTGACTCAACCAAATCAACTGCATTTCCAGCTTGTTTAGCTTCAGCATTAGCCTTTAGACCTATCTCTGATCATTTGCAGATACCTAGACATTGTCTCCTGCTTTGAGCATACCAACCAATTGGACTTTGTGAACTTTTCATCTTTTTGAGATCCCAACTAGCAAACCAAACATCAACCAATCAACCCAATCAATTAGCAAAACATCATCTTTTGGCTTTAGCCTTAGCAACATCATCAAAACAACAACCTTAGCAAATAGCTTTTCCCTTGAGTGTGTGAGCTATTCTCTAGGGAAGTTTAACCAACAACTAAGCAACCCAACAACAACAAAGCAAACATCAAACTAGCACATCAACCAACAACCAAACAATCAGGAAACCATCATCTTTTTGGGTCTCAAAACCTTGACAAGCTAAAGTCCAATTTTCAACATCAACCATAATGCCTCAAACTAGGAGCCAATATAGAGTTGAAATGGAAGAAAAACTGCGAGCTGAGTTGGAAGCCACAATGCAACAATCGTGATCAACACCTCTTAGAGATGTAACTCAATTTACAACTGGCATGCCTTCTCACATGTTTGTGCCCCATGGGTACACCATTGGAGAGTCATCTCATCAAGTGCAATCACATCCTCTTACAGCGACTTACGAAAAGCATTCCCAAGAGGATTTTTCTGACTATCAAGACACACATGTATGGGACCAAGTCGAGAAGCTTGTTTTATCTGATCCTAATCGCTACTTCTTGCAACTTGCCCACATGGAAGCCAAACTACCAACAGAATTTAACATATCCGCTATTCGAGAACATGATCCAAGCACTCCCGCTGTTGCTGCAAAGGGACCATCCACTATAGTCACACCATCCCATACCATGCCACAAAATACATCTTCCAACCAATCTCTTTCATTTCCTATTGTTACTTCATTCGACCCACCACGCTTGGAGTACACTTTAGAAAATTTGATAACTCCAACCAGTGTACTCCCTTTCCTTTTGCAAAATCTAAACATTCCACCTTTCCATGTTTCCAAATATACTCCTCCTACCATGACCGTATATGTGCCTCAAGTAACACAAGATGTCCATGTTGCCCAAGTGCAAACTCTTCAAACATCACAAGTTATCCCCATATTCCATACTTTGCAAGCTTCCCAAGCTATCCAAACAACACAAACTATCCAAGCTTCACAACCATTGCAATCTGCTACCCCCATTGCATCACATGTGGACACCACATCCCATATTCCTACCACTCCTAATATGGTCTCCACTATCTCCATGGATCCATCTAACGTGTCATATAATCCCAATCTTAGTCTCATTGACATGAGTGACCCGCCTATCATTTCACAAGCTAATCCTAATGCTGTAGTCTCTTATGTCGATTAGCTTACATCAATTATGCCATCTTCTTATAATCCTTTGCAAACTAGCGATCTGTATTACATAACCCAAGGTTTACCCATCGTCACCCAACATACGACATATACCAATCCCCATGTTGTCCAAAATACAAACCCAAATGTCCATCCTTCTTTTGCATCCACCAATCCTTCCATCACTTACCATATCACAAATCCAACTCTGAATTCACAACTATTGACCAACACCAATCCATCTTCCACTTGCCATGTGATGCAAAACCTTGATGCTAATTCATCGCAATATACCCAACCACCGCTTGTGTCTCAAGGATAGCAATCCTTAAACACATATGTGTCGCATACTAGTCCTTTGACATACATTGTGAGTACGCAACCTCAACAAACAATCATGGCTTCATATATTCCACAACAGCAACCTCAATATACTTCATACTACACTTCACCTCCTAACAACCACCTCCTTTGAAACAACAACAATTATCTCTAGTGGATGTTCAACAAATGATTAACCAAGCGGTAGGACAGAACAAGAAGACATTTTCCTTAGAAAACATCTATGCTTATCCGTTTGACAAGTCACTTCATATGACACCTTTTCCTCCACACTTTTAAATTCCACAATTTGACAAATACAAAGGAAAAGGAAATCCGAAAGACCATCTTAGAGCATTCTTTGTGGCATGTCTCGATGTTTCTCAAGACGATACATATCTTATGAGACTATTTCCCCGAAGCTTAGCGGGACAAACTCTTGAATGGTTCTCTCATTTACCTTTGGGCATTAAGTCTTTTGCAGAGTTAGCAAATAAATTTTGATCACACTTCACTTTTAACATTGAACATGAAGTGAACATGAACGACCTTGTCAACAACAAACAACACAATGGTGAAGCTTTCTCTTCATTTACTCAACGATGGTTTAATATGGCTAGCAAACTATTTAGGAAATACTTGGGAAATAACATCTCGATATCTTTGTTCAAAATCTTCATCCCAAGCTGTCATTCCAACTACAATTACAAAGTGCTACTACCTTTGATGAACTTGTTTCCAAAGGAACCATTATTGAATGCGCTTTAATTGCTAAAGGCACTATCAATATTTTTCGCGATAACAAAGACTATCCTCAAAATTCCAATGATAAGTCTCACTTTTGGAACAAGAACAAGAATGTTGTCAGCGACGGTGTTGTAGACGCAAAGAACATACAAACAATAAAAGCTCCTATTAACATTCAAGCTGCCTCGACAACAACTCAACCTTTTCAATGAACTCGACAATGACAAACTGCAAATCCCCGCCAACAATTCATGCCATTAGTGGAACCTATGGAAGTTGTCTTTCAAAAGCTTCTCCAAGTGGGAGATATCATGTTACCAGATGCACCACCCAATGGTGAACCACTCTTCAAAGTTCCTTGGTACAAGGAGAATGAATATTGTGATTACCATAGAGTCAAAGGACACAAAACAAATGGTTGTATGCACTTAAAGCATGTTATTCAAGATTGTATTGATCAAGGTTTAATCAAAATCACACCTCCAACATCGCAACCTACACAGCAACTGACATCTAATTATGATCTAGATGCTTTCAACAATCCACTTCCATCTTATGACAAACCAAGTAACCCTCATGCTGGGAATGCTATTCAGTACAACTATGAATCATCGACTATTGGCTGCATTGACCATGCTTACATTTCTACCATTACCATTCAAGGCAAAGCACCTGACTACATTGTAACTACTCGAAGAGGTCATGTTACCATTCAAGGAGCACCTATCCATCCTCCTCAACTGTCCTCTAGCTATAATATCCTTGATCACCTTGGCAAAACACTTGCGCATATTTCCATTCTTGAGTTGCTTCGCATATCTCCCGCCCACAAAGCCATCCTTGACAAAGCTTTACAAGAATCTTCGGTGCCTAACGATATCGATACCACACAATTCCAATCTATGGTCACTAGCATTGCAACCCCTTGTCATCTCACCTTTTCCGACAAAGATCTTCAGCCCTCCATTCATCCTTCACACAATGAAGCCCTCCACATAGAAGTGTTTATTAAACAACGTCATATCAAATGAATTTTAGTGGTTGGTGGAGCTGGTCTTAATATATGGTCCTTGAAATTAATAAAACAATTGGGATATTCTAAGAAAGATGTTGACACTTCCAAGGTCATTACTATCAGAGCATATGATGATGCTGAGAGAGATACTGAAGGGATTATTCACCTGCCTATTCAAGTTGGACCGGTCACTACTGACACCTATTGTCAAGTCCTTGATATTGAGCTTCCTTATAACATCATCCTTGGCTATCCATAGATCCATGCCTTCAAAGCAGTTCCTTCTACATACCATCAATGTCTTAAATTTCCACATAACGGTGTTGAGATTAAGATACATGTTGATCCCAATCCATTTGAATTTTGTCATGCTTTTCAAGATAAATACCAGAGTCCTAACCGCATTCCTATCAACACTAAAGCATATCCATCTTCATCATATGTAGATCCATCCATCCTACTCAAGCCATCATCTAGCAAAGCCGCTTCCAATCTCCGTATCAAGTACACTGAACATGGCCCTGGTGACTACACATTGCAAGAATCTTGTTGCATGGGAACTCTTCCCTTGTCTCCCAAATCTCATGGCAGACCTTCCACATCCAAGCCATCTTCATCCGCAGCTATCATAAAAGCCTCACCCACAGTATTCATAAAAGGTGGATTCCTGGATGATGAAGACATTGATGATATCAACTCTTGGATATTCTTTGATGAGAACGACCAAGTCCAACTTGAAGTAGAGAGATATAACAATGGGTTCTGCATCATTAAGAACATGGGCTACAAAGGACATGGTGGATTGGGATCACAGAAACAAGGACCTATTAAGCTCATTGTTGTGTCGAAGAAGTTTAATAAGCAAGGCCTTGGCTATCAGCCAGAGGTACCACGTTCCAAAGACATTAAGTGTATTTCCGATATGGATGCTGGACCTTCTTCGGTAGGAGAGACTTCTAGTTCGGATACCATCGATGAATCCTCCCTTCATATTACCAACCTTTTTCAAGAAACATCTATCTTCATGATTTCCACAACTCCCTCTAGCCATAACCATTCATATGTTACCCTTTCACTCGTATATCTTGACCTCGTCGATTGGGACCAATAGGGGGCACTGATATTGGATACATTTGAGAATGATGAGGCTATTGCAGAATTCATGGGCATATGACAAGGCATTCCTCTAGGTAGTCACAAAGCAGGTTTCATGATGGATCTACCTAAACTAGTATATTTTGGCAGAAGTATTAAATCCTTTAGTCGCAAAAGTGAAATAAACAAAATTAAAAAAAATAGGTCACTAGGTGAAAACTGAAAGGCACCTCTTGACTGTGAAAAAGTAAAAATAAAGGACATATCCGAAGGTGAAAACCTCTCTGAGGTGCCTACGGATGGGGGATTTGATCTTCCTGTAGCCACTGACTATCATGAGAAATCAACAGTGCTAGTTGAAAAATCACAAGACATGAACTTGGGCACAGAGCAGAATCCAAAGATCACATTTTTGGCAACATCACTATCAGAGCAAGAAAGAAGAGATTTCACAACATTTTTCATAAAAAGAGCTATAAATTTTGCATGGACTTACGCTGACATGCCAGGTCTAGATCCATCACTTGTGGTACATCATTTAGTAGTATCTCCTAATGCAAAACCTGTCAAACAAAAATTGCGCAAAATGTATCTGCAAGTAGCTCTATTGGTTAAGGTAGAGATTCAGAAGCTGCTAGAAGCAAAGTTCATAAAGCCTATTGATTATCCAGAATGGGTTTCAAACTCAGTACCTGTAGCAAAACCTAATGGACGAGTTCCTTGTTGCACAGATTTCAGAGATCTTAATAAAGCATGTCCTAAAGACGGCTTTCCACTACCAAGCATAGACAACATTGTAGATCTCACAGCTAGACATGAAATGTTATCTTTAATGGATGGATTTTTAGGATATAACCAAATCAGAATAGTAGAGGAAGATCAAGACAAAACATCATTCATTTGTCCATGGGGCACATATTGTTGGGTTCTAATGCCTTTTGGTCTCAAGAAAGCTGGAGCTACTTATCAACGAGCCATGACAATTATTTTCCATGACCTTTTTCATACTATCATGGAAGACTATGTTGATGATATTTTGGGGAAATCCAAGACAAGAGAAGGACATCTATAGGTATTAGCACAAATCTTTGATCGACTAGAGAAATATCAAGTCAGACTGAACCCAAAGAAATGTGTATTTGGCGTAACATCTGGAAAACTGTTGGGATACATTATGTCTCGACGAGGGATAGAAGTGGACCTAGCCAAAGTAAAAGAAATCATGGAAATGTCTCCGCCAGCAAATCTCAAGCAACTTCGTAATCTACAAGGAAGGTTATAGTCCATCCGTAGATTTATCTCACAACTAGCAGACAAATGTCATCCTTTCCAACATCTTCTTCACAAGGGTGAACTTTTTAAGTGGGATGAAAAGTGTCAACAGGCCTTCGATAAAATAAAGGAATATCTAGAAAAACCTCCTGTGTTAGTACCTCCTATACTTGATCGCCCATTATTGCTCTACATCTCTTCAACAATAGCAGCATTGGGTGCCCTCCTAGCTCATCATGATGATTCAGGGAAAGAACAAGCCATTTACTATATTAGCAGAACTCTTGTGGGATATGAACTTAATTATTCATCTATGGAAAAAGCATGTTTAGCATTAGTGTTTGCTTCCCAAAAGTTGTGACATTATATGTTGAACCAAACAACAAATCTCATATCTAATGTTGATCCACTCAAATACCTTCTCTCCAAAGCAATCCTTACGAGAAGACTAGAAAAATGGGTTATGATCTTAAGTGAATTTGACATACAGTATATGGCTCGAAAGGCCATAAAAGGACAAGTAATCACCGATCTGTTAGCTACATCACCTATCACAGATATTAATCCAATACGTCCAGAATTCCCTGATGAAGGATTATTCAATCTAACTTCACCAACATTGTGGCAGCTATATTTTGATGGATCTTGCACACAACATGGATCAGGAGTAGGGATATTGTTTGTTACCCCTCAAGGAGATTGTATCCCCAAATCATATAGAATTGCATTTCCATGTACCAACAACATAGCAGAATATGAAGCTTTAATCACAGGATGACACATGGCAATACAATGGGCTATCAAACAGCTACAAGTCTTTGGTGACTCTCAACTGGTTATCAAACAAGTCTTAGATGAATATCAAACAAAAGATGAGAAGCTTCTTCCATACAAGCTAATGGTTGATGATTTTAAAAAGTACTTTGACAATATCACCTTTGAACAAATTCCAAGGCTACAGAACAGAGTAGTAGATGCCATGGATATGATTGGATCTCTTTTAGACATGCCATCTAATACACACAAATGTGAGTTTCTAGTTGAACAGCTTCTGATTCCAGCATTTGAACTCCCGCAGTCTAAGCTTATATGTGAAATTGTTGGTCCCAATTTGCCATGGTACGAGGACTTATACGACTATCTCCACAATTAAACCTTTCCATTCCAACTATCTAACACCCAACGAAAAACCTTTATCCGTCGAGCCTCTCATTACACTATCCTAGGAGACACCCTTTATCGCTAGAGTCTTGATGGTATCCTTCTTTGATGTCTTGATTCTAAGGAAGCAAAAGTGACCTTACATGATGTTCACGAAGGTGTCTACGGCTCACATTCCACTGGCCCTGGTCTTGTTAAGAAACTTCTACAAGCTGGATACTATTGGCCAACTATGGAAAAAGATACATAGCAATTTGCAAAGAGATGTCTACAATGTCAGAAACATGGGGATCTAATACATGCACCAGCACATGAACTCCAACCTATCACTACTCCATGGCCCTTCTCACAGTGGGGACTTGATCTCATAGGTAAAATCCATCCTACTTCATCAAATGGTAATAAGTTCATTATCACCGCCACTGAATATTTCACAAAATGGGTGGAAGCCATTCCAATGACTTATATTACTGGCAAGCAAATATCCAAGTTCATCCTACATTATAGCATTTGCCGTTATGGAGTTCCTCAAGCTATTGTCACTGATAACGGCCGTCCTTTCAAGAACCAAGAGGTTAGAGATCTTTGTAACAAGTTTCATATCCAACATAGATTCTCTACACCTTATTATCCTCAGAGTAATGGCCAAGATGAGGCTTCTAACAAAACAATTATCAAGATCCTCAAAAAAATAGTCAATGAAGCTGGTCGTGATTAGCATCTGCAACTTAATCCTGTATTATGGGCATATAGAACAAGTATCAGAACCCCCACTGGAGCTACACCTTATGCTCTTGTGTATGGCACTAAAGCCATCTTACCTATTGAGTTCAAGATCCCCTCACTGCGAGTATCTCTACAACATGCTATATCCAATGAAGAATATCGAGTATCTAGACTCCATGATCTTGAGCTACTAGATGAATGGCATCTTATAGCACTCAACCATCTCCAAGTCTATCAAAAATGTCTACACCACAACTACAACAAAAAAATTAGAGAGTGCAGATTTCAAGTTGGAGATCTTGTCCTTAAAGAAAATCAAAGGAATCAACAACATCGTGAGAAATAGGGCAAGTTTGAACCAAATTGGCTTGGTCCTTTTGTCATCACAGTAGTCTATGGATCAGGTGCATACACTCTTTCAACACCTGAAGGTATTCCCTTGGATGAACCAGTCAACAACATTCATCTCAAGAAGTTGTATCCATGAATCTCAGCAATTCTAAAAAAAAAAAATAGTACAAGATAAATAATTCATCCTCTAGTGAAAACCTAGTAAACAGGCACCTTGGATAAGTACCATAGTGAAAACCTGGAAAACAAGCGCTATGTGTAGTAAACAGCTCCCATCATCTACTTCGTTTATTTGATTACAACTTTTCATAGCATATTTCACCTTCTATCCTACATAATCTATATCGCCTTGTATAAACATCGTTGTCCATCCATCCGTAATAAAAGTCTTCCCATCCTCACCTCTATCATGCTAGCTATCATAGTTTGTACATTGTTGGGGTAACTATATCCTTTGGCACCTTAGCACCTTGTTTGCACACCTGCGTCCCTTGCCACTTCTCCATAATAAAACCTCATCCCACACTGGGGGAACTTGTTAAGCCTTATTTGGAAGTTGATATCTACAACTCTAGCTTATAACACAACGATCACCTAAGCTCATAAGACAACAAACTTTCAACTTCAAACACAGCAAATCATCCAGCTTCAAGCATGGCAAACAATTTGCAACTAGGATCAACATCTTCGCAATCAGTCCAAACTCAAACATCATCAAAAATCTCAAAACAAAAAACATCGAAACATCGCAAAAATCCAAGCAATAAATTTGATCTTTTGACATCAACCTTCAACACAATAAGTAAGAACTACATCACCAGCTCTATCGTCAAAGCCTTGATCCTGTGGATACAGGGTATGTAGGCAATCTGAGATGCGAAGGAAGCACTCTAATTTAGGCAAAGATGATAGCCCCCCTTTCATCATCCATCTTTATTCTTTCTTCTAATCATCCTCCAATCTTTCATCTCCCTTTCTTCTATCTTTCATCAATTACATGATCAATAAACCCAGAACTACATATTCATCATGTCTCATCATCATCATAAATGTTCTTTGATCTCGTGGACATAGGGTATGTAGGCAGTCTGGAATACAAAGGAAGTATCCAGTACGCAAGCACAGAAAATCCACCCCATCCTCATCTTCTTTTATCTTCCATCTTCATCTATCTGACTAGCTCAAGCAAGAAGCAGACTATGTGTATCAGTGCAAGCTCAAGCACTTTACCAAATCAGGGATAAGCCAGAAGCTATTTGTCTGCATGTCTTAAGCCAAAATTTGCTATAGCACTTTATCAGCATCTTTAGCCTTTAACAGGATACATCTTTCCTCTCAACAAGGCACCATCTTAAACCCATCCAAGAGCACCTAAATTTGGCAAGAGAACGTGATGACAGTATCTTTTGTTTTATCTTTTGATTTATCTTTTGTCCCTTTTCTATGCCTAATCAAGACTGCCTTGATCTATCTATATCTTGGTATGTTGTGATGAAGTAAGGAATGGGGCATGGTCATATTGCTTTCGTATGTTGTGTCTGCGGGATGATCTTATTCTCTTCCTATGCGTATTGGTATCTTGTATGTGTTGGGATTAGCCTCATACATATCAATATCTCTAGCATCTGAGAAGCTAAACAGTCTCTTATGCACTTGAGACTATTCTATGTTAAGAACTAGCTCCATACATATAACCAGCAAGGTGTCACTATGTGTAGTGGAGATAAGCTCAAACCATCGCTTATAGCATCAAAGTCCATCTTGAAACACTAGCTTCTATTCATATCTTGTGTATGTTGGTTCAACATCTTGACCTCATACGTTAAGACAAGATTGTAGTATGCTAGTTTTGCATTGGATATCTCGACACCTTGGTCTTCTATACCCTAGTGCATAACATCCATATGCTATATCAAACATAAGGATTGTATTTCTTCTCATTCTTGAGAAATTACTTTTCAAAGCTACCCATCGTATCATCTATCCATTCCATCATCATCTTATATAGTCCTCAACCAAGATCAATCATCTTCCCTTCATCGTCCACCCTCATTTCTCTTTCTTCATTTCCCTTGTCCTCATCCTATCGAGAGCCAACCCAGCCCTTCCTAGTTAGCCCAGTTTACCTCTCGAGGGGGCATCACCTGCCAGTTACATTGGGGCATAACCTTATTTATCAAGTGATTATTGTATCGTCTTTGACACAACGCTCTAACGAACATTGTATCAAAGAGGGGCAAAATGTAGACACCCAAAATTGACCTATTTATCATTAGCATTCAAATATCACATTAGCTATCATCTGCATTTGTCTAACACACTTGAGCAGTGTCCCTAACACTTATTTCTTCTATTAATTAAATAAATTTATATTTATTTAATTAATTCATTAGCTATTTCTTATATTTCTTCTAAGCTATAATTAAATAATCTTTAATTATTTAATTATCTCGATTTCTATCTATTTTTAATTAAATAAATCTTATTTATTTAATTAAAAAATCCCTTCACAAACCCACTTTCCAATTAATTAAATAAATTTTATTTATTTAATTAATTTCTCTTATCATTTATCTCAATGAGCCGACATGTGTGCCTCTTTCATTTAAAAAAAAAGATAAGTGGTACTACATCTTTTATTTAATATCTTTCACATGTAGTACTTTCTATTTACACGGTCACACAGAAGCCTTATATTCCCTCCACTTGTCATCTACACATTCATCTATGATCATCTTTTAATCTTAGCCATTCACATAGCCACCAAATCTCTACTATTGATTGATTTTGGTTGAAGTCTATATAAACACCCTCTCATTCCATACTATAGGAGATCCAGCATTCACATAGCGTCTACATTATCATGTTGAGCATATTGAGCATTTGAGTATCTATTTAGCATTTTATCATTATCATTATCATCCATCATGGCAGCTTTGATCTTTATAATTGTTCATTGTTGAAGAAGCAATCCACATCATATACAAAGAATCATATAATCTAGGTGATATTGTTCTTAAATTGCATGCTTTTGATTTCATTTGGATTAGATTCTTTGATGATGGTAGGGTTAGGTTTTCATGGCTATGCTTGATCTTATTAACCTAATTTTTACCTATCACAGGGCCTACAGTGATTCAATAGATGTAAAACCCCCTGAATCTTTCCACTTCCCCCATTCTATGCAAGAAACTTCTCTAGTTTCCTAATTCTATAGGGACAAATCATTAACCATGAAAATAGAGAAGAGAATCCAATAGAACAAGGCATCAGGAGAAGCATACTAAAAAAGTGAGTACCCATATTGTCTGCACGGAAAGAAAGGTATATGGAACAATATCAGAGGCACCTATTTATTGCAAATTTAGCAATAATTTCCACATTTGGATGTGTCCTTAATCAATTCTATCAATCCTTTCCATGGCACATTGGTTATAAATGGAAATCTTTTGATGATTTCCCAATCCTACCAGAAAAGGAAGAGATACAAAGTACCTTTCCCTTAAATCGATGTCACATAAACCAACATAACTATAAATGTCACTTCCAGTAATGAGGCCACCAAATTAGTTTTCTTGGTTTTAGTATTTGATTCCACTTTAAGCAATTTACCCTGTCAAAATATGCCACCAAGCAAGCGAAAAATCCCTTCATGCCATAACACAAATCCCCAAGAACCGATTCCACCATCTTGTCAAAACTTAGATATGTCTATCCCTTTGTAGTAGCGATGATGAAGACTCAGCACACGCTCAGGAAGCCATTTTAGCATTGGTGCATCCTTTATTTTGCGCCACCACCTCATCTTCAGGTTTTAAAAATGGACCATTGATCATTATGACAGAGGCTCTAGTTCAATGGTGAACACGTAGTCAACAAGGGAGGAAATCCCTGTCACTTATGCAAAAGGAGAATGATCCAATGAGAACACTCCACCCGGACTGGCATCTCAGCCATACAGCCAAGAAGAAAAGTCAAATAACACCCACTAAGTTGCTTTTTGTGCTTCCACAGTAGTAAGATCTAGGCAGAGATAAAGATATGCAGAATGGCGGAAACCACCAGAATGTGCCATGTGGCATAAAATAGACCCCCAAAAGATAACCCATGCACCATAGAAGACTTTCCACATAACTCAAGAGTTGACTCATCCCTCCAATATTTCCCACTAGAGAACTCATGGCTTTTACCCTATGACACCCAGACATGATGTGTGATTGATGCTAGGTGTCACTCTTTCGCGCTTCCCCAAGCGGCCGGTGGGTCCTTCAAAAGAGTTCTACGGAATTGTGGAAAGCCTGTAGGCTCACCACATAGCTTTCAAGGGACCCACCAATGGGCCTTGTTGTATAAATGGATTGGGGCTTGACACTTGTCCTTCTGCTATTCCACAAACAAATCTTTATACCTAGAAAAGTTGTCTGCAGAATGGCGGAACCAGCCAAAACATGCAATGTAGCCCTGCTCAATGTTAATGGGCCGGGATAAAGTGCATGCTCTTAAAACAGCATTCATCTACTAGGGAAAAAGGGGGCCACGATCTCACTAAGGCGATGATTTAAAAGATAAGCGCATTGATAAAAAATAGAACATGGGCGATAGGTGGTGGAAAAAAGGCATGGGGCCAGTGAAGAACGTAGCCTGATGCATTAGTTTGTAACTTAAAAGTCCCGACACAAGTGTCATGTCCCTTTTTTCCAAAAATAGCAATTACTGAAAATAGTAAGTTTCCACCATCCAGAAATAGTAAGTCAGGGGTTGTCGAGTACATTGGAAAATATTATTTATTTAATATTTATATTGTCCTAGTGAAATATTTATCTTTTGGACAAACAAATATTAAATTATTAATGGTGCCAACACAAGTGGAGCATGGGAATCCTTGGAGTAATTTCTCATGGATTAATTGGATAACATTGGAGAAAAGTATCGGTTTAATATTTAATATTGTGCTAGTACAATTTATATTATTTTAGACAATTAAATATTAAATAAAATATTTTTGGGCTCATGGAAGGTGTTGGGTTTTGTGAGAGATCAAAAAGATTTCAAAATATTTGACAATTAATAATGATGGAGGAATCTATGACAAGTATGATAGATTCTATGATAGGATTCCTAAAAAATAGTTGATTTTATGACAGCTTGTAAGAGTGGAGTTATTTCTTATTTTTGGCCAAGAATCTTGCATGGGTTATGACAAGTAAGCACTGTTTGAGGGAATTTATTGGAAATTAAATTATTTTAATTTATTTTCCAAGAGAGGGGTGTTTGGATTTGGAGCTATTATAAATATTCAAGTATTTTCTTTCAGGAGGACTTTTTGATCATTTTTACAACCTAATTTTCTGAATTTAAGCACTTGTGCTTGGATTTTCTTCAGTGGACAAAAACCCATTGGAGTTGGAGGCTTGTGGACTAAACCCCATCAGTCTCAAGTGATCATAGGATGAAAACAATTTGATTATAGAGAGTAATTCCATCCAGGGATTGCATTGGGCTTCAAAGAGTTGTGCAGCTTCGGCACTTTTGCAGTATTGTGTTTACAAGTTGTTCTGTTGCAGTTTTGGTTATTTCCAATGTGTTGTGTAGTGTTTCTATAGTGTGTGGAGTGTGTTTCTATTTCATGGTCATTTGGAATCCATTCCAAGCATCCAGGAGTTGTTCTTGTTAGTGGGGTTTGATCTGGTGATATATTTGGCAATTTTCAACAGTGTAGTTTGCAGTGGATTTTGGGGAATTTTTGTTGCAGATGTTTGTACTATTGTGATCAGTGTTTCATACTTGATCTAATGTTATTTACACCATAAAAATCAATAAAAATCAGTTTGTGGTGTTTCCAACATATTTGGTGTAATTTTTGGTTTGTCTAGTTAGCTAGTCTTGATGATTTTGTTGCAATATTTAGTGGAGCTTATCAAAACTGATTTTCAAATTTGATTTCATGTTAAAATCTTAGTTTGGTACATTAAAGTGGTATCAGAGCCTAGATCTTGCCATCTTGTAGGGTACTGAGTTGTTGATCATGGGAGGGTTCTTCAAATCCCTTTTGAGAAGTTTGGAAAATGATGTTTTAGTTTCCAAAATATCAGTATGGTTTGATGAATATTTCATTAAATGTATAATTTCAAATGCAGCCTCACTTTTTATGAATATGCAGAACTCACTGGGAAAGATTTGCCTAAATAAGGAGTGGTTTTCAAAACTTTTCAAGAGTATCTTTCAAAGGAAAAATTTGAAGTATCATTTGAAGATTATTTCATGTGAAGAATAAATGGAGTTAAGATGGAAAACGTTGCAAATACCAAAAATCAAGAAGAACAAATGAAAGTTGATATTCAGAATAGCTTTGATTCAAAAAAGGAGGAAGAACATAAAGATTGCATCCATCTAATTGAAGTGGAACATAAGGAAGAAGAAGTGAAAGTGTTTGAGGAAGATTCAGAAGTTACTATTAAGGGAAAATTGGAGTAAACATGAATAATCAATATAGTATATCAATAATACCCAAAACTCAATGAAATAATGAATGAAGAAGGTCAATTTAAACAAATCTCAATACAAAGAAAACCTCCTTTAATTCTCAACTTCCATTGATCGCTTATCACAAATGATCTTGTCTATGAATATGGACCTCAGAAGGTGCACTTCCTTGCTATGATTCCAAGATGTCAAATGGGAACAGCTATGATAGTTTTGCCATGAAGATAAGCTTCACAACAACGATGATAGTATGGTAACAAGTTGATCGCAAGCAATGAAGGAATTGGTGCCAAAGGCGCGTTGTAATTCCTGCAAAGTAAGTTTACTTAAAGCCTGGATGAATGAAATGGAGGAAGAGGGTTCAATTTATAGACTTGAGAGAATGAAGATCAATGGTTGAGAAACCTTGAGAGAACATGTGCGAATAGGAAGAAGACATGTGTCACACAAAAGTTGTCTTGTTTGAGTTAACTGCTTTCTTTTATTGAAGATAAGATTTTCTTTTCATAAATTAAAAAGTTTTTTTCTAATTTAGGAGATATTGATAAAAACAAGGTTGATTGAATAGATAACTCAACTTGTGATTTGCTTTGGCATGATTTGAGAGAAATTAAATAATAAATTATTTAATTGTGTGTGCATGAAGAAAAAGACTTATTTTTAGAAGATTTGGAAGATTTTTGAGGAATTTAGAAGATAAGAAAGCAAATTAAATAAATAGATTTATTTAATTGTTGTGCATGACTTGGAAGAATAAATAAAATATTTGATTATATTTTATTCTTAGAGATTGGGAGGATTTAAATAAATTTAATTGATTTATTTAAATTTGGAAGAATGATTTTGACTTAATTAAATAATTAAGAATTATTTAATTGTTTTGGAAGAATTAAATTAAATAAAAGATTTTATTTAATTTTGACTTTAGAAGAGGTAATTAAATATTTTGATATTTAATTTAACTTAGAGGAATATGAATCGAATAAATAAATTTGTTTATTTATTTATTGATAGAAGAATTAGAATGGAATAAATATTAAGAATATTTATTTTGACCAAGTCGTGTCATTTTTAGGCATATACATTTTGCCCCTCTTTGATGCAATGCAGTTTACGGCATTGCTTCAAAGAATAGAATTTTTTTGACAATGATACATGCCCCAGTTTTCCCCTGGTACAGGTTGTGACGATAGGATTCCCCCTCAGGAGATTGGATGGGAAGAAGGGCAGAAGGACGTGAGACGAACAATCTCACGAAGAAGGGAGAACTAGGTTAGGTTTGAAGAAAACAGGATGCTTTTCAAAGAAACGGGAAGAAACAAGCTAGGGAAGTAGTCATAGTCACCACATAGCCAGTTTAGGGTTTTGCATGCTATAAATAGCAGCTGGGTCCACAAGGCAAGTCATTTGTACACTTGGCTTTGTTTGATTTGTCTTTGAGAGCTTAGGAGAGCATAGAGCACAGAGCAGTCACCACTAGGATGGATATTCCGTGTGAGGAGCACCGCTATGAGTGAGTCTGACGGTTTGACCAGCCAGCTGAGGCTAGACCACCAGTATGTATCTTACAAAATTTCACCTAGGGTCAATTATAGGCGCAATAAATGCTAGGCAAAAATAGGTAAAACAAAAGTGCAGAAAGGCAATTCGACGCACATGACATACGGAACTGCACATATGTCTTTTTGCGACGCTTTTGAGATAAGAAACTGCACATGCATGAGTTTTGCACATGCATGCCAAAAGTTGGCACATGCATGAAGATCTTGGGCATACATGATGCCTTCCGGTGCATAGAATTAGGTTGCGCATATACTAGGTATAGCTGCGCATATGATATGGATCAGTGCATTTAAGAAATGTTGCGGCGCATCTGCCAGAAGTGGTACATTTGCTGAGAAATGGTGCATTTACCTTTTGTTTCAGCGCATAGGCATAGGATAGTCCATTTACTTAACAAAATTGACTCGATTGGCATCCTACTTTGATGCCTCAATCGATAAGCTATCTCTAAGATTGCAGGAATCTAGTCAAGAGATGTAGTATTCTATTTTGATCAATTTGATATGCTAAGTTAGTTGATATGGTTCTTTAGATATGTTTTGACGATGATACTTGCAGCTTTAGGTTGACGCATTGCCTTGCGTGTTTGCAAGAGCACATTCGAGATATATTGATGTCGAGGGAGCAGTTTCCCTTGCCTATGTTGCAGCGCTAAATGCTGACAGAGATAGATCGAGAGGCTCTCGGCATGATGGGCCTTGCTTACATTTTCTTTATACCTGAGGTTTTTGAACCTCGGTTTACTGACTGCCACGGTGGAGAGATTCCATAGAGAGGATGGGACTTTTCATTTCCTGACTAGTGAGATGACGGTGACGCTCAAGGATGTCTACAGGATACTATGCTTGCCAATACAGGGTGAGCTTGTGGTGTATGATCCACAGTGCAACGTAGGACTTGCTGAGTGCAGATGGGTGTTTGATGACCGTGAGCTAGACTATCAAGTTAACTCCTGGCAGGATATACATGATGACTATGACTACTTTCTAGGTACAGTGGAAGGACTAATCAGAGGCATTGTATGCCCCGATGGGAGATCGCATGGGTTCCCGATTGGATGGGGACGGACCACGGAAAGGATGATTACAAAGGGCACCCAGTTTGGTTGGGGTGTCTATGTATTGGCTCACTTATACCATGATATGCATCAGGTGGTATACAATAGGGGAGCGAGCCTATCAGCAGGAGTCTCACTATTGCAGTTTTGGCTATGGGAGCACATTGCCATCACCAGACTGATTTGCATGTTTCACAGACAAAGGGGCAAGCCCTATAGCTACGGATATGCAGGAGTGATTTCCCAGTATAGGGTGGGGAAGCTAGAGTACTAGAGGCATGCCCTGGATGGTGTAGATGTAGTCATCTGGTGGCCATATCTGGATTGTGAACCATGGGATGACGAGGACGATGAGCAGCCATACTGCTTTCAGACGCGATGGCTCATAGGAAGGACGTGGTTCATTTTAGAGAGGTAGATTGTCAATAGGGTGAGGTGATAGTTTGGGAGGAGACAGGACATGCCCCAAGGGCAGGCACATTTTGCACGCACACATGCGGAGCAGTTCAGATGGGGACCAGTGGCATTGTATGAGGAGGCACTGGCAGAGTTTCGACAGATTTAGTATGCTGCCTAGCCGATGAGGAGAGAGATTGCAGATGCGGGTATGACACATGATTATGAGGAGTGGTTTACAGAGCATCCATTTCCTAGATACTCTAGGCTTGGAGAGTTGGTTCCTCATATAGATGAGGAGGATATAGATGACGAGGGCAGGGCTGGTAGGAGGAGGAGATGGGAGAGGAGAGGAGGATGAGGCAGAGGAGATGGAGGTGGAGGAGATGGCAGAGATGGAGGAGGAGGAGGAGATGGCAGAGATGGAGGAGGAGGAGATGGAGGAGGAGGAGGAGATGGCAGAGATGGAGGAGGGGGAGGTAGAATGAGACAGAGGAGGAGATCTGGGGAGGGATCTTCTCACTAGCAATAGGTAGTGCAGCCACAGGTTGCACAGCAGGTTCAGATGCCACCACCTTAGTAGGTGGTACACCAGCAGGTGCCCCAGCAGCAGGTGCAAGGACAGGGACAGGGCTCTCAGGATCCAGTGCAACCAGATGCTCAGGAGAGGGCTATTGCTATGTTGAGAGGACAGGTCAGGTAGCTAAGGGCATAGCTCAGGATGGCTGAGACTCGATGGGAGTCAGATGCAGTCTGCATATTAGAGATCTCGAGAGAGCAAGATGTAGCTGAGGCTAGGGTACAAGTGATCAGGGTAGAGAAAGACGCAACAGTGGCCGCATTGGGCACAAATAGTACTAGCAGCTTCCTAGTTGGACAGGTACAGCAGGCACAGGCACAGCTAGCATAGACACAGGCACAGTTGGCCCAGGTACAGGGGCAGTTAGTGTAGGTACAGGGAGAGCTTGCCAGAGTGTAAGCTTAGACTCAGTACTACCGAGGGTTGTACCACAGTGCCGTTCCAGTAGATCAGAGGGCACCAAGCTATAGGAGCTAGTTTGTAGCCTCATAGAGAGCAGGTGGATCATGGTCGAGAGCCTTTGTGATGGGCTTGCAGCAGTCTGGGGCTGGCAAAGGAGAGGACACAGAGGACATTGCTGGGAGCAACAACCCATAGTAGTAGGGTTAGCTGACACTTGCACAGATTTTGGCCTTTTGTGCACACTTTTGTATAGACTTGAGATATGTATCATTTATTTTTGAGATGTATACACTATATATGACACCAACCCAGAGATGGACCTTTGATATATTGTACATTTAGACATATTTTTGATATTTATATCATGATGCATCTATTTATGATCTCTATATGCAATTGTACATGTTTATATGTTAGGATGTGCTTCTATTGTATGATGGTACTCATGCGATGCAGATTTTGATTATGTCTATGTGATGTTTATCTAATGCAGACTTAGATGTTTATATGATGCTATGGGATGTTATTTGATGCATACTTAGACGATTTACATAATGCTATGTGATGTGTAAGATGTGATATGAACCTATATGATGATGCAATGTTCTATATGTCTTTACCTATGTTTTTTATTTTTTCTGTGGATACTATGTTATGATGCAAAATGTGTATGGATGACCTAATGTACTTATTATGTATGCAAATGATTTAATCATGTTAATGACTATCTCATGTGATATGATATGCAACCTATGCTATGTTTTTGTTATGTCTAAATGTACTCAATCGACACGGAGATGACATGATGATAGATAGAAGATTGATTGAAGACTGACTTGGTAGAAAGACTCACAAACTTTCATTTGTATTGATACTCTACATTTTTGGATCTTTTATTGTATGGAAGCTTTTATAGATGCATAATGGATGCAAATGGTTTTTGCTTTTGACATCTTGATGGTGCAAGTATTTTGAAGTGCTTTATTTCATCATTGGGTGATTTTTTTGTAGTTTTTCTGAATGTTGTAAGTTAATACAAGCATCTAGGTATAATTGAACCGAGATGACCTGAGTATTGCTTACATGGATTTGATTTAGCAAGTTAATACAAGCATCAAGGTATAATTGAACCGAGATGACCTGAGTATTTCTTGGGTATCAATAGACAAGGATTGCCCCCTTTCATGTTAGACCTTTGATGTCCTCGATGATCTTTTGCCGATCATGTCGTTAGACAAGGTGTCACATTACTAAAGATTAATCCAAAAACAACAGACAAAGAAAATGATTATGCCCCCATCATAGCATCTCTAGTTTTTGACATCCTCGAGTAGCATAGGAAGACATAATAACAAAAATCAAGACTCTGTAAGTTAACCCGATCATAAACACAAAACATTCTTGTATTTAGATGTGTTTTTCTTGCCATAATTTAGATAGAATCATTTAGAGTGTTTTAGGTATTCAGTTGCTTTGCGTTTGGATAGGTTGATGACTTGCATCAAGATTTTTGCTTTGGGAATGGGCTTTTCTTGCGCTTGGATGCATGCCTAGTAAAACGAACCCTAAGGGACTGACCTAGTGCCTCAGGGGCACATTGCTAAATGGGCTTGCCTATGTGACAATGCAGAGGCAATGTAGTTCAGGGACCTAGACCATGGATGGATTAGAGGAAAGACAACAAGACATGGATGGGTGGAAAGGTGGAGTCTCAGGAGCACATTTGAAAAAATGGCCTTACCTACGTGACAACGTAGAGGTAACGTAGTTCGGAGTAAACCCTAATGGACCTAAGACCTAGGCAATAGAAAGTGGTGCGGACTCAGATAGATAGAAGGATGGGCGAGTGGAGCCTCGGGGGTGCATTTGAGAAAATGGCCTTGCCTACGTGACAACGTAAAGGCAATGAAGTTTGGGGCAAACCCTAATGATACTGACGACAGACACTATGCTAAGTTGACACTGTGGATAGGATACTAGATAAGACCTTGGTTGACAAGGTGACAAAAGAGATAGAGTATCAAGCCATGATAGGTTATTGTTAGGTTACACAAGGTACTTTATTATGGAATAGATATGGATCGGATGGGACATGATTTGAAGGAAGAATGGACAAAAGTGATTGGTTTCCCAAAGATGGAGAAGGTGGTTTATCACAAGTAACGCATGTTTACCAGGTTTTCACCACTTGCTTTTATTTGCATGAAAGCCAGAAGTACACATGACACTTGTTTGCCAGGTTTTCATCATGGTACCTATCCAAGGCACCTGTTTACCAGGTTTTCACCAAAGGATAATTTTTTTTTTTTATATTTTATGCCCCCCTTACATTGGGGTTCTCTTAGGTATAGAATCGGTGAAGATGCATATTGTTGATTGGGTCATCGAACAGCTCAGCCTCTGATGTTGCCAACTGATATGCCCCTGATCCATAGGTAGCAACAATCACATAAGGCCCAAGCTAGTTGGGTTCAAACTTGCCTTTCTTTTCCTGATCTTATTAATTGTAGGGATTTTCTTTAAGTACTAGATCTCCAACCTTAAAGACTCTTGGGTGAACTTTGTGGTTGTAGCTTCATGACATCATTTGTTGATATGCCTTGAGGTGATTAAAGGCTTTCTGTCTCCTTTCCTCCAGCAGCTCTAGCTCTTGTAATCTGGAAACTCTATACTCCTCATCAGTTATGAGACCTTTTAACGACACCCTTAGAGATGGTAACTTGACCTCGATGGGCAAGATGGCTTCTGACCCATAGACAAGGGCATAAGAGGTAGCACCTGTGGGAGTGCGTATACTGGTTCAATAGGCCCATAGAGCGGGATTGAGTTGGATGTGCCAATCACAGCCAGCATCGTTGACTGTCTTCTTGAGGAGTTTCACGATTGTTTTGTTGGATGCTTCTGCTTGGCCATTGCCTTGGGGGTAATAGGGTGTGGAGAAACGGTGTTGAATTTTGAATTGGTCACAAAGCTCTTGCACATCCTAGTTTTTGAAAGGTCTTCCATTATCTGTGATAATGGATGAGGGAATTTCATATCTGCAGATGAGGTAATTGAGGATGAATGAGGAAATTTGCTTGCCTGTGACAGTGGTGAGGGGAACGACTTCAATCCACTTGGTAAAGTTTTCAGTTGCAGTTATTATGAACTTGTGGTCGTTGGATGAGGGCAGGTGAATTTTACTCGAAAGGTTGAGTCCCCATTGACAAAAGGGCCAAGGTGTCATTAAAGGTCTTAGCTCTTGAGCTGGTGCATGTATCAAGTTCCTGTGTATTTGGCATTGCTTGCACTTCTTCACAAACTAATATGAATCTGTCTCCATGTTCGGCCAATAATAACCCAAATGCATGAGTTTCTTAGCTAAGGAAGGACCGCTAGAGTGTGTTCTGCAAATCCCTTTGTGCACATCTTGTAAGGTGGTTTGAGATTCTTGTCGTTCTAAACAATGGAGTAAAGTACCACCTAGACCACGTCAATATAGGGTGTCAGCAATAATGGTATAACGAGAGGTTTGGCAGATAAAGGTTTGATGTTGGTTTGAAGATAAGTCAGGAGGGATGGTATTATTCTTGAGGTAGGTGTAAATCTTACCATACCAAGGTGAATCAGATCTGACTAATAGGCATATGGAGTGGGCTTCAGGATGATCATAAGCTGGTTGCTAAATTGTCTCCACCAAGAACTCGTACCGTGACTCATTCTCTAGGATCTCGAGGAGTGAGGCAATGGTTTCCATGGCATCTGCTACTTTGTTTTCAATGTGAGGTATCTTCTCAAAGGAAATGATCACAAAGTACTCTTTAAAGTCATCGACCATGCGCTTGTACAGGATAAGCTTCTCATCTTTGGTTTGGTAGTCATCATTGACTTGGTTGATCACTAGCTGAGAGTCCCCATAGACATGTAGCTCTTTGATTTTCCATTTTGTTGCCATTTTGAGACCAATGACCAAGGCTTCATACTCTACTATGTTGTTTGTGCATGGAAATAACAGATGATAAGACTTAGGTATGGTGTCACCGTGGGGAGTGACCAACAAGATTCCTGCCCCTAATCCATGGTTTGTATAGGAGCCATCAAAGTAGAGCTTCCATGACTGCGTTGTGATATTGAATAAGCATTCATCTAGAAACTCAAATGACATTGGTGTATTATCCTGTAATGGTGCTTCTGCTAACTGATCAGCAATGATTTGTCCCTTGATAGCCTTTATGTCTACATATTCAATGTCATATTCACTTAGGAGCATTACCCACTTGGCTAGGTGACTGGTGAGAGATGCTTTTCTTAATAGGTACTTCATGTTGATAACTAAGAGGGGGGGTGAATCAGTTATCTTAATTAATTTAACTTTTTGTTCTTTAACAACTAGTGCAGCATCAAAGCAAATAAGCATCCATAATCATGAAAGTAGAAACAAATTCAATACACATAACACAATGATTTTGATGTGGAAAACCCTATTAAGCAAAAAACCACGGGGTGACTAACCCAAGAATGTATTCTCTATTAGAAGAATAGAAATACAAAATGGCACTTGCCAATTAGGGCTCACTACCCGAGCACACTGCTCACAAGAGGCTCACTGCCTACAAGAGACTCACTATCTACAAGTTATAAAGAGAGTAACAAGAAACTTGAACTGATGAGAAGCATCCACATATGCTGAGGTTTAGTTCTGGTTAGGCTCAATACACTGATCTACTACACTTCATTCTTCCTCTTCTTTGGTGTTGATGTCCTGTCACATACCGGACCTGTCTTACTGTCTTCACACTACCCTTCTACTTTTCTTTGCACTTCACAACACACAAAACACACGTTCACATCCAAATCCATCTGGTATATATATCTGCACCAATGATTTCAACACTTTTCTAGTCGACATCCGAAATAGTCAATATTTTCCCAAACTTTGATCTGTCGGCTGAATCCTTACTTATCAAGTGATCCGTATCAAGGAGATGTTTATAGAAGTCATCAATCATGTCGGCCAATCATGAATGATACCTTAAGAAACTTGATCACCATCAATAACTCATCCGGATTAAGGTCTGATGCTCTACCAGTCAGTTCTTCCTCTGTCAACTCTGTCAAACAGGAACCCATTACTTAGGTGCTCATATCTTTTCACTCTTTATTCACCGGAGGCTCAATCTCTAGAATGTATCATTCAAGGTACACCTCTTGACTTCCCCAAGTCCACACTTTACTAAGATACTTCCTCTGAGAGATCCAGACCTGACTGTCAGACCTTGCCACATGCTCTGTTCTTGCTTACCGGACCACAACACTCTTCAATCTGACTTCTAATAAAGGCACACCATGTCCTGCAGATGTGTGGAATGAACTTTTTTGCCATCAATGACAACAATCATGAAGCCACAATGTGTCTCTTGCCTACAATCTCCCCCTTTGGCATTGACGGCAACACTTAGTGAAAAATGACTAAGTGTTATACTACACTCCCCCTTGGTTGATGCTCTGTTCTAATGTTCACTTTACTAGAGCTCCCCCTTAGCTGGATTCCACATTTTTCACTGCTCCTCACTCCCCCTTTGACATCAATGGCAAAGGGTAGGATCCGCACACCAAAATTTTCAAGAAAAACAATCTATACATATCCGCATAAGTGTATATACAAGTTGTACTTACATGTACTTAAGTATGTCTACAAAAGTATTCTTCAACTGTATAACTTTTGTAGCCCAACTCTGCTTCATCCTGTCCAAAATTGAGATGTGACCACTCAACAGGAATACAAACGCTTCTGCCTTCTTAAGATCTGTCAGATCATTGGTCCGAGTTGTGGCCTGAGCATCAGTTAGGGCCTCATGCATGCCCTCTAACTTGGGGATGATGATCCCTCTAAGTTCACTCAACCTGTTTATTCTATTTTTCTTCTCCTTCTCAAGTTTCTTCATTTCATCTATGACTGCAATAGTCTTACACTCTTGATTTACTATGGAGGAGGAGAGAGGATCAAAACTTTGAGATAAACTTAAAATTTTATCCTCTTGCTCTTTTACTTTCTTCTCAATATCCTTGGTCACTTTAGGCCAGAATAAACAAAATTTATAGATATCTCTGCCATCTTTAAGAGCATTTTCCAAGATCTTTATTCCAATATCCATAACTCTCCTATCATTTGTTATTAGACCCTGTACTTTGGAGAATCTTTTTCCCAAAAACTCCTTCCAGACCTTTTCTTCTGCTGACTTCTCTAAGGAATCAAAATGCGTATGAACATAATTTACAAGAGACTTTAGATTACCAGATGTGGAGGCCGAAGGATCCTTTTGGAAGGATGGCATGATCTTCTCCAATACACCGGATGCATCTTCTATGAGCTCACAGTCTTCCATGTGAGACTTCAAGAGTTTTTCTTTTGCCTTTGCTTGAGTAAAGGATGCTAGCTTCATGGTTTGAACCAAGGAGAGGGAATCAAAATTGAATGGACCTTGAAGAAGTTCTAGTTCATCAAATTCCATCATCTCTTTGGTTAAGACATATTTGACTACTTCTGCTGTGTCTCTTGCCAGTGATAGGGTTTTCTCCCCTTCTGCAGCCTTAGCACTATCATCTATGGTCTTTTCTATTTGACCTTCTTCACTTCCCTTTACTTGTTCTTCTTGACTGATGCTCTCTTCTTTTCTTTCTTCTCCTTCAATTCTGGAGTATGCAGGAGGATCCGAAAGAGAAGTGTCTTCTTCTTCATGAACTTCCTCTTCCAGAGCAGAGGAATCTAAGTCTTTAGCTTTCTCTTCACTTGTCTCCTTTGTCTCTTTTGCCACTGTCTCAGTAGATTCTTCTTTGTCATCCATGGCCAAGGGATCATCACCTAAGTCCTCTATAATAGGAATATTTAATCTTTTGTATGCATTCTGGAGGATGTCTTCTGTTTCTTTAGCTACCTTGTTAGTTTCTCCAAGCATAAGCTGATTCATCCTAGCTTTGCTCTGGAACTCATCCTTGCAATCTTTGAAGATCATATTCTTTTGCTTAGGAGTGATGGAAGGATAGAAATGAATGGCTATCTGTTCCTGGATCTCCATATCCTTTGCTTTAGCATTATTCTTTCTGATTTAAAGTTCCTTCTCAAGGCTTTTAGGAATTAGAGATATGATTTCGATGAAAGCTTTATTGTAGATATTCAGATACCTGACTGTGGCATCTTGCAGGATCTTCTGGTCAGCTTCACTACATTCATCATAGAATTCTGTTAATGTTTTCAGGTTTCCATCCATAGTAATTGCCTTGATGATATCGTCAAGAGTAGGCTTCTCAACACTTTTATCTATCTTTTCTTCTTCCTTGTCTAGACTAGTAGAGGATTCTCCAAATATTTTCTTCTTCTTCTTCTTCTTGATCTCTTCATCAGAAGGAGCTCACAAAGATCATAGTCTGCATTCTCTCTTAACATTTGATAAACAGTGTAAATTGTAGTTCCAGGTACTGAGTTTTCCCTGCTAGAGTGATATATTTTGTAACCAATTATCATGTAGGCAAACTTGACATCTGGATCAGTGATGTCTTCTATTGTCATTGCTCTCTTGTCAAATTTTGATCAGGTAGCTTCACTCACATTTTGGTTTTTAACCGATTTAAGAATAGGTAACCCTCCAAAGGAATGCAAATCGGTTACTACCCTAATAGCATCTTTTGTGATTTTAAATGGCTTATTCAACCATATGAAGTTGTCATGCACTCTTCTCAAAACATATCGGACCCATTCATCTTCTACAAAACAGGGGAAATGGATGCACTGTGCAAAATGTTTGTCCCAATTAGCCTTATACTAAGGTTTGAGATCAAATGAGTCATCTATTAATTGATTGTGATAGATATCTATCAGCTTGGATTCCCCAAATTCTTCAATGCTCGCATGAATGTATGCCCTAACGTCTTCAACATGCAAAACCCCATGCGGAATGCTGGAAAAGGCACCTAAGGGATCCACTTCTAGAGATTTGTAGGGATGTTTCTTAAATTTGGAGCGAGGCCTATCAGAAATCTTTACAACATTCGAAGTAGCCATCTTAAAGATTCAGAGAGAGTTTGATCAAGAGTGAAAAATACCTTTTTACGCTTCTAGGTTTCACGGAATGAGCTGGATCAGATTGCTGGAAGAATTGTCTTCTGTGGTTGATCTTTGAGAGGCTTGAGACAATTTGTTTGCAGAGCTCTTTTTCTCTTCTTCTCAAGTGCAAATGTGTAAATGACGATCAAATGAACCCTTTTATCTCTGAGCAAACCCTAATTCCACATGGCAATAAATGCGCAACTTAAGTTATTCTGGTTGCCTTGTTCTCCTTGTTCTGAGAAAGATCTTTTCTAGATTATTGAGATATACTTAGAATTATTCTAAGTGGTTGATGACAATCTATCTTCCTTTCCCTAAACATTTGATCTATCCACAGATCAAACTACCTCAAATTTGAATCATACCGGATCTAACTGTGAAAATCCTGTTCTTACCAGATGACTGTTAAACCGGATTAATCTCAGATGATTAACCTCTTCAAATTCATTACGGATCTTTCATATCTTCCCCAAGGGTTATTTAGATGTTTCTCTGAGAGTCCTTTTAGTCCACAACCTTCATGTGCCAATTTCAGGCACCAATTGACTGGTTGGGGGAAAACATTTTCTTTTGTGACTCCCCCTGAGCTAGAGCTCATCTATTTAGTTTCCGGAAGGAATATCAGCACTAGATTCTGGTGCCGATCCATCCCCATCATTTTCTATACTTCTCTTCACCCTTTTCTTGTTCATTTCTCTTTGAATTTCATCCACATTCACTTTTCCTTTTCCTTTGTCTTGGTTTTGATTATGATGCACCGGACCCTTTTTGTCCCGATTCTTGCTTCTGCAGAATTTGGCAATATGATAGGATCTATTGCAATTATAGAAAACAACATTTCTTTGCATATTTGACTGATATCCTCTTGATCTACACTGATTAGCCATATGTCCCATTCTATTGCATGCAAAACATCTACCATTGAATGAATTGTTCATTTGCATATTTATGCATTCATGAGTTTTGTGACCATACCTTTTGCAATTAAAACACTGTCTGGAGAAGGATGACCTAGTCTAATTCATTCTTCTTCTACACTAATTTGCTTTATGACCAAAGTTATTGCAATTGTGGCAGTTTCCATTGAAGGAAGGATATCTTTGAGCATTTGGTTGCCTTATCAGAGGTCTTCTAGGCCTGTTTCTTGGATTTTCTAATCTGAAGTTCTTCTGACCGGATTCGGAGCTTTCACCTTTTTCATATCCCAAGCCTTGCTTGTCATCTACCCTCTTTTGGCTTTGAAGAAGAACTTCAAGTTGAGCAGAGCTTATCTTAAATTTCTCTTTGTATTCATTTGCTGTTTGAAGATCCCTTTTAAGAGTGTCAATCTAATTCTCAAGTTGTTCTTCATTATCTCTAGCTTCTTCAAGATCAGATTCTAGATGCCTAATTATTCTATCCATTTTGTGGCAGTCTTCTGATTTCTCCTTGAGAGATTGTCTTAGATCATCTTCAGTTTTTCTTTTCTCTTCAATTTCTTGGGTGAATTTCATAACTCCTAATTCCATTTCATGTCTTACCATAATGACCTCTTTTTATAACTTTTCACATAACTTGGTTTTCTCCTTCAGATCTTCATTTGGATCATTGGCTTCACCTTGACTTGCCAATTGCTGAAGTAGATCCTTTCTCTTTTTCATAGAGATACTCAATTTCCCTTTTAGTTCATTTATGAAATCATCAGCCTGTTTGAGTCTTTCCTTCAATTCATTAACTTCGGAGTTAGATTTCTCAAGATCATCTAAGGTAGACTGAAGTTGTTCCCTCATACCATACACATCCATTTGAATTCCCAGATCTTCCTCAAGTTGTTAGGCTCTGTTTGGAGGAACTTATCTCTGATACCAATTGTTGATAACTGAGAGGGGGGGTGAATTAGTTATCTTAATTAATTTAACTTTCTATTCTTCTTTAACAACTAGTGCAACATCAAAGCAAATAAGCATCCATAATCATGAAAGTAGAAACAAAGTCAATACACATAACACAATGATTTTGACGTGGAAAACCCTGTTAAGGGAAAAACCATGGGGTGACTAACCCAAGAATGTATTCTCTATTAGAAGAATAGAAATACAAAATGGCACTTGCCAATTAGGGCTCACTGCCCGAGCACATTGCTCACAAGAGGCTCACTACCTACAAGAGACTCACTATCTACAAGTTATAAAGAGAGTAACAAGAAACTTGAATTGATGAGAAGCATCCACATATGTTGAGGTTCAGTTCTGGTTAGGCTCAATACACTGATCTACTGCACTTCATTCTTCCTCTTCTTTGGTGCTGATGTCCTGTCACATACCGGACCTGTCTTACTATCTTCACACTATCCTTCTGCTTTTCTTCGCACTTCACAACACACAACACACACCTTCACATCCAAATCCATCTGGTATATATATCTGCACCAATGATTTCAACACTTTTCTAGTCGGCATCTGGAATAGTCAATATTTTCCCAAACTCTAATCTATTAGCTGAATCCTTACTTATCAAGTGATGCGTATCAAGGAGATGTTTATAGAAGTCATCAATCATGTTGGCCAATCATGAATGATACCTTAAGAAACTTGATCACCATCAATAACTCATCCGGATTAAGGTCTGATGCTCTGTCAGTTAGTTCTTCCTCTGTCAACTCTGCCAAACAGGAACCCATTACTTAGGTGCTCATATCTTTTCACTCTTTCATCACCAGAGGCTCAATCTCTGGAATGTATCAGTCAAGATACACCTCTTGACTTCCCCAAGTCTACACTTTACTAAGATACTTCCTCTGAGAGATCCGGACTTGACTGTCAGACCTTGCCACATGCTCTGTTCTTGCTTACCGGACCACAACACTCTTCAATCTGACTTCTGGTAAAGGCACACCATGTCCTGCGGATGTGTGGGATGAACTTTGTTGCCATCAATGACAACAATCATGAAGCCACAATGTGTCTCTTGCCAACACTTCAGTGGATCCATTTTTTGCAATAAGCTTGACTGAATGTGCTAGCATGTAGTGTCATAGTTTTTGGGAAGCAAAAACCATAGCAAGACATGATCTTTCTATTTGAGAGTATTGCAGTTCATAGCCCACTAATGTACAACTGATGTAGTAGATAGCTCTTTCTTTACCTTCGTAATCTTGTTGTGCTAGTAGTGCCCCAAGAACTGTTGGCATGGTAGATATGTAAAGTAACAGTGGCTTTCCTTGGATAGGAGGCATCAAGATAGGTGGGTTCATAAGATATTCCTTCAGTTTTCCAAATGCCTTTTCCCATTGCTAGTTGTGATATGAAGCTACAAATTGCTTGTAGCTTGCCTTGTAGAGACCATAGTTGAGTGAGATTCTTGGGTGGTGGCATTTCCATGATGGCTTTGACTTTGGCGGGATCTAATTCAATCCCATTTGCTGATACAATGAAGCCTAACAGCTTGCCCGAGGTAACTCCAAACACACATTTCTTTGGGTTCAACCTAACCTTGAATTATGCTAGTCTCTGAAAGACCTTCTCTAGCACATCTAGGTGTGATTCTCTAGTGAGTGACTTTGCAAGGATATCATCCACATAATCTTCCATTGTGATGTGCATCATATCATGGAAGATGGTGGTCACAGTACGTTGATATGTGGCTCCTACATTCTTTACCCCAAATGGCATTGTATTCCAGCAAAAAGTGCCTCATGGACAAGTGAAAGTTATTTTGTGTTGGTCTTCTGGTGCTATCCTGATTTGATTATATCTAGAGAAGCCATCCATGAGAGATAACATGGTATGCCCTATTGTTAAGTCGACTATGATGTCTATATTTGGTAATGGAAAGTCATCCTTGCGAAAAGCTTTGTTTAGATCTCTGAAATCATTAGGTTTGGATACTGGCACTATGTTGAAGACCCACTCTGGATAGTCTATTGTTCTGATGAATCCTACATCCAGTAGTTTCTTAAGTTCTTCTTTCACTAGTAGTGCAATGTGAGGATGCATCTTTCTAAGCTTTTGTTTAACTAGTTTCACTCCTAGATCTAGTGGAAGATGATGTAGAATCAAATCTAGATCTAATCCTGGCATATCTGTGTATGACCAAGCAAAGTTGACCTGCTTTTTCTTGAAGAATGGTACAAACTTAGTCTTCTCTGGTGGAGTCAAAGACTTAGCAAAGTGAATGATCTTAGGTTGTTCCTCTGTTCCAATGTTAACAGGTTCTGTAGGTTCCACTATAATCTAAGACTTCTCTTGGTGCATGTCGTCGGGAGAGTGTCAAGCCTTCCATCATCAGGTACAACAGTTGGGTTTTCACCATCGGATGCATCCTTTCTTTTTACTGTTTTGGGATGTGATACTGCCATAAAGCAGTTTTCACCATCAGATCTAGTTTTTATTTTGATATTTTTATGAGTGGAAGGCTTGGCACCCTCTCTGAAATAATCCACGGTATTGAGTTCAAAGGCAAAGCCAGCTTTATGATCTCCTATGGGTAGGTGGTCCCTAAGTTCCATGTAGTCAATGTAGGCGTCATCATTTTGGAACATGTCTTGTTGAGGGGTTCCTTGTAGATCCCAGTCGATAAGTTCAAGATGCACAAAGGGGAGGAGGTCAAAGGATAGATCTAATTCATTGATAGTTTGAATGGATATACTAGGGGTATTGATAGGGATAGGGTTCAACTTTGGGATGGTACTTTCCTCCAAATTGTTTATCGCAATAGAACTTGAAGCTCCCTCGAAAGTCATATTCTTAGGGGTTGGCGAATCACACTCTAACGGTCTATGCGTTAGCATTTGTCCCTCATGGTAGGGGATATAAGTTTGAATGGTGTCAACTTCCTTGTCGTCATAGGAGTGTTCTGTTAGCTCATCCCACTCATACTCATTAGAATATGTGTCACTGTCCTCTTGAAGGGTATGGATCATTTCCACAAGACAAGCATTTGCTTTTGCTTTGCCCTTATCCTTGTATCCTAGACCTTTTGTATTTCTCACCAATGAGGATGAAGAAATTTGAATGGGTTCTACTATTCCTTCTTTTCTTAGTCCAATGGGGCCTTGTCCTTCATAACCCATTCTATGTAAGATGGTCTCACATCGCCCATAGATTTTTGTTGGAAGCTTAGGTGGTTCTTGTTGTGTGCTCTCTTCTTCTTCTGTGTAGAGCCATTGTAGGATATCTCTTTCCTCTGTTTCATCTAATAGGGTCCCCCATTTTACAAAGGGAGTTGTAGGAGGTGTATAAGGAGAAGATGGCTTTGGAAAATGCTTGGGTCACCCAAAGGATCTAGGAGATAGAGGCATTTTGGCTAGATTGAGGTTTTGCTCAATGCAGTATTCCCCTACTCCTATTTCTTTGATGGAAATTTTTTGCTCTTTGGGCTTGGATGAGCAAGCTTCAGAGGTAGAATCATGCTGTGGGGTAGGGGATGTAGATGCTCTATTGTTGGGTATGATATAATCAGGATTGGAACGGACAAAATTGCAGTGTTGGAAGGGGTCGGGATCACCTTGGATGGTGACTTGCTTGCCGTTATGAGGGGATTTTATGCATTGGTGGTAGGTAGAAGGTACATCTTTCATGGCATGAATCCATGGTCTACCTAGGAGAATGTTATAGGCTAACTCCCTATCTAGGACTTGACAAACAACGTCCTTTATCACCAATCCCACCTATATGGGTAATACCACTATTCCTTTGGTAGTCCTTTCCTCTTTATCATAAGCTTTGATAGTAATCTTTTTCCTTGGATCCACCACATTTTTAGAGAACCCCAATGTAAGGACTAGCTTGAGAGTGCAAATATTTAAACCGGCTCCCCCATCAATGAGAACCCTTTTGATACGGTGTTTATGGATGAAAGCGACAATATGCAAGGGTGTGTTATGTGGCTAAGATACTGAGAGGTCATCCTGTTTAGTGAATGATATGGTACCGGAGGAGGTTAGATTTCCTACCATGGCTTGAAACTTCTCTTGGGCCAAGTTTGTTCACACAGTTATTTCCACTAAGGCTTTATCGAGAATCTCCTTATGGGAAGGAGACAGACACAACAACTCTAAGATAGCTATGTGGGTAGGAGTTTTTCAGAGTTGGTCTATGACACTATACTGATGGGGGTTGGACTAAGAAGGTGATGACCTTGGAGGGATGGTATTTAACGTGACCTTACCACTGTGGGTAATGATACTGCAATCAGTTTTGTTGGGCTCCGATTATTGGTTGGGTGTGACCACATTGATTTGTGGTATGTGCTCTGATATGCAATTGATGGTATAATCGAATGGCACACTTGTATAATTAGCATTATTATTCCCATTATTCTAATTATGCCTATTGCAATTGTTGTTGTTGTTGTATGGCCTGTCATGATTGAGAAGCAGATCTTTGTATGCCACATGCATCTCATTAGAGGTATGTTGTTGGGTACCTCCTTGATTTTGATCAAGTATGTCTTGAATAACATGTTTGAGACGGATACAATTGTTGGTCATATGTCCTCTTCCTCTATGATACTCACAAAAATTGGTGTCTTTCCAATAGTGATGTTTGATTTGAGGTTCGTAGTCGCTAGTTGGCGGGAGAGTGATCTCATTGTTGGCCAATAGCCTTCTTAATAAAGATTCTTGGGACTCACCCAGCGGTGTGAACTTTCACCTAAGATTTGAGTTGAACCATGGCTTTGGCTCCTGAGAGAATGTTTTGTTGGGCATAGCATTGTTTGTCTCTCCTTTGAGAGTGAATATTGGTTGTTGTTTGGGAGCCGCAGCCTTGGCATCAACTACTACATCATTGACAACATTTTTATTCTTGGTTCAAAACTTTGACTTGTCCACGGTGTAGTTGGAGTTAGGGGTGTCCTTGTACAACTTAAGTGAACCTTTAGCAATCATAGCTTTCTCGATGAATAGTCCCATCTCAATGACCTTCAAGAATGAGGATAGGCATTGAATTTGGATTTGATAGCTAAGATCAGAGTTGAGGTTGTGGACAAACAGCTCCATCAATTGCTTCTCAGGTACATGATATGGGCATTTGCTCGCTAGTAGTCTCCACCTTTGTAGGAAGGAGGTGAATGATTCACCACTCTTTTGTTTGGTATTGCATAGATCGAGCATGGAGAATTCATGTTAAATGTTGTACGAGAAGTGCGTGATGAACTTGTTGACTAACTCATCAAAGGTCTTGATACCCGGTGGAAGTCGTGAGAACCACTCCATGGCTTGACTACCTAGAGATCTAGGGAATAGTCTCATTAAGAAAGTCTCATTGTGAGCTACTTCCATGCACGCAGCGGTAAATTCCCTAATATAATCTCTTGGGTCTCCCTTTCCTTTGTACTTGTCAAACTTAGGAGCTTCAAACCGAAAGGGGAAGGGCACCATGTCCAAACTTTTATCAAAGGGGTATGGTGTGATGTCTTCCAAAGAGTAAGTTTTAGTACTTGTTCCTATCTTGAGATCTGTCATTTGTTGTGTTAGACCCTCAATTTGTTTCCTCATTTCTTCCATAGGTATATTCGGGTCCATGACTTTCTTTCCTTTATCACCCTCAATGTGATTTTCGTGAGTTTTCTCTGTGGTCTCTTTCAGTGTGTTGAGATCAAAGTCAGAGGGAGTTTGAGTCCTAGACTCACAAGATGCATAAAGTACTTGTGAGGGTCCTCATGGAGCACTTTTTCTAGTAAGTGCTAAAATTTTTGATCTTGGAGGTGCCCTTGATAATCTTCATGAGAGATATCCTCATCACTATTGTGAGAAGTAACAATGCGATTGGATGATCTGTCCATTTCAAGTTGTGCTTTGTATTGAGATCTTGTTAAAACCATGTAAGGCGACGTGGAAAGTGGTGGGATGGAACTAGAGACTTTGGTAAGGTGAAGGTGGAGATTGCTAAGAAGAGGATACTTGTGGTGAGATTTGGACAAGGGACTCTTTTGATCAATGATTCCAAGCAAGACGGCCGATACAAGATGATAGCCACCAGTAAGGGTACTCGATACTTGTCTTACTATGTAGAGACTAGTCATGCACCAAGACCACTAGCAAAATTCTGTGACTTACTAGGGTTACTTGAATCCGTAATGATTCGAAAAAGGTTTTGCACTAATCTGATATAGGATACTTTAACTTTGCACTAGGGAGACCTGATAGAAAGTGGATGAGATGACTGACAAAAGAGAGGGTATGACATGAAATGGATGGGAAAAATGACTGCAAGGTAAGATTTGATCTCTAAATTGGGAAAAAATGTTGAAATGGGTATCCAGAAATGGAAAAAAATTTCCTCCAAAGTACATGGAAGCACTCATTGTTACACATGCGCAGGAACAGATGCATAGTAGAAAAGGATAAATGCGCAGAAAGTCTACATAGATGCATAGCATAGGTAAAGGCCAAATGCACAGAATCAAGTGGTAAAAGTACAGTAAGTCAGAGTATATACACAGAAAGTCGGCACAGATGCGTAGCAGAAAATGATAAAAGCGCAGCTCTAGTTTTTTCAATGTTTTTGCAAATTTCAGTAATTTTTCTAATGTTTTTGGTCTCTTTGGTTGCAAAATAGTCTCCTTTGATCTGATTTTCTTTATTTATGGCAAGAAGACACAGCAAACACAAAGAATGTTTTCATGGTTTTTTATTTTTTGTGTTTTTTTTACTCTTTTTGGACTAAAAAGAAAAGCAAGTACACTCCTAGGCTTCAAATGGATTACAGGGGTTTTTGGCCACTAGAACAAGGTGTTTAATGAAGGAAACATGCGGCAGCACTACTCTCCATTATGGAGTCTCCCAGCCTGCAAGGGTTGCGCCTTAGAGGGTTTTGGGGGAGGTTGGTTGTCGGTATAACACAACTGCACTTGTTGTTTGAAGCTTTCACTCCAAACACAATTTATTTATAGTGGATTGGTAGGGCTTGGCATTTAGCCTATTACCACTTAGGGTTGTTCCTACTTGGATGAACGATATCCAAGAGCAAGCCCCTCTAAAGGAAAAACACATGCGAGAATGATATGTCTGGCATTTTGGTCACCCAAGATAGGGGACAGCATATGTCTGGTATCATTCCCAAAACACAGAAGACAGTGACTCTTTTTCCCCTAGTTAAAAAGAAAAGACTAAATGAGCTATCTACTTGGGCAAGCACAGAAGTTGGTTAACTTTGAAGTGATAACAAGATAGCAATGGTTCAGTTTTACCCAGATAGCAATGATGTGTTCAATTTTACGCAGATAGCACAGATTTGTTAACTTTGAAGTGATAGCAATGGTTTAGTTTTACCCAGATAGCAATGTGTCTAACTACGAAAGATAGAAATATAGCAATGATTCAAGGATATGCAAGATAGCAATGATTCAGTTACCACCTTCCTAGTTAAGACTATGTGAGATTTGCATGAGCATCCATTTACTTTCCTTTTAGAAATTGAAGTGTGAGTTAACAATTACAGCTATATGATTATAAACCAGTACCTAGCCTGCAAAACAGATCAAGAGTGTTCCTACGAAAGATGTTAAGCGTTAGTGAAAACTTCAAGGAAACCCTAAAAATCACTGCCTGAATTAGATGCACAGCTTCTGATCTTGAATGCGCAGAAACACAGATCAGAAGCGTAGAAGTACAAATGCGTTGAGACAGAGGTCAAAAGTGTAGGAAAATAGAGTATATGCGCAGAATCAGCAGATGCGCCGTAGTAGAGGTTGTATGCGTCGAAACAAAGCCTGTATGCGCCGAAAGATTGGATACACCAGAATAGATAGTAGATGCATGTTAGGATGGGTCAAATGTGCAAATTCCTCATGTGTACAACTTTCTAACACATAAAAACTTAGTTTTTGGGTTAAATTTGGGGCTAGGCCCCATGGTGGGCGCTAAAAATGTTAAGGGAAAATTTGGAGTAAACATGAATAATCAATATAGTATATCAGTAATACCCAAAACTCAATGAAATAATGAATGAAGAAGGTTAATTTAAACAAAGCAGAATACAAAGCAAACTTCCTTTAATTCTCAGCTTCCATTGATCACCTATCACAAATGATCGTGTCTATGAATATGGCCCTCAGAAGGTGCACTTCCTTGCTATGATTCCAAGATGTCAAATGGGAACGACTATGATAGTTTCACCATGAAGATGAGCTTCACAACAATGATGATAGTATGGTAACAAGTTGATCGCAAGAAATGAAGGAATTGGTGCCAAAGGCGTGCTGTAATTCCTGCATAGTAAGTTTTCTTAAATCCTAGATGAATGAAATGGAGGAAGAGGGTTCAATTTATAGACTTCAGAGAATGAAGATCAACGGTTGAGAAACCTTGAGAGAACATGCGCAAATAAGAAGAAGACATGTGTCACACAAAAGTTATCTTGTTTGAGTTAACTGCTTTCTTTTATTGAAGATAAGATTTTCTTTTCATAAATTAGAAAGCTTTTTTCTAATTTAGGAGATATTGATAAAAACAAGGTTGATTGAATAGATAACTCAACTTGTGATTTGCTTTTGCATGATTTGAGAGAAATTAAATAATAAATTATTTAATTGTGTGTGCATGAAGAAGAAGACTTATTTTTAGAAGATTTGGAAGATTTTTGAGGAATTTAGAAGATAAGAAAGCAAATTAAATAAATAGATTTATTTAATTGTTGTGCATGACTTGGAAGAATAAATAAAATATTTGATTATATTTTATTCTTAGAGATTGGGAGGATTTAAATAAATTTAATTGATTTATTTAAATTTGGAAGAATGATTTTGACTTAATTAAATAATTAAGAATTATTTAATTGTTTTGGAAGAATTAAATTAAATAAAGGATTTTATTTAATTTTGACTTTATAAGAGGTAATTAAATGTTTTGATATTTAATTTAACTTAGAGAAATATGAATCGAATAAATAAATTTGTTTATTTATTTATTGATAGAAGAATTAGAATGGAATAAATATTAAGAATATTTATTTAGACCGAGTCATGTCATTTTTAGGCGTATACAGTTACCAAAGTAGAGGAAGAAATGAAGTAAATCTTTTGGGTAATGGCCAAACGAAGATAGGCACAATGAGATGCTTATCATGGGAATGTGGTAAGGAAAGAAGGTGTCAATTTGATGTTGTCAATTTTATTACTAAGCATGGCATGGTACTTTCATGATCAAGCTTGATTAAGTCTAGGGTCATTTGAGTGACACTTAGCATCAATCACACATCATAAGTCCAGGTGTCACAGGGTAAAAGCCATGAGTTCTCATGTAGTAAATATTGGAGGTATGAGTCAATGCTTAAGTTGCATGGCAAATCTTCTATTGCATGGGTTATCTTTTGGGGGTCTATTTCATGCCACGCGGCACATTCTGGTGGTTTCTTCCATTCTACATGTCTTTATCTCTACCCAGATCTTACTACTGTGGAAGCACAAAAAGCAACTTAGTGGGTGTTATTTGACTTTTCTTCTTGGTTATATGGCTGAGATGCTAGTCCGGGTGGAGTGGTAATAAGGAACATAATCTAATTTATGTTATTCAATTGCTTCCAAGTCTACAAAGAATGGTGCTTAGTAATATGTTCCTGGGATCACCATTAGACAAAAGATTCCAACATGTCATAGAGTTGGAAATTAATTTGCATCAAAAAAATTTGAGAAACAATGATGTCACATACTTGGGCCAAGTCACTAGTGCTTAGGCCATAAAGGAGGATGCAAGACAAAAAGCATTGGAAGGGATTGAAAAGGTAAACATCTCATGTTATGTACTTTTCATTTTAGATTTCTTACAAGAATTGCCTATAGGATGTGATGTTTTAGGAAAGGGAGTTGTTGTGGTTATACAAGCTTTCTACAATTGGATGTATGGAGGAGTTTACAAGAAGGATAAGACTCTAAAATATGGCCTCATTGTTCCTATCATCAAGAAGGTTGCAAAGTTATCATACTTGGATCATATCAATGGAACTTCAGACATGAAGCAGAATGGAATGTAAGAAGTATTTGATGAGCAAATGAAGGTAACCAACTCATATCTTATTTTTTTCATTTCAGATTTCTCACATCCATTTGTGGAAGGATATGGTGTTTCAAGGGGAGGTGATTGGGCTTCATTAAATGCAAAGGTGTGGCTTCATTCAAATTGAGAACATGAAGTTGACAATTGTAGGAAATGGGTTTTCTATTTATGGTAGAAGATTCCATTATGTTTTAGAGTTTTCTATGGGTTGCAATGAGTATTTTTGCTTAACACTTGTTGCACTATGTGTTTATGAGGAGGAGTTCCAAGATGACCCTATTGAGGAATATGCACATGAAATGGACATCTTGGTTGCTATAAATGTAAAATTATAGCTTTCCAAAAATTTCAAATTAGCAACCTATGTAGGAAAGTTTAATTTGATCATACATGAACATGAGGAAAATGGTGTGAAGGATCACATAACTCAATGGTTGGAGCCTGTTAGTGCCTGAATTGACTGGCAGTTTTTTGAGCAATTTTCATGCAGGCACTCTCCCTAAGTATCCAAAAAATGTTCTAAGTGTTGGACCTCCTCAGTATTTTTCAGCTGCAGCATCATATTTTCTTTGAGGAGGAGGTCATCATCATCATATTTTCTTCGATGGTGGTCAGCATCATCATGTTCTCTGTCGACCGGTTTCTCATCAGGATCATCATATTTCACTATCGGGTGATGTTTGGATATCATCCTGATCCTGCTGATGAGCTACAGTGCACCCTGATTTGCTTGCGGGGGTGATTTTTCAAGTATCCGGTGATCTTCCAATTATCACCTTGCCCAGACATGATGATGATGTTGCCCCGATATTCTGAAGGGGTTATTCTTTGAGTTGTTCGACTTGACTTGTTTTTTCTTAAGGGTCGTCATCATCATCATCATATTTCCAGTTATCACCGTGTTGCTTGCGGGGGTCATCATATTTTCTGCCTTCATGATATTTCACCGGGGTGATATTTTTATCATCGGGTGATCTTGGTTATGATCATCCTGATGATGTTGTTGAAGAGTTCTAAGTGTGACCCGATATTCGCTGGGGTCATCATATTTTGAACGTCAGGATGATCTTAGTCAATATCATCCTGATGATGTTGTATCACTTCATGTTCGTTGTTTTTTCATCCTGATGATGCTGACGTCATTCTTACGTCAGGGTGATATCTATTTCTCTGCCTATCCGCATCATGATATTTCTGAAGGAGGGGGTGATATTTTCATATCACCCGGGTGTATGTTTGTTCCAGCGTCATGATGATGCTGATATCAAGGAGATATCCGCCTGCCAGCTTCGTGCATTATCTAGTGGGGGGTGATCTTTTCAAGCATCATCATATTCATCTATCGCCCCGATCGTATAGTGGAGCTACAGTGCAGCATGATATTTGTGCATCAGGATGATATTTCCAAATATCCGGTTATCTTCCGAATATCATCCTGATGTCGATATGATGATGATGTCATCAAGGTCCGGGGGGGGGGTCATATTTCTAACACTGATCATCTTGTGAAGATCCCCCGATATTTGCAAACATGATGATGACGTCATCCGGATATGAGGAGGTGCGCAGTAGGCAGATATGCAGATGACGTCAGCAGGATATGATGATGATGTCATCAGGATGTTCATCGGCCAGACTTTTGGTATAAGCTCAGCAGGAGGATGTTCCTCCGATGGATCAGGTTGTGTGGATGAAGGCAATTATCATGCAGGTTATATTGCGATATGATGCTGACGTCAGGGTGATATTTCAAGCAACAGGATATCATGCTGCTGGAGGATGATGATGATGATGAAGTCTTATACTAGTGTCGTCAGGAGCAAAAGCACCGACATCATATATGCTCATGACCTAGTATATAAAGTGTTAAGGGGGTTGCTGCAGGGTGCATGTGGGATAATTGATATCCTGCATATTTTCAAATATCATGATGATGAATCTCGGCGGGAAATGGTTGCGATCGACTGTTAGATGTTTTTCCCAAGGCCGCGGGTTGGTGCGCCATTAATGGCGAAGGTTGCAGAGGTATGGGCGGATCTGGTACCCGATTGAAGGTGTACATCGACAGACAATGGCGCGGGGCTCAAGGTTTCTTCATGTCTCCTCCCCTACCTGCTGCATTCATGTTTGGGCGCCAATCTGGTAATGTGTTTTGAGCGCCATTTTGCTGATACTGTGTATCTGGCGAGATTTTTGGTCAACCATGTAATTAATTGCTGTGGTACACTACCTGGCTGTTAGAAGCAGGAAGTGTTACTCATTTGTGGTTGTTGAAAGTTGAAGATTTTTGGCTCTGTAATAAGATACAAGCTGATCTGGTTGCTCTGTACAGCTTAACTTGTGAGTTTATGTATCTCCTGTTGTACGATTTGGCATGAATCCACTGATTTCATGGTTGATCTTATATGAGTAATGCTATCTTAGCATGTGTTGTGTTAATTCTGTCTCTAGTATTGCATGTATTCTTCTTCTGAATCTGGATATTTGGGTAATGTTTAGATTCTAGAGCATAGAATTCCTATGTTGAATGTCTGATCTTTTAACTTCTGCTCAAGGGGTAGATTAAACTGTTTTCAGGTTGAACATTGGGAAGGGTATACTGCAGTAGGGATGCCATAAGTAGAGATAACTCGACACTCTTTATTGGGAGATATCTGTAAGGCAGATATCATGTGTATCCCCCTGAAATCCGGTTTTAGCTATTCATGCTGATCATTCACAGGTGTATGTCTACTGACTCCAAGCCCTGGATAGGCACCAGCCTAGCTCTATTTTGAGGTTATACACCATGTCCAGCTTTGCATCCAAAACCCATGTCAAACCATTTCATACTTCCACGTGTTAGTTGTAGGAGTAGGATTAGGAACCCCCTGCATGCTCTCATACCCAACCAGACATCATGTCCAAGAATGTTGCCAGCCTTGTGATCTATCATACAGATCTTGGTCCATACATGAGAGTATTCTGCCTGTTCTTGTCAAGTTAGATCTTTCTATCTTTGAGCTAGTCAAGGTTACATCTTGAGTTATAGGGATACCCCCCTTGGTGCGGCAGAACCAGAAGTGAAGGGGAGGCAGCTCACGCAACCTTTTGTATTTAGTTGGCTGAATCTGCCTGTGCATTAGAAGTGGCAAACCCTAATGCTGATTCAAAAAAAAAAAACACCAACAAATTGGTGACTCTACTGGGGATGTTGATGTAAAGTGATATCCTGCAGTCTCTGGTGAAGTTTTGCTCTGCTGGTGGAATGAACTCAGAAACATATTTGATGAGCTTTCAGCTGCTGTAAATTTTGTCCTCTCTGGAGAGGTGGCGACTCTGCAAAAAAGATCCAAATGCACATGAAAGATGGATGTATGTGATGTGACAGAAATGTGTTGTTCACTTTTCTGCATCTGTATGAGAAAAGGTACCTTGTTCCTTCCCCTTTATTTGCTGTTTTACTGCATAGGTTAGATGCCAGGGGAAGCCTTAGGTCTTAGACAGACAAAGGATGTCTAAGAGTAGGGTTTTTATGAACCCAAGTATGAATTATCCCATACTCAGTGGTGAAATGTTGAATAAAGGAATAGAAGAGATAAGAAATAGGTTGATATTCTTAGAGGCTGAGCAGGCCCAGTTAAAAAGCAGTAACCCTGTTGTGTCTGCCTGTCAGAAAGCTAAACCTCCTATCAGCCCTTTTGATCCTTTGTATGACCAACTGGATTTGTCATGGGTGGATTATAAAGTAGAAACTATGCCTGCTAGGATATACTGTCAGATGCCTAGATTTAGTGGTCACAATGTATGTGATGGGAATGCACATATCCAAAATTTTCAAAGTTTTATGGGAAAATATTCATTCAGAGATGAGGATATGTGGATGAGGTTTTTTGTTAGGTCCTTTAATGCAAAAGACTGGTATTTGAGCTTTCCAAAGAAATCCTTTGCCTGTTGGGATGAGCTTGCTGACTGTTTCAAGGAGGAATTTGCAAAAGAACCGGCTGATCTTGTTGCAGGATTGATGAGAATCAGAAAACAAGATGAAGAGCCATGTGTTGTTTTCAGTCATAGGTTTGCAATAGCCCTTTCACAGATCCCAGAAGTCTTCAGACCTGATATTTCAGCCTGTGTTGGCATATTCTTTGAAGCTTTTGAGGAGGGCTTTAGTGCAATACTGAGGGATTTCAAGGTGACAAGTATGCAGATGGCATACAGGTTCATAGAAAAGATAGAAAAAATCAGAAATGTGTACCTGCTGAAACCCCTCTCCCCAGGCCTTGGTGTGAGAAATGGTTATGAAGCTGTAAATGACCAAATGATTATGGCATCATGTGCAGGTAAAAATGAAAATAAAAGCATAAAGGTTGAGACTGCTGTGTTTGAACATAATGCTAACAATACTGCTCAACTGGATTGTTCACCAGTTGAGGATGCCAGTGAAAGGACTAATGAGGATTCCCATTGCAATGATGAGGCAGCTGACCATGAAAACAATAACGAGGTTGTGGACAGCAATGAGCAATTTTTGGAATGGACCTGTGGAGACAATTGTGAGTATTGTACTCAAGACAGAGAAGATATAAGCAAACAGAGAAGCAGTCCTATGTGTGACCCATTGCCTACCTTTCAAACACATGGAGATCATGAAGAGCAGTCAGAAATTGAAATAAGTGCTAGCTCAGAGCCTGATTGTTTTTCATTTGATGGCTGTTTTGCTTATGACACACAAGCCGATACTCCTCCACAAAGTGAATCCATTGGTGATGAAGATGTGTGCTCTGCTGCCCATGAACAAATGGCATACTATGATGAAACTGATGCACCTGGGTCACCCATTTATGACACATATGGTGATGAGGATCTGTCTGAGTATGGTGAGGATCTAGACATTATTTTTGGCTTGGATTCTGTTTCTCATCCTGATGAAAGAGGAAACAACATACATCAGGTAAGTGACTGTGAAAATGTGCATGATTTGAAAGAAATGCCAGAGCCTGATCTTTTCCAGCCTGGTACTGCTGATTGTTGTGTACATGATGTACACAATTGTGATTTTGAAAGCTTTTCTTTTGATGTGCCAGCATATAATACAATGAGCTCTGATCTCCCTAGCTGTGTGATGGACTTTGAGTGTTTCCTATTTGCAGTCCAGCTAGGAGATCATGTTGCAATGCATGATGATGATACAGATGATAACCTGTGTTCTATACCATTTGAGTATGCATTGCTTGATACATTCTGCACCCATATGTCACATGATGTTGAAGGTTATCTGCACAGGGGTGATAATGACAAGCCAAATCAGAGGATTGAATATGCAGATGACAAGATTTGTTTGTGGGTGGATCTTTGTAGTATCTCCAAGCTTGACCCAGTGCATGCAGATGAAAACAAGATATTTCACAAAGGGAGATACATGTTTTTCTTTTCTTGGTGGCCTTAGGCCATCAAGTGTGTTTGGTGATGCAGGTCGGTGCATTATTTGACTCTGTGTCCAATGGATAAAGGACTGGTCTGCATCCCAGAGATCTGGGGTTCTCGCTGCAGTCTTGCACCTGCACGTCCCCAGACAGAGCCAGTGTTAGTGCCTGAATTGACTGGCAGTTTTTTGAGCAATTTTCATGCAGGCACTCTCCCTAAGTATCCAAAAAATGTTCTAAGTGTTGGACCTCCTCAGTATTTTTCAGCTGCAGCATCATATTTTCCTTGAGGAGGAGGTCATCATCATCATATTTTCTTCGATGGTGGTCAGCATCATCATGTTCTCTGTCGACCGGTTTCTCATCAGGATCATCATATTTCACTATCGGGTGATGTTTGGATATCATCCTGATCCTGCTGATGAGCTACAGTGCGCCCTGATTTGCTTGCGGGGGTGATTTTTCAAGTATCCGGTGATCTTCCAATTATCACCTTGCCCAGACATGATGATGATGTTGCCCCGATATTCTGAAGGGGTTATTCTTTGAGTTGTTCGACCTGACTTGTTTTTTCTTAAGGGTCGTCATCATCATCATCATATTTCCAGTTATCACCGTGTTGCTTGCGGGGGTCATCATATTTTCTGCCTTCATGATATTTCGCCGGGGTGATATTTTTATCATCGGGTGATCTTGGTTATGATCATCCTGATGATGTTGTTGAAGAGTTCTAAGTGTGACCCGATATTCGCTGGGGTCATCATATTTTGAACGTCAGGATGATCTTAGTCAATATCATCCTGATGATGTTGTATCACTTCATGTTCGTTGTTTTTTCATCCTGATGATGCTGACGTCATTCTTACGTCAGGGTGATATCTATTTCTCTGCCTATCTACATCATGATATTTCCGAAGGAGGGGGTGATATTTTCATATCACCCGGGTGTATGTTTGTTCCAGCGTCATGATGATGCTGATATCAAGGAGATATCCGCCTGCCGGCTTCGTGCATTATCTAGTGGGGGGTGATCTTTTCAAGCATCATCATATTCATCTATCGCCCCGATCTTATAGTGGAGCTACAGTGCAGCATGATATTTGTGCATCAGGATGATATTTCCAAATATCCGATTATCTTCCGAATATCATCCTGATGTCAATATGATGATGACGTCATCAAGGTCCGGGGGGGTCATATTTCTAACACTGATCATCTTGTGAAGATCCCCCGATATTTGCAAACATGATGATGACGTCATCCGGATATGAGGAGGTGCGCAGTAGGCAGATATGCAGATGACGTCAGCAGGATATGATGATGATGTCATCAGGATGTTCATCGGCCAGACTTTTGGTATAAGCTCAGCAGGAGGATGTTCCTCCAATGGATCAGGTTGTGCGGATGAAGGCAATTATCATGCAGGTTATATTGTGATATGATGCTGACGTCAGGGTGATATTTCAAGCAACAGGATATCATGCTACTGGAGGATGATGATGATGATGAAGTCTTATACTAGTGTCGTCAGGAGCAAAAGCACCGACATCATATATGCTCATGACCTAGTATATAAAGTGTTAAGGGGGTTGCTGCGGGGTGCATGTGGGATAATTGATATCCTGCATATTTTCAAATATCATGATGATGAATCTCGGTAGAAAATGGTTGCGATCGACTGTTAGATGTTTTTCCCAAGGCCGCGGGTTGGTGCGCCATTAATGGCGAAGGTTGCAGAGGTATGGGCGGATCTGGTACCCGATTGAAGGTGTACATCGACAGACAATGGCGCGGGGCTCGAGGTTTCTTCCTGTCTCCTCCCCTACCTGCTGCATTCATGTTTGGGCGCCAATCTGGTAATGTGTTTTGAGCGCCATTTTGCTGATACTGTGTATCTGGCGGGATTTTTGGTCAACCATGTAATTAATTGCTGTGGTACACTACCTGGCTGTTAGAAGCAGGAAGTGTTACTCATTTGTGGTTGTTGAAAGTTGAAGATTTTTGGCTCTGTAATAAGATACAAGCTGATCTGGTTGCTCTGTACAGCTTAACTTGTGAGTTTATGTATCTCCTATTGTACGATTTGGCATGAATCCACTGATTTCATGGTTGATCTTATATGAGTAATGCTATCTTAGCATGTGTTGTGTTAATTCTGTCTCCAGTATTGCATGTATTCTTCTTCTGAATCTGGATATTTGGGTAATGTTTAGATTCTAGAGCATAGAATTCCTATGTTGAATGTCTGATCTTTTAACTTCTGCTCAAGGGGTAGATTAAACTGTTTTCAGGTTGAACATTGGGAAGGGTATACTGCAGTAGGGATGCCATAAGTAGAGATAACTCGACACTCTTTATTGGGAGATATCTGTAAGGTAGATATCATGTGTATCCCCCTGAAATCCAGTTTTAGCTATTCATGCTGATCATTCACAGGTGTATGTCTACTGACTCCAAGCCCTGGATAGGCACCAGCCTAGCTCTGTTTTGAGGTTATACACCATGTCCAGCTTTGCATCCAAAACCCATATCAAACCATTTCATACTTCCACCTGTTAGTTGTAGGAGTAGGATTAGGAACCCCCTGCATGCTCTCATACCCAACCAGACATCATGTCCAAGAATGTTGCCAGCCTTGTGATCTATCATACAGATCTTGGTCCATACATGAGAGTATTCTGCCTGTTCTTGTCAAGTTAGATCTTTCTATCTTTGAGCTAGTCAAGGTTACATCTTGAGTTATAGGGATACCCCCCTTGGTGCGGCAGAACCAGAAGTGAAGGGGAGGCAGCTCACGCAACCTCCTGTATTTAGTTGGCTGAATCTGCCTGTGCATTAGAAGTGGCAAACCCTAATGCTGATTCAAAAAAAAAAAACACCAACAGAGCCTAGGAATAAAATGCAAGGAGCCATAGGATATCACTTCCTATTTGACTATGGTAATGGAGCAATCCTGAGTTCTAGTAATAAGCAACATAATCTACTTTATGTTATTCAATTTCTTCCAAATCTACAAAGAATGGTGCTTAGTAATATGTTCCTAGGATCACCATTAGATAAAAGATTCCAACATGTCATAGAGTTGGAAATTAATTTGCATCAAAACATTTTGAGAAAAAATGATGTCACATACTTTGGCCAAGTCACTAGTGCTTGTTAGAAATGAAAGCAACACTACTTCAATGGAAATCTGATTCAATATAAATTTCTGCAATCTTTAACTGTGTGTTATTAATGGAGATTGTAACACAGAAGCAAAACTATGCTTCACGGAAATGCAAAATCAGAAATATGAACACATAACACAATGTTTAACATGGAGAAAACCCTTTCGGGTAAAAAACTCCACATAGGAAAGAGACCCAATGTTTGTATTAATCTGAAAATAATTTACAATACAACAACACTTCAACTCTCTCCACCAGTCTTTAATCTGACAACATTCCACCAGCACCCGAGTACCTAAGATCTGTATTGCAGCAACTAATACATGGAAAATACATATAGAAAAATTTTATAACTCATCTTAGGCGTTCACCCTCTCTCTCATGAGATTCCCCAACATACAAATATTAAATGCCATCTTACAAACACCTTTCACTTGTCCAAAAATAGCCATGCAAAGGTTGGGTACCCAAGACTAAATCTAACCTCTTATAGCATCTTATGATGCGTCATAACTATCATAGATTCCACAAAAGAGTATCTTTCCAAGATAGAAACCTTGTGCTAAATATAGCAAATATATAACTAACATATCCGTCATATGCATCATAGAATCTCAAAATCTTATGACAACTTACAACTGTCATAGATTCACTCACCAAACATTATGACAGTTTCCATACATGCCAAAAATAGTATATTCCTCAAGGGAGCATGCCTATCCTCATTTACTTTGATTTTTTACATTTGCCAACCATAAATGTCACTCCGTAACTGCCGCCGGTAACTCCAAAATTACAACTGTCAATGAGACTACCTCATTCCCTTATGGGTAATTACAAATAACAAATAATAAATGGAATAAAATACAATATTGGAATTTACAACGTTAATGGCACCTTATTCCAACATTCTCCCACTTGACATTATACATTATAAATCAACCCATAGGAAAACAAATGAAAAATAATCAGGCACTAGAAACAAGGCCCATGGCCTCTCTACACCATACAAACTTATCTGTGCTCACAGGCTTGGTTAATGAATCTACAACATTCTCCTGAATGTCTATCTTCTTTAGCTCAATCTCTCCATTTGCAATCAACTCTTGAACAAAGTGATACTGAACATCGACATGCTTAGTTTGAGCATGATACATGGGATTCTTAGCCAAATAGATAGCACTCTATCTATCACAACCAATCTGAATGTTCCTGCAATCAAAACCAATACCTGTACATAGTCTCCTCAACCAAACTGACTCCTTAGAGACATGAGTTGCAGCCATAGACTCTACTTCTATGGTAGGCAAAGCAATTGTGGGCTACCTCTTACTTGTCCAACTCACTGCACCTCCAAACAAAGTAAACACATAGCCACAAGTGGACTTTCGACTATCCAAGTCACCTACCCAATCTGCATCAACAAAACCCTGTATGTCCAAAGATTTATCAGCACTATTAGTACTAGAATAAACCAAACAATGGTCAGGAGTACCTGCAAGATATTTAAACACCCTCTTCACATAATTCTAATGCTGTCTACTAGGGTTAGACATAAATTTTCTCAAAACTCCCACTACTTGGGCAATATCTAGTCTAGTGCAAACCATTGCATACATCAAACTCCCTACAGCACTAGCATATGACACATTAGACATATCCTCAAGATCATCTTCAGTCTTTGGACACATATCTAATGAAAGCTTAGTACCAATGGGTAAAGGAACTCTAACTAGATTACAATCCTACAAACTAAATCTCTGCAAAATAGTATTCACATACTTACTTTGTGACAACCAAAGCTTTCTGTTAACTCTGTCCCTCCTGATCTCCATTCCCAAAATATACCTTGTAGCACCAAGATCCTTCATCTCAAATGCACTTGAAAGTTGGGCTTTAAGCTCATTGACCATACCCTTAGTATTGCTGAAAAACATGTCATCAACATACAAAGCAATAACCAGTATAGACTCATCAACACAATGAATGTAAACACAATGATCCTCCTCGCTTCTAACAAAACCCAATTTCAAAACAAATGAGTCAAACTTTTGATACCACATTCTTGAAAGGAAGTTAGGTGTGCAGAAATCACTTCCTACACTAATCTAATGAGGGGAGAGCTATACAAATTCAATTTAATCCTTATCACTATAGCAACATACAACATATAATAGAGTTATTATAGTAATACACAAGAACCAGAAAGAAGACAGAAGAAGAGAGACAAAGATATACGGTGGGGAAAACCCTTATCGGGTGAAAAACCCCACTCAGAAACCTGCACAATGTATTAACAAATCTGAAAGTTGTTTGCAATACACTTACAATGCAAGCTTCAATGGTCTTCAACACTCATGTCTGGAGTCAATCCGGTAGCATAACAGTACCTATAAACCTATGATACAAACTCCATCTCCAAGCACCTGTTTATATAGGAAATACAAGGCAATATTGGACCTATCTTGGGATGGGAGTCCAACTTGGCTTCATGGACCAAAACCCACACCTAAGAACACTTGGTCAACATTGTAGAATATGCCTAACACTTGTCCACAGCTCCCATCCCAATGAGGTCACCTATTTCCAAAATGGGCTATGACATATGCTCTTACGACACTTACGACCGTCATAGAATCTGTCATAGCAGTTACAACTTACAGCTGTAAGAGAATCTGTCATACACATGCTATAAATAGCATATTCTCTTACAACATGTCATATTCCACCTTGGGACACCCAAATATACCTTATTCAAAGATGCTTCATGACACATGTCATCACCTATCTTACAAGCTTCTATTTCTGACTCTTACATGTCATAGATTCTGTCATAGGAATCCATCATAACTGTTTCAGTCAATATTCCCTTACACAACATGGAAGATGCCAACACATGGTAAAATGCTCCTACCACAAAGTGGGATGCCTATCTCCTCATGTGAGGACAAAATTACAAGTTGTCATATTCCATGTAGGATCGACACATCACCATGCCACATCCCACAATATGACAATATGGAATTTACAAATATTTACAACATAGGCAATTAAATAATAAATGAAAACATTAATAATGTAAGGAATTACCAAGATTGAGACACCTTAATTCCCAACATTCTTCCACTTGTTGAACACCTTGTAAGAGCCAATAGAAAAATAGGATTTAACTGTTATAAGACGAGAGGCCCATAGACTCTGAACACCATCTGAACTTCTCTATGCCCACTGGTTTCATCAATGCATCTGCAACATTCTTCAAAGTATCTACCTTCTCCAAATTTACCTTTCAATCCTCAACCATGTCTTGCATGAAGTGAAACTAAACATCAATGTGCTTTGTTCTAGCATGGAAAGTTAGATTCTTTGCAAGGCAAATTGCACTCTGACTGTCACAACTGATCGTGATCTGACCTGCATCAACACCAATATTTGAACACAACCTCTTAAGCCAAATGGCTTCCTTACAAGCATGAGTTGCTACCATATACTCAGCTTCTGTCGTGGACAAAGCAACAATAGGTTGTCACTTACTCATCCAACTAATAGCACCACCAAATAGTGTAAACACATAAGCACTGGTGGATCTCCTGCTGTCAATGTCACCTGCCCAATCTGAATCCACAAATCCACAAATATCAACAGAATGTGGAGGTCCTAAAACATTACCATGATAGCAAATGGAATACTCAGAAGTACCCCTCAAATATCTGAACACTCGCTTAATTGCATCCCAATGAACTCATCCAGGATTAGCCATAAATTGACTAAGGACTCCCACTGCTTGGGCAATGTCTGGTCTTGTGCAGACCATAGCATACATCAAACTGCCAACAGTACTAGCATACGGTACTCTGCTCATGTCCTCCACCTCACTAGGAGATTTTGGACAATCCTCAACAGACAACTTTGTCCCCAAAGAAATGGGAACACACAATGGTCTACAATCTGCCATGCTGAACCTATCCAACACGGTCTTCACATACTTACTCTGGCTTAACCAAAGTTTTCTATTGGTTCCGTCTTTTCTAATTTCCATTCCTAGAATGTACCTGGCTTCCCCTAAATCTTTCATTTCAAATTGTGCTGACAACTGAGATTTCAAATCAGAAATCATATTTTTACCCTTCCTAATGAGAAACATATCATCAACATATAGTGCAACAATGAGAATACAATCACCATCAAATTTATAATACACACAATGATCTGATTTTGATCTCACAAATCCAATTGGCAACACAAAGGCATCAAACTTCAAGTACCATCTCCTAGGGGATTGCTTCAAACTATACAAAGACTTTTTAAGTTTGCAAACCAAATTTTCCTTACCTTTCACCATTTAATTCTCTGGCTGTGACATGTAGATTTCTTCCTCCAAGTCACCATGAAGGAAAACTATCTTCACATCCATCTGTTCTACCTCCAAGTCATAAGCCACTGTGAGAGACAACAGGAATCGAATGGATGTCAGCTTTGTAATGGGAGAGAAGATCTCACCATAATTTATACCCTCCACTTGTGAATACCCCTTCGCAACCAATCTGACCTTATTCTTCTCAACACTGCCATTTGTACCAAATTTCTTCTTGAACACCCATTTGCATCGAATCGGTTTCTATCCAGGAGGCAAAGACACCAAGTCCCAAGTTTGATTCTTTTCCAAAGAAGCCATTTCATCCTCCATGGCCTCCTTCCAAGAACCTACATCTTTTATGTCCATAGCCTCTGATACAGTTCTAGGTTCATCATTGTTAGTAACCAAAGCATAAGCACAACTAGAATCAAGCAATGTAAAACCAAACCTTTCAATTTGCTTTCTTATCCGTGTAGACCTCCTCAAGAGCTGAGGTTAAGGTTCAGCTTCTCCATCTGAGCTTTTAGAGCTCTCCTCATCATCAGGTCCAACATTGTCTTTCTGTTCAATCTTCTCAGGGGTAGCAGGAAATTGAACAACATCCTCTTTCTTTACTATTTCTTCTGGCTGCAAAATAGTGGAAGAAGGTGTAAGCTCTCTAAAGATGACACTTCTACTATAGAACACTTTTTTAGCCACAGGGTCCCAAATCTTGTATCCTTTCACACTGACACCATAGCCAATGAAGATACACTTAACAGCCTTGTTCTCCAATTTTGACCGCTTCTCCCTAGGCACATGTGCATATGCCTCATAACCAAAAACATGAAGATGCTTTATTGAAGGCTTTCTACCAGACCACACCTCCATGGGTGTCTTTCCAACAAGAGCTGATGTAGGAGATCTATTAACAAGATAGCAAGCAGTGGCAACAACTTCAGCCCAAAACTTTTGTTCTAGGCTAGCTCCACTAAGCATACTCCTAGCCTTCTCCATTAGTGTCCTATTCGTCCTCTCTACAACTCCATTTTTCTGTAGGGTGTATGGAGTTGTCTTATGTCTTTCAATCCCAAGTTCCTTCCAATACTTATCAAATTCTGTAGAACAGAACTCACCACCGTTGTCAGTTCTCAAACATTTAATCTTTTTACTAGTCTAATTTTCAGCAAAGTCCTTAAACTCCTTAAACTTGCTATAGACTTCAGATTTTCTTCTAAGAAAATAAATCCATGTCCTACTATAATCATCTATAAAAGATACAAAGTATACAAATTTTGATAACGAAGGAACATTAACATGACCAAAGACATCAGAATGAACAAGGTCCAACACACCAGAAGACTTGTGAGAACTTGAATAAAACTGAACATGGTTTTGCTTTCCATAAATGCAATGTTTGCAAAAGTCAAACTCAAGATTACAATCATCTAACCCCTCAATGAGGTTCTTATTTTTTAGGGGCAGACCCTTCTCACCAATGTGGCCAAATCTCTTATGCCATAACATTGTCTTTTCAGCAGGAAGTTTAACTTCCAATGCACGATTACAACCATCAAGACTAGAAACAATAGATTTCTTCACTACTCGTTCAGATGGTGGGGATGAAATGACTGCTGCCCTCTTCCTTGAGTCATAAGAACTATTGCATTGTGAAATGCATGCCTCCATCTGAAACAGAGTACCTCTCCTAGTACCCTTAGCAAGCACCATAGCTCCTCTAGTCATCTTGCATCCTTTTTTCGAAAAGACAACCTGTACACCTGCATCATTCAAGCTACTTACAGAAAGTAGGTTCTGTGCTAAGCCTAGGATGTGCATAACTCTAGAGATCCCCTTCACTCAACGATCAGGGAATCGGATAGAGACTCTTCCATGACCAACAATCTTTAGATGAGAGTCGTCACCTAGATACACCTTTCCACCATCAAACTCCTCATACTTAGTGAACCAGCCTCGATGCAAGGTCATGTGGAATGATGCACCAGAGTCAATCAGCCACACATCATCAGATGCATGGGTTGCCAGGGCTACGATGAAAGCATCACATTCATCTTGTGACTTATTGGAATCCGAATTAGGAGCTTTCTTCTTCTTCTTCTCCTCTTTGCATTCCTTTCAGAAATACCTAGTTTTGCCACAGTTCCAACAAAGAGCCTTGGACTTTCTAGGAGCTTTAGATCTCCCATGGTTTTGGATCTACCCTTCTCAACTTTCTTGTCCTTCTTATTCCCTTTCTCCTTGGGTCTTCCACAAACTGCAAGGGCCTCTTTGGCTGCCTCAAAAGACTTTCTCTGCATCTCTTCAAACAACAGTGAAGAAACCACTTCTTCCATTTTGAATGTGGATGTGGTGCTTCCAATAGCCATGACAAGATGATCCCACAAGTTTGGGAAAGAACACAGCAAGGTCATACTGTTGATAACTGAGAGGGGGGGTGAATCAGTTATCCTAATAATTTCTTCCTTCTGAACTTTCTTATTAATCAATGCAGCATTAAATCAAACAAACAAACATTACTATGAAATGAAAAACACATGACACAGTATTTTTGACATGGAAACCCTGTTAAGGGAGAAAACCGCGAGGTGATTAACCCAAAGATTATTCTCTGTTAGAAGAATAAGGAATTACAAAATGGCACTTGCCAATTAGGGCTCACTGCCCGAGCACACTGCTTACAAAGAGGCTCACTGCCTACAAGGAGACACACTATCTACAAAAGAATATCATACAATACTTGAATTGATTGGAAGCATCCACATATGCTGGAGTTCAGTTCCAGTTAGGCTCAGTACACTGGTCTGCTGCACTTCATCTTTCCTCTTCTCTTTATCCTGCTTTCCTTTCACATACTGAATCTTTCTTACTGCTTATCTCTACTCTACTCTTTTTCGCATATCCAACTCCCTTTTTTCACACACTCTCATAACTAAATCCATCCTATATATATATTCGCACTAGTGATTTCATTATCTTTCTAATCGGCACCTGGAACAGTCTATCTTCTCACAAACTCTGTTCTGTCGACTGAATCCTTGCACATCAAGTAATGTGGATCAAGCATATACTTGTAGAAATCATTAATCATGTTGGCCAAACATAATTCATGTCTTCATAACCTTTACCACTGTCAGAAACACATCCGGAAAGCAATCTAATGTTCTGTCAGTCAGTTCTTCCTCTGTTCACACTGTCACTCAGGAATCCGGTACTCAACTGTTCATATCTTTTTCCTTGTCCATCACTGGAGGCTAAATCCTTGGAATCTATTACTCAAGGTAGTCCTCTTGACTTTCCCAAATCTGCACTTCACCAAGATACTTCCTTTGAGAGATCTGGACCTGTCTGTCAGACCTTGCCATATGCTCTGTTCTTGTTTACCAGACCTCAACAATCTTCATTCTGACTTCTGGTAGAGACACACCATGTCCTGTGGATGTGTGGGATAAACTTTGTTGCCATCAATGACAACAATCATGAATCCATATAGTGTCTCTTGCCAACAATCTCCCCCTTTGGCATTGATGGCAACACTTAGTGAAAAATGACTAAGTGTTTACACTAAGCTCCCCCTTGGCTGATGCTCTGTCTTTATATACATTTTCTGGAGCTCCCCCTTAGTTGGATTCCTCATTTTTCACTGCTCCTCACTCCCCCTTTGACATCAATGGCAAAGGGTAGGGTCCACACACCAAAATTTTCAAAAATTTTACTATACTTAGCCGCATAAACATATGGCATACTTACATATACTTAAGTATGTCTACAAAAGTTGTCTTCAACTGTACAACTTCTGTCGCCCAACTCTGTTTCATCCTGTCCAAAATTGACATATGCCCACTCAACAGGAATGCAAATGCATCTGCCCTTTTTAGATCTGTCAGATCATTTGTCTGGGCTGTGATTTGAGCTTCTGTTATAGCCTCATGCATGGCCTCTAGCTTAGGGACAATTAACCCCCTGAGCTCACTCAACCTGCTTATTCTATTTTTCTTTTCCTTCTCCAATTTCTTGATTTCACTCAAGACTGCTATAGTCTGACATTCTTGATTTGTTATAGAGGAAGAAAGAGGATCAAAACTTTGAGACAAGCTTAGTAGTGTGTCCTCTTGCTCTTTTATTTTCTTCTCAATATCCACTATTACCTTGGACCAGGAGATACAAAATTTGTATATTTCACCGCCATCCTTAAGAGCATTTTCTAAGCTCTTTATTCCAATGTTCATGTTTCTCCTATCATTAATAATCAAACCCTGTACCTCGGAGAACCTTTTATCCAAAAACTCCTTCCGGACCTTTTCTTCAGCTGATTTTTCTAGAGAATCAAAATGTGTACTAACACTGCTGACTAAGGTTTTGAGATTACCAGAAGAGGAGGCTGTGGGATCTTTCTGGACCGATGGCATAATCTTTTTGAGCACTCCGGAAGTAGCTTCTATCAACTCACAGTCTTCCATATGAGACTTTAGGAGTTTTTCATTTGCCTTAGCATTTGCAAATGAAGCTATCTTCATTGTCTGTACTGGAGAGAGGGAATCAAAATTGAATGGACCTTGTAGAAGCTCCGATTCATCAATCTCTATTATTTCTTTGCTCAGAAATTTTTGGACAGTTTGTGCAGTGTCTCTTGCTGGAGACAGATGTTTCTTCTCTTCTGCAGTCTTGGTGCTGTCCTTTGGAGTTTTTTCTCCTTCTACATTCTTACCACTATCAGTTGTGGTTTTCTCTGTTGGAGTCTTCTCTTTCTCTGCAACCTTTGTACTGTCAACTTCTTTTTCTTTCACTCCTACTTCTTTCTCCTGTATAGTGTCTTCTCCTTTGGATCCGGAGACTGTAGGGGAAACCAGAGGAGAAATGTTGGTTTGTTCAGGGCCCATCTCTTCTGTTGCTTTCTCAGAAGTTTCTTCTACAACACTTGTGGATGAGGGATCAGTACCCAAGTCCTCTACAAAAGGAAGATTAAACCTTTTGAAGGCCTTCCGGAGGATCTCTTCTATATCCATGGCCACCTTGTCAGTCTCACCAAGCATGAGTTGATTCATCCTTGCTTTACTCCTGAACTCATCTTTGCAGTCTTTGAATATTATGTTCATTGTCTTGGGATCAATTTGAGGATATAGCTGAATAGCTATCTGCTCCCAAATCTCAAGATCTTTTGCCAAGGCATTGTTCTTTCTTATTTCTAACTCCTTTTCTAGGCTTTTAGCAATTAGAGATATAATCTCAATGAAAGCCTTATTGTATATGTTCAGATACCTGATTGTGGCTTCCTGTAGGATCTTTTGGTCAGCCTCATTGTAGTCATCATAGAATTCAGCCATTGGTTGAAGGTTTCCATCCACAGTGACTGATTTGATTACACTCTCTAGAGACAGGGTGGGCTTTTCAACAAATTTCTTTGCCTTTTCTTCCTTGTCTTGGCCTGTGGAGGGTTTTCTGGATCCTTTCTTCTTCTGCTTCTTTATTTCCTTTACCCCCTCATCTGATTCAGTTTCCTCTTCATCTTTCTTACTTGTATAAGCCCTTGTGGCTTTTATTTTAGATCTTTTCTCTCCTTTACCAGATGTCTGACCTTCTGGTTTTGATGTTTTTGAGCTTTTGGTTGTGACAGGTGTAGATCCTTTTGATAATCTGGTCCGGGTTGAGGTTTCCACCGGAGTACTTTTCTTGCTTTTCTTTTCCACCTCTTTCTTCTCTTCCTCAGCCTTTCGCCTCTTTTCCCAGTTGGCATCAAGTGCCTCCTTTGGGATGCCTAGGCCTTAAGCAATATGTTCTACTTCTTTTCTCACCTTCCTTTTTATCTCAAGTTCTCTGAGTTCCACATGGATCTTCACACTCAGCTCCTCAAAGGTTCCAAACCTTTTTGCCTTTGGATCTTTGGGCTGACTAAGCATGTGTTGAACATGCAGTTCCACAATCTGTTCATCAACCTCATACCCCATGGGCATGATCCAAACTATCCTTGTCTCTACTGCCTCCATTAGGCACTGATCAGTATCAACCATAAAGCAAACTGAGTCTTTGTATTTTTCAACAATAGACTGGGGAATTCTTTCTCTTCCTTGCATCATGCTCTGGAAGTTTTTGAAGTATCCCCACAGGGCTGTATTTCTTGCTTTGGCATCCCCAAGTCCATGTAAATAATCTCTGATCTGGACTGCTATAGGTTTGTCATTCTGCCATACCCATCCACTTGATCTGGGCAGCTCATTCATGAAGTAGAAAAATAGACATAATATAAGTGTACCATACTTGAAAGAATTCTTTTTGTCCTTTTTGATCTTTTGTATATTTTCCATTAATTGGCTTAAAAGAAGTTCACAGAGATCATAATCTACATTCTTCCTCAGCATCTCATAGGTAGTATATACTGCAGTTCTGGATACAGAATTCTCCCTACTGGAGTGATAAATCTTGTATCCTATTATCATAGATGCAAACTTGATATCCGGATCAGAAATATCTTCAATGGTCATTGCCCTCTTATCAAATTTTGATCCGATGGCCTCAGTTACAATGTTATTTTTGACGGATTTGAGGATAGGTATCCCTCCTGAAGAGTATAGACCAGTTACTACCCTAATTGCCTCTTTTGTGATCTTGCAGGGTCTATCTAGCCATAGGAAGTTGTCATGCATTCTACTCAATACGTACCGGACCCATTCATCTTCTTCAAAGTAGGGGAAATGAATGAATTGATCAAAATGTTTCTTCTGGATACCCTTATACTCTGGTTTAAGCTCAAAAGCATTGTCTATCAGTTGTTTGTGATAGAAATCTCTCAATTTGAATTCCCCAAATTCCTTAATACTTGCATGTATGTAAACCCTAATGTCTTCTGTGTGTAAAACGCCATGTGGAACACTAGAGAATGCTCCTAAGGGATCTACCTCCAATGACTTGTATGGGTGTTTCTTAAATTCAGGTCGAGGCCTATCTGAGATCTTTACTATATTCAGAGTAGCCATTTTTCAAAAGATTTGCAGTGAGATATTGAAAACGGAAAATACCTTATGCACCTTCGGTTACATGGAGTGGTTGGATTGATTTATGTATGTAATGACTTCTGCAAGTGATCTTTGGTGAACTTGATGAATTTTGTTGTAGAGCTCCACTTTTCGCTTCTTCTTGAGTGCAGAATGAACAAGTGATTTATGAGAAATCCCTTATATTACTCCGCAAACCCTAATATCTGATTGCAATAAATGCTCGACCTACATTATTCCAGTTTGCCTTATCCGACTGACTTGAAGAACTGGATCAGTCCTGATCTACGAACATCATGCGGATCTTCCGACCATGAATAAATCAAGATGACACATCACAAGGACATCCCAAACACTCTGTCCAATCTGTAGAATAAGACAATGCACTTCCAGATCTCTCCAGACCTTTTTGTAATCTTCTGTCATTCCGGAGCATCTCCCGGAATAGGTTCTACTTGATCGATCACAACTTCGTATCTTCATGCAGACCTCTGAAATCTTAGCTGGATCATCTCAAGGCTCATATCTACAAACCCTTTACTCTGCATCTTGTGCCAGATTTGGCACCACTTGATTGGCTGGGGGAACAGGGTTTTCTTTGTGTCTCCCCCTGAGCCAGAGCTCACCTTTTAATTTCTGGAAGGAATATCAGCACCAGAGTCTGGTGCGGATCTAACCTCTACATTCTCTGAACTTTTCTTTACCCAAATCTTGTTCATCTCATTCCTAACTTCATCCGCATTCATTTTTTGTTTACCCTTGTCTTGATTCTGATTATATACTGGACCTCTTTTGTCCTGATTCTTACTTCTACAGACTTTTGCATTATGACCGGACCTATTACAGATTTGGCAGATAACATTTCTTTGCATATTTGACTGATGACCTATTGATCTGCATTGATTAGCCATATGACCTACTCTATTGCATGCAAAGCATCTACCATTGAATGATTTGTTCATTTGCATATTTCTGCATTCATGAGACTTGTGTCCATACCTTTTGCAATTAAAGCACTGTCCGGAGAAGGATGGATTAGTCGGATTCATTCTCTTTCTGTACTGATTAGCTTTGTGACCAAAGTGATTGCAGCTGTGGCAGTATCCATTGAAGGATGGATATCTTTGAGCATTGGGTTGTCTTACTAGAGGTCTTCTAGGCCTGTTCCTTGGATTTTCTGATCCAAAATTCTTCTGATCGGATTCGGAGCTTTCTCCTTTCTCATATTCCAAACCACACTTGTCATCTACCCTCTTTTGACTTCCAAGAAGAACTTCAAGTTGAGCAGAACTTATCTTGAATTTCTCTTTATATTCATTTGTTGTTTGAAGATCCCTTTTGAGAGAGACAATTTGATCCTCAAGTTTTTCTTCATTATATTTAGCATCTTCAAGATCAGATTCAAGATGTCTGATAATCCTATCCATCTGGTGGCAATCTTCTAATTTCTCTTTGAGAGATTGTCTTAGATTGTCTTCAATTTTTCTTTTCTCTTCAATCTCTTGGGTAAACTTTATAACTCCTGATTCCATTTCATGTCTTACCATAATGACTTCTTTTGATAACTTTTCACATAACTTGGTTTTCTCAGTCAGCTCTTCACTTGTATTACTTTCTTCACTTTGTCTTGCCAATTGCTGGAGCAGCTCCTTTCTCTTTTTCATAGAGAGACTTAATTTGTCTTTTAGTTCTCTCATGAATTCATCAGCCTGTTTGAGTCTTTCCTTTAATTCATTGACTTCAGAGTTTGTTCAAGACCCTCAAGGGCAGTCTTGAGTTGCTCCCTTAAACCATATTCATCCATTTGAACTCCCAGATCTTCCTCAAGCTGTTAGGCTCTATTAGGAGGAACTTAGCTTTGATACCAATTGTTGATAACTGAGAGGGGGGGTGAATCAGTTATCCTAATTCTGAACTTTCTTATTAATCAATGCAGCATTAAATCAAACAAACAAACATTACTATGAAATGAAAAACACATGACACAGTATTTTTGACGTGGAAACCCTGTTAAGGGAGAAAACCACGGGGTGATTAACCCAAAGATTATTCTCTGTTAGAAGAATAAGGAATTACAAAATGGCACTTGCCAATTAGGGCTCACTACCCGAGCACACTGCTCACAAAGAGGCTCACTGCCTACAAGGAGACACACTGTCTACAAAAGAATGTCATACAATACTTGAACTGATTGGAAGCATCCACATATGCTGGAATTCAGTTCCAGTTAGGCTTAGTACACTGATCTGCTGCACTTCATCTTTCCTCTTCTCTTTATCCTGCTTTCCTTTCACATACCGAATCTTTCTTACTGCTTATCTCTACTTTGCTCTTTTTCACATATCCAACTCCCTTTTTTCACACACTCTCACAACTAAATCCATCCTATATATATATCCACACTGGTGATTTCGTTATCTTTCTAGTTGGCACCCGGAACAGTCTATCTTCTCACAAACTATGTTCTGTCGGCTGAATCCTTGCACATCAAGTAATGCGGATCAAGCATATACTTGTAGAAATCATTAATCATGTTGGCCAAACATAATTCATGTCTTCATAACCTTTACCACTGTCAGAAACACATCTGAAAAGGAATATGATGTTCTGTCAGTCAGTTCTTCCTCTGTTCACACTGTCACTCAGGAATCCGATACTCAACTGTTCATATCTTTTTCCTTGTCCATCATCAGAGGCTAAATCCTTGGAATCTATTACTCAAGGTAGTCCTCTTGACTTTCCCAAATCCGTACTTCACCAAGATACTTCCTTTGAGAGATCCGGACCTGTCTGTCGGACCTTGCCATATGCTCTGTTCTTGTTTACCGGACCTCAACAATCTTCATTCTGACTTCCGGTAGAGACACACCATGTCTTGCAGATGTGTGGGATGAACTTTGTTGCCATCAATGACAACAATCATGAATCCATATAGTGTCTCTTGCTAACACATACATCGATCCTCCTCCTCCATCTTTACACTAATAGATGTCAATTGTACAACCAGCATGTTAAAAGCATTCATATGTTCAGTAATAGATCCTCCATCCTCCATTCAAAGAGAATACAACTTCTTTCTCAGAAAAAGTTTATTAACCAGGGATTTTGTTTGATACACATCTTCCAACTTCTTCCAAAGTAGTTTTGCAGTAGTCTCCTCATGGACATTTAGCAACATATAATCAACAAGAATAAGTCTTATGAGACCCTTAGCCTTCTGATCCTTGAGATCCTAGTCATCTTGTGACATTGCAGCTAGTTTAGTTCCATTAACACTTTCCCAAAGGTCTCGGTCAACAAGCATTTCTTCCATCTTGAGCTTCCACAGCTTGAAATTACTACCATTGAACTTCTCCACTTCAAACCTTCTTGATGTGCTCACCATCTCCTTGCTACAATAGAAATTAGAATACTCTGCACAGACTCCCACTCAACTTAAGATTATCTTAAAAAACCCCTACCCAACAGCTAAGACCAAAACTGGCCAGGCTCTGATACCAACTGAAAGGAAGCTAGGTGTGTGGAGATCACTTCCTACACTAATCTAATGAGGGGAGAGCTATACAAATTCAATTTAATCCTTATCACTATAGCAACATACAACATCTAACAGAGTTATTACAGCAATACACAAGAACCAGAAAGAAGACAAAAGAAGAAAGACAAAGATATACGGTGGGGAAAACTTTTATCAGGTGATAAACCCCACACTCAGAAACCTGCACAATGTATTAACAAATCTGAAAGTTGTTTACAATACACTTGCAATGAAAGCTTCAATGGTCTTCAATACTCATGTCTAGAGTCAATCCGGTAGCATAACAGTACCTATAAACCTCTGATACAAACTCCATCTCCAAGCACCTGTTTATATAGGAAATACAAGGCAATATTGGACCTATCTTGGGATGGGCGTCCAACTTGGCTTTATCAACCAAAACCCATGCCTAAGGACACTTGGTCAAGATTGTAGAATATGCTTGACACTTGTCCACAACTCCCATCCCAAAGAGGTCACCTATTTCCAAAATGGGCTATTACAGATGCTCTTACGACCATCATAGAATCTGTCATAGCGGTTACAACTTACAGCTGTAAGAGAATCTATCATACACATGCTATAAATAGCATATTCTCTTACAACATGTCATATTCCACCTTGGGGCACCCAAATATTCCTTATTTAAAGATGCTTCATGGCACATGTCATCACCTATCTTACAAGATTCTATTTCCAACTCTTACATGTCATAAATTCAGTCATAGGAATCAGTCATAACCGTTTCGGTCAATATTCCCTTACACAACATGGAAGATGCTGACACATGGTAAAATGCTCCTACCACAAAGTGGGATGCCTATCTTCTCATATGAGGACAAAATTACAAGTTGTCATATTCCATGTAGGATCGACACATCACCGTGCCACATCCCACAATATGACAATATGGAATTTACAAATATTTACAACATAGGCAATTAAATAATAAATGCAAACATTAATAATGTAAGGAATTACCAAGGTTGAGACACCTTAATTCCCAACAATTCTTGGGGACTGTTTCAGACCATAAAGAGACCTCTTTAACCTGCAAACCCAATGTTCTTTTCCTTTTACCTCAAAACCTATAGGTTGTTGCATATAAATTTCTTCTTCAAGATCTCCATGCAAGAATGCAGTCTTAACATCCATTTGCTCAATCTCCCAATCATAAGCTGCAGCAATGGATAAGAGAAATCTAATAGAAGTCAATTTAGCAACAGGAGATAATATCTCACCAAAATCAACTCCCCCTCTCTAGGAGTAGCCCTTGGCTACTAGTCTAGCCTTGTACTTATGCAATGACCAATCTACTCCAAACTTCTTCTTGAAGACCCACTTACATCCTATGGCCTTTCTTCCTTTGGGCAAACGAACAAGATCCCAAGTGTTACAAGAGTCTAAAGCCATCATCTCCTCCCACATGGCTAGCTGCCAAGACTCACTATCATCTGTAGAAATAGCTTCCCTGTAGGATCTAGGTTCATCGTTAGAACTCAATAAATCATATACACAACAGAAATCTGGTGGGCTATACCTATCAACTAGATTCCATTGTCTTATGGATCTCCTCAAGGGTGGAGTAAGAGACTCTACCCATTCTTCTGCATGATGATCCACATCAACTTCTTCTGTAACAACAAACTCATCTTCATCAGAACTACTTGAATATTCTTCTTCTTCTTCAGCCCCCAATCCATCATTATGTTCTTCCTGAGGTGCATCTTGCTGCTCTAAATCAAAGTGCACCTTCTTTACCTTTTCTTCTTTTTCTTTTGGCTGCTCAGGTTCAGAAATAGCTCTAAGTTCCCTGAAAATAACATCTCTAGAAAAGATAATCTTGCGGGTTAGTGGATTCCAAAGTTTATAACCTTTCACATTATCACCATATCCAATGAATGTACATTTTTTAGCCTTTGGATCCAACTTAGATCACTTTTCCTTAGGTACATGAACAAAAGCCTCACAACCAAAAACCCTTAAATGTGAAACAAAAGGTTTCTTACCTGTCCAAACTTCATAAGGTGTTGAATCAAGAGCCTTACAAGGAGATCTATTTATCAAGTAGCAAGCAGTACACACAACCTCTGCCCAAAAGCATTTATCCAACTCTGCATCACTAAGCATACTTCTGGCCCTTCCATAATTGTTCGGTTCATCCTTTCTACAACACCATTCTATTGTGGTGTATACGGAGTTGTCTTTTGTCTGATTATACCTGCATGCTTGCAAAACTCATCAAATTCCTTAGAGCAATATTCCCCTCCATTATCAGATCTTAATATTTTTATCTTTAAACTTGATTAGTTCTCTACTAAGACTTTGAATTCCTTAAACTCAGTGAAAACTTTAGATTTATGCTTCATAAAATAAATCCATGTAAATCTGGATACATCATCAATGAAGGTTACAAAATAATGAGATTTTCAGATAGATTCATTATCCACAGGTTCACACACATCCATATGAATAATTTCTAACTTCTCTTTTGCTCTATTTCTTCCTGAAGGAAATGATTTTCTATTTTGTTTACCAAACACACAATGCTCAGAAATCAAAGTGCTCATCAGAATAGGAGAAACCATCCAACAAATTTTTATTCTTAATAGTTTTTAATACATTATTGCTTGTGTGGCCCAATCTACAGTGCCACAATATACATGCATTTTCAGTATTAGCCTCAGATACATAGGAGGCATTATAAACTATAGTGGCTTCAAGCTTGAACAGGCTTCTGAATCTCTTCCCCTTTGCTACCACCAAGTTCCCTCTGACTAATCTGCAACCATGCTTGTCAAATGTCACATGCATTCCCAAATCATTCAACTTCGAAACTGAAATCAGATTTCTAGCTAATCCAGGAACATGCAAAACACAAGGGGGGTTTTAATCCTCCCATCACTGAAACACAACAATACCTTTCCTTTCCCAACAATCGGATATGTAGAGTTATCACCAAGGTAGATATTACCTCCATCATATTCTTCATATGAGGAGAACCATTCCTTATGCGGAGTTATATGAAAAGAGCATCCTGAGTCAACCAACCAGTGATCATTAGAAACAAGATTACATGTAGAATGTAAAACTTCTTCACCTGCATTTGAGGACTTATCCGAATCATTCTCCCACTGTTTCTTTGGCTTTTTGCACTCCTTCACATGTCCCTTGATACTCAGAGCATCCCCTGAACTATTTGAACTCTTCTTCCTTAATTCCTGTGACAGTAGCACTGAAACAAGAGCATCCAACTTTAGATCCACAAGGTTAGCAGTGATAGCAAGGATAACATTCTCCAAGACTCAGGTAAAGAGCAAAGAAGTAAGATACAATTATCTTCCTCACTAACCTCAACATCTACTAAATCAAGCTGACTCACCAATAAATTAAAAGAATTTAAGTGCTCTGCAACTGACTCACCCTCTTTCATTTTCAAAGAAAATAACTTCCTTTTTAAATAAATTTTATTTACCATAGTCTTGGCTTGGTAGATCTCACCCAATCAATTCCACAATTTGTATGCAGTCTCTTCCATTGTGACATTCAACAACACAGAATCTGAAAGACACAAATGGATGGTTCCCCATGCCTTCTTATCTAGTCTATCCCACTCATCTTGATAGACATCATCAGGTTTCTTCTCTTTTTGGACAGCCAACCATTGGTTTCTTTCTTCCAACAAATCTTCCATTTTTAGCTTCCACAACTCATACCCCATTCCATTGAACTTCTCAATGTCCAATCGAGAGGTTGATGCAACAGTGGATGCAGCCATAATAACAACACAAGATCTACAAAACAAATGCAATCAAATCTCCCACTACAGCTATAGCTTCCACACTAACACCCAAGAGTCAAAGCTGGCTAGGATCTGATACCAAATGTTAGAAATGAAATCAACACTACTTCAATGGAAATCTGATTCAATATAAATTTATGCAATCTTTAACTATGTGTTATTAATGGAGATTGTAACACAGAAACAAAAACTATGCTTCACAGAAATGCAAACTCAGAAATATGAACACATAACACAATGTTTAACATGGAGAAACCCCTTTCGGGTAAAAAAATCCACACAGGAAAGAGGCCCAATGTTTGTATTAATCTAAAAATGATTTACAATACAACACTTCAACTCTCTCCACCAGTCTTCAATCTGACAGCATTCTAGCAGCACCCAAGTACCTAAAATCTGTATTGCAGCAACTAATACATGGAAAATACTTATAGAAACATTTTCTAACTCATCTTAGGCGTTCACCCTTTGTCTCATGAGACTCCCCAACATACAAATATTAAATGCCATCTTACAAGCACCTTCCACTTATCCAAAAGTAGCCATGAAAAGGTTGGGTGCCCAAGACTAAATCTAACCTCTTACATCATCTTATGACATGTCATAACCATCATAGATTCCACAAAAGAGTATCTTTCCAAGATAGAAACCTTGGGCTAAATATAGCAAATATACAACTAACATATCCGTCATATGCATCATAAAATCTTAGAATCTTATGACAACTTGCAGCAGTCATAGATTCAATCACCAAACATTATGACAGTTTTCATACATGCCAAAAATAGTATATTCCTCGAGTGAGCACACCTATCCTCATTTACTTTGAGTTCTTACATTTTCCAACCATAAATTTCACTCCGTAACTGCCACCGATAACTCCAAAAATACAACTGTTAATGAGACTACCTCATTCCCTTATGGGTAATTACAAATAACAAATAATAAATGGAATAAAATACAATATTGGAATTTACATGGTTAATGGCACCTTATTCCAACAGTGCTCAGGGCATAAAGGAGGATACAAAACAAGAAGCATTGGAAGGGATTGAAAAGGTAAACATCTCATGTTATGTACTTTGCATTTCAGATTTCTTACAAGAATTGCCTATAGGATGTGATGTTTTAGGAAAGGGAGTTGTTGTGGTTATAATGCAAAGGAGGAACTTCATAAAATTTCAAAGCATGAAACACAAAGATTTAGGAGATAGTCTCAAGTTCTTCTCAAATCCACTTGGCTTGTATGATCCACAAAAAAAATAGAATTTTAGAAGTATGCAAATATTTGTGGAGAGATTTTCAGTCCTTACTGTTGAAGTTTATGATAAACCTAAAACACCAGAATCTTCTACAAGCCAAAGATTAACCTTCTACAAAGAAAACGCATAAGAGAGTATTTGCACAATAAAATGGATGCAATTAATGAAAAATAATAAGAATTACATGTGACAACTTGCTTTTATATTTGCAAGTTAAATAAAACCCTAATATGACTTAATAATAACCTAAGACTTAAAATAAGCCCTAAGTAAAATTATTAAAGTGTAATTAAATATTTAATTACACCAACACCCCCCCATAAGTGCAACTTAGGGAGAAAGGAGAACCATGCAACTAATGCTAGAATGGGTCCAAGCTACAATGCCATGTTAGGTACCCATGAACAACAAGAATCTCTCATAAGGTGGAGAAAAGGAGAAAAACCATGTGGCAAAAAACCCCTCTCCAAAAGAGAGAAAAAACATGCAAAAAACTTGCAAATAAATATGTACAAGTGATGGAAGAAGGGCTCCAACTAAGACCCCCCAAGAATTGAATCCATCACAAGAATACAATCATGAGCCCCCCATAAGAGGGAAAGATAGAGGCAATAAGATCCTCCAACATTGTAGAATCTCCAGAAGCAGAAGAGGATGCTTGAACACGAATGCAAAAGCCAATCCACTTATGTCAAATCACATGTCTTCCCTTAGAAAGAAATAGAAAAACCTGTGAATACTGAAGAACCTGTGAAGTAGGTGGCCTCAAGATGAATGCCTCTGAAGATTGGATGAGTGTCTACATGCCAAAATCTGAAGATGCCACAACAAATTTAGGAACAACTTTCTGAATCCATGAAGGTGACAACTAAGGACAAAATGGAACCTCTGAATCAAGTTTCTCCAAAGATAGAATATGACTGACAAGAGTAGTGCCATGATTGTCAGCAAAGAGGGACTACAAGCCCTCAAGAGTTTCATCATCCTGCTTATCCAAAGAAGCATCAATCTCAACAGAAACAGGATGTGGAGAAGAAGAATGAAGGGCACCATGATGTAAAAATGAATTAGTAGCAAGAATACCAAGATTCAAATACCCAAACTTCTTCTCAGAAGTAATATTCACACAAGAAGTGTGATCAATAGTCAAAGGATCAGAACCATCATCTAGAGCAAAATCAGAAAAGGTATATAACCGAGATGCATGATCAACCACCCCAGTAGCAAGAATCTCTGTGGTCTCCAAATCTCTAATGATAACTAGATCAGGTGTGAATTCTATAGTTTTCCCTGCACCACTATGAGTAATCTGATAGATGGAAAGTAAATTATGTGATAAAGAAGGCACACACAATACATCATGAAAAGTACCCCCTCCAATCTCAATAGATCCCTTTCCTATCACCTTCATGTAATTATTATTACCCATCAAGATTGGTGGCATATCACAAGGCTCAAAAGTAGAAAACATAGACAAAGTGGAAGCCATGTGGTGAGAGGCTCCTGAATCAACAAGCCATTTCCTTGATCCATGAGATGTAGTGGCACAAAGTGGCTTACCTTTGTATTTGTCACCTACATTAGCAATACTTGCATGTCCTGGCTCAGTAGATCCTGACCGATGTGATGAAGGAGTAGAAGAGGATGAACTAGAAATCAAAGTTGAAGGAGAACCAACACTGGATTTCTTAACAAGATTCTTCAACTCATCTATCTACTTGCGGTAGCAAACAGTATCATCATGTCCACGTTTCTTGCAATGGTTGCATGTGGGTAGCTCCTTGGATTGCTCCTTTCTTTTCCTTACCACTTGAAGCCTTTTCATCTTTGGTGCCTTAACTTGCAAGAAGTGCCTGAGGCTTTGTAGACTTCAATGTGCCTATCTAAACCAATTTTGCCTGCTCCCTGGTGAGTGATGTAGCAAAGTCATCAAGTGAAGGCATTGTGAAGTTAGTTCCAAGAGCATCCATGGTAGCATAGAATGTGGAGACAAAAATAGAATAATCTAAACCAAGCTTAGCAAGTATGGAGAGAATCAACTGGGTGTCCTCTTTCTTAATACCACACCATGTGAGCTACAACCTAAGGGATTTGAATTAGGTGAAGAAGTCCTGGATGCTATCAAAATCTGTAGGATTCATACCAATAAGCTCATTCTCTAACTGAAAACTCCTCAAAGTATCCTTCTTGCCAAACAAAAGCTCTAATTGGGCCCATACTTCATTTGGTGTTGAGAAAGAATCAACATGAAAGAGTAGATCAGGTGAAATCAACTAACATAATGTACCAAGGCCTCATCAAACCTGTTAAACCATTTCCTCTTTTCAGAAGCCCCTGTAGGTTCAGTTTTTGAGCCCATAGTCACTCTGTATAACCCTAATTTCTTTAGATGGATCTCGATTGCTTTCTTCCACCCATGATAATTGTATGAAGTAAGAGGAGCAATTTTGGGTTGATCCATGATGTGGGAATAGAAAAAGGATAGTAAACAACAATATATCCCTCACAATGCAAGAATATTCCCCCTTGTGCAAAAAAAATTATGATAAACCTGAAACACTAGAATCTTCTACAAGCCAAAGATTAACATTCTATAGAGAAAAAAAGTATAAGAGAGTATTTACACAATAAAATGGATGCAATTAATGAAAAAGAACAAGAATTACATGTGATAACTTGCTTTTATATTTGCAAGTTAAATAAAACCCTAATATGACTTAATAATAACCTAAGACTAAAAATAAGCCCTAAGCAAACTTATTAAAGTGTAATTAAATATTTAATTACACCAACACTTACATGGCTTTCCACCAATCCTACATTAGTCACATTGATGATTATTACATAGGTTTGCCATTTTTGTAGTTGTTACATCATTTGTATGTTGATGATTTTGATAATTTTAGTCATGTACAATTGTAGATTGGTGTCCTTGGATGAAGTGTCCTTACATGATGATGTTAGCAAAAGGTCCCCAATATTAGTGAAAAATAACCAATCCATCATAACACTAATTTGGAGGAGATTCATGAAGGTTGTTCCAGTAGTGTAGTATGTGTGTGTTGTCTACAGGTTTCTAGTGAAGCTATGTGAAGATTTGTGGGTGTTTTGTATTGGGGGATGTGATGTTGTAAATCAATTTCATGCTATTGTAGATCATTTCATATTTTTATTTTCCGCATTCATATTAGTTTCAGAAGTTGTGGGCTTAATCTTTCCAATGAGAGCAGAACAATGCTGGCAGTATTGTGTGATTTGGAGTTTTTATTTGATAGTAATGGAATTTTTATGTTATGGACATTATAACATGATTCTTGCAAGGGTGTATTTGAACATATATGGTATTCTTTGGCATAAGAGTGATGAGTCACATAAATGGGGTGACATGTTGGTACTTGTAGATGGTCTCATTTGGCACAAGGATGGAATCTTTCCAATGTTTGAATCGGAAATGAAGCAGAATTTTTTATGGAGGAACCTTGAGGAGGGAGTTCTCAAGCACACTAGGGAGTAAATAATATCTCATAAGAATAAGGTAAATAATGTTGTTCTAGTAATTTCTTTGCAGCCATTGCTTACCCCTTATAAAGATTGGAAAAGTGTTTACATGGACATCATATTCTATCTCGATGATTTGTTGTTTGGAGATCCAATTCTTAGAGAATTGTGGTGTATATGTTGATGTTATTTTCCAATCCTCTACTTAACTATTGCTGTTATAGTTCAGTCCATAAAGCTGAAAGTAACATCTCTCAAGTTGAGGTAAAGTATAAGTTTTTTATTGTGCATTCCTACAATGTATACTTCGGTACTATGGAGGTAAAAGAAGTAATTGTTTCCAAGTTATGTATTTGCTGTTGTGAGGGATGCATTGACTATTATAAGAGTCCTATAAGCTACAAAATTCAGATTTATATCATTGGGAGATGTTGTAGGAGTTTCAGGTTTGACTTCACATTTGCTAGTGCATATACACAGCTGAAGAGGCAAGTTGTGAAAGCAAGGCTAATCATGGAAAATGAATGGAGACATACTACATACACATTGATAGAATGGAAATTTGGGTTATGCCTTGGTGATTTCTACAGCAATGTCCCTCATCTCAGATCCACTACCTTGAGAGTTTCTAGGATGTTAGGAAGGATGTGTTGAAACAAGGGCAGACAACTAAGAGGGGGGGTGAATCAGTTGTCACAAAAACTTTTATCCTTTGCTGCAATTTAAACTTCTTTACCACTTATTTATAGATGAATGATATAACCATGAAAGCATGAATCAATAACACATGAACAAAAACAAAATCAATGCACATAACACCAGGATTTTTACGTGGAAATCCGGTTAAGGGAAAAACCACGGTGGGGGTTAACCCACAAGAAATTATACTCTATTAAAAGTATTACAAATGGGGAAGGCACATGCCTTCAGGGCGCACTGCCTAGAGCTCACTGCTCCAAGAGGCTCACTACCTACTGAGATGATTACAAGAAGATTACAGATTGCTTGAACTGATGAATAGCATCTACCAATGCAAAAGTTCAGTTCTGGTTAAGCACAAAATACTAATCTTCCACACTTCATCCTTATTCTACCCTATTTCACTCTTAGGCCATAATCCGAGCTTAGATTTTTATCTTCACACTTATTTCTTCCTTTTTCACACGTACTCCATCACCACTTCACACACACACACACACACACACACACACACACACACACACACACACACACACACACACACACACACACACACACACACACACACACACACACACCTCAAAACACTCAATTCCATTGGCTATATATATTCGCATCAAGAAATTCAATCAACTGTAGTCGACTTCAAGAAAACTTAGAACATTTATTAAGAACTCTGCTCTGTCGGCTAAATCCATGCACAAACAACAACATGGACCAAAAAATTGTGTACTCAAATCATCAATCATGTCAGACAATACTACTGGTTCAAATTACTTAACCAACAACTTTTCTTCATCTGGACCAAGATCAAATACTAGGTCGACCTGTTCTTCTTCTGACTATACTGACTAACTGGAACTTGATACCCAAATGCTTATAACTTTTGAATCCTTCAGCACCGGAGGCTAAATTCCTAGATTTAGATAGTCCTGACAATCCTTATTACTCCCTCAGATCCGCAGCACACTGTGATTTACCACAGGAGAGATCTAGACCTAGATACTGGACCCTATCACATGCTCTGTTTCTGACTACCCAGACTTGGACAAATCTTCACTCCGACTTCCGGTATGAACAAATTATGTAATGCGGATATGTAAGATGTACTTAGTTTACATCAATGACAACACTTGTCATGCACAGCAGTGTCTCTTGCCAACAATCTCCCCCTTTGGCATTGATGACAACACTTAGTGAAAAATGACTAAGTGTTAGAACAACTCCCCCTTACTTTGTACACTTATGTTTTTCACTGTTCTCTAGTGCTCCCCCTTTGTTGGATTCCTTATTTTTCACTACTCTTCATTCCCTCTTTGACATCAATGGCAAAGGTTGAACTTTTTGGATGTAACAATTCCATAATCTCACATTCCTCCCCAATGGAGTGTATATGCAATACAACTTTATAGCCAGGAGTGAATATTGCCTTGTGGTCCAGTAGTTCCAATATCCATAATTGAGCATCAAACTCGACAAAATCCACATATCAAAATTCACCAAAATTTTATGTACATAGGCATATATACAAACAACCCTATGACTTATTTACATAAGTTTGAACACATCACCAAAGATATTCTTCAACAGTGCCAACTCATTGTCCCAACTCTTCTTCATACTATTCAAAACTGAGATGTGTCCACTGAATAGGAATGCTTGAGACTTTGCTTTTCTAAAGTCAGTAGGATCACTTGATTTAGCATCAGTTTGGGCTTCTGTCATGGTATTGAACATTGCTTCCAACTTAGGGGAAATCAGTCCCCAGAGCTCACTCATTCTTGTCTCAATGTTGTCCTTTTCCTTCATCAATTTCTTTATCTCTTCAGTCAGACTGATTGTTTTACATTCTTGGCTCATCACTGATACTGTAAGAGGATTAAAAGATTGGGATACACTTGATAGTTTTTCCTTAGACTTCTTTATTTTTATTTCAATGTCCTCTATAGCTTTAGGACAAGATAAACAAAATTTATATACATTCCCTCCTTCTGTAAGAGCATTCTAAATATTCTTAACACTGGTATCTAGCATAATTCTATCTAATGCAATCATCCCTTTTAGAGCATCAAATATTTTATCATTGAATTCATTTTGAACCTTGACCTTTGTAGACTTTTAAAGAGATTAAAATGAGAACTTACAGAGTTTATTAGATGGGCAACCTCAAGCGCAACTTTGCTAGCTTGTACAAATCTGCATGAGAACAAATTAGAGCAAATCATAGGCTTGGTATAAAGATAAAATGAACATTTGTAGTGCAATTAGAAAACAAAGAAGAATTTCTATATTTCAAAATACTAAACATAATCTCCACCCTGAAAGCATGCCAAATATGAGTATAATTGTGTTGGAGACAAGGCCAATCCCCCAACAAGACCATATGACAGGGGAATGGGGTAGGCCATAATGGCTTGAAAAATTCATGGATCTAGGTCTAGGCTTCTTGAGCTCAAGAACAAAACCAAAATAAGTATCGAAGGCCTTCCAATTGTTCATAGAATGGACAACGAGGGCAAGGAACACCCATATGTAGAAGCTGAGCCCCCATTGGAAGGCCTTGGAAGAGAATGCACTAGATAAAATGGGAAAATTTAAGCTCCAAAATAGTAGACCAAACACATTGGAATATGCAATGCCATGTACCAAGAGAAGACTGAAGCTTCTAGTGATGGTTAAGCTGGTCTACCATAGGCAACTGAGGAGAGAACCATAATTAGCCTTTGTAGGGTTTGTAATTCTTAAAGAGGGTATCAGGATACAATTTTCAATCTTTCCACTAGGGTTTGGGAGACTAGTGCAACCTAGTTTGGGAGTCTTATCAGACAACTGACACTAGTAGCATGCCCACACACACAACCATTAGCAAAATCAATTCCACTATTTTACCTATTCATATGCAGCTACAAGAACACGAATTTGTCTAAAATAATAAAATCATAGGAAATGAAAATGATTGAGGTTTTCAAATTCAATTCAATTCAAGTCACCAGCATACAGGATAAAATGTTCATATAGAACCCAAGCCTAATCATACAGTGGATTTTTACCAGTTTCCTGTTTAATTCCTCAACAAATTTCTTGTATTTTTACCATTCTTTCTAGAAAATGATTTTCTCTATTTTATATCTATCCACCTCTCTTTTCAATCAACTTCTTGTGTTTCCTCTGTTATGTTGGGTGCTCTTCTATATGATTTATGCCTCTCCAAACTTACCTCTCTTCTTTATCATTTTCTATTGTTTGGTTTTGTATGTTCAATCCCTTTGTTCTAGCCACCCAAACAGGTTGACCTCCCTTCAACTGGCTGCTTTACTCCCAACCAACCCCTCTATAGCATCAATTCACTTTTGCCTCATTCCTTAGCAGACCAAACCCCTTTTTGTTGTTTGATTTTTCTTTTTATATGATTCAAAAACTAGAAATCAATGAATGGTCACCCTCATGCAAGTGAAGCAATGCTTGAGTGGAAATAAAACTTGAGAGTTTATTAATTCAAAAACTTCCAATTTGCAGCCAAGTAAACTATTCTCCAACACATTCAAAAGTCTTTGACTTGGAAAATAAAATCAAATATTCCATTCACCCAATCGTGGGTTTTATCCAATCCAAAACCACTGATGTATATTTCATAGAATTCAATATAATGATTGGTCTCCATATTGAGAAACATTATGCCTATGTTACAATTTGACACTTGAAACATAAATAGAGAAGAATATATTGAGTTAAACCTCCTTCAACGTCAGGCAATCAGCCATTTGGAAGATAATTTCCATTTTTGTTCGCCAATAATGAAATTACTCTGCAATCCTTGCAAATTGCTGGGTGTCAACATCCCTTCTGTGACAACTTGGAAGCAAACAAAAACTAGTGTTCTATTTCCCTCAGAAGGTTCGTGACTCATCATCATGATCAACCAAGCCCATAGAACCAAAAAATGATCAATGGAAACCAATGACCAATGACATAGCCAAATAGTAATGGAAATAAAAAATAAACTAAAATGCACAAATCCAAACCAAAAATGACACAAAAATGACTGTGACGCGGAATCGCCATCAATTACGAAAACACCGCCACACCACAAAAAACAACTGAAATAATAACTAAATGAAGAGCAAACAAAACTAAATTAACCATTCTTTTTGGGTGATGCAGGATTGCATATATGCCCAGGTGCTTCTGCATCAGACACGCCAGGTAGGAAAAATGCTTCATGAGTGCAGAATTCATGAGCATTTTGGAAAATCTGGGACTGAAATCCCAAACTTTGCTAAATCTTTAGCACTGACCCATGAAGTGTTGGAAACAAGGCAAATAACTGAGAGGGGGGGTGAATCAGTTATCTTAAATATCTTAACTTTCTCTTCTTCTTTACTATTAATGCAGCATCAAAACATAAGAGCATACATAATCATGAGAGTAGAAATAAAAACAACACATATAACACAAGGATTTTTACATGGAAAACCCTGTTAAGGGAAAAACCATGGGGTGACTAACCCAAGATTGTATTCTCTATTGAAAGAATAAGAGGTACAAAATGGCACTTGCCAATTAGGGCTCACTGCCTGAGCACACTGCTCACAAGAAGCACACTGCCTACAAGAGACTCACTATCTACAAGGTTATAGAAGGTAACTAGATGTTTGAACTATAGAGAGGCATCCACATATGCTGAGGTTTAGTTTCGTTAGGCTCAATATACTAATCTACTGTACTTCATTCTTCCTCTGTTTTAGTGCTGCTATTTTGTCACATACCGGATTTGTATTGTTGCTTCCACACTTCTCTCTGCCTTTTCTAGCACTCTATTTCACCACACACACACCTTCATAATGAAATCAATCTAGTATATATATCCGTACTAAGGATTTCAACATTTTTCTAGTCAGCAATCGGAACACTCAAGATATTTACTAAATACTAATCTATTGGCTGAATCCATGCTTAAAATGTGATGTGTATCAAAAACATAGATATAGAAGTCATCAATCATGTCAGCCAACCATGTATGATCCCTCAAATAGCTTGATCACCATCAATTTCTCATCCGGATTAAAGTCTGATGTTCTTCCGGTCAGTTCTTCCTCAGTCTACTCTGCCTGTCAGGAACCCAACACTTAGATACTCATATCTTGTTGCAAGTATGAGGTGAGCCAGTGTTGTCATTGATGTCAACATACTCATATTGCATTAACAAGAAGGATTTGATGAGCTGTGTGCTGAGGATATTGAGAAAGTTAGCCTCAGTCAGGAACAGTGAAGAACAGTGATGAGAAGAAGGCAAATGTATTGTATAGGTTGAGAACCGGAGGATGCGGATTAAAGGGTTTGTAGATATGAGTCTTGCGATGCTTCAGTTAAGATTTTAGAGGTCCGCATGAAGATCTGAGGGAGTGGTGGCTGTCGGTGTAGAACCGGTTCCGGCAAGTATCCAGAGGTGACAGAGGATCACAAAAAGGTCCGGTGAGGTCCGGAATTGTATTATCCTAATCTGCGGATTGGAAGGAGTGTTTGGGATGTCCTTGTGATGTGTCATCCTGATTTGTGTATGATTTGGAGGTCCGGAAGTACCTTTTGCATTATGACAGAGGCGACAGACTGTGTTCTTGAAGTTTCGGATGAGGAAGACAAGAGATTCCAGTAAGTAAAGGAAGTGCGGATGTATCCGGTCGTTCAGGCAGGCTTGTGAAGGTTTTTTGGATCATGTTGAGGTTGTGTTGTTGGTCCGCATTGATAGTAAAGCCCGGAATTGAAGTTATTCTTCCGGATGAAGTTCTTGCTCTGTTTAGCCGACCGGATGAGTTGTTCATCCTGCGAATGTTCTTGTGGTGGCCGACCGGATGTGTTATTCATCTTGCGGATACTCTTATGGTTGTTTGCCAACTTAGATGTTTGTTCCTAAGTCGATGTCTTGTATAAATAACGGTTTGTGAGTTCATTTCGATGTGTGGATTGTGTGGATGAGTATGGCATAGCGAAGAGAAGTGCGAAAGGCAGAGCAGAGGTTTTTGGGCTTAAATGGAACTGATCCGGACATGGTAGAGATGTCATTCTCCAGTTCAAGACTGTGATTTTTATCACTTTGTAGACAGTGTGTCTCCTTGTAGGCAGTGGGCCTCTTTGTGAGCAGTGTGCTCGGGCAGTGAGCCCTAATTGGCATGTGCCATTCATTCTTCTTTATTCTTCTAACAGAGAATAATTCTTGGGTTAATCACCCCGTGGTTTTTCCCTTAACCGGGTTTTCCACGTCAAAATCTTGGTGTTCAATGTGTTGATGTTTATCTGCTCTTGTGTTTATGTATTATGCTTTCATGGATGATTAATTGATATGCTGCCAACTAACAACGAAGAATCAAGTGTTTGAAAGAAGAAGAAGTTTTATACAACTGATTCACCCCCCCTCTTAGTTGTATGCCCTAGATCCAACATATCTTTTCGCTCATTCATCACCAGAGGCGCAATCTCTAGAATATAGTAGACATGATACTCCTCTCAACTTTCCCAAGTCTGCACTTTTCTGAGCTACACCCTCTGAGAGATCCGGACCTGATTGTCAGACCTTGCTGCATGCTCTGTTCTTGTTCACCAAACCAGAACTTCTTTAATCTGACTTCCGGTATAGGCATACTAAGCTCTGCGGATGTGTGGGATAGACTTTCTTGCCATCAATGACAACAATCATGAAGCCACACAGTGTCTCTTGCCAACAATCTCCCCTGTTGGCATTGATGGCAACACTTAGTGAAAAATGACTAAGTGTCATAACAAACTCCCCCTTGGTTGATGCTCTATCTTATGTACACTTTTACCAGAGCTCCCCCTTAGCTGGATTCCACATTTTTCACTACTCCTCACTCCCCTTTGACATCAATGGAAAAGGGTGGAATCCATACACCAAAATCTACAAAAATCAACCTATACATAACCGCATAAGTATATGTACATGTTATACTTACCTATACTTAAGTATATCCAAAAAAGTGGTCTTCAGCTGGACAAATTTTGTTTCCCAACTCTACTTCATCCTATCCAAAATTGAGATGTGACTACTTAAAAAAATGCAAAAGCTTCTGCCCTTCTCAAGTCTGTCGGATCATTGGTCCAGGCTGTGGTCTGAGCATCAGTTAAGGCCTCATGCATTGCCTCTAACTTAGGGATAATTATCCCTCTTAGTTCACTCATCCTACTTATTCTATTCTTCTTCTCCTTTTCAAGCCTCTTTATTTCATTTATGGTGGCAATAGCCTGGCACTCTTGATTCATTATGGATGAGGTGAGAGGATCAAAATTCTGAGATAGACTTGACAGTTTATCTTCTTGTTCTTTTACCTTCTTCTCAATATCCTCTGTCACTTTAGACCAGGATAGGCAAAATTTATATATTTCTCCACCATCTTTAAGAACATTTTCTAGGCTCTTTATGCCACTATCCAAGGTCCTCCTATCATTAGTTATGAGTCCCTACACTTCAATGAATCTCTTTCCCAAAAATTCTTTCCGAACTTTCTCTTCTGCCAAATTTTCCAAAGAATCAAAATGGGTGCTAACAGAATTAACAAGAGATTTCAAATTACCAGATGAAGAGGCAGAAAGATCCTTTTGGAAGGATGGCATGATCTTCTCTAGCACATCAAATGTAATCTCTATCAGCTCATAGTCTTCCATGTGAGACTTCAGAAGCTTTTCTTTTGCTTTAGCTTGAGCAAAAGATGCTACCTTCATTGTCTGGACCAGAGAGAGGGAGTCAAAATTGAGTGGTCCTTGGAATAGTTCCGGTTCATCTATTTCCATCATCTCTTTGGTCAAGAAGTTTTTCACTGCTTCTGTAGTGTCTCTTGCCGGAGGCAGAGTCTTCTTTCCTTTTGCATCCTCAGAACTGTCATCTGAGATCTTCTCTGTGTGTTCTTCTTCTCTTCCCTTTTCCTCCTCTACTTGATTCAATTTCTCCTCTTTTCTTCCTTCTCCTTTAGTTATGGAGTCTACAGGGGGATCCGGAAGAGATGTTTACTTCTTAATGGACTTCCTCTTCTAGAATAGAGGAATCCAAGTCCTTAGTCTTTTCCTCACCTATCTCCTTTGACTCTTCTGCATTTTTCTCAGTAGATTCTTCTTTTGATGTGCTTAATCCTTCGACATCCGTGAAGAAGGTTCTTCATCTATTTCCTCTATGATAGGAAGGTTGAATCTTTTGAAGGCATTCTAGAGGATATCTTCTGTTTCTTCTACCATCTGATCAGTCTCTCCAAGCATAAGTTTCTTCATTCTGGCTTTGCTCCAGAACTCATCCTTGCAGTCCTTAAAGATCATGGTCATTTGTTTTGGAGTAATGGAAGGATAGAGTTGAATTGCAATCTGTTCACGGATCTCTAAATCCTTTTCCTTGGCATTCTCTTTTCTGAGTTCAAGTACCTTCTCTAGACTTTTGGGAATTAGAGAAATGATTTCAATGAATGCTTTGTTATAAATATTAAGGTACTTAATTGTAGCTTCTTCCAAGATTCTTTTGTCAGTATCACTGTAATCATTATAAAACTCAGTGACTGGTTGCAGGTTCCCGTCCACTGTGACTGCCTTGATGATATCATTGATAGAAAGAGTGGTCCTTTCTACAAATTCTTCTGCCTCTTCTTCTTTGTTTTTGTTGGCAGAGGATTCCCCAGAAGTTTTCTTTTTCTTCTTCATTTTCTTAACCTCTTCATCAGACTCTGTTTCTTCATCATCCTTTTGGCTTATGTATGACCTTGTGGCTTTTGTCTTTGTTCTCTTCTCTCCCTTTTCGGATGTCTTGGCTTCTGGTTTTGAGACTTTTGGGCTCTTAGAGATGGTAGGTGTAGAGCTTTTGGAGGATCTAGTCCGGGAGGAGGCTTGTACCGGAACACTTTCCTTTTCTACTTCTTGTTTCTCTTTCTTAGCACTTTCTATTTTTTCTCTATTTGTATCAACTGCCACTTTTGAGATGCCATATCTTTTGGCAACTTCCTCTACTTCCCTTCTCACTTTTCTTTTCATCTCTGGATGTTTCAGTTCAACATGTATTTTTATACTCAATTCTTGAAAGGTTCCAAACCTTTCTGCCTCAGGGTCCTTAGGCTGACTTAGCAAGTGTTGGACATGCAGCTCCAAGATTTTCTCATCTACCTCATAGCCCATTGGCATAATCTAGACTATTTTGGGCTCAACTGGCTCCATTAGGCATTGATCAGTGTCTACCATGAAACACACTGTATCTTTGTATTTTTCAACTATTATTTGTGGAATTCTTTCTCTGGCCTACATCAAACTTTGGAAGTTTTTGAAGTATCCCCAGAGTGTTGTACTTTGAGCCTTAGCATCACCAAGCCCATACATATAATCTCTTATTTGTATGGCAACCGGTCTATCATTTTGCCATACCCAACCACTTGATCCGGGTAGCTCATTCATATAGTAAAAGAATAAACACAGTATTAAACCATCATACTTGAATGAGTTCTTCTTGTCCTTCTTGATCTTTTGCAAGTTTTCTAACAATTGGCTCAGAAGAAGCTAGCATAGATCATAGTCTGCATTTTCCCTTAGCATCTGATATGCAGTATAAATTGTAGTTCCAGACACAGAGTTCTCCCTGTTGGAATGATATATTTTATAGCTAATTATCATAGAGGCAAATTTGATATCTAGATCTGTGATATCTTCTATTGTCATTTCTCTTTTGTCAAACTTTGATCTGGTAGCCTCACTTACTGTTTGATTCTTGACCGATTTGAGAGCAGGCAACCCACCAGATGAGTGCAAATCAGTTACTACCCTAATTGCATCCTTTGTTATCTTGAAGGGCTTCAACAACCACATGAAGTTGTCATGTATTCTGCTAAGAACATACTGGACCCATTCATCTTCTGCAAAATAGGGAAAGTGGATGCAATGTCCAAAATGCTTATCCCAGATGGCCTTGTATTGAGGTTTGAGTTCAAAGGTTTCATCTATTAGTTGTTTATGGTAGATATCCATCAGCTTTGATTCTCCAAATTCCTCAATATTTGCATGGATGTATAACCTAACATCTTCTACGTGCAGAACCCCATGCAGAATGCTAGAAAAGGCACCTAAGGGATCAACTTCTAGGGATTTGTAGGGGTGTTTCTTGAACTTTGGGCATGACCTATCAGTAGGAGTAGCCATCTTTGCAAAAGATTTAAAGAGAGATATTTATAAATCAAAATACTTTTTCACGCTTCTAGGGTTCACAATATGTGTCAAAGAAGATTACTGGTTGAATCAAATTATGTAGTTGATCTTTGAAAGGGTTGTAGCAATCTTGCTGCAGAGCTCTTCCTTTCCTCTTTTTGAATGCAAATGTGCAAGTGATGAATAAAAGAACCCTTTTATTTCTGCGCAAACCCTAAATTCCTATTGTAATAAATGCACAACTTAAGTCATCCGGTTACCTTGTTCTGAGAGAGATCTTTCCAAACCACTGAGATGCACTTAGAAGTATCTTCTTTCCTCCAATCATGCCATGAGTTCGCAGATCAAGATGTTTCACTTTTGAATCATACTAGATCTGTTTATGAAGATCCTGCTTTACTAGATGGCTATCAAACCAGATCAATCTTGACTAATCAAACTCTTCAAAACTTCTTACGGATCTTTCATATTTTTACTGAGGGTCATTTGGACATTTCTCTAAGAGTACTTTAATCCGCAACATTCCATGTGCCAAATTTAGGCACCAATTGACTGGCTGGGGGAATTTATTTTCCTTTGTGACTCCCCCTAAGCTAGAGCTCATCTGTTTAGTTTCTAGAAGGAATATCAGCACCTGATTCTGGTGTGGATCCATCCCCAACATTTTCTGTCCTTCTCTTCACCCAAATCTTGTTCATCTCCCTTTGAACTTCATCCGCATTCACTTTTCCTTTTCCTTTGTCTTGGTTTTGATTATGATGCACTAGACCCTTTTTATCCTGATTCTTACTTCTGCAGAATTTGGCAATATGACCGGATCTATTGCAATTGTAGCAAACAACATTTCTTTGCATATGTGACTGATATCCTCTAGATCTGCATTGATTAGCCATATGTCCCATTCTATTGCATGCAAAGCATCTACCATTGAATGAATTATTTATTTGCATATTTCTGCATTCATGAGATTTGTGACCATACCTTTTGCAGTTGAAACACTGTCTGGAGAAGGATGAATTGGTTTGATTCATTCTTCTTCTGCACTGAGTTGCTTTATGATTGAAATTGTTGCAATTGTAGCAGTATCCATTGAAGGAAGGATATCTTTGAGCATCTGATTGCCTTACCGGAGGTCTTCTAGGCCTGTTCCTTGGATTTCCTTATCCAAAGTTCTTCTGACTGGATCCAGAGCTTTCACCTTTGTCATATCCCAAGCAATGCTTGTCATCTACCCTCTTTTTGATTTCAAGAAGAACTTCAAGTTGAGCAGAGCTTATCTTGAATTTCTCTTTGTATTCATTTGCTGTTTGAAGATCCCTTTTAAGAGTGTCTATCTAATTCTCAAGTTGTTCTCCATTATCTCTAACTTCTTCAAGATTAGATTCCAGATGCTTGATTATTCTATCCATTTTGTGGCAGTCTTCTGACTTCTCCTTGAGAGATTGTTTTAGATTATCTTCAATTTTTCTTTTCTCTTCAATTTCTTGGGTGAATCTCATAACCCCTAATTCCATTTCATGTCTTACCATAATGACCTCTTTTGATAGCTTCTCACATAGCTTGTTTTTCTCATTCAAATCTTCATTAGTAGCATTGGCTTCACTTTGACTTGCTAATTGTTGAAGTAGTTCCTTTCTCTTTTTCACAGAGATACTCAGTTTTTCTTTTAGCTCATTTATGAAATCATCAGCTTGTTTGAGTCTTTCCCTCAATTTATTGACTTTAGAGTGAGATTACTCAAGATCATGTAGGGCAGACTGAAGTTGTTCCTTCATACCATACATATCCATTAAGATTCCCAGATCTTCCTCAAGTTGTTAGGCTCTATTTAGAGGAACTTGGCTCTGATACAAATTATTGGAAACAAGGCAGATAACTGAGAGGGGGGGTGAATCAAGTATCTTAAATATCTTAACTTTCTCTTCTTCTTTACTATTAGTGCAGGATCAAAACATAAGAGCATATATAATCATGAGAGAAAAAATAAAAACAACACATATAACACAAGGATTTTTACGCGAAACACCCTGTTAAGGGAAAAACCATGGGGTGACTAACCCAAGATTGTATTCTCTATTAAAAGAATAAGAGGTACAAAATGGCACTTACCAATTAGGGCTCATTGCCCAAGCACACTGCTCACAAGAGGCACACTGCCTACAAGAGACTCACTATCTACAAGGTTATAGAAGGTAACCAGATGTTTGAACTATAGAGAGGCATCCACATATGCTAAGGTTTAGTTTTGGTTAGCCTCAATATACTGATCTACTGCACTTCATTCTTCCTCTGCTTTAGTGCTACTGTTTTGTCACATACCAGATTTGTATTGCTTCTTCCACACTTCTCTCTGCCTTTTCTCGCACCCTATTTCACCACACACACACCTTCATACCAAAATCAATCTGGTATATATATTCGCTCCAAGGATTTCAACATTTTTCTAGTCGGTAACCAGAATACTCAAGATATTTACTAAATATTGATCTGTCGGCTGAATCCATTCTTAAAATGTGATGCATATCAAAAACATAGACATAGAAGTCATCAATCATGTCGACCAACCATGTATGATCCCTCAAATAGCATGATCACCACCAATTACTCATCCAGATTAAAGTCTGATGTTCTGCAGGTCAGTTCTTCCTCAGTGTAATCTACCTATTAGGAACCCAACACTTAGATGCTCATATCTTTTCACTCATTCATCACCAGAGGCTTAATCTATGGAATATAGTAGACATGATACTCCTCTCAACTTTCCCAAGTCCGCACTTTGCTGAGCTACACCCTTTGAGAGATCTGGACTTGATTATTAGACCTTGCTGCATGCTTTGTTCTTATTCACCGGACCAGAACTTCTTCAATCTGACTTCCGGTATAGGCATACTAAGCTTTGTGGATGTGTGGGATAGACTTTGTTGCCATCATTGACAACAATCATGAATCCACACAGTGTCTCTTGCCAACATGAAGCCTCATCACCTTCTCGATTCTTCCAATGGACCAAATATTCCCAATATTCCTTCCCTCTTGTCCTCTTGGCTACATGGGAATCAATGACTTTATCTACCTCTTCAATTTTCTTCGTAGGCAATTATTGAACCCACTCACATGTATCCTGCAAATATGAATGTACATTCCCATGTCTACTTGTCTCTCCCTCATAGTACTTATACAAATTAGCAACATTAAATATTGGGGAAATATCTATACCTGTTGGAAGTCCCAACTCATATGCATTTTATGAAAATTTTTGCAAAATATTACATGGGCCTATCTTCTTTCACTTTAGCTTGTTATAAGTTCCTTATGGGAACCTCTCCTTCCTTAAGTGTGCCATCACCAACTTCCCAATCTAAAATTCCTGCTCCCTCTGATGCGTATTAGCATACTCCTTGTATTTGATGACAGTCTTCTCCAAATTCTCCTTCACTTATTTGTGAAAATCATGGATATACTCCGCAAAGTCTTCCACTATAGCACTCTTTCTACCCAAATTTGTACTATCCCTTAATTCATCCATGCCTTTAGGGTTATACCCATATACAATTTGAAATGGACTCTTACCCACACTTTGATTGATTGAGTTATTGTAGGCAAATTCTGCTTGTGCCAATGTTAAATCCCATTAATTTGGTTTGCCACCTACCAAGCATCACAACAAATTTCCCAAGCTTCTATTCACAACTTTAGTTTGACCATCGGTTTGTGGATGGTAGGTTGAACTAAACCCCAATTGTGTCCCCATTTTCTTCCACATTAAAGTGCACCAAAAATGACCAACAAATTTGGTGTCTCAGTCTGAAATAATACTCTTTGGCAAGCCATGCAATCTAACTACTTCCTTAAAAAATAAAGTAGCTATGTGGGAAGCATCATTGCACTCTTGACATGAGATAAAATGAGCCATTTTAGAAAATCTATCTACCACAACAAAAATAGAATCGTTACCTCTTTGTGTTTGCGGTAACCCCAAAACAAAATCTATTCTTATATGTTCCCAAAGTCTTTCCGGTATTGGCAATGGCTGATACAAACCTGTATTTTTCCTCACTCCTTTAGCATATTGACACACTTGGCAACCATGCACCATCTTCTTTACATCTGCACTCATTCCTGACCAATAATAACTCTCATTCAACTGTGCCAAAGTTTTGTCCACTCCAAAATGACCAATCAAACCTCAACTATGTTTCTCCCTTATCAAATTTTCCCTCATTGAACCATGAGGTATACACAGTTTCTTCCCCTTGAACAACAAACCTTCTTGTACAAAATATTCAAGCCATGGAGTTCTATCCCTCTGCATGGGATTATTACATGTTGTTCAAGCCTCTTTAAAATCAGCATCCTCATCATACAATTCCCGCATAGAGTCAAAACCAACAACATTTATTCTCATTTTATTCAAAAACAAATAGCTCTGACTTAATGCATCAACCACTGCATTTGATTTCCCACTTCTATGTTTCAATACAAATGAATAACTTTGAAGAAATTCAACCCACTTTACATGCTTTTGATTGAGCTTACCTTGGTTGTTTATGAATTGCAATGCATGATGGTCAGTATACAAAACAAACTCCTTCGGTAGCAAGTAGTGTTGCCACTTCTTAAGAGCTTGCACAATGGCATAAAACTCTTGATCATACATGGAATATTTTCTTTTTGCTTCATTCAATTTCTCACTAAAATATGCTATTGGTTTTCCCTCTTGACTCAAGACTCCTCCAATCACTGTCCCACTTGCATCACAATCAATTTGGAACACTTTACCAAAATCAGGGAGTGCTAACACGAGTTGTTCCATCACTTTAGCCTTCAAAAGTTTGAAACTTCACTCATATATGACTATCCACTCAAATTCTTTCCTCTTACCTGATAGGACTTTGCAAAATTTTCTTAGCTCTTTACCTTTCTACCCCCATTTTCATGCAAAAGTCTTGGAGTCCTTTGGTAGGGTTTTATGTTTAGAATATTGAAAATTTTCCTAAGGGTCTAAAACCCTAAACCCTAGTGCCTCATATGAGTGACGAATTACTTTTATTATATTTAGCTGTTGACCACATGTACCTTGTTGTAATGTACCAAACTAAGATTTTAACATGAAACCAGATCTGAAAATAAATTTTGATAAGGTCCACTAAATATTGTAACAAAATCATCAAGACTAGATAGCTAGACAAACCAGAAATTACACCAAATATGTTGGAAACACCACAAACTAATTTTTATTGATTTTCCTAATGTAAATAACATAAGATCAGGCCTAAAACACTAATCACAATAGTACAAACATATGCAACACAAATTCCCCAAAATCTACTACAAACTATGCAAACTACACTGCTAAAAATTGCCAAATACATCACCAGATGAAACCCCACTGACAAGAACAACTCTTGATACATGGAATGGATTCCAAATGACCATGCAACATAAAAACACTTTGCACACTATAGAAACACTGCACAACACACTGGAAATTACCAAAACTGCAATAGAACAACCTGTAAACACAATACTGCAAAACTACCGAAACTACACAATCCTTTGAAGCCCAATGCAATCCCTGGATGTGTTGTAAGTATGTGCTTATCGGTGTTGTCATTGATGTCAACATATCTATGTTGTCATTGATGTCAACTGTGTTCTTGTTTTGATCCTTGCTCATGTTGAGATAATTGGTTTGTAATGGATTACATAAGTGTTGAAGATAATGCGAAAATGTTCCTAGTATTGAGTTTCCAAGTGCTTTTGAGAAAATTTGCTCTCCTAGTGGAAACAGTGTTGCAGAATATCCTGGTTTGTAGAAAAATAGTAAAGTGCTTTGCTCCACATATCTTGTAGATTGAATATCTTTGTCTATGGTTTAGAAGTTATGTTGAAGGTTGTCTATAGTTGCTATATTTCAAGTTTGAGCCTTCGGTGTGAATATTTGAGCAAGTTATGTTCACTAGAGTAAAAACTATTTTTCTATGCATTTAGTGGTGACAGGCAGAATGTATTCTACTCCACATTTCTCTACAATTAAGTCTTACATTCTACAGTTTTGGAATTAAGCTTGTGATGAGGATATATGCCTTTAGTTCAAATGGTTCATGATTTGGTGGTCCGTAAGCGATCCTTCTTTTATGACAGTGGTTGACAGTAAAGTTCAAGTGCTCCAATTTGAAGAATCTTATGAATAAAGTGTTTAGAGGTTGTACGGATGTTCTTGGTGATTGACATGTGCTTGTGGATGTCTCTAGATCATGTTCCTACCTTTTGATTGGTCCGTAAAATTTAATCTAGATCGTGCATGAAGCGTGTTCTTAAAGGTTTTAGTGTTAACACCAGTTTTGGCCGATTTGGTTCTTCTCACTATTTGTGGTTATACTTTGGAGATTGTGATAGCATGTTGTAGCATGGAAGATTGTGTTAGAGTCCTAGCTAAGGCATGGTTTGGTCTGCATTCATTCTTTCTCTTTCACTAATCTATTTAGGTCCAGACCTATTCTTATGTATATGTGTTTGCCGACCTTGGAGATTGTTCCAATGGTTGATGATTGTAATGCTGACCTTGATGATTATTCCAAGGTTGATGAATTGTATACATACTTGTAATGAAATCATGAAAATGGATCTAAGTGTGAAGATGCGAAGATAAGTGTAAAGTAAAGAGCATAGCAGAACAGAGGATGTTTATTGTGCTTCAATGGAACTAAACTTTGGAATAGTGTAGATACTGCTATCTCAATTCACCAAATCTAGCAGTGAGCCACCCACCGGTAGTGAGCTACCCCATTGGAAGTGAGCCTTCTCTTTTGTAGTGAGCATTTTAGGTAGTGAGCCTCTAATTTTTAGTATTGTTATTACATATATTATTGTGAGCTAACATTCACCGTGGTTTTTCCCTTATAGGGTTTTCCACATAAAAATCTGGTGTCGTATGTGTTGAATGCGTGAATGTGTTAAGTTTCTGATTTCATGCTTTCATGGTTAAAATACAATAACAACATTTAAGTGGATGATTCTTTAATGGTTTTGAAATATTGGTTACAACTGATTGATCCCCCTCTCAGTTCTCTTTCCCTTTTCAACAATTGGTATCAGAGTGAGGGCTCCTCAGTAAAGAGTCTAATAGTTTGAGGTAGACTTGGGATGGTGCACAAGAAGGAATCACCACAGTTTGATGGAACAGATTATGCCCTATGGAAGGTACGAATGAAAAGTTATCTCATTTCACTTGGTTATAATGTTTGGAAAATGATAGAGAAAAATTATACTATTCCTCAAAATGGACCAGTAGACAAAGAAGAAATCAAATAGTATGAATTAAATGGAAAAGCTAGAGATGCTTTGTTGAATGCCTTATCTAACACCGAGTTGATAAAAGTTATGGATTTGGAGACTGCTCATGAGATCTAGGAAAAGTTGAAAAGTTTATATGAAGGAGATGATTCTATAAAAAGTGCCAAACTACAAAACCTAAAAGCAAGATATGAAACCCTGAAGATGAGTGAAGATGAAAACATAATTATCTACATGTAGAAAGTTGATGAAATTGTCAATGGAATCAAAGGTCTTGGAGGAACTATTGATGAGAATGAGGTTGTGCTGAAAATTCATAGGTCATTACCTAAATCCTATAGGCACAAGGTGGCAGCAGTTGAAGAGGTTATGAGTGTGCAAAAGATTACAAAAGATCAGTTGCTAGGGAAGCTTACAGGTTTTTAAATGAGAGAGTTTGGTGACACCCTGCTGAAGATTGAGACAGCTTTCAAAGTCAACACTTCAGAAAATACTTCAAGAGCTTGGAAATATGCTGTGGAATCTGATGATGACCTTGATGAGGTTGAAGCCAACTTTGTTGATAGAATGCAAAGAGGTTTTGGTAAGTTCAAAGGGAAACTACCATTCAAATGCTTTTCTTGTGGTAAGTTTGGTCACTATGCATCCATATGTCTGGAGAGAATTGAAAGAGGTAAGAAGTTTGAAAGTAAACCTAGAATTGTCAAGAAATACTATATTGTCAAAGATCTTGATGATGATGGAGTAACAAATGATGAGTTTGATGATACTAATACTAGTTCAAATGATTGCCCATTTATTTCTATTAAAGAAGAACCTGTGTCTACTAATCCTGCTAGCTATGTGAAGGAAGATAAACCAATGGAAGAGAGTGCTTTGTCTATTCAGGTTGAGAAGGATAAGGATGAATGGATTATTGACAGTGGATGTTCACATCACATGACTAATGATAAAAGTAAGTTTGTAAGTTTGGAAAAATATGATGGAGGACTGGTTAGGTTTGGAGATAATGCAGCTGGTAAGATCTGTGGAAGAGGGTCTATTTCTTTTGATGGCAAGCACAATATAGATGATGTTCTATATGTCAAGGGCCTAAAGCATAATCATTTAAGTGTTGTCTAGATGTGTGATAAAGGGTATGATCTGAGTTTCAAGGATAATGCATGCAAGATTATGGAGAGCTCTGGAATAGTGATTGCAACTGGTAAGAAGACTAAAGGAAATATCTATCATTTGAGAGGAACTAATGATTGTTGTTTGTTGGCTTAGATAGATGACAATTGGTTGTAGCATAGAAGGATGTGTGATATCAATTTTGACAACTTGGTAAAGATAAGTTCTGCACAAGCCGTGAGAGATTTGTCTAGGCTTATGAAGCTCACTAATACTATTTGCAAGGAATGCCAAATGGGAAAATAGATAAGGACAAGTTTTAGGAGTAAAGAACATTTTTTTGCTAGATTTCTTGAGCTGGTGCATATAGGTTTGGGTGGTCCTACAAGAACAAGAAGTCTGCAAGCAGACATGTATTTTATGTTGCTTATTGATGATTATTCCAGAATTACTTGGGTTACCTTCTTGAAGGATAAATCAAAAGCCTTGGACAAGTTCAAGTTTTTCAAGTTGATGGTTGAGAATGAGTTAGATTTGAGGATTAAATGCTTGAGGTCTGATAGAGGAGGAGAGTTTACATCAAATGAATTCAATGCATTATGTGAAGTACATGGGATAAAAAGACAGTTGTCTACTCCTAGAACTCCACAGGAGAATGGAGTTGTTGAAAGGAAGAATAAGATAGTTCAAGAAGTTGCTAGGTCAATGATGATGGAGGCTACCCTACCAAAAGTATAATGGAGAGAATCTATACACACTATTGTCTACATTCAAAATAGAGTCCAAGTAAAAGGTAATGGTACTAAAACTCCCTATGAGTTGTGGTATGGAAAAGTTCCTACAGTGAAATATTTTAAAGTTTTTGGAAGCAAATGTTATATCAGAAGAGATGCAGAGTTAGGTAAGTTTGATGCTAGATGTGATGAAGGAATCTTCTTTGGATACTCCACTAAGAGTAAGGCCTACCAGTGCTACAATAAAAGATTGAGAAAGATCATTGAGAGTGTAAATGTGAGAGTTGATGAAGATAGGGAAAGAATATCAGATCTGGGAGGCTATGAATTAGATGAACTTGACACTACAAAGAATTAAGAAAACAAAGAACAAATGGACACTCAAGATGAAGAAGAAAAAGCTTTGAAAAAGACCTCCAGGTATGTGAGGATTAATCATTCTAAAGATCAGATTATTGGTGATAAAAGCAAAGGGGTATTGAGAAGGAAAAGAGTTGTAGAGGAACAAATGAACTACTATCTACTTTCACAGATTGAACCTAAGAATGTAAATGAGGCCTACAAAGATGAAAGTTGGGTAAAAGCCATGAAAGAAGAGCTGATGTAGATAGAGAAAAATCAAACTTGGGAATTGGTCCCTAGACCTGCTGATAAGAATGTGATTGGAACTAAGTGGGTATTCAGAAATAAGATGATTTAAAATGGAGTAATAAGAAACAAAGCAAGGTTGGTATGCAAAGGATATTCTCAGGTTGAAGGCATAGATTTTGAAGAGACTTTTGCTCATGTGGCAAGGATTGAAGCAATAAGAATGTTCCTGGTATTTGCAGCATATAAAGACTTCAAAGTATACCAGATGGATGTGAAGTCTACATTCTTGAATGGAGAGCTAGAATAAGAGGTTTACATTGAACAACCAGAAGGATTTCAGTCATCAGACCAAGGTGACATGGTATACAGATTGATGAAATCCTTGTATGGACTTAAGCAAGCTCCTAGAGCATGGTATGCAAGGTTGGACAAGTATTTGATGCAATTAGGGTTCAATAAAGGTATTGTTGACATCAATCTCTATTTTAAAGTCAGTGATAATCAAATTCTGATTGTTGTAGTCTTTGTTGATGACATTATCTTTGGAGGCAATGAATGTATGTGTAAGAGATTTGCAGAAGAAATGTAGAAAGAATTTGAGATGTCTATGTTTGGTGAAATGAATTTCTTTTTAGGATTGTAGATCACTCAATCAGAAAAAAGAATTTTCATTTCTCAATCCAAGTATGTGAAAGAATTGTTGAAGAAGTTTGGAATGGAGGATTCTAAGCTAGTATGCACTCCCATGGTAACTAGTTGCAAGCTGAGAAAGAATGATGAATCACCTAAGACTAATAAAAAAAAGTATAGGTCTATGATTGGTGATTCTTTTCATCTCCAATCATACGTATTGCTAAAAAGATAGTATTGCTAAAAAGAAATAAGTATTGCAGAGCTTCTCACAGTAAAATTCCATTTTGATCAGAGCAGTTGCTTGCAAGTATGTGCAGAGTGAGCAAAAGTTATGTCCTTTTCCATTGATGTCAAAGGGGGAGAGAAAATCATGTGAAAAACTCAAGGGGAGAAAGAATTCAGAAGTGTAAAAAGAAAGGGGGAGAAAGTAATTAGTGTAGAGTCTTGTCTTGATGGTGCTTATAGTTTTTCATATCAATGTTGCCATCAATGACAAAGGGGGATATTGTTGCAAGTATGTGCTTATCGCTGTTGTCATTGATGTCAACATATGTGTTGTCATTGATGTCAACTGTGTTCTTGTTTTGATGCTTTCTTGTGTTGAGATAATTGGTTTGTAATGGCTTACATAAGTGTTGAAGATAATGAGAAAATGTTCCTAGTATTGAGTTTCCAAGTGCTTTTGAGAAAATTTTCTCTCCTAGTGGAAACAATGTGTTGCAGAGTATCCTGGTTTGTAGAAAAGCAGTAAAGTGCTTTGGTCCGCATATCCTGTAGATTAAATATCTTTGTCTGTAGTTTAGAAGTTATGTTGAAGGATGTCTATAGTTTCTATGTTTCAAGTTTGAGCCTCCGGTGTGAAGATTTGAGCAAGTTATGTTCACCAAAGTAAAAACTATTTTTCTATGCATTTAGTGGTGATAGGGAGAATGTATTTTGCTTTGCATTTCTCTGCAATTAAGTCTTACATTCTGTGGTTCTGGAATTAAGTTTGTGATGAGGATATGTGCCTTTAGTTCAAATGGTTCATGATTTGGTGGTCCGCAAGTGATCCTTCTTTTATGATAGTGACCGATAGTAAAGTTCAAGTGCTCCGGTTTGAAGAATCTTATGAATAAAGTGTTTAGAGGTTGTGCGGATGTTATTGGTGATTGAAAAGTACTTGTGGATGTCTCTAGATCATGTTCCTACCTTTTGATTGGTCCACAAAATTTAATCCGGATCATGCATGAAGCATGTTCTTAAAGGTTTTAGTGTTAACACCAGTTTTGGCCGACTTGGTTGTTCTCACTATTTGCGGTTATACTTTGAAGATTGTGATAGCGTGTTGTAGCGTGGAAGATTCTGTTAGAGTCCCAGCTAAGGCATGGTTTGGTCTGCATTCATTATTTCTCTTTCACTTATTTGTTTAGGTCTAGACCTATTCTTATGCATATGTGTTTGCTGACCTTGGAGATTTTTCCAATGGTTGATGATTGTAATGCTGACCTTGATGATCATTCCAAGGTTGATGAATTGTATAAATACTTGTAATGAAATTGTGAAAATGGATCTAAGTGTGAAGATGCGAGGATAAGTGTAAAGTAAAGAGTAGAGCAGAATAGATGATGTTTATTTTGCCTTAATAGAACTGAACTTCGGCATAGTGTAGATGCTGCTATCTCAGTTCATCAAATTTGGCAGTAATCCACCCACTGGCAGTGAGCCACCCCATTGGCAGTGAGCCTTCTCTTTTGTAGTGAGCATTTTGGGCAGTGAGCCTCTAATTTTTAGTATTGTTATTACATATATTATTGTGAGCTAACACTCACCGTGGTTTTTCCCTTATAGGGTTTTCCACGTAAAAATCTAGTGTCTTATGTGTTGAATGTGTGAATGTGTTAAGTTTTTGATTTCATGCTTTCATGGTTAAAATATAATAACAACATTTAAGTGGATGATGCTTTAATGGTTTTAAAATATTGGTTACAACTGATTCATCCCCCTCTTAGTTGTCTTTCCCTTTTCAATAGGATGGAATTACTCTTTGTAACCAAAGGGTTTTTGTCCTATGATCACTTGATACTAATGGAGTTTCATCCGCAAGCCTCCAACTCTAATGGGTTTTTGTCCACTGAAGAAAATCTAAGCACAAGTGCTCAAATTCAGAAAATTAGGTTGTAAAAATGATCAAAATGTCCTCCTGAAAGAAAATACTTGCATATTTATAATAGCTCTAAATCTAAATGGCCCTCTCTTGGAAAATAAATCAAAATAATTAAATTTCTGACAAATTCCTTCAAACAATGCTTACTTGTCATAACCCATGGGAGATTCTTGGCCAAAAATAAGAAATAACTCCCCTCTTACAAGCTGTCATAAAATTAGTTATTTTTTAGGAATCATGTCATAGAATCTGTCATACTTGTCATAGATTCCTCCATCATTATTAATTGTCAAATATTTTGAAATCTTCTTGCAATTAATCTCTCACAAAACCCAACACCTTCCATGAGCCCAAAAATATTTTATTTAATATTTAATTGTCCAAAATAATATAAATTGTATTAGGACAATATCAAATATTAAACCAGTCAATTTCTCCAATGTTATCCAATTAATCCATGGGAAATTACTCCAAGGATTCCCATGCTCCACTTGTGTTGTCACCATTAATAATTTAATATTTATTTGTCCAAAAGATAAATATTTCACCAGGACAATAGAAATATTAAATAAATAATATTCTCCAATGTACTCAACAACCCCAAACTTACTATTTCTGGATGGTGGAAACTTACTATTTTTAGTAAGTGCTATTTTTGCAAAAAGGGACATGACAAGTCCTCCCTTCCTAAAATTGCTTGTCCTCAAGCAATTACAACCATAATGCTCAAGAATCCTTATGCCAAAATGATAAAACATTTTAAACTGCATACCAAACCTTGATCCAGTACATGTGAGGTGTTGCATCTTTTGCCAAGGGACATTGTGCAAAATTGAAAACTCAGATTCTTGTGTGATAATGCCATGAAACCAATAGGAATAGCCATGCAAATATTTGATACATTCACTCCAATTCCAAATTTTAACAAAATCTTTCCAAAGAAATTCTATAAACTTACCAAATGCAATTTTGGACAAAATCTTGTTGGCAAGAGACACTGCTATGCACGCCAGGTGTTGTCATTGATGGTAGCTAAGTCCATCTTACATATCCACATTACATAATTTGTTCATACCAGAAGTCAGAGTGAATATTTGTCCAAGTTCAGGTAGTCAGAAATAGAGCATGTGACAGGGTCCAGTATCCGGGTTCGGATCTCTCTGGTGGTAAATTACAGTGTGTTGTGGATCTAAGGGAGTAATAAGGATTGTCAAGACTATCTAAATCTAGGAATTTAGCCTCCGGTGATGAAGGATCCAAAAGTTATAAGCATCTGAGTATCGGGTTCTAGTTAGTCATTACAGTTAGAAGAAGAATAGGCCAACCTACTATTTGATCTTGGTCCGGATGAAGAAAAGTTGTTGGTTAAGTAATTTATGATAACTAGTGGTACTGGATGACATGATTGATGATTTGAGAACACAAGTTTTTGGTCCGCGTTGTTGTTTGTGCATGGATTTAGCCGATAGAGTAGAGTTCTTAATAAATGTTCTAAGTTTTCTTGAAGCTGACTAAAGTTGATTGAATTTCTTGATGTGAATATATACAACTGATGGATTCAAGTGTTTTGAGGTGTGTGTGTGTGAAGTGGTGATGGAGTAAGTGCAAAAAAGGAAGAAAGAAGTGTGAAGATAAAAATCTTAGCTTAGATTATGGCCTAAGAGTGAAACAGGGCAAAATAAGGAAGAAGGGTGTAAGATCAATATTCTGTGCTTAACCGGAATTGAACTTCTGCATTGGTAGATGTTACTCATTAGTTCAAACAATCTGTAATCTTTTTGTAATCATCTTAGTAGGCAGTGAGCCTCTTGGAGCAGTGAACTCTGGGTAGTGCGCCCTAAAGGCATGTGCCTTCCCCATTTGTAATACTTTTAATAGAGTATAATTTCTTGTGGGTTAACCCCCACCATGGTTTTTCCCTTAACCGGGTTTCCACATAAAAATCCTGGTGTTATGTGTGTTGATTTTGTTTCTATTCATGTGTTATTGATTCATGCTTTCATGGTTATATCATTCATCTATAAATAAGTGGTAAAGAAGTTTAAATTGCAGCAAAGGATAAAAGTTTTTGTGACAATCGATTCACCCCCCCTCTCAGTTGTCTACCCTTATTTCAACAATTGGTATCAGAGCAAGGTTCCTTGGAAGAAGCCTAACAACTTGAGGAAGATCTAGGAAGGAGTTTCAATGGTTTCACTTAGAGAACAACTTCAATTGGCTTTAGAAGATCTTGATCAGTCCAAAGCAGAAGTAAATGAACTAAAAGTGAACCTTAAAGATGCTAATGATTGCATTGAGATGCTAAAAAAAAACTAAAAAAATGTATGGAAAAGAGGAAGGAACTACTTCAACAACTAGCTAATTTTACTGAAGAAAATGGCATGAATGCAACTTTGGAAGAGGAAGGAATGTGAGAAGCTAACAAAAGAAGTTTCTATTCTAAAACATGAGATGGAATCTGAGGTGATGAGGCTAACCAAAGAAATTGAGGAAAGGAAGAAGACTGAAGAAAACCTGAATCAAACTCTAAAGGAAAGAATAGAAGAATGCTGTAGAATGGACAGAGCAATTGGTCACCTAAAATCTGATCTACAAGAATGCATATATAATGAGGAGGAACTTGAAAGGAAAATTGCCATCCTCAGACATGACCTAGAAGTTGCAAATGAATACAAGGAGAAGTTCAAAATAAGCTCAGCTAAACTTGAAGTGCTGCTTGAGAGTCAGAACAAGGCTGATGATAAGCATGGTCTTGGGTATGAGAAAGGTGAAAGCTCCAAATTCGGACAAAGAAATTCTCAATCAAGGAATGGGAGAAAAAGACCTAGAAGACCTCTGGTAAGACAACCTAATTCTCAAAGGTATCCATCTTTCAATGGCAACTGTTTCAATTGCAATAAATTTGGTCATAGAGCTACTCAATGCAGAAGTAGAGTGAATCGAAGTGGTCCATCCTTCTCCGGTCAATGCTTCAAGTGTAAGAGGTATGGTCATAGATCCAATGAATGTAGAAGTATGATAATGAATAACTCTAACAATAGAAGAAATGACAATTCTTTCAATGGAAAATACTTTGCATGCAATAGATTTGGACACATGGCTAATTAGTGCAAATCAAGAGGAAATCAATCAAATGGGCAAAGAAATGTTGTATGCTTCAATTGTAATTGATCCGGTCCTATTGTAAGATTCTGCAGAAGCAGGAATAATGAAAGAAGAGGTCTGATAAATAGAAAACCAGATGAGTAGAGTCAAGACAAAGGGCAAAATTGATGTAAATGTGATCCAGAAAGAAATGAATAAAACATTGGTGAATAAAGATGCAAACAATGAAGGTGATGGATCCACATCAGAATCCGGTGCTGATAATTCCTCTAGGAATTGAATCAGGAGCTCTGGCTCAGGGGGAGCTGCATTGAAAATCAAATTCCCCCAGCCAGTAATTAGGTACCTAAATATGGCACGATGAGAGAAGATAATCTAGGTTATTACAAATCTTTTGAAAGGATTTCTGAAAGAAAATAAGTGGATATGATGATATGTAGAGCGATTCATGAGAAACTGCATCAAGAAACAAAGTAACTGGATGAAGTTAGGACAACACATTTATTACAATGGAGAATTAGGTTTTGCAGAGCAGAAAAGGTCATCATTTCATCATTTGGATCACTTTGTATTCTAAGAGAGCAAGCAGAAGAGCACCTGAGCTAAGATTTCAAGGATTTGAAGTGCACCCGACAAATTCATCAGCTAACCCTAATTTTGTGAAAGAGGTATTTTTCTGCGAAGCTTTGAACTTGTAATCTTTTGCAATGGCTACACCTTTGATTGTTGATATCACTGAAAGGCCTCAACCCAAATTCAAGAAGCATCCATAGAAATCAATAGAAGTTGACCTGTTAGGTGCATTTTCAAGTGTTCCGTATGGTGTATTACATATTGAAGTTATTAGGGTCTATATTCATGTGAGCATAGATGAATTTAGGGACTCAAGGTTTGTAGATTTGTTCAAGAATCATCTAAGGGATGAAATTCATGGTCTTAAACCTAAATATAAGGCACTATACGATAAACATTTCATTCAGATTATAGGGTTTCCATCGTTTGATGAAGATTAATGGGTCCAGTATGTGCTGAGCTGAATGCATGATGAATTTATATGGCTAATGAAACCCTTCTAGATCACCAGGGACGCCATCAAGGCTGTGACAGGGTTAAACTCATCCGGTGGACTGCCAATGTTGAAAGTAGTAAAAAATCAAACAGTAACTGATGCTACCAATTCAAGGTTTGACAAAAGGGCAATGACAATCAATGACATTATTAATCCAGATGTTAAGTTTGCCTCAATGGTAATTGGTTACAAAATTTATCACTCCAACAGGGTGAACTTTGTTTTCAGAATGGCCATATATGCTGCATACAAAATGTTAAGAGAGAATGTTGATTATGACTTGTGTGAGTTGTTGCAAAACCAGCTGATGGAAAATTTGAATAAGGTAAAGAAGGATAAGAAGAACACCTTCAAATATGGTACACTGATCTTATGTTTGTTCTTCTATTTCATGAATGAGTTACCTAGCAAGAAAAGCATGTGTTGGATAGATGATAAACCTATTGCTATACAGATAAGAGAGCACTTGAACATCATTGGTGACACTAAAGCACAGAAAACTATAATTTGGGGTTACTTAAAGAATTTTAAGAGCATGATGCATTCTAGGGAAAGCATTCCCAAATCAGTTGTTGAGAAATACAAGAATGAAATATGTTTCATGGTGGACACTGATTGATGCTTAATGGAAGTAGTAAAACCTAGAACTGTTTGGATCATGCCCATGGGGTATGAGGTAGATGAGAAAATTTTGGATATGTATGCTCAACATCTCTTGAGCAAACCCAAGGATGATTTTGTTGAGAGATTTGGGACATATAAGGAGCTCAGTTTGAAACTGCATGTTGAGCTCAGTAAACCTAAAATCAAGAGGAAAGTTTAAAAGAAAGTAGAAATGTATGCTGAAAACATTTGCATAACTAAGGAAGTTGTGAAGAAGAATAGAGAAAGGATAGAAAAAGATGAGAAGGAGATGCAGGATAAGAAACAAGGAAGTGCTCTAGAAGTCTCCACCAGCCAGCCTAGAAAAACAAGAAGCTCTGTTGTTGCCTTTGTTCACACAAAACCTGTCAGAATAGAGAAACCGGAAGACAAACCATCCAGTAAATATGGTAAAAGAATGAAGACTAAAGCATCCAGAACATATGAGAGCATTAAAGATGATGAGGAAACAAAATCAGATGAAGCATTAAAGGCAACAAAGACAAAGAAAGTAGAAGCTTCAAAGACTACAAAAGATAAGCCTTCCAGAAGTATGAAGGTAAGTAAAAGACAAAAGACTGAAACCCAAACTAGAAAATCTACTTTATTTGTAGAAGAAATTGTGAATACTATGACAATTCATGGGAATTTGAAACCCATACTAAAATACTATGAGACTTTTGATGATGCAAATAAGAGAATTTTGGAGGATGCCACTGTAAAATACTTGAATACATTCAATAGGGCTCTTGTGGAAATTTTATCTGAAATTCCTAAGAGTCTGAGTAACATTTTGGAAATGAGGAAAGAGGCTGCTAAAGCTAAAGATTTGGAGCTGAGGGAACATGTATTATCTAGTTTGTGTCCAGTGATCTCCAACAAAGAAGTAGATAAATTTTTTAAAGAGGTCAAGAATGATTTCAAAAGCAAAACAAGGATGAATAAGTTGATGATTGGGGATATTGATGAATTTGTTAAAGAAACAAAATAGATTTTGAAGAAAGCACTAGACAAGAACAAGTTCTATGTGGTTACAAAAGAACTAGTTTATACTGAGGATGCATCAATTCTGAATGATGAAGAGCAACAAAGAGATGAGTAGCAAACTGAGATAAATGACTCCTCTATTCTGGAAGAGGAAGCAATAAACAAAGAAAACGAAAAGATGATAGATAATATTGTTGATACAGGAGGTATTCAAACTCCTCCAGATCAATCCGGCAAAGAAGATATAGAGATAAATGTTGAAGATGATTCATTGATAAATAAAGATCATGAAACAGAAGAAGCTAAGGATAATGAAGTAGAAAAGGCCAAGGACAAAATAAAAGGGAAGAAGAGATTGCAAAGGTTGAGGAAGATCCCAAGCAGGATAATCTGGTTGATAGTACTGGTAAGGATCAAATAGACACATCAGCATCTTGGGCAAGAGACTCTGCAGAAGCAGTGAATGAAATTTTGAAAAGAGATAAACAAATTGAAGAAGATCAGGACATAATACAAGGTCCAATAAATTTTGATACCTTATCTCTGGTACAAAAGATAAAATTGGCCTCCATTGCTCAAGCCAAGGCCAGATAAGATATTCTGAAGTCTCACATGGAAGATAGTGAGCTACTTGGTCTTGCATCTGGGATTCTAGAGAAAATCATGCCAACATTCCAGAAGGATTCATCTGCATCTCCCTCCGGCCAGTTGAAAAGGGGAAATTCCCTCTATACTATTTACATGGTTCCATCATATTCCTCCTCTCCTCTGAGGGGTTGTCAGCATAGACATAGTCAATATGTTATGCGAGATCGAGGCTCTCACTCTTGTGGGACTCACCCTCACAATTCTTAAGACTCTGTTGCTCGTGGTTAGTCTTAGCCCTCTAGGAAGCCCTCTACATCTTCACAAGGGCATGGGGATCTGGATGGCCCAGCTCAAACAATTTTCCTCATCTACAACTTTTCATCTCTCCAATTCATCCCCGGTAGCCCATCAAGGACACTCATGAGGATGAGGAAACTCTTATTGGTTGGGAACCCATTGATGATTCTATCCCTCCTGATGTATGGGGGCATAATCCTGATGATAAAGATCCACCTACTACTAGAGTTACACTAGCTACTTAATCTTTTCTTGGTCTTGGCCCTTGTGTTTTTTTTCATCTATGTTTTGGACATGGTCTCGATAGACATTGTGGGTGTGCCCTTTTACCATCCAAAACTTTTTTGTGAATGTTGTACTATTTTATTTTTTAATATAAGGTAAAGTAGGAGTATTCATAAAAAAATTAATAATAAATAAAATATTTAATAGAAATTTACCAAAAAATATACATGCACTAGACAATGGAGTTAATGGTCTAATTCTAATAAATCATAGATAGTTCTTATTTGTAGTGAAAGTCATGTATTATGGAATAACGTCACTCAATAAAAATAATAGAAAAAAAAAATTGATCAAAAAAAAAAAAGATAGAAATAATTGTTTAAAAAATATTAAAAAAATTATAGCTTAAATCTACATAGAAAATTCCACAACTCATTAGTTTACATCATCCTTAAATTTTTTATCATTTGCTCCCTATAATTAAAATAAATTGAAAAATACTGAGAAATGCTAATTTTGAGCATCCCTATTAGGCCAAAATGAGGGACATTGACGTAGAGGGACTCCCTCCTACTACAAACTCACAAACTCACAACACAATACAGATTGCAAATCAAGAATCTTTGTTTTATCTCAATGAAAACAACTCAATTACAATCAACAAACTGGCAACATACAAAATCCACATATACATTCATTCGCTTCACATGGCCTCTCAAATTCTATAGAAAATCCTCTCTTTCCCTCACACAACAGTCTTCTCTACTTCATAAGTCCCTCACATGGGCTAAGATCTCCCTAATCTCCCTCTGAGAAATCTACTGAAAACCTGTAGCAACATTTCTTTTTATTCTCCAAAGGAAGTTAAACTGTCACAAAAGCAATTCAACCGTTTTAAATGTTTTCCCATGAATAAAATTGAATCGTCACAGTCCTTTGATTAGGACTTGACATGTACCCTTGCCAAGAATAATCCTCTACAATATTTAAAATTAGCCTTTGTTTCTCTGGGACCTTATCGACAAAAACATCACGTCCATGAACCAAGGACATCTTTATCGGCAAATCTAGCTTTCTATGAACTTAAAAATTCATTGTCACTACTATTGGCAAATTAGGCATTTTGCAAACTACAAGGTTTGCCAATATAAAGCCTTTAGTCATCCATTCCCTTTATCAGAAAAACTTGTCTTTCCCAAATCCTTGTCGGCATATCAGTAATTTTTAAAAATCATGCTAGTCGAGACTTATACTTTTCTTCTATCGGCAAAATTCAAATTCCACAAACCTTGGAATCAGACCTCACGAACTTCAAGTATTTTCAACTTCTAATTTATTGCCTATCAGTGAATTAAAGCAACTGTGAACTCCACTCCTTAAAGCCTTTATCAGCGAAATGTCTTATCAGTGAACCTAAGGGTTCGCAAACTGGAGATTTTGCCGACACTAAAGGTTGTTGGCAAAAAGTAAAGTTTTCAAACTTCAAACTTTGCTGATATCAAAGAAGACTTGTTTAAAGTTCATTTTTGATGAAAAATATGATCACACTCCAAAGCTTATCGGCTACATTGTTTGTCAGCAAACCAAGCCATCGGCTAAATGCCCAATCAATGAACCAAGCCACCAACAAATTAAATAGTTCACGAACTAGGAACTTTACCGACCAAAAGCTCCCCTTAGTCAAACTTGGAAAAATGGAACTTGTCTAGAAGAGTTGTCAGAGAAAGTGCTCATCGCTTAACTAGGTTATCAGCAAACTAATGGATCAATGAACTGAATAGTTCACGAACTGAGAAATTATTTGACTAGCTCTAACTTAGCTAATTTTTGCCCAATCTTCACAAAAATGGAACTGGAGATATCCAATTAGGTAATCTACAAGATGATGCTCTTTGCTTGCCCAATTTGAGACTAAAAATCTTCCTAAAGTAAACTATCCAAAACCAACACAAAAGAAAAACAAAACACAACAAAACTGAATAGAAACTGAAACTAGAAACCTGAAATAATTTTGGGTGATGTTGATTGCTTGTGGACCCAGAAGCTCCTACATCAGACATGCTAGGTGAAAAGTTTGTGAGCATGGGCTCACAAAATGGAGATGAATAGTAGAACTACCCTTCCAGGTTGTAAACTACCTACAACAATCTTCATCACTGTAACAAGTTCATCAAAACTTTCTTCCTTTCACCTCTTCCAGCATTTTGCCAGGACACTTTCCGTCCTCCTCCACCAAGTGTGTACCTTCTTCCTCCTTCCTCTCATGGACTCACATCCACTATAGACTATCCTCCTCCACCAATGGCTCTCTCTTCTCCTCCTCCAATTAGTCACTTCTATTCTCTCCTCTTTTGTGGGATCAATCCCACCATAGACCAACCACCTCCACCAAATCTCACTTGCACAATCTCTCATAACTTTCACATACAGATATGCAACATCTGTATTCCACTCTATCACTACACAATCTTCCCTCTCTAAGTCTTTACTCATCTCATCATGCAAATTCATTATAAACTCAACATCACAAAACTCATAAAAATTAAACTTTGCCTCGACGACTTCTACTATCACAACTTCCTCTTCCTCACTGCTGGGTACAACTTCCATATCTACTTTTGCACTATACAACTTCAACTTTTTAATCCTCTCAATCTCCTCCTCAAGCAATTCTTTCTCTTCCTCAGGTTCTTCATTGAACATCAGATCTCCATAGATCATTGTATACTCACTCACTTCAGCTACAACATCCTCAAGCTCCATTGATGCCATCTCAATCTCCACAGTGACATCTTTAACCGCTACTGTACTTGCATCCTCTTCTCAATATTTTCATCTTCTTTTTCCTCATTCTCTGCTGCAACTTTTCTACTTATTGATACACTTTTTGATGGTGATAGGTTGTCATTGATGTCAAAAGTGTGTTCATATCAGGAGGAGATGGTGCATTACAAGAGTTGCCATAGTTGTTGTTCAAAGAAGATCTTAGTTGGCTTATGTCTTATTCTTCATGTTGAGTTGGTCACAATGTCATCTGTGGTAATGGCATATCACTCTTGGTCCATGCAATGGAAGTGGCAATAGAAGTGACATTCTATGCTCAGTTCAAATCAGGGCAAGGTTCTTGTTTGAATCACATGACAAGGAGGTAAAATGGCAATGAGTTTAACACCGAACAAATATTCAACAATGTGCTTGATTTTGTCTCAGGACATAGTAATATCATCAAGGATGGATAAGTTACAAACACATGATGATCAAATGGACAATAGTGTACATGACTATGGAAGGAAATGAGATTTGCAATATTCTCTATCTGCCTTATTGATCATGCCATAAGAAGATCAGGATTCTCATATGTTGTTATGCTTCATGATATGGTGGTCATAAAATGAGTTACTAATGTTTTACAAGAGTTTGTTGATAGTGGTGAGTACTAATGCAGATTGCAGATATGTCATACAAGGTGATGATCATTTATTTAATCATGTTGCTAAATTCTCTCTAAACATTATACCCTGTCATATATATCAAATGCTCTTTCATGTTGACCTCTCATAGCAGGTTAAGTCACTAAAAGTGACTTTCTTAAGGGGTCTATGAGTGTTAAGGTGGCCGGCCTCTTACCTCCGATGGCACAAGTCTCACGATGGTCAATGGTCATCGAATATTAAGCATAGCATATATGTTTTATGGAGCTCGATTAATATTAAAAGTTTTTTGATTTTAAAAAGAAGACCATCGAATGAATAGGTGGAGCCCGATGTCTAAGGTGAAACCAGTCTTCATTTATCTTGAGCGGAAAGAAAGTTTAAATGGATATGTTTTAAAGTTTTTTTTTAGACTAAAAAGTAATGATTTTCACCTTTTTAGGGGAGCATATAACATGTTTACTTTTCTTCATTCAAAATTTTTGGGAAGAGCACAATTTTATAGTTAAAGTCTTTCAAAAGAAGAAATATCTTGTAAAGAGGAGATCAACATTACATGGAGTTTATTGGTCGTAAATTTTTTTGAAAGAAAAAAAAAGCATTTTTTTGTTGGAATGTTTTTAATTATATAAAGCATATGGGTGGCAAGAATTATGCCTTGTTTTTAGGGCATAATTTAAGGAGAATATAAATTGAGAAAAAGTTATCAAAGGATTTTTAATTTGAAGGTTTGATTTTTTATTGGGTGAAGAATTTCATAAAAGATTTTTTTGGAAATTTTTAATGCCATTCTTATGAAATCTTTAAAAAGATTTTATAGAGCTTTTTCGTCCTAATTTTAAACTCCTCTTCATGACAAAGAGAATATTAAGGAGGAAGTTTTTTTTTTGGAGATATTTCTTATTTTGACTCATTTTGAAGTGTTAAAGGCAGCAAATGAAGATTTCTTGTTACGCGAAGAAGATCAAAGTCATTTTACAGGTGTATGATTTTATTGGAAGTCTAAGAGTTTTTTTTGTTTTTCAGATGGATCTTTGCAGAGGTTTTTGTATGAAGAATATGAAGAGTCTTGTTGAAAAGAAAATGAAGGATTTGAAGAAAATGAAAAAGATTTTTTAAGAACACAGAACATGAAGAGTTAGAAGAAAATTAGTTGGATTTTTGTTGAAGAAATTCAACTTAATGAAGATGAAATATTTATGAAAGGGAAATTGAATAAGAATGTGAATGGTTTTGGGGATTAGATATATGTTTTTATTTTTGCAGGTGACTTGATAAGATGCATTGTTTTTGAATACATGAAAGGAGAAGATGGAAGGACAAAATGATCTTCAATGAGAGCAAATGAAGATGACTGTGCAGAATGTGAAAGGTCATCTAATATTACATGACATCATAGGTGCTTTGATGAATTTTTTTTATGCAGATCAATGATGAAACAATACAGTTGAAATAGATGTGAATCCAAATGAAAATTTTAAGACAATTTGAATGACACTGACGGGATCAAATACAGATACAGAGATTGATAAGATCATCAGAAAGACAATATGCAATTGATTGCATCAAGTGAATTCTTATGCAGTCTTGATAATCAGGTGAATTGTTTATGCAGAGAGATAATCTAGACAAGTGTGAATTAATTGTGTATCAGGAGAATTGATTGTGCAGAGATCATGAGATTAATATGCAGATCAGATTGAGTGTAATTGAATAGAGATATGCAAAAGGGAAGACAAGTAATATAATGGTGCAAATAAGATTGAGCAGCAATCACTTCTTTCACATGAGATTTTTAGTTCTGATTGATTGAGAAATGCCAGTGAGGCTTGTAGGTCGGTAAGACCATTTGTCAGTGAGACACTTACATCAGCCAGTAAGGCTTGTAAAGATATTTTCAAGGTTAAGCCAGTGAGGCAGTTTTGGAGTGGTTTTTATACCCCAAGAGGGTCTTCCACTCATGCAAATTCGTGTTATGTGTCATATTGTTTTCATCTAAATGTGTGTATGTTAATATGTTGCTTATAAGGTTTTGTTCTCCTTCTTCATTCTTAGTTCTGTGCATATGTGTTTGATAAATCAATGATATCCTTCCCTCCTTGTGCTTTGAAAGTTAAAGTTTGAAAAAGATTTGAAAATTTACACAACACTGATTCACCCCCCCTCTCAGTGTTGTCCTAGAATCCTACACTTTCCTCTTCTTCCCCAACCTCTATTCTTTCCTCTTTCTCACTCTCTCTTTCCATGCCTTCATCATGGCATATTGCTACAATCTTTAGTGCTTCTAATCTCGCCTCCACTCTTCTCAATTCTTCATGAATTGCCTCTTCATCTTCTTCCTTGTCCTCATTTCCTATACACACAAATTTATCTACACACAAATACTTATCAAAAGAATAATGGGACTTTACCTTACCCATATTCTTTCCTATCTTTCTCATTTCCATAAATGAAATTCTTAAGGCCTTGCCAAGGCCAAACTCATACTTTTCCTCCTTGTCATCTTCTCACACAATTTGTAATCTCACAATCCATGATATCTACAACCTGCACACACACCTTCATCAACTCATAAAAACTCTAGAGACAATGCTCTCTGGAGTTATAGGTCCTCACTACAACAAAATCACTCACAATAAACTCTCTCTTACGGCTTCAATGTCTTCTCTCAACTCTCAATTGCTCAAGACTCCTTGCATACAACACAACTGCTTCCACTACCACCTGCATGTCCTAGTGCAGACTGCCTCACATTCAACACTCTACCCACACACTCAAGACCTCTGGATCTGATACCATTTGACATAGAGGAACACCCTCCTACTAAAAACTCATAAACTCACAACACAATACATATTACAAATCAAGAATCTTTGTTTTATTTCAATGAAAACAACTCAGTTACAATCAACAAATTGGCAACATACAAAATTCACATATGCATTCACTGGCTTCACATGGCCTCTCAAATTCTACAGAAAATCCTCTCTTTCCCTCACACAACAGTCTTCTCTACTTAGTCATAATCCACTCACATGGGCTGAGATCTCCCTAATTTCCCTCTAAGAAATCTACTTCAAACCTGCAACAACATTTCTTTTTATTCTCCAAAGGAAGTTAAACCATCACAAAAGTAGTTCAACTGTTTGAACTATTTTCCCATGAATAAAATTGAATCGTCATAGTCCTTTGATTAGGAATTGACATGCACCCATGCCAAGAATAATCCTCCAGAATATTTAAAATTAGCCTTTATTTCTCTAGGACCTTTATCGGCAAAAAACCTCACTTCCATGAACCAAGGAAATCTTTATCAGCAAATGTAGCTTTCCACAAACTTAAAAGTTCGTTGTCACTACTATCGGCAAATTACGAATTTTGCAAACTACAAGGTTTGCTAGTATAAAGCCTTTAGTCATCCATCCCCTTTATCAACAAAACTTGTCTTTCCCAAACCCTTGTCAGCATATCGGCAATTTTTGAAAATCACGAACTAGCTAAGACTTATACTTTTCTTCTATCGATGAAATTCCAATTCCACAAACCTTGGAATTCAACCTCACGAACTTCAAGTATTTTCAACTTCTAATTTATCACCTATCAATGAATTAAATAAACTACGAACTCCACTCCTTAAAGCCTTTATTGGTGAAATGTCTTATCGGTGAACCTTAGGGTTTGCAAACTAGAGATTTTACCGACACTAAAGGTTGTCAACAAAAGGTGAAATTTTCAAACTTCAAACTTTGCCGATATCAAATAAGCCTTGTTTAAAGTTCATTTTTGATGAAAATACAATCAGACTCCAAATCTTATTGGCTACATTGTCTGTCGGCAAACCAAGCCATCGGCTAAACGCCCGATCGATGAACCAAGCCATCGGTGAATAAAATAGTTCGCAAACTAGGAACTTTACTGACCAAAAGCTCCCCTTAGTCAAACTTGGAAAAATGGAACTTGTCTAGAAGAGTTATTGGTGAAAGTGCTCATCGGCTAACTAGGTTGTCGGCAAACTGATGGATCGACGAACTGAACAATTAGCAACCCAAGAAATTCTCTGACTGGCTCTAACTTAGCCAATTTTTGCCCAATCTTCACAAAAATGGAACTGGAGATACCCAATTAGGTCTTCTACAAGACAATGATCTTCACTTGCCCAATTTGAGAATAAAAATATTCCTAAAGCAAACTGCCCTAAACCAACATAGAATAAAAACAAAGCACAACAAAACTAAATAGGAAACTGAAACTGGAAACCTGAAATATTTTTGGATGATGTTGATTGCTTGTGGACCCAGATGCTCCTGCATTAGACATATTATTGTGTTATAACCCAAGACTCATGGAGCTTGTAAAAACTATCTAAGAAGGGTTACTAGTAGAAAGTTTACACTCATTTTGGGAACTCATAGAGAAAAGGGAAGACCTGCTCTCCATGCAAAAATTGGAGTCATTGAAGCAAATTCTGCAAGGTCTTAATTCTCTTATCAAATGTGCCCCTTCTCATGGTGGGTACAACTCCCCCTCTATCAATAGGCTTCAAAACAATTATCTCTTTTTTGGCAAGTGATCTTCCATGATTACCATATGACATTTTTTGTCAATAGGCTTATGAGTCATTTTGTTCTCTAGCCTACATGCCATTTTTTTTTTGGTCTACATGCCCAAGGTTTATAAGGGCATGTCTGCTAATCTATAAACTCGTCTAAAGTGCCATTCATGATGATAAGATGTATATATTTTATTATTTAATATAAAAGGAATGTACTATGTCATTCACTGGCATAAGTTATTAATATTTACAAGGCATGAGAATTTTTAAAACAAAGTTTTATGTCAAATATTCTTAACATGCTTTTCCTATTTGTTATAACTTTTTTTATTTCTATAAACATGCTTTTTCTAAATGTATAATAATTTCACATCTCTTTACATTGTGGTGCATTATGTTTATGTTTCTAAATATATATTATATATATGATTTTTCTAAATGTTCATTATTTGAGTTTCTTAATTGGTTGTTAAATATTTTAGATACTTTTTAGATTTTCCTAATGAGCTTCGAATCATTTATGCAAGTATAAATATTTCTATTTCTAATGTAAGTGTATTCCAAGGGGAAATCCTAACACAACCATATTTTAGTATAAAAGTTTAAAAATACACCTAGTGAAGAGACAAGTTAATGGCAGCCTACTAGGTGAAAGACAAAATTGATACACTTCGAGTAACAGTTCTAGTCTGCAATAAACAACAATAGCAACCTACAAAATGTTGCTTAATCGGTTAGGCCAATCCTTTGTCAAGGGTGACAGGAAGAATGGTAAAACTCATTCCTTACACAAAGCAATAGGAAACAAAGCTTTCAAACAACAATGAAAGGAAATAGCAAATGTACATTGATCTATGAAAATTGGGTTACAAAGACAGCCGGTACTTGATGGTGTTGAAATTAGGACAGAAAACTAAGAGGGGCGGGGGGGTGAATCAGTTGTCTCAAAACTTTATCTTTTTTTGTATTTAATCTTCTTTACAACTTATTAACAAATTAATGATATAACCATGAAAGCATGAATTAACAACACATGAACAGAAACATAATCAACACACATAACACCAGTATGATCCACTGATACAATGCAGATGTGTAAGAAAGATTTAGTTGCCATCAATGACAACACCTGACATGCCTAGCAGTGTCTCTTGCCAACAATCTCCCCCTTTGGCATTGATGGCAACACTTAGTGAAAAATGACTAAGTGTTAGAACAGCTCCCCCTTACTATGTACACTTGTGATTTCTAATGCTCCCCCTTAGATGAATTCTTCATTTTTCACTGCTTTTCCTCTCCCCCTTTGACATCAATGTAAAAGGCTGGGATCCACATATCAAAATTCAGGCAAAAATTTTATGTACATGGGTCAAAACTCTAAGTATATACTTTCGCATATGAACACACAGTCCTTAGCTTTGTTCATCCGTAAAAAGATATCACCAAAAATGTTTTTCAATCTTGTCACTTCATTGTCCCAGTTCTTCTTTATGCTACCCAAAATGGATATATGCCCACTAAGAAAAAATGCCTGTGATTTTGCCTTTTGAAGATTAGTAGGATCACAAGTAGCAACAGCAACTTAGGATTCTGCCAATAGATCATACATAGTTTCTAACTTAGGGGAAATCAGTCCCCAGAGCTCATCCAATCTACCCAAAACTTTAACCTTTTCCTTTTCCAAATCACTCAATTAATTTCGCAAACCCACTACTTGACATTCTTTGGTAGTTATAGACTCAATTAAAGGACTATAGGACTGAGAGATGTTAGACAATTTAAGTTCTAAGTCCTTAATCTTCTTCTCAATATCTTCAACAGTTTTAGACTGATTTAGGCAAAATCTATAAATCTCTGCACCTTTAGAGAGTGCATTTTGAATACTCTTTACACTGATATCAAGCACTAATCTATCATAACTAATTATTTTCTTTATTTCAGCAAATCTCTTCTCATTAAATTCATTTTTGACTTTAACTTCTGTTGACTTCTCAAAAGTTTCAAAATGAGTACTTACAGAGTTTATCAGACTCTTCAACTGATCGGAGGGGGATGTTGATGAGTCCTTTTGAAATGTAGGCATGATTTTCTCCAAAATCCTAGATGCAAGGCCAAGCAACTCACTATCTTCTATATGGGATTTCAAGATTTCGTCTCTGGCCTTAGCTTGTGCAATAGAGGCCAATTTCATCTTCTGTATCGGTGACAGAGTATCAAAATTAATTGTTCCTTATATTATATCCTAATCTTCTGTAACTTGTTTATCTCTCTCCAAAATTTCTTTCACTGCTCCTGCAGTGTCTCTTGCCCAATGTGATGTTTCTAATTTATGCTCTTCAAGGCCTCCATCTTCTCCCTTTTTGGAGTCAACCACATTGTCTTGCTCATCATTTTCATTATTTTTCTCTGCTTCTTCCTTCTCTACATCATCATCAGAGGCATCTTTGCTTTTATCTATCTCAGAAATGTCTTCCGCATTATTTTTCAAAGGATTTTGTGTATCCTCAGTAGTAGTATTATCAAATTCCTCAACATCCAGAATGGAAGAATCAATTACATCACCAGTTTCCTTTTCTTGATCTTCCTTCATCATTTCTTCATCTTCTTTATTCAATATTTCTTCTTCCAGAATGGAGACATCATCTACTTCAGTTTGTTGCTCATTTATCTGCAACTCTTCATCATTCAGAATTGATGTGTCATCAGTATCAATAGTTTCTTCTGTAACTACATAAAACTTGTTCTTGTCCAGTGCTTTCTTTACAATTTGTTTTTTTTTCTTTAACAACTTCATCAATGTCTCCAATCATCAGCTTATTCATCCTTTTCTTACTTCTAAATTCATTCTTGACTTCTTTGAAAATTTTATCAGCTTCCTTTCTGGAGATTATGGGACACAGACTAGATAATATATGTTCCCTTAGCTCCAAATCTTGTGCTTTGGCATCTTCTTTTCTTATTTCGAGAATGTCTCTTAAACTCTTAGGAACTTCTGAAAAAATCTCCACTAGTGCTCTGTTGAATACATTTAAGTATTTATAGTAGCATCCTCTAAAATTCTCTTGTCAGCATCACTGCAATGATCATAAAATTTAGTTATTGGCTTTAGGTTTCCATCTATAGTGATTGACTTAACGATGTCTTCTGCAGAAGGAGTATGCTTCTCAACATCAATCTCTAACTTATGCCTTTTACTTGGCTTTTTGCTTCCAGACGGCTTCTCCTTAGACACTTTAACAGCTTTAGTGCCTGAGGCCTTGAACTCTTTAACTTCACTATCTGAGTCAGTTTCTTCTTCATCCTCCTTCTCCACACTAACATATGTTCTTTTGCCCTTTACCTTTGTCCTTTTTCCTTCCTTACCGGTAGGTTTTTCTTTGGATTTTTCTGCAACAGGTGATGTACCAGAGGTTGAACTAGAACTCCTAGTAGTCCTTGACTTAGAGGGGGATTTTGCTGGAACACTTCCCTGTTCCTTGTCCTACTTTTCCTTCTCATCTTTCTTTGTCCTTTCCCTGAATTATCTCACAGCTTTCTTGGTAAGGCCTAAATTCTCAGCCAACTGCTCAACTTCTTTCCTCACAGTCCTTTTGATTTCAGGAGCCTTGAATTCAAGATGCAATTTTAGTGAAATCTCTTCATATGTTCCAAATCTCTCCTCAGCTGGATCCCTAGGCTGGCTCCGCAGATGTTGTGCATATAGCTACAATACACGTCCATCCACTTCGTACCCCATGGGCATGATCCACACAACTCTAGGCTCCACTGCTTCCATTTTGCACTGATCAACAATAACCATAAAATAAATGGTGTCTTTGTATTTTTCAACCACAGTCCTAGGTATTCTATCCCTAGCCTGCATTATACTCTGGAAGTTTTTGAAGAATCCCCAAAGTGTAATTTTTTGTGCATCATAATTACCCAAATAACTCAAATGATTTCTAATGTGAATTTCTACTAGTTTGTCATTAGACCAATATATATTCTTATTCCCAGGGAGCTCACTCAAGAAATAAAAGAAGAGACACATAATTAGCGTACTAAATTTGAATGAGTACTTCTTGTCCTTCTTTATCTTGCTTAAATTCTCCATAAGTTGGTTCAGCAACAGTTCATAGAGATCATAGTCTACATCTTCTTTTACCATCTGATATGCAGTATAGATGGTTGTTCTGGACACTAAATTTTCTCTACTAGAGAAGTATATCTTGTATCCTATCACCATTGATGTGAATATGATCCCATGATCCTCTATATCATTTATAGTCATAGTTCTCTAGTCAAATTTTGATCCAGTTGCCTCTGTGACTTCCTAGTTCTTCACAACCTTCAACTGAGGCAAAGTACTGGTTGAATTCAACCCTGTAACTTCCCTTATTGCATCTTTTTTATCTTAAATCGATGATTCAGCTATAAAAATTCATCATGGATATGGCTCAAGACATACTGGACCCAATCATCCTTTGCAAAATTTGGAAACTCAACAAATTGTATGAACTTCTTGTCTTTCAGGGCTTTGTACTCTGGTTTGAGCTCAAAATCTTCATCTTTTAAGTGATTCATGAATAGATTAGCAAACCTTGAGTCGCTATGCTCCTCCAGAGGCACATGAATGTAAGCCCTAATATCCTCTGTGTGAAGAACTCCATATGGAACACCAGAAAATGCTCCCATCAGATCAACTTCAGTGGACTTGAAAGGGTGCTTCTTAAACTTTGGCCTAGGTCACTCAATGATATTCACAACTAGAGGTGTAGCCATTTCAAAATGATCACAGGTTCAAAGCTTCACAGCAAAATACCTTTTTCTCCATGAGATTAGGGTTAGCTGACTAATTCACTTATCGCACTTCAAATCTTCAAAATCTCAACTTAGGCGCTCTTCTGCTTGCTCTCTTTGAATGCAAAGTGATTCAAATGTTGAGTAAATGACCTTTTATGCTCCACAAAACCTAGTTTTCCATTGTAATAAATGCTTTGCCCTAATTCATCCTGTTACACTATTTCTAAATATAGTAAATCTTCAATTGCTCCACAATCCATCGCATTAGCTTCTTTTCTTCCAAATTTTTCTTCAACAGATCTGCAATAGTCTTCTTTACCTTCATTAATCATGCCAAATTTAGGCACCCACTTACTGGTAGGGGGAATTAGATTTTCAATCCAGCTCCCCCTGAGCCAAAGCTCCTGTTTCAATTCCTAGAGGAATTATCACCACCGGATTCCAATGTCAACCCATCACCATCATTCACTACACTTTTCTTCACCCATGTTTTTTTCATTTCATTCTGGATCTCATTCACATCTACTTTGCCCTTGCCTTTGTCCATCTTCTGCTCTATTCTTCCTTTACCAACCTATGAGTTCTCCTTTTTGCTTCTGCAAAATTTAGCAATATGTCTGGAATTGTTGCAGTTGAAACACAATCTTATTTTTCTGACAATTACATGTTGGAGCAGGTTTAGATCTACATTGCATTGCAATATGCTCAAACTTGTTGCAAGTAAAACATCTTCCATTGAAATCTTGTTTGTCCTTTGGAGGATTCCTTGATCCACTCCTATAATCCTCAACCTTATGACCTATCTTTTTGCAATTAAAGCATTGACCGGAGAAAGATAATGCATTTTGATTCACTTTACTTTTGCATTGATTAGCTCTGTGACCATACTTATTGCATTTAAAACAGTTACCATTGAAAGATGGATACCTTTGAGCATTAGGTTGTCTTATCAGAGGCCTTCTAGGATTCCTTCTTTGATTTCTTGCTTCAAGATTTCTTTGACCGAATCCAGAGGTTTCACCTTTCTCAAATCCCAGACCATGCTTATCATCTGCCTTCTTCGAGATATCAAGCAGCACCTCAAGTTTACCTGAGCTTATCTTGAACTTATCTTTATATTCATTTGCAACTTCTAGGTCATGTTTGAGAATCGCAATTTGTCTTTCAAGTTGTTCCTCATTATCCCTGGTTTCTTGTACATCAGACTCTAGATGGCCAATTATTTTGTCTAATCTGTAGTACTCTTCTATTCTTTCTTTCAGAGACTGACTTAGGTTTTCTTCAGTATTCTTCCTTTCCTCTATTTCCTTGGTTAGCCTCATCACTCCAGATTCCATCTCATGTTTTAATACAACTTCTTTTTCCAGCTTCTCATATTCCTTTGATTTTTCCTTCAGAGCCTCATCCATGCCATTGTCTTCATTCTAATTTGCTAACCGCTGAATTAGCTCCCTTCTCTTTTCCATGGATTTGCTCAGTTGCCCTTTTAAAGTCTGAATGAAAGCCTCAACATCTGTAAGATTCTCTTTCAATTCTTTGACTTCTGCTCTGGAATGATCAAAATCTTCTAAAGCAACTTGAAGTTGTTCATTGATGCCATCAAAATACTTAGATGAACCCATTGAAATACCTTCCCAGATCTTCCTCAAGCTGTTAAACTTCTTCCAAGGAACTAAGCTCTGATACCAATTGTTGAAATTAGGACAGACAACTGAAAGGGGGGGTGAATCAGTTGTCTCAAAACTTTATCTTTTTCTATATTTAATCTTATTTAAAACTTATTAACAAATTAATGATATAACCATGAAAGCATGAATCAACAACATGAGCAGAAACATAATCAACACACATAACACTAGGATTTTTACGTGGAAACCCGGTTAAGGGAAAAACCATGGTGGGGGTTAACCCACAAGATTTTATACTTTGTTAAAAGTATTACAAAATGGGAAGGCACATGCCTTCGGGTGCATTGCCTAGAGCTCACTGCTCAAAGGAGGCTCACTACCTACAAGATCAATTATAAGAGTTCACTGAAATGTTTGACTTGAAGAAAAGCATCTAACTATGCAAAATTATAGTTCCGGTTAAGCTCAGTACACTGACTTTACACACTTCATCTCTTTCTGCCCTACTTTACTATTCTGCCATGATCCAGAGCTTAGATCTCCTTGCTTCGCACTTGATACTACCATACTTCGCACCTATCCCTTCATATTATCACTCTCCCATTCCAAAATGCTCAAATCCATCGATCATATATATCTGCTACATGAAATTACATCAACTGTAGTCAGCCTTAAGAAAACTTGGAAACTATTTCAAGAACAATGTTCTATCTGCTGAATCCATGCACAAACATCAATGCGGACCAAAACTTATGTATCCAAGTTACCTCACATGTAGGAAAATACAATTGGATCTCATAAATTACTTGACCAACCACTTCTCTTCATCCGCACAAGGATCAAACACCTAGTCGGCCTATTCTTCACTGGACTGAATTGTTTAACCAAAACCCAATACTCAGATGCTTGTAACTTACAATCCCTTCATCACTAGAGGCTAAAATCTTGGATTTAGGTAGCCCTGACATCTCCTAATATTCCCTCATATTTACAGCTCAATATGATTACCTGTGGAGAAATGCGGACCAAAATGTTGAACCCTGTCATATGCTATGTTTCTGTCTATCTAGACTTAGACAAAGTTGTAGTTTGACTTCTAGTATGATCCACTAATACAATGCCGATGTGTAAGAAAGATTTAGTTGCCATCAATGACAACACCTGACATGCCTAGCAGTGTCTCTTGCCAACAGAAGGAATCAACTTTCTTTTCCACTAGCCTGATTCAAACCCTTTAATCGATCTGCTTATGCAAACACCATAAATCAAGATTTTCCACTGGTCAATCGACCCTTCCCTAGCATCGCCCTGTTCTCCTCCTTTCCCCCAATTTCAAACTCTCTTCCCTTCTCTCTATTTAGAAGACCAAAATTTTCTATCTCTCCAAATAGAGCGGCTCCTCTAATAGTCGATCTCTCCTCTCTAGAAAAAACCCCAAACTCTATCTATGGTGACCGGATAAGAAGAACCATTGTAACTTCCATAACCATACATGTGCAACGAGAAAGGAAGATTCAAGAATCTTGATGTCAAACAAAAATGGCCACATGTCGCAGAGATACAAGGAAACAGAAACTAGCAAAAACTAAAATTGCAAAACCAAAATTGATGGGGAATGATGCCTCTGCATCACAACTATCAATCATCAATTGCATTTTTTGTCGGTTCCATATAATAATATAATAATATTAAAATCTATACTTATATTAAAATTGCATTATAAAAAAGAGTAAGACCATTCAAGGAATCAAGTTCAATAATAATAATAATAATAAAATTAAAATATAGGTAATATGTACATTATGGTACATTGGTACAAGTGTTTTGCTTTCATTTACAACTTTACATATTCTTATTTCTCAAAAATATATTTTGTTTCTTTAATCCTTGACAAGAGATACTTTTCATAAATAACTCACCATAGTCCAAAACTAACCTATTTACTAGTAATGTTTTAGAGATTTCTTCCAACATATACTTTGACAAAATGTCAATAAAGTTGTCACCAAACATTCATGCCTCATACATACAACAAAGCTCATTTTTTGTAGTAAAGGAGAATTAGGTGAACTAGTTCAATTTATAAATAGAATGCACTACAAATTGTACTCCACACTTTGGTTCTAATAATTAGTTCTATAATTTCTTGGTTGCTATAATTAATTGTTCGTCCATAGTACTATCCATCTTTGTTTAAAACCAACAACACCAACTCTTGAAATATGATGCTTGCCTTTAAAAATGATTTTATTTCTTATTCCTAGGTCTTGCAAATAGAAATCATGTTGCATAATACATGCTAGTGTTTACATTAGAAAAATAAGATGTTTAGTATTACTATGCAAGTTCAACTAAAAAGTTTTATAAAACATAAACCTTAAACTAATGACAACATTAGAAATAGAAGACATTGATGTATACACCTTTAAAGTTAAGAAGATATACCTTATGTGCTACCATTTTTTCATTTTTAATTTTATTGTCTCTCTAAACTCCTCTAATAAATCTGTTAAAATGAATCATAAATTTCTGAATAATTCTCTAAACCTTGTTTAGAATATAAGGATTAGTGCATTAATTTTCACCATTCATAATGGCATATCAATATTCCATATCATTAATTTTTATTATTTATATGTTCACTTTATGGGTTGGTAGTTGAAGATTATTCAAAAATTATTAACTTCACTTGGATAGGTTAATTTTCTTCACTCTCTTATCTGCATCATCTAATGAATGAAGATCAATGACTAAAATTCTAGTTTGAGGAATAATTTGTTAAGGCAATGTTTGGTGGAACAAATCTTGAAATAAACCATCAACTGTTTGATTTCTTTAGATCAACAATGAGATGTTTTGAGATACATTTGGTTATCTTTCCCATGAAGATCATTCACTTTTGCATTAATGTAATTGTGTGAGTTTCTATTCGGCATCGTAAGATGAATGACGATCAATAGTTGTAGTATAATTCTAGAATGCAAACCAAATAAGGTAGGTATTGGTAAATTAAATTTTGGAATCATCTGGGACCTATTAAATTGGTTTAAGATAATAGTTGATATTTGTTGAGATCAATTTTGGAAGTCCCATCATTCTAATAACATCATTTTTGATAAGTTTGAATAATTACCATCGATTGTCATTCACTTTTGCATTAACGTAATAGTGTGAGTTTCTTCTTAGCATTGTTAGATGAATGATGATCAATGGCTATAGTATAATTCTAAAATGCAAACCTAACAAGGTAGATATTGGAAAATTAAATTTTAGAATCATCTATGAGATATTATATTGGTTTAGGACAATAGTTTAGATTTGTTGAGATCAATTTTGGAAGTCCCATCATTCCAATAACATCATTTTTATAAGTTTGAATAATTACCATTCTAATGTCCATATACATAAAACCTTTTAATAATTTGTAAGTGATGGTGATGAATTAAATGAAGTTTCAAGTCATCATTATTTCATCCTTTAGGAACCAAGATGACTCCTCTCATGATTTTTGGTTTTAAAACTCCTTAAAGTTAAGAAAACTTCCAAATGTGAAAGCTACAAATTCAATCCAAAGAGCTTGGAGTACATTCCATAGACCTCATAATGCATGTCCATCATCCCTCGCAATATTTTTGACAAGGAAATTTGTGCAACTTTAACCTCTTTCTTTAGGTTTTATCCTAAAACATTTAGGTTGTAGTACTTTCTTTTGAGATTAAGAAATTTAGAAAAGTAAGAAAATGATCATTGTTAAATGATTTATTATAAAAATTTATAATTCAACTGCTACAAGTTGTAACACCTATTGGAAGAGAGTACATGCATATCACTTGTGGGTTGTTGTAGAGTGATTATATTCATTTTCTAGGTAAGAAAAATCTTATATTCCTTTCTATAAGTCTCGAATTCCAAACTTTCAGTCTCAAGGTTATATTTAATTTGATAGAAGCAGAAGCATGTCTATGGCTAGTAGTAGTTCAAAGGCTAAGGATAATAGTAAAAATCATATCTCATATACTGAATTGGTTAAAACCCCTAGTTTTATTAATGAATTTTGTGATATTTATTATCACATAATCACTCATAAGGGCCACCAAGATCTTAGATACATCTCTCACAATAAGTCACAAAATACTAATCTTCTTGATCATAAATGTGCTAGTGCGCCATGGGTGGTTGGATTGGGATGCACTGATTTTACATGAGGTTTTGCATTTCCCATAAATAGACATGGTATGTGCATAGATTTATGATAAAAATAGAAAAGAAATTATTTATAGAGATGCCCAAGAAGAAATATTGTCCATTATTGAGGGAAATATTGCTCTATAAGTTGAAGCAATTACAAATACTCCAATGCCTAGATTGTTGATGACTTGTAGGATTACAATCAACTAGGATCAAAAATTTAGAATTGGTTGACTTGTACTTCATTGAATATACTATGCTAAGATTTTATGGATCAAGAGTAAAGCCTCATAGACTTCTAATACATGTGACATAGATGTTTTTTCCTTGAATTGTATATAGTAGATGGACATTACAAATCAACTATATTTTGTTAGTTAGAAAAAGAAGAGCTTATTTCCTTCATTGGATTTTTCATGTGAAGGGTTCACATTTGAGAGAAAAGCATTCACTATATGGCACATAAAATTTTAGAAATTTTGAATTTTCATGTTGGCTCTTACTAGTAGTATGGTGCATGTGGGGTGATTAAAGCAAAGGTAGTTTCCAATAAGAACTCTGCCAATAAAATTTAACATCAAAGTTAACCTAAGCTAGAAAGATTAAAAGAAAAGGACTCTTGGGATGAGGTCAAAAAAGTAATGGAAGAAATTCCTACTGAGAAAGAAATTACTTTTGAATAGTTGTTTATAGAAATGTTTGGTTTGTAATTGTATCCTCAAACAACAACTAGGAGATACAAAAAATGTATATGAAGGTTGCCAAGCAGTATTTTTACTCAAGCATATCAGAATCTCTAGATAAATGATGTGTAGATGTTGATTGGACATATTAAAAAATAACTACCTTCTGGTCTATGAGGAGGAATCTAGGAAATCCAAAAGCTACTTGTGGGATATCCTAGAAAATGAAGAGTTTATAAAATTGTGGGATGCAAAGAATCCCTTAGGGAATTATAATTCTAATTTACTAAATATAATTATGGGAAGGAAGAAACTGGATCTCCCATAGAATGTCATTGGAGATTACTAATACAAACTTCTTGTGAATGAAACCACCAAAAGAAGTATAGGAGAAATTATAGCCCAAAAAATGGGTTATGAAGGTAGTGGTTTGGGTTCATCAAGACAAAGTAATCAATAGGCACTAGAGGTAAAACCTAGAAGACTTGTAGATATGTGAGGTATTGGAGCTAATGAGTAAGGCTCGCTGCATAGAAGTGGTGCTAGTACAATTTAGTTTGTTTTAGCTTTAAATACTTAGTATCAAATACTATCACAACTACAAGGGTCTTCAAATCCTCAATCTAAGTTATAAATTAAACATTCAAGTGGTAAAAGAGGTGGTAGTGGGTCTAGTGCTATTGGTGGTGATGGTAAAGGTAGTAGTAGTGTTCAACAAGTTCCATATAAATATAATATTCAAAAGAGTTCAATACAGGCAAGTATTACACACCAACAAGGCCATGAGAAGAAGTAAAAGACGATGAAAAAACTAAGTAATCATTTGCATAGTATCTCCACCTCAAAGGAGTTAATTGTAGTAGGCACACCTCCTATTGGTAGTGTGACTAAGACAAGAATGATTCTTTAGCATAAAATAAAGGCCACCATAAATCTAATTACTCCTCCATTCAAGCATGAGCCGGTTATGCTAGCAGTTGTAGGTTTTGATTACAAAGTTGAGTTTGCCCAAAGATTTCAAAGAGATAAAAGAACAAAGAAATAATTACTAGAGGCTACTATAACTTTATAGTTTGCAATAACCAAGGTATTTCCTACATATGACCTAGAGAAAGATATTGTTAGGTTTAGGTGCCATTAACCTTACAATTATATGCATATTGTATGTGTCTCCAACACTCTTGGAATGATTAAGTTTAGATGCATGTGAGCTGTTGAGGGATAATATTTTATTATTATTCTCTTAGGAATCTTGAATATTTTTGTAATGTCATTAATAAGAAGACTACATCTAGTAGGTCAATAGTGGGAGTTGGTTGATCCCACAATAGTGCGTCCCACTTATGGGACATCCTAATTTTTACTTGAAATCACACATTTTTAAAAAAAATTAATGATTTAAGCCTATATATGTTCCATCTAAGGGGGTTTGATTGAATAGGGTTATATCAAACCCCCTTAGATAAAATCCCCTTGGATATAACCCCCTAGGCTTAAATCAAACCCCCAATAGAATCTCCTCTACACCTATCAAAATGCTGACAAAAATTAATTTGTTTTCACTTTTTGGGGATCAAATGAAGTCATTTGGAAATTTAATTTTGTAATTATGTAGCCCTTATTATTAGCCTTCCAAAAATTATAGTATATAGTATGTTTTCTTTAATATTATATTTTTAATTTTTTTTATAATGGATATAGGTCTATTATGAAAAAACAATGACCTGTATTCAAGAGACTAAGAAAAATAACAAATAGTGTTAGAAAAATCTCAAAATATTCATTACACTACACATAGATGTCCTTATTTCAATGAAAAAATAAAAAGAAAAAAAATTGATATATATGCTAAGAGAAATGTGTTCCTGAAAAAAATAGGTTTGAAATTTTTGTTAGTACTAATTCAAAAATTAATAATAAATAAAATATTTGATAAAATATTACCAAAAGATATCCATGCACTATATAGTTGAGTTAATGGTCTAATTCCAATAAATTATGAAAAAAAAATTAGTGAAAGTCATGCATTATGGAATAATATCACTCAATAAAAAATAATAGAAAACATAAAAATTGATTAAAAAATAAAAGTAAAAAAAATGATAGAAATAATTCTTTAAAAAATTAAAAAAAAAATAGCTTTAATCTACATAGAAAATTCCACAACTCATTAGTTTATATCATCCTTAAATTCTTGACCATTTGTTCCCAACAATTGACACAAAATGAGAAATGTTGAAAATGCTAATTTTGAGCGTCCCAATTTGGCCAATAAGTGGGACACACTATTGTGTTGTCACTCGGTTACGACTGCAATTCTTCAATGCAATTTGACTTTCTCTCTCCTAGACACTAAGCAATTACATTTGTGAGAGTGGAGAATCTTGTTATGATGGGTGCCGGGTCCACTTGAGTTAGTGGCTTCATTTTGGAGCACTAGACTTGGGAGTGGTGTCTGCCGGGAGTTATGGAGTCAAAGATGCCTTCTGCAATTGATGTCTATATTGAGTGCTTGAGTAAATGCATTATGGAGGTATTGGTTTTTTCCTTGTGTTAGCTAAGGAAACTACATAGAGCCAACACTCTAGAGTCATAGGGTTGACTCCTCTCTTGAAAGGAGATTTCATGATCTCCTAAAGGACTCTGGGGTACTAGGTCTTGGTGTTACCAGATAACTTAGAGGTGAATGAAGTATTGTTTTAACATGGAGCCTATTTAGAATTCCTTGTGAAGCTTCTTATTGGTCATGTTCAAGGTGATATATATGAGAGAGAGAGAGAGATAATTCATAAGATGTGACCCATTTATATAATGCATGCATGAAAACAAGTAGGAGATTTGTGTACATCATTTCCTAAAGATGTTTCCTCTATTAAAAACAAAATAGATGCATAGATTTGCATTTGAATATACAAGCCAAACATAGATTACATATAAAAGCTAAAGATTGAATTGTAGTAAACTAAAACATTTTTTAACTTATTAAAAGAAAATACAAAAGAATAAAGGGTTAGAGGAGGTAAACCTATGTTGTCTCTATTGCAAGTATGTGACTAATTGGTGTTGTCATTGATTTCAACATATCAGTGTTGTCATTGGTGTCAACTGTGCTCTTGTTTTGATGCTTGCTTGTAATGAATTAGATGCTTTGTATTTGCCTATGTAAGTATTGGAGATCCTGATATTGAGGATATTGAGAAAATTTGCTTCTCTGGTGGAAATAATGTGTTGCAAAATATCTTTGTCCACAGAAGAACAATCCAATAGATTGCTCTGCATTTCCTATAAAATGAATATCTTTGTCTGCGGATTGGAACTTTTTTAGAGGCATGTCTGAAGATTCTATGTTTCAAGTTTGAGCCTCTGGTATGAAGATTTGAGTGAGTAATGTTCACCAGAGTAAAAACTGATTTTTCTATACATTCACTGGTGATAGGGAGAACATATTTTCTCCACATTCCTCCGCATTGAAGTATTATGATCTGTGGTTCTAGAGTTAAGTATGGGATGATGATAAGTACATCCAACTCCAATGGTTCAAGATTTGGTGGTCTGCAAGCTATCTTTTCTCTTGACACTAGCTAATAGTGTTGTTTATGTGCTCCAGTTTGAAGAATCTTCTTGATAGAGTGGTTAGAGATTATGTGGTTGTTCCTGATGATTACAATGTGCTTGTGGATGTCTCCTGGTCATGTTCCTACCTTTGGATTGGTCCGCAGAGAGAAATTTGGATCATGGGTGAAGATTGTTCGTAGAAGACTTAATTTTAACACCAGTCTTGGTCGACTTGGTTGTTTTCATTACTTGTGGAGCTGTATTGATGATTGTGGAAGCATGTCATGACGTGGAAGATTGCATTTGAGTCCTAGCTAAGGCATAACATGATCCGCATACATCTTTACCTTAGAAAATCTTGTTTAGATCCAGACCTATTTCTATGTATGTTTGTAATGCTGACCTTGATGTGCATTCCAAGGTTGATGAATTGTATAAAAGCATGTAAAGAAGTTGTGAAAATTACATTGAAGAGGGAAAATGAAAAGATAAGTGTGAAGGTGTAAAAAGAGAAGAGCAAAGGAGCTATACTATGCTTCAATGGAACTGAATCTAGGCATGGAGTAGATGCTATCAATTAGTTCACAAATCCTTGGCAGTGAGCCATCCCTTGGTAGTGAGCCACCCCTTGGTAGTGAGCCGATCTTGGCAGCGAGCCTTAACATTTGCAATGTCGAAATCAGACCAACACACGTGTCTTACATGACATGTTTCATTTCCTGAAACCAGACACTATCCTTCGTGTTGCTCTAGGGATCCATCGTTCCCTACCATGACAACATGCCTACCATGTTGGTCTAGGGATATATTGTTCCCCACCATGACAACACTGTCGTATATCGTTATCACTATATTGTTGGTTTACCGCTTTACAGGGGCAAATTCCTTGTTTGTTCTTGAATAATTTGTGCATACTTGCTTACTTGCTTGTGTATGTCATCATTCTATCTTGCATCATGTATCATTCGGCTCTTTCTTCAACAAATTTCTTCAAACCTAACCAAGTTTTCCCTTCGTCTTCGTGAGATTGTCCGTCTCTCGTCCTTTTGCCTTCTTCCCATCCAATCTCCTGAGGGGGCATTCTATCGTCATAACCTATACTAGGGGCAAACTGGGGCATGTATCATTATCAGACAATCTTTTCTTTGAAACAATGTCGTAAACTGCATTGCATCAAAGAGGGGCAAAATGTATACGCCTAAAAATGACATGATTCAGTCTAAATAAATATTCTTAATATTTATTCCATTCTAGTTCTTCTATCAATAAATAAATTTATTTATTTGATTCACATTCCTCTAAATTAATTAAATATTAAAATATTTAATTATCTCTTCTAAAGTCAAAATTAAATAAATTCCTTTATTTAATTAAATTCTTCCAAATAATTAAATAATTCTTAATTATTTAATTAAATCAAATCATTCTTCCAAATTTGAATAAATCAATCAAATTTATTTAAATCCTCTCAATCTCTAAAAATAAAATACAATCAAACATTTTATTTATTCTTCCAAATCATGCACAACAATTAAATAAATTTATTTATTTAATTTGCTTTCTTATCATTCTAAATTAAATAATTCCAATTATTTAATTGTCTCTTCCAATAATATCTTCTCTAAATTTAAATAAATCAAATATTTATTTAAGTTGCTTTTTCTTCTAAATTGAGTTATCCCGAAATATAATTCAAGCTTTTTTACACATGCAATTAAATATTCCTAATATTTAATAAAGCAAAATATCTTCTTATTCTCATGCAAATCCCTTCTTGTTTTAAATCACTTAACTGATTATTATATTCTTTTAAATTCTTTAACTCATTCTTCTATTCTTAACAAATCCTCTCATGCAAAAGAAAACAAGACACATGTCTTCTTCTTATTCGTTGCACGTTCCTCAACTATTCTCAATCGTTGATCTTCTCATTCTTTCTATACCGTCGATCTTCATTCTTCCATTTGTCAACACTGTGCCCCCAATCTTTATCAAGACCAAAGAAAGATAGAGGAAAGGAAGATTAGGATAGATAGACTGGATAGTATAGGTAGGATAGGATAGGAAATGGTACGGAAGCAAACTAATAGGAGAAGGGTGATAGGCTGATGAGACAAGGTGCCCCCAAGTGTAGGTGACATAGAAGACCAACTTACACACGATGCCTATTTGCCAGGTTTTCATCATGGTACTTATCCAAGGCCCCTGTTTGCCAGATTTTCACCATTGGACGAAGGGTTTTTTCTTTACTTTTTTCATTTTTTTTTGAATAGGAGAAGGCGAATACAGAAGGGAGAGACTCAAGTATCTAGTTCCTTGAAAGGTGATAGTCCCACTAGAAGGATGTCATCGCATGGACCATGTCAAGTGTTCCCATAGATGTTGGTAGGTGATTGCATGAAAGTGAGATGGAGAATGGTAGATAACAGTTTATGGAAGGGTGTGATAGTGGATGATGATGCAGAATATGGAGGAAAGGCTTATGCAAAAGCATGGACCATAGGAATAGGATGAGGAAGACATGTAGGATAATAGTGGAAGGAAGGGGAGATGGAGGTATATGAAAATGTTTGTGGGATGGAAGGGAATCATGACCAACAGTTGCACATACCATGATAAACATTGAAGCTGGTGATGGGAAAGTAGTGTAGGAAGCAATGGAGACTTTTGCTTGTGGATGAATGACTTAGGCATGTAGGGATCCACATAGATTGAGTATTTTTCTAATTTTTTCTTGTCATGTGGGATGGAAGAATTTGAGACTTTTGGATGGAATGGGAGAAAGTGGATGGTTGAGATTCTTGAGAGGTAGATGCCTCATGTAACTTGAGGGCTTTTTACTTAGGTACCCAAACCATTTTGTTTTCAGATAGTACCTGTGAAGGTATGGGCTGGGGTGTTTGCAACTTTTGAGCATCTTTTGGAGTAATCATTTGTTGGATGCGGACCCACACCTTTTTCAGCTTGGTGTATAGGTGTGTGGGTGTATACAGCTCTTGAGAAGGATGCTTCTTTAATTCTTGGATTTTGTATCCTAGGTCATGAGGACTCTTAGGATTTTTAATTTGATAGGTAGAGGTATCTAAATGTTTGTCGTTGAAATCTTTTGGGATGGCGGAAATAGAGTTGGTAGAAGCTCTTTGTTTAGACAACATGTGCATTTGTTGGCCATCATTGGGAGTATTAGAGAATTCATAGACGGAAGGATAAGGTATTGGAAGAAGTGGTGGTAGAATGTATGGAGGGATATTAGGAGTTGGAAGTAGCAGAGGTAGATTGGATGGTGGGAGGTGTATGGTCACATGCTTTTGACAATTGTAGGATGATGGAGGTGGAATGGCGACATATGTTTTGGGGATTTGAAATGATTTGCATTGGAAAGTGGAGGATTTAGAAGGAGTGGAGGAGTACCAACATCTTGAGATTGTTCACCTTGGGGTGTGTATCCAAGGCCATATAAAGGAGGAGGAACATTGACATGGATGGGCTCCAAATACCTTGTTTGTGAAGGCCTAAGCCTTTACCTTAATAGTTCATATGTTGGAGTATGTGTTGGACAGCGGGATTATGTGTAGGTGGAACACTAGACACAAGTTCTTTATTGGATGGAGAAGATGAGATAGAGGATAATGCTTGTTGGTTTTCTAAGGAGGAACACTCATGAATGAAGGTGGTAAGCCCAAGGATATACGATGGTGGATTTGCAGCATGGTCGATAATGGACGGTAGAGGAGGATTACTAGTTTGATCTTCTACGCTTGCTTGGGAGGCAAGTGTCTCATCAAGGGAAGTGGAAGTTGCTGGATCTTGGATAGGAATAGATGGGGTTATAGGCTCAAGACCATGGAACGCATAAAGTGGGCTCAGAGGATCATCATGGTCTGCTTGATCATAGATAGGCTCTTCATCATAGATGGGATCTTGATCATAGATAGGATTTAGCGTGATGGGATTAAGGTGCTCGTGTATAGGTTCTTCATCAACAATAAGATCTTGATCATAGAAAAGACATAGGTTATGGAGGGGCCGAAATTAGATCTCTAGCTCATGCATAGGATCAAGTTGCTCATGGATAGCTTCTTCATCAAAGGTAGTATCTTGATCATGGAAGAGATATAGGTTATGCATGGTTGGAAATTGGATCTCTTGCTCATGTATAGGTATAGGATTATCGAAAAGATAGAGGTTATGTAAGGGTCGAATGGGAATGCTTTGATCTTGATTTAGACAAGGGGTTGATGTTTCCACATGCTCTAAAGTGTGCTCTTGACATAACTCTTGATGTGCTTGAATTAGAGTGGAGATAGAAGACTCTTGGATAGGATCTTGGTCAACAACATGAAGGTGTGACAGACCTTGACTTTGGTGCATGGTAGGAGGCTCTTTGATAAGCTCAAGGAATTGAGGATCACATGAAGGGGTGGTAGGATTTGACATATTATTGGAAGTATCTTTTGTAAGGTCAAGGACCATATTTTGAGGACATGGTTGACTCTCTGCTAGTAGCCCTTGGATCACATCATTGGTAGGTGTATGGATAGGTGAATGAGGGGATTTTGCTTTCTCCCTAGCTTTTCTCTAGTTGTATAAACTTGGAAAAACTCTTTTCCACAAATCATCCGAGGATTCCTTGGTTGTCGATTTAGAGCTTGGGGAACTCGATGGCGATGTTGGCATAGGACTGGTATGTTTTGGAATATGTGTCTTAGAAGATGGTGAAGGAGGACTAGTAGACAGAGTGGTATACGATTTCCAACTTGAGGTGGTGCTTGCCTTGTCATGAGTATCATTAAGATGGGAAACAGAGGTATGAGTTTGGGGCGAGGCGTAGCTAGTACTGACATGTTCAACTTGTAAGATTGCCATTTCTTGTTGTATGACTTGGAGTTCTTGAGAAATTGCTATACGACCTTGGGGTGAGGTGTCTAAGGTTAATTGCAATTTCAGGTATTTGAGTTCTTGAGCAAGCTCTTCTAATTCAGTTATCATCTCCACAGAAACTGACACAAGAACGAAATGGGTACTCAGAAAGGTCAAAAATTTTCTCGCAAAAGACGCGCAAGTACTCACTGTTATGCATGCACTGTAGAAACTGGTAAATGCGTAGGAAGTCAAGATATATGCGCTGGGCTGGTAAAATGGATATGCATTGGAATAGTCTACAAAAACGTGGAAAGTCACTGCAAATGCGCCGAAAGTCGGCACAGATGTGCAGGAACATAGGATGAATGCGCCGCTCTGGCTTTTCTCAATATTTTTGTAAGTTTTTGGATTTTTTTGGTGTTTTTGGTATTTTGGTTGCAAGAAGGTTTTTCTGATCTAATTTTCTAAATTTATGGCAAGAAAACATAGCAAACACAAAGAATTTTTATGGTTTTTTTATTTTTTTGTGATTTTTTTGACCCTTTTTTGACTAAAAGGAAAAACAAGTACAAAATCCTAAGCTCAAAATGGATTATAAGAGTTTTTGGCCACTAGAACAAGAGGTGTTTAATGAGGACAACCGTTCGAGTGGTTACATATGCGGCAGCACTACTCTCCGTTATGGAGTCTCCCAGCCTGCAAGGGTTGCGCCTTGGAGGGTTTTGGGGGAGGTTAGCTATTGGTGTAACACAACTTCACTCGTTGTTTGAAGCTTTCGCTCCAAACACAATTTATTTTTAGTGGCTTGGAAGGGCTTGGCGTCTAGCCTATTACCACTTAGGGTCGTCCCTACTTGGATAAGTGGTATCCAAGAGCAGGCCCCTCTAAAGGAAAAACATGTGCAAAAATGATACTTCTGGAATTTTGGTCACCCAAGATAGGGGAGAGCATAGGCCTGGTATCATTCCCAAAACATAGTATACAGTGGTTCTTTTCCCCTAGTTAAAATAAAAAAAACTAGATGAGCTATCTACTTGGGCAAGCACAACACTTTGAAGTGATTTGCAAGATAGCAATGGTCCAATTTTAACAAAGATAGGAATGATGAGTTCAATTTTATCCATGTAGCATGGATTGTTAACTTTGAAATGTTGGTCAATCGAGATAGCAATGGTTCAGTTTTAACCCAGATAGCAATGATGAGTTCAATTTTTAACCATGATAGCATGAGTTGTTAACTTTGAAGTGATGGTCAATCGAGATAGCAATGGTTCAGTTTTAACCCAGCTAGCAATGATGAGTTCAGTTTTATTCTAGATAGCAATAACTTTGAAAAGATAGCAGTGTTGCAATGCAAGAGAGCAATGATTCAATTACCACTTTCCTAGTTTAAAACTATGTGAGATTTGCATGAGAATTCATTTTACTTTTCCTTTTAGAAATCGCAATGTGAGCTAACAAGTGCAACTATATGAAAGTAAACCAGAACCTAGCCTGCAAAACAAATCAAGAGAGTTCCTGCAAAGACGTTAGCGTTAGCAAAAATCTTCCTAGAAAACCCTAAAATCACTGCCTACAATGGAAGCGCCGCTTCAGGGACTGGATGCGCAGAAACAGTCAACAGAAGCACTGTAAAAACACATGCATTGAAACAGATAGTGAATGCGCCGAAATAAGGTGTATATGCGTCGATCCTATGTATGTGCCGTCTCTGAGGGTAAAAGCACTGGAACAGTGTACATATGCGTTGCGTGAACAGATACACCATAACAGATCGTATATGCGCTGGAATAGTGGATGTATGCGCTGATTAAATGGATGCGCCATGACAGGTAATATATGCGTGTTAGGAAGTGACGTATGCGCTGTTTCCTCCTTTGTATGGCTTTCTAAACATAAAAACTTAGTTTTTGGTTAAATTTGGGGCTAGGCCCCACGGTGGGCACCAAAAATGTTTGGGGAAATTTGGATCAAACAATGAATATGCAATGATAAACAATATCAAATACCCAAAACTCAATAGAATAGTGAACTAAGAAGATTAAATCAAATAAGCAATGAATCAACAAAACAAACCTTCCTTACATCGAAACTTCCATTGTTGCCTATCAAAAATCATTCTTGTGTGTATGAAATAGGGCCCTTAGTGATTGCACTTCTTTGCTTTGTCAAGAATGTCGATTGAGAATGGCTATGGTAATGTCACAATGAAGAGAAGCTTCACAACGATGGTAGTGCGTAGTGCGTAGTAACAAAAAGCGTGATCACAAGAAATGAAAGAATTGGTGCCAAAGGCACGCTATAATTCCTGCAGAGTAACAATACTTAAAGCTTGGATGATTGAAATGGAAGAATGAGGTTTAATTTATAGACTTGGAAGAATGAAGATCGACGGTATAGAAAGAATGAGAAGATCAACGATTGAGAATAGTTGAGGAACGTGCAACGAATAAGAAGAAGACATGTGTATTGCTTTCTTTTGCATGAGAGGATTTGTTAAGAATAGAAGAATGAGTTAAAGAATTTAAAAGAATATAATAATCAATTAAGTGATTTAAAACAAGAAGGGATTTGCATGAGAATAAGAAGATATTTTGCTTTATTAAATATTAGGAATATTTAATTGCATGTGCAAAAAAGCTTGAATTATATTTAGGGATAACTCAATTTAGAAGAAAAGGCAACTTAAATAAATATTTGATTTATTTAAATTTAGAGAAGATATTATTGGAAGAGACAATTAAATAATTGGAATTATTTAATTTAGAATGATAAGAAAGCAAATTAAATAAATAAATTTATTTAATTGTTGTGCATGATTTGAAAGAATAAATAAAATGTTTGATTGTATTTTATTTTTAGAGATTGAGAGGATTTAAATAAATTTGATTGATTTATTCAAATTTGGAAGAATGATTTGATTTAATTAAATAATTAAGAATTATTTAATTATTTGGAAGAATTTAATTAAATACATGAATTTATTTAATTTTGACTTTAGAAGAGATAATTAAATATTTTAATATTTAATTAATTTAGAGGAATGTGAATCAAATAAATAAATTTATTTATTTATTTATTGATAGAAGAACTAGAATGGAAAAAATATTAAGAATATTTATTTAGACTGAATCATGTCATTTTTAGGCGTATACAATGATTAAATCTAAATAACAGTGAACAAGAGTTTGATGTGTTAATATTCATAAATGGTAAAATTTTTTAAGACAACTGATTCACCCCCCCTCTCAGTTGTCTGGTGCATTTCAACAATTGGTATCAGAGCAAGGTTCCTCGGAGGTAAGCTTAACAACTTGAGGTAGATCTAGAATGTCTTATAAGAAGGAAGCTCCACAGTTTGATGGAACGAATTATGCGACCTGGAAGATACGCATGAAAAGTCATCTGCTTTGTATTGGTTATAGAGTATGGAAAGTGACGGAGACTAAATATAGCATGCCTCAAAATGGTCTAAAAACTAAAGATGAAATCAAACAATATAAATTAAATATAAAATCTAGAGATGCTATGTAAAGTGCATTGACTGACTCTAACTTAATAAAGATCATGAATTATGAAACTACTCAAGAGTCTGGGAAAAGTTGGAAAATCTGTATGAAGGAGATAAATCTGTAAAGAGTGCCAAGTTGCAGGGACTAAAAGCTAAATATGAAGGTTTAAAGATGGGCGAAGACGAAAACATAACATCCTACATGCAAAAGATTGATGAACTTGTCATTGGAATCAAATCTATGGGAGGAACTATTGAGGAGAACGAAGTTGTGATAAAAATTCTTAGGTCATTACCTAAATCCTATAGTCACAAGGTAGCTACAATTGAAGAAGTAATGACTGTGAAAGAGGTCACCAAGGATCAGTTGCTAGGAAAGCTTACAACCTTTGAGATGAGAGAACTTGGTGATGCTCTGCTGAAGATTGAGACTGCTTTCAAAGCCAATACTTCAGAGAAGATCTCTAAAGCTGAAAAGTACAAAGTGGAACTTGATGATGAGCTCGATGAAATTGAAGCAAACTTTGTTGACAGACTACAAAGAGGTTCTGGTAAATTCAAAGGCAAATTACCTTTCAAATGTTTTACATGTGGTAAGGTTGGTCACTATGCTTCTAGATGTCCTGAAAGAATTGAAAGGAATGGAAAAAGATTTGAGAATAGACCTAGAGTTCCAAAGAAATGCTATTATGTTAGAGATCTTGATGATGAAGGTGTGACATATGATGAATCTAATGATGCTAGTACTAGTGCAAATGAATGCTTGTTTATTGCTATTAAAGAAGAACATGTATCTACTAATCCTACTAGTTGTGTAAAGGAGGAAAAACCAATGGAGGAAAGTACTGTGGTTGTTCAGGTGGGGAAAGATAAGGATGAATGGATTATTGATAGTGGATGTTCACATCACATGACTGGTGTCAAAAGTAAGTTTCTGAGTTTGGAAAAGTATGATGGAGGACTGGTTAGGTTTACAGATAATGCAGCTGGTAAGATTTGTGGGAAAGGTTCTATTTCTTTTGATGGAAAGCACAACACTGATAATGTCTTATATGTAAATGGTCTAAAGCATAATCTTTTGAGTGTTGGTCAGATGTGTGACAAAGGATATGATCTGAGATTCAAAGATAATGGGTGCAAAATCATGGAAAGCTCCAGAATAGTGACTGATACCGATAAGAAGACTAGAGGTAACATTTACCAGTTAAGAGGAACTAATGATTATTGTTTATTGGCCCAAGCATATGAGAGTTGGTTGTGGCATAGAAGAATGTGTCATATAAACTTTGATAATTTGGTGAAGATAAGTTCAAGTCAGGTTGTGAGAGATTTACCAAAGCTTGTGAAACCCACAAATACCATTTGTAAGGAATGTCAGTTGGGGAAGCAGACAAGACCAAGTTTCAAGACCAAAGAGAAATTTTCTACCGATTTGCTGGATCTATTGCATACAGATCTCTGTGGTCCTACAAGGGTGAGAAGTCTACAAGGTGAAGGGTACTTCATGTTGCTTATTGATGATTATTCTAGAATGACTTGGGTTACCTTTCTAAGAGACAAATCAAAAGCCCTAGAGAAGTTCAAATCTTTCAAGGCAATGGTTGAGAATGAAATAGAACTAAAAATTAAATGCTTGAAGTCTGATAAAGGAGGTGAGTTCACATCAAATGAATTCAACATTTTTAGTGAAGAGCAAGGGATAAAGAGACAGTTGTTTGCACCTAGGACTCCTCAGCAGAATGGAGTTGTGGAAAGAAAGAACATGACAGTTCAAGAGGCTACTAGGATAGTGATGAAGGAAGGAGATCTACCCGATGTTTTCTAGAAAGAAGTTATACATACTACTATCTACATTCAAAACAAGGTTCAAGTGAAAGGTAATGGTGCTAAAACTCCTTATGAATTGTGGTACGGAAGAATTCCTACAATAAAATATTTCAAAGTTTTTGGAAGCAAATGCTATATCAGAAGAGATGAATATCTAGGGAAGTTTGATGCAAGGTGTGATGAAGGAATCTTCCTTGGATACTCTACCAAGAGTAAGGCCTATCGGTGCTACAACAAAAGGCTGAAAAAGATTGTTGAGAGTGCAAATGTGAATGTGGATGAAGACAAAGGAAGAATTTTAGATCTGATTGGCTATGAATTAGATGAGCCTGCTGCTATAACAAATGAAGAAAAAGTTGATCAGGAAGACAATCAAGATGAAGAAGAAAAGGCTCCGAAAAGCACTACCAAGACTCCTAGGTATGTAAGAATTAATCATTCTAAAGATCAGATTGTAGTAAACAAAAGTAAAGGGGTATTAACAAGGAAAAGAGTTGTAGAAGAACAGGTGAATTACTGTTTACTTTCAAAAGTTGAACCTAAAAATGTGAATGAAGCCTACAATGATGAAAGTTAGGTAAAAGCTATGGAAGAGGAGCAGATGCAGATAGAAAATAATCAAACTTGGGAACTAGTTCCTAGACCTACTGATAAGAATGTGATTGGCACCAAATGGGTTTTAAGAAACAAGATGAATCAAAATGGTGAAGTAGTAAGGAATAAAGCAAGATTGGTATGCAAAGGATACTCTCAAGTTGAAGGAATAGATTTTGAAGAGACCTATGCTCTTGTGGCAAGAATTGAAGCAATTAGAATGTTTTTGGCATTTGCTACATTCAAAGACTTCAAAGTGTATTAGATGGATCTTAAGTCTACATTCTTAAATGGTGAGTTGGAAGAAGAGGTCTACATTGAGCAACTGGAAGGATGTCAATTATTAAAATAAGGTGATCCCACAATAATGGGTTACACTTTTTGGCCAAAGTTGACATTGAAATGAACATTTTAGAAAAAATCTTCACTTTCAGACACCTATAGTTGCTAAACCATGAGGAATTTGGAGATAATGTAAACTAGTGATTTGTCACATTTTGTCTGTAGATTCTAAATATATTTTTTTAAAATTTTTTGGAATCAAATTGCATTTATTTTTCCATCTCCTTCAATAACTAATTTTTAATAGTAAACACCATTTTTAAAGAGTGATGTGTATTGTGTAAAACATAACTTTTTTTCTATGAAGGATAAAATTCTAATTGTTTTGAATTTAGATTTCTAACGATGATATCTAGAGGATGCATTTGGTTGCATAATGTTTTGTTGAATATTTATCTTCTAATTCACTTTTGAAGTCAAACCAATTACATTTTAGACATAGGTGTACTGTGTAAAGCATAACTTTTTTTGTATATATTGGAATTCAATTTTTTTTTGTTGGATCAAGGACATGAATACCAAGAGGATAGATATTTTTCATAAATTTTTTTTGGTAATATACTATTTTTCCATATGTGCAGAACAGAGAGCTTGATTTTCGGTGAAAAACCTATGTTTAATTAAACTAAAAAAAAATGTATAATAAAACCAAAATATATTAAAATTATACTTGATAGAAAGCTCTTTTAGAGGACTATAATCCTCCAGATGGGTTTGTCAAGTTGATTCCAGTTTGATCCTTAACCTAGGCCTCGAAACCCAAAAATCTGCATAAAAATGCAGTTGGAGAGGGGCAAGGGAAAAATAAGGGGGTTCGATTGAACGTGGTTCAAACGAACCCATAGAGAGGGGTTCGAATGAAAGAGGTTCGATCTAACCCCCTTTCATTAGAACCCCCTAAAAATAACATTAAAAATTTGAAATAACATTAAAGGGGGTTCGATCGAACCCCCTAAAAATAACATTAAAATTTTGAAATAACATTAAAGGGGTTCGATCGAACCCTCTTTCATTAAAATAATAATATTACAGGGGGTTCGATCGAACCCCCTATTTTATTTAAGAAAAGCCTAACATAAAGTGGGTTCATTCAAATGGGTGGGTTCAATCGAAATCATTTTCAGGTTCATTCGAACACCCCTATTCGACTGAACCCATCCAAAACCTTTTTTTGGTGCACAGGCAATTTTCCTTCGTCAATGCAATTGTAACCCAGTATTGTGGGATCACCCAACAAGGTGATATGGTGTGTAAATTAAAGAAAGCCTTGTATGGATTGAAGCAAGCCCCCAAAGCCTGGTATGCAAGGCTAGACAAGTATTTGTTGCAATTAGGATTCAGTAAAGGCACTATTGACAACAATTTGTATTTCAAAATCAATGATAACCAGATCCTGATTGTTGTGGTCTTTGTTCATGAAATTATCTTTGGAGGCAATGAAGGTATGTGCATGAAGTTTGTAGGTGAAATACAAAATGAGTTTGAGATGTCTATGTTTGGTGAAATGAATTTCTTTTTGGGTCTGCGAATTAATCAATCAAATAAAGGAATTTTCATATCTCAGTCTAAGTATGTGAAAGAATTATTGAAGAAGTTTGGGATGGAAGACTCTAAATCGATATGTACTCCTATGGTAACTGGCTGCAAGTTGAGAAAAACTGATGAATCACCCAAGACTGATCAGAAAAGGCATAGATCCATGATTGGAGGATTGCTTTATCTAACTCAAACTAGACCTGGTATAATGCATGTAGTTTGTCTTGTTGCAATATTTCAAGTTGATCCAAGAGAGCCACATGTGATGGCAGTTAAGAAAATCTTGAGGTATTTAAAAGGCACACCAGATCATGGCTTATGGTATCCAAAGGATAATGATTTCACTCTTAGTGCTTATACAGATGCAGATTGGGCTGGAGATGTTGATGACATAAAAGGTACAAGTGGAGGTGCTTTCTTCTTGGGTAATAGATTAGTTTCAGGGTTGAGCAAGAAGCAAGATACAATCTCTTTGTCAACTGTAGAAGCATAGTATATTGCAGCAGCATGTTGTTGTACTCAAGTGTTATCGATGAAGCAGGCTTTGAAGGACATAAGAGTTGTGTATGAAGACCCAGTTGCAATCTTCTGTGATAATACAAGTGCTATAAACATTTCAAAGAACCCAGTGATGCACTCAAGAACAAAGCATATCTCTATAAGGTATCACTTTCTGAGAGAAAAGGTGATAGAGAATGAAGTAAAGTTGGAATATGTGTCCAGAAAGGATTAGATTGTAGATATTTTCACTAAGCCTATGTCTAAGGATACTTTTGAGTATCTCAGAGAAAAGTTAGGGGTCATCACCCCTCTTGCTCTGAACTAAGATGCATAGGAATGCATCAATCCATTGGTGCTCAAAGTCTCATTCTTTGATCTGGATTGATGTTTTGAGGGATACCTCTCAGGGGGAGTAGCTAGATGTTCCTGATAAAGAAAGTGTTGATAACAAAGAAAGTTCAGTGGGATCAGAGCAGCAGCATGCAAGAATGTGTCCTTTGCCATTGATGTCAAAGGGGGAGAGAAATCATGTGAAAAACTTAGAGAAGAAAGAGTGCAGATGTGTAAAGAGAAAGGGGGAGAATCTTGTCTTGATGGCCTTTACAATTTTTCAAATGATATGTTGTCATCAATGACAAAGGGGGAGATTGTTGCAAGTATGTGCCTAACCAATGTTGTCATTGATGTCAACATATCAGTGTTGTCATTGGTGTCAACTGTTCTCTTGTTTTGATGCTTGCTTGTAATGAGTTAGATGCTTTGTATTTGCCTATGTAAGTATTGGAGATCCTAATATTGAGGATATTGAGAAAATTTGCTTCTCCGGTGGAAACAATGTGTTGCAGAATATCTTTGTCTACAGAATAACAGTCCAATAGATTGCTCCACATTTCCTGTAAAATGAATATCTTTGGCTGCAGATTGGAAGTTATTTAGAGGCATGTCTGAAGATGCTATGTTTCAAGTTTTAGTCTCCAGTATGAAGATTTGAGTGAGTAATGTTCATAAGAGTAAAAACTACTTTTTTTGTACATTCACTAGTGACAGGGAGAATATATTTTGCTCCACATTCCTCCGCATTGAAGTATTATGATCTGCAGTTCTAGAGTTAAGTCTAGGATGATGATAAGTACATCCAACTCCAATGGTTCATGATTTGGTGGTTCGTAAGCTATCTTTTCTCTGACAGTAGCTGACAATGTTGTTTATGTGCTTCGGTTTGAAGAATCTTCTTGACAGAGTGGTTAGAGATTGTGTGGTTGTTCCTAATGATTACAATGTGCTTGTGGATGTCTCCCGATCATGTTCCTACCTTTGGATTGGTCTGTAAAGAGAAATTTGAATCATAGGTGAAGAAGTTGTTCATAGAAGACTTAATGTTAACACTAGTCTTGGCCGACTTGGTTGTTTTCATTACTTGCGGAGATGCATTGATCATTGTGGAAGCATGTCATGACGTGGAAGATTGCATTTGAGTCCTATCTAAGGCATAACATGATCCACATACATCTCTACCTTAGAAAATCTTGTTTAGGTCCAAACCTATTTCTATGTACGTTTGTAATGCCAACCTTGGAGAATGTTCCAATGGTTGATGAATGTAATGCCGACCTTGATGTGCATTCCAAGGTTGATGAATTGTATAAAAGCATGTAAAGTAGTTGCAAAAAATTACATTGAAGAGAGAAAATGAAAAGATAAGTGTGAAGGTGTAAAAAGAGCAAAGCAAAGGAGCTATATTGTGCTTCAATGGAACTGAATCTAGGCATGGAATAGATGCTATCAATCAGTTCACAAATCCTTGGCAGTGAGCCACCCCTTGGCAATGAACCTCAACATTTGCAGTTAGCCCTAAGTCAGTGAGCCTCTATTTTTCGGTACTATTATAACTTATATATTTCTGTGGGCTAACACCCACAGTGGTTTTTCCCTTTTAGGGTTTTCCACGTAAAAACCTAGTGTCTCATGTGTTGATGATGTTCTTATGTTAATTTTCTTATTTCATGCTTTCATGATTAAATCCAAATAACAGTGAATAGGAGTTTGATGTGTTAATGTTCATAAGTGGTCAAAGTTTTGAAGACAACTGATTCACCCCCCCCCTCTCAATTGTCTAGTGTATTTAAACAGTCTCAATAAATAAATTTATGTTGTAGGTTGAACAAAATTGTAATTAACTAATAGATCCATTTTGTTTGTTGTTGCACTACTAAACAAAGAGAAGATGATATTTTCAAGGAACAAACTAATCACAAATATTCAAACAACATCCACCATATACATGCATAGGACAATGCTTAGAATCCACAATTAGTAGAACTTTAAAAGATTTCTTCTTTGTATTCACCCAAATTAAAGTTTATTACATCACATGAACACAACAAAAACCCCTAAGATACCAAGGTTTGACCAAAAATTCTACCTTAGGTTACACAAAAAAAAAAAGCAAAGCCTTATTTCTAAATCTTTCTACATACAAGTGATGCATAGTGACAATTATATATTCTTCCTCCTTTTCAAAGAGTATATCCTCTCATCAAGGGTGCATCTCTAAGAAATGAAAACCCTTGAATTTTTTAATCATGGGTCATTCTAGATCTTAAATAAAGTAAAGCTTGACCCACATATAAATTCATTTGGTTCAATACAAAATATGGTAATAATGAGCTTGGAGAGGATGAATCCCTCATCATTGTTAGTGCAAAACTAATCAAATCTAACGTGTCAAAGGGTTTCCCTAAATTTAAGCTTCTACATCTCCTCTAGATTTGAAATATCTAGGATAAAATTGGAATGCCCTCAGGTGACAACACAATAGTGTGTCCAACATTTTAGCCTAAGTGGGACACTCAAAATTAGCATTTTTAGCATTTTTAGCATTCTAATTTATGTTAATCATAGGGAACAAATGGTCAAGAATTTAAGGATGATGTAAACTAATGAGTTGTGGAATTTTCTATGTAGATTCAAGCTATAATTTTCTTTATATTTTTTAAATAATTATTTCTCTTTTTTTTATCAATTTGTTTCTATTAGTTTTTTATTGAGTGACATTATCCCATAATACATGACTTCCACTACAAATAAAAAATTTCCATGATTTATTGGAATTAGACCATTAACTCCACTGTCTAGTGCATGTATATTTTTTAGTAATGTTTTGTTAAATATTTGTATTATTAATTTTTGAATTAATACTAACAAAAATTCCAAACCTATGTTTTTCTGTAATACATTTTCCCTAAATTTAAGCTTCTACATCTCCTCTAGATTTGAAATATCTAGGATAAAATTGGAATGCCCTCAGGTGACAACACAATAGTGTGTCCAACATTTTAGCTTAAGTGGGATGCTCAAAATTAGCATTTTTAGCATTCCAATTTATGTTAATCATAGGGAACAAATGGTCAAGAATTTAAGGATGATGTAAACTAATGAGTTGTGGAATTTTCTATGTAGATTCAAGCTATAGTTTTCTTTATATTTTTTAAACAATTATTTCTCTTTTTTTTTAATCAATTTGTTTCTATTAGTTTTTTATTGAGTGACATTATCCCATAATACATGACTTCCACTACAAATAAAAAATTTCCATGATTTATTGGAATTAGACCATTAACTCCACTATCTAGTGCATGTATATTTTTTAGTAATGTTTTGTTAAATATTTGTATTATTAATTTTTGAATTAATACTAACAAAAATTCCAAACCTATATTTTTCCGTAATACATTTCTCTTAGCACATATATCAAAATTTTCTTTTTCTTTTTCATTGAAACAAGGACATCTATGTGAAGTAAAGTGTATTTTTTTAGATTTTTCTAACAATGTTTGTTTTTTTTCCTAGTGTCTTGAATAGAGGTCATTATTTTTAATAATGGACCCACATTCATTGTAAAAATTTTAAAAATATAATATTAAAGAAAAAATAATACATATATTGTATTTTTTGGAAATTAATACTAAGGGCTACATACTTACAAAATGGCATTTTGAAATGACTTCATTTGATCCCCCAAAAGGTGAAGCAAAATTGTTTTTTTGTCATCATTTTGATAGGTATAGAGGAGACTTTGTTGGGGATTTTATTTAAGCCTAGGGGGGTTCTATCCAAGGGGGTTTGATCTAAGAGGGTTTGGTATAACCTGCTTCAACTAAACCTCTTTAGATTGAGCTTCGCTAGGATTAAATCATTATTTTTTCTAAAAAATATGTGATTTCAGGCAAAAATCAAGATGTCCCATAAGTGGGACACACTATTGTGTGATCAACCCCTCATTAAATCTCCTAGCTTTCTGGTTATGTATTTTTTCCATGAGCCAAGAAGTGTCCAAGTCATTTCTCAATTGTCCTACATAGTCAACAATATCATGGGTTATTTTCCTATCTATTTATTAAATAAATCACCTTTTAAATAATTTATTTAACTATATCCATTTTTTTAAAACTTAATCCATAGTAACCTAGATGGTCATATAAGAGATCTCATGCAATATGGGCTCAAAATGGCACTTGCATGGGCAAGATTGCCTTTGGCAATGCCTATAATGGGTGTGGGATTTTTATTTCCAAAGGATAAAATTACAGTCAAATTTCATCTCATCAAATCATGTACCCTAAGTTGTTAAAGGTCAAGCAAGTTGGGTTGGATTGACTAGTATATGCACATGTGTAAGTTGAGATCGATAGTGGGAGTAGGCCATTAACTAAATTGATGGGAACACATTTTTAAATTGGTCACTAGTGAATGATAAGTTAACATGTGGTCAAGGCAGGGTTTTGGAGTCCTCATGCAATCAATAGGGTCATGGGATTTCATTTATGATTGCAATTGTAGAGGGGAATCAAAAGTCTAATTGGGATAGATTGGAAAAGATCTAGAGATCCAAAGTAGTCAAGCAAGGATTGTAAATGTGTGATAAAAGTTTACATCTCCAATGAGAAGGAACTTACAATTTTTTTTGTGGTAAACGTAATTGAAAAATGTGTGCAATGTTTTGAAGTGCAAGGTGAGAAGAAAAGAAGGAGATGCATTTCACAATTTACTTGCAAGGTTGTTTGACAAGTTTGATGGTTTGTATCCTTATACATGCATGGACTTTTGTAGAAAGGAAGTAAAGTGGGAATGGAATAATTAAATCATTGCACTAGAAGCTTAAAAGTCTAATAAAAATAAAAGGGCAAAGTTTTGGAGTAGGGATGTAGGCCCAGGATGCAAGAATTGCATTCATGTACAAAATTTCTACCTTGTTTATGCCTCACAAGGTACCAAAGGTTTGGAACAATTTTAAAATATTTTCATGGTTGTACAAGAAGTACAAATCTCTAACTAAATACATGCTTCATGGACTTTTGGGGCCGAAAAGTAGGTTCAAGAAGCAATAATTGAAACACATTTGCATGAAGGATATAATAATTTTACATAGACCAAAGGCACTGGGTTTTATGATGGAGAAGTAGGATGAAAATGCAATTGCCCAATCGCATGGGAAGTTTGACTTTCTAGCTAAGGAAGCAAGTAGAGTTTGGGAACAGATAATTGGGGTCAAAATGCAAGAGCTACATTGGTACAGTCACGGTAGGAGGGTTCACAGAATGAACTATCCAGGTCATGCAGCAAGAGTAAACACAACGGAAACAACTCAAAGATATGAAACAAACACAGATTCAGTCATTCAACTTATATAATAGAATTCAAATACAAACTGGTCGGCATCATGTGGGCTTACAATTAGGGCTCATATGCCTGATTACATAATATCAAAATATGCACAAGATATAGCGTTGAAGCTCCTTTGCGCAAAACCCAAACTATGAACTTATGCTAATGATCATAACTTGATAGCTGCTTTACTAAGGATCTATTACATCAATATATATCATCTTCGGAACAATAGATTCCTCCACATTGGCCAAGGAAGGTCACAAACTCCAATGAAGAGCTATAACATGTGTACACGGATAGGTCAGACCTAATCATGTAGAACACCTCCACAAATGAATGGAATGATGTGCGGATCTAAGGGAAGGTTGGCCACAAACCAAAGATCATTGAATGATGTGTCATTAGGCTCCACAAGTCAAGGAATGCTCCGCAAGTCTTCTCCTTTATCTGATTATCAGAGACTATCATGATGCTCTGTTCTAAGAAAATAGCTAATCTTCTGATAGTGATAACTTTCCGGTACTTAATAAAATGCTCTAAATTTTAAATATGATGTAGATGAATGAATCTAGGTGCTAAGTCCAGCTCCGTATGATGTGAAATGAAACTATGGCAGAATGTGGACCAAAATATAGAAACTGCTTCTGACTGAACTCCCTGAACTAAATAGGAAAAAGAAAGGAAACAAACTAAACTGCAAACAAACTGAAATGCAAATGTTTTTGGTTGATGCAAGATTGCTCTTGAACCAGGGATGCTCCTACATCAAACATCTGGGGTTATTGAAAAAGTGAGTCCCTCACTTTATTGGGGCTAGAGGAGAACCAAGACAGTTCACCTCAGCTTGAGAAATCCATGATGAATCTTCTTCCGGTCTGCCTTTCCACTTCACAAGATATTCTTTGTATTGTCTTCCTCTAGTGTTGTGTCCAACTCTGCTATCCAATATGTATTCAATCTGCTCTGGTGCTTGTTGTGGTAACTACTTCTTCAAGTCTTCTTCCATGCTGTCACTAAGCTCTGCTTCATGATACTGATAAAGGTTTACAATATTGAAAATAGGTGATATACCCAATGTCTCTGGTAAGTCCACTTCATATACATTTCTTGAATCAAATTTTCTGAGTATCTTACAAGGTCCAAACTTCTTCATCTTCAACTTGTTATATGTCCCAATTGGAAACCTTTCTTTTCTCAAGTATACCATCACTTTGTCTCTGACTTCAAATTTATTATGTCTTCTCTTCTCATTTGCCTTTTTCTTATACTTACTGTTCATATCCTCCAAATGTTTCTTCACCTGATTATGCACTGTCTTCATGTGATCTACAAATTCCTCTACTTGGGCACTTCTCTTTGCTTCCATACCAATGTCTCTCAATTCTGTAACTCCTCTAGGATTCACTCCGGTAACAATCTCAAATAGTGTTCTTTCGGTACTCCTATTTTTTGAATTATTGTATGCAAACTCTGCTTGTGAAAGAATCAAATCCCAACTTTCTACCTTCTCTCCAACCAAACATCTCAACAAGTTTCCCAAACTCCTATTTACTACCTCTGTCTATCCATCAGTTTGTGGATGAAAAGCTAAACTAAACTTCAAATCTGTCTTCATTTTCTTCCAAAGTGTCTTCTAAAAATATCCAACAAACTTTGTGTCTCTGTCTAAAACTATACTCGTAGGTAATCCATGTAATCTCACAATCTCCTTGAAAAATAGGTCTGCTACATGCACTGCATCAATTGTCTTTTTGCAAGGTATGAAATGAGCCATCTTCAAAAATCTATCCACCAATACAAATATTGAATCATGTCCTCTCTGTGTTTTCAGTAATCCCATTACAAAATCCATGCTTATATCTTCTCAAGGTCTCTCCGGTACTGTCAAAGGTTTGTACAATCCAGTATTCTGACTACTCCCTTTTGCAACTTGACAAACTCTACAACTCTGCACAAATTTCCTAATATCCTTAGTATCTGAGGCCAAAAGTAGTTTTCACTTACCAAAGCCACTGTCTTATCAATGCCAAAATGTCCTGCCACTTACTCCTATGCTTCAACACAAAAGTGTAACTCTGCATGAACTCTACCCATCTCATATGTCTCTGATTCAACTTACCTTGACTATTCAAATACTGCAACGCTTAATGATCTGTATATAGTACAAACTCCTTAGGCAACAAGTAATGTCTCCACTTCTTCAAGGCTTGAATTATGACATGGAACTCTTGATCATAAACTGAATATCTTCTCCTTGCATCATTCAACTTCTCACTGAAATATGCTACAGGTCTACTTTCTTGACTTAATACTGCTCCAATCGCATTTCCACTTGCATCACAATCAACTTGAAATATCTTATTGAAATCCGGTAATGCCAACATAGGTTTCTCTGTCACTTTCTGCTTCAACAATTCAAAACTTTCATCTACTCCTGATGTCCACTTAAAGTCTTTCCTGTCACCTCTCATTATCTTTGTCATAGGGTTACATACTGAACTGAAATTTCTGATGAACTTCCGGTAGAAATTAGCCAATCCATGAAATGATCTAACCTCCCCAACACTCTCCGGTGTAGGCCATTCAATAATTTCTCTTACTTTCTTAGGGTCCATCTTCAATACTTCTATAGAAATCACAAATCCTAAGTACACTAGTTCTTCCTTCATGAAACTACACTTCTTGATGTTTATCAGCAATTTCTCTTCTCTCAACCTCTGCAAAACTTGTCTAATATGCCACAAATGTTCTTCTTTTGTCTTATTGAAAATTAGAATATCATCCAAGTATACAATCACAAACTTACTCAAGAATTTCTTCAAGACTTCATTCATCAATCTCATGAAAGTACTCAGTGCATTTGTCAATCGAAAAGGCATTACTAACCACTCATACAATCCTTCATTTGTCTTAAAAGTAGTCTTCCATTCATCTCCCTTTCTGATTCTGATCTGATGGTATCCACTCTTCAAATCTATCTTGGTAAAATATCTTGCTCCACTCAGACAATCTATGATATCATCCATTCTAGGTAAACAAAATCTATACTTAATTGTGATCTTGTTGATTGCTCTAGAGTTAGTGCACATTCTCCATTCTCCATCTTTCTTAGGTTCTAACACTGCAAGTATTGCACAAGGACTCAAACTTTTTCTAGTCAAACCTTTCCTCAACAACTCTTGTATTTGTCTATTCAATTCTTCATTCTCTGTCGGTGTCATTCGGTGTGTTGCTTTGTTAGGCAAACTTTCTCCATGTATAAGATCCATGTGATGACTAATACTCCTTATAGGTGGCAATCCTTCAAGCACATTATCTAATATGATGTCTTCATACTTTGTCAGCAACTCTGTTATCTCCTCTGGTTGTTCTCCTCTAGTTGTTCTCCTCTAGTCTCCTTCTTCAATGTTTCAGGCTTCTTAGGAATCAAAGCATAACACATATTCTCATGTCTCAAGCCATCCATAAATTTTCTTCCATCTACCAAACAGATTCTAGCATTTCCACATACTTCATTCTTAGGATCATCCTCCCAAGCAATCAAAGTAATTCTCTTTCCATTTGCTGTTATAGTGTATGTATTCTTTCTCCCATCATGTATATCTTTTCTAGCATACTACCAAGGTCTACCCAACAAGAGATGACAAACATCCATAGGCATAAAATCACATGTAAGACTTCATCATGATAAGATCTAATATGAAATTTCACCAAACATTGTTCACTCACCAGTACCTTATGATCATCCTGAATCCATTCTATCTGATAGGGCTTAGGGTGTTTCAATCTTTCTAACTTCAACTTAGTCACCATCTCCTCTGAAACTAGGTTATCTAAACTACCATTATCAATCACAACTTTACAACACTTACCTCCTGATTTGCATCTTGTCCTGAACAAACTTTTCCTCTGCGGTAGTTCCTCATTTGTCTCTGCTTGAAATAGTGCTCTCCTCATCACCAATGATTCTCCTTTCTCTGGTTTACCAACAGAACTGGGCGATCTAATAGGTTCTTCAATATAAGTTGCTCTCGCACTGTTCTCTATCTTCTTACTTGTACTACCTTGATTACATTCAAATGATCTATGTCCTTCACCTCCACACTTGAAACAAGTACCTCTGAATGTTCTCTTATCAAATCCTCTTCCCTCTCTTTTATATCCTTCATTCTGGTATGCACTAGGGTTTCCTCTCCGATAAAAACTTTTGTCATCTCTCCGGTAAGCATTATTATCTCTGTCCTCCTTCTTGAATGGGTTATCAGGCTTGTTCTGCTCTGCAAATGATCTATCTCCTCCGTAAAATGTTCTACCTCTCTAAAATTTACCTCCTCTGCCTCTTTGTCTCGGATCATGCCTTTTATTCAACTTCTCTTCAACTTTTAGGGCAAATTGATATGCTTCTTCCAAAGATGTCATCCTTACCAAGCTTAATTCTTCTTGAATGCTCAATCTCAATCCATTGATGTATCTAGCCATTTTCTCCTTGCTTGCTTCACTATGTCCTATTCTTATAATCATCTTATGAAATTCCTTAGTATACTCCTTCATAGATTTCTCCTTTTGTCTTAGGTTCTGCATTCTTTTCAATAGCTCCAACTCATAGTCAGCAGGTATAAACTGATTCTTTAATTTTGTCACCATCCTATCCCATTTTATAATCTTTTATTTTCCTCTTCTGTTCCTTTCCAACTAAACTTGGTGCAGTCATGGTAGGAGGGTTCATAGAATGAACTATCTGGACCATGCAACAAGAGTAAACACAATAGAAACAACTCAAGGAAATGAAGCAAATGTAAATTCAGTCATTCAGTATATCATAGAATTCAAATACAATCTAGCTGGCAACATGCGGGCTTACAATTAGGGCTTACAGGCCTGATTACATACATGCGCAAGATAAAGCTTTGAATCTCCTTCACACAAAATCTAAACTTTCAACTATCACTATGTTATGAACTATTTGAATTGAACTAGACAATGCAAAGAAACAAACTGAACTACAAACAAACTGAAATGCAAATGTTTTTGGTTGATGCAAGATTGCTCTTGAACCAGGGATGCTCCTACATCAAACATCCAGGGTTAATGAAAAAGTGAGTCCCTAATTTTGCTGGGGCTAAGGGAGAACCAAGATGGTCTACCTCAGCCTGAGAAATCCATGATGAATCTTCCTCCAGTCTACCTTTCCACTTCACAAGATATTCTTTTTATTGTCATCCTCTAGTGTTGCATCCAACTCTGTTGTCCAAAATGTCTTTAATCTACTCCGATGTGTGTTGTGGTAACTTCTTCTTCAAGTCTTCTTCCATTCTGTCACTGAACTTTGCTTCATGATACTGATAAAGGTCTGCAATGTTGAAAATAGGTGATATACCCAATGTCTCTAGTAACTCTACTTCATATGCATTTCCTGAGTCAAATTTCCTAAGTATCCTACAAGGTCCAAACTTCTTCATCTTCAACTTGTTATATGTTCAAACTGGAAATCTTTCTTTTCTCAGGTACATCATTACTTCATCTCCCTCTTCAAATTCCTTATGTCTTCTCTTCTCATCTGCCTTCTATTTGTACTTACTGTTCATATCCTCCAAATGCTTCTTCAACTGATTATGCATTGTCTTCATATGATCTACAAATTCTTCTGCATCTGCACTTCTCTTGTCCTCTGTACTGATATCTTGCAATTCTACAACTCCTCTAGGATTTACTCCAGTAACAATCTCAAAAGGTGTTCTTTCGATACTTCTATTTACTGAATTATTGTATGCAAACTTTGCTTGTGAAAGAATCAAATCCCAACTTTTGACTTTCTCTCCAACCAAACATCTCAACAAGTTTCCCAAACTCCCTGTCCATCTATTTGTGGATGAAAAGTTGTACTGAACTTCAAATTTGTCTTCATCTTCTTCCAAAGTGTCTTCCAAAAGTATCCAACAAACTTTATATCCCTGTCTGAAACTATACTCTTAGGTAATCCATGTAATCTCACAATCTCCTTGAAAAATAGGTTAGCTACATGCACTGCATCAGTCGTCTTCTTACAAGGTATGAAATGAGCCATCTTTGAAAATCTATCAACCACTACAAATATTGAATCATGTCCTCTCTGTGTCTTAGGCATTCCCATTACAAAATCCATGCTTATGTCTTCCCAAGGTCTTTACGGTATTGTCAAAGGTTTATACAATCCAATATTCTGACTATTCCCTTTTGCAACTTGACAAACTCTACAACTTTACACAAATCACCTGACATCCTTATGTATCTGAGGCCAAAAGTAGTTTTCACTCACCAAAGCCACTGTCTTATCAATGCCAAAATGTCCTACCAATCCACCACTATGCTTCTCCTTAATCAAATTATCTCTCATTAAACTTCTAGGTATGCACAACTGACTTCCTTTGAACAACATATCTTCTTGAACGAAATAGTCCAACCACTTACTCCTATCTGTCACAACAGGTTCCTTACATGCTTTCTAAGGTTCTACAAAATCAGTGTCTCCCTCATACATGTTCTTCAATTTGTCAAAACCCAACACTTCAACTCTCATCTATGTCAACAAGTTTCTTCTCCTACTCAATGCATCAACAACTTTGTTTGATTTTCCACTCCTATGCTTCAACACAAAAGTATAACTCTGCATGAACTCTACCCATCTCATATGTCTCTAATTCAACTTACCTTGACTATTCAAATATTGCAAAGCTTGATGATCTATATACAACACAAACTCCTTAGGCAACAAGTAATGTCTCCACTTCTTCAAGGCTTGAATTATGGCATAGAACTCTTGGTCATAAACTGAATATCTTCTCTGCTTGCATCATTCAACTTCTAACTGAAATATGCTACAGGTCTACCTTCTTAACTTAACACAGCTCCAATTGCATTTCTGGTAATGCCAAAATAGGTTGCTCTATCACTTTCTGCTTCAATAGTTCAAAACTTTTATTTGCTCCTAATGTCAACTTGAAATATTTTCTGTCACCTCTCATTGTCTCTGTCACAGGGTTACAAACTGAATTGAAATTTTTGATGAACTTCTGGTAGAAACTAGCCAATCCATGAAATGATCTAACCTCTCCAATGCTCTCCGGTGTAGGTCATTCACCAATTGCTTTCACTTTCTCAGGGTCGATCTTCAATCCTTCCATAGAAATCACAAATCCCAAATACACTAGTTCTTCCTTAATGAAACTACACTTCTTGATATTTATTATCAATTTATCTTCTCTCAGTCTCTGTAAAACTTGTCTAATATGCCACAAATGTTCCTCTTTTGTCTTACTAAAAATCAAAATATCATCCAAGTATACAATCACAAACTTACCCAATAATTTCCTCAAGACTTCATTCATCAATCTCATAAAAGTACTCGATGCATTTGTCAATCCAAAAGGCATCACTAACCAATCATACAACCCTTCATTTATCTTAAAAGTAGTCTTCCATTCATCTCTTTCTCTGATTCTGATATGATGGTATCCACTCTTCAAATCTATCTTTGTGAAATATCTTGCTCCACTCAAACAATCCATAATATCATCCATCCTAGGTAAAGGAAATCTATACTTAACTGTGATCTTGATTATTGCTCTAGAGTTAGTACACATTCTCCATTCTCCATCCTTCTTTGGTGCTAACACTATAGGTACTGCACAAGGACTCAAACTTTCTTTGAACAAACCTTTCCTCAACAACTCTTGTATCTATCTATTTAATTCTTCTTTTTTTGTCGGTGTCATTGTTGGAAAGAGACACATTGGAGCTTCATGATTATTGTCATTGATGGCAACAAAGGTCATCCCACACATCCGCGGAACATGGTGTGCCTATACCGAAAGTCAGATTGAAGAGTGTTGTGGTCCGGTAAGCAAGAACAGAGTATGTGGCAAGGTCTGACAGTCAGGTCTGAATCTCTCAGAGGAAGTATCTTTGGAAAGTGCAGACTTGGGGAAGTCAAGAGGAGTACCTTGACTAATAGATTCCAAGAATTGAGCCTCCGGTGATGAAAGATTAAAGAGATATAAGGATTCAAGTATTGAGTCCGGTTTGGTAGAACAGACAGAGGAAGAACTGACAGGCAGAGCATCAGAAGTTATTTTGGATGAGATGTTGATGGTGATAAAGATTCTTAAGGTATCATTCATGATTGGCCAACTTGTTAGATGACTTCTATAAGTTTCTTTTTGATCCGCATCACTTGGTAAGCAAGGATTCAGCCGACAGACTAGAGTTTGGGAAATATTGACTATTTCAGATGCCAACTAGAAAGAGGATGAAATCCTTTGTGCGGATATATATACTAGATGGATTTCGATGAGAAGATGGGTGTTGTGTTGTGTGAAGTGCGAAGAAAAGCAGAAGAGCAGTGTGAAGGCAGTAAGGAAGGTCCGGTATGTGAAAGGACAGCAGCACAAAAGAAGAGGAGGGATGAAGTACAGCAGATTAGTTTACTAAGCCTAACCGGAACTGAACTCTAGCATATGTGGATGCTTCTTATTAGTTCAAGGATCTTGTTATTCTTCTTACAACTTGTAGATAGTGAGTCTCTTGTAGGCAGTGAGCCTCTTGTGAGCAATGTGCTCGAGCAGTGAGCCCTAATTGGCAAGTGCCATTCTATATTTCTATTCTTCTAACAGAGAATACAATCTTGGGTTAATCACCTCGTGGTTTTCTCCCTTAACAGGGTTTCTACGTCAAAAATATTGTGTCATGTGTATTTCCATTTCATGGTTATGTTTTCTTATTTGAATTAATACTGCATTAATTATTAGGAAAGCTCAGAAAGCTGAAATAATTAAGATAACTGATTCACCCCCCCTCAGTTATCAACAATTGGTATCAGAGCTAAGTTCCTCCAAACAGAGCCTAACAGCTTGAGGAAGATCTGGGAATTAAGATGGATGTGTATGGTATGAGGGAGCAACTTCAATCTGCCCTAGATGATCTTGAGCAATTTAATTCTAAAGTCAATGAATTGAAGGAAAGACTCAAACAGGCTGATGATTTCATAAATGAACTAAAAGGGAAACTGAGTCTCTCTATGAAAAAGAGAAAGGAGCTACTTCAGCAATTGGCAAGTCAAGGTGAAGCCAATGATTCAAATGGAGATCTGAAGGAGAAAACCAAGTTATGTGAAAAGTTATCAAAAGAGATCATTATGGTAAGACATGAAATGGAATCAGGAGTTATGAAGTTTACCCAAGAAATTGAAGAGAAAAGAAAAACTGAAGATGATGTAAGACAATCTCTTAAGGAGAAATCAAAAGACTGCCACAAGATGGATAGAATAATCAGACATCTTGAATCTGATCTTGAAGATGCTAAAGATAATGAAGAAAAACTTGAGGATCAAATTATCTCTCTTAGAAGGGATCTTCAAACAACAAATGAATATAAAGAGAAATTCAAGATAAGTTCTGCTCAACTTGAAGTTCTTCTTGAAAGCCAAAAGAGGGTAGATGACAAGTGTGGTTTGGGATATGAGAAAGGTGAAAGCTTTGGATCTGGTCAGAAGAAGTTTGGATCAGAAAATTCAAGGAATAGGCATAGAAGACCTCTGATAAGGCAACCTAATGCTTAAAGATATCCATCCTTCAATGGATACTGCCACAACTGCAATAAATTTGGTCACAAAGCTAATTAGTGCAGAAGGAGAATGAATCAGACTAACACATCCTTCTCCAGACAGTGTTTTAACTACAAAAGGTATGGTCACAAATCTCATGAATGCAGAAATATGCAAATAAACAACTCATTCAATGGTAGATGCTTTGCATGCAATAGAATGGGTCATATGGCTAATCAATGTAGATCAAGAGGACATCAATCAAATACGCAAAGAAATGTTGTTTACCACAATTGCAATAGATCTGGTCATATTGCCAAATTCTGTAGAAGCAAGAATCAGGACAAAAGAGGTCTGGTACATCATAATCAAAATCAAGACAAGGGAAAAGGAAAAGTGAATGCGGATGAAATCAAAAGTGAGATGAACAAGATTTGGGTGAAGAGAAGTATAGAAAATGTAGGGGATGGATCCGTACCAGAATCTAGTGCTGATATTCCTTTCAAAAATTAAAAGGTGAGCTCTGGCTCAGGGGGAGATACAAAGAAAAACATTTTCCCCCAGCTAGTTAATTGGTGCCAGAACTAGCACAAGGAGAGTTGCAAATTAAAGGGTTCACAAAGGGACATCCAAATAAGGTTTGGTTAAGAGATGAAAGATCTGCAATAAATTTTGAACAGGTTGAAGACTAATCCGGTTCATCAGTCATCCAGTGAGAAGTAGGTTTTTCACAGTTAAATCCAACATGATTCAAACTATGGAATCTTGATCTGCGGATAGATCAAATGATTAAGGAAAGGAAGATAGATTATCACTATTCTTCAAAAATAACTCTAAGGGTATCTCAGTTATCTGGAAAAGATCTGTCTTAGAGTAAGATGAACAAGACAATCGGAATGACTTAGGTTGCGCATTTATTACAGTATGAAATTAGGGCTTTCCCAGGAATAAAAGAGTTCATTCGTTCATCATTTGCACATTTGCACCCAAGAAGAAAAGAAAAGGAGCTTTGCAACAAATTGTCTCAAACTCTCAAAGATCATTCATTGAAGTTGATTCATCCAGCAAATTAATCTAGCTCATTCAGCGAACCCTAAAAGTGTAAAAGGTATTTTCCATTGCTGAATATCTCTCCGTAAATCTTTTGAAAATGGCTACCCCAAATGTGGTGAAGATTTCTAATAGGCCACGCCCTAAATTTAAGAAGCACCCATACAAATCTCTAGAAGTAGATCCCTCAGGTGCTTTTTCCACCATTCCGCATGGTATTTTGCATGTAGAAGATGTTAGGGTTTACATTCATGCGAACATTGAAGATTTTGGGGAATCCAAGCTGGCAGATATCTATCACAATCAGTTAATAGATGATACTTTTGAACTCAAATCACAATACCAGGCCATCCAGGATAAACATTTTGGACAGTACATTCATTTCCCCTGTTTTGAGGAGGATGAATGGGTCTGGTATGTGGTGAGCAGAGTACATGATAACTTCTTATGGTTGAATAAACCATTTAAGATCACTAAGGATGCAATTAGGGCAGTAACCAGCTTGCACTCATCCGAAGGGATACCAGTTCTCAAATCTGTCAAAAACCAAACTGTGAGTGAGGCTACCAGATCAAAATTTGATAAGAGAGCAATGACCATAGAAGATATCTCTGATTCGGATATCAAGTTTGCATCTATGATAATTGGTTATAAGATATATCACTCTAGCAGGGAGAATTTAGTACCCAGAACTGTTGTGTATACTGCTTATGAGATGAGAAAGAATGTCGATTACGACCTCTATGAATTCCTTCTAAGCCAACTGATGGAAAACTTACAGAAGATTAAGAAGGACAAGAAGAACTCTTTTAAGTATGGTGGACTAATATTGTGTTTGTTTTTCTACTTTATGAATGAGCTGCCCAGATCCAGTGGTTGGGTATGGTAGAATGATAGACCTGTTGCCATTCAAATCAGAGACTACCTGCATGGGCTTGGGAATGCTAAGGCAAGAAATACAGCTCTGTGGGGTTATTTCAAGAACTTTCAGAGTATGATGCAAGCAAGGGAAAGAATTCCAAAATCTCTAGTTGAAAAGTATAAGGATACAGTTTGCTCTATGGTAGAAACTGATCAGTGCCTAATGGAGGCTATGGAACCAAGGATAGTCTGGATCATGCCCATGGGGTATGAAGTAGATGAGAAAATTGTTGAGCTACATGTTCAACACATGCTTAGTCAACCCAAAGATCCCAAGGCAGAAAGATTTGGAACCTTTGAAGAGTTAAGTGTAAAGATTCATGTGGAACTTAGACAATCGGAGATAAAGAGAAAAGTGAGAAAAGAGGTAGAAGAACTGGCCAAGAAGCATGGAATCTCAAAAGAGGTACTTAATGCCAATAGAGAGAAAATGGAAAGAATGGAGAAAGAAAAGCAAGAAACTAGAAAAGAAAGTGCTCCAGTACAAGTCCCCTCCTAGACCAGATCAACCAAAAGCTCTGCACCTAACACTTCCAAGGGTCAAAAGGCTTCAAAATTGGAAGCTCAGACATCCGGAAAAGGAGAAAAGAGAACCAAGAAAAAGGCAACAAGGTCTTAGACAAGCCAAAAGGATGAAGAAGAGACTAAGTTAGATAAGGAGGTAAAGAAGATGAAGAAGAAGAAGAAGAAAGTATCTGGTGAAGATAAGGAGGCAGAGGCAGAAGAGTTTGTTGAAAGACCCGCTCTATCCTTAGATGATGTAGTTAAAGCAATCACTATGTATGGGAACCTGCAACCAATAAAAGAATTCTATGATGCATACAATGATGCAGATAAAAAGATTTTGGAGGAAGCCACAGTTAAGTATTTGAACATATACAATAAAGCATTTATTGAAATCATTTCTCTAATTCCTAAAAGTTTAGAAAAGGAACTTGAAATGAGAAAAGAAAATGCCAAGGCTAAGGACGTAGAGATTAGAGAACAGATAGCTATTCAGCTCTATCCTTCAATTACTCCAAAACAAATGGATATGATCTTCAAAGATTGCCAGGATGAGTTCCAGAGTAAGGCCAGAATGAATCAGCTCATGCTTGGAGAAACTGATAAAGTGGCAAAAGAAACAGAAGAAATCCTACAGAATGTCTATAAAAGATTCAATATTCCTGTTATAGAGGATTTAGGTAATGATCCCTCAGAAATGGATAACAAAGAAGAATCTACTAAGATGGTAGCAGAAGAGGTAAAGGAAAAGGATTCCTCTATTCTGGAAGAGGAAGTTCAAGGAGAAGTAAATCTGGATTCCCCAGCAATCTCCGGATCTAAAGAAGAGGAAAGAGTAGAAGAAAAAGAAACAGAGGAGAAGGAAAAACAAGATGACAGTAGTAAGGCTACAGAAGAAAAGAAAACTCCAACAGTGAAGGCCAAAAATGATAGTGATAAGAATACAGAAGGGGAGAAAACCCTGTCACCGGCAAGAGACACAGCAGAAGTAGTTGAAGAATTCCTAACCAAGGAGATGATGGAATTTGATGAACTAGAACTTATTCAAGGACCATTCAATTTTGACTCCCTCTCCCTGGTTCAAACCATGAAGCTAGCATTCTTTACTTCAGCAAAGGCAAAAGAAAAACTTCTGAAGTCTCACATGGAAGACTGCAAGCTCATAGAAACTGCATCCGGTGTATTGGAGAAGATCATGCCATCTTTTCAGAAAGATCCCTCAGCCTCATCATCCGGTGATCTCAAATCTCTAGTAAATAGTGTTAGTACACATTTTGAATCTCTAGAGAAATCAACTGAGGAGAAGGTCTGAAAAGAATTTTTGGATAAGAGATTCTCAGAGTTACAAGGCTTAATAACAAATGATAGGAGAGTTATGGATATTGGAATAAAGAGCTTGGAAAATGCTCTTAAAGATGGCAGAGATATCTACAAATTTTGTTTATCCTGGCCTAAAGTGACCAAGGATATTGAGAAGAAAGTAAAAGAGCAAGAGGATAAACTGACAAGTTTATCTCAAAGTTTTGATCCTCTCTCCGCTTCTATAGTAAATCAAGAATGTCAGACTATTGCAGTCATAAGTGAAATAAAGAAGTTTGAGAAGGAGAAGAAAAATAGAACAAATAGGTTAAGTGAACTCAGAGGGATCATAATCCCTAAGTTAGAGGCCATGCATGAGGCTCTAACTGATGCTCAGACCACAGCCCGGACCAATGATCCGACAGATCTCAAGAGGGCAGAAGCTTTTGCATTCTTGTTAAGTGGTCACATCTCAATTTTGGACAGGATGAAGCAGAGTTGGGCAGTAGAAGTTGTACAGCTGAAGAATACTTTTACAAACATACTTAAGTATATGTAAGTACAACTTATATGGCTAAGTATAGTTCAATTTCTGGGAATTTTGGTGTGCGGACCCTACCCTTTGCCATTAATGTCAAAGGGGGAGTAAGGAATAGTGAAAAATGTGGAATCTAGCTAAGGGGGAGTTCTGAAAAAGTGTACATTAGAAGAGAGCATCAACCAAGGGGGAGTATAGTATAACACTTAGTCATTTTTCACTAAGTGTTGCCATCAATGCCAAAGGGGGAGATTGTTGGCAAGAGACACATTGGAGCTTCATGATTGTTGTCATTAATGGCAACAAAGGTCATCCCACACATCCATAGAACATGGTATGCCTATACTGGAAGTCAAATTGAAGAGTGTTGTGGTCCGATAAGCAAGAACAGAGTATGTGGCAAGGTCCGACAGTCAGGTCCGGATCTCTTAGAGGAAGTATCTTTGGAAAGTACGGACTTGGGGAAGTCAAGAGGAGTACCTTGACTGATAGATTCCAGGAATTGAGCCTCTGGTGATGAAAGAGTAAAGAGATATAAGCATTCAAGTATTGAGGTCCGGTTTGGTAGAACAGACAAAGGAAGAACTGACAGGCAAAGCATCAGAAGTTATTTCGGATGAGATGTTGATGGTGGGTAAGATTCTTAAGGTATCATTCATGATTGGCTGACTTGTTAGATGACTTCTATAAGTTTCTTTTTGATCCGCATCACTTGGTAAGCAAGGATTTAGCCGACAGACTAGAGTTTGGGAAATATTGACTATTCCGGATGCCGACTAGAAAGAGGATGAAATCCTTTGGGCAGATATATATACCAGATGGATTTTGATGAGAAGATGGGTGTTGTGTTCTATGAAGTGTGAAGAAAAGTAGAAGAGTAGTGTGAAGGTAGTAAGGAAGGTCCGGTATGTGAAAGGACAACAACACAAAAGAAGAGGAAGGATGAAGTACAGCAGATCAGTTTACTGAGCCTAACCAGAACTGAACTCCAGCATATGTGGATGCTTCTCATCAGTTCAAGGATCTTGTTATTCTTCTTACAACTTGTAGACAGTGAGTCTCTTGTAGGCAGTAAGCCTCTTGTGAGCAGTGTGCTCGGGCAGTGAGCCCTAATTAGCAAGTGCCATTCTGTATTTCTATTCTTCTAACAAAGAATACAATCTTGGGTTAATCACCCTATGGTTTTCTCCCGTAATAGGGTTTCCACATCAAAAATATTGTGTCATGTGTATTTCCATTTCATGGTTATGTTTGCTTATTTGAATTAATACTACATTAATTATTAGGAAAGCTTAGAAAGCTGAAATAATTAAGATAACTGATTCACCCCCCCTCTCAGTTATCAACAGTCATTCTATGTGCTACTTTGTTAGGTAAACTTGCTCCCTGTATAAGATCCATGTGATGATTGATGCTCCTTATAGATGGAAATCCTTCATATACAGTATCTGATATGATGTCTTCATACTCTGTCAACAACTTTCCTATCTCCTCCGCTTGTGATTCTTCAGTCTCTTTCTTCAATGCTTCAGGTTTCTTAGGAATCAAGGCATAACACATATTCTCATGTCTCGAACCATCCAGAAATTTTCTTTCATCTACCAAACAGATTCTAGCATTTCCACATACTTCATTCTTAGGATCATCCTCTAAAGGAATCAAGGTAATTCTCTTTCCATTTGTTGTTATAGTATATTTATTCTTTCTCCCATCATGTATAGCTTTTCTATCATACTGCCAAGGTCTACCCAACAAGATATGACAAACATCCATAGGCATAATATCACACAAGACTTCATCATGATAAGATCCAATATGAAAATTTTTCAAACATTGTTCACTCACCAGTACCTTATGATCATCCTGAATCCATGCTATCTGATAGGGCTTAGGGTGTTTCAATCTTTCCAACTTTAGCTTAGTCACCATCTCCTCTGAAACTAGGTTATCTGAACTACCGCTATCAATTACAACTTTACAACACTTACTTCCTGATTTGCATCTAGTTCTGAATAGACTCTTCCTCTGCGGTGGCTCCTCATTTGTCTCTGCTTGAAATAGTGCTCTCCTCATTACCAATGATTCTCCTTTCTCAGGTTTTCCAACTGAACTAGGGGATTCAACAAGTTCTTCAACATAGGCTGCTCTTCCACTATTTTCTGTCCTCTTACTTGTACTACCCTGATTACACTCAAATGCTCTATTTCCTTCACCTCCACACTTGAAACAAGTACCTCTGAATGTCTGGTATGCACTAGGGTTTCCTCTCTGGTAAAAATTTATGTCATCTCTTTGGTAAGCATTGTTGTCTCTGTCATCCTTCTTAAATGGGCTGTCAAACTTGTTCTACTCTGGATATGATCTATATCCTCTAGAAAATGTTCTACCTCTCTAAATTTACCTCCTCTGACTCTCTGTCTCTAATCATGTCTTTTATTCAACTTCTCTTCAACCTTCAGGGCAAACTGATATGCTTCCTCTAAAGAGGTCATCCTTGTTAGACTTAGGGCACACAACTGAGAGGGGGGGTGAATCAGTTGTGCAAAACTTTCTCCAATTTGCACACTTAAATCCTTTTAGTGATTAGCAGTATATTAAGCATGAGACATAATGCATTCAAATCAAAAGCAGAAACTCATCAACACATGAGACACCAAGATTTTGATGTGGAAAACCCAGTTAAGGGAAAAACCACGGGGTGATTAACCCAAGAATGTATTCTTTGTTAGAAGAATAGAAAGAACAAAATGGTACATGCCAATTAGGGCTCACTACCCAAGCACACTACTCACAAGAGGCTCACTTCCTACAAGAGACACACTGTCTACAAAGAAATAAGTATCACATACATGAACTGGAGAATAGCATCTTCACCATGCTTGAATCAGTTCCATTAAGCTCAATACTTCTGCTCTACCTTTCGCTCTCCTCTTCGCTACCACTCACTCATCTCCACAAGACACACTTCAAAATGACTTCACAATCCCTTATTTATACAAGGCATCGACTTAGGAATAATCATCTAAGTCAGAAAACATCTACAAGAACATCCGCAAGACGTGTAATACATCCGGTCGGCCAGTCTCAAGAAGAACACTAATATCTGGTGGTTATTCTTCAAATGTAAACTCTAACTTCAATGCGGACCACCAACATGAACTGGACATGGTCCAACGATCATCATAACCTTCCCTGAATCACCAAGAACATCCGCACTTCATCAGCCTGCTGGAGTTCTCTCCTTGATCCGGAGCTTCAAGAACACAGTCTGTCATCACTGTCACAAAGGAATAGGCTCTTTCAGACCTTCAAACCATGAACCAATCTAGTTGATACTTCACAGGGACATCCTCAACACTCCCTCAAATCTACAGAATGGGATAATGAAATTCTAGATCTCACCAGACCTATCTGTGACACTCTGTCACCTCTGAACACCTGCCAGAATCGGTTCTACTTGAGCAACCATAACTTCTTTAGATCTTCATGCAGACCTCTGAAAACTTGACTGGAGCATCTCAAGACTTATATCTACAAACCCTTTAAACCACATCCTCTGATCCTCAACCTATTGAGGACTTTTACCATCTTGTCATCACTGTTCTTCACTGTTCCTAATTGAGACTAATTTTCTCAGTATCCTCAACACATAGCTCATCTAATCCTTCTCATTAATGCAACATGAGTATGTTGACATCAATGACAACACAGGTTAGGCCCATACTTGCAACAATCCTTACCAAGATTAACTCCTCTTAAATGCTCAATCTCAGTCCATTTATATATCTAGCAACTTTCTCCTTGTTTTCTTCACTATGTCCTATTCTTATGATCATTTTATGAAATTCTTCAGTGTACTCTTTCACAGATTTCTCCTTTTATCTCAGGTTTTACAATCTCTTTAACAGCTCCAAATCATAGTCAGCAGGTATAAACTGATTCTTCAACTTTGTCACCATCTGGTCCCACTTTGTAATCTTTTCCTTTCCTCTTCTATTTATTTCCAACTAAACTTCTTTCCACCATATAGTAACATGTCTTTTCAACTTTGTCTTTACAAATTTCACCTTCTCTAGATCTTCAGTTTCTTCATATTCAAAGTATTCTTCCATGCCATTTATCCAATCAATCAATTCTTCATGGTTCAAATTACCAGTATAGTTTGGCACATCAACTCTAGGTCTCTTTCTAATCTTTGAAATAGCTCACAATATCTTTACTTGATCCGATTCTTCTTCTTCATCACCTCCTAGGGTTTCGCCAGTTTGTTCAACAGATTGAAATTCTTCTTCATCATCGCTTTCAACATTAGGTCTTGGTGTCAATCCTCTTCACCTATCTTCTTCAACAACATCCAAATGAATTCGCATTGTTTTCATCATCTCATCCATTATTCCATCCATTGTTCCAATAGTAGAAACTCTCCTTGGTGGTATTCTTCCTAGGATTAAGTGTAAACTACCTCAAGTTCAGCGATCGGGCTACAAGGTGACAACTGCCTCACAATCGATGATCAGTTGCGACACAAGTAACCTACCTCAATTCTGCGATCTATCCACAACAAGATCTTACAGAATTCCATCACCTACTTCACTCAATTCACTCCCAAAGATTCAAACTTTCACTCTGATACCACTTGGTGCAGTCATGGTAGGAGGGTTCATAGAATGAACTGTCCAAACTGTGCAGCAAGAGTAAACACAACAGAAACAACTCAAGGAAATGAAGCAAATGCAGATTCATTCATTCAGTATATCATAGAATTCAAATAATATCTGGCTAGAAACATGTGGGATTACAATTAGGGCTCACGTGCTTGATTACATACATGTGTAAGATAAAGATTTGAAGCTCCTTCGCACAAAATCCAAACTTTCAACTATTACTATGTTATGAACTATCTAAACTGAACTGGAAAATGCAAAGAAACAAACTGAACTGCAAACAAACTGAAATGCAAATGTTTTTGGTTGATGCAAGATTGCTCTTGAACTAGGGATGCTCCTGTATTAGAACTTCTTTCCACCATAAATCAGCATGTTCTTTCAACTTTGTCTTTGTAAATTTCACCTTCTCCAGATCTTTAACTTCTTCATATTCAAAGTATTCTTCCATGTCATTCATCCAGTGAATCAATTCTTCAGGGTTCAAATTACCAGTATAGTTCGGCACATCAACTCTAGGTCTCTTTCCAATCTTCGAAATAGCTCGCAACATCTTTACTTGACCTGATTCTTCTTCTTCTTCATTTCCTAGGGTTTCATCAATTTGTTCAATAGATTAAAATTCTTCTTCATCATCACTTTCAACATTAGGTCTCGGTGTCAATCTTCTTCGCCTATCTTCTTCAACAATGTCCAAACAAATTCACATCATCTCCATCATCTCATCCATTCTACCAGCCATTGTTCCAATAGCAACAACTCTCCTCAGCGGCATTCTTCCTAGGATCAAGTGCAAATTGCCTCAAGTTCGGTGATCGAACTACAAGGTGACAACTACCTCACAATCGGTGATTGGTTGCAACACAAGTAACCTACCTCAATTTGGCGATCTATCCATAGCACGATCTTATGGAATTCCTTCTCTAACTTCACTCAATTCACTCCCAAAGTCGCTCTGATACCACTTGGTGCAGTCGCAGTAGGAGGGTACATAGAATGAACTATCTAGGTCGTGCAACAAGAGTAAACACAACGGAAACAACTCAAAGATATGAAACAAACACAAATTCAGTCATTTAGTATATAATAGAATTTAAATACAATATGGCTGGCATCATGCGGGCTTACAATTAGGGATCACATGCCTGATTACATAATATCAGAATATGCACAAGATCTAGCATTGAAGCTCCTTCGTGCAAATCCAAACTTTAAACTTATGCTAATGATCATAACTTGATAACTATTTTTTGAAGGATCTATTACATCAATATATATCATCTCCAAAACAATAGATTCCTCTGCGTCGGCCAAGGAAGGCCACAAACTCCAATGAAGAGATATAACATGTGTACATAGATAGGTTAGACCTAATCATGTAGAACACCTCCGCAAATGAATGGAATTATGTGTGGATCTTAGGGAAGGTCAGCCACGAACCAAAGATCATTGAATGATGTGTTGTTAGTCTCCACAAGTCAAGGAATCCTCCCCAATTCTTCTCCTTTAGCTGATTATCAGAGACTTTCAGGATGCTCTATTCTGAGAAAATAGCTGATCTTCTGATAGCAATAACTTTCCAGTACTTAATACAAATGCTCTGAATTCTCGATATGATGTAGATGAATGAATCTAGGTGCTAAGTCCAGCTCTGCAAGATGTGAAATGCAACTGCGGTAGAATGCGAACCAAAATATAGAAACTACTTCTGACTGAACTGCTTGAACTAAACTGGAAAAAGAAAGGAAACAAACTGAACTACAAACAAAATGAAATGCAAATGTTTTTGGTTGATGTAAGATTGCTCTTGAACTAGGGATGCTCTTGCATCATACATGATTGCATCAAAAACTCAAAAGTCTAATCAAGACTATGTGTAAGAGATCTCAAGGGTTCCAAGTGAGTTTTAAAAAACTACAAAACTACATCAAAGGTTTGTAAGTCTATCATAGACCAAGGGAATGGGAATCTGGAGATTCCATGCAGTTTGCAAAACTGCATAACTACATTAGAAATCTAAAATTTTGTCCAAGCAAAATATTGACTCCTAACTTAGAAATTTCAAGTTTTATTGAAATCTAACCTCTCCCAAGACTTCTTGAACACATCAACACCTATACATGAGGTCTTTAACTCTAAATGTAGCACATTGAAAGGGGTTTTCAATTGATTATTATTAATAGGCTAGATAGAAGACTAATACTAGTTCTCACAAAACCAAAAGATCAAATGATACAAAGGACCTCCTTGATTTTAAGAAATTAGGGAGGGTGTTGAAAGGGAAACAATAAATGACAACTTTTCTATGGAATACTCTTAAGAATTCTATGATAAGTGGATCCACTTAAAAACCCATAAATCAACAATTAATATAAAATATTTTTTTCTAAAATGGTTTCATCAACCAGATTAATGTCAGTAAGTAACAGAAAGTAATGGAGATAACTTATGACCATGGTGTGTGCAATTGAATTCATTACCTCTTTTGAAATTGGAAAAACTAATTATTATAACTAGATATCAAACTAGTTCACCCATGAGCAAACATGTGTCTACTAGATATAAACATAAATACTAGTAGACATGTTGGCACATGCATGGGAATCCTGTACTACCCACCAAGCATCCATATCCCCAATAGAGATATCTCTAGTCCCATCAAGACATTGCTCTATTATCAATTGGGTGTCTATAACCTTGGTAGAGATACCCAAGTCACCTAGAGAAATTGAGTTTTCACAATATTCTTTCTTTTTCTACTCAATTTTCATTTTTCTTTTATTTTGATTTTTCTTTTCATTTTATCTGTCATTTCTTTTGATTTTTTCAATTTTTTTCTCAATTTGTAAGTAATGAAGCTCATAATTTGAGTTCGGGATTGCCATTGGCACATATAAGGGGGACATCAATTAAGAGTTTCAATCGATAAACCAACCATAATAACTAATTTAATCAAATATAGAAAATGTCTTAGTGCTATTAGTGATGTGTTGTAGGTTATACTAATGCTTTCCAAGACTCATGGAGCTAATAGAAATCATAAAAATACTTTGAAAAACCTTGGTTATTGCTAATTTATGATTTCATTAGAGAAAACCTCTTAAGATAGAATGCTTAAAGTATTACCATAGTGAGGTAGCTTTTAGCTAATTTGCAACAACCTTATTGATCAACAAGATCACATAGAAACTAGGGATAATAGGAAGGCACCAATAAATGAAACTAGTTAGGCTCATGGTACATAACCAAAAGAGGATTGAAACTCAAAATAAAGACAAGACATGGGATTTGGAAAAATATAGACTACATACAAGATATAAATAGACATGCACATGCTTCAAAATAAATGAAATTTGAAAAACCATTTAGGACTTCAACAAAAATGGGTGCTACCACAATAATGGGTTACACTTTTTGGGACATCCTGATTTTTGCTGAAATCACATTTTTTTAGAAAATATAATGATTTAAGCAGGATTGTAATTGAAGAGGGTTTGATCAAACCCCCTTAGATTCAAACCCCTTTAGATAGAACCCCACTAGTTTTAAACCATACCTATAATGGAGTCTCCTCTACACCTGTCAAAATGCTGATAAAAAATCACTTTTGATTTAACTTTTGGGGGATCAAATGAATTCATTTAAAATTTATGTTTTGTAAGTATGTAGTCCTTATTATAAGCTTCCCAAAAAGTATAATTTTAAATATATTTAATTTGATTATTATATTTACTTTTTATTTCTTGTGAATGTAGGTTTTTCAATGAACATCAAGGTCTTTGTTTCACACATATGAAAAAAATAGGAAAATAGAGAAAAAAAATTCTAAAAAATACATGTCCTCTAGGTATTGATGTCCTTATTCCAACAAAAAAAAATTGAATTCTGATACATACAAAAAATGTTTGGACATAATATACCTATGTCTAAATTATAATTGGTTTGACTTCAAAACTTAATTAAAAAAAATATTCAACAAAACATTATGAAACCAAATGCATCCTCTAGATATCAGTGTTACCAATCTAAATTCAAAAGAATCAAAATTTTATCATTTGTAGAAAAAATGTTATGTGCGACAAAATACACATCACTTTGAAAAAATGTTGTTTACTATTAAAAACTAGTTATCAAAGGAGACGCAAAAAAATTTTACAATTTAACTCCAAATTTTTTTTAAAATATATATTTAGAATCTACAGACAAAATCTCACAAATCACTAGTTCGCATCATCTTCAAATTCCTAATAATTTAGCAGCTATAGGTATCAGAAAGTGAATATTTAGTTCAAAATGTTGATTTCAATGTCAAGTTTGGCCAAAAAGTGTAACCCGTTATTGTGGGATGGCCCAAATATGAGTGAAGCTAGTGGATAAGATCTTTAACTTTTGATACTATAGAAAACTTGCTCACAATTTTGAATGTTAAATTCATTATGTGTGCTATGCAGTGAATGACAATCATGTATGGTAAACAAAAAGTTTGTAGCTTTACACAAATAAGTTATTCCTATGACCTTGCATTACTGGAGCTCCATCTTCCCTTGCACAAACTAACTCTTTGGCAATTATGTAGTCATCCACAATTTCTTAACCATTTTAAATAGATTCTAACATGTTGCATTCACCTTAATTGTATGAATACAAAGTAGATGAGGTTGGTAGACATGATATTCTATAGTGTACACATGCATAAATACCCAAGAAGTATTATTTATTGTTGTAACTTCATCTAAAGATAATGCAATAAAAGTTGTTTGTTTTTAATGTTTTCCTACACATATTATTTTTACACCTTAGCTAGACAACTTGCCCATTCTCAACCACTATTTATTGACCAATGTGTGTTATAAAAGTTAGGAATGCCTATAAAAGACAAAAAAAATATTATATTTTGGGTATTTTGTCATTGGACATCCTCTAGTCAAAATATGAAAATTAACACTCAATTGAATGGTTTTTGCCATTTGTGTTTCTTCCATCATATTTTCAAATTGAGTTTGAACTATACGGTCCACATGTAACAAGCTTCACTTATTTTTTAATATACTCATCATATTTCAAGGCATACTTAACATAAAGACATTCTTCCTTTATTTTTTGTTTTATCGTTGATTTTTCTCTTTGTCTATGATTTTCTTTTCATAAACTTTATCAGCTCATGTAAATTTCTATGGTGTCAACTTTTAGTTGCAATGTATTGTCCCTACCATATTCCAACTATAAATCTTATACATGCATTCTATGGGAGGTTCATATTTGTTTTCATTCCCCATTGGTTCAATGAATGGGTACTTTGACACCTTATCAATCTAAAAATTCCTTAATAGATCCCACTCACACCACTTTTTTATTTGACTTTTCTTTCTCCCTTCCATCCATGATGTTCATTTTCCTGATGAATTTTGACTGGATTTTATTAATATTGTTAGTCCTACTACCCCAAGACTCCTATGTAACATCATTTTTTACATTGTCATGCACCTCAATATAATCTTTCCTTGAACTATTCTCTTGTTTATCAATAGATGGTACAAATCCTAATGTTGTAGGTTAATCTATTACACTACACACATTTCCAAAATATGAGATTATATTTTTGTATTTTGATGAGAGCCCTTGCCACTTATAGGAACCTAGTTATATCTCAACATCTCTCACAAATTAGAAACTACAAAAAAATGCCATTGTGTTCAAGGTCACTATCAAAGACTCAACACTAAAAGTTTAAATATCATCTCTAAAAATGAAAGTAAACAAACAAAACCAACAAAAGGAATCATAGATCCCTAGGACCTAGATGTATCACTACTTAATATCATTTATAACAATGAAACCAACTAGATAAATAAATACTTGAGGAATCTTATATTCATAGGACAATAAAGAAAATATCACAAGTGTCTTTTATTGACTGGATAATGCCTATATTTTATTGTGTATGGCTCACTAAAAATATAATTCTAGGTAGGAAGTAAGTTTTGGGAATAGAAGAAACCAAAGAAAGGAGTCTAAAATAGAATTCTTCAAAGGACATATAAAGATTCAAGAATTGACTAAATCCAAATCAAGAGCATAATAAAATGTGCGAAAGAATAAATGTGAGTTTTAATTATATTTATATGAACTCAAATTTGGTGAAACCTGCTAGATTGTAAAATGGTGAAGGAAAACTATGTCAAAACTCACTTGATTGTAAAATAGTGGATGCAAATGTTTGGAAATTATGACCATGATCCAAATAATGATGGTGATTTCAAGGTGATTATGGCCCCAATAGTAGAGTGGAATTATAATGGTAATGGTGAAATTGGTTCTCATAAGGATGGATTTCTAATGGTATTGGTGAATATGTTGGTTAATTGAAACATGCCTCCTAAATTCTAGGCATTGCCCTAATAAATATGTGTAGTTTACTATGGAAAAATAGTTTGATGTAAATGCTTCATAAATATTAGGGCAATGATATTGGACCAATTTATCTTAAATTCCTAATGATTTGGGTCCCCTATTGTTTCATTTTATTCACCAAAATTGAATGGGTCGATTCATCTTATTTGTCAATTGGTGAAGTTTCACCTCTAAAGAAATCATTGTCAAGAAATTAGGCTAGTCCAGGTGTTAGGATTGTGCAAATAAAATGTTAAGTTGAAGGTGTAATCTCATGTAATGCTAACAATCTAATATATCACATAATTAAATTGTATTGGAATGAGATTATGAAATGAATAACAAATTATATCAGCAATATAGTTAGTGTTTAAGGGTTAATAGGGAATTACATATGTCTTTGAAAATGAAATATGATTGAAATGTTAATACTCAAATGTGTCTTACTTGGAGTGCCCAAATGTGATATCTTGCAAATCTAGGCTTGATTATACATGAATGGGTATAATCTATTTTACATTGAAATACCAAATTTGCCAAAATCTCAAGAATCACTTAAACATTAGTGATATAGGTTACAAAATGTGATAAGTACATGATAATTAGATGACCTCTTAAAATTAAAGTATTGTGCTTGTTTATGATCATGAATTGACTTTTTATGGATTAATTTCTCATGGATAGAAAGAAAAGATAAGTTTCGTATCCATGTATTTGGATACACATATTCGTTGACATATACATGGTCAAGAATGATGAATAATTGACAATGAACATATATAGAATTAATTATGACTTGTTAAATAAGTTTTTTTAAGGTCATTTAGGATCTAGTGTTTCAAATTTATAAGTCTTTGGCAAGAGCATGTGGACCTAACCCACTATAGTTAGAGGGGATCCTGTGAGGATGTGTGTGGACCTAACCCATGGTAGTAAGATGGGATCTTACAAGGATGTGTGTGGACTTGAACTACGATAATCAAAGGGGATCTTGCAAGGATACTTGTGGACCTTATCAATGGTAGGTATAAGGGATCATGCAAGGATTCATGTGGACTTGACCCATTATAATTAGAGGGGATCTTGCGAGGATACATGTGGAGTTGACCCATAGAAGTTTGAGGGGATCTTACGAGGATGCTTATAGACTTGGCCCTAGTAGTTAGAGGGGATCTTACGAGGATGCATGTGGACATGACCCATGGTAGTTAGAGGTACCTTGTGAGGATGCCTATGGTTTTGACCTACTATAGAGAGATTCTTACAAGGGATCTATGGAGTTGACCCTTGATAATTATAGTCTAGGATTCTTTTAACGTAAATATGATTAGAAATTTGTGATATCTAATAACATCTTGAGTCAACATATCATGATACATTATTATTCTTTCATCCTAATTGAACACAATGGGATAATGTGATAGAATGATTCATCGATTTGATAATTATCATGTACACCTTGCATGTATATGTGTTCACTTGTCAAAATGCTATGGGTAAACAAGTTTTTCTTTTGCACTTACCAAGTACTTGTATGTTTATTGATTGATTATATAAACGATGAATTTAGATATACACTTAATGGATGGAGGAACTCAATATTTAGGATATATGTAATGTTGATTCTTGATTTTTTTTAAAAGTGTATTTTCAAGAAAATTTGTGGTAAAATTAATGAATTTAGAAGTAGAGTCATTACTATTGTAAATTATATTACATATTGTAGGTTAGATTATAATAGTTAGTAAATAAACAAATAAAACTAATGTTAGTTTTGGCAACGTTCCTATAAGTAGTTGGTTTGGGGTTAGTTTGGTAGTTATTCATGGGGATGGCTTTATATTCCAATACAAGCCCATTAGAATATCATCTTGATTGAATAAAGGAGCAAATTCCAATGAAATCAATAAAATAAGACATTGTATTTATGTGTAGCAATAATGTAGCTTGAGTTTTATTTTTTTATGCTCTACCAATTTCAAAAATTACAATTATGACATATGATCTAAAACTAGAATCTAGATGTAGGTTTGCAATCATGAAGATGGGAGGACTTTGTATATAAACTTTTTTATTATGGGATAGGACATGTTGTGTGGACTAGTCCAAATGGTGTGACTTGTCCTTGTGTTGGCACAAAATTTAAAAATTACTTGCCTAAATTCTTTAGTACCTATTTTGCTAAATTTGGCTATGATTAAAAGTATGGTGGGACTTGGTTCAATATGAAGGAAAGGCCCTTCACTCAACTTGATGGTAGTTAAGCTCCTATAAAAGAACAAGGTGGCACATACATGACAAGTATGTTATGTAGATGCAAATATGGTGTATTAGTGTAATTCTTAGAAGCAAAATAGTAGTGTTGCATGATCTTGAATCAAATTTGTCTTTGTGTGATTCTTGGATTGATCGATCTTTGTTGCTTGTTCCATCTTGTTTCAAATGACCTAAGAGATGCCCTTAAATACATGAGCACGGTTGCTAATTTAAACATTTTGGCATGTGAGCCAATAGGTACTAGCTATTTTTGTGACAAGGTCAGCTTTTGGACATGAAGGTAAATTCCACTAGAGGAAGATAATCTTCCCATTTGTATTGCTGATCCATGCAATACATTCTCAATAAATCTTCCAGCACTTGGTTTACCCTTTCAATTTGGTCATCCATCTCAGGATGATAAGTAGAGCTTATATTCAACTAGGTTCCAAGTGAGGAAAACAAGGTTTTCCAAAACCTTGATGTCATACGGGCATCCCTATCTGAGATAATCTTCTCAGGAATATCGTGCAATCTAAAAATTTCTTGCACAAATTTGCAGGCTATGATGGGTGCCCTATCCATTAAATTCCTAGGTATAAAATGTGCCACTTTGGTGAGTCTATCCACCACAAGCAAAATAGCATTGCGCCCATTCCTTGACATAGGAAGTCCTTGCACAAAGTCCAGGCCTATGATTTGCCATTTCCATTCTAGAATTTCATGAGGGTATAAAAGTCTTGTCAGGTGATAGTGTTTCACTTTCACCCTCTGACATTCTAGACATGTAGTTACAAATCTTGCAGCATCCCTCTTCATTCCCTTCCAAAAGTATAAGGGTTTCACATCAGCTAGTAACTTTGTTACTCCAGGATGTCCAGAATAAGGTACAGAATGGACCTCTTTCCACACTATAATCCTTAACTCCTTAGAGTTCAGAACATACACTCTTCCTTTATACCTCAATAATCCAGGTAGTTCAAGGTAAAATCCATCATATTTCAGATTTTGGGGGTTCTCCAAAAGGGCCTATTTTACCTGCTGGTAAAACTCATCTCCCTTAGACTTTTGTAACACCTGATTCTTAAAATCAGAATGTATGGAGATCATTGAGGAGATATGTCTTATCATGATTAAGACATCTACCACTCAGTTTTCCTTACCTTGAATATATTTAATCTCAAAATCATAATCTAAGTCTATTTTGAGTTCAAAAGGTTTTCCAAGCAAGTAATGTCTCCACATTTGCAGTGCATGAATTACTGCTACCAATTCCAGATCGTGTGGGGCATAGTTTTGTTCATAAGTTTTCAGTTTCCTGGATTCATATGCAATAACTTGTCCATCCTGGACTAGTACACCACCTAATCCTTCCCTTGAGGCATTGGTAATGACTACAAAATGACCTTCTGGTTTAGGTACTTTCAAGATAGGTGTTGAAGTCAACCTTTCCTTCAGTTGGTCAAATGCCTCCTGGCACTTGTCTGACCACAAAACCAAAAGATCAAATGATACAAAGGACCTCCCTAATTTTAATAAATTAGGGAAGGTGTTGAAAGGAAAACAACAAATGACAACTTTTCTATGGAATACTCTTGAGAATTATAAGATAAGTGGATCCACTTGTAGACACCCAAATTTGTCCCAACTTTGTCCATGTCTACAACACCTTGTTAAATCATTATTCATTAAGCCAATTAATTAAATGAATTTTATTTATTTAATTAAAATCCCATTCTCATCCACTTAGCCAATTAATTAAATAAATTTTATTTATTTAATTAATTCCACATCATTTCTCAATCATATCCTATCCCCATCCCAATTAATTAAATAAATTTTATTTATTTAATTAATTTCCACATCATATCTTATCCAATTTTATTCATCTATCCAATTAATTAAATAAATTTTATTTATTTAATTAATATCCAACTCATATCCCAACTAATTCAAATATTTTATTTGAATTAACTACTCACCTTTCATCACATTCCAACACTTGTCCATCTCCCCTTAATCATGTGTTGTCATACAACTTTCATTTAAAATTCTTCACATGCACAAGTAATTGGATCTAAATTTAGTAACTTTCAATCCTAGCCATTCACATAGCCTCTGAATCTCCACCATCGATTGATCTTGGTTGAGTCCTATATAAACACCCTCTCACTCCATATGAGACATCCAGCAATCATATAACACCTACATTATCATCTTGAGCATCTTGAGCATCTGAGCATTCCTTTGAGCTTTTCATCATCCATCATGGCAGCTTTCAGCTTTGCAATTGTTCATTGTTGAAGAAGCAGTCCACATCTCTCAAAAAAGGCATCGCACGGTCTAGGTGATGTTATGCTTGAATTGCATTGTTCTTTGATTTCATTTAGATTAGATTCCTTGATGATGGTAGGGTTAGGGTTTCATGACTATGTCTGATCTGCTAAACCTGACTTTTCACCTATCACATTTTGGCACGCCCGGTGGGACTCACGTCCTTGATTGACTTCATTTTTCGTAGTTGTTTCTTTGAAGATCAGATTTTACAGGTGCTTACAATAAATTTCAGTCACTTCTGAGCGCAAATCTGCCACTTTCTGTATCTCTGTGTCACTTATACGCTGGAACCGGCCGCATTCAGCTCTCTGGATCACCTTTAAACCGACAGTGATCGCCTCAGGTATAATTTGGATCACTTTTGTATTGACAGAACCTGCCTGTGTGTTTTCGCTGTTCGTTGTGGGGTTTAAATTGTATTGATCGCTTATGATATCACAGTGATCGCTTCTGCATTAATTCAGATCGCTTTTAAAATAACAGTCGTCGCTTTTGATGTTATACGTATTGCTTATGAACAGATAGTACCTACTTTTGATCTAATATGCATCGCTTCTAAATTAACATTGCTCGCCTGTGCAGACTAGGGTTTCTATGTTTTGACTGTCTTTTTGCAGATACAGGTCGCTTTTAACCTGAAACCGGTCATTTTTGGATATAACCGCATCGCTTATGAATCTGCAGATGTCACTTTTAAACGAATATGAATCGCTTATGAACTGACAGTGTTCGCCTCGACAGGATAGGGTTTTGACTGTGTTTTTGCAGATACAGGTCGCTTTTAGCTCACAACCGATCGCTTCTGGGTTTATCTACACCGCTTCTAAACTAACAGGAGCCGCATCTAGTATGTTTCTTATCGCATATGATCTTTAGGATCTTGCCTGTTGCACAATACAGATCACTTCTGAACAACAGTGAATCGCATCTGGTAAATTTTGTTGCTTTGAAATCAATTTCAGTTCCAGTTCAATTTCTTGGCTATTAACTGGGTATTTGCATAGCATCTTATCGATTTGTCTAAGAAAAGGAGGTTATCAAACTACTGACATATCGGTTGCAGGTTCGATCGGTCCAAGATTTGTGGTTTTTCACTAAATTAGGCACATTTGGGCTTGGTGCATAAAATGAATCATTGTTTGCTCCGTGCTTGATTTATCTTTTTTGACTGCTTGCATGTGCTTGATTGTAACCCAAATTTAATGGAAAAAGTATCCTCTCCCCTTGCCTATCAAATGGATCTTGGGTGTATGAGAACTTGTCATTATCTTTAGAGGGCCTGCCTTCCCGGTGTGAGAAGGGATACGACCCAAGCGGTAATGGGCTAAAGCCAAGTCCTTCTAAACTGCTATATAAGAAAAGTGTTTGTGTCGAAAGCCACAAACAATGGGTGTTATTGCATTATACCGACAGCCAACCTCCCCCAAAACCCTCCAAGGCGCAACCCTTGCAGGCTAGGAGACTCCATAACGGAGAGTAGTGCTGCCGCATGTATAGCCACCTAAACGGATGCCCTTATTAGCAACTTTGTGTAGTAGCCAAAAACCTTCTATCTGTTGATGCAAAAGGTGGGACCTTTGAAGTGGCCCTGATTCACGTGGTTCTTAGTAGAGATAGCAGGGACAATCCTAAGGTTTGGTGTGGGGACAAGCCTTACAGGAAGCCCGGAACTTGGTATGTGTGAGAAGTGAGTGCCGTGGAGGGGAGCCGGTGCTACCAAGATCCTGAAGCTATCCGCTTTGAATAAGCACGGCCAGGGGATTCAACAGATACTGTCCTATCCTAGCCTAGGTTGTATCAGTTTGTGCTTGTTGTGAGTGTGAGTGACTGTTATCACTGTTTTCTTGCTGAAAAACTACAAAATCAGACATCTTTTTGACAAACACAGTCACTTTTGAACCTAAACTACCCGCACAGATAACAGACATCGCTTCTGAACTGTAGTAATCCGCTTTTGGCCTGGACTGTATCACCTTTAAATAACAGCTGCCCGCATATTGCCTGAACTGCATCGCTTTTAAACCATAGCTAATCACCTAATTTCCTGAACAAAATCGCATCTGATCCACAGCCAATCGCATCTTGTCTGAACCTGATCGCCTTTAAGCCACAGTTAGTCACCTTCTGTCTGAACAAGCTCGCCTTTGAACAATAGACTATCACCTTTAGGGATATATGAGTTGCTTTTGATCAACAGAAAATCGCTTTTAAACCAACAATCGTCGCCTCTGGCATAGCATTCGCTTCTGGTTAGCACTGTGAATTTCTGTCGAACCTAAACCAGATCGCATTTGAGCTATCATTGATCGCCTTTGGCATCCTTTGAGTCGCATTTGAGTTATCATCAGTCCCCTGTAGCCAAAATACCTGCAAATCTTAGTGCCTCAACTGAATTAGCCATAGGTCCAACTTGCTTAAGTCTTAAACATCAGTTTTCAGACTTCTCCTTGATCAACAGCAAATACCTGGACTTTGTCTCCTGTTTTTGAGCTTATCAATCAATCACAACTCATGAGCTTTCCATCTTTTTGAGACCCCAACTAGCAAATCAAACATCAACCCAATCATTTCAGTCAGCAAACATCCTTCAGCTTTAGCTTGAACAAACATCATCCTTTAGCTTTAGCTCCAACAAACATCAACAGCAAACAATCTTTCCCTTGAGTGTTTGAGCTATCCTCTAGGGACAACTAACAACAACCCAACAACAACTCAGCCAAAACAAATCAACCAAGTGAATTAGCCAAACCAGCAAACCAAAACAGCAACCAATCAACCAACCAGCCAACTATCATCTTTTGGGTCTCAAAACTTTGACAAGCTCAATTTCATCATCAACATCATGCCTCAAACTAGGAGTCAATATCGAGCTGAAATAGAAGCCAAATTGAGAGCTGAAATGGAAGCCAAATTGAAAGCTAAGATGAAACAATTCACAACACCTCTTAAGGACGCAACTCAATTCACAACCGGTATGCCTCCTCATATGTTTATGCCTCAAGGATACACTATTGGCGAGTCATCTTCACAACGAATGCAACCTACACCATCCTTGGAAACTTTCGAAGAACAATCTCAAGATGACTCATCGAAATTCCAAGATACCTATCTATGGGACCAAGTTGAGAAACTCATGATATCTGAGCCTAATCGTTGCTTTCTCCAACTTGCTCGCATGGGTGCTAAACTACCAAAGGACTTTGACATATCCACTATTAGAGAGCAAGATCCCAATACTACTACTGTTGTTGCGAAGGGACCATCTACTATAGTCACATCATCTCCTATTATATTGCAAACATCGTCCTCATTGCCTATTGTTGCTTCATTTGAGCCACCACGATCAAAGCATACTTTAGAACCATTGATAGTGCCCACCAATGTGCTCCCTCTCATGTCACAAAATCTCAACATTCCACCTTTCCATGTTCCTCAACATATCTCTCCTTCTACCATGACTGTTTCCATGCCTCAAGTAACACAAGCTGTCCATGTAACACAAGCGCAAATACTTCAAGCATCACAAGCTATTCCCATGTCTTATAGTGTGCAAACCACTCCAACAACACCTGTTGTCCATGCTTCACACCCATTACAATCTACTACATTTCATATGAATACCATATCCCATACACCAACTGCTAATTCCTCCATGCTATCATATAATCCCAACGTTAGTCTCATTGACATGAGTGATCCACCCGTTTCTCAAACCAATCCGAACAATAAGATCGCTTATGTTGATCAACTTACATCCATGCCGTCATATTCTTCCAATTCTTCATACACCATCAATCCATCTTATGCTACCCAAAGCTTCCCTAATGTCACCCAACATATGACACATACCAATCCTCATATTGTCCAAAATACAAATCCAAATGTTTCTATCGTATCTACCAATCCCTCCGTCACTTACCGTGTCATGAACTCAATCCCAACTTCCCAACCATTCAATACTGTTAATCCGCTATCCACTTCCCATGTGATGCACACCCAATTGCCGCTTGTGTCTCAAGGACATCAATCCTCCAACACATACGTGTCACATACCAATCCTTCGACATACATTGTGGGTACACAACAGCAACAAATAGTCACAACTCCATATATCCCACAACCGCAACCACAATATATCTCATACCATACTCCACCCCCTTCGCAACAACAGCAATTATCCTTAGCAGATGTTCAACAGATGATCGATGAAAGGGTAGGACAAGCCAAGAAACCTTTTTCTCTTGAAAACATATGCGCCTGTCCATTTGACAAGTCTCTTAATATGATACCTTTTCCGCCACATTTTGAAATCCCACAATTTGATAAATACAAAGGGAAAGGAAATCCGGAAGACCATCTTCGAGCCTTTTTTGTGGCATGTCTTGATGTCTCTTATGACGATACGTATCTTTTGAGACTATTTCCTCGAAGCTTAGTTGGACAAGCTCTTGAATGGTTTTCTCATTTACCCCCGGGCATCAAATATTTTGCAGAATTAGCAAACAAATTTCGATCACACTTTGCCTTCAACATTGAACATGAGGTAAACATGAATGACCTTGTCAACAACAAACAGTGCAACGGTGAACCCTTTTCGTCCTTTACCCAACGATGGCGTAATATGGCTAGCAAATTATCATGGGAAATACCTGAGAAACAACAGCTTGACATCTTTGTTCAAAATCTTCATCCTGAGCTGTCATTCCAATTACAATTGCAAAGTGCTAGCACCTTTGACGAACTAGTTTCCAAAGGAGTTATTATTGAACGAGCCTTAATTGCCAAGGGCACTATCAAGATCTTTCGTGACAACAAAGATTCTCCCCAAAATTCCCATGATAAGTCTTGCTTTTGCAACAAGAACAAGAATGTTGTAAATGATGGTATTGTAGACGCAAAGAATATTCAAACTATGAGAGCTCCCATCAACATTCAAGCAACTTCTACACCAACACGACCTTTTCCACAACGAAGAAACCAACGCTAAACTTCCAATCCACGCCGACAATTCACACCATTAGCAGAACCCATGGAAGTTGTTTTCCAAAAGCTACTTCAGGCAGGAGATATTATTCTACCTGATGCACCACCAAATGGCGAACCACTCTTTCGAGCTCCTTGGTACAAAGAGAATGAGTATTGTGATTACCATCAAGTTAAAGGACACAAAACAAATGGTTGTATGCGCTTAAAACATGTTATCCAAGACTGCATTGATCAAGGTTTAATCAACATCACACCTTCAACGGCTCAACCTGCTCAACAATCAACATCAAACTATGATCTAGAGACTTTCAAGAATCCACTTCCATCTCATGATCAGACAAATAACCTTCAGGCTGGAAATGCTATTCCGTATAACTACGAATCATCTACCATTGGCCGCATTGACCATGCTCACATTTCTACCATTACTGTCCAAGGGAGAGCACCTGATTGTGCCGTAACCACACGAAGAGGTCAAGTTACTATTCAAGGAGCACCTCCCCATCCTCCTCGACCTCTCTCTAACTATAACCTCTTGGATCACCTTGGCAAAACACCCGCGCACATATCTATTCTTGAGCTGCTCCGCATATCCCCTGCACATAAAGCTATCCTTGATAAAGCCTTACAAGAGTCTTCGGTGCCTAATAATATTAATATCACACAATTCCAATCTATGGTCGCTAGCATTACATCTCCTTGTCACTTGACCTTTTCCGACAAAGATCTTCAGCCCTCCATTCATCCTTCACATAACGAAGCCCTCCATATTGAAGTATTTGTTAAACAACACCGTATCAAATGAGTCTTGATAGATGGGGGAGCTGGTCTTAATATATGTTCTTTGAAACTTATCAAGCAATTGGGATATTCTGAGAAAGATGTTGACACCTCCAAGGTTATTACCATCAGAGCATATGATGGCGCTGAAAGAGATATCGAAGGGATTATCTTATTGCCTATTCAAGTTGGGCCAGTCATTACAGAAACCCGTTGTCAAGTCCTTGATATTGATCTTCCTTACAACATCATCCTTGGTCGCCCGTGGATCCATACCCTTAAAGCAGTTCCCTCTACATACCACCAATGCCTTAAATTTCCACATAAGGGTGTTGAGGTTACCATTCAAGCTGATCCCAATCCATTTGAGTTTTGCCGTGCCTTTCAAGCTAAATATCAGAGTCCGAATCGCATTCCTATCAACACTGAGGCATATCTGTCTTCATCTTATATAAACCCATCCGACCTTCTCAAGCCCTCCTCTAGCAAAGCCGCTTCCAACCTCCATATCCAATATACCGAACATGGCCCTGGTGAATACAAATTACAAGAGTCCTATTGCGTTGGTACCCTTCCATTATCTCCTAAATCCCACAGTAAGCCCTCTACATCCAAGCCAACTTCATCCTCCACTGTTATCAAAGCTCCCCCTACAGTATTCATTAAAGGTGGATTCTTGGATGATGAAGACATTGATGATATAAACTCTTGGATATTCTTTGATGAAAATGACCAAGTCCAACTTCAAGTAGAGCGATACAACAATGGGTTTCGTATCATAAAGAACATGGGCTATAAAGGACATGGCAGCTTGGGATCACAAGAATAAGGACCTACTGAGCCCATTATTGTGTCTAAGAAGTTTAATAAGCAAGGCCTTGGTTACCAACCAGAGGTACCGCGACCCAAAGACATTAAGTGTATTTCCGATACTGATGTTGGACCTTCTTCGGTAGGAGAGACTTCTAATTCGGATACTATCGATGACTCCTCCCTTCATATCACTGACCTTTTTCAAGAACATTCCATCTTCATGTTTTCCGCAGCCTCTTCTAGCCATCACGATTCCTCCATTAGCCTTTCACTCGTATATCCTGACCTCATCGATTGGGACCAACAGGGGGCACCGATATTAGATACATTTGAAAATGACGAAGCCACTGCAGAATTCATGGGTTTGAGACAAGGTATTCCACTAGGTGATCATAAAGTAGGTTTCATGATGGATTTACCTAAACTAGCATATTTTGGCGGAAGTATCAAATCCTTCAGTCGCAAAAGTGAAATAAACAAAATTCAACAAAATAGGTCACTAGGTGAAAACCGAAAGGCGCCTCTTGACCGTGAAAAAGTAAAAATAAAGGACGTATCTGAAGGTGAAAACCTCTCTGAGGCACCTGAGGATGGGGGATTTGATCTTCCTATTGCCACTGATTACCATGAAAAATCAACTGTGCTAGTTGAAAAATCACAAGACATGAACTTGGGAACAAAGCAGAATCTGAAGATCACTTTTTTGGTAGCATCACTATGAGAGCAAGAACGAAGAAACTTCACAGCATTTTTTATGAGAAGAGCTATAAATTTTGCATGGACTTATGCAGACATGCCAGGTCTAGATCCTTCACTTGTGGTACATCATTTAGCAGTATCTCCTGATGTAAAGCTTGTCAAACAAAAATTGCGCAAAATGCATCCACAAGTTGCCTTATTGGTCAAAGCAGAAATTCAGAAACTGTTAGAAGCAAAATTTATAAAGCCTATTGATTATCCAAAATGGGTTTCAAATTTAGTACCTGTAGCAAAACCAGATGGACGAGTTCGCTGTTGCACAGACTTTAGAGATCTTAACAAAGCATGTCCTAAGGACGATTTTCCACTACCAAGCATAGACAACATTGTAGATCTTACAGCAAGACATGAAATGCTATCTTTGATGGATGGATTTTCAGGTTATAATCAAATCAGAATAGCAGAGGAAGATCAAGATAAAACATCCTTTATCTGTCCATGGGGTACATATTGCTGGGTTGTAATGCCTTTTGGTCTCAAAAACGCTGGAGCCACCTATCAACGAGCCATGACAGTTATTTTTCATGACCTTTTCCATACCATCATGGAAGACTATGTTGATGACATCCTGGGAAAATCCAAGACAAGAGAAGGACATCTACAAGTATTGGCACAAATCTTTGATCGATTAGAAAAATACCAAGTCAGATTAAATCCAAAGAAGTGTGTATTTGGTGTAACATCAGGAAAACTACTGGGATATATTGTGTCTCGACGAGGAATAGAAGTAGACCCAGCTAAGGTAAAAGCCATCATAGAAATGCCTCCACCAACGAATCTCAAACAGCTCCGCAGTTTACAAGGTAGGCTACAATCTATCTACAGATTTATCTCACAACTAGCAGATAAATGTCATCCTTTCCAGCATCTTCTTCGTAAGGGTGAACCTTTTAAGTGGGATGAAAAGTGTCAACAGGATTTTGATAAGATAAAGGAATACTTGGCAACGCCTCTTGTGTTAGTACCTCCGATACCTGATCGTCCATTACTGCTCTATATATCATTAACAACCGCAACATTGGGTGCACTCCAAGCTCAACATGATGATTCAGGAAAAGAACAAGCCATCTACTACATTAGCAGAACCCTTATGGGATATGAACTCAATTACTCATTCATGGAAAAGGCTTGTTTAGCATTAGTGTTTGCTTCCCAAAAGTTGCGACACTATATGTTGAACCAAACAACAAAGCTTATCTCTAATGTGGATCCCCTCAAGTATCTCCTTTCAAAAGCACTTCTTACAGGGAGATTAGCAAAATGGGTTATGATCTTAAGTGAATTTGACATCTAATATGTGAACCGCAAAGCCATCAAAGGACAAGTTATTGCTGATCAATTAGCTGCAACACCCATCACAGACATTCAACCAATATATCCAAAATTCCCTAATGAAGGATTGTTTAATTTAAATTCTCTAGCATGATGGCAGCTATACTTTGATGGATCATATACACAACATGGATCCGGAGCAGGCATCTTGTTTGTCACTCCCCAAGGAGATTGCATACCTAAATCATACAGACTAGCATTCCCATGTACCAACAACATAGCTGAGTATGAAGCTTTAATCACAAGCTTGTGCATGGCAGTACAATTGGCTATCAAACAGTTACGAGTCTTTGGTGATTCTCAGCTAGTTATCAAACAGGTCTTAGATGAATATCAAACAAAAGATGAGAAGCTTCTTCCATACAAGCTAATGGTGGATAATTTCAAGAAATATTTTGAGGATATTACCTTTGAGCAAATTCCAAGACTACAAAACAGAGCAGCAGATGCCATGGCTATGATTGGATCTCTTTTAGACATGCCATCTAATACCCATAAATGTGAATTCTTGGTCGAACAGCTTTTGATCCCATCATTTGAAGTTCCACAGTCTGAGCTTATATGTGAAATTGTTGGTCCCAACTCATCGTGGTACAAGGACATATACGAGTTTCTCTGTAATCAAACCTTTCCATGTCAACTATCCAACACCCAGCGCAAAACCTTTATCCGTCGAGCCTCTCATTACACTATCTTAGGAGACACCCTTTATCGCCAGAGTCTTGATGGTATCCTTCTTAGATGTCTTGATTCCGAAGAAGTAAAAACGGCCTTACGTGAAGTACATGAAGGTGTCTGCGGTTCGCATTCCGCTGGTCTGGGCCTTGTCAAGAAACTTCTATGAGCAGGATACTATTGGCCAACTATGGAAAAAGATGCCCAACAATTTGCAAAGCGATGTCTACAAGGTCAGAAACATGGAGATCTAATACATGCACTAGCACATGAGCTTCAGCCTATTCTCACTCCATGGCCTTTTTCGCAATGGGGACTTGATCTCGTAGGTAAAATCCATCCTACTTCATCCAACGGTCATAAGTTTTTTATTACTGCCACTGAGTATTTCATGAAGTGGGTAGAAGCCATACCAATGACCTATATCACAGGTAAACAAATAGCCAAATTCATCCTGCATTATATTATCTGCCATTATGGAGTTCCTCAAGCTATTGTCACAGACAATGGTCGCCCTTTCAAGAACCAAGAGGTTAGAGATCTTTGCAACAAGTTCCATATTCAACATCGATTCTCTATGCCTTATTATCCTCAGAGCAATGGTCAAGCTGAAGCCTCTAAGAAAACAATCATCAAGATCCTTAAAAAGACTGTTAATGAAGCTGGTCGAGATTGGCATCTACAACTGCATCCTGCATTATGGGCATATAGAACAAGCATCAGAACTCCCACTGGAGCCACACCCTATGCTCTCGTCTATGGCACTGAAGCTATTTTGCCTATTGAGGTTGAGATCCCCTCTTTGTGCATATCCCTACAACATACTATCTCAGATGAAGAGTATCGAGTATCTAGACTCCATGATCTTGAGCTATTAGATGAATGTCGCCTTACAGCATTGAACCATCTTCAAGTCTACCAAAACCAGCTACGCCGTAGCTACAACAAAAAGATCAGAGAACGCAGATTTCAAGTTGGCGACCTTGTCCTTAAAGAAAACCAAAGGAATCAACAACATCGAGAGAAACAGGGCAAGTTTGAACCCAATTGGCTTGGTCCTTTCATTATCACAGCAGTCTATGGATCGGGCACCTACACTCTATCAACACTCGAAGGCATTCCCTTAGATGAACCAGTCAATAGCGTTCATCTCAAGAAGTTTTATCCATGAATCTCAGCTATCCCAAAAATAGAAATAAAAATTAAAAAATTAAAAAAAAAAAACATAAGAGAAATAATCCGTCCTCTGGTGAAAACCTGGTAAACAGGCGCCTTGGATAAGTACCATAGTGAAAACCTGGCAAACAGGCGCTATGTGTAGTGACCAGCTTCCCTCATTTGCTTCGTTCGTTTGATCATATTTCCCCATTTCACCTTGTATAAGCCATAATCACAATCCATATCACAATGCCACACATAGCCTTTCATCTTCATCTTTGCCAATGCTAGCTATCATATTTGAGACATTGTCGCGATACCTATATCTTTTGGCACCTTAGCATCTTGGCCACATCCTTTCTGCATTGTCGCTGCTGCATAATAAACCTCATCCCACACTGGGGGCATTTGTTACGTCTTATTTGGAAGTGGATACTGTTATCTCTAGCTCATAACACATCAAACAACTCAGCTTACAACACAACAAACCTTATCAACTTCAGCCATGGCATCTATCCAACGACAAATCTGACCTAACAACTTGCAACCAGGACCCATATCTTCGCAATATATCCATATTCATCCAACAATCGCAACAAACATCGCTTGATCAAACATCCAACCAATTAGCGACAACAATAAGAACTACATCCAGCTCTATCGTTGACGCCTTGATCCCGTGGATACAGGGTATGTAGGCAATCTGAGATGCGAAGGAAGCACTCTGATTTAGGCTAAGACGATAGCCCCTTTCATCATTCATCATTCATCTTTCTTCTAAACATCCTTCAATCTTTCAGCTCACATTCTTCTATCTTTCATCACTTACATTATCAATAAAACCTAGAACTACATATTCATCATGTCTCATCTTCATCGTACATGTGCTTTGATCCCGTGGATACAGGGTATGTAGGCAGTCTGGAATACGAAGGAAGTTTCCCGTACTCAAGCACAGATGATTCACCCCATCTTCTTCATCTTCTTTCATCATCCGATTTTCTTCTCTTTGATTAGCTCAAACAAGAAGCAAACCATGTGTATGTTGAAAGCTCAAGCACTTTAACCAATCAAGGATAAGCCAGAAGCTATTTATCTGCATGCCTTAAGCCAACATTTGCTATAGCAGTTTATCAACAACTTTAGCCTTCAACAGGATGTAGCTTTCCTCTTAACAAGGCGCCAGCTTGATCTATCCAAGAGCACCCAAAATTTGGCAAGAGAACGTGATGACAGTATCTTTTGTTTTATCTTTTGATTTATCTTTTGTTCCTTTCCTATGCCTAATCAAGACTGCCTCGATCCATTTATATCTTGGTATGTTGCGATGAAGCACGGACTGGGGCATGGTCATATAGCTTTCGTATGCCGTGTTTGCGGGATGATCTTATTCTCTTCCTATGCGTATTGGCATCTTGTATGTGTTGGGTTTAGCATCTTACATACCAATATCTCTGGCATTTGAGAAGCTAAACAGTCTCTTATACATTTGAGACTATTCTATGTTAAGACTAACTCCATACATATAACCAGCAAGCTATCATTATGTGTAGTGGAGCTAAGCTCAAACCATTGCTTGTAGCGTCAAAGTCCAACACTAGCTGTTATTCATATCTTGTGCATGTTGGCTCAACATCTTGACCTCATGCGTTCAGACAAGATTGTAACACGCTAGTTGCACACTGGATACCTCGACACCTTGGTCTCTTATACCCTGGTGCATAACATCCATATGCTATATCAAACATAAGGACTACATTTCTTTTCATTCTGAGCAATTACTTGAAAGCTGCCCATCATCATCCTATCCATTCATTCTATCTATTCATTCCGTCATACTCAGCCAAGATCAATCATTTCCATTATCTTTTGTCCATATTCCCGCTCCTGCAAAACAAGTGTGTTAGACATACATAAGTCCATCATATATCCTTTCATTACCATCTATCTATATGCATAAGTCTATCCATATCATTACCATTTACATATTCATACATTTTCCATCCATTAACATTTGCATAAACATCCATATATAATCCATAACAATATACACCATATGCATAGCCATCATAATCTCAACATAAGAACCATTACAACATCATATAGATCGCCAAAACCACCATATATATATACATGTGTGTCAAAATACAAGTGTCTACAATACAAGCTGAGCCCTGAAGGACTGAATGTACAAAATCGGCTCTAGGCCTCATCATAATACAATGTAAACAAGGTAGCCCTAGTGACTACTGGCAGCTCCCTCACCCTGACCACCACCACCACTGGGTCCTGTCCTTGGTCCTCTGTCTCTCAATGGCCCCACCACTGAGGCTACTGATCGAGATCCACTTGTCCTCCGTGAACCTGAAGCCCCTGACCTGCTCCTGAAACTAGGCTGCCTCTGCTCTGCCAGCACAGCTCCATAGTACAAGCCTCTGTAATACTTAGCCTCACCCTGCACTCTCTGAAGCTCTGCCTGTACCTCTGTCAACTGTGTAGCTAAGTACATCGTAGCTCCATCAGTCCCCAAGGCAGCCACTGCTCTGTCTCACTCACTGGTCATCCCCTGCAGCTGCTGCATCACCCTATCTCTCTCAACCCGCATACTATCTCTCTCAGCTCGCAGACCATCCCTCTCTGCTCTCATAGCCTACTCCTGCTGTATCACAGTGTCTCACTCTAGTCTCATCATTTGCTCATGCTGTCTAGCCGCATCTCTCTCTCCTGTCACTCTAGCTAGAGCACCGTCATCCTGTCCATCTCCCCCTTGTGCTCTCAACTGTAGTTGAGCCTGATATGTCTGTGCCTGTGCTCTCGCATGTCACAGACTAATCACTGCCTGATGCCTATCCATCTCTACCCTCCTTAGCCTCATCTGTGCTCGCTGCCTCCATCTCCTCTCCTCTCTGATCCGTCTCCGCAGCTGCTGAATACCAACATCATCCCCTGCTACAATCTGCACCTGAGGCTGTGCTAATATAACAGGCTGACCTGGCACTTGCTCTGGCATCTGTATCCCTGGTGCGGCTGGCACAATAGCCTGTGCTGGTGGAGCCTGTTGTCGTCTCCTCCAAACTGGCCTCTCCATCCCAATCTCTCCAATCTCCCCATCTCGTGTCAACCGAGTCGGCCTCGCTATCGCCCAGTATACATCATACTCTGGTAATGTGCCTGGATCTGCAGGACCCTGTCCCCACTGCCATGCTACTGGCTGCAACCCATCTCTCTCTGCCAAAGCTGTCTCCACCACAACCTCTGGACCCCAATCAAACACCTCCTGTCTCGTCCTCCCAAAAATGGCATCACCTACTGGTACTGCCTGTTCCTCCCCGAACTGTCTCAAAACTCTCTCTGGCAAATAGCGCTCTATAATATACACGCTGCATCCAAAAATGTATCTCGCCTGTCTAGCATAGACAAGCTCTGCATCCTCCTCATCCCAGTGCTCACATCCTAGCCATGGCCTCCATACAAATCTATCCACCTCATCCAATCTCCTCCGCCAGTATACCACACCTCGGCGCTGTCGATATGTCAAAGCCCCTCTATACATCCATGCAAATGGCTCTCCTACTGCTCTAGCCACCCATCCCTCTAGTCTCATCACCGGAATGTGCTCATATGCCCATACATGTAACACTGTCACTCCTACCGACATACTGGCTCCAAACATATAAGCGCAATCATGTAGATAATGATAGAGTTGTCCCAACACACACTCTGCCCATGCATATCTCGTGCCATATGAAAACATGCCCTCCATCACTGTCCCCCATCCTACTGGAAAACCTCTAGCTCTCCTATCACCCACTAGCCATCTAATGATAGCCACTACTACCCGCTGTAACCTGTCACAGATCTCCTCCATCCTCCCCATCAAAATCTCTGAACCCTCTGCTCTGATGTCTGGTGTCCCAAATAATCTCCTAAATGCAACTGGACCCATCTCTGGATCATAATCCACACGATCCCCATCTATCGGAATCCTCAAAATCTGGAACACATCCTCTAAGGTGATGGTCGCCTCTCCTGTCGGTAACAAGAATGAACTGTGCTCGCTCATCCATCGCTCCACCATCGCTGTCATCAGCCCTCAATGTGCCTGCACTGGCTCTAATCGGGATACATGCTCCAAGCCCAGGATCTCTAACACCAGTAGCTCCTCTGCATCCAATCACCTCACCAATCGTAAATCTCTTAGATGTGGCTCTCGTGATAGCAATGGCGGTAGTACATCCTGCATCATCCATTTACCCTTGTCAGTCCATTCCGTTAGTTATCCATATCAAACTCTGCTTATCTATTTGCTATTTTACTTTCCACCTACCATAAGCGTTCCATTTTACCACATGCGCTAATTTCCTGCTCAATAGCGACTCGCTTTACCTTATGCGCTTCTGTTTTGACTAGATGCGAGCTCTTTTGCATATGTGCTTACTGTTTGACTAAAAGCGAGCTAAACTACCGCATGCGCTTATTATTGCTTCATATGCGCGTTATATACTATCTGCGAGTCTTTTTTGCCTAAACGCGAGCTACTTCCTAAATGCGCCTATTTTTCTACCATTAGCAAGCTCCATTACCATTAGCGACCATTCTAGCCTTCGACGCGCACTATTTACCCTATGTGCGACACTCCTATTCACATGCGATCTCAACTACTACATGCTCTAACTCTTTGCCCATAAGCGATACATTTTTGCCTCTCCGCGCATTTCACCTGTGTTTTTCCTGCCAACAGGATGCGACCCGTTTTTTTCCTAAGCGACCTACCCGCGCCCATAAGCGACCAAAACTACTGCAAGCGCTCTCTATTTCTACATAAGCGACCTCAACGTGCTATTTCCTAACCTAGTTGCTTTTGGTGACGTGTGTGCATTAATTACGTTTTTAGGCTATTAATTACATGCTTTTGGGAAAAGTTTTGAAACATACCGGTGCGCCTGCTCCCTCTGGTCGCCCATGTGTCCTCACTTGCTCCACACGATGATCCCTACGTGGAATAACCATCCTGCTAGCTCTGCAACTCTCACTCTCAGGAGCTCTGGATTTCTCTAGTTTCTGAGCACAAATGAACCTATTTGCCATTGTAGAACCTACTTATAGCCCTTCTCAAAACCCTTATTCTTCTATGCCACAGCCTATTTTCTTCCATGCAACCCCCATTTCCTTCGTGACTGCCTTCTTTTTAGCCTTTTCTTCTATCGAGAGCCAACCCAACCCTTCTTGGTTAGCCTGGCTTACCTCTCGAGGGGGCATCACCTGCCAATTACACTGGGGCATAACTTGTTTACCGAATGCATATCGTATCTTCTTTGACACAACGCTCTATTGAACATTGTATCAAAGAGGGGCAAAATGTAGACACCCAAATTTGTCCCGACTTTGTCCATGTCTACAACACCTTGTTAAATCATTATTCATTAAGCCAATTAATTAAATAAATTTTATTTATTTAATTAAAATCTCATTCTCATCCACTTAGCCAATTAATTAAATAAATTTTATTTATTTAATTAATTCCACATCATTTCTCAATCATATCCTATCCCCATCCCAATTAATTAAATAAATTTTATTTATTTAATTAATTTCCACATCATATCTTATCCCATTTTATTCATCTATCCAATTAATTAAATAAATTTTATTTATTTAATTAATATCCAACTCATATCCCAACTAATTCAAATATTTAAAATTCTTCACATGCACAACTAATTGGATCTAAATTTAGTAACTTTCAATCTTAGCCATTCACATAGCCTCTGAATCTCCACCGTTGATTGATCTTGGTTGAGTCCTATATAAACACCCTCTCACTCCATATGAGACATCCAGCAATCATATAGCACCTACATTATCATCTTGAGCATCTTAAGCATCTGAGCATTCCTTTGAGCTTTTCATCATCCATCATGGCAGCTTTCAGCTTTGCAATTGTTCATTGTTGAAGAAGCAGTCCACATCTCTCAAACAAGGCATTGCACGGTCTAGGTGATGTTATGCTTGAATTGCATTGTTCTTTGATTTCATTTAGATTAGATTCCTTGATGATGGTAGGGTTAGGGTTTCATGACTATGTCTGATCTGCTAAACCTAACTTTTCACCTATCACACCACTTATAAACCCATAAATCAACAATTAATATAAAATATTTTTTTCCTAAAATAGTTTCATCAACCAGATTAATGCCAGTAAGTAATAGAAAGTAATGGAGATAACTTATGACCATGGTATGTGCAATTGAATTCATTACCTCTTTTGAAATTGGAAAAACTAATTATTATAACTAGATATCAAACTAGTTCACCCATAAGCAAACATGGGTCTACTAAATATAAACATAAATACTAGTAGACATGTTGGCACATGCATGGGAATCACTGTACTACCCACCAAGCATCCATATCCCCAATAGAGATATCTCTAGTCCCATCAAGACATTGATCTACTATAAATTAGGTGTCTATAACCTTGGTAGAGATACCCAAGTCACCTAGAGAACTTGAGTTTTCACAATATTCTTTCTTTTTCTACTCAATTTCATTTTTCTTTTATTTTGATTTTTCTTTTCATTTTATCTGTCATTTCTTTTAATTTTTTCAAATTTTTTCTCAATTTTTTTTTCTCAATTTGTAAGTAATGAAGCTCATAATTTGAGTTCATGACTGTCATTGGCACATATAAGGGGGACATCAACTAAGAGTTTCAATTGATAAACCAACCATAATAACCAATTTAATCAAATATAGAAAATGTCTTAGTGCTATTAGTGATGTGTTGTAGGTTATACCAATGCTTTCCAAGACTCATGGAGCTAATATAATCATAAAAATACTTTGAAAAACCTTGGTTATACCAATTGCTAATTTATGATTTCATTAGAGAAAACCTCTTAAGCTAGAATTCTTAAAGTATTACCATAGTGAGATAGATTTTAACTAATTTGCAACAACCTCATTGATAAACAAGATCACATAGAAACTAGGGATAAAAAGAAGGCACAAAAAATAAATGAAACTAGTTAGGCTTATGGTACATAACCAAAAGAAGATTGAAACTCAAAATAAAGACAAGACATGGGATTTGTAAAAATATAGACTACATACAAGATATAAATAAACATGCACATGCTTCAAAACAAGTGAAATTTGAAAAACCATTTAGGACTTCAACAAAAATATGAGTGAAGCTAGTGGATAAGATCTTTAACTTTTGATACTATAGAAAACTTGCTCACAATTTTGAATGTTAAATTAATTATGTGTGCTATGCAATGAATGACAATCATGTATGGTAAAGAAAACATTTGTAGCTTTACACAAATAATTTATTCCTATGACCTTGCATTACTGGAGCTCCATCTTCCCTTGCACAATCTAACTCTTTGGCAATTATGTAGTCATCCACAATTTCTTAACCATTTTAAATAGATTCTAACATGTTGCATTCACCTTAATTGTATGAATACAAAGTAGATGAGGTTGGTAGACATGATATTCTATAGTGTACACATGCATAAATACCCAAGAAGTATTATTTATTGTTGTAACTTCATCTAAAGATAATGCAATAAAAGTTGTTTGTTTTTTATGTTTTCCTACACATATTATTTTTACACCTTAGCTAGACAACTTGCCCATTCTCAACCACTATTTATTGACCAATGTGTGTTATAAAAGTTAGGAATGCCTATAAAAGACCAAAAAAAATTATATTTTCTAGGTATTTTGTCATTAGACATCCTCTAGTCAAAATATGAAAATTAACACTCAATTGAATAGTTTTTGCCACTTGTGTTGCTTCCATCATATTTTCAAATTGATTTGAACTATACCTCCACATGTAATAAGCTTCACTTATTTTTGAATATACTCATTATATTCCAAGGCATACTTAATATAAAGATATTCTTCCTTTATTTTTTGTTTTATCGTTGATTTTTTCTCTTTGTCTATGATTTTCTTTTCATAAACTTTATCAGCTCATGTAAATTTCTATGGTTTCAACTTTTAGTTGCAATTATTGTCCCTACCATATTCCAACTATAAATCTTATACATGCATTCTATGGGAGGTTCATCTTTGTTCTCATTCCCCATTGGTTCAATGAATGGGTACTTTGACACCTAATCAATCTAAAAATTCCTTAACAGATCCCACTCACACCACTTTTTTATTTGACTTTTCTTTCTCCCTTCCATCCATGATGTTCATTTTCCTGATGAATTTTTGAGTGTAGTTTATTAATATTGTTAGTCCTACTACCCCAAGACTCCTATGTAACATCATTTTTGACATTGTCATGCACCTCAATGTAATCTTTCCTTCAACTATTCTCTTATTTATCAATAGATGGTACAAATCCTAATGTTGTAGGTTAATCTACTACACTACACACATTTCCAAAATATGACATTATATTTTTGTATTTTGATGAGAGCCCTTGCCACTTATAGGAACCTAGTTATATCTCGACATCTCTCACAAATTAGAAACTACAAAAAAATGCCATTGTGTTCAAGGTCACTATCAAAGACTCAACACTAAAAGTTTAAATATCATCTCTAAAAATGAAAGTAAACAAACAAAACCAACAAAAGGAATCATAGATCCCTAGGACCTAGATGTATCACTACTCAATATCATTTATAACAATGAAACCAACTAGATAAATAAATACTTGAGGAATCTTATATTCATAGGACAATAAAGAAAATATCACAAGTGTCTTTTATTGACTTGCTAATGCCTATATTTTATTGTGTAGGGCTCACTAAAAATATAATTCTAGGTACGAAGTAAGAATTGGGAATAGAAGAAACCAAAGAAAGGAGTCTAAAATAGAATTTTTCAAGGGACATAAAGATTCAAGAATCGACTAAATCCAAATCAAGAGCATAATAAAATGTGCGAAAGAATAACTGTGAGTTTTAGTTATATTTATATGAACTCAAATTTGGTGAAACCTACTAGATTTTAAAATGGTGAAGGAAAATTATGTCAAAACTCACTTGATTGTAAAATAGTGGATGCAAATGTTTGGCAATTATGACCATGATTCAAATAATGATGGTGATTTCAAGGTGATTATGGCCCCAAGAGTAGAGTGGAATTATAATGGTAATGGTGAAATTGGTTCTCATAAGGATGGATTTTTAATGGTATTGGTGAATATGTTGGTTAATTGAAACATGCCTCCTAAATTCTAGGCATTGCCCTAATAAATATGTGTAGTTTACTAAGGAAAAATATTTTGATGTAAATGCTTCATAAATATTAGGACAATGATTTAACACCCATTGGACCAATTTATCTTAAATTCCTAATGATTTGGGCCCCCTATTGTTTCATTTTATTCACCAAAATTGAATGGGTTGATTAATATTATTTGCCAATTGGTGAAGTTTCACCTCTAAAGAAATCATTGTCAAGGAATTAGGCTAGTCTAGGTGTTAGGATTGTGCAAATAGAATGTTAAGTTGAAGGTGTAATCTCATGTAATGCTAACAATCCAATATATCACAATTAAATTGTATTGGAATGACATTATGAAATGAATAGCAAATTATAGCAGCAATATAGTTAGTGTTTAAGAGTTAATAGGGAATTACATATGTCTTTGAAAATGAATGTGATTGAAATGTTAATACTCAAATGTGTCTTACTTGGAATTCCCAAATGTGATATCTTGTAAATCTAGTCTTGATTATACATGGATGGGCATAATCTATTTTACATTGAAATACCAAATTTGCCAAAACCTCAAGAGTAACTTTAAAATTAGTGATATAGGTTACAAAATGTGATAAGTACATGATAATTAGATGGCCTCTTAAAATTAAAGTATTGTCCTTGTTTATGATCATGAATTGACTTATGATGGATTAATTTCTCATGGATAAAAAGAAAAGATAAGTTTCATATCCATATATTTGGATACACATATTTGTTGACATATGCATGCTCAAGAATGATGAATAATTGACGATGAACATATATAGATTTGATTATGACTTGTTAAATAAGTTTTTATAAGGTCATTTAGGATCTAGTGTTTCAAATTTATAAGTCTTTGACAAGAGCATGTGGACCTAGCCCACTATAGTTAGAGGGGATCCTGTGAGGATGTGTGTGGACCTAACCCATGATAGTTAGATGGGATCTTACAAGGATGTGTGTGGACTTGACCTAAAATAATCAAAGGGGACCTTGCAAGGATACATGTGGACCTTATCAATGATAGCTAGAAGGGATCATGCAAGGATTCTTGTGGACTTGACCCATGATAATTAGAGGGGATCTTGCGACGATACATGTGGACTTGACCCATAGTAGTTTGAGGGGATCTTACGAGGATGCTTATAGATTTGACCCCTAGTAGTTAGAGGGGATCTTATGAGGATGCATGTGGACATGACCCATGGTAGTTAGAGGGATCTTGCGAGGATTCTTATGGTTTTTACCTACTATAGTAAGAGAGATTCTTGCAAGGGATCTATGGAGTTGACCCATGAGAATTAGAGTCTAGGAATCTTTTAACGTTTATGATTAGAAATTTGTGATATCTAATAACATCTTGAGTCAACATATCATGATACATTATTATTCTTTCATCCTAATTGAACACAATGGGATAATGTGATAGAATGATTCATCAATTTGATAATTATCATACACCTTGCATGTATATGTGTTCACTTGTCATAATGCTATGGGTAAACAAGTTTTGCTTTTGCACTTACCAAGTACTTGTATGTTTATTGATTGAGTATATAAATGATGAATTTAGATACACACTTAATGGATGGAGGAACTCAATATTTAAGATATGTAATGTTGATTGTTGATATTTAAAAAAATGTGTATTTTCAAGAAAAATTATGGTAAAATTAATGAAGTTAGAAGTAGGGTCATTTCTATTGGAAACTATATTACATATTGTAGGTTAGATTATAATAGTTAGTAAATAAACAAATAAATCAAATGTTAGTTTTGAGAACTTTCCTGTAAGTAGTTGGTTTGGGGGTTAATCTGGTAGTTATTCACAGGGATGGCTTTATATTCCAATACAAGTCCATTATAATATCATCTTGATTGAATGAAGGAACAAATTCCAATGAAATCAATAAAGTAAAACATTATATTTATGTGCAGCAATAATGTAGTTTATGTTTTATTTTTTTAAATGCTCTACCAATTTCAACATTTACAATTATGACATATGATCTAAAACTAGAATCTAGATGTAGTTTTGCAATCATGAAGATGGGAGGACTTTGTATACAAACTTTTGTTATTATGGGATAGGATGTGTTGTGCAGACTAATCCAAATGGTGTGACTTGGCCCTGTGCTGGCACAAATCTTAAAAATTACTTGCCTAAATGCTTTAGTACCTAGTTTGCTAAATTTGGTTATGATTGAAAATATGGTGGCACTTGGTACAAGATGAAGGAAAGGTCCTTCACTAGTCTCGATGGTAGTTAAGTTCCTAGAAAAGAACAAGGTGTCACATACATGACAAGTATGTTATGTAGATGCAAATATGGTGTATTAGTGTAATTCTTAGAAGCAGAATAGTGGATTTAGATGCTCTTGAATCAAATTTGTCTTTGTGTGATTCTTGGATTGATCGATCTTTGTTGCTTGCTCTATCTCGTTTCAAATGACTAGCTTCTTCATCAAAGGTAGTATCTTGATCATTAAAAAGGTATAGGTCATGAATGGCTTGAGATTGGATTTCTTGTTCATGTATAGGTATAGGATCCTTGAAAAGATAAAGGTTATGCATGGGTCAGATGGGGGTGCTTTGATCTTGATTTAAACAAGGGGTTGTCATTTCCACATGCTCTAAAGTGTGCTCTTGACATAACGTTTGGGTTGTTCAAATGGAAGTGGAGGTAGAGGTCTCTTGGATAGGATTTTGGTCAACAATATGAAGGTACAGTGGATTTTGACTTTGGTCCATGGTAGGAGGTTCTTCAATATGCTTAAGGGGTTGCCGAGTATATGACAAGTTTCGCGCAAGGGACACGCTTGAAGACTCTTTGATAAGGTCAAGGACCAAAATTTGGGGACATGGTTGACTCTCTTCTAATAGCCCTTGGATCACATCCTTTGTAGGTGTATGGGTGGATGCATGAGGTAATGGATAAGTGGATTCAGAGCTCTCCCTAGCTTTTCTTTTGATGTGTAAATCCGGAAAACATCTTTCCCAAAAATCATCCAAGGCTTTTTTTGGTTGTCCATTTAGGGCTTGGGGAACTCGATGGCGGTGTTGGTGTAAGACTGGTATGCTTTGGGATATGTTGATGCAGAGGCATATGGGATGCAAGGAAGAGGAATAGTTTCAACTAGGTTCAACCACAACCTATAGGTCCAAAAACCAAGTCCTTCATGGAAAAGTGGGAACAACAAAAGGGAATCTCTATTTGATCATGGAAAGATTGGATTGGGGTACCAACTGACTCATCCCATCCATTGGTTAAGGTAGATTACTCTTGGAACATGTACTTGCTTCACAAATCCTCTAAATGGCTTATAGCCCTAGAAGAAGAGAACAATCCCCTTATCTTTTTACACAGACCTTCAAATGCAAATCTAAGACATGAAAAAGTTACCCATTATGCCTCCCTATAGTATACTCCAAGATGGGTATAGGTTACTTTGGAAAATGTGCCTCAACCAATAACCCTCCTAGTGTCTTCTAGCCCTAAATAGGCCTATTCTGTGAAGCAAGTGCCCTCAGATGTTGGTTTGGAACCCTCCTGACCATTTGGACATGTCAATGATGCCCTAGAACCAAGGAATACACCTTCCCTTTATGGTTTTGACTGACTGTTCCAAAAGAACCCACTGTGGTGGCCTTGACAGTCACTTAGCACATGGACTTGCTAAGTGGATTCAACAAAACCCAATAAACACAGTCTCCTGCCCAAAACAATCTTACAAAACATTGAAATAGACCCTACTTGACTCATTCCACTAATTACAAGGCTTGGTAGATCAGTGGAATGAGTGAAACATCATAAATTTGTTGACAGAACCCTAATTCAGGGTTATTAAACCACTTTCAGTCCAAGAGGAAAAATAGTGCTATAAAAGAGTGTCAAGGCTTCAAACAACTTGCAAAGTAGAGGCAACTCACGCCTCTAGTCATCCAACATGGACACTGTTGACGTTTCTTCTGAATCAGCATTAGGGTTTGCCACTTCTAATGCACAGGCAGATTCAGGCCAACTGAATACAGGAGGTTGCGTGATCTCCTCCCCTTCACTTCTGGTTCTGCCGCACCAAGGGGGGTATCCCTATAACTTAAGATGTAACCTTGACTGGCTCAAAGATAGAAAGATCTGACTTGACAACAGCAGGCAGAATGCTCTCATGTATGGACCAAGATCTGTATGATAGATCACAAGGCTGGCAACATTCTTGGACATGATGTCTGGTTGGGTATGAGAGCATGCAGGGGGTTCCTAATCCTACTCCTACAACTAACAGGTGGAGGTATGAAGTGTTTTGATATGAATTTGGATGCAAAGCTGGACATGGTGTATAACACAAGAACACAGCATGATTGGTGCCTATCCAGGGCTTGGAGTCGGTAGACATACACCTGTGAATGATCAGCATAAATAGCTAAAACTGGATTTCAGGGGGATACACATGATATCTGCCTTACAGATATCTCCCAATATAGAGTGTTGAGCTATCTCTACTTATGGCATCCCTACTGCAGTATACCCTTCCCAATGTTCAACCTGAAAATAGTTTAATCTGCCCCTTGAGCAGAGGTCAAAAGATCAGACATTCAACATAGGAATTCTATGCTCTAGAATCTAAACATAAGCAAACATCCAGATCCAGAAGAAGGATACATGCAATATTGGAGACAGAATTAACACAACACATGCTAAGGTAGCATTACTCATATAAGATCAACCATGAAACCAGTGGATTCATGCCAAGTCCTACAACAGGAGATACATAAACTCACAAGAAAAACTGTACAGAGCAACCAGATCAGCTGGTTTTGGATTACAGAGCCAAAAATCTACAACTTTCAACAACAACAAATGAACAACACAACCTGCTTATAACAGCCAGGTAGGTGCTCAGCAATTAATTACATTGTTGACCAAAATTTCGCCAGATACACAGTATCATGAAAATGGCGCTCAAACACAACCGGATTGGCGCCCAAACTTGAATGCAGCAGGTAGGGGAGGAGACAGGAAGATTTCTCGAGCCCTGCGCCATCATCCGCTGATTGACACCTTCAGTCGGGTACCAGATCGACCCACGCCATCGCCCATACCTCTGCAACCTTCGCCATTAATGGCGCACCAACCCGCGGCCTCGGGAAGAACATCATACAGACTATCGCAAGCATTTCCCGCCGAGATTCATCATCATGATATTTGAAAATGCAGGATAACAATATCCCACATGCACCCCGCGATGACCTCAATAACACTTTATATACTAGGTCATGAGCATATATCACGTCGGTGCTTTTGCTCCTGACGACACTAGTATAAGACCTCATCATCATCATCCCTCAGCAGCATGATATCCTGTTGTTCGAAATATCACCCTGACGTCATCATGATATTTGAAATATAACCTGCATGATAATCGGCACAACCTGATCCATCGGAGGAACATCCTCCTGCTGAGCTTATACCAAAAGTCTGGCCGATGATCATCCTGATGACGTCATCATCATATCCTGCTGATGTCATCATCATATCTGCCTACTGCACACCTCCTCATATCCGGATGACGTCATCATCATGTTTGCAAATATCAGGAGGTCTCTTCAAGATGATCAGTGTTAGGAATATGACCCCCGCGGGACCTTGATGACGTCATCATCATATTAACATCATCATGATATTCGGAAGACAACCGGATATTTGGAAATATCCTCCTGATGTTCAAATATCAGGTTGCACTGTAGCTCCTCTATAAGATCGGGGCGATAACTGAATATGATGATGCTGCTTGAAAAGATCACCCCCAGTAGATAATGCGCGAAGCTAGCAGGCGGATATCTCCTTAATATTAGCATCATCATGATGCCCGAACAAACAAACATATATCCGGGTGATATGAAAATATCACCCCCTCCTTCGGAATATCATGATGCAGATAGGCAGAGAAAAAGATATCACCCTGAGATAAGGATGACGTCAGCATCATCAGGATGAAGAAACAACGAACAAGAAGTGATATAACATCATCAGGATGATATTGACTAAGATCATCCTGACGTTCAAAATATGATGACCCTAGTGAATATCGGGTCGCACTTAGAACTCTTCAACAACATCATCAGGATGATCATAACCAAGATCACCCGATGATAAAAATATCACCCCGGCGAAATATCATGAAGGCAGAAAATATGATGACCTCCGCAAGCAGCAGGATGAAAATTGGAAATATGATGATGATGACGACCCTTAGGATAAAACAAGTTAGGTCGAGCAACTCAAAGAATAAGCAACATCATCATCATGCCTGCACAAGGTGATAAATGGAAGATCACCGGAGACTTTGAAGAATCACCCTCGTAAGCAGATCAGGGCGCACTGTAGCTCGTCAGCATCATCATGATAAAAACCAAACATCACCCCATACTTCAATATGATGATGACGATGAGAAACCGGTCGACGGAGAACATGATGATGATGACCATCATCGAAACAAACATGATGACGATGACCTCCTCCTCAAGAAATATGATGCTGCAGTTGAAAAATGCTGAGGAGGTCCAACACTTAGAAAAAATGGGCAAGAAGATAAAGGCTTCAAATGAAGAAACCTCCTGATCATGACAAATCAACCCCAGGTCAAAATGAGTGTCAACAGTGGCTCTGTCTGGGGACGTGCAGGTGCAAGACTGCAGCGAGAACCCCAGATCTCCGGGATGCAGACCAGTCCCTTATCCATTGGGCACAGAGTCAAATACTGCACTGACCTGCATCACCCAACACACTTGATGGCCTAAGGCCACCAAGAAAAGAAAAACATGTATCTCCCTTTGTCAAATATTTTGTTTTCATCTGCATGCACTGGGTCAAGCTTGGAGATACTACAAAGATCCACCCATAAACAAATCTGGTCATCTGCAAATTCAACCCTCTGATTTGGCTTGTCATTATCACCCTTGTGCAGATAACCTTCAGCATCATGTGCCACGTGGGTGTAGAATATATCAGGCAATGCATACTCAAATGGTATGGAATACAGGTTATCATCTGTATCATCATCTTGCATTGCAACATGATCTCCTAGCTGGACTGCAAATAGGAAACATTCAGAGTCCACCACACAACTAGGAAGATCAAGGCTCATTGTATTATATGCTGGCTCATCAAAAGAAAAGCTTTCAAAATCACAATTGTGCACATCATGTACACAACAATCAGCAGCACCAAGCTGGAAAAGATCAGGCTCTGGCATCTGTTTTAAGTCAGGCACATTTTCACAGTCACTTACCTGATGTATGTTGTTTCCTCTTTCATCAAGATGAGAAACAGAATCCAAGTCAAAAATAATGTCTAGATCTTCACCATACTCAGACAGATCCTTATCACCACATGTGTCATAAATGGGTGGCCCAGGTGCATCAGTTTCATCATAGTATGCCATTTGTTCATGGGCAGCAGAGCACATCTCTTCATGACCAATGGATTCACTCTGTGGAGGAGTATCAGCCTGTGTGTCATAAGCAAAGCAGCCATCAAATGAAAAACAATCATGCTCTGAACTAGCACTTATTTCAATTTCTGACTGCTCTTCATGATCTCCATGTGTTTGAAAGATAGGCAATGGGTCACACATAGGACTGCTTCTCTGTTTGCTTATATCTTCTCTGTCTTGAGTACAATACTCACAATTTTCTCCACAGGTCCATTCTAAAAATTGCTCATTGCTGTCCACAACCTCATTATTGTTTTCATGGTCAGCTGCCTCATCATTGCAATGGGAATCCTCATTAGTCCTTTCACTGGCATCCTCAACTGGTAAACAATCCAGTTGAGCAGTATTGTTAGCATTATGTTCAAACACAGCAGTCTCAACCTCTATGCTTTTATTTTCATTTTTATCTGCACATGATGCCATAATCATTTGGTCATTTGCAGCTTCATAACCATTATTCACACCAAGGCCTGGGGACAGGGGTTTCAGCAGGTGCACATTTCTCATTTCTTCTACATTTTCTAAAAATTTGTATGCCATCTGCATACTTGTCACCTTGAAATCCTTCAGTAATGCACTAGAGCCTTCCTCAAAAGCTTCAAAGAATATGCCAACACAAGCTGAAATATCAGGTCTGAAACTTTCAGGGACATGTGAAAGGGCTACTGCAAACCTATGACTGAAATCAACACATGGCTCTTCATCTTGTTTTCTGATTCTCATCAATTCTGCAACAAGATCAGCCGGTTCTTTTGCAAATTCTTCTTTGAAACAGTCAGCAAGTTCATCCCAACAGGCAAAGGATCTCTTTGGAAAGCTCAAATACCAGTCTTTTGCTTTTGCATCAAAGGACCTAACAAAAAACCTCATCCACATATCCTCATCTCTGAATGAATATTTTCCCATAAAACTTTGAAAATTTTGGATATGTGCATTCCCATCACATATACTGTGACCACTAAATCTAGGCATCTGACAGTATATCCTAGCAGGCATATTTTCTACTCTATAATCCACCCATGACAAATCCAGTTGGTCATACAAAGGATCAAAAGCGCTGACAGGAGGTTTAGCTTTCTGACTGGCAGACACAACAGGGTTACTGCTTCTTAACTGGGCCTGCTCAGCCTCTAAGAATATCAACCTATTTCTTATCTCTTCTATTCCTTTATCCAACATTTCACCACTGAGTGTGGGATAACTCATACTTGGATTCATAAAAATCTTACTCTTAGACATCCTTTGTCTGTCTAAGACCTAAGGCTTCCCCTGGCATCTAACCTATGTAATAAAACAGCAAATATAAAGGAGAAGGAACAAGGTACCTTTTCTCATACAGATGCAGGAATATGTACAACACATTTTTGTCACATCACATACATCCATCTTTCATGTGCATTGGGATCTTTTTTGCAGAGTCGCCACCTCTCCAGAGAGGATAAAATTTACAGCAGCTGAAAGCTACTTCTCCAGGTTCATTCCACCAGCAGAACAAAACTTCACCAGAGACTGCGGGATATCACTTTACATTAACTCCCCAGCAGAGTCGCCATTTTGTTGACGTTTCTTCTGAATCAGCATTAGGGTTTGCCACTTCTAATGCACAGGCAGATTCAGGCCAACTGAATACAGGAGGTTGCGTGAGCTCCTCCCCTTCACTTCTGGTTCTGCCGCACCAAGGGGGGTATCCCTATAACTTAAGATGTAACCTTGACTGGCTCAAAGATAGAAAGATCTGACTTGACAACAGCAGGCAGAATGCTCTCATGTATGGACCAAGATCTGTATGATAGATCACAAGGCTGGCAACATTCTTGGACATGATGTCTGGTTGGGTATGAGAGCATGCAGGGGGTTCCTAATCCTACTCCTACAACTAACAGGTGGAGGTATGAAGTGTTTTGATATGAATTTGGATGCAAAGCTGGACATGGTGTATAACACAAGAACACAGCATGATTGGTGCCTATCCAGGGCTTGGAGTCGGTAGACATACACCTGTGAATGATCAGCATAAATAGCTAAAACTGGATTTCAGGGGGATACACATGATATCTGCCTTACAGATATCTCCCAATATAGAGTGTTGAGCTATCTCTACTTATGGCATCCCTACTGCAGTATACCCTTCCCAATGTTCAACCTGAAAACAGTTTAATCTGCCCCTTGAGCAGAGGTCAAAAGATCAGACATTCAACATAGGAATTCTATGCTCTAGAATCTAAACATAAGCAAACATCCAGATCCAGAAGAAGGATACATGCAATACTGGAGACAAAATTAACACAACACATGCTAAGGTAGCATTACTCATATAAGATCAACCATGAAACCAGTGGATTCATGCCAAGTCCTACAACAGGAGATACATAAACTCACAAGAAAAACTGTACAGAGCAACCAGATCAGCTGGTTTTGGATTACAGAGCCAAAAATCTACAACTTTCAACAACAACAAATGAACAACACAACCTGCTTATAACAGCCAGGTAGGTGCTCAGCAATTAATTACATTGTTGACCAAAATTTCGCCAGATACACAGTATCATGAAAATGGCACTCAAACACAACCGGATTGGCGCCCAAACTTGAATGCAACAGGTAGGGGAGGAGACAGGAAGATTTCTCGAGCCCTGCGCCATCATCCGCTGATTGACACCTTCAGTCGGGTACCAGATCGACCCACGCCATCGCCCATACCTCTGCAACCTTCGCCATTAATGGCGCACCAACCCGCGGCCTCGGGAAGAACATCATACAGACTATCGCAAGCATTTCCCGCCAAGATTCATCATCATGATATTTGAAAATGCAGGATAACAATATCCCACATGCACCCCGCGATGACCTCAATAACACTTTATATACTAGGTCATGAGCATATATCACGTCGGTGCTTTTGCTCCTGACGACACTAGTATAAGACCTCATCATCATCATCCCTCAGCAGCATGATATCCTGTTGTTCGAAATATCACCCTGACGTCATCATGATATTTGAAATATAACCTGCATGATAATCGGCACAACCTGATCCATCGGAGGAACATCCTCCTGCTGAGCTTATACCAAAAGTCTGGCCGATGATCATCCTGATGACGTCATCATCATATCCTGCTGACATCATCATCATATTTGCCTACTGCACACCTCCTCATATCCGGATGACGTCATCATCATGTTTGCAAATATCAGGAGGTCTCTTCAAGATGATCAGTGTTAGGAATATGACCCCCGCGGGACCTTGATGACGTCATCATCATATTAACATCATCATGATATTCGGAAGACAACCGGATATTTGGAAATATCCTCCTGATGTTCAAATATCAGGTTGCACTGTAGCTCCTCTATAAGATCGGGGCGATAACTGAATATGATGATGCTGCTTGAAAAGATCACCCCCAGTAGATAATGCGCGAAGCTAGCAGGCGGATATCTCCTTAATATTAGCATCATCATGATGCCCGAACAAACAAACATATATCCAGGTGATATGAAAATATCACCCCCTCCTTCGGAATATCATGATGCAGATAGGCAGAGAAAAAGATATCACCCTGAGATAAGGATGACGTCAGCATCATCAGGATGAAGAAACAACGAACAAGAAGTGATATAACATCATCAGGATGATATTGACTAAGATCATCCTGACGTTCAAAATATGATGACCCTAGTGAATATCGGGTCGCACTTAGAACTCTTCAACAACATCATCAGGATGATCATAACCAAGATCACCCGATGATAAAAATATCACCTCGGCGAAATATCATGAAGGCAGAAAATATGATGACCTCCGCAAGCAGCAGGATGAAAATTGGAAATATGATGATGATGACGACCCTTAGGATAAAACAAGTTAGGTCGAGCAACTCAAAGAATAAGCAACATCATCATCATGCCTGCGCAAGGTGATAAATGGAAGATCACCGGAGACTTTGAAGAATCACCCTCGTAAGCAGATCAGGGCGCACTGTAGCTCGTCAGCATCATCATGATAAAAACCAAACATCACCCCATACTTCAATATGATGATGACGATGAGAAACCGGTCGACGGAGAACATGATGATGATGACCATCATCGAAACAAACATGATGACGATGACCTCCTCCTCAAGAAATATGATGCTGCAGTTGAAAAATGCTGAGGAGGTCCAACACTTAGAAAAAATGGGCAAGAAGATAAAGGCTTCAAATGAAGAAACCTCCTGATCATGACAAATCAACCCCAGGTCAAAATGAGTGTCAACAGACACCAACCACCTCCAGGCCGTACAGGTACGGATTGCACAAAAAAATAGTGAATTACTATGGAAGACAACAATTTGGGGTCGATGAAACTGCCCCAACCATCGAACTTCCTTCTTGTTTCTAACTGTAGCAACAAATTATTGTTTTGTTAACTGTCCTCTTTGGACTATAATGATTGTTTTATGTTTTAATAATGCTCTCCATCATTTGGTAACCTTTGACAAGGTTCTTAACATACCTTTTAACCTTATACATGCTTCCAAACATGAAGATTGCCTCCTACACGCATTAGGAGGGCTACAAACTTATATGACTGCCTTTACAATATGACTGTCCTCCTTAGGACTTACAACAGGAGAATAGGTTTTAGACACTTGGACATAGTCCCTTACAAGTATGGCATGCAAGATTTATTACAACATGGATATGGTCTCAAGGACCTTATTAAACAAAACAAACTACTAGAAGATCAAACAAAACCTAGATGTCTTGGTGCTCCTGCACCATACTCCCCAGCATGAGGAAAACTCTTGTCCCAAGAGTTGTGGGATCTACTCCAGACATTCTTCAATCTTGTTGGACTTTTCCTTTGACTTGTGATAGAAAACATGAACTCTCCAAGAGTTATCTTCCTCCTCCAACTTGCATGGCTCCTGTAAACAGTGTTAGGACCATAAAACATGTTGTGATGTCCTTGCCTAAGACCCTGCTGCTGCAATGCTTCTGTTCTTCCTATCTTGAGGTTCTGATTTGTTCCCCCTTGTACTATCTATTGTCTACCTTCCTTCTTTTGCCTCCTTATAGGGCAGTCAATGTCCCCAATCTTGACATAACTCAAGTCCCAAACCTGCTGTTCTTTAGGACTGTCTTCCACCTTCCTCTGCTGCAACTGTTCCAGTTGTTTCCCATCATCCTTAACCTACACATTCAACTACAATTTCTCTCCAAAACAGATGGTAACATGTTCCTTCTTGTCTTCACAAGGTAAAGGTACTAGTTTAAACTTTTTCCCATCTTTATGCACCAAATAGTTATTAGTATAACCATCATGAATTGTCCTCCTCAAGTGTTGCCATGGTCTACCCAAAATTACATGCCCACATGTCATTGAAATGACATCACATAAAATAGAATCATGATATGGACCAATGGAAAAATCAACATATGCCCTCTGATTAACCATTACTTGTTGTTCTTGACTTACCCAAGTGGCATTGTAAGGACTAGGATGATCAAATGTCTTCAATCCCAACTTGTGCACCATTTCCCAAGAGACTAAATTATCATGTGAACCTGAATCTATAATCAACTTGCATATTTTTCCATGGCTTAAACAATTAGTTTTAAAAATGGATACCTGTGGTGTTTGCTTCATTTTGCCTTTTTCCACCATGAGCATTTCTCTAACCATTACTGGAGAGGCTGACAACATTTCCTGGTCTTCTTGCTTCTCCTCCTCTTGTGCCAAGTGAACTCTTCTATCCTTGCTCTTATCAACATCATCCTTCTTAGGACATTTGAAAGATGTGTGTCCCACTTCATTGCAATGATAACATCTACCTGTGAATACTCCTCTACCTGATCCAAATCTACCTCCACCTCTATATCCACCTCTCTAATCTGCAAAAAAGTCTTTACCTTTCTCATTGTTGTTCTGTACTTCATTAGTAGGTCTTCCCTACCTCTATATCCTCTTCCACTACCTCCTTGTCTTTCTTGCTTCCTCTTCACCCTCTCTTTAGCCCTGATGGCTAACTGAAAACATTCTCCAAGTGATTTTGGTACTGTCAAACCAATCTCATCTTGCAAGTTATACCTAAGCCCATTAAGGTATCTTGCCACTTTCTCTTCTTCATCTTCCAGTCCTCCTCTAATACTAAGCTTATGAAATTGCTCAGTATAGGACATAACATCCATGTCCTTTTGTTTCAAATTCTGCCTCATCCACTTTGTTTGAATGGAGTAATTAGATGGAAGAAACTGATCCTTCATCATATCCTTCATCCTACCCCAAGAAGTGATTCTTGTTCCACCTCTAGCCACTCTTTCTGTTTGCACACTACTCCACCATGTAAGTATTGTCCCTCTTAGTTTCGTTTTTGCAAATTTAATCTTCTTCTCATCACTCATCTCCTCATACTCAAAGAAATTTTCAAGGGCATCTATCCACCCTAATAACTCTTCACTATCCATCTTCCCTTGATAGATAGGTAACTCTATGTTTGCCTTTGTTCCACTTCCTTGGACTACCTTAAGTAATCTCACAAATTTCTTTTCTTCAGGATCCAATTCATCCTCAGGAGGGTTCTCATCTGCCTCCTCATCTCCTTCTGAATCATTTTGTTCATGCCTTCTAGGATTCTTCTCCAATGCTTCCAACCTTGCCAAGATTGATACATTGTCCCTTCTCACTTGTCTTAACTCTCTTTCTCTTGTAGCATCCTATTCTCTTCTCTCCCTCAACTCTCTTTCTCTTGCCTCTAAGGCTTCTCTCAATTCATTGTTCTCTCTAGCCATTTGATTTTTAGGAGGCATCCTTACAACTCTCACAAACCCTTACTGTTCCACAAGATCCTACTACTCCCTCAAGGATCTACTAGTAGCTCTGATACCAATATGATGCAGAGGCATATGGGATGCAAGGAAGAGGAATAGTTTCAACTAGGTTCAACCACAACCTATAGGTCCAAAAACCAAGTCCTTCATGGAAAAGTGGGAACAACAAAAGGGAATCTCTATTTGATCATGGAAAGATTGGATTGGGGTACCAACTGACTCATCCCACCCATTGGTTAAGGCAAAATACTCCTAGAACATGTACTTGCTTCACAAATCCTCTAAATGGCTTATAGCCCTAGAAGAAGAGAACAGTCCCCTTATCTTTTTACACAGACCTTCAAATCCAAATCTAAGACATGCAAAAGTTACCCATTATGCCTCCCTACAGCATACTTCAAGATAGGTATAGGTTACTTTGGAAAATGTGCCTCAACCAATAACCCTCCTAGTGTCTTCTAGCCCTAAATAGGCCTATTCTGTGAAGCAAGTGCCCTCAGATGTTGGTTTGGAATCCTCCTGACCATTTGGACATGTCAATGATGCCCTAGAACCAAGGAATACACCTTCCCTTTATGGTTTTGACTGACTGTTCCAAAAGAACCCACTGTGGTGGCCTTGACAGTCACTTAGCACATGGACTTGCTAAGTGGATTCAACAAAACCCAATAAACACAGTCTCCTGCCCAAAACAATCTTACAAAACATTGAAATAGACCCTACTTGACTCATTCCATTGATTACAAGGCTTGGTAGATCAGTGGAATGACTGAAACATCATAAATTTGTTGACAGAACCCTAATTCAGGGTTATTAAACCACTTTCAGTCCAAGAGGAAAAATAGTACTATAAAAGAGTGTCAAGGCTTCAAACAACTTGCAAAGTAGAGGCAACTCACCCCTCTAGTCATCCAACATGGACACCAACCACCTCCAGGTTGTACTGGTATGGATTGCACAGGAAAACAACAAATTACTATGGAAGACAACAATTTCAAAGGGTAGTTTGAAGTTCCACAGTCATACTATGCTTTCTAACCAATATTAAGGATCCAAACTTGCTTTAATGACAGTCAGCCTATCAAACTTCACTCCCAATTATCCAACATTCCACAACAAAGCCGTACTATACAGTAGTACGATTCAAATGCACAAGAAATTCATGAAAATACATAGAAAGGGCAGAAATTTGAAGTTTTTTGTTCTTTCTTTCATTCCATCGGGTGTCTCATTACAAATGAATCCTAGTTGGCTTCAAATAAGCCTCCTACAATAGCATGAAGTTGTTTGGATTGGTTGGGGTCGATGAAACTGCCCCAACCATCGAACTTCCTTCTTGTTTCTAATTGTAGCAACAAATTACTATTTTGTAACTGTCCTCTTTTGGACTATAATGACTATTTTATGTTTTAATAATGCTCCCCATCGTTTGGTAACCTTTGACAAGGTTCTTAACATAACTTTTAACCTTAGACATGCTTCCAAACATGAGGATTGCCTCCTCCACACATTAGGAGGGCTACAAACTTATATGACTGCCTTTACAATATGACTGTCCTCCTTAGGACTTACAACAGGAGAATAGGTTTTACACACTTGGACATAGTCCCTTACAAGTATGGCATGCAAGCCTTATTACAACATGGAGATGGTCTCAAGGACCTTATTAAACAAAACAAACTACTAGAAGATCAAATAAAACCTAGATGTCTTGGTGCTCCTGCACCATATGTGTCTTAGAAGACGGTGAAAGAGGACTAGTAGGCGGAGTGGTATACGATTTCCCACTTGAGGTGGTGTTTGCCTTGTCAAGAGTATCATTAAGACGAGAAAAGAATGTATGGTTTTGGGGTGAGGTGTAGCTAGTACTGGCCTTCTCAACTTGTAATATTGCAAAGTGTTGTTGTATGACTTGGAGTTCTTGAGCAATTGCTATATGACCTTAGGGTGAGGTGTCTAAGGTTAATTGCAATTTTAGGTATTTGAGTTCTTGAGCAAGCTCTTCTAATTCGGTTGTCATCTCCATAGAAACTAACACAAGACCGAGATGGGTACTCAGAAAGGTGGAAATTTTTCTCGCAAAAGACGTGGCAGTACTCACTGTTACGCATGCGCAAAAATAGAAGCGCAGAAGCAGAGGGTATAAGCGCAGCAAGTTGTTATGAATGCACAGTACTGGTAAAAAGTAGACACGCAACAATAGGTGATATATGCACAAGAAGTCGTAGCAAATGCGCAGTAGGTCGAAACAAAAGTGCAGCTTCATAAGAGAAATGCGCAGCTCTGGTCTTTTTGAATATTTTTGCAAAGTTTGATACATTTTTTAGTGTGTTTTTGTTTTTTTGGTTTCTTGGTTGCAAGATGGTCTCTTTGATCTGATTTTCTTTAATTATGGCAAGAAGACACAACAAACACAAAGAATGTTTTCATGGTTTTTTTTAATTTTTTTGTGATTTTTTTACTCTTTTTGGACTAAAAAGCAAGTACAATCCTAGGCTTCAAATGGATTACAGGGGTTTTTGGCCACTAGAACAAAGGTGTTTAATAAAGGCAACCGTTCAAGTGGTTATACATGTGGCAACACTACTCTCCGTTATGGAGTCTCCCAGCTTGCAAGGGTTGTGCCTTAGAGGGTTTTGGGGGAGGTTGGCTATCGGTATAACACAACTACACTCGTTGTTTGAAGCTTTCGCTCCAAACACAATTTATTTATAGTGGATTGGTAGGGCTTGGTGTTTATCCTGTTACCACTTAGGGTCATTCCTACTTGGATGAACGGTATCCAAGAGTAGGCCCCTCTAAAGGAAAAGCACATGTGAGAATGATATGTCTGGCATTTTGGTCACCCAAGATAGGGGAGAGCATAGGCCTAGTATCATTCCCAAAACATAGAAGACAATGGTTCTTTTTCCCCTAGTTAAAAAGAAAAGACTAAATGAGCTATCTACTTGGGCAAGCACAAAAGTTTGTTAACTTTGAAGTGATAACAAGATAGCAATGGTTCAGTTTTACCCAGATAGCAATGATGTGTTCAATTTTACCCAGATAGCACGGATTTGTTAACTTTGAAGTGATAATGAGATAGCAATGGTTCAGTTTTACCCAGATAGCAATGATGTGTTCAATTTTACCCAAATAGCATGTATTTGTTAACTTTGAAGTGATAACGAGATAGCAATGGTTTAGTTTTACCCAGATAGCAATGTGTCTAACTACGAAAGATAGCAATATAGCAATGATTCAAGGATCTGCAAGATAGCAATGATTCAGTTACCACCTTCCTAGTTAAGACTATGTGAGATTTGCATGAGCATCCATTTACTTTCCTTTTAGAAATTGAAGTGTGAGTTAACAATTGCGGCTATATGATTCTAAACCAATACCTAGCCTGCAAAACAGATAAAAGAATATTCATGTGAAAAAGTGTTAGCATTAGCAAAACCACAAGAAAACTCAAAAAGTCAATGTTAGAATCAGATGCGCAGGTACAGAGCTCATATGCGTGGAAATAGAGGTAATATGCACAGTTTTACATATGCACAGAATCAGAGATCATATGCGCAGAAATAGAGGTCATATGTGCATATTGACAGATGCGTTGAATCAGAGGACATATGTGCAGAAAGAATGATCAAATACGTTGAAACAACGTTCTAAAAATTCACTACAAAACAAATGCGCAACAAGATGGAACAAATGCGTAGCAGGATGGAATAGATGCGCTGTAGGATGGAACAAATGTGCAGAATCAGTAAATGCACCGTATCAAAGCTCAAATGCACTGAAACAAAGACTGTACGCGCCAAAAGATCAGATGTGCTGAAATAGACAGCAGATGCGTGTTAGAATGGGTCAGATGCGTATATTCCTCCTGTGTATGGTTTCCTAACGCACAAAAACTCAATTTTTGGGTTAAATCGGGGCAGGGCCCCATGGTGGGCACCAAAAATGTTAAGGAAAAATTGGATCTAAATGAATAATCAATATAATATATCAATAATACCCAAAACTCAACAAAAAAGGAAATAATCAAGATCAAGAAAACAAAGACAAAAAACCTTTGTAAACCTCAATACTTCATAGCTTCCATTGATTGACTATCTCAATCGATCTTGCATGTATGAATAAGGCCCTCAGAGAGTGCACTTCCTTGCTTTTTCAAGATTGTCAATGGAGAATGGCTATGATAATGCTTTGTAATGAAGAAGAGCTTCACAACAATGGTAATAGTATGGTAACAAGTTGATCGCAAGCAATGAAGGAATTGGTGCCAAAGGTGCGCTGTGATTCCTACAGAGTAAGTTTACTAAAAGCTTGGATGAATGAAATGGAGGAATAGGGTTCAATTTATAGACTTGAGAAAGAGAAGATCAACGGTTGAGAACGGTTGAGGAACATGCGCGAATAGGAAGAAGACAATTATCTTGCTCTATTTCGCATGAGAGGAATTAATAAAATAGAAGAATGAGTTAACTGAAGAGATTAATCAATTAAAAGAATAGATCAATCAATTAAGAGAATAGAACTAGAAGATGGAAATTGCATGAGGATAAGAAGATATTTTAGCTCAATTAAATATTTAGAATATTCAATTGCATGTGTACAAGGATTGAATTATATTTAGAGATAACTCAATTTAGAAGAAATAGACAACTTAAATAAATATTTGATTTATTTAAATTTAGAGAAGATATTATTGGAAGAAATAATTAAATAATTTAGATTATTTAATTTTTTGGAGGAATTAGAAGAATTTAGGAATTTTAATTAAATAAATTGATTTTATTTAATTGTTGGGAGAATATGAATCAAATAAACAAATTGGTTTATTTATTTATTGATAGAGGAATTTGACTTAAATAAATATTAAGAATATTTATTTGGACAGAGTCGTGTCATTTTTAGGCGTATATAGGATCTACGAGGAACTCCCCAACTAGACATGTTCCAAAACGACGATGCCTACATTGATTACATGGAACTAAGAGACCACCTACATGTAGGAGATCATAAAGTTGGCTTCGCCATAGAATTCAATATTGTAGCTTATTTTGGAGAGGGTTCCAAGCTTTCCAGTTGCAAAAATATAAAAATCAAACATGGATCTGATGGTGAAAACTGCTCTGCGACAGTGTCAGATCCGAAAAAAGTAAAAATAAAGGATGCATCTGATAGTGAAAACCTCTATGAGGCGCTAGACGATGGAAGGCTTGACACTTTCCCCAACAACATGTATCAGGAGAAGTCACAAATTGTGGTAGAACCTACAGAACCTGTTGACATCGACACAGAAGGTAACCCAAAGATTATACACTTTGTAAAGTCTCTATCTTTGACGGAAAAGACAAAATTTGTGCCCTTCTTCAAAAGGAAACAGGTTAACTTTGCTTGGTCTTATGCAGATATGCCCAGGTTAGATCCAGACTTGATCTTGCATGATCTACCACTAGATCCTGGAGTTAAACCTGTTAAACAAAAACTTAGGAAAATGCTAGTCAAAGAGGAACTAAAGAAGATACGGGATTCAGGGTTCATTGGAGCAATCAATTATCTGGAGTGGGTATCAAACATTGTACCAATATCAAAACCTGATGGAAGAGTCAGATTATGTAACGACTTCAGATATCTCAACAAGGCCTGTCGCAAAGATGATTTCCCATTACCCAACATTGGCATCATCATAGATTTGATAGCTGGACACACTATGCTCTCTTATGGATGGTTTCTTCGGATACAACCAAATCAGAATAGCACCAGATGATCAATATAAGATGGCATTCACATGTCCATGGGGTACCTTTTACTAGAACCTCATGCCATTTGGGTTGAAGAACACAGGAGCAACATACCAATGGGTAATGACTACTATCTTCCACGACATGATGCACGTCACCATGGAAGACTATGTGGATGATATCCTTTCCAAGTCACTTACAAGGGAATCTCACTTAGATGTCCTAGAGAAAATCTTTCAGTAGACACTTCAAGGTCTGATTAAATCTGAAAAAATGTGTGTTTGGAATCACCTCCGGCAAACTCTTGGGTTTCATAGTATCAACCAATGGGATTGAGGTCGATCCTGTGAAGATAAAAGATATCATGGAGATGCCACCACCAAGGAACATCACCCAACTGCGGTCTTTACAAGGAAAATTACAAGCAATCTGTCAGTTTATCTCACAACTGGCGGACAAATGTCAACCTTTCACTCATCTCTTGCATAAGAACATTCCATTTAGATGGGATGAGAAGTGTGAAGAAGGATTTCACAAATTGAAGGAGTATCTCATGAATCCACCTATCTTGATGCCACCTATCCAAGGCAAGCCACTATATCTTTACATATCTGCTACACCAACAACTCTTGGAGCCCTTTTAGCACAACAAGACTATGAAGGCAAGGAATGAGCAATCTATTACATCAGTCGCACATTGGTGGGGTATGAATTGCAATATTCTCAAATCAAAAGATCTTGTCTTGCTGTGATTTTTGCTTCCCAAAAACTACACCATTACATGTTTGCACATTTCATCAAGCTAATTGCAAAGATTGATCCACTAAAATACTTGTTAAACAAAGTAGCTCTCACAAGCCGCCTAGCTAAATGGGTAATGCTACTAAGTGAGTATGACATAGAATATGTGGAAAGGAAAGCTATCAAGGGTCAAGTCATCACAGATCAGTTGGTGGAGGTACCATTGCAACATACTACTCCAATGACTTTCGATTTTCCCGATGAATCAATTTTTAGTATCACAACACATTCATGGAAACTCTACTTTGATAGGTCTTACACAAACCATGGATCGGGGGTAGGAATCTTATTAGTAACTCCTCAAGGCGACACAATACCTAAGTCCTATTGTCTATTTTTTCCTTGCACAAACAACATAGTAGAGTATGAGGCCTTAGTCATTGGTCTTAAGATGGCAACAAAGTGGAAAGTGAAAGAGCTACATGTCTATGGAGATTCGTAACTCGTCATCAATCAAGTGAATGATGATTATCAGACGAAAGATGACAAGCTAATACCATACAAGTGTATGGTCAATGACTTTAAAGGATACTTTGTTATAATCTCCTTTGAGCAGATTCCTTGCATAGAGAATAAAGTAGCAGATGCCATGGCAACCATCGCCTTGCTTCTCGATATACTAGAGAATGAGTCACGTTTTGAGTTCTTGGTGGAGTCAATCGCATAACTAGCTTATGATATCCACGAAACACAATCCATTTGCCTCATAATAGGATCTGATTGACCCTTGTATGGTAACATTTACACTTACCTCAAGGATAACACCTTACCAGTCGACTTATCCAACAACCAACGTTGAACCTTTATCTGCCAAACATCCCGTTATACCATTATCACCGACACCCTCTACCGCTGAGGTCTGGATGGTGCTCTACTAAGATGTCTTGAATGTGACGAATCTCAAACTACCTTACGAGAAGTACACGAAGGAATTTGTGGAACACACTCTAGTGGTCCTACCTTAGCTAAGAAACTCATGCGTTTGGGATACTATTGGCTGAACATGGAGACAGACTCATATCATTTTGTCAAGAAATGCAAGTAGTGTCAAATTCATGGTAACCTCATCCATGCACCAGCTCAGGAACTGCAACCTTTAATGACACCTTGGCCCTTTTGTCAGTGGGGACTCAACCTTGTGGGCAAAATCCACCCTCCATCATCTAATGACCACAAGTTCATTATCACCACCATTGAGTACTTTACCAAGTGGATTGAAGCCATCCCACTCACCAATGTCACAGGCAAACAAATTGCCTCCTTCATCCTTAATTACCTCATTTTTCGATACAGAATTCCCTCATCCATAGTCACGAATAATGGAAGACCCTTCAAAAACTAGGATGTCCAAGAGCTATGTGACAAATTCCAAATCCAACACTGCTTCTCCACCCCATACTATCCACAAGGCAACGGTCAGGCAGAGGCATCCAACAAAACCATCTTGAAAATCCTCAAGAAAACCGTCAACGATGCCGGCCGTGATTGGCACATGCAACTAACTCCCGCTCTGTGGCCTATCGAACCAATATACGCACTCCCGCATGTGCCACACCATATGCCCTTGTCTATGGTTCTGAAGCCATTTTACGCATTGAGGTCGAGTTACCATCTTTGAGGGTGTCATTAAAAAGTCTTATAATTGATGAGGACTACAAAGTTTCCAGACTACAAGAGTTAGAACTGTTGAAGGAGAAACGACAGAATGCTTTCAACCATCTCAAAGCCTACCAACAAAGAATGGCAAGAAGCTATAATCACAGAGTCCGTCCAAGGGTCTTTAATGTTGGTGATATAGTGCTCAAAGAAAATCCCCGCAATCAGCAGGATCAGGAGAAGAAAGGAAAGTTTGAACCCAACTGGCTTGGTCCTTATGTAATCATTGCTGCCTATGGATCAGGAGCGTACCAGTTAGCTACATTAGAAGGTGAGATGTTCGATGACCCAATTAATAGTATGCATTTTCGCCAGTTCTATACCTAGAGAACCCCAATGTAAGGGAATCAAAAATAGCAAAAAAATCAAAAAATGAAAAAAAAAAAAGCAAAAAAATAAAAAAATGAGTCAAAAATAGCAAAAAAATTAAAAAATGGAAAAACAACAAAAAAATCTCCTCTAGTGAAAACCTAGTAAATAGGCGCATTGGATAGATACCATGATGAAAACCTAACAAATAGGTGTCATGTGTATTTTAGCTTTCGTTGCAATAAAGGCAAAGCAGTGAAAACCTGGCAAACATGCGCTCTTTGTGGTGAAAACTATTTCCTCCATCTTTGAGAAACCATCACCTTGCATCCATTCTTCCTACCATCATCCATCATTCAATCATATCCATTTCACAAAACAACCTAACGATAACCTATCATGGCTTGATACTCTATCTCCATTATCGCCTTGATTACCTAAGGTTTATCCAATACCCTATCCATAGTGTCAGCCTGTCATAGGATCCATCGTCAGTATCTTATCATCCCAAACTACATTGCCTCTACGTCGTCACGTAGGCAAGGCCATCATTGATGGGCCCCCGAGGCTACCCATCCATCCCATCCCGTGTCACCCATCCTTTTGGTCCATCCGCATCTGCACCACTTCCCATCACCTAGGTCCTAGGTCCACAAGAGTCCACACCCTAAACTACGTTGTCTCTGCACCGTCACATAGGCAAGGCCATCATCGATGGGCCCCTGAGACACTAGGTAAGTCCCTTAGGGTCCATCTCTTCATGTCTATTGTCCATTCTTCAATAATAAATCGATCCTTTACCTAACTAGGGGCAATTCCTTGACCTGGTTACGAAGTTGGATTCTGTAATGCCACATGTTCTAAGAGGCCACCAATAAGGATTGTGATACCTTTCACTAGACACACACGTGCAACAAAGCCCGCTTCCAAACATAAATTTTGATGCAAGACATCAACCTATCCTAAACAAAACAAATAATGGCCTAAACACTCCAAATAATTTTTTCTAAATTATGGCAAGAAGACACATCTAATGCAAGAAAGTTTGTTTTGATTAGTTGTGCCTAAAATCTTAACTTTTAATTTGTAAGTTTCAGGGAAAAAACTGTGTTGCTTTTTTTGTATCAAAAAAAGCAACACAGTTTTTTCCCTGAAACTTACAAATTAATCATCATGGACTGTGGAAACATCATGTCTACTATCTTAACTTTTGTTATCATGTTTCCTACGCTACTCAAGGATGCCTAAAAACTAGAGATGTTATGATGGGGGCATGATTATTTTATTTGTTTGCTGCTTGTGGGTTTATCTTTAGTAATGTGAAACCTTGTCTAATGATATGCAACATGTCTCAATCGCTGTACAAAATAAGAGTGATATATACATAATCTGGCTATCCATGAGCCATCAAAAAATGTATGTACAAAGCAAAAATCTGTGCAGGCTCGCAGCTAACCCTGTTGCCATGGGATGCTGCTCCCAGCACTGTCCTCTCCCTCTCCCCTGTCAAAGCCTGTACCCTGGCCAGTACGGCATCCTGCTCTGCAGTGATGCCGGCAATAATCCCCATGTCTCCCTCTATCTGAGCCTCTACAGCTCTCAGTTGTGCTCTCAACTGTCTTAGTTGGCCTCGTAACAAGGTTACTGCATCCCCTTGCACCTGTTGCTACGAGTCAGGTTGATCAGGTGCTTGCGGTATCTATGGAACAACTGCTGGTACTACCTGCTATGCCACCTGCTGGGGTGGGGCTTGCCCCACTCTCTGTCGCTGTCTCGGTCAGTCGTCACCTCCTGCATCCCCTCCTCCCTCATCTCCTCCTCCTCCATCTCCTCCTACACCATCTCCTCCTCTCCTCCTCTGCCTCCTCCTCTGTCTACCTCCATCATCCTCCTCCTCTGACTCCACCTCCTCTAGACGCAGAGCTAACTCTCCTGGACCTGAGTACCTAGGGAACGGGTACACTGCAAACCAATCCTTGAAATCCTGCGTCATCCCTACGTCCACCACCTCCCACCTCATCAGCCATGCCTGATAAGGAATCTGTAGGAAATCTACCTAGGCCTCCTCATAGGAAGCCACGTGACCCCATCACTGCCACTCTACCCATGTCCTCACAAACAGTGCCTGCCCTCTGTGGCATACCCTGTATCCACCCAAATTGTCGGAAGACATGGCTAACTATCTGCCTCTCCAAAATATGATGAGTCCAGCTAATCAACCACCACGTCTGAAACACGTATGTCCTCGTCATCCCATACCTCGCACTCTAGGTATGGTCACCACACAACTACATCCATATTATCCAACTGATGGCGCCAGTATTCCAACTTACCCAGCTTGTGCTGAGTAAGTACACCGGTGTATCCATAAGAGTAGGGCTCATCTGGCTGCCGGTGAAACATGACAATAGGCCAGTACACAAACACCCCAAGCAAAATGGGTGCCCTTAGTCAGCATCCTCTCTAGTGTCTGACCCCAGCCAACTGCAAATCCATGTGATCTTTGATTGGGGCATACAACACCTCCGATCAAGCTAGCTACAATCCCGGGAAGTAATCATAGTAGTTGTACATATCCTGCTAGCTAATCACGGATCCCTCTACGTCAGGATCGTCAAATAACCTCCTGCACTCAGCTAGCCCAGCGTCACGCTGAGAATGGCTATTGATAGGTCTTGCAAATGAAGAGGATCTTCACAATGCAATGATAATGGTGACAATGGTGTGATAATTGATCTCAAGCTATGGAGTGATTTGGTGCCAAAGGCACGCTGTGATTCCTGTAGAGTAAGTTTATAAAAAGCTTGGATGAATCAAATGGAGGAATAGGGGTTGTATTTATAGATTTGTGAGAAAGAAGATCAATGGCGTAGAATGAATAAGAAGATCAACGGTAGAGGAAATTTGAGAGGATGTGCGCGAATAGGGAGAGGACAAGTGTCCTACTCTATCATGCATCAGGGGAGTTAACATAATGGATTGAGGAGTTAACTAAGATGATTGACCAGTTAACAGATTTGATTGATGAGTTAACTAATTTGAATGGAGGAGAAATAGGACATGTGGGTGAGGGGTTATTTAGCTAATTAAATATTAAAATATTTAATTACATGTGCACGTGGATTAATTGAATTATTTTTGGTATTAATTCAATTAATCCACATGCACATGTAATTAAATATTAATATTTAATTATCTAAATATCCCCTCACCCACATGTCCTATTTCTCCTCCAATCAAATTAGTTAACTCATCAATCAAATCTGTTAACTAATTGGTCCTTTGAGTTCACTGTTCAATCATCTCAGTCAACTCCCTAATCAGCCCACTTATCTCTCTAATCAATTATGTTAACTGGTCAATCATCTCAGTTAACTCAATCTATTTTGTTAACTCCCCTAATGCATGATAGAGAAGGACACTTGTCCTCTCCCTATTCGCGCACATCCTCTCAAATTTCCTCTACCATTGATCTTCTTATTCATTCTACACCATTGATCTTCTTTCTCACAAATCTATAAATACAACCCCTATTCCTCCATTTGAATCATCCAAGCTTTTTATAAACTTACTCTACAGGAATCACAGTGTGCCTTTGGCACCAAATCACTCTGTAGCTTGAGATCAATTATCACACCATTGTCACAATTATCATTGCATTGTGAAAATCCTCTTCATTTGCAAGACCTATCAACAACCTTTCTTATTCATTATACACCATTGTCACCATTATCTTATGCATGCGAAGATGTTGCAGCAGCAACACAAGATGCTTATGAAGAAGAAAGGTTACCAAGCCATGAAGTCAAGGTGAAAGGTAATTTGGGACAACAGTACCTTGCACAGAAGAATGAAGGTAAAATTGTTACTTTTGGTCATGAATGTAGAAATGAGAATATGGATAGGCAAGTGGATAAGAAAAAGAAATTAGAAAATGTAAATGTGATTGAGGATCATGGCTATGTAGTGCCATGTTGGCAAAATAAAAAGATTGATGAAAGGCAACAGTTAAGTTGTAAAGAAGTGAATACTTTTGATTGTGTTTATGCTAACAAGCAAGTGCATAGAAAGAGAGATGTGCAGATGAATCAGTGGCAACCTGATGTAAGGTTGAGTTGGCCAGCAAAGAGGCCTATAGAAAATGATTTGAGGATGAAAACAAAACAAGGAAAGAGAAGCTTGAATGCAATAAGGAAAGAGAAGCTCGAATGCAGCAAGGAAGTGACAATAGTCCAATGATAGAGTGTGGGTGGTAAAGCAAGCAGCATCAAACAAATGTGTTGGATAAAAGACAAAGAATTAGAGGCATGAAAAGGAGAACAAACCCCTAGAAACTGGAAGCATGATGAATCCAGTAGAGGGTGGCAAGAAAGAGAAGAAGCATCAGTGAGAGAAAAAAAGTTTAAGGTAAGAGAAAAGAAATCTAATTTTTGTATTGATAAAGCTTTGAATGAAATTCATAATAATGAGGAGATTATGAGGAGACTATTAGATGAAAAAGAGATAAGGAGGAATAGATATTTGATGAATCAAGAATGCAGACGAAGGCAAATTGAAAGATATAGGTATGACAGAAAAGAGAAAAAGTGGAATAGAAGAGTTGTATGGAAAAGGAAGATAGTAGAGGTATGTGTTGAAGATACAGATTTGATCCAAAAAGCATCTATAGAGGAAGAAGAAGATGATGGAGCAGCTATAGTTCCAGAGCAAGAAGAAGGCAAACAAAAGAAGAATGAAAGCAAAGAAGAGATAAGATCAGAAGGTGGAGCAACAATAGGAAATGCTGAAGAAGATTTGTGGAAGCAGTTGGCAGCCATTGAACATTAATGGAATGAGAAGATTATAGGTGTGAGCATAAATAGGACAACAGAGAAGATTGAAGACAAGGGTACAGAAGTGGTTGCAGAAATAAAGAATGAAGATGTTGCAGATTTAGAGAGTAAAATGGTAAAGGATGAAGCTGAAAATGATGTGGTGTTGCAGCAGATGACCATAAGGGAAGAATGGCTGGGAGGTATGACAAATGAACCTATTGAGGATGATATACGAATGGTAAGTATTGATAATGAAATAGGAGTTGTTATAATTTTTCCATTTGATTATGATTTGTTTAATGAAAGGATAATTCAAGAATGGAGATGGACCATAAGTGATGCAGACAGTCATGTGAGAGTATCTCACAGTGTTGCACAAAAATGTTAGAAGGTTGAAGCATATGGGCTAGAGAAATTATGGAAGAAACGAAAGAAATAGATTGATTAAGTTTGTAGAGAACATGTGTCGAAGCACATGATTTTGTCCCCTGGGGAGTCTAATGCAGGCGCATCCTGTCAATTTTCAAAATTTGTGTTAGCCTTTAAAATTTGGGGTTTATGTGTTAAGTCAATAAGAGAAAGCTTGAGGAAGGAAGCTCCTATCGCCAAAGCGACAGGAACAATAATAGTCGATTATTAATTTCTAGAAAGTCAAATAAGTGGATAAAATGGTGATTATTGCAAGAGTCGATTGTGGAGTTGATTCGATAAAATGATAACAACTGGTGAGGCATTGCCTAGGGAGGTTTGATTGCTATCTTAGGGTGGTGCCAGTTAGAATAGATGACTCGATGGTTGTAGAGACCGTTAAGGAAGGTGACAGATAATGTTCAGCCATGACACTCTGTAACAGCAAAAGAGTTAGTGCATAATAATGAGAGATTCTCTCTAAACGGTTAGTGACAGTCGTGGAAGGGATTGTAGAACAGGCCACATGCATGAAGGGAGAAAGGCTAATAAAAAGCACACGAATAAGAATAGATAGTGTAATAGTAATGTTCAGCCACACGTAGGCCAAATGGACATATGTAGAAAATAATTGTTGAATAGTCATGGGAGGAGGTCGTGCACATACAGAGACGGAAGAGGAGGCCGTCGAGTGAAGAAGTGGCCAATATAAGATGGCCGAATGACTAGAAGAGGGGAGAGAATGACAGAGGGAGAGGCCGTCAAGCTGATAGTCAAGGACAGTTAGACGAGATCGTAAAGGGGATGCAGGCCAAAAGATAGGAAGGCCGATACAATAAGAAGGTCGAATGAGTTTGGGAAGAGAGGTCGATAATAAGGAAGCCTGGCGACAACAAAAGAAATGAGGCTGATCTGTTATGGCCATAAAGAATAAGAGAAGGCAGTTGGCAGAAGGCAGGCTGATAGAAGATAAAGGTTGATAATGATACAAAGGATGGTATGCAGAGAGAAGTCGTCGTTGGTGAAAAGGAAGGAACAGACCGATTAGAAGAGAGGCCCAATTTTGTGGATGGAGGTCGATTTGAGACCGCATATAGAGAAAGAGTGAAGTCGAGTGGAGCAAGCCGATCAAAAGTAAACCAAGTTACTACAGATTGAAGAGGCTGAACTGATAAAGGAGATTGATAGTATGCAGAGGGTCGTTAGTAAAATAGTGGTTGCATCAAGGAGAAGAGAAGGTTGGTGAGAGAAGTGTAAAGGAAGAGGCGATATCAGACGGTTCGATAAGGAGAATAGTTCTGGGTGAGAGTTGAGGAAGACATAATAACATAACAAAAGCATTGAGGATGAGTATAGCGTGAGGCCGCAGGCCCATGGAATATGTAATATTGTATTTATAAGAGAAATGAAGAATCTAATTGTGACATTGTCCTGGCTTAGTTAATAAAATGCTTCATATTAATGTTGCTGTCATTTTAGGGTATCTGACTTGTTCGAAGATTATATTTATTGTCATTCTTATTGTTGAGGATTTGCTGTTGATCTCTAAGTTCTTATTGCTTCACTGAAAGTTGTAAACCTCCTGTCACTTTTGATGTTGTTGTTGTTGAATAATCTTGGATGTAGCGGTCCTAGTTCTTGTCATTTTAATGACAGAAGTATGTGAAAGCCTTTTAGCTGTGCAGAGACTTGATTCTCATTTGAAGGTTGTTTGGGGTACTTGTGCATGCTTTATGGGAGTGTGCTATCAATAGCTTTGGATGCTCTTGAATCAAATTTGTCTTTGTGTGATTCTTGGATTGATCGATCTTTGTTGCTTGCTCCATTTTGTTTCAAATGACCTAAGAGATGCCCTTAAATACATGAGCATGGTTGCTAATTTAAACATTTTTGGCATGTGGGCCAACAGTTACTAACTGTTTTTGTGACAAGGTCAACTTTTGGACATGAAAAAATAAATTAAAATTGGGAGGACTAAGTTGCATGTGAATGACTAGGTTGTGTCATGTAACCTAGTACATGGGCCCACCACACCATCTGATCTTGTCCAAAGTAATCAGACACAACCTAGTACATAGGCCTACCACACCATCTGATGTTGTCCAAGGTAATCAAAATATTATGGAATGTGTAGAGGTGAAAGCTAGAGTGATCAAAAAGTGAAAAATAATAAATGAATGTTAGGTAAGAGTCAATTTATATATCAAACAAATAAATCAAATCAAATGCTACAACTATACATTTGTAACATATACATACAAAATCACACAAAACCAAGCGCTTTTAGCCTTAGGAGCAAACATAAATTGTAACTTGGGAGTTAGTTTACATATAGCCAGCTTAACCCAACCAGAGGAATTGGTTTGAGTATTGTAATCACAATTTTTTATACTGACTAGTTAAAGAAACATTTTAAAATTTGCAGTACGGAATCGCTTAAAACAAACGAAAACCAAAGATGTTGTAATTTTAAATTGAAAACTCGAGAAATTGGTAAGAGTACGCATGGTTAAATACGATTCCTAATTGTGTTTGATAGTTAATTGTCTCCATGTTTTTGTTTGATACCAGATCTGCTTATATGAGTTGTTCACCACAATGAAGCTTAAAGAATTCAAAGGAACTGTTTTGTTCGCATGTATTTTTCTTAAGCTTGTTGTGCACACTCGGCCCATTTTCTTCACCATTTTATGTTAGACCAGACAAACGGTGGAGGTGGTGAAACAGCTATCAAGTGGTGTTTGTTTTGTTTTTGACAATCAAGAGCTGTAACTTTTCCGAGACAATTATGATTTTAATGCATTGTTTTTCAGCCAACTCATTTCCAACGATGTTCGAATATCAATAAAGTTGATGATTACATGTAAGTTGATACAGTGAAGACAAAAGGCAAATGATATTCCATTGATGGAATCGAAGCGAGGAGATAAAAAGAAAAGGTGCCGGCATGGGAGTCAACTAATTAAGGACAAGTGAGCAGTTGCAAATTTGTTTTCTACGTATGATAGGAAGAAAAGGTTGTAATAATGAACAACCCATGATGAAGGCCTTGTTGCCCCAAAGTCAAGTTGGTTTAACAACTCTTTTTACACCAACGATGAAGACGCTGAGAGGAGGAGCAACACCTATTTTCAACCCAGTGAAAGTAATAAACAATTTCAGAGGAGAAAGAAGGCAAGTAAGGCAAATTTATTAGGTAGAGAGCGTTGAATTGGGGGCATCGGAATTACAAATCTAAAAATGGTGCACGTGAATGGATGGCAATGAAATGACTAGATAAAATAATACACAAAATTTTTAAAATCTGTCGGAGATTTTGCAGTGTACACCCATGCATTAAATGTGACCACGTGCTTGTTCTGCAAAATTTCTGGGCGGTACGCGGGGCGAGTGAAAGGAAACTCCAAGCCCAAGGGCACAATGAAGTTGAACCAAACTAAACTAGGGTTTGGGTTTGCTTTGGTTACCACAACGTTGAATTGAAAGAGGGTTTTGTGTTTGATATGTGTCTGACTTTGTACAGCGTAGTGTCACATGAGCGATGGGACGCGGCCTTCATTATTATAATGTAAATGTCCACAGAACCAGATGACTCGTCGCCGTCCTGCCTTTAAGGGACCGAGACCCCTGCATCGGAACTCTAACCTAAAAACATGCCCGCGTGGCAGCCTCCGTAGCCGTCGGATGCGGGAGGCGGAAGGGATCGGACGGCTAACGACTGAAACGGGGGATAGATGCATCCGACGGCGAGGAAAGTGGGCGGGATTTAGGATTTAGGATTAGGATTGTGGGTCCCGTGGGGCTGGTCCTGCCTCACTGTCTGCTCTGCTCTGGTCCGGATCCAACTGGTCGTTTGTATTTATCTCAATTACTGCGCCTCCTGCTACCGACATGAATGAGTGGGGTTGGAAGCTTGGAATTGGGGTTCAAAGGGTTTAGGTTTTGCCTTCAAAATGGGGGAGGGCCAAGCCGTGAGAAATAAGAATCCATGCATTTGTCGCTTCTGGATGGATGCTTTTTCTTTTTTTCTTTCCCCTGCCTTGAAATAAAGGAGGTTTCATTTCATCCATGATGACCATTACAGTGAAGGAAGGAAGGAAGTGATGGGTGAGGGGATTGCGGTCTGGCTCGAGGGCGTTGCAAAAGCCTCTGCCGTCGGACCAGGCTTCATTCCCCTCAACCAGGATTTCCATTAATTTTTGTTTGCACTTCAAATTTTTGAGGTTTTGCCGTTCCATGTACGTCTTAATTGCGCCCGGGCCCTGCTTTCGATCTTGTAAGTCCCTTTTTCCTGATAGAATTCCGAGCTAGACCTAGATTTTGTGTCTTACTTTTCTTTCAGTTTTTTCATTGATTGATTATACTTTTTGCCGTAGCCTGTACTTACGTTTCCTTTCTACTAATGCCTTCAGATTCCTAACTGCATCGTTAGGTCTGTACTGGTGGTTTCAAGATTTCAGTTTTCTCTCCATCCAAATATGTGCTTCTTTACTCTCTTAAATCAGAGCTTGCTTCATTGATCTATGGGGATTTCAGCGCGGCGGCATTTTGCAAGGTTTTTGTTGATTATAAGTTGTGGGGACTGTTGTCTGGCTCGAGGTCATTTGGGCGGTTGCACTAAGTGACGCCGGACCAGGCTTCATTCCCCCCAACTTTAAGCCAAAATAAGCAAGACGGAGGAGCGCCTTCTCAGAGGTAACATCATTTTGACATTTTTTCAATAAGAAGATCACGAATAGTCAGTTTTCAATTTTGACATCATGTTGGTTTTGCAGAAGAGGGTGAATATTCCTCTAGATAAACCATGGACTTTGTGATAGAAAATACTTACATCCTGATTCAAGAAATTTAAAAATTTCACCTTTTGTTGGTCTTTAATCATATGATTCATCCATCTGTTAGTCTGATCGGTGGGTTTCTCAAGATTTGGCATTTGATCAGAGCTTCTCTATGTGCTTAGTGATTTGTGTTGATGGTTTCTCTAGCATGTACTGAGACCACTGTTAATCCGCCTTCTCATATTCTTGTTTTGGAAACGCAAATTCAGTGAACTTCTATTCTACCACACACACTTTGAGCTATAACGCATCTCGTGTAGCCTGTCATTTTAAGTTTCTCCACAAGAAGTGTTGCTCATTTCATTTCAGGAAATACTTATCATTATCGCATAGCCCGCTTCTAAGTAAAGTCCAATCTTTCATCATTGTTTAAAAGCTTCGGCGACCCAGAAAGATGTACCTTACAATCACTATACGTAGATCTTTTCAACAGCTTTACTGTTTACAAGCGAATCTTTTAGATTACTTTTTGACATTGTATCCCTTTACTGTTTTGAACTGGACTTCGAGGAAAATCATGCAGAAATGGTGGGTTGCGGCTCATCATTGACTTGTGTGATATGCAATACGCGCAAGTGCAACTCATCCTTAGCTGCACACTATTTTCTCAAGTCTAAACAGACCAATGTAATGCTTACAGCTTAGCAACAAACTGTTTGAAGTATGACGCAAAACCTTAGTAGACTAGAATGCAAAAGAGAGGATTCCTACGTAGCAGAAAATGAGCGATGCCATTTGTATTTTAGGTTATAACATATATTAAGAACAACCTTGTTTGGTACGAAGTTGTAGCCCGCATATCGCGCATACATGGAATCACAGGGTCTTGTTTCATAGGTTCTAAGTGTTTCCGTAGTATATAGTTCCTCTGCAAATGCTTCTGATCACGTGAACACAGGAAACGGTTTGCAGGAAACAAAATAACGAACTACTGCTTATTCCTGACGGGAAAATATATTTATACAGGCATAGAAGAGCATCAGACAAAAGAAGCTGTAAACGCGGTGATTGTTGGCATATCCATTACATTGCTGACTGCAAAACAGTGCAAAGCGAAAAAGGCGGAACTGTTTGAAGCTTTTGGTTAGCCGATCCTAATGGGTTTTCATCACTGCAATGATATTGTGTTGTACGCTTACTTGTGCATTACAACTTCTACCCTATTGCGACTATCGATGACGAATAGCTCGCATACAGTACGCTTATTTAACAAATTACTAGATATTCTTTTATCTCCTTTACGTTTGACTCGGATTCTGCTTGTATATTGTGTACCCTTGTTTCCTTCTACAGATTCATTTCATAAATGTTGTGCGATTAGTTGCAAAGAAGAATATATAGGTTTAACTAGGGTTTTTTTGAAATTAAGACTAACAGTTTTGTACAATATCAAGCATTGAGAAGTTTTAGGTTCAAGAAGAGATTGAAATGCCAAGCTCAGTGGCAGTCGCTAAAATATCTCTAGTATGGTTTAACTGCCCTTTTTAAAACATGATCGCTTGTATGCTTCATCAGTTGTCAAAATGCTTAGTCCAACATGACTAGCAAGAAAAAAATAATCCGCTTTCTTATGGTTATTTAGTTCAACCCTAAGTCATGTATCCACAGAGAAATATGTAAAGACCTTTGCAATCAGCTCTGCTAATGTGTATAATCTACTGAGTAACAAAATCACAAGGAGAGTATTGAGCACCATATTAATATTAACATCATGAAGCCTTTGGATAAGACTCTGTATCAATTTGTACATCACCATTTTGGATCCCATTTTGTAATCCATTATCCAATTTACTTAATATGTGTAAAATGTACATTTGATTAAGCGATGGAAATATCAACTATCATCATGTCAACAATTTTTGGGTAGTAGAAAGTCCACTCTTCACCTAAATGAGTTTCATTTTTCTACAACTACCATTTTCATCTAAATGAGTTTCATTTTTCTTCAACTACCATTTTCACCTAAATGAGTCTCATTTTTCTTCAACTACCATTTTTCTTATTGCCGCCTCCTTTTATGTTATCAGTAGTTCACTTTGCAGCATTATTAATAAGCTAAATGTGAGATTGTGAATCTCATAAGCTCATAGCATTATAAACTTATGCATATACTTGTGTGATTTAACTTCATCAATACATGATCATTTCAATCTATATTAAATTTGTTATAAATTGTTACTAAAATATAGAGATGAGAGTGACCTCTTTTAAAATTAATGCTTCTAAAATTAAGTGTTTCAAATTAGTGGTAAGTTCCTAAATTATGATATTTTATTCGTTTGGAGAGAAAAAAAAAAATCAATACTTTCCTAACGAAAGTGTAAAATACGATTATGTAAGAAGATACCCAGCCAATGTCTAGGGTTTAACTAAAAGTTCTATTGTAACTATACGACATAAAACTATTAAAGGCCACAGACCGTCAAATTACAGGCAATATGACTGCTACTCAACTTATTTGTTTATAGGTTTCATGGCTTTTTTCGGCATTGATCAGATATGGAACAAGGCAGTTTTCCTAACCTATCCCATATTATTATTCTGGTTTATTTTTCAGGTCGCCCTTGGTATCATGTCAGGTAAGCTTTAAGCTATTGTGTATTTGTTTTTATTATTTTTTATATTGATATCGATATAGCAAATATTACATCTAGATTAATTGGGCTGTCTATTTAAAATTTTTAATTTAATATTCAATATATTATTACAACATAAATAAAATTAATTATGCTGAGGCATTCTACATTCAGAGTAGGGTGGAGTAGGGTGGAGATGAGAGCACTCATTTTCCGTGTAAATATATAGCAAAAAAAAAAGAAGATATCTTTGTAGATATATTTTTTTAAATATAAATATACTAGTTATTAATAGAATCAGTTCTCAAGCTGTATGTTTTTGTGTTATCTATGTATAAAATAAAATTAATACATAACAACGAGACAAAGATACAACAGCAAACAATAATACCCCACATATGGGGTGGAAAACAAAACTTAGGGTAAAACCACCCCTAAAAAAACACGATACATGTACACAGCAAACAACAATGCCTTACATATGGGAAAGAAACGAAAATAAAACTTAGGGCCAAACCACCCCTAAAAAACACGATAGATGTATACAACAATGCCCCACATATGGGGAAGAAAACAAAACTTAGGGCCAAACCACCCCTAAAAAACAGGATAGATGTATAAAATATTTCTGTTGAAATTGTGTTGAGTTTTTGTATTAATATTTTGACACACTCAACAATTCATATTTTTTTCTCTAATAGATCACTAAATGAGATCCAAACAAGATATAAAAAATTTATATAATATCAATCGGAAGCATTATATCTATAAGTTTAGATGAACTAGAAAAATATCATATCTTTTTAATTGTTTTTAAGGTAGTAAGGCCTTAATAGCTAGTCGTTTCGAATCGTCACCCTCAACTTTTAAATGCATATACCTTACCAACTGAGCCACACAAATGCACATATAAGACGAAATCTATAATTCTGAAAGGAAAAAAATTTCAAACTTCCTCCTGTCTACTTATTTTTAAGAGCGTTTAACAAGCTTTTATAAATGTGTATTGACTAGTGAGTGTTACAGTTATTCTTTCTCTACTGTTAATTGCATATGATCCCCATGTAGTCCCTCACCATTATTAATACCCATAATGTTGCAGAAAATGAGCCTACAATAAAAAGTGCCCCAATTTGTATTAAAAATCATGTTTGGTCAGATCCGTCTCTGTTTAAGCAACGGTGCACAACCGTACATCTGGTGTGTGACTAGTCCATTCCATTCTAACCTCGCATATTGTTATCCACATTGCAAAAATATAATTTCTCCACTTCCACATGTTTGCTGAAATAAATGTGCAGGGCACACATTAATTTTGGTCGACGCCGTACTCTACTGAAACATCAATAAATGTGTAGAAGACTAGGAGTACATACAAGTGTGTGGTGTAGACATCGTTTTAATTTCCTTCTGCTCCCTAGTCCTGTCTCCTTCAATTTATAGTGTTGTTTTGCTTTTCTGTAGGGGAATCTTCTGGTTTCACCCACGGACTCCTGCCATTGTTATAATTTCTGTATACTTTCTTTCTTCATGCAATGTTATGTCAAAATCCGAGCATTGCCACATTTAAACAGTAGCGCAAAGATTCCATGTTCCCAGCTCAGATTTGTCCATGCTCTCTGTGTATGCATTGATGATAGTCCCAGTTAAAAATATGGCAATGACAGTGAAGGTCTCTAAATGTAATGGTGCGGGTGTTAAAGAGGTTTTGAATGTGATTGGCGTAAGCGTGACGAGATCCAAATCTGGCACAGTGCAGATGATGGTCTGAAAAGCTGAATCGAGCAGAATAGGTACTCATTATGACTACTTTTTTCTTAACATAAGTACTGAAAACTCGTGTGCATTGTTATTTGTTTGACTAGCCAGCAGGTCAGCTACTTTGACAATTGTTAAGTATTCGTGAGGCGATGGACAATGTTTAATAATAGGCCGTGCTTGCGACGTGACCAGGCATTTAATGCTTATTTCAGGTCAATCATAATAACTCTCTCAAATCTAGATCAGTCGAAAAGCGCTCGAATGCAAATCTACGGATCATGTGAGTTGTGGGTAAACCTAGCTGATTGTCCCTTCGCTTCTTTTACTCTCCTTTCCATATCTAGCGTAAATAAAGATGTCTGTACATGTTCCTATCATATGCTTTGTTGGGAGGATAGCAAACAAATCCAGTCGACATTTTAAAAGAGGCACCTATTGTCCCACACACGAGCGTGAGCTGTAGTCACTCAATGTCGGTACTCGGTATCAATCAATCTTGCAATCGGAATTTCGCTGGAAAGTTTGCAGCTGATTGAAAATTGCAGAATGTTGTGTTAGCCATTGGCGACTTCATAATTTAGAGGTATCCACAACGAAGTCATTTTCATAGCTACCTTATTAGTTTGATTTCATAGCTATACAGAGATCATCACCACATATGTTCATGTTTATTTTACGGCATCCAGGATTGTCGTCCTTTTTTAAGAGATTTTTGCTTGAAGATGGACACATCCAAAGAAAAAAATGGTGTCCCAATGTTCTACACCCATAAAGAGAGAACAGTTTACGAGGGTAGAATCGATAAATTGCTGCTAAAAACTGCAAGTTTACAGTTTACGAGGGTAGAATCGATAAATTGCTGCTAAAAACTGCAAGTTTAGGGTAAGCATAAGGCGAGAATTTCGTTCCTTGCTATTCAACTGCCGTTGATAATGTCTTATCACTGGAATGGAGCTTTCACATTGTTCGATATTTTGTTGGCCGTAGTCCTTTTGAAGTTAATGCTTCGTAAATATTCTAATATAATTATGATTAGGATTTCAGTAATTATTATTACATCATAGTGTACATGTCATCACATACTTGATGTATTATTATAGTTTGGTTAATAAGTAATATTTGGATAGATTAGATCGTCCTACAATAGAATAGGTTATAATTAGGTTGGGAGGTGTGAATAATATTATCATGAAAATGGGGTGTGCATCTTACAAAATAAGTTCACAATATACTTGTAAAATTGTATAAATATGTTGTATTGTGATTTGTAAATAGATTTGAAAATGAGTAAAGTTAGCTTATGACATTATGATGAAGTGGTCATAGCTTAAAGAATATGTGTTGTGATTCAAAAATGTTTTGTTTTGTTTGTTTGTTTGTTTTTTTTTGGTATTATTTTGGATAAAGGTTGGTTTATTTGATGTTAGAGAATGTGTAGTTAGTTATAATATTAGTGTGCAGATTTTGATTGAAAAAAATTAGTGGAAAATGGTAGTTTTCTAGTCTTTGTAATGAATCTATTGGTTAGACAGTTGGTCAATGTAGAGTTTGCCTTGACGAATGTTAGGTCGCCATGATGAACATGATTGAAGTGGAGAATTTGTTCTCTAGTAAAGCAATGCACTCGTTTTTATGATTGTGTATCCTTTGGCATTAGAAAACTTGGGTTTTTCAACTGGCTTTTCCTTCTTGATGGTAATTTTAGCTTCTAGGTGGCTTGAGGTTCTATATATACCAAGTTAGAGTTGTGTTAACTAATGGTTGGAATTTATTGAGTCTTGTAGCTCATGCTTCAAGAGAATTTGTAGGTGTTTTATATTCATGTAACATAGAGTTGAGAGGTTGTAGAAAAAAGTTGTAATTAGACTTGAGAGGTGTTTTCAAGCTCTTAAGTAAGTTGATGAATTGTGATCAATTATAACAAGCCAATTTTGAATTTACTGAGGTTTCCACATTAACTTTCTGTCTCCTTGTTAATGATTTTGTCTATAATTTCTACTTCTTGCTACATATTCATATTCATTACTTGTATGGAATAAAATTTTATTTGTTCTCATGTTTTAACTCTCACAAACTTCTAAGTTGGGTGTCTATGTGAGGAATATCTCCCTAGTTTATGAATCATGTTCCATGGTCCAAAATAGCACTTTGGTGGCACCTAAAGTTTAACATTCTTTCATATTTAGATTCCATTGGAAAAGTTGTGCAATTTCAAAATTGATACCTAATTTCAAGCCTATATGCAAAGTTATGGCTCTTGTAAAATGGAAGACAAAAATGCATAGAAATGGTAGTTTTGTTTTTTTGTAAAGTGGTGGTTTTGTAATCATTCTTGATAAAAAAAGTGGAGGTTTTGTAATTGCTCCTTGTTGGAAAGAAACAATTTTGTCACACTTCCAAAAACATCTTGTGATGTTTTGTATTTTGTACCTTTTTTATTTCTAACATCCTTTTTCTTCTATTTCCTCTTGCATAAGCATGAATACACGTTCTAAATACATTCCAAGCATTGGTGAGTGGATTTGAAGTGATTTCTAAAAATAATTGAAATGTCCCAAGTGTACAAGTAGATCATATTTACGTGGATGAAACTAAAAGAGTGTATTAGAAAGCTATTGCAAGTGCTATTAGGGATTGAACATTATTGTGCCTGAGAGGCCTAAGGTTGCATTTTCATTGGAGATGGTGGATAAGGGGCTTATTTTCCTCACTTTTGTTAAAGTTTTCTCTTAGAGTTTAGGTTCCTAGGATAAATTCCTTGTGAACCTTTAACTAGTTTGTTGTTTACTTTGATTTTCCTTTCAAAGTTCAATTTATTTAATTTCCTAAAAGTGTAGTTCTTAATTCCTTCACTTAGAACATGTATACACTAATGACTATTGTATGATATATAAACCATTGTAGTTTACAGATCAAATTGGGTATTAAATCAAGTTCTTTCATTGTAGAAGATGTTGTGAGTGATTTTTAAGGGTCATGCCTTATAACAAGAGCAAGTAGAGAATATTTGTTTCTTAATTGTAAAGATACATTGAGTCCCATAGTTTTAAAAAATAACTCATAACCATAACAAGACATGCAAAAACCATCAATGAAGAAGAAAGGTTCCTCAAGTTAGAAGTTGATGTTGCAAGTATATCTCAACTAATGGAGAGAATAAGAGGGTCTATGGAGGCTCTCAAGAAGAATTTACGCTCTTTGGAGGATACCAAGAGCAAGGGGAAGTCCCACTCCAATGATGATGAAGAAGAGTAAATCCATGGTGAATCAAGTCTACCAAATAAATGTGTATTTATAGTTGAGGCAAAGCTTGAGATTCCCCCTTCAAAGGAGATATGGATACGTAGAGGCTTCGCCATTTGTTGGATCAATTAGAGACCTATATTTTAGTATGAATTCCCTTACTTTAGAACAAAAGGCTTCTATATGCACCTACATGTGAAATGCAAACAAAGGAATCAAACCATAAAATCTAACTCATATTTCACACCTAAATACAACCTTTAGATTAAGCAAAAGAGCAAGCATAAAAGGATGAAAGAAAATAAGAAATCTCTCACCCACAAGCCCTTTGTTGCACCAATGGTAGTTGTTCGGATTTTGTGTTTGAGAAATGGATGTTAGGTGCTCACAATAGCAACATAACTTTGCATTCAATGTTGTGATGAAAATGGCTTGGGTGAGGGTCAATTTATAGATTTCAATGGATGAGGATCAATGGTTAGGGATGCTTGAGAGGAGAGGATGCATGAGAAATCTCCAAGTGGCACCTTGTGATTGGTGCATAAGAAGAGGCTCATGATCCAAGGAATTTGCAAGGATAATATTTTCTTGGAGAAAATAGAGGGTGGAAATCCAAAAAGTAGATTTCTGGAGCCATGTGCTTGTCTTGAGCCATGTGCAAGATTTCCTCGACTAATCATAATTTAGGTTGTGCAAATGATTAGTTAGTTAATTAATTATTTTTAGTCAATTAATGATTGAAGGGGGCAAATAGAAGAATTAAAATAAATAGTTCATATTTATTTAATTTTTTGGAGGATAGGAATAGCTATTGATGAACTTAATTAAATAAATGAATTTATTTAATTAAGGTTGGACTATAGAGGAAGGATGAAATGATTGATAAATTGAATGAATTATTTTGATTTATTTAATTAATGTTGGAGGAAGGGTTAGTTTATTAATTCAATAATTAAAAAAATATTTAATTAATGTTGTTAGGAAAATTGAAATAATTAATTAAATAAATTTGAGATTTATTTAATTAATTTTTAGAGGAAAGGTTAGTTAAATTAATCAAATAAGTATGATTTATTTAATTAATTTAAGAAGAATGATCAAGGGATGAAACTAGTGACGATCAAAATGATGGGAGGTGATTTTAGGTGTCTACATTTTTCCCCTCTTTTAAATGGTGTTATATAACATTGTTTCAAAGAAAAATAAAATATAGCACTTTCTAAAATACAAGTCATAGTAATTTCAAAGCTAAGCAGAGCAAAGAAATGAGTAAATATGGAGTGTGTACCAATCCATGAGCACTATACGAAGAGGGTGAAAATGCATAGGCAAGCACTAGGGGCAGGGGCATTGGTATGTATGAATATTTTAAATTTTTAGTGCATTTGTTGCTAGTTTAAGGGGAGGAAAAAGGGTCAAGCATGCATGTTGAAGCATGGTTTTCACCTTTCGATGTGTGTGGGGGGGTTTTGTGGTACATGAGGAGCATTGTAGCATGTTTTCTCATAAAGTATCATGTGCACGAGGAAAGGCCACAAGTGCATTTTTTGGCATGCATGCATCCAAGAGTGTGTCCACTATGGATGTGCGTGTTCAAACATGGATAAGTGCACGTGCTTCATGGATGAATGCATGTGCGATTCAATATATGGTCTATGAATTAGCATATGCACTTCACCAAAGAGCGTGTGTGGTTCATGAAAGAGTGCATGCAATTCATGAAAGGGCATGCATGGTTCATGAAAGAGCATGTGTGTTGGTATATAGAGGAAAATGGAAGGACTAACATGGTGATGACTTGGATGCATGAGCAACTAGGGGCCCTAATGACCTAAGAGAGGCAATCACATGTACTATAGCTGATGGGAGGATTTGAGGAGATGGAGTGGGGGCATCTGGAGTAGGTTTGCCTTTGGTATATAGCCCATATGCCAATGATTAGATTGCATTGTGCAATGCTGACTACTTTAGCAAAGCGGTAGAGGAGCGAGACCATCATGTTCCATCTCCTATAGGAGATATGGTCATGACACTGGAGGATGTCTAAAGTATCTTGAGGATCCCAATCCATAAGAGATTGGTATATTATCGAGTGCAGGATCTAGTTGTAGCATTGGAGAGATTATATGGACAGAATGACCTAGCTCAGGATAAGCTATCACTAGACCTGGATGCTTGCAAGGGGATGGTGGAGGAGCTCCCACTAGTTATGGTAACACTTGTCAGCGACATAATGCTACGTGACAAGACTAGACACTTTTTTTATTGGATTGGTAGGAGTGGTTGGAGACATGCTCCATTAGGGGCGACAATTTTACATGGGGGTCTTGCGTGTTGGCTCAGCTATACAAGGACCTACACTTGGTCACAGATTGGTATGGGAAAAGCATTAATTCAATCATGTTGTTATAGATATGGGCTTGGGAGCACATTGCTGAGCTCAGACCCATTAGAGATAAAGAGGAGAGGGATCTTGAGGATTGCTACATGTTTGCATGGGTTGGTCGACAAAGGTATCAGTGATTGGGAGACTTGGCCTATTAGTAGAAGGTATTGAATGATCTGGAGGCAATGATGTGGTGACCTTGAGGATTGCTACATGTTTGTATGGGTTAGTCGACAAAGGTATCAGTGATTGGGAGACTTGACCTATTAGTAGCAGGTATTGAATATTCTGGAGAAAATGATGTGGTGACCTTAGCTAGAGTGTGAGGGATTTTATGAGGACCTGGTATGTATGTAGTTCATTTAAACACCCTAGTATATCATAGGGAAACATCATCATATCATGTAATATACACTCTCGTTCTGATTTTTTTTGGTGTTCTTGTGTTTTCTATTTGGTACTAATTTGTTTATCAATTTGGTTGTGTAACTCAGATTGTTTACCAGCAATGCACATCATGGAATGAATAATTTATGCAACATAAAATTATTGAAACATAGCTGCCATATCATTTTATCATTGCCAAATTACAAGTACATTGAATGAACACATAAAGACAAACACTCGTTAACCTGTTTTTAAACTTGTCATTTTTCATGTCGGCGCTTTATGTTCCCCTCCTAAGTCCCTTGCTTTCTCGGTCCTTCAAAATGTTCACAGTGCCTTGGAACACCTTTTCCGTTCACAATCGACATTTCTAAACTTTTGATAACTCTCAATCAACGAGTTCACCTTTCTAAAACTTATCGATTAGCCGATGTAACCTTGAGTGTGGACTTGGGCTTCTCTATCAGTCCTGTCTTATGTTTTTAAAATCAAAATTTCCTTTAATCGACAAGTTGTGATTTTCTCAAACCTTCTGATCCCTAATTAGCTTAGCTATCGAGGTTCATGTTTTTCAAGATTTGTCGATTCCTCGCTCCGTCACCTAGTCCACATATCTTGAGTAAATCTGACATTTATTGCCATGCACCAAGAAAGGGGCGCCTGTCTCTTCGCATTGAATGTGAATTATTTTGATGTACTCAAATGGACACATCTCATTAATGACATGTACTGCCGCATGCAATGCCCTATTTAAGGGAATTTATTTGAAGACATTTGTAAGAACTACCATTTTTACAAACATTACATTCTCTGATGATATTGGTGTCCTACTTCAAGCTCTCTAGCATGGTTACGACTCTTAGTGCAGTACGCGGGTTTCTTCTATACAGGTCAGCTGAACTGTAAACTTTCTTCACTTGAATTGTTTAGAGAAGGTGGTGGAAAGAATATATTTTAGTTTCATGAATTTGAATTACTCCTCTTTCCCAAATGCCTTGGGAATGTGTTTGACACCATTAGTGATATCAAATGCATATAAATCTACTGGTTACTCAAACAGGTCAAAATGAAATATAAATACCAGGGTTTTCATGTGGCTTCTATTATTGATAATGGTTTAGCAAATGTGAGGGACACAGAATTGGGGCATATTGATTTGAATGAGTTTTGGAGTAGAATGAAACATAACCCAAGGTCGCCATTGGCAGAGAAAACTTTCACAAGCGGGTTGGCTCATGCGGGGGGTTTCCCTCCAGTTGTGTCTTGTCCAGACCTACATCTTACCTATGTTAAGAATTATCATTCTGAATCCCAAGAAATCAGGGCATCAAATAGTTCTGTAATAGCAAAAATTGATGCCGAGTCCATAACCCATACTCTGAGGTTACCTGAATGGGATGAATTTGTAGAAATGTCTATCGAGAGGGGTTGGAGTTATTTCCTTGACATGAAATATTGGTGCCTAACTTCCATTGTGAAAAGTTGGCTGCAAAATGAGAAGAAAGGAAAATCCCAAATGTTGCCAAATTTGAAAAGGGCACACTTCAAAGAAGATATATATGATATGATTACTTTGTTGCATTGAGTGGTTGGGAGTGATGATTCCAATTCCTTTGAAAAATGGATGTGTCAATTTATTTTGATTGTTTATAGTTAAACTCAATATGTGGACTGGGCAAAGTTGATTAGTGACCATATCTTAATGATCAACTTGCTAATTTTAATCAAAGAAATTATTTTTATATGTGTTCCTATTTATTTTATGTGATAGCCAATAAGGAGGTAGTGTGGCCAAGGTTAAAAACTCACGATATTCTGACTTCAGACACACCTATCTACGAGTACTTTCCATAATTACAAGAAGAGATAGGTAATAAGGATTATAGACGCATCAACGATGCCTTCTTAATGTTGAATGTAAGAAGGATTGAGGGTAATCCAGAGGTAAGAATATCTCCAGAGGCTGCGTAGTTGACCATGAAGTTTGGGAGTTTCTATATCTAGTTTGATAGATTCACTTAGCTCAGAATCGGTGGGTTCAAAAATTCCCCTTATAAATTGCCCAGGTTTGCCAGTGATTTTATTATTTTCTTGGAAGTTTGTAGACAAATAGCTGGTGTAAACAGAAAATATCACAATATGAAAAAGAAAGGTTATTCTTTCCCAGTGACCCTAACTTATTTTACATGCAAGACAATTGGTAATGCGAGAAATGTTGAGAAAATCCTCGCTGGATACAATTTTCATCTCCTCATTGCTAGGTCATTCTTTGACAGTAAAAGTTTTGTTAAATTAAATTTGTATGGAGAAAGCATGTATGAACACCAACCCCATCTTGAAGATTACTGGGAAGATTATGTTGATGAAAGAGAAGTGCAAAGACGAGATTGGATGAGATTGACCCTTGATCAAATACATGCTTTCAACTTATCATTGGATATTCCTAATGGGGTTGATGATAATTTTGATATTATTGATGAAGAGTATTTTGTTGTTGCTGCTAAGCCACTACCATGCATTCAATGGTAATAAAAAGAAGTCACTAATCTAAAGGACCACTCTTTTTTTTTGAGTAAAACAAAAAAGTGGCTTAAGGGAAAGACCTATGAATGTTCTGTAACATATTTTCAAAAAGAACCTGCAACAAAAGAACATGGATCTTCAAATATCGTTGAACATAAAAGAGATTCTACTAGTATGAATATAATCAAATCTAGGGTTAATTCACAACAAGGTGGCAATGGAGAAGACCTTGAGGAAAATAAAAAATTGAAAAGTATATGCGAGGGTGATAGTGAAATAGTATTAAAAAAGTCAGAAGCAGAAAAAGAATTGGATGCTCTACAACAACTCCAAGCTGATCATGTGGCCTCTCCTCTCTCACCTGTGCCAGGTAATGACTTCTATTTTTCAACTCGGTGAAGATAGTGCTTTCCACACTGATATTCCATCTTCTCCTTTTTCAAATGAAGTTCCTTTAGTTAGCACCAAGACTTCGTTAGAAGACACCACCTTGAATGCCAATAATAGCAACACAGTATTGACATCCCCTTCATGGCTTAAGAAAGCAGTAGAAAAGAAGAGAAAATACACTCCCATGACAAATGTGAATGTTGATACTGTAGCTAAATTGTTGCAAACGAGTCCCCAGCCTAAAAAGGCTAAGAGAACATGTCTAGGGTAGTGGTGGATCCTTCTTCTAGACATCAGGTACTTGAAATTATTGATCCTATTGGAGACAAGGATGAATAGAGCATTACAAAGGTTGATTTTAGCATGAGCAAGATAGATATGGGTCCCCCTACTGTGGAAGGAGACATCTACCATGCAAAATTTTTAGTTAGAATGTTGGCCAAAAGGGTAAAAATGGAGAAAAAAGAAAATGTAAGGTTGCAAAGCCAGGTAAATGCTCTAACCACATTTATTCAATCCATTGTTAATGCTACCTCTCAACCTTAGGACATGGCTTTAGATGTTTCTGTCAATGGAGTAGATCCTGAAATATTGCAACAAATTAAGAAATATCAAACTATGGCCAAGGCTACTAAACAGTGGATTGAGAAAGTCACTATTGATAGTTTGCTATAAATTAAAGAAGCTATGAAATTGTATGCTTATATCTCTAGCAAAAAGGAGCTAATTGTGGATTTGCAAACTTTCAAAAAGGATGAAAGCGCCCTAATAACGGTATCTTGCCCGAAGTACAAGAAATGACAAAAATAAATACCAATATATTGGTAGCTGAAAAGGTCCTAATCAAGCCTGAAGAAAATGATTCAGTTTCTTGGTTGGATGTTGTTGAATGGAAGTTATCTATGTTCAAACAATTTATAAGTGAGCTAAGGAGAATTTTAAGTCAATATCACAATGACTTGATGGATATTAGAAATAATTGTCTATCCTTGGAAACTGAAATTCTCGATGAAGGTGGGGAGAATTTACTTGATGTAAAGGATGTCAAACATGGTTTTAAAAGGTTGCTCACTGAAGAATTAACCATTATGGAAAACATAAATGGCACCTCTTTAGAAAAGTTGGGTCACATTGCACAATACCTCAAGATTTCAGAAATGAGATTGATGACGTCAACAAAAGGATGGAGGATGCAGATAGAATAGTCAACATGTGGAAAATTTAGATACACATCACCCTCAATCCAAGTGGAAAAATCCTCACTCCAATTATTTCCAGGTTAAGGAGTTACAAAGCAAAAATGAGGCCATAGGTTGATTCATCATGTGCCAAAGAGCAAGAGAATGGAGACGAAGTAGTTTGAGAAGATCATGATGTTGCTGTATAATTATCAATTCCTTGCTTTAATTTCTTTCTTTTAAGGCTTTGATAAACTTGTTATTTAAAAACTATTTTAATTTTTAATTATGTTTAATCAGCTAATTTCAAGAAGTCGTTATGTTATTCCAAAGACAATTTCTTTTAGACAAGGCTATATATATGGAGCATGTCGATGATACGAGGATCTTTTGGCAATCTTTGTGTTGTTGAATGGTTATTTTTTATTACGAAACTTTATTTCCAATTATTTTTGAATATATGAATGAAGTTTGAAGGAGTTGCAGACAAATATTGTAAACTTTGTGTTACAGTGGATGGATGTTATATTCTTCTTATGTTGAATGTGTTAGCTCTTTTAAATCAAAATCTTGTACTCAAAGAACTGAAAAGTCTACATCTTTAAGCTCATTATTGTGGATTATTTCTCTTTTGATTAAGAATTCTAGTGGTGATTTATATCATTGTAATTATTGAAGTTGTGAATGTGTTGCTGGGAAGAGTCTTTGTTCTCTCTTTTCTTTAAGTATTTTTTAGATTAAGTGCCTTTTCTACTTTCTGGTTAAATGCATCACCTTCCTACTTTCTAGTTAAAAGCATACCGCTTTTGTTCATTCAATTCCAATCTTACAAAGGAAGCTGATCCTTGTAAAAAATGCAGTCATTGCAAATGAGCTCAGCTGTTAGTATATTTGTCATTATTTATGGATGTGAGAAGATAGATTTTAGTGGCAGATCTATATACTAACAATACCCATATGGGTAAACCACATCAAAATAACATTTTTTGCATACCCATTAGCTGTTGTTATAAGCAGGTCTAAGAATGAGTTCTTGACAGAAATCTGAAGGGCAAATTGACATTGTTATGGCTCAAACCCTAATCTCTCCTCCTCTAAAGTACCAAATAGCAATAACCAAAGATGGGGTGCCTCTAACCAGCAAGGAAAATTTCCAAGAAGTTAGGTGTTTTAGCCTCAACAAGTCCCACGTCCCAGAGAGTAGTACGACCTAGTCGACCTCACACAACAACATTAAATGATCAGACAACAACAATCCACCCTTATTACTCCATCTTGATTCTCACACCATCATTCCAAGAAGATAATGCAATGAAATATAATTATTTTAACTCCCTTTGAACACTTATGCCTGGCTCTAGTTGGTACGACCTAATTTGAGTGGTACAACTAGCTAGGAGTCTCCACACACACCAAAAATTATTCACAAACCTCCAATCTCATTCCAAAATAATATTCAAAGAATCTCCATTATTTTTTCTCTTTAAACCCTACAACAAAAACTAAATATCTGCACTACCAGCACAAGCATAGCCTCTGTATGAGACTATCAGCAATCAACCTCGAAAGATCTCACTTTTGCAACTGATGTCCTCTATGACGGTTTTCACCTCCACAAAGCCTTTGGTAGAACTCCACGCTCAACCTGGTAAACTCTCTTCAAAAATCAAAGCATAGCATAAAGTTCAAATGAGCTCAAAAATGATTTTATATTCCCTCCAAAAGACCACGATTTGCCTTGGGGAGTAAAATCACTTTATTTATTTTATTTCCTTATGACTCTTACTTGAGTGCCCAACTTTAAGTTATGTTTTAACTTAATATTTCATTTTCCCCCTTTATTTCTCCTAGGCATCCACTTTACATAGTCATTTCCTTTTAATATTAAATAAAATGCTTAAATAGGCTTATAATAAAACATTATAATATAAGTGTTTATTTAAAAATCAAACACTTAATTTGCGAAACACACCGATGAACATCATATGATGAAACTAATTAAGCCAGGGGGTAACCGAAGCTAAATGTCGAAGTCGGTGCTGGAACATGGTGACTGCTAAAAATAGCAATGACTACTAAAAATAGCAAAAATAGACCATGTGTCTGAAACATCCCCGAAAAGAGTCACCATAGAACATCTGAAGAACTGATCTCAAACAGCACCTGGGAGCAACCAAAAGATGACAACCAAACGTCCACAAACCATGGAATTCCCTAACCATACCATAATAGCCTATGGGAACCCTAAGGAATAGGCTAACGACCAAAAAACTAACAAAGCTTAGGAAGGGGACATTACATATCATTGAGAGGTATAGGCCTAATAGAGTGCAACGATAATTTTGACTGCAATAAGGGATTCCAGTAGAGGGTTTACACATGTTTTCACATGTGACGCATGAGGAGAATAGATGGGGATGAGGATAAACTCCTAGATTGCATATCAAAGTTTGAGGCACATGGTGCAAGTGTCCTAGGACTATAGAGATAGGATTGTGGATGCATGGGTGACACCACATTATGTAGTATGGTGGAGACAACATATTCCCGTGAGATTGATCATGCTTATGTAGGCAGCAATATATGAGAGGATTAGGTGAGTGACAATGGAGGCATAACAATGGGTGTGACAAAGGGCCAAAGTTTCAAGTGTGCCTAGAGTACTGTTAGTGGTAGAGGATGATAGTTAGTAATAGGGACCACAATAGGAGCTACAACCAGGTGCTCAATAGGGACATGATGGAGGGGATCAGGGAGGAGATGGGAAAGACATGAAGATTTATGGATAGGATGTACAGGCATAGGGCTAGCAGGGATAGGGACATGATCAACAAGAGGTGGACAACTTGCGGTTGTAGTTGGTGATGACTCATGGTGAGAGGGATGCTCTGTAAGTGGAGAGAGATAGAGGGATACTCTCCAAGTTGAGAGAGACAACCTGGAATCTAAGAAGGATGCCTTCATAGAAAAGTGAGATAGGGTCACTATTGAGAGGGATAGCTTGCAACTAACCCATGATAGCCTTTAGTCAGTGTAATATAGGGTATAGATTCAGCTAGAGAGGACATAAGTAGAGGTGCAAAGGCTTAGGTAGGAGTGGTTCTAGGCATCATCTAGGGATTTAGTGAGAGCACGCAAGGAGATGACACGGGTACTATGTGTTGGACATTTGTGTTGTCATTGATGCCAACGGTGTTGTATATGTTGTAGAGCATTTGAGATCTGTGAAGGACAGAGTCATGCATCACTGGTTTGTTAGATTATTGCTTCGGTATCTATTGTATCTGAAGGCATGATGCATTTCCAGTTGAATGGGATGTTATCCAATATGTTTCCAGAAGTTTGTATAAAGTTTCTATATGTGTACTCAGTTACTCTGTATCCGAGTTTGGCTCCACATACCTTCACAAATGAAGAGATGAGCCAATGAATAGCTATAAGGTATGTGTGGTTCAGATTTGAGAGCATAAGAACTACTGCAAAGCTTTTCAGAGTTAGCAGAGTGAAGATAGTGGTGTTATAGCATTAGTGGTGTTACAACGTTGTTGCAATCTCAAAGGTACAGAAGAATGCTCTGCATTTCTCCGCACTTGAAGATATAGCCTAGCAGTTTGAACCATATGTAAATAATGGTGTCTTGCATAACATATCCAAATTTCAGAATGTAAAAGTACCGCAAGTATGTTTAGCAATGTTCTAAGGTAAGACTATGAGACAGGCAAGTGTAGGGATAATAGGTTTCAATGTCTGATCACTTGCGCCAATAGAAAGATGCTTGAACCAAAAAGAGAAGTTTATGAGGAAGATTATTAGGACTTATAGTTCTTATTGTGTGAACTGCTTGTTGTTATCTCACTTCTCTGGTACCACATAGGGTATGGAGCTAAGGCATGAGAGGATATGTTGTTGCGGTGCCGACATGGTGTGTTTGAGTGATTGCGCCGTGTGTTTGGAAGTATGCACCGACATAGAAATGTGTGCAAAGGAAAATTGGGCCTAGTAGATCCTTTGGTATGAACCACATGGATATATTTCTCACCACAGATGATTTGGGAGCCGACAAGCAAGACCGTTACATGTTTCATCAAGGTTGACAAAGGTGAAGTTTAGAAGGCTTGCAGAGGATATATATGAAGGAAAACTATTGCTACAAGGTGTGTGTGCAATGACAAATGTATAATCAAGAGGAGACAAGTAACTTTGTAAGCAATATTGCAAAACCTATAACAGAGTTAGGATTGCAGAGTTATTTGAGCTATCAGAATCAGTAAAAGAACAAGAGGATATCAGATGATAGTGCAGAGGTGTCTGAACAAGTCAAGGATGTCAGAGTGTTAGCAGAGATAGTGTTGTGGAGGTAATTGAACCACTAGTTTAGATTTGCAGAGCAGAGGTTAGTGGCTCATCTTGTAAGTGTTGTGTTTCAGGGAGTTGGTGCTTCCTTTGGGTTGGTGCCCATAAAACTTTGGTTCAGGGAGTTGGTGCTTCCTTTGGGTTGGTGTCCATAAAGCATTATACAGGGGTCGGTGCTTCCTTTGATTTGGTGCTCATAAACTATTGTAATAGGGGATTGGTCTCTCCTTTGGGTTGGTGCCCATGAAATTCATTGTAAACTTCATTTTTATTTGTGAGGCTAGATTTGGATAGCAGATCCAAGAAGTTGGCTCACCGTGGTTTTCCCATCTTGGGTTTGCACATAAATCTTGTGTTATGTGTGTGTGTTCTTATGCCTCTCATGATTTAAATGTTTACTTGTGTTTGGAAGCATCTTAAGTTTAAAGGTTTTAGATATATTGATTCACCCCCCTCTTATTATAACTATGTGTTCAACACTATGTGAGGTAGTCTATTATAGATCATTGTATGAATGCACCATACTAGTGGATTAGAGGGATCCCTTGTATGTGGAAAGGACAACCTTAGAGGTTAGTGGGTTAGTGGCTAGGTTAGATTTAGTGGCCAAGTTGGGTTTAGTAGCCATGCCTCCATCGAGATGACCACCATCTCCTTCAGGGTCACATGGGGATAGCACTAGCCAAAGCTAACCTAGATAGGACACAACTCATATTGTTGTATTTTGATATAATGCATACTTGATTTGTATAGACATTTTTTCTGATGTATATACATGATGATTCTCTACGAAGCTCCGATTATGCTATGACTTGATTTTTTGATGATATGAGATGAGACAATTATGCCATTATGTTAATGTGTTATCATGCTTACGTGATGGATGCTTATATAATGTGGATTGATTTATGCTATGCACATGTGATAATGTTATGCATTTGATGATTTATTTATGTATGTTATGAGATGTTATAATGTTTTGTATGTGATGATTATGATGATGATCAACGTGATGGACATTTTTATGATGTTATTGATGTGATGATACGATGGATGCATATGTGATGATTTATGAGTAGGATATGCAATGTGGGTATGATTATGATGCTTGCATGTTATGGGGTGATGTATAATGCACATGGTTATTTGATGTAGGTGATGCTATGCAATGATATGATAATGGATAGTGCGATTTGATTTGATGTATGTTATAACACACACATGTATGATGATATCATGATAATATATGGATGTTTATGATTTTTTATGTGATGACAATATAAATTCATGATGTGGATATGGATGCAAATAGTTTCATTCTTATAGATGTATATTTATGCATATGGATGCAAATGCAACTGGTATGATGAATGCGATGGATAGAGTAGATAAAGATTATTATGGATATGTATGATGTATATAGATATTTTTGTCAATGGCATAATTGTTAAGAGGAAAATAATGAAAATGATGATGGTAGAAATTGTTAGAAGAAAGTGATGAATGGTAATTAGATGATTAACTAATCATTTGCACAATCTAAATCATGAACAAAGAGAAATGGTAAAATGATAGGATGATGAATAGATAAATTGGGTTACATGACGAGTGGTTGGTTTGTGAATGCAAGTATTATGATGACATGTGGTGAGCAATCTATTTTGATATAGCATTAGATGTTATGCCCTAGGGTATAGAGGTTGAGGTGTCAATGTATCCCATGCATAAAGGACCAACTTGTAACTAGACAACAAATAATAGGATGCCCCAACACATCTCAAGGCATTTGACGACCTTAATTGGAACTATGATGGGACAACCAAAAAACATGGCACATAAAAACAAGAGATGCAAGCCCTAGTGTATACCAATCAAGACACACCATAAGATAAGGATCATGACAACCTTAAGGAAGTATATTATGGGTTAAAGATAAATAAAAATAAAAAGTCAATAGTTAATTGACATACATGAGTTTACCTCTTGCCAAAGTTTTGAAAAGGAGCATATGTGGATGATGATCTGATGATGTGGGGAATGATGTATCCTGTAAAGTCAAAGGATAGACCATGGATTTTATGATGGCTAGGAGTCAACAAGTGCATGTTAATGAGGCTGAATAAAGATTGTTGTTTTAAAGTTAAAGTTCAATGTTTTAGGTGTAGGCATGTGTTGTAGATGTATTTGTAAGTACATAAATCTTAAAACTAGGAAGGAGACTCATCAAAAATGTTGAATAGACAATAAGGAGAATTTCAAGATGCTATTTCCATAGTAGGACATAACTCACTACCCCCAGCGTATCACAAAGTGTGTGGCATGATGGGATATGAATGATGGGATGCTAAGACACAAAATGGGATGGGGATGGTGCGAAGACGACCTAAAGGATAATGGAGTCTAGTTATACACATGGTTCCTACAAGTAGGTTTTCACCATGGTACTTGTCCAAGGAACCACAAGAAATAGTTTTCACTAGAGGATGATTTTTCTTTTTACTTTATTTATTTATTTATTTTATTTTTTACATTTTTTATAGTTTTTAATTAATTAATTATTTTTTATTTTTGATTGGGATATTCTATAGACCAGGCATGAAAGCACTTGAGATGGATAATGTTCATGGGTTCATGCAGCTCTTAACCAGTTGGAATAGCTAGTTGATAGGCACCTAATCCATATTTGGTGGTAATAATGTAGGGACCTAGCCAATTAGGTTAAAATTTTCCCATCTTATCATGGTCCTAATTATTTTTTCTCTAATTTTCTTATTAGCACAAGGTCATCAATTTCAAACTCTTGAGCTATGATATTCTTATAATAGCTTCAGATGATAGGATTCTGATATGTTGTTAAGTGATCCATGGTGTTGAGGCACCATTCATCAAGTAGTTCTAACTCATGGAGCTATGCAATCCTGTACTCATCATCAATGAGGTCACACAAAGAGATGCACAATGATGGTAACTTGATCTTGAATAGAAAGATAGCGTTGGAGCCAAAAGCTAGGGAATATGGAGTGGTATCAGTGGGTGTGTGTGAATGCTAATGTGGTAGGCCCATAGGGCGAGGTTGAGGTGGAGGTGCCAATAATGACCAACATCATTGACAATATTTTTGAATATTTTGAGAAAGGTTTTATTAGATTCCTTTGATTGACCATTACCTTGGGGATAATATGGAGTATATCAATGGTTTTGGATGTGCAAGCATTCACATACAGTACAAACCTCATGGTTTTTGAAGGTTTTACCATTATAAATGATAATGGAGGTGGGAATGTTAGGGATTGCATGCAGAAGATATCAATTAAATGCAAATAAATATTAAACAAAGGAATGAAAAATACACAGAAATAATAGCAGTGAGAGATAATTTTTAATGTGGTTCACCCAAATTCGGGTGACATCCACTAGCAGAGAGTCCAATATTATTATCTAGTAAATCAAACTGATTACAACCAGCAATCCTTATAACTCAATACCACTGCAAAATGCTACAATACATCAACGGAAACCCTAACCCTTAGCCTCTTTTATCAAGCCTTATGTTGGTTACAAAATAGGCTTTTTTTATGTCAGCCAATAGAAAAATAACTCCCGTCTTGGGGGCGCTACCCCTTGACCTCGTTAAATAATTTGGGGGGAAACCGTGCCGATAAAAGTGGAGTAAATTTAACCTCCAAATCTGATTAGGCTCCTATTTAGGGTGAAAATTGATAGCTGGTTTAAACTAAGTTAAATACTACCATTTCACCACTAAGCATTGGGAGGACAAAGGCCAAGCTTATGAACAAGCTTCTAATCACTTTGTCTGTCCCTTACGCTCCCGTGGTTATGCAACCTAAGGCCCTAATCAATATTTTATCAAGTGTTTTCCTTTCAATCAAGTAAAACCCTAATTATGTCTTAAATCATTAATATATAGAAACTGATGAAGTAACTTGCAAAACTTATCATAGAAGTGCAGAGATAGGGTTTCAGAGACAGCGTACCTAGATTCTGAGGGCTGCATGGACTAGGGCACCCGCTCCAATGTCCTAAAAGTTTCCACACGGGAAAATCTTCTGCACAGGGTGTTTGAGACTACTAAAAGGCTTCTAGATCCCAGAAATAACCCCTAGTTGGACTAGGGCACCGGCTCCAGTGTCCCGCAAGTCTCAGAATCTAAAAATTTGAAAGTCTGTTGCGATTGTACCCACAATGTCCTTCTTTTCCTATCTTCTTTCCGCTGGAACCTGCAAAACATGATCTACACATACAAGAGAAGGAAGATGTTGCGGATATATAGGAGCTTGCCTCAGTCAAGCCCTATCTTTGGTATTTCTACCTCAACAATAGCTAGAGATAAAGATTTATAGAAGTGTTTGCAAACCTAACAATGTGTTATGCATAAAATCAAACCCTAGATGTCTCAATCAAGGGAAGATCAACAACTTGCTTTGCATTAAGAAACACATACAACTTCACCTCAAGGAGATGAGATAAATGAAGACTTGCATGAATAAGAAGGCAAATCAGCAATGTCCATGGAGAATCTCTAAGCTTGTTGTTGGAGGCTTCAACCCTTCTCCCGATCATGCAAAGGGTGTACAAACCCTAGGAGGAGCAAGATAGACTCAAGATCTTGATTCCTAATCTTCATCCATTGTCTCCAAGATAGCAAATACAAAATACTTTCGAGAGCTTCAATAAGTCACTGATCTTCAATAGCAATTGCAGCAGAGTTTTGGCACCAAGCTTGCATAAGAATTGTGTGTGATAAATTGATTGCAAATGTCTTTTTATATCTAGCTTTAGGGAATTCAAATTTTGAAATAACGTCTCGATATCCCACGAAAACCAAGAATTTGAAAACGGAATCCTGAGGCACTCGGCGGGAACTGACACCCCGCCAAAATTCAAAATCCCGTGAAACGAGGGAGGACTAGGGCACAGGCACCCAAGTTCTAGCCCCCAATTTTAGCTCAGATCTACATTTTTGGGGGTCCTAGGGACCCAAATCTCAAATCTCTTTTTGGGTTCTATCAATAAGTTACCTCAAAAATTAAATAGACTGCTCCTAGACTTAGTCAATTAGGGTTTTGGGAAGGCTAAGAAAGAAAAGGTTGAGAGGTCACCAAGAGTGAGGAGCTAAACTGAGGGAAATTGTATCGTTCCATACAGGAGGACAATTTCTGACGTTATATTTAACCCCCACTTTAGTGGCCATATGAAACTACGTGTATATGCAACTAAAAGAAAGTAAATACTTCAATCATGAAAAGGATACTGTAGAGGAAGCTAAAGCGTTGTCGCCAAGAAGGAAGAAGCCCCCAAGTCTGCAATCCTACAAGACCACAAAGTTAGGAACCACATCCTACAAAGGAACACTTGTTAGAGAAATCAAAATCAAATCAACCTGCAACCACCACCAATGAGTCAGTATCAAAAAATGCTAAGGGGGTTGAGTGATGAGGCAGGGAGGAAACCAAGGGAGATATATGCCCCCCCTTGTTTCTGCTTACTTAGTTCGAGAGTAGAAACAAGGAGATATCCACATGTCAATTTCAAGGGAAATGTGTTGTGAGGGTCATTTGAAGAAATAATGCTCAAATGCCACATTGGGGAAGAAAGAGAGTGGAACCAAGATTCTGATGTAACAAACGGCACTGAAATTAGAGTTCGACAGCTCAAGAAAAGGGCTCAAGAGTGAAAGAGCACACTTTTGCACCTAGTTAGGGATAGGATTTGTCACTCACTTACTTTATGTAAAAGGGAGTTGTCACTTATCACTTAACTCATTCTTGTTTCTTATCATTACAGAGAGGGAGAGAGAAGGAGAATAGGATAATAACCATGCTAAGTCGACATCCATACCATCCACCACCACTGGCGATGCTCTGAGCCTGAGTGGCAAAGAGATGCTTCGAGGCTGAGGTAGGGTCCCGATTCCATCCTTCTATCATCTTTCATTATACATTTGTTTTCACATTTATCGATGTCTGTGCCAAGAGGGGAAGGTGGACAGGGTTCCCAGACAGGGGTGCCCAGGTTCACCTAGGGCCCCAGAGTCTCTCTGGGGTGCCCTAGTCCCATAGGAGCACCAATGTCCCTCTGGGCGTCCTAGCCTTCCTGGGGTACCCTAGTCCACAGAGGACATAGGCCCTAGGTAGAGGCATTTTGTTTAGTTCGTGTCAGCTTATTTTGGTTTCTAGAGGGGATTCTGATACTATAGCTTTCTTTCCAATATGCAGGATGTCACTGAGATGTGTGAGCACATAGGTGGTCATCTGATGGCACTCCTGCAAGAGTGCTCTAGCGCTTTGACTGTTGTAGAGAGAGAGCATTTACAAACGGTGGGCCTATGGTGGGTGTTTGAGATGCCCACAATCAAATTCCACTGCGTGATGCTTATGGTACTGATGGAGAGATGGGATGCAGATACATCCACATTCCATTTACCAACAAGTGAGATTACCATCACACTGGAGGATGTATTTAGGATCCTTCGACTGCCGATCCAAGGAGAGACAATGAGGATTGTTGGACATCGCTTAGTGGAGTATACTTGCGAGAGTCAACTATACTACTTGGGTTGCATTGTTTCACAGGCATAGCGAGCACACATTCAGCTCCGTTTACTAGAGCAGGGATGCAGAGACATTCCCTTATTATGAAGGATCATGATTGTCACGGTCGCACTAGCTATCACACTAGATGGATGAGGCACTCACCTTCATGGGGGTCTCGTTCACACTATCAGAGCGATGGAGGAGCATTAGACGGTCTACGCATGGGGGTGCAGTATGCTTGCGCACCTATATCATGACTTAGGGTGATATGACCACTACGAGATGCAGAGTCTAATGGTCTACACATTATTGTAGGTCTGGACCTTTGAGCACATCGGGTGCACACAACTGGTGGGTTTTCCTGTAGAGGCAGCAGTCACCCATCTGCATGTCTATTCCTATCCACTTGTCAGGTGTTGGAGGCACGATAACCTATTATACTGGAGGGTGGTATTTGATAGATTATAGCCTGGTGACATCATCTGGAGACCATATCATAGCTATATCAGATGGCCTGGCGAGCAGAGGTAGTTAGCTCAGATGTAAAGGGATCGACTGATGGATGGTCGCCTCGATCATGCTGTATCATGGTTCTACTTTGACAGGGTGGTACGACAGTTCAGACAAGTACAGGATGTTCCTATAGTTCATCTGAGCTATGCATGTGTAGCTCAAAGTATAGTCAAAGCCAATACTGTCCGACGACTGACTATAGCAGACGTACCACCTAGCGACGACAAGGGTCCTAAGGATGTAGAGCTGGTATCAAGCGTAGATGATGTCAGGTGTACCTGAGCATATCAGACCTGGTGGCACACAGCACAACCTGCACCTATCTTTCCACCTAGGCATCCTATAGGAGATACCAGACCTTGGGCCGGACACGCTGGTGACACAGGGGTGGAGGACGATGTCAGTGACTTCTTGGGATACTACGATCTCAAGGAGGGTATGGAGGAGGACGAGGATGAGTCTGAGGAGGTCCCATCACAATACGTCTTCAGAGCGAGATCACGACAGAGCCAATAGCAGATAGACACTGACGAGGAGACCGAGTCAAGACCGTGGTCTAAGGCTCGTGGTCCTACTCCCATAGATGATGTGAGGCCTAGTCAAACAAAGTGATGGGAGAGCAGTAGGTCTATGCCCCCAACTGCAGATCAAATAGTATAGCTCATCACACTGTCAGTGATCTAAGATCCATCCTAGCGAGATGGAGATCCAAGTAAGGTTGGATTTATTATTTTGATGTTTTGGTATAGTTTATTATATGTGATTTATATGGGAGTCTAACATCTATATCATCCTCTATTTTGTAGTTGGGACTGATGCATGGTGAGACTTTGTGAGTCACGTCATAGGAGACATAGTACCAACAGATGCCTCAGAGCAGTAGGTGTGGGTAGGCTATTTGCCACGATCATCTGTTGGGTGGCATGCTAAGATATTTATGCCATTTGTCAGATACAAGACTGCTACAGAGGCCATGCTAGAGTAGTCTGCACGAGAGAGAGAGAGAGAGAGGAGTTTTGACAGAGCTGAGCATGCTGAGGCTGTGCTCAGGGCACAACAAGAGCAGATGGTAGCATTTCCTACATCAAAGGGAGAGCCAGCTATCAATGAGTTCTTATTGCGAGAGGTCCAGCAAGCAAGAGCTGATAGATTCAGGCCGAGAGAGACCAGTACCAGAGGATGTACTAGTAGGCACATGAGTAGATGATAGAGATGAGAGGTGAGATCAGGGGGTTGCAATCGCGAAGCATCTCTGTTGATAACTGAGAGGGGGGGTGAATTACTTATCTTAATTATTTCAGCTTTCTAAATTTCTTTATCAATTAATGCAGCATTTGAAAAGGAAATAACATCACTACACATGACATAATGATTTTGACGTGGAAAACCCTGTTAGGGGAAAAACCATGGGGTGATTAACCCAAGAATGTATTCTCTGTTAGAAGAATAAGATAGTACAAAATGGCACTTGCCAATTAGGGCTCACTGCCCGAGCACACTGCTCATAAGAGGCTCACTGCCTACAATAGTTTATATAAGAAAACTAGATACTTGAACTGATGAGAAGCATCCACATATGCTGAGGTTCAGTTCTAGTTAAGCCCTAATATACTGATCTGCTGCACTTCATTCTTACTCTCCTTAGGTGCTATTGTCTTGTTACATTCTGGACCTGTCTTACTGTCTTTACACTGCTCTTATGATTTTCTTCATACAATGCAATACACACACACACCTTCACATCTAAATCTATCTAGTATATATATATCTGCTCAAAGGATTTCATCCTCTTTCTAGTCGGCATTTGGAATAGTCAATATTTTCCCAAACTCTAGTCTGTCGGCTGAATCCTTGCTTACCAAGTGATGTGAATCAAGGAGATACTTATAGAAGTTATCTAACATGTCAGCCAATCATGGATGATACCTTAAGAACCTTGATCACCATCAATATCTCATCCAGAATAATTCTGATGCTCTGTCAGTCAGTTCTTCCTCTGTCTATTCTACCAAACCGAACCTCAATACTTAGATGCTCATATCTCTTCACTCTTTCATCACCGGAGGCTCAATCCCTGGAATCTATTAGTCATGGTATTCCTCTTGACTTCCCCAAGTCCACATTTTACAAAGATACTTCCTATAGGAGATTCAGACCTGACTGTCAGACCTTGATGCATGCTCTGTTCTTGCTTATCGGACCAAAGTATTCTTTAATCTGACTTCTGGTATAGGCACACCATGTTCTGTAGATGGGTGGGATGAACTTTGTTGCCATCAATGACAACACTCATGAAGCCATATAGTGTCTCTTGCCAACAATCTCCCCCTTTGGCATTGATGGCAACACTTAGTGAAAAATGACTAAGTGTCAGACTATACTCCCCCTTGGCTGATGCTCTGTTCTTATGTACATTTTCCAGAGCTCCCCCTTAGCTGGATTCCTCATTTTTCACTGCTCCTCACTCCCCCTTTGACATCAATGGCAAAGGGTGGGGTCCGCACACCAAAATTTCCAAAAATAATCTATACTTAGCCGCATAAAACATATATACATGTTTTACCTACATATACTGAAATATATCTGAAAAAGTGGTCTTTAGCTATACCACTTCTGTCGCCCAACTCTTCTTCATCCTATCCAAAATTGAGATGTGACCACTCAACAAGAATGCAAAAGCTTCTGCGCTGTTTAGATATGTCGGATCACTGGTCCGGGCTGTAGTCTGAGCATCACTTAGGGCCTCATGCATGGCCTCTAACTTAGGGATAATGATCCCTCTAAGTTCACTCAACCTACTTATTCTATTTTTCTTCTCCTTCTCAAGTTTCTTAATTTTATTCAAGACTGCAATAGTCTGACATTCTTGATTGATTACGGGAGATGAGAGAGGATCAAAACTTTGAGACAAACTTAGTAGTTTATCTTCTTGCTCTTTTACTTTCTTATCAACATCTTTGGTCACTTTGGGCCAGGATAAACAAAATTTATAAATATTTCCACCATCTTTGAGAGCATTTTCTAAACTTTTTATTCCAATATCCATAACTCTCCTGTCATTTGAGATTAGACCCTGTACTTCAAAGAATCTCTTATCCAAAAATTCTTTCCTGACTTTCTCTTATGTTGCTTTCTCTAAAGAATAAAAATGTGTATTAACAGAATTTATAAGAGACTTTAGATTACCGGATGTGGATGCTGTAGGATCTTTTTGGAAGGATGGCATGATCTTTTCCAGTACACCGGATGCAGTTTCTAAGAGCTCACAGTCTTCCATGTGAGACTTCAACATTTTTCTTTTGCCTTTGCTTGAGTAAAGGAAGCTAGTTTCATGGTTTGGACCGGAGAGAGGGAATCAAAATTGAATGGACCTTGAAGCAATTCCAGTTCATCAAATTCCATCATTTCTTTGGTCAAGAACTCTTTGACTGCTTCTACTGTGTCTCTTACCGGAGACATAATTTTCTCCCCTCCTGCAGCCTTACCACTATCATCTGTGGCCTTCTCTGTTGGAGTTTTTGTTGTTATATGGAGCCTAATCAGACTCGGAGGTTATATTTACCCCACTTTTATCAGCGCGGTTTCCCCCCAAATTCCTACGGGGTCAAGGGGCAGCGCCCCTTGCGGGGGTTTGGGGGCAGCACCCCCAAGACGGGGTCAAGGGGCAGCGCCCCTGGCGCGTTCCCTGTCGCGATACAGGGCGGGGTCGAGGGGCAGCGCCCCCGTGGGGGCTCGGGGGCAACGCCCCTGAAACCTCACACGGTTTTTTATTATTTTATAATGCACCGGGAGTTAATTTTTTCATTGACCGACATAAGAAAACCCTATTTTGTAACCGGCAAAAAGCTTGATAAAAAGTGGCTAAGGGTTAGGGTTTTGATATTGTATTGTAGCATTTTGCAGCGGTATTGAGTTGCAGGGATTGCTGATTGTAATCGGTTTGATTTACTGGATAATAATATTGGACTCTCTATTTGGTGGATGTAGCCCGAGTTTGGGTGAACCACGTTAAAACTTGTCTCTCGCTATTATTATTTATGTGTATTTCCATTTCTCTGTTTAATCTTTATTTGCATTTAATTGATATCTTCTGCCGGCTAACCCTAACAATTTTCTCTCCTACTGCAGCCTTGCTATTGTCATCTTCTTTCTCTTTTGCTTCTTGATTGATCTTCTCTTGTACTCTTTCTTTTTCTTTGAATCCAGAGTCTGTAGGGGAAACCAGAGGAGATATGTTTGTTTGATCATGGACCTCTTCTTCTGGAGCAGAGGAATCTAAGTCCTTACCTTTTTGTTCACCTGTCTCCTCTACCTCTTCTACCACTATCTCAGTAGATTCTTCTTTGTTATCTATTCCCAAGGGATCATCACTTAAATCCTCTACAACAGGACTATTGAATCTTTTATAGGCTTTCCAAAGGATTTCTTCTGTTTCTTTTGCCACTTTATCAGTTTCTCCAAGCATGAGCTGATTCATTCTAGCCTTACTCCGGAACTCATCCTTGCAATCTTTGAAGATCATATTCATTTGCTTCTGAGTGATTGAAGGAAAGAGCTGAATGGCTATTTGTTCTTGGATCTCAAGATCCTTTGCCCTAGCATTATTCTTTCTTATCTCTAATTCCTTCTCTAGGCTTTTGGGAATGAGAGATGATTTCAATAAAAGCCTTATTGTATATGTTCAAGTACTTAACTATGGCTTCCTCCAAGATCTTTCTATCTGCATCATTGTATGCATCATAGAATTTTGTTATTGGTTGCAGGTTTCCATCCATAGTAACTACTTTAACTACATCATCTAGGGACAGAGTAGGCCTTTCAACAAATTCTTCTATTACTTCTTTAGTAGAGGGTTCACCAGATGTTTTCCTTTTCTTCTTCAGTTTCTTTACTTCCTCATCTAATTCTGTCTCTTCTTCATCCTTTTGGCTTGTGTAAGACCTTGTTGCCTTTTTCTTGGTTCTCTTCTCTCCTTTTTTGGATGATTTTGCTTCCAGTTTTGATGCCTTTGAGCTCTTTGTAGTGGTAGGTGCAGAGGTCTTAGAGGATCTGGTCTGGGAGGGGACTTCCACTAGAGCACCTTCTTTCTCTACTTTTTCTTTTTCTTTCTCTACCCTTTCTGTCTTTTCTCTATTTGCATCAAGTGCCTCTTTTGAAATTCCATGCCTCTTGGCAAACTCTTCTACTTCCCTCCTCACTTTTCTTTTTATTTCTGGTTGTCTTAGTTCCACATGGATCTTCACACTTAATTCTTCAAAGGTTCCAAACCTTTCTACTTTAGGATCCTTGGATTGACTGAGCATGTGTTGAACATGTAGCTCAACAATTTTCTCATCTACTTCATAACCCATTGGCATGATCCAGACTATTCTTGGCTCTACTACCTCCATTAGACATTGATTAGTTTCTACCATAAAGCATATTGTATCTTATACTTTTCAACTAAAGATTGGGGGATTCTCTCTCTTGCTTGCATCATGCTCTAAAAATTCTTGAAATAGCCCCAGAGTGCTGTATTTTGTGCCTTGGCATCACCAAGCCCATGTATATAATCTCTGATTTGGATGGCTACTGGTCTATCATTCTGCCATACCCCACCACTGGATCCGGGAAGCTCATTCATGAAGTAGAAGAACAAGCATAATATCAGTCCACCATACTTGAAGGAGTTCTTCTTGTCCTTCTTGATCTTTTGTAGGTTTTCCATTAGTTGGCTCAGAAGGAGTTCACAAAGATCATAATCTGCATTTTTCCTCAACATTTCATAAGCAGTGTAAATTACAGTTCTAGGTACTAAATTTTCCCTTCTAAAGTGATATATCTTATAACCGATGATCATGGAGGTAAACTTGACATCCAGATCAGTGATGTCTTCTATTGTCATTGCTCTTTTGTCAAATTTTGATCCGGTAGCCTCACTCACAGTTTGATTCTTGACAGATTTGAGAACATGAATCCCACCAAATGAGTGCAATCCAGTTACTGCCCTAATGGCATCCTTGGTTATCTTAAATTGCCTCATCAACCATATAAAGTTATCATGCATTCTGCTTAGATCATATCGGACCCATTCATCTTCTGCAAAGCAGGGGAAATGAATGCATTGTGCAAAATGCTTGTCCCGGATGGCTTTATACTGAGTTTTGAGTTCAAATGAATCATCTGTCAAATGCTTGTGATAGATATCAACTAGCTTAGATTCCCCAAATTCTTCAATAGTCGCATGAATATATGCCCTAACATCTTCTACATGCAGAACCCCATGCGGAATGCTTGAAAAGGCGCCTAGGGGATCAACTTCTAGGGATTTATATGGATGTTTCTTGAATTTTGGACGCGGCCTATCAGTGATCTTTACAAAATTCGGTGTAGTCATCTTCAAAAGATTTTACAGAGAAATATTCAATAACAGAAAATACCTTTTGCGCTTCTAGGGTTCGCTGAAAGAGCTAGACTAATTTGCTTGATGAATCGACTTCAACGGTTGATCTTTTGAGAATTTGAGATAATTTGTTGCAGAGCTCTTTTTCTCTTCTTCTTGAATTCAAATGTGCAAATGACGAGCGAATGAACCCTTTTATTTCTGGGAAAACCCTAATTTCATATTGCAATAAATGCGCAACTTAAGTCATTCCGGTTGTCTGGTTCTTATTTTGAGAAAGATCTTTTTCTAGATCACTGAGATATACTAAGAGTTATCCTTGGTGATTAATAACAAATTATCTTACTTTCCCCAAACACTTGATCTATCCACAAAACAAAATGCCTTGAATTTGAATCATACCAGATTTAACTGTGATAATCCTATTTTATCGGATGACTGTTAAACCAGATCAATCTTGGAAGATTAGACTCTTCAAATCTTCCTGCGGATATTCCATATCTTTACCAAGCTTTCTTTAGATGTTTCTTTGAGAAACCTTTTATTCTGCAACTTCCCATGTGCCAATTTTAGGCACCAAATAACTGGTTGGGGGAAACTATTTTTCCTTGTGTCTCCCCCTGAGCCAGAGCTCACTTTTTAAATTTCAGAAGGAATATCAGCACTAGATTCTGGTGCGGATCCATCCCCTACATTCTCTGTACTTCTCTTCACCCAAATCTTGTTCATCTCACTTTTAACTTCATCTGCATTCACTATTTCTTTTCCTTTGTCTTGATTCTGATTATAATGCACCAGACCCCTTTTGTCCTGATTCTTGCTTCTACAGAATTTGGCAATATGACCGGATCTATTGCAATTGTGGCAAACAACACTTCTTTGCATATTTGAATGATATCCTCTTGATCTGCATTGATTAGCCATATGTCCCATTCTATTGCATGCAAAGCATCTACCATTGAATGAATTGTTCATTTGCATATTTCTGCATTCATGAGATTTGTGACCATACCTTTTGCAGTTGAAACACTGTTCGAAGAAGGATGTATTGGTTTGGTTTATTCTCTTTCTGCACTGATTAGCTTTATGACCAAAGTTATTGTAGTTGTGGAAGTATCCATTGAAGGATGGATATCTTTGAGCATTAGGTTGCCTTACCGAAGGTCTTTTAGGCATGTTCCTTGGATTTCCTGATCCAAAATTCTTCTAACCAGATCCAGAGCTTTTACCTTTCTCATATCCCAAGCCACGCTTATCATCTACCCTCTTTTGGCTTTCAAGAAGAACTTCAAGTTGAGCAGAACTTATCTTGAATTTCTCTTTGTATTCATTTGTTGTTTGAAGATCCTTTTTAAGAGTGTCAATTTGATCCTCAAGTTTTTCTTCATTATCTCTAGCATCTTCAAGATCAGATTCTAGATGCCTGATTATTCTATCCATTTTGTGGCAGTCTTCTGACTTCTCCTTGAGAGATTGTCTTAGATCATCTTCAGTTTTTCTTTTCTCTTCAATTTCTTGGGTGAATTTCATAACTCCTGATTCCATTTCATGTCTTACCATAATGACCTCTTTTGATAACTTTTCACATAACTTAGTTTTCTCCTTCAAATCTTCATTTGTACCATTGTCTTCACTTTGATTTGCCAATTGCTGAAGTAGATCTTTTCTCTTTTTCATAGAGATACTCAGTTTCCCTTTTAGTTCATTTATGAAATCATCAGCCTGTTTGAGTCTTTCCTTCAATTCATTGACTTTAGAGTTTGATTGCTCAAGATCATCTAGGGTAGACTGAAGTTGTTGCCTCATACCATACACATCCATTTGAGTTCCCAGATCTTCCTCAAGCTGTTAGGCTCTGTTTGGAGGAACTTGGCTCTGATACCAATTGTTGATAACTGAGAGGGGGGGTGAATCAATTATCTTAATTATTTCAGCTTTCTGAATTTCTTTATCAATTAATGCAGCGTCAAATCAAATAAGAAAACATAACCTTGAAAAGGAAATAACATCACTACACATGACACAATGATTTTGATGTGGAAAACCCTGTTAAGGGAAAAACCACGGGGTGATTAACCCAAGATTGTATTCTCTGTTAGAAGAATAAGATAGTACAAAATGGCACTTGCCAATTAGGGCTCACTGCCCGAGCACACTGCTCACAAGAGGATCATTGCCTATAATAGTTTATATAAGAAAAATAGATACTTGAACTGATGAGAAGCATCCACATATGCTAAGGTTCAGTTCTGATTAAGCCGTAATATACTGATCTGCTGCACTTCATTCTTACTCTCCTTAGGTGCTGCTATCTTGTTACATTCCGGACCTGTCTTACTGTCTTCACACTGCTCTTCTTCTTTTCTTCACACAATGCAATACACACACACCTTCACATCCAAATCTATCTGGTATATATATATCCACTCAAAGGATTTCATCCTCTTTCTAGTCGGCATCCGGAATAGTCAATATTTTCCCAAACTCTAGTTTGTCGGCTGAATCCTTGCTTACCAAGTGATGTGAATCAAGGAGATACTTATAGAAGTCATCTAACATGTCAGCCAATCATGGATGATACCTTAAGAACCTTGATCACCATCAATATCTCATTCGGAATAATTTCGATGCTCTGTCGGTTAGTTCTTCCTTTGTCTATTCTGCCAAACTGGACCTCAATACTTAGATGCTCATATCTCTTCACTCTTTCATCACCGGAGGCTCAATCCCGAGAATCTATTAGTCACGGTATTCCTCTTGACTTCCCCAAGTCTGCATTTTACAAAGATACTTCCTATAGGAGATCCGGACCTGAATGTCAGACCTTGCTGCATGCTCTGTTCTTGCTTACCGGACCAAAGTATTCTTTAATCTGACTTTTGGTATAGGCACACCATGTTCTACAGATGGGTGGGATGAACTTTGTTGCCATCAATGACAAAACTCATGAAGCCATATAGTGTCTCTTGCCAACAATCTCTAGGAGTCATTCGTGATCCGTAGCCACACATGGTCAGGCTTCTGTCACTCGCACACCACGAGGGCCTGAGGGTACTGGCGATCGAGGCTCAACTATGTGATTCATAGACTTTAGGCACTATGACATCCTATTTTGTTTTGAGGGATAGTCAACTCGGATGTATACATGAAACTGAGATATATATATATATATATATATATATATATGGTGTTTACTTTCTTTTTATCTATGTGTAATGGCTTTTGATCTATCACATGTGATTTTTGTAAAAATGCAACTAGTGATGATGTCTAAATGCTATAATTAATACTATTGTGGTATACTAACAATTCTAAAAAGAACATGTAGTAACAAACACAGTGATTAATTATCTTACACATAACTTTTTAACTTTCATGCTATATTCATTTAATACAAAATTGATCTAAGTAATTATTACTTAAACACGATGCAACAATGATCAACTGAACAGAGATATAATGCCAAATGAATTAAGACAAAACCATACCATCTTGTCAAAATTGAAGCTAATCTATGTACTAAACTAGCTTATAAACATTTAACATTAAATCTTTAAGCATAAAATCTTTTGAGGTGCACAGCATTAATAGGTTCTTTAAGTGGCATATCTTTCTCATCGGCTAATTTATACACTCTGGATCCAAGGGTTTTGGTGATTATGTATGGTCCAAGCCAATTAGGGCTGAACATACCTTTTTCACTAGGTGGTGCATTTACATTATGTTGATTTTCATATAGAACCAAGTCCCCAACATTAAATGAATGTTGTATGACTTGTGTATTATAGGCTCGTTGTATTCCTTTTTTATAAGCCTTGAGATGTTTAAGAGTGTTAACACATCTTTCATCAAGCATCTCAAGTTCCTGTAATCTTTTCTCTCATTCTGTGTCATCATCCCTGATATCTCTTAGGGAGATTCGCAAAGAAGGAATTTCTAACTCCAAGGGCATTATCGTGTCTACGCCATAGATGATATTATACGATGTGTTACCTGTAGCTATTCGAATACTTATTCTGTAAGCCCATAGTGCATAGGATAATTGCGTATGCCAATCTTTTTGATGTTTATTAATAATTTTCCTTAGACTCTGTCTAATAATCTTATTTGAAGCTTCTTCTTGGCTATTGGATTGAGGGTAATAAGGCGTAGAGAAGTGATGTTGTATATGATATTTTTCGAGGAATGTTTCCACATCCTTGTTCTTAAATGGTGTACCATTGTCCGAAACCAAGGAAGAAGGTATTCCAAATCAAGAAATTATGTTATCTTGTATGAATCGACAGATTACATTAGTGGTCATGGATCGCTTCAACCCATTTTGTAAAAATAATCAATAGCAGTAATGATAAACATATGTCCCTGAGAGGAGGGCAGGGAAATTTTACCTACGAGATCCAAGCCCCAAATAGAAAATGGCCATGGTGACGCCTGGGCACGAAGCTCTTGAGTAGGAGCATGGATGAGGTGTTTATGTTGTTAACATTGTGGGCATCTCTTGATGTAAGCAAAGGAATCTTGTTTCATGTGCTTCCAGTCGTACCCCATACGTAACAATTTTTGCACCAACGATTTTCCACCGAAATGCCCTCCACAGGCACCAAAGTGAGCTTCTTCTAAAGCTATCAGAATCTCTACATTACTTAAACATCAAAGTAAAACACCATTATAACTCTGTCGGTACAAGACATTTGATAAAATAATGTATCGCACTACTAATTTGCATAAATAGAGTCAGGCATTCTTAGATGTCATGTCTGGAATGGTTCTGTTGCGTAAATAATTGAATATGTAGGAGAACCATTCATCAGTGTATGTATTACCACAGAGTTTCAAATTCGCAACTATAGGGCTTTCAATTATCGGTATCTTAAGATTATGAACAATGAAGGTAAATTCCTTAGGAGAACCATCAGGAGATATAAGGGAAGTTGCGCTTGCCATTGCATCCGCATGCCGGTTATCTTTCCTAGGAATAGTATCAATCATATATGATGTGAATTGTTTTAAGAGAGATAATGCAAACTCATGATATTGAGAAAGATTACCATGCTTAGTTTGATACAATCCTGTGATTTGTTTAACAATCAACTGAGAATCACCGTATATTGTAATGTTTTTGATATTAAGAGCCAAGGCTGCATGAAGTCCAATGATAAGAGCTTCATATTCAACTATATTGTTTGTACATAAGAAATCTAAGCAGTAAGATAAGGGAATCAACTTACCAATGGGAGGTATTAATATAACACCAACCCTGGAGCCCATTCAACATTTTGATCCGTCAAAGTATAACTCCCATTTTTCATCCGTAGAGATTGTTAAACTTTGTTCATCAAGAAAAGCATTGACATTCTATATAGAGAAGGGTGAGGGAGCTTTAGCTAATTGATCGGATATCACTTGCCCTTTAATTTCTTTTTGTGAAATAAATTTGAGATCGAATTCTGTTAACAACATAACCCATTTAGCAAGACAACTTGATAAATCTGCTCTTGCGAAGAGATGTTTCAAAGGGTCAAATTTTACCATTACATGCACTTCAACATTTAAGAGATAGTGTCTAAGTTTTTGAGTGGCAAACACTAAATCCAAACAATGCTTCTCTATAGTTGTGTATCGTACCTCATAATCGAGTAAAGTACAACTGATGTAACAGATAGTACATTCTTTCCCTTCAGCATTATGATGTGCTAACAAAGCTGCTAGGGCATCGTTAGATGCTAAAATGTATAACAAAAATGGTTTATCAGAAAGAATAGGTTGCAAAATAGGTGGATTAGCTAAGTAATCCTTTAAGTCATTGAAAGCTTTTTGACATTCAGAATTCCATTAGAAATGAGAATCTTTCTTCAATAATTGCATAAAGGGGCGAGTCCTATCCGTGAGCTATGAAATAAATTGGCGGATGGCCTATATCTTTCCCTGCAAACTACGAAGTTGAGATATGTTCTTAGGTATTGGCATATTAACAATCACATCTATCTTTTTTGTGTCAACTTCTATACCTTGATTTGAAACAATAAATCTAAGTAACTTTCCACTGTCCATGCCAAAAACACACTTACAGGGATTCAATCGCCTATTATATTTTTGTATGTGCTCAAATATCTGTCAAAGATTTGTCACATGATCCTTACGATGGATAGACTTAGGTAGGATGTCACCAACATAATATTCTAGAATATTGTGCATGTAATCATGGAATATAAGAGTCATTGCACGTTGGTAAGTAGCTCCTACATTCTTAAGTCCAAACGGCATGACTACTGATCCAGTCCAAGGTCATTTGAGTGGTATTTTTGGGAAAATATCGAAAATATAAATTTTGGTATTTTCTACATCTTAGTAAATTGCATTTTCAGAGGCCTTCAGAGCGGAATTAGGGCTCAAAACTTTGTTGGTGACTTGGCATTAAGCCTTAGTAATTGAGCAACTCAAACTAGATAATTAGTTTATCTTTCCAACGAGTCCAATAAGTTTAAATTCTGATAAAATAGCTAGGAGTTATGACCCTGCCAAGGGGAAGATCAAACATTTCCTAATTTTTTAATTTTTTTTGAATTTTTGTAATTAGTTTCACCTTCTAGTAGCTCTTTTTGTATTCCAAGGGTAATGTGACCCTTCATATCATATGTAAGCCTATATATTTCAAAAGGAAATGAATAAAAATCAATTTTTTGGAGGCAATTCACAACTCTCAGCAAGTTTGCCTATTTGCAGAAACTCAAGTCTTCTTTGTTTATTTTATTGCATTACAATACCACAGGCTCAGCACTAGGTATTGTCCAGATCAACTACCCGATAAAATGTACCCCAAGGTGTTATAAAGGCTGTTTTATATTGATCCAGAGGATTTATAAGGATTTGATTATATCCTGAAAATCCATCCATAAACGATAGCAACTCGTGTCCAGCTATGAAATCTACGATCATATCGATATTAGGGAGCGAAAAATTGTCTTTCAAAGATGGTAAATTTAAATCCCAGAAATCTTTACACATTCTTATATGACCATCGGGTTTAGCAATGATAACAATATTTGAGATCCATGGAGAGTAATCAATAGGTCGAATAAAACCAACTTGTAAGAGTTTTTCTATTTTAGTTTTAACAAGCAAAGCAATCTTAGGATTCATCTTACAAATCTTTTGTTTGAATGGCTTAACATCTGGTTTCAACACAATATTATGCGTTACAATATGAGGATCTGTACCAGGCATGTTCAAATAATTCCAAGGGAATAATTTTGAGAATTCACTCAATAATTAGTCATTTCTTCTTTTTCTTCCGCATCTAAACAATCACCAATAGGGATAACTTTTTCAAGATTATCCTTATCCATAACAACATTGATAGTCTTTCTATTAAGGAGAGTACTATGGTCAGGGGGATTGTAGGATTGTAATTGTTCTTCAAGTTCTTCATTTTGCTCTACTGTAGCAGTTATTGTACTAGTAATCTTTCCAAAATATGCATCATTGTTTAAACAATAAGGTAGGCCACGTTTATGGTGATAATGAGGAATACCATCATAAGCACATAAGAATTCCATTATCGCTTCATCCACCGTAAACTAATCTAATGGAAGTGATCCTAGAGGACAATTGGTATCAATCATCTCAGGGAATATCAAACTAAGTTTTGATATTGTATTCAAATTTAGAGTAGGGCATTTGCGGTCTTTTGATTCCTTAACATGATTATATCCAATGCCACTTGAGTAATGTTGCGAAGCAGATTCTATAGGGACTTTGATTCCTTGTTGATTTATGCCACAACCATTACCTACATAGTCACAATTTTTGTAAAGGATTCAGAATCCCCTACCATAGAGAGACACCATTTCTTTAGATGAAGGCGAAGCTTCATAAGTCTCATAATCAGTAGTATAACTCAGAGTATTATCCTTATTTGTCAACAAAGAAGTCTTATGTTTATCATTTGAAGCATGTGATGTGATCGATGCAATATTTGATGTTTAGGAGATGAGTTTTTTAAGCTAATACTCTCCTATGGAGGAAGATGCAAAATCTAACGAACTCCAGTCATCACCAACAAATGCATTCGATTGCTTGGGCTCTTGCATAACATTTTTAGAAGCAAGAGGAGCTAAAAATTCAGTTTTTAGATTGTTTAAAATCTTAGGACCAACAACATGTTTATGCACTTCCATTTGCAAACAATTGTCCAGTTCAGGATTCGAGTGGATAGTATGCAATTTACCTTTAAATATAAACTTAATTGAATGGTGTAAAGTAGAAGGAACTGCTCCTAATGCATATATCCAAGGTCTACCCAGAATCATGTTATAAGATAGAGAACAAGGTGTTAGCACTCATTTTGACCTGGGGGTTGTTTTTTCATGTTTAGGGGGTTTCTTCATTTGAACCCTATATCTTCTTGCCCATTTTCCTAAGTGTTGGACCTCCTCGGCATTTTTCAGCTGCAGCATCATTTTTTCTTCGAGGAGGAAGTCATCATCATCATGTTTGCTTCGATGGTGGTCAGCATCTCATGTTTTCTGTCGACTTGTTTTTCATCAGGATCATCATTTTTCAATATCGGGTGATGTTTGGATATCATCCTGATCCTGCTGGTGAGCTACAGTGTGCCCTGATTTGCTTGCGGGGGTGTTTTTTCAAGTATCCGGTGATCTTCCAATTATCACCTTACCCTTTTATGATGATGATGTCACCCCGATCTTCTGAAGGGGTTATTCTCTGAGTTGTTCGACCTGACTTGTTTTTTCTTAAGGGTCGTCATCATCATCATCATATTTCCAGTTATTGCCGTGTTGCTTGCGAGGGTCATCATATTTTCTGCCTACATGATATTTCGCCGGGGTGATATTTTTATCATCGGGTGATCTTGGTTATGATCATCCTGATGATGTCTTTGAAGAGTTCTAAGTATGACCCGATATTCACTGGGGTCATCATATTTTGAACGTCAGGATGATCTTAGTCAATATCATCCTGATGTTGTTGTATCACTTCATGTTCGTTGTTTTATCATCCTGATGATGCTGACGTCATTCTTATGTCAGGGTGATATCTATTTCTCTGCCTATCTGCATCATGATATTTCCGAAGGGAGATATCCGTCGGTCGGCTTCGTACATTATCTAGTGGGGGTGATCTTTTCAAATATCTGGCATATTCATCTATCACCCCGATCTTATAGTGGAGCTACAGTGCAGCATGATATTTGTGCATCAGGATGATATTTCCAAATATCCGGTTATCTTCCGAATATCATCCTGATGTCGATATGATGATGACGTCATCAAGGTCTGGGGGGATCATATTTCTAACACTGATCATCTTGTGGAGATCCCCTGATATTTGCAAACATGATGATGACGTCATCCAGATATGAGGAGGTGCGCAGTAGGCAAATATGCTGATGACGTCAGCAGGATATGACGGTGACGTCATCAGGATGTTCATCGGCCAGACTTTTGGTATCGGCTAAGCAGGAGGATGTTCCTCCGATGGATCAGGTTGTGCGGATGAAGGCGATTATCATGCAGGTTATATTGCGATATGATGCTGACGTCAGAGTGATATTTCAAGCAACAGGATATCATGCTGTTGGAGGATGATGATGAAGTCTTATACTAGTCTCGTCAGGAGCAAAAGCACCGACATTATATATGCTCGTGGCCTAGTATATAAAGTGTTGAAAAGGTCGCCGCGGGGTGCATGTGGGATAATTGATATCCTGCATATTTGAAATATCATGACGATGAAGCTTGGCGGGAAATGGTTGCGATGCACAGTTTGACGTTTTCCCGAGGCCGCAGGTTGGTGCGCCATTAATGGCGAAGGTTGCAGAGGTATGGACGGATCTGGTACCTGATTGAAGGTGTACATCAACGGACAGTGGCGCAGGGCTCGAGATTTCTTCCTGTCTCCTCCCCTACCTGCTGCATTCATGTTTGGGTGCCAATCTGGTAATGCATTGAGCGCCATTTTTCTGATACTGTGTATCTGGCGGGATTTTTGGTCAACCATGTAATTAATTGCTGTGGTACACTACCTGGCTGTTATAAGCAGGAAGTGTTACTCATTTTTGGTTGTTGAAAGTTAAAATTTTTTGGCTCTGTAATTCAAAACAAGCTGATCTGGTTGCTCTGTACAGCTAAACCTGTGAGTCTATGTATCTCTTGTTGTATGTTTTGGCACGAACCCACTGATTTCATGATTAATCTTATATGAGGAATGCTATCTTAGCATGTGTTTTGTTAATTCTGTCTCCAGTATTGCATGTATTCTTCTTCCGAATCTGGATATTTGGGTAATGTTTAGATTCTAGAGCATAGAATTCCTATGTTGAATGTCTGATCTTTTAACTTCTGCTCAAGGGGTAGATTAAACTATTTTCAGGTTGAACATTGGGAAGGGTATACTGCAGTAGGGATGCCATAAGTAGAGATAACTTAACACTCTGTATTGGGAGATATCTGTAAGGCAGGTATCACATATATTCCCCTGAAATCCAGTTCTAGCTGTTCATGTTGATCATTCACAGGTGTATGTCTACTGACTCCAGGCCCTGGATAGGCACCAATCTTGCTTTGTGTTTGTGTTACAACCATGTCCAGCTTTGCATCCAAACTTAAAATCCAAATCAAAATCTAAAACAACCATTAGGACATTAGAATTAGTTTTAGGATCCTCAGTCCTCTGTCTACAACTGCAAATAGGCCCAAAGCTAGCCCCTTTGCTCTTATCTTTCAGTTTTGGTCTACTTACAGGAGGACTTATCTGCTTTCTGTTAGCATCCCAGCCTTTGTATGCATATCCTCATGGATGTTGAGTAGGGAATACCCCCCTAGGTTTTGCAAAGCCTGAAGAAGAAGAGGAGATAAAATATAGAGTCTATCTCCTACACTGTTGGCCCCTGGCCCAGAGATCCTGTTGATCACTGATGGCTACCTTGTAGGGAAATCTGGGAATAAGCATCCAGTCTGGGAAAAAGTCAACACAAGGCATGACATGAATCAAGGTAGACACCATCATAGGTCCAACTTGTATAGGTAGAGTTATTGTGCCCATAGATTGTCATCCAACATTATCAAAGCCACGGATACTTAACGACTCCGATTTGATAGCAGATACATCAACTTTAACCTTATGCAATAAATCTATACCACAAACATTAAGGGCTAATCCATTATCAATCATAACTCTCTTAACCAATGTTTTGTTGATTGTAATAAAGATAACCAAAGGATCATACTGCTTCTGAACATCAAGGGAGGGTAACTCATGTTGTTGAAATAAAATGTTTGTTTTTGTTGCATGCATACAATCTTGTAAAGCGGAAACATCATTTGGTTTAATAGCAGGAGGAACAATCACCTTTTGTAAAGCTTCTTGTAGCATTCCATGGTAAGTAGGTGAAGTTTGTATAAGTTCCCAAAGAGATATCTTTGTAGGAGTAGCGTGAAGATGCTCTACAAAATCATAGTCTTTACCACCTTAATATGTTAAACGAGGTGCTTGAGGAAGCATAGGTTGGGAAGCTGGTAAAGATATCAGAACATTTATTTGTTGTGTACTTTGTTTGTTATTTTGAGTGTTATATGCATGAGAAACCATATTATGATTGGTTTGTTGTAAGTTTTGTTTTGTAATTTGTTTTGCAAAATCGTAAATGTGATTAGGAGATTGAGAAGAGGATGAAAGACCTTTAACCACAAGCACAAGTTTAGAGGGTGGTTGAACCACATTTGCACATAAAGTAACCACAATTTTTGGTTTATCAATCTCTTCTTTAAGTTTAGGAACATAAATCGCATTTACTAATCTTTGGAATAGTGATGGCTTAGAGGATGTTGTGGAATGTTCAATCGAGATAAAGTCCTCAAGGGCTTCATCTAACATATCAAAGTCATCACAACTAAATGACTCATCATAAGCATGAAAATCTTGCAAAAAATAATCTGACATTTTAACATGCTCTATTTAAACCAAGATTTAAATGTACAATGATGGCCTTTGCAAATGAAATACAATTTCCAACCCTTTTAGTGAAAAGATAAAGAATATAATCCACAATTTAACATATGCAAATTCACTAAAGAGGTTTTTCAATCCAATTATGCTCTAGAACAATAAATTGTATCAAATCTGAAGTTTAAAAGGATGCAAATTCTTTAAAGGTCAAGTTCACCAAAATGTTTAAGGTAAAAATTGATAGTTGGTTTAAACTAGGTTAAATACTACCATTTCACCACTAAGCATTGGGAGGACAAAGGCTAAGCTTGTGAACAAGCTTCTAATCACTTTGTTTGTCCCTTACGCTTGTGTGGTTATGCAACCTAAGGCCCTAATCAAGATTTTATCAAGTGTTTTCCTTTCAACCAAGTAAAACCCTAATTATGCCTTAAATCAGCAATATACATAAACTGATGAAGCAACTGGCAAAACTGATCATAGAAGTGTAAAGATAGGGTTTCAGAGACAGCGTACCTAGATTTTGAGGGTTGCATGGACTAGGGTGCCCGCTCTAGTGTCCTAAAAGTTTCCACATGGGAAAATCTTTTGCACAGGGTGTTTGAGACTGCTAAAAGGCTTCCAGATCCCAGAAATAACCCTTAGTTGGACTAGGGTGCCCGCTCCAGTGTCCCGCAAGTCTCAGAATCTAAAAATCTAAAAGTCTGTCATGACTATACCCGCAATGCCCTCCTTTCTGTAGCTTCTTTCCGCTGGAACCTACAAAACATGATCTGCACATACAAGAAAAGGAAGATGTTGTGGCTAGATATAGGAGCTTGCCTCAATCAAGCCCCGTCTTTGGTATTTCTACCTCAACAATAGCTAGAGATAAAGATTTGTAGAAGTGTGTGCAAACCTAACAATGTGTTATGCATAAAATCAAACCCTAGATGTCTCAATCAAGGGAAGATCAACAACTTGCTTTGCATCAATAAACACATACAACTTCACCTCAAGGAGATGAGATAAATGAAGACTTGCATGAACAAGAAGGCAAATCAGCAATGTCCGTGGAGGATCTCCAAGCTTGTTGTTGGAGGCTTCAACCCTTCTCCTGATCATGCAAAGGGTGTACAAACCCTAGGAGGAGCAAGATAGACTCAAGATCTTGATTCCTAATCTTCATCCATTGTCTCCAAGATAGCAAATACAAAATACTTTCGAGAGCTTCAATAAGTCACTAATCTTCAATAGCAATTGCAGAAGAGTTTTGGCATCAAGCTTGCATAAGAATTGTGTGTGATAAAATGATTTGCAAATGTCTTTTTATATCTAGCTTTAGGGAACCCAACTTTTGAAATAACATCTCGATATCACATGAAAACCAAGAATTTGAAAACGGAATCCTAAGGCACTCGGCGGGAACCGACACCCCGCCAAAATTCAAAATCCCATGAAACGAGGGAGGACTAGGGTGTAGGTGTCCAAGTCCTAGCCCCCAATTTTAGCTCAGATCTACATTTTTGGGGCTCCTAGGGACCCAAATCTCAAATCTCTTTTCCGGTTCTATCAATAAGTTACCTCAAAAAGTGAATAGACTGCTCCTAGACTTAGTCAATCAGGGTTTCGGGAAGGCCGAGAAAGAAAAGGTTGAGAGGTCACCAAGAGTGAGGAGCTAAATTGAGGGAAATTATACCGTTCCATACAAGGGGACAATTTCTGACATTATAGCTCCATATAACAACAATCTCCCACTTTGAGACTAATCAAACTCCACACCATATCATCTCCCACTTGGAGACTGATCATAACACTGCTGACCCTGTAGCTCCCACTGGAAATAAGCACCATGGACTCTGTTGTTCTAATTTTTTGTTTTCAGTCTTGAAAACCAACTGAAGCTGAAGAGGCGCTCAGCTTCTCCCTTGTCTGCCTTCATAAACATATCTGCTGGATTTTCATCTGTATGTATCTTTTCGATCTGTAACTGTCCATCATCCAACACCAACCGAATGAAGTGATACCTCAACTATATGTGTTTGGTCTTTGAATGCAAGGCATAATTCTTTGCAAGATGTATGACACTCTAGCTATCCATAAACAAATAAATGTTAGCTTGTTGTTTGCCCAATTCTTCCATGAAAGATTTTAGCCATATCATCTCCCTGCTTGCCTCTATTGTAAATACATACTCTACCTCTGTGGTGGATAAAGCAACCACCTTTTGCAACCGTGAGATCCAACTCACTGTTGTCCCACCTATAGTACTCCACCTAGTATCAATATCCCCTGCCAAATTTGAGTCTACATAACCTACTAAATCAGTATTAGAGCCCTAAAAACATAAGTGTTTATTGGATGTACCTCTCAAATATCTGAGAATCCATTTTATCGCATTCCAATGCTCCAATCCGGGATGACTCATATACCTGCTTACGACTCCTACATCATGTGCAATATCTGGTCTCGTGCATACCATGGCATACATTAAACTTCCTACAGCTGAAGCATATGGTACCTTGGACATTTTGCCTTCCTCCTCTTGTGTCTTTGGACATATCTCTTTAGTCAATTTCAAATGACTAGGCAAAGGTGTACTGACATCTTTTGCATTCTCCACATGGAATCTCTGCAAAACCTTTTCAACATAATCAACCTGAGATAGTCAATTTTCTATTCTTCCTATCTCTGTAAATTTTCATACCAAGGATTTGTTTTGCTGCTCTCAAATCCTTCATAGAAAATGATTGTGCTAACTATTGTTTTAACTCACTTATGTGATCCATGTTAGACCTTGCTACAAGCATGTCATCAACATATAAACATAAAATAATGTAGCTGTCATTATCCAACCTCTTAAATAAACACAATGGTCAGAATTACACTGGTTGTAGCCTTACTCAACCATAAAACTATCAAATTTCAAATACCATTACCGAGGTGCTTGTTTCAAGCCGTATAAACTCTTCTTCAATCTGCACATCAGTTTCTCCTTACCTTTGACCTCAAATCCATGTGGTTGTTCCGTATAGATCTCCTCCTCCAAATCACCATGGAGAAAAGTAGTTTTCACATCTAGTTGTTCCAAATGCAAATCTTTAGCAGCCACAATACTTAAAATAGTACGAATAGAAGTCATCTTAACAACCGGAGAAAAAATCTCATCAAAATCAATACTTTTTTTCTGTGCAAATCCTTTTACAACTAACCTAGCTTTAATCTTTTCTTACCTCCATATTCCTCTTTCAGCCTATAAACCCATTTGTTTGGTAAAGCCTTTTTACCTGCACACAACTTACATAATTCCCAAGTCTAATTTTTCAGCAAGGAGTCCATTTCTTCTTTCATTGCAATTTCCCACTGAACCTTTGTATCCACCTACATAGCTTCATCATACTCTTCTGGTTCACCAGCATCTGTTAACAAAATAGAATACAAAGAGGGAGAAAACCTTTCAGGAGGTCTACTTAGCCTTGTTGACCATCTAACATTCACTAGAGTTTGTGGTATTTCTTGTTGCTATTGTGGAGCATGAGGAACCACTAGAACATCACTATTTGGAGTATCATCCAGCACCACATAACCCTTTTCTTTCTTCTCATGCTGCTGCAACTGATATTTGTACAACACCTTCTCATGGAATACAAGATCCCTGCTTTTGACAATTTTTAGATTTTCAACATCCCAAAGCCTATAACCAAATTCATCAATGCCATATCCAACGAAGATACATTTTTTTGATTTTGTATCCAGCTTGGTTCTATTTTTAGAATCTACATGTGCAAATGCTTCACATCTAAAGGTTTTGAGAAAATAATAACTCACCTTCTTACCTTTCCATGCTTCCTCTGGAATACCACATCCCAAAGGAATTGAAGGACCTCTATTAATTAAATATACAGTGGTGTTGACAACCTCTGCCCACATGTTTAAAGGTAATGCAACATGCAATCTCATTGTCCTTACACACTTCATTATTGTCCTATTCATGCGTTCAGCCACTCCATTCTTCTGTGGAGTCCCTGGAACCGTTTTATGCCTATGAATTCCACTAAAGGAACAATAGTCCTCAAATTCTTTGCTACAATACTCACCACCATTATCAGATCTGAGACATTTTAATCTTTTACCCGTCTCATTCTCAACCAAGCTTCTCCATTTCTTAAATGTTTCAAATACATCAGATTTCTCCCTAAGGAAATAAATCCAAACATTTCTAGTTGCATCATCTATGAATGTAACATAATACCAAGAGCCACCGAGAGAAGATACCTGAGTTGGTCCCCATACATCTGTATGCACAAGCTCCAACTTTTCATCTTTCTTTTGCTTCCCATCCTTGAGAAAACTAACTCTCTTTTGTTTGCCATACACACAAGTTTCACAAAAATCCATATCAATACATTTAGACCTGGTAAAACTTTCTTAGAATGAAGTACCTTCATACTTTTTTCACTCATATGCCCAAGTTTGTTATGTCAAAGTGTTTTCTCAGAACCTGCAACAACTGTTTCAGTCTCTTCCTGTGAATCCACAGCAACTGTTCCTGAACCTATTTAGTTTTTCTCTGCAGCAACTAAAGTAGAAGGACAAATATTACCTGTACAAAGATATATGGTGCCTACTTTCACACCTTTTGCTACTATTAAGGCACCTCTTGAAACCTTCCAATTTTTATCACTTAAAGTAACTATGCAACCTTCATCAACTAGCTGCCCTGCTAAAATTAAATTCCTACTCAGTCTTGGAATGTGCCTTACCTCTTGTAGTAGACAATGATTCCCATTCTGCAACTTAATCTTGATTCTTCCCTTTCCAACAATATAACAAGGTTCGTTATCTCCCAAATAAACCAGCCCAAAATCCCCTTGGACATAATCAAGAAAATAACTTCTATGGGGTGTAGCATGAAATGAGGCCCCTGAATCTAAAACCCATGAATCATCAAAATTATCTAGGGAAAGAGTCAAAGCATCATCTTCAGATTTATTACTTACCACATTTGCCTCCTTATTGCCTTCTTGTTTGTCTCCTTCTTTATTCTTCCGAGACGAGTAATCTTTCTTTAGATGACTTAGTTTCACATAGTACCAACAATCCTTCTGTCCTCTGGATTGGAATCTCTTGTCCTTTGATTTTCCTCATGACTTCCCATGACCTCCAGAACCTTTTCCTCTCTCCTTTGATCTACCCCTGCTTTTTGCATTCAAAACACTACTTGATGTGGACACTCATGAGCTTTTCTGTCGCATTTCCTTGCTAAGGATAACACCAACAATATCGTCAAATTTCAAAGTATTTGAACCAGAGATAGAGTTACTTACAACCATTACCAAGCTATTCCAGCTTTTTGGCAAAGAACATAATATCAAGAGAGCCCTCACCTCTTCATCAAAACTTACTTTTACAGAAGTTAACTGACTAATAATCGTATTAAACTCATTTAAATGATCTATCACATATCCACCTTCAATCATTTTTAGATTAAACAAGCGCTTCATGAGAAATACCTTATTTGAGGCTGAGGGTTTTTCATACAATTTAGCCAAAGCTTTCATTAGACCATCTATTGTCTTCACTTCTATTATATTGAATGCCACAGATGGTTCAAGGCACAACCGAATGGTTCCCAGTGCCTTTCTGTCCAAAAGATTTCAATCCTCATCAGTCATTGCTACCAGTTTCTTGGCTATTCCTTCCAACGACCTCCATAAATCCTTCTGATAGAGATGATCCTCCATCTGCATCTTCCATAACTGATAGTTTTTCCCATTAAATTTATCTACCTTCAATGTACCCTTGTCTGCCATTGCTCCCACTCAAGCGTGAGACTCCCACTCAACCGTGAGACCTTCCTGCAAATGATAATCGAACACAACCCGCTCTAATACCACTTGTTAGGGATTGCATGCAGAAGATATCAATTAAATACAAATAAAGATTAAATAGAGGAATGGAAAAATACACAGAAATAATAACAGTGAGAGATAATTTTTAATGTGGTTCACCCAAACTCAGGCTACATCCACCAACAGAGAATCCAATATTATTATCTAGTAAATCAAACTGATTACAACTAGCAATCCTTGCAACTCAATACCGCTACAAAATGCTACAATACATCAACGGAAAGCCTAACCCTTAGTTGCTTTTATTAAGCCTTATGTCAGTTACCAAATAGGGTTTTTTTTATGTCAGCCAATAGAAAAATAACTCTCGTCTTGGGGGCGCTGCCCCTTGACCCCGTTAAATAATTTGGGGGGAAATCGTGCTGATAAAAGTGGGGTAAATTTAACCTCTGAGTCTGATTAGGCTCCATATAGCAACAAGGGATGTCATAGTAATAGATGATATATGGTGGAGGATAAACTTAGATATTTTTTGACCTGTGGTATAGGTGAGGGGGATAGCTTCAACCCACTTAGTGAATTACTTCATGGTGGTAATAATGAACTTGTGGCCACTAAATGAGGAAGGATTAATCTTGCCAATAAGATAGAGGCCCCATGTGCAAAAGGGCCAAGGAGTAGTGATGGGTTGCAGGTCTTGTGATGGTGCATGAATCAAATATATATGCTACTAATAGGCTAAACATCTTCTAACATACTAGCAAGTAACTTTCTCGATTGTGGGTTAGTAATAACATGTTCTCGAGAGTTTTTTTCTCTAGGACCATACCACTAGTGTGGGTACTCTAGATACCATCATGAACCTCCTTGAGTGTGAGGTTGGCCTCTTTTGAATTCAGGCATCATAGTAGGGTACCGTAAAAGCTTCTTCAATATAGTGTGCCATCGAGGAAAGTAAAGTGGGATGAACGTTATAGGATGGATTTTTTTTGTTATGTGAAAGATTGGGTGATAAGGTTTTTTTGTAAATACAGGTGTAGATGTCGTGGTACCAAGGGGAATTGGGACCAACAAGTTCACATACAAGATTAGAGTTAGTGACATCATACACAAGTATCAACAATTGTTTGACCAATAATTTATAGCACTAGCTATTTTGTGGCATATCCAAAAGTGATCCAATGGTGGTCATGCAATCAATTGCCTTGTTATTAAGGTAAGGTACCTACTCAAACTAGATATGTGAAAAAAACTACCTAAAACTATCAACCATCCATTTGTATGGGATTAGCTTGTCATCTTTTGTATGATATTCATCATTAACCTGTTTGATTACTAGCTAATAATCCCTGTAGATAAGGAGATGTTGGATATTCCATTGAAGTTATGTTTTAAGACCTATGTGTAAGGCCTCATATTCTATAATGTTATTAGTGCATGTGAAACCTAATTTGAAAGCCTTTAATATGAGATCTCCTTGTGGAGTGACAAATAGGATGCTTACACCTGATCCATGACTAGTGAAAGAGCCATCAAAGTATAATTTATAGGTTTGATGTTCATCGAGTGTGAATATAGACTAATTAGGAAAGTCAAAAACCAATGGATGAGTGTTAGTAAGAGGTGCTTTGACCAATTGACTTGGCATGGCCTATCCTTTAACTACTTTTATATCCACATAGTCAATGTCAAATTCACTTAGTAACATGATCCCTTTAGCCATATGGCCTATGAGAGAAGATCTATATAGAAAATACTTGAGTGGGTCAATTTTTGAGATGAGATTGGTTCTGTGACTAAGCATGTAGTGTCTAAGATTCTATGAGCTAAAGATGATGGTTAGGCATGCTACTTCCATAACTATGTAGTTACGTTTGTAGCCCACTAGGGTTTGACTGATGTAATAAATAGCTCACTCACAACCTTCTTCACCATGATGTGTGAGAAGTGCCCCCAAGGCAACTGGTGTAGTTGATATGTAGAGAAGTAGGGGCTTGTTTGAGATAGGTGCCATGAGAACTGGTGATGAAGTGAGGTACTCTTTGATTCTATCAAATGCCCATTGGCATGATTCATCCCATAGAAAGGTACTATTTTCTTAATAAAATGGGAGAATCCATAATGTATGTTCCTCCATCAAACTCAACATGATGATTGTGTACATGCACTTCATTCAAAAAATCATTAATCAACCAATCCGATGAGTTTAAATCAACAAAACATTATTCAATATACTCACACTTTTCTATTAAACTTGTTTGTTGACTTATAGAATGTGTTAATGATTCTTTATTTTCAAAATCAAAATGAAGAATATCATTTCTAGAATTTGTTTCAACATGTGATTCACAAGTATTATGCCCTATAAGAATGCCCATTTCAGTAGTGATATTAGATTTTTTAGAATTAACATCACTTTTGTCATATTCAAACATAGGATTATCATGAACCTTAAAGTTTATTAGGGAATAATCACTTAAATTAGACCTTTTAGAATTTCCATCACTTTCTTCATTCTGAGACACAATATTATTATAAATCTTAATGTTGAATAGAGAAGAATCATTCATCTCCATTGGATCTTCTGACCAAAATCACCTATAAATTTCTTGCTCAAGTTTATGATTAAAGTCATCCAAACCAACCTCTTGAATTTGTGAACTTGGACAATGAACTCCTTTAGAATCCATACTCATGTCCAAGTCAAGCGGATCTATGGAATTTAACTCATGATACCCTTTGTAATCTTGCCTCACGAGCACTAGTAAAATAGATATGCAACCATTTTCATCCTGATTGTAAGGAGAACATGACTCCATTTAGAAAAATACTTGTGATTATATCTTCAATTAGTATGTCATTGTATTCCCAATCTTCAAGTAAACCTATTGTTTTCACATTTTCTTGATCACAAGCATCTCCAATGTTAGATTCAACATTCCCAACATGATTGTTACTAATTTCAACACCAATCACATTAGAATCATTTATTTCAAATTCATTTTCAAACCTATTTGTGAGCATTAGACATTATAAGTTGTTAATATTTCAAGTTTGGACATTGTTGAATTATCTTATTTATTAAAGGGAGTTTGGTACTCATGATGTTCTTCCATCTTTCTTGATAGAATGTCCTTGTGTGTTTCTTCATTTAATTCAACAATATCATATTCTTATCTTCAAAGATCTAAATTTGTTGATTTGTCATTAATATCATCCATGGAATTAATTTCCTTAAGGAACATATACCACCATGTGATAAATTTACTTGACACGTAATCTTTCCATGCATAGTTGTGTTATAAAGTCACCACTTGTCATGTGAGCTCATTTCTTAAAAAGTGCTTGGAAATCCAAGAATTGACATATCATAACTCAATTTTTTAATCTCCTTGAACTTGAAGAACAACACTTTTTCAATACCATTTGGAACACTATTGGGTCATATAATATGCAAAGAAGGCTTGATGGTTGATCCACTAAAAGTTGTAATTATTCAAAACTTACCACCACCAAAAACTGCATCTGATGTCAAAACATTCCTAGGATATATCGGTTACCACCGCAAGTTTATCAAGAGTTATACAGCCATCTCAACACCTATAGAAGTACTATTGAAGAAAAAACATGGTAAAAGTATTACCTGGACTGAGTAGCACCAAAAGGCATTAATTGACACATTGAAACAGAAGATAGCAGAAGCACCCATACTCATATTTATGGATTATGATAATACATTCCATGTTCATGTTGATGCATCAGGGATTGCAGTAGGAACAGTATTAACTCAACCTAGGGGTTCAAAGGATCATCCTATAGCATTTGCAAGCAGGAAGTTGTAAAAAGCATAGAAGAATTATACTACAACTGAAAGACACGCCCTAGCAATGGTATATGCACTACAAAAGTTCAAACATTACCTCTTGTCGACACCTCTTGTATTCTACACTGATCATGAACCATTCAAATACCTACTCAACAAACCAATTATTCAAGGAAGAATTTTCTAATGGCTACTCTTGTTTCAGGAGTTTGAATTCTCAATCATGGTGAAACCGAGAAAGCACAATCAATGACCAGACTACTTGTCTGGAATTGAGACAGGGGAAGTTCCAGAGGTACATGAAGAGGAACTACCTGGCACAAATCTGTTTAGAGTAAATGAGGTACTTGAAGAATTGAAAGATATAGCATACCTATTGGTAACAGGTGAACCTCTAACAGAGATGTCAGCAAAAGAAAGATAAAACCTAATGTGGAAGTCTTTTCCATATACATTGATTGAAGGAGAGCTACATATCTGGGGACATGATGATATCATTAGAAGGGTAGTATATGAACATGAAAGAGAAGAAATTCTAAGAGAAGCACATGAAGGGATCTAGCAGGAGGACATAATGTCAGAGACATGACAACAAGAAAAATCAAACTAGATGGGTTATGGTGGCCTACAATTTTCAAGGATGCAAAGAGATATGTTAAGAATTGTGATATATGTCAAAGAACAAGGAGACCTACCGCAAGAGATGAAATGCCATTAAGACCAGTTTCAACATAATTACCTTTTCAAAAATGGGCTATTAATTTCATTGGACCTATAGGCCCATCAGTAAAGTAGTCAAAAGCTAGATTCATCATTACCGGAGTGGAATACCTAATTAAGTGGGCTGAGGCACAACCAGCTAGAGATTGCATAGCAAAAATTGCCACCAAATTCATATATGAGAATATAATTACCAGATTTGGCTGCCAATTGAGTATAACCAGTGATCAAGGTAAACATTTTGTCAAGAAAATGATTTCAGAGCTACTAGACAACTTCATGATAACACACAACAAGAGTTCACCATATGATCCACAAGTAAACAAAGCAAGTGAATCCTTGAATAAAATCATTGGGGTGGTATTGACAAAGATGTGCATTGGGAACAAGATAAACTAGGATCTAAAGGTACTTGTGGTACTCTGGGCATACAGATTAACCTTCAAAAGAACCACTAAGTTCACTCCCTATGAACTGACGTATGGAATAGATGCTACAATACCGATACACTTCATACTACCAAACTTCTGCATAACAAGGACTCTCAAGATAGGTGAAGAAGATTCTCTCACATAAAAGATTGAAGAATTAGAAAAAAATGGTAGAGGACATATTGATGGCAGCATATAACATGAACCTAGAAAGGAAAAGACAGAAAGCCTGGCATGATAGAAACTTGAGGAACAAGACATTCAAGGAAGGTGACTTAGTACTCCTATATGACAGCAAGTTTAAGAAGTAGGGAAAACTAAAAACAAGGTGGTTGGGACCATTTTACATTGAAGAAATTGCAGATTCCAAAGTAGGGTAAGTGCAAGAAGATGGCGGGCCAAAAAGGGGTCTTAAGTGGCCACTTTTTTCTAAAATTAGGAAATGTTGGCCTTGGATAATAAATTGAGCATAGTTACACTCAAAATTTGGAGATGCAACCAAAACAATGTTCGTAGTGCTTCGAGTCTACTTTCTAAACTACTATTTTTTTTTAAATGGTATAGATTAAGGGGTTCAAAAGAGGGAGCCACAAAAATTGGTGTTGTTTCTTTCAAAAAAACATAACATAGCATGTTTTGTCGCTCCCTCAAAAGGTTAACTTTTTTTCGGTATTTTAAAAATCGCTTCGGTGAGAAATTAGCTAACATGTAGTTTATGCCCAATTTTTTTGATAATTGTTTGATGAATATTTGATTTTTTACTAATGTTCAAAGTGGACACATCCTAAAAAATAGAATTTTGGCCGTGCTACCCCTATAAATTTTGAAAACTAATTGAAAATATTTTTTTTTAATAGGTGTAGAATGGAGTCTAGTTTCTAAATATGTATTTTTTAAAAAATTTCAATGAATGGTTAATTTACAATGAAAAAGAGACCAAACAATGGTTTTTGCCCAAAACTAGACACACAAACAAAAGAAATTAAAGATATAAGGCTTAACATTGTCAAAATGTGAAAAAAATTACATTGTTAAATAGCTAAGAGAAAGCCTAACATTACCTAGGTGTTTGATTTGTTTGACCTTGAAACACGTACAAATATGAGGGTTAGCACAAACAAAATTATGTGAAATCTTGTAGAATTTGTAAAAACACGTCTGTGGATGTTGAAAAGGCACTCCAAGCCTTTGGTTTGGAAATCCAAAGCAAATCCCAAGCCTAAGGCTTGGGATTCCCAAAGCACAATATAACGTGAGTGTGTTATAATGCGCTCACGTTATGTTGTGCTTTTTTCCTTTTTTGCATGTTTGCTAGTGTTTTCCCAGTTTGACATAACACGAGCGCATTATAATGTGCCCGCATTATGTCTTCCTTTGAATGAGTTATGTTCAAGTTTCATAAGTATGTTTCATGGATGTTTATATCTATGCTTGTAGGTTTGTATGCATGTATATGTATGCATACTTGTATGTATGTACGTGTATGCATGCTTGTATGTATGCATCTTTGTATGTATGTATGTTTGTATGTATGCATGTATGTATGTATGTAAGTGTTTTGGGTTTAGTGTATATAAGGACCTGAGCCTGTATAGTTTTGAGGGTTGAGAGTTGAGGGAATAGGGCTTAAGTAATAGGTAGAGGGTAGAGGGTAGAGATTAGAGGGTTGAGGGTTACAGTTGAGGGTTAATATTAAGGTTGTTGAGTGTATAAGATTAAGTGTGTAAGGTGCGGGGATTAGGGTTTAGGATATTGGGTTTAGGGTTTATGATATGGATTGAGGGTATATAAGGCATAGGGTGACTTGGGTTGAGAGCATGTATGGTTTAGGTTTAATTTAAGTATAGGGTTGAGGCACAATATTCGAGGTTTAGGATATAAGGGTGAGGTTATATGGTCTAGGGATGAGGGTTTGAGGGTGTAGGCTTCAGGGTTTAAGGTATAGGGTTGATGATTGAGGGATTAGGGCTTAAGTATATTGTTGAGGGTACAGGGTTGAGGGTTTAGGGTTTAAGGTTTAAGGGTTAAGGGTTGAGGGATAGGGTTTAAGGTTTAGGGGTAAGGGATTAGGGTTTAAGGTATAGTGTCTTGGGTTGAGGGTTTAGGAATAGGGATAACATTTAGGGTTTAGGGATGAGGGATTAGGGTTGAGGATTGAGGGATTAAGGTTTAAGGTATAACTTGCTGAGGTTTTAGTGTTTAGGGATAGGGTTTTGGGATTAGGGTTTAGAGTTGAGGAATTAGGGTTTAAGGAATAGTGTTGAGGGTTGAGGGTTTAGGGATAGGGTTTAAGGTTGAGAGATTAGGGTTTAGGGTTGATAGATTAGGGTTTAAGGAATAGTGTTGAGGGTTGAGAGTTTACGAATAGAGTTTAGGGTTGACGGATTAGGGTTTAGGGTTGACGGATTAGGGTTTAATGTTGAGAGTTAAGGGTTGAGGGTTGAGGGTTTAGGGTTGAGGGTTTAAGGATAGGGTTGATGGTCAAGAGATTAGGGTTAAAGTAGAGTGTTGAGGGTAGAGGGATTAGGGATAGGGTTTAGGGTTGAAGGTTTAACGATTGAGGGTTGAGGCTTTAGGGCTAAGGGTTAAGGGATTAGGGTTTAAGATATAGTGTTAAGCGTCAAGGATTTAGGGATAGGTTTTAGGGTTTAAGTTTTAAGGGTTAAGGGTTGAGGGATAGGGTTTAGGGATAAGGGATTAGGGTTTAATGTATAGTGTCAAGGGTTGAGGGTTTAGGAATAGGGATAGCGTTTAGGGTTTAGGGATCAGGGATTAGGGTTGAGGGTTGAGGGATTAGGTTTTAGGGTTGATGGATTATGGTTTAAGGTATAGTATTGAGGGTTGAGGGTTTAGGGATAGGGTTTAGGGTTGAGGGATTAGGTTTTAGTGTTGACAGATTAGCGTTTAATGTTGAGGTTAGGGTTAGAGTGTCGAGGGATTAGGGATAGGGTTTAGGGTTTAAGGTTTAAGGATTGAGGGTTGAGGCTTTAGGGATGAGGGTTTAAGGCTTAAGATATAGTGTCGAGTGTTGAGGGTGTAGGGATAGGGTTTAAGTTTTAAGGGTTGAGGGTTGAGGGATAGGGATTAGGGTTTAAGGTATAGTGTTAAGGGTTGAAGGTTTAGGTATAGGGTTTAGGTTTGAGGGATTAGGGTTTAGGGTTGACGGATTAGGGTTTAATGTTGAGGGTTGAATGTTGAGGGATAGGGTTGATGGTCAAGGGGTTAGGGTTAGAGTGTCGAGGGTAGAGGGATTAGGGATAGGGTTTAGGGTTGAAGGTTTAAGGATTGAGGGATGAGGCTTTAGGGATGAGGCTTTAAGGCTTAAGGTATAGTGTCGAGTGTTGAGGGTGTATGGATAGGGTTTAAGTTTTAAGGGTTAAGGGTTGAGGGATAGGGATTAGGGTTTAATGTATAGTGTTGAGAGTTGAGGGTTTAGGGATAGGGTTTAGGTTTGAGGGATTAGGGTTTAGGGTTGACGAATTAGGGTTTAATGTTGAGAGTTAAGGGTTGAGGGTTAAGGGTTAAGGGTTGAGGGTTTAGGGATAGGGTTGATGGTCAAGGGGTTAGGGTTAGAGTGTCGAGGGTAGAGGGATTAGGGATAGGGTTTAAGGATTGAGGGTTGAGGCTTTAGGGATGAGGGTTTAAGGTTTAAGATATAGTGTCGAGTGTTGAGGGTGTAGGGATAGGGTTTAAGTTTTAAGGGTTAAGGGTTGAGGGATAGGGATTAGGGTTTAAGGTATAGTGTTGAGGGTTGAGGGTTTACGGATAGGGTTTAGGTTTGAGGGATTGGGGTTTAGGGTTGACGGATTAGGGTTTAATGTTGAGAGTTGAGGGTTTAGGGATAGGGTTGATGGTCAAGGGGTTAGGTTTAGAGTGTCGAGGGTAGAGGGATTAGGGATAAGGTTTAGGGTTTAAGGTTTAAGGATTGAGGGTTGAGGATTTAGGGATGAGGGTTTAAGGCTTAAGATATAGTGTTGAGTGTTGAGGGTGTAGGGATAGGGTTTAAGTTTTAAGGGTTAAGGGATAGGGATTAGGGTTTAGCGTATAGTGTTGAGGGTTGAGGGTTTAGGGATAGGGTTTAGGTTTGAGGGATTAGGGTTTAGGGTTTAATGCTGAGAGTGGAGGGTTGATGGTTAAGGGTTGAGGGTTGAGGGTTGAGGGATAGGGTTGATGGTCAAGGGGTTAGGGTTAGAGTGTCGAGGGTAGAGGGATTAGGGATAGGGTTTAGGTTTGAAGGTTTAAGGATTGAGGGTTGAGGCTTTAGGGATGATAGTTTAAGGCTTAAGATATCGTGTCGAGTGTTGAGGGTGTAGGGATAGGGTTTAGGTTTTAAGGGTTAAGGGTTGAGGGATATGGATTAGGGTTAATGGATTAGGGTTTAATGTTAAGAGTTGAGGGTTGAGGGTTGAGGGTTGAGGTATAGGGTTTATGGTCAAGGGATTAGGGTTAAAGTAGAGTGTTGAGGGTCGAGGGATTAGGGATAGAGTTTAGGGTTGAAGGTTTAAGGATTTAGGGTTGAGGCTTTACAGATGAGGGTTAAGGGATTAGGGTTTAAGATATAGTGTTGAGTGTCAAGGGTGTACAGATAGGTTTTAGGGTTAAAGTTTTAAGGGTTGAGGGTTGAGGGATAGTATCGAGCCCATTGAGGGTTTATGAATAGGGATAGTGCTTAGGGTTTAGGGATGAGGGATTAGTTTTGAGGGTTGACGGATTAGGGTTGAGGGTTGACGGATTAGGGTTTAGGGTTGAGGGATTAGGGTTTAAGGTATAGTGTTGAGGGCTTAGGGATAGGGTTTAGGGTTGAGGGATTAGAGTTAAGGGATGAGGGATTAGGGTTTGACTTTGAGGGTTAAACGTTAAGGTTTTAAGGTTGAGGGTTTAAAGATCGGGTTGAGGGTCAAGGGATTAGAGTTAAGGGTTGAGGGATTAGGGTTTGATGTTGAGGGTTGAGGGTTGAGGTTCAAGGGTTTAGGGATAGGGTTGAGGGTTGAGGGATTAGGGTTAAAGTATAGTGTCGAGGGTATAAGGATTAGGGATAGGGTTGGAGGGTTTAGGGATAAGGGATTAGGGTTTAATGAATAGTATCAGGCCCATTGAGGGTTTAGGAATAGGGATAGCGTTTAGGGTTTAGGGATGAGGGATTAGGGTTGAGGGTTGAGGGATTAGGGTTTAGGGATAAGGTTTAGGGTTGAGGGATTAGGGTTTAAGGTATAGTGTTGAGGGTTTAGGGTTGAGGAATTAGAGTTAAGGGTTGAGGGATTAGGGTTTGACATTGAGGGTTGAGGGTTAAGGTTTTAGGGTTGAGGGTTTAGGGATAGGGTTGACAGTCAAGTGATTAGAGTTAAGGGTTGAGGGATTAGGGTTTGATGTTAAGGGTTGAGGGTTTAGGGATAGGGTTGAGGGTTGAGGGATTAGGATTAAAGTAGAGTGTTGAGGGTATAAGGATTAGGGATAGGGTTGGATGGTTTAGGGATAAGAGATTAGGGTTTAAGGAATAGTATCGAGCCCATTGAGGTTTAAGGAATAGGGATAGCATTTAAGGTTTAGGGATGAGGGATTAGGGTTGAGGGTTGAGGGATTAGGGATTAGGGATAAGGTTTAGGGTTTAGGGTTAAGGGATTAGGGTTTAAGGTATAGTGTTGAAGGTTTAGGGATAGGGTTTAGGGTTGAGGGATTAGAGTTAAGGGTTGAGGGATTAGGGTTGACGTTGAGGGTTGAGGGTTGAGGTTTTAGGGATAGGGTTAAGGGTCAAGGGATTAGAGTTAAGGGTTGAGCGATTAGGGTTGACGTTGAGGGTTGATGGTTGAGGTTCAAGGGTTGAGGGTTTAGGGATAGGGTTGAGGGTCGAGGGATTAGGGTTAAAATAGAGTGTCGAGGGTATAAGGATTAGGGATAGGGTTGGAGGGTTTAGGGATAAGGGATTAGGGTTTAAGGAATAATATCGAGCCCGTTGAGGGTTTAGGAATAGGGATACTATTTAGGGTTTAGGGATGAGGGATTAGGGTTGATGGTTGAGGGATTAGGGTTGAGGGTTGAGGGATTAGGGTTTAGGGATAAGGTTTAGGGTTTAGGGTTGAGGGATTAGGGTTTGATGTTAAGGGTTGAGGTTTTAGGGTTGAGGGTTTAGGGATAGGGTTAAGGTTCGATGGAGTAGAGTTAAGGGTTGAGGGATTAGGGTTTGATGTTGAGGGTTGAAGGTTGAGGTTGGAGGGTTAAGGGTTTAGGGATAGGGTTGAGGGTCGAGGGATTACGGTTAAAGTAGAGCGTCGAGGGTATAACGATTAGGGATAGGGTTGGAGGGTTTAGCGATAAGGGATTAGGGTTTAAGGTATAGTATCGAGCCCATTGAGGGTTTAGGAATAGGGATAGCTAGATTTAGGGTTTAGGATTAAGTGAGACCTAGATGGCTAAGGATGGATGGAGAGATAGACAAGGAGCGATTGAGAGACATAGAGAGGGGAGAGGTAGAGAGGTGAGGGGGAGAGATAAGTGAGATATAGAGAGGTGAGAGATAGAACATGAGCTAATGGAACTAGAGGTGAGATATTGTAAAGGTGCTATCGAAGGTGAGATAGGCATAAATATTTATGGATCAATCTATAGTAGGACAAAATACGAGTGCGTTATAATGTGCTCACATTTTGTCTTGCTATAGAAATGGTAAAAAAGCCTGGACCCCCGTGATCTAGGCCCACATGCTCCATTTTCATGCTGATTATGCACGTGTTCCGACAAAAAAGAAGTTCTTTCATGCTGTTGGAAAGTTTACATGCACATTTTACACACTCTACCACCTTTGCATGATCTTTCCACCACATTTTCTTCTTTGCCAACTTGAGAAGGATGAAATAACATAGTTTTCACATCAAATTTGATATATATCTATTCAAGTTTCAATTTTTGTAGTGTTGCAATGTTAATTGTGATTCAATTTTAGGAATTTAACATTATAGATTCGTTAATAGTATTGTTGTTACTAATTATATTTAAGTGTTATTCAATTTAACATTGAAAAGGAAGCAAGTGGTGAAAAACTCAAATTGTTGAGGAGATTGATGCAAGAAGAAAAAAACACTACATAATTAGGTACTCTCTCCATTCGAATCTCTATTTTTTAGGTAAGTCAAGTCTTTACATGCATGTTCTTTACATTTTCCTTAATTCTATTTGAATTACTTTATCATGCTTTAGCATACATGTGTATATCACTTGTATCCAATATGCATAATAAAAGACTATGTATACATATCTTGTGTTTATATAATAGAATATGTTTTAAATTAGTTCATGGTATGCATAATAAGAGATATCTCAAAGGTCAACATTAATTAAAATAGACACATCCCCAATCAAGAAAACAACCTACAATCTCACATGATGTTGTGTATGTTTTCTACACTTGGGCTCTTTAATAATTATGTGTAATAAACAGACCTTAACATACCATGATGTCAAACTATACGAGAATAAATCTTTACAACATAATAAAATACTATCCCACTATTATCTTGTCATATTAACAAGTTAAAATACAAATGAATAGGTGCCAAGAGCATACAAGTATGCACATGACATGATGATTTGTATGCACATATCTTGGGCTAGGCCATTCATTATGCACCTATTCATGATGATTTATATGCACATGACACAACAATATTTCAAAATTTCCTAATTGTCCTTTGTTAGCACATGATGGTGGTTACCTTGATTGACTATATACCATTCAATACCTTAAATTACAGAGATTAGTCTAATGATTTTTATGACAATCAGAGGTATGTGATGATGAGATTAGTTCTAATGATTTTTACAACTAATATTGGTCTCTTTATCATGCTACAGACAAATTCTTCGTCATGCTGAGGAAACGATCAAGAATTAAACCAACACAGGAAGAGATAGAAGCTAAGAATGCAAAGAAAGCAATGACTATGAGGGAACTTCATGAGAAGAGGAAATTGGACATGATAAATGAATACATGCCAATTGAAGAGGAACCGCAACCATCACAAAGAGATATGGTATTGGCGGCACAAAGAGAACAAATGCAAAAACTTCGTGCTATGAGAGATTTGAATACCATAGTTCGAGACACGTCCTCTACCACAGGTCAACATGTAGGGACACCATCTACCGCATCTCAAGTTGAGAGTGCATCATCACTCACATGTGATGAAGGAGGTACGCCATCATTCCCACCTCAACCTTAAGGCATGTCATCTATTCCATCTTTGATTGAAGGTATGCCATCTAGCCCATCTCATTTAAATATTGATGAAATTCTTAATGTTGTGATGAATTTACCTAACTTGACACCACCTAGAATTTTGCATAGAAAGCTAAAGTATTTGATTGATATTGATGAGAATATTTTGCAACCAATGAAAGGTAAGATTATAAAACGCACTTGTAGAAGATATGCTCATAAGATTTGGAGATTATTCTTTGAAAAGTTAAATGAGACTGCAAGATGTCAACTATTCGTTGAAATGATGCGAAGTATAAAGTATAGGTCCATCATGAAGATTCTTGGGTTGAGAACATCAGAGGCTTCAAGTGAAAAATCTATTGTCAAGAATCTAATGAGTGCGTATGAGAGTGTGGGTAACACCTCACGCACAAAAGATAGTAATGCAACACAGCATGTGATTACATCGACTATAGTAAGTAGTCAAATGCAGAAAGCTCATATCATTAGAAAGATGAGTCAATAATTGAGAATTAATAGGAAAACTTTATCAAGAGTCATTGGAAGATGCCAAAGAATTGAGGATACTAATGCCAATGAATTATGGGCATTCTCGGGGAGACTACCACGAAAAGATAAACCAATTGTTGAAGCATTGAGATCACTAATTAAAGACTTTTGGAAGAATTACACAAGGGTATCTCCAAATCAAAGGGATGTGGTAAGAAGGAGAATCGGTAGTCAGAACCATGAGCCACATCCAAAGATTTTTTGGATGAGACTCAAACACAGTTTTATGGTAAATTTCTAGAGAAGTATCCTCAAATTAAAATTTGTCAAAGATATTTTGAAATGCTAAAACCTTTCTATGTCAAGATAAATCACACATGCACTACTTGTTGTAGATTACATATTGAATTTTCTAACCATTTTGATGTTTATAGGTCTATGTGTTTAGATTTGCATACTAACAATGTTTTACAGGGTTGTGGCATACGTGCCCCACCAACATCTTCAAGAGACTTCATATCAAGAATTTTATGTGAAAGAGAGGAAGGTCAAATATTCTACAAGAAATTATGCTTGGATGGTAAATGTCATCATTGCGGTGGCTTGCAACGTTTGCTAATATGTGAACATATGGAAAGAACACATGCGATTGGAAATGAACTAGTAGAGTTTGGCATGTATAAAATAGTGGCATACAATACAAAAGATGGTAAAGAAGCAAAGAGGTGTGAATTGGTTATTGAAAAGATTCCAGTGTATCAGTTTATGCCTATATTTCGTGACAGCATAGTGTATAAGTATGCAAGACATGCCCATAGAGCTCGATGGTTGGACTTGCAATTCAAGTTATGCAAGGACACATTTCCAGTTGGTAGCATTGTTTCAGTCATTGTCTTTGCAGAGAACTATAGTCTATAGCCACAACGTGAGGTGCAATCACAATATTACAACTCCACACATGTTTCTATATTTGTGCACATCACATTCATTCATGCGAATGATAGTACAAAGGATGAAAAAAAGATCATAAGGGAGTATAATTTCTATATCAGCGATGATTGCACTCATTCTACGAAGTTTGTGTAAGGTTGCTTTCATGTGTTCTACAATGATTTGGCTAGAAGGGGCATATCATTTAGTCAACATCTCATATGGTCAGATAACTATATGTCACAATTCAAGAACTCGTAGAATTTCTATTAGCTGAGTAGGAGGCATAATTTCACAGGTATTCAGCATATGTGGAACTTTTGTGAGGCTGTGCATTTGAAGGGGGAGCATGATGGTGCAGGAGCATGTATCAAAAGAGCCATAGCACGAGAAGAGTTAAAGTATAAAGATAATGCAAAGTTGACAGATGAAAAATCAATCGTCGAGTGGTGTAATTCTTCCATGGGTCTAGGTAATGAAGGTAAGTCTTCAATTCATAGATTTTTTTGGTTGATAGATGATACTAAGATTGCACCATATGAGGACTGTTCTACATTGATGGGATCAAGTGAGATGCACTCTTTCAGAAGCTCAATTGTAGGTTCATGGAGTATCCATACGCGAAAGATGTAATGTTTTTGTTCTTCCTGTACAATTCAAGTCTGGGATGAGTACGAGTCAAAGGAGTGGGTTGACGAATGACAATTAAGTTATCTTAGCCCACTTGACACGTATTGACCCCCGACGGCACTAGAACTAACACAAATGGAATCATCAGTTGACTTTGACCACATATCAGATCTAGTTCAACCAGGTAATATATCTATTTGCATAGTTTTTGAAATTCCTAATGTCATCTTACTTTGTAGTGTTTTTGTAATGTTGACTAATTTCTTCTAATTTGCTACACATATCAATGTAGGGCATGTATATGTAGTTATTGCAGATGAAGATAATGAAGAGGGAATAGATTATTACTTGTGTCATTGTGTTGAGGCCAAAAAGAAATTGGAGGCCCCAGTTATAGATGGAGAAAACATCGAATACCCTACAGGCTCAATGGTTATTACTGGAATATGGCTTAGAAGGTACCCACATAAGAGAATTAATGTTTGGCTATTTCAGGACTTTGGTATGCATCAGTAGATTCTTCATTACTCAAACCTTGTCGTGGCATCCAATGTTCATTTGATACAATATTGGGGTAGACCTTTGAACAAGACCTTGTGGAAGGTGTGTGAGTCTGACCATGAAGCAATACTTGACACAATAAAGAGTAGAGCAGACCCAGATGGGTCAGTGGATTAATTTGTAAGTATTCACATTGATTTTGTAAAGTCATGTTACATTGAGTTGTAAGTATGCACATTAATTTGTAAGGTTTGTCTTTTTTTATTTGCTGCTGCATTTTTACACATACACATTTTTACATCGTGTTATGCTTCATGGGGTTAGACCTAAGTGATGGATGAAGTTGATCCTGAGAATAATGTATAAAATCTAGGAAATGTATAAAATATAGGTGTCTCTAGGTGTCTTGGTTTCTAATTAGATAATAGGTGTCTCTAATTGTGTCTTAGGTATATACGATATGTCAACTAGGTAGATAGAGACTAGAAAAAAGGTATTTAATCTAATCTAAGTTTCTTAGGTAGATACTATATATCAACGACCTGTCTAGAGACTAGAATAAGGTATAATCTAGAATGATCTAGGTGTCTTCTAGGTAGGTTTCTTCTATAATTTAATCTAGATGTCTTCTATAATTTAATCTAGGTGTCTTAGGTAGGTACTATATGTCAACTAGGTCACCTTAATAGGTGTCTTAAGTAGAACTGTAATCTAGGTGTCTAGTTGACTTAGGTCTAGAACTATACAATAGGTGTCTTAGGTGTCCTACGTCTACTAGAATACATGTGTCTTAGATCTTAGGTGAGGCCATATGAGCTTCCACCTTCATGTGTTTGGCCTTTTCAGTATAGAATATTTATATTTCTTGAAGCTAAGGGAAGCTCTTTTTCTTAATAGGAAAACTTTATCGACTTCAGTTGCACTAATGGTGCAGGGGCACCCAGGTTGTCATGCCTCCAAGAGGGGTCAAAAAATAAAATTTTGTTTTGATTGAGTCAATCGTATGTAATAAGGTCTTCTAAGACCATTTCATATGTTTTGAGTCAATTCGAGTCATTTGGGGTCAGTTTGAGTCTTTGAGTCTTGTTGTAAAAAAGTGCCAATGTTGTCAAGTTACACAAAACAACTTTTGTATTTTTGGTGTCTTTCTCCTGATGTGACCAAACTGACAGTTCCAATGCATCTAAATGGGTTCGTTTAGGCTAGGCATGGTTCTATTTTTCACCCAAACATGTCAAAGCAGTCCGAGCTACATTATACCGACGATATCCCTGAAGAGTCCAAAGTGCAAAAAGACAGTAATATTTGACGAGCTGTTACTCAAAAATCATGTCACTTAGAAACATTCTGTATGAAGCAACGCGATCATGTAGGGTTCCTCTACAATAACCTCTCATTTTTTTATATCTCTGAGGCATTTACCCATGGTGAAAGGTTTTTTGTTGCCCCAAAAATCGTCAGAAGGAGGTAGTGTAAAGTTGCAAAGGGGTGTAACTTTTGTCCTGCTCCTGATGCGACCAAACTGACTATTACAACACATCCGGATGGGTACATTTACACTAGGAATGGTCTTTTTTTTCACCCAAACATGCTGAAACAGTCTGAGCTACATTGTACTGACGATATCCTTGAAGAGTCCAAAGTGCAAAAAGGCAGAAATCTTTGACGAGATGTTACTCAAAAATCGTGTCACTTAGAAACATTTCATCTGAGGCAACACAATCATGTTGAGTCCCTCTACAATAACCTCTCTCAGTTTTTTATATCTCTGAGGCATTTGCTCATGGTGAAAGGTTTTCTACTGCCCCAAAAATTATCAGAAGGAGGTAGTGTAAAGTTGCAAAGGGGTGTAACTTTCGTCCTGCTCCTGATGCGACCAAACTGACTATTCTAATGCATCTGGATGGGTACATTTACACTAGGCATGGTCCTGTTTTTCACCCAAACATGCTGAAACAGTCCGAGCTACATTGTACCGACGATATCCCTGAAGAGTCCAAAGTGCAAAAAGGAAACAATCTTTGACAAGATGTTACTCAAAAAATATGTCACTTAGAAACATTCCATCTGAGGCAACGCAATCACATAGAGTCCCTTTACAATAACCCCTCTTAGTTTTTATATCTTTGAGTCGTTTGCCCATGGTGAAAGGTTTTCTGCTGCCCCAAAAATTGTCAGAAGGAGGTAGTGTAAAGTTGCAAAGGGGTGTAACTTTCATCCTTCTCCTGATGCAACCAAACTAACTATTCCAACGTGTCTGGATGGGTACATTTACTCTAGGCATGGTCCTATTTTTCACCCAAACATGCCGAAACAGTCTGAGCTACATTGTACTGGTGATATCCCTGAAGAGTCCAAAGTGCAAAAAGTAGCAATCTTTGACAAGATGTTACTTGAAAACTGTGTCACTTAGAAACATTTTGTCTAAGGTAATGTGATCATGTACAGTCCCTCTATAATAACCTCTCTTAGTTTTTTATATCTCTGAGGCATTTACCCGTGGTGAAAGGTTTTTTGCTCCTGATGTGACCAAACTAATAGTTCCAACATGTCTGGATGGGTACGCTTAGGCTAGGCATGGTCTTGTTTTGCACCCAAACATGTCGAAATAGTCTGAGCTACATTGTACCGGTGATATCCCTGAAGGGTCCAAAGTGCAAAAAGACAGCAATCTTTGACAAGCTGTTACTTAGAAATTGTGTCACTTAGATACATTTTGTCTGAGGCAACATGATCACGTAGGGTCCCTCTATAATAACCGCTCTCAGTTTTTTATATCTTTGAGGTGTTTGCCTGTGGTGAAAGGTTCTTTAATGCCCCAAAAATCATCAGAAGGAGGCAGTGTAAAGTTGCAAAGGGGTGTAACTTTTGTGCTTCTCCTCATGTGGCCAAACTAATAGTTCCAACGCATCAGGATGGGTACATTTAGGCTAGGCATGGTCTTTTTTTGCACCCAAACATGCCGAAATAGTCCGAGCTACATTGTACCAGCGATATCCCTGAAGAGTCCAAAGTGCAAAAAGGTAGCAATCTTCGACAAGATGTTACTCAAAAAATGTGTCACTTAGAAACATTCCATTTGAGGAAATGCAATAATGTAGAGTCCCTCTACAATAACCTCTCTCAGTTTTTTATATCTCTGAGGCGTTTGCCCTTGGTGAAAGGTTCTCTGCTACCCCAAAAATTGTCAAAAGGAGGCAGTGTAAAGTTGCAAAGGGGTGTAACTTTCGTCTTGCTCCTGATGCGACCAAACTGATAGTTCCAACGCGTCCAAATGGGTACATTTAGGCTAGGAATGGTCCTGTTTTACACCCAAATATGCTGAAACAGTCTAAGCTACATTGTACCGATGATATCCCTGAAGAGTCCAAAGTGCAAAAAGGTCACAATCTTTGACGAGCTATTACTTAGAAACCATGTCACTTAGATACATTCTATCTAAGGCAACACAATCATGCAGGGTCCCTCTACAATAACCTCTCTCAATTTTTTATATCTCTGAGGCGTTTGCCTGTGGTGAAAGGTTTTCTGCTGCCCCAAAAATTGTCAAAAGGAGGCAATGTAAAGTTGCAAAGGGGTGTAACTTTTGTTCTTCTCCTCGTGTGGCCAAACTAACAATTCTAACGTGTCTGGATGGGTATGTTTAGGCTATGCATGGTCCTATTTCACACCCAAACATGTCGAAACAGTCCAAGCTACAAACACTAACTAGTCTTCAATCTTCAAACACTACAAATACCATGATATCCTGCATAAAGGTGTCTTTTAGCCTTTTATAAAGGCATTCCCATCAAATTCAACCACATAGAGATGATTGTTTGTATTCCAAATTCCTTTTAAATACTAACCTTCCAATCCTTTTTCCCGCACTCATATCAATTAAATATGACCTTCGATTATGATATGGTGCTCGAGCTTATGAGAGTTTACCAGAGACACTGGTTGAGTTAGGTTGAAGGGTCGGTGAACTAATGACTTAAAGACCCTTTAGTAGGTTGATTTAAGTGATAGTAATTTGTGATTATAAGTCAATATTAAATTAAAACAAAAGTGCACTTTACACATGACAGACAATTGAGGGTTTTAAAGTCTTAATAAAAGTAGATTATTTTTAGAGTTTAATGCCCAATATGCAAACCCTAACTATCAATAAGAAAGACTTAAACATTCTAGATTTCATTAAGAGATATCTAGGGCATTTCAATGACCTCAAGGACATCAGAAGAAAGACATTAGAGTATGACACTTATCATAGGCTTAGGGTTCTAAGACATGAACAACTTGACATTCGAATCAAACTCATGACTCCCCTTGATAAATATAACTCTCCTTGATGATGACATTGAATTATGATTATGAAAGATTGTGTCTTCTCTAACTTCTTATTGCATGAAAAAAACCACATCCACCATGGATATGAACGTTGCATCATATCAACCTTCCAAGATAGACCTTATCATGAAAACCATATTCACAACAAAACCTTGCATGAACAAAACTACATCCACCATGAACATGAATCTTGCATCATATGAACCATGTTTGTCTTGTGGAGCATCAACATGAATTGAGAGACCTTATCATGAAAACCATATTCACAACATCATGCACCTCATGACCATCACCTACCTTGAATCACTGTATCACCTTATCAACATCATGGCATCAACCTTGACCCTTTGACTTTAATGACAACCTTGAACCTTGATTGTTGATGACTTATGGAAGCCTATAGCCCCAATGTTATGTTGCATACTAAAATTAGGTAAGACTCAATGTACTTGTTGTCACATGAAATTGCACCCTGCTTGGAAGAATTCCAAGCATTCCAGTGACACAATGGGAATGATCTCAAGGTGTGGGACCTTGCTCAAAGAGATTAGACCTCCGGAGAAGGTCGGCTTCCTTGCCTGATTATCACCTAAAAGTACTAAACTTTGAGGGGGAAAGGGAGAAGGAAAGCTTTAAAGTAAAGATGAAACAACAAAACTTTAAACATAAAAGGGTGATGCACCAGACAGATTTAAAGAGACTTTCACATAACTGAAAAATGCACAGCACAAGCGGATAGAGTAAGGATGTATACACAGATTAGATGATTCTAGCAGAGGCAAGATGTAATATGATTGAGAGGAACAAAGACATTCACAGGAAACCATATCTAGATTCACACAGAACTAGAAAATCAGTCAAAGAGGTATGATAACTTGCATATATTCAGTAGGAAGGCAAGGTTATAGTGGTAGAAAAAGCTCTGTTTGAAAACAAAAAGACCAGAATGCCAAAAAAATTCTAACCTTATTTACATCATAAGCCTCAGCTTATATAGCATTTCAACCTAACCTAAGTCGGTTACAAAATTCGCTCAGAGAGCTGCCACCAAAAATATCTCTGAAGGGACGTCCTAGATGCCGAAGTAATGGTGTCAAATATCTAGAATTGAAGCAGATGGAAGATATTTTCAGTCTTCAATGCAAGCTGTTGCATCATCAATCTGCTCCCCTAAAACGGTGGAAGATATTTGGTATTAAATGCGAGCAGCTTGCGTGTTTATCTTCAACCATGACTGTATGCAGCATCTGAAACAAGGCGGTGGAGAGATATTTTCTAATCATCAATGCAAGCTGCTTCCTATTTGTGCAGCAATGAATGCAAGAAATATCTGTATCTACCCCAAAAATGGTCGCTGAAATGTCCCTTCAGCCAAATGCAAATCTGAATCACATACCTCTGCTTTTGGCACTTAAACTCCTCTTTGAAATCGCCCCCTGACTATGCACCTAGATCTGCATACAACGCAAGCCCCTACCTTTTTTGAATCGGCCTTTGTATACTTCTCCTTATGAGGGATATGATGGTGACGTCACCATCATGGACAGGCCTTATTGAAATGCGACAGGATGGCATCATCATCATATCGGGATGATATTTGGATGAGGGGTAATATTACAAATATCGAGGTGATATTTGGAGGAAGGGTGATATTACAAATATCAGGGTGATATTTGGACGAGGGGTGATATTTGGATGAGGGGTTATATTACAAATATCAGGGTGATATTTGGAAGAAGGGTGATATTACAAATATCGCCCAATGTTCAGAATATGACCCGATGTGTGAAATATCAGGTTTGACCAGATGTTTGACCATACATAACTTCCTTATTTTAACAAATTTTAGGGTGATGTAAAAAGCAAACTTGCCTATTTTTTCAAGCTCTTTCACATGGTAAGCTTCTTCAAGCAAGCTTTAGGCAATGAGATTTGGGTTCAGACTTCAAGATCACAAATATAGCTTACATTGGGGATATGCACACTGACTGATGCTGCTTGAATTATTTGACTCCGGCTAGAGGAAAAATAGGTCAATAGTACTCTCATAACCTCACCTTATATGTAAGAGGAATTACATTTAATAACCACAATGGTCATCAGGTGCTCATAAGCATATGATTTTGACTATCTTATTCAAAACAACAAACATACTCTTTGCATCTCAATATGGTATAATAACAAGAAATTAAGAAATATTTTCAGTTGACCAACTCATAAAGAATATGGATCAACATACTCATTTGAATATTTTCAATTGAGCAACTCATAAAGAATATGAATATTTTCTATTCAACATGATGATTCATTTTTATTTTAAATACAACTTTTATCTTTTAGTTCCAGAATAAAGTTTAGGTGATACTTGAATAACAATAGCTGGCTTATTGGATCAACAAACATCCTATGTAATATAATTGGACTTTAAATATTTGAAGTAACCATCTACAAATATCCATTCAAACATGGATTTATAATGCAAGTATGGACGCCATCAATAAAAAAGATTTGTATTAACCAAATATCCATATAGGCATACATCAATATCTGTCGATATAAGTATAACATATATACAAAATAGCCATACAGGCTTACAAGAATGCCATATAGGCATACAATGTCAACTATATGCAATACAAAATATATGTCCACAAATGCCATATAGGCATACAACAAAGGAACACAATAAAAAGTCATTCCCCTCTGGCTGGTGAAGAGAATAAATCATGGGTAGCCTTTGATCTTCTAGGGGATGGAGACGCATATGTGGGTGGTCTACTATGAACTTGAGGGCTACTCCTATTTAGTTGCTCGTGCATCTGTAGCTGTTACAATAAAAAGTATAGACATTAATATATAGAAATTACATGTTATAAAAAATGAAACATTTAACAAAATAATCACTTAACACTACCATATAATTTGTCTCCTCATTTGCCTTAGTAGCAGGATTAGGCTATGGTGATGTTATGTCCTATAGAAACCATCCAGATAGAAATTAAACTTCAAATCAATAATCTTTTGATTTTTCAAAAATAAACAACTATAACAATGAATGTAAATTGAAATTTACTAATCTGCCTCATACCCCCGTCAATGGCATGGAGCTATGAATCGCAGAGGACACACTATGCTCCATTGCCCTATGAACATCGGGAGGTGTCTCCACATCCTGCATCATCTGGAAATAAAACAACATTATTCAATTACGAAAACTATAATAGTGATGCAAATCATGGCTCCTAACATACACACACATTCACCTAAACATGAAAGTACACACAATAAAACACACAAGTCACATACAAAAATCTAGTAAGTAAAATTCATTCATTAAACTATTTATTTTATTACCTTCGTGAAGCTTTGAAGTGCACCACCACTGGCAGCTATTGCTGTGAAATCTCCAATATTAACCTATTCAACATCCAAAATTAGATATTAGAATACCATTCATATAACAATGCTATTCACATGTAATATTTATAATTGTTTACTAGTTACATACCCCGATAGTAGATGATGTAGTGTAATATGCAGGTGAATAACCACTGAAAACTGCATCAATGTGACCCTGATATTTCATTAAAATCATTAAACTAAATTAGTTAATATTACATTTCAATGAACTTGCTAAGATTTACCTAAGTATTAAGCCTAAAAGTCTCACTCAGGAGGGAATCTGTCATCACCATCTGCTCAGCTGTAGATGTAGCATGCACACCTGCGTCATGACTATCTGTGGGGTCATAACCACATGCTGACTCGCAAGTCTGACAAGTATGGGGTGGAACCATACTCAAACTCTCCCCTGGCCCACGTTGTGCTGTAGGACTAGCATGTTGTAAGATACTCTGGGTCAAGGAACTAATGCACTGAAGTGTCTCAACCTCAACACTCTCCTTCACAATGGAAGGGATAGAAATGTGCTGATGGGCTAGTTTGGCGAGTGCTCGTCTCGCTGGCCATTGTGGGTCAACACATGCCCTTGGTCTATCTTGTGCTGAACCCCTACCTCTACCCTAAAAATCTCGCATATCAAAATAATTTGGCACTTTATTTTTGACAAACTCGCAGTAGAGTTTCCTCAAAAAATATTGCGGGACCTCATTATTGTTGCATGGAGGATGGTCAAAAACCATCCACCACCTCTACGCAAAATTGTCCCTTATTGCTTGGTTGTTACACCAATGGATAGGGAACCTCTTGCATGCAAGGGGTAGAGATTCATTTGTTCGTGGGTCTGTGAAAATAGAAAACAAGTCAAGTTTTGTTTTTTGCTCATTTTTAACTTGTTCATATGATAACTTGTCAGCATAATACTCTCTAAATTCTCTCCTCTTTTATGTCCAACTAGTGATTTGTCTGCTTATTGAATCTACATTTGATAACATAGATTCAAGGGATTGAGCAAGTGTGGATCTATGCAAGGTTAAAATTGTAGATTCTTTCAACCTTGCAATTATGTCCTCAATTTGTTTCTTATTATTTTCAATTTGCCCCATTATATTTTCTTGTGTTCCAGGGGCATATTCAAGAATAAATGGAGGTGTTTGTGGTTGGGGTTCTTCTTCAGCAGGTATTTGTTGTTCAGTTGATGGAGGATTTTGTGGATTTTCAGGAGGAGGAGGAGGTACATTATCAACTCCTGTAAATTTAAGAAATTTACATCAAAAACTATTTTAACCTACCTATTTAGCAACAAATTCATACAAGAAAGAAAATAAAACTTACTTCTTCGATTTCCCTAACGTCGTGGTGGCATTTTGATGATGAATCAATGAGAAATAGCTAACGATTGGACCTTATATAACGCAAGCACGCTCCTTTCTTTCTTCAAGCCACAGGTTTCTTGCAATTTGCTATGAAATAATGAAATAGAACACTACTTTTTTTATATAAAACAACCCATAACGTGAGCGCATTATGGCTTGGTGTAGGCTCGGCAACACCAAGCCATAACGCAAGCATGTTATTTCTAAATTTTTTTTTGAGTTGGCCACTTTTTGCACCCACCCAGTAGTCAGACTGAAGAATATGGAGGGACAAATATCAAGTGGCTATGTCAATGGTGCCAGACTCAAGAAATATTTTCAACCGGAGCAGATCATGTCTTGAGGACAAGACATAATTTTGAAGGGGAGATGATGTTAGCAGGATACAGGGCATAGAGCAGAGCCGACCAGAAGTTGGCGCATACATTATGTGGAGGCTGCAGGTCGATAGAAGATGTTAAAGGACACATCCCTATATGTAATAGATACACTATATATGTACGATAGGATAAGTAAGATAGAGTAGTGAGATAGATGATGATATGATGATACTGACATAGAAGTCAAAAGATGTATATAGGATGATGTGCAGAGGCTTAGACTTGCCGGAGGATGAATGTATGATGTTTTGCTATATATATATATATATATATATATATATATATATATACCTAAAATTGACATGACTCTGCTTAAATAAATATTTTAAATATTTATTTCATCCTTCGTATGCTTCTATCAATAAATAAATAAATTTATTTATTTATGTGGTTCACTTCCTCTTATTTAATTAAATAAACACATTTATTTAATTAATTAAAATCACTTACACCAACTTCATTCTTCTAAAATGATTAAATAATTTTAATTATTTAATTAAAATCTCTTATTCTTCCAAATTTAAATAAAATGCAAATTTTATTTAAATAAAATAAAAAATCCTCACAAAAATAAAATATATTTTTATATATTTTTTTATTCCTCTCAATTATCTATAAAATAATTAAATAAATTCATTTATTTAATTATGCTTTCTATCTCTTCAAAAAATCATTCTTATCTTCCAAAAATAACCTTCCTCTTGTCACACAAAAGCAAAACTCTGAGTTACAAAAGAAAAATCAGTTTTAAAACATCTTTAAAGAAAATCTTCTCTTAAATTAGAAAAATAAATTCTATTTTAAGAAAATCAAATCTTATCCTCATCAAGAGAGGAGTTAACTCAACTAAGCTGCTTTTGGAATGACATGTGTCCTTCTTCTATTGAATGCACGTTCCTCAACAATCCTCCTTCGTTGATTCCTTCTTTTCTTCTCAACCATTGATCTTCCCTCACTCTCTCCTATAAATACAACCTTCTTCTCTTCATTTCATATCTGGATTTTGTGTAAACTTATGCTGCAAAGATATCGGCGCTCCTTTGGCACCCCTACTCCCATTTAAGCATTCTCATTCATACTCCATTTCTGTATTTGAAGCTCATCTTCAAATACATAAGTATCACAGCCATTCTTCCTTTGTCATCTTTAACAAGCAAGCAAGCAACTAGCTTCTGAGGGCTTCACAATCAAGATCAAAGAAAGATAGGTGAACTACAGAAGGTGAAAGGTAAAAGTGCAAGGTATCATTTGTTATTTATTTGTTAACCTTCTTTTATCTTCATATTTTGTAGATGTTTGGGTTTTATTATTTATTGATTTGATTAACCTGTTTTCCCCCTCACATTTTTGGTGCCCACCGTGGGGCCCTTGCCCCTCTACTAATCAAAAAAATCTGGGTTTTCTTGTAGACAGGTCTGTATAGGTGACGAACTGGTGACGAACAAGTCTCTGACAGAGAGTTTTTGTGCATTCAAATTCTGAAACGGCGCATACACCTCCCGAGGCTGCGCATCTATTTTTTGGCGCATCTGACCTCCGCAGTTGCGCATACAACCTCCAAAGTTGCGTATCCAACCTTGGCTACGGCACCTGAATTCAATTTGTGCATATACTCTGTATAATTGCGCATTTGTCTAAGTTGCGCATTTACCCTATATTTTTGCACATATGTTCTGCCAAACGGCGCATCTGCTGTTATTACACATCTACCTCTGAGTCTTATGCATTTGAATTCTATTCTTGTGTGTCTGTACAAAGACGCATACACTCCCTGTTTCTGCGCATTCAGGCTGCAGTGTTGCGCATCTGTCTTCTACTTTTTGTTTTACGGTTTCTAATTTTTGCATGTTGAGCTAACATCTGTTTTGCAGGAGTAATTTTTGGATTAGGTCATTTAGATGATTTGTCTAGTCCATTTAGACTAACTAGGGGTGAAAGTAACAAGTGCATTTCATACAAACTTCACATAGTTCTCTAACTAGGAAGGAAGTAACTGAACCCAATTGCTATCTCTGCATTGTCGATCTATTTTCCTAAATTAGGCCACTGCTATCTTTACAAACAGAAAATGAACAATGCTATGTCTTAATCACTTTCAAAGTTAACAAATGGGGAATGAACAATGCTATGATCTAAACACTTCCAAGTTAACAATCGTGTGAGTGCACAAGTAGATTAACTCATTTAGTTTTTCTATTTTTAACTAGGTTGGATAAACAAGTGTTTTCTGTGCTTGCGAATGACAATACACTTATGTTCTCCCCTTAATTGGGTGATCAAAGTGCCAGACTTGTCATTCTTTTTGTCAAACCTTTAGGGGGGCCTGCCCTTGGATGCACGCTTGTCCAAGTGGGAACGACCCTGAGTGGTAACAAGCTAAAGCCAAGCCCTACCAAGCCACTTAAAATAAATTGTGCTTGGGGTGAAAACCTCAAGCAACGAGTGCCGCTGTGTTACACCGACGGCCAGCCTCCCCCAAAACCCTCATAGGCGTAACCCTTTGAGGCTGGGAGACTCCATAATGGAGAGTAGTGTCGCCGCATGTGTAACCACTTGAACGGTTGCCCTAACTAAGAACCAATTATGTAGCAAACCAAAAACCCCTATTCGTTGATGCAAAGGGCAGAGCTCTTGAAGCAGCCTCGATTCAAGTGACTCTTAGTAGCGGTAGCAAGGACAATCCTAAGGTTCGGTGTGGGGACGAGCCTAAGGAAACCTAGATCTAGTATGCGTGAGAACTGAGTGCCGTGGAGGGGAGTCGGTGCTACCAGATCCTGGAGCTACACGCTTTGAGTGGCACAGCTAGAGGATTCAATGAATATTGTCTCATCCAGCCTAGGTTGTACTTGTTTTGAGTCATAATAGTCCAAAAAACAAAAAAATATAAAAAGATAAAAATTATGGAAAACTTCTATGTGTTTGCTATGTTTTTTCCATAATTGAACATCAACATCATCAGAAACACCAAGTTTTTCAAACCAAAAATAGCAAAAATCCTGAAAATGATCCAATTTTTTTTCCAAAATTCAGAGAAAACAAACAAAAAAGCCAAAATTGTGCATTTGCCTTGACTTCTTGCGCATCTGCTTCGACTTATTGTGCATTTGATTCGGTGGCGCATTTAAACAAACACAGAATTGCGCATTCACTCTAACTTCTAGCGCATTTGACTCCTATTGTTACGCATTTAAACTGTTGCACTTTTGAACCAGAGAACAAAAACCATACCTTCCAGGAGCAAAAATTTTCAAAAACTTTTCGGAAACCATCTTCAAACCTATTTCAATTTTTCAAAATCTGATTAAGACCTTGCAAGTCAACCATTTCTCCTTCTTTTCTGCACCATAGCTGCTTGTTCATCCAAAATCTCGCCAATTTTTTTCCAAATTTCCAACAAGGTTATAGACAAATTATTCTTGATCAAAATCAAAATCTCAAGCAAAACCTAGTGAGGCTCCAATATCAAGGGTTACTTATCCTTTCGGAACTCCACTAGGGGGTTGTGCAAAGCTAGTCAACATCAAGTAACGAATTCCTAACATCCTAGCTTTTGACTATCACTTTTGTATATCCCACTTTGTAACGACACCACCTAGATCTAAGAAGAACCTTGCTAAAACCTTGTTCCATCCTAGCACCTTGCTCAAAATCTCATTTCATCCTATCTCTTTACTACCTTGCATGGTCTTAACAAGATTACAAAAACAAAAACAGTTAGAAATGGCTAAGAAAATGATTCCAAATGCTCATGAAAATGAAGAAGAAATTTCTATGGATGAGATCCTTCACACGCAGCATGACCCAAAATTTCAACGCCTATTAGAAGGGGTGCTTGCCCAAGACCCAAAAAAATTCTTTTTGCATCTAGCAAGTCTAGGAGTCAAACTCCCTAAGGATTATGACGTGGAGGCCTCAAAGAAACTGACGAAGAGAGAATCCCTGAAGGAAGTAGACATGATGAAATATCCACGGATAAGAGCAAAGCAACAATTGACTGCTTGGATGCCCTAAGCCTAATGAACCAAAAAGTCAAAGCTCTCCAACAACAATTTTTAGACATGAAAATGGGAGCATCGACTAAACACTACACCTTAGAGGATATTTCACCATATCCTTTTGATAGGGCCTTGGTCATGATACCTTTCCCCTCAAAATTTGAGGTGCCTAAATTTGACAAATATCGAGGAAAGGGTGACCCAAGGGATCACATCAGAGAATTCAATGCTGCTTGTCTTGAGCTTGCACATAACGACACCTACCTTATGCGACTCTTCCCACGAAGCTTAGGTGGGCAAGCCATGGAATGGTTCTCTAGACTGCCACCCGGTATTAAAACTTTCAATGAGCTTATAGACAAATTTGTTACCCATTTCTCCCACAATATTGAGCACGACATTTCAATATTGGATCTTTGTAACACAAAACGAAAAGGTGGAGAATCTTTCGCCGCCTTCTTACAGAGATGGAGACAACTGGCAAGCAAGTGCCCACACCAAATGCCAGAGAAATAGATGCTAGAAATGTTCATCTACAATCTGCAAATGGACCTAAGCTACCAAATCCAAATCCAATGTCCTACTTCTTTTAGCAAGGTCATTGAGATGGGCCTCATCATAGAAAAAGCCCTACTCGCAAAAGGCCAAATCAAGCTCTATAAAGACTCTTCCAATACCAACAATGACAAACCTAGATTCTGGACGAAAAACAAGAATGTTGTGAATGACGGGGTGGTGGATGCCAAAAATATGGCACCTAAGCAACCAATTTTCATTCTATCAACACCTCAAAATAACCCCCTGCAAGGCAAACCAAGAAATACCGAATCTAGGTTCACCAACTTTTGGCCTAGGAGAAAGTTCACACCTTTGGATGAGTCACTAGAAACTACCCTACGGAAGCTAATCGCCAACAATCTCATAACGCTTCCCTCAGCATGAGAGTACGAACCAAAGGTCAAACCCCACTGGTGGAACGACAATGACTTCTATGAATATCACTGAAACAGGGGGCACAAGACAAATGATTGTATTGCACTCAAGCATATAATCCAAGACTTAATAGAGCAAAACAAAATATCTATTAACAGACAATCTCACGGACATACCTCCAACAGTGATCATCAGGCATTCAAGGATCTTCTTCCCAACTACAAGCAGGGAGGACCTTCCAACAGAAATAACAGTGGCTCTAACAATGCAAACTACACAAATGTCAGCTTCGACTATGTTGTTAACCATATCTCAGAAGGTGAGTCACACATCAATGTAATCACCATCAACAAGGATCCGGATTGCAATGTTACTACCCGTAGTAACAGGGTCACCCTTAGAGGAGCTTTCGCTCCTCCGTCTAGTCAATACAGTATCGTGGATCAACTCCACAAAACACCTGCACATATCTCCATGTTGGAACTTCTACGTCTGTCTCCTTCTCATAGGTCTATACTTGACAAAGCCTTAGCAGAAGCCTCCGTTCCCATGAACCTAGCTGAAGACCAATTCCAAACTAAGGTCGGTCACATCACCTCACCGCACTCCCTACCATTCACTAAGAAGGATGATATGTCTATCACTCAACCCCATAACGCCTCCCTTCACATTGAAGCTTTCATACACAAGCACAAGATCAAAAGAGTCCTAATCGATGGAGGGGCTGGTTTGAATATTTGCACATTGAAGCGAATCCTTACATTAGGGTTTTCAGAGAAGGCTATAGATCCGAAAAGAAAAATCATCATAAAAGCCTATGATGAGGAAGAAAGAACATCTAAAGGAATTGTTACCCTACCAATCAGGGTGGGCCCCGTAGTGAAAGATGTAGCTTGTCAAGTCCTTGACATGGAGCTAGCATACAACATTCTTCTTGGGCGACCATGGATACACGCTTTGAAAGCAGTACCTTCTACATACCATCAATGTATCAAGTTCCCACATGAAGGACAAGAGATCACCATCCAAGGTGATCCTAACCCCTATCAATACTGCAACTCCATTCAGCCCAAACCAGAAGTAGTGATCCCCAATAACCATGCCTCTGCTTCTTCCTCCTCTCATGTTGACCCAACTACACTTGCTTCTTCTTCAGGGGCATGTCAACCTAAACACCAACTCAAAGATAAAGGCTTGGGTGAGTACATGGTATCTCAGTCCCTCTGCTTGGCACAACTACCTCTATCTCCTCGATCCTATGGGAGACCTATCTTTAAAACACCCACAGCAGAGAAGCCAACCAAAGGACCATTTGTGAAATGGGGAAGCCTAGAAGATGAAAGTGATGAAAAAGATATCCTACAGTGGCTATACAAGGATGAAGCTAGCTCCTCAATGCAACATGACCATCCCACTCTACCAACAGAACAGTACAGTCAAGGCTTTCAAATACTACAGAGAATGGGGTATGAAGGACACAGTCCACTTGGTTCAAGAAAGGATGGCATCACTGAACCCATCCAACCTCATTTAACAGCCCGAGACACTATAGGGCTAGGCTACACTAGAGCACCAAGAAAAAACAGAACCAACAAGAACAAAGCCAAACAACCAGAAACCTCTACTAGTAATCTGGTTGAACAAATTCAACGAATGCAACTGGGGAGCGAAACTGATTCCAATGAGTACGAATGGGATAGCCTCTCTGAAATGTCTTGTGACAAAAAGGATATTGACGTTGTCCATGAGTATGACCCAACCCATGCCAACGAGGGACAAGGTCCAAGGGCTAGACCATTAGAGTTTGACCCGCATAGCAACAATAGTGAAAATCGTGAGGAAGGACTGTTTCCCCCCTTGATGAACCCACTAATAGAGAGTACCATCGCAGACTTTGTCCGCTCCTTCAATAACTCTGTCCTAATCATCAATGCCATTAAACCAGACCAACCTAATGATCTCTTACCGTTAGTACACCCTGAACTTATTGACTGGGACCTAGAAGGTACCACCCCTGAACTAGACACCTTCGAAAATGATGACGCAATCATCAATTACCTTGAGCTTAGAAATCACATACCTGCAGGCAACCATAGAGTTGGCTATGCTATTGAACTCAATGAGAAGGCCTATTTTGGAGAGAGAGCCAAGCCTTTTAGTCATAAAAACATCAAAATAAAAGAACGATCTAACGGTGAAAATCACTCCGCGGCAGTGTTAGATCATCAAAATAGTAAAAATAAAGATGTATCCAATGGTGAAAACCTCTCTGAGGTGTCAAAGGATGGTAGGCTTGACCCTCTCCCCAATCTTACACATTAGGAGAGATTGTCGATTTTGATAGAACCGGCAGAAGCAATCAATGTCAACACGGGTGACAATCCCAGAATGGTCCACATGGCAAAGGCTCTAACAGAACATGAAAAACTAGCATTTACGGATTTCTTCAAAAGAAAACAGATCAACTTTGCATGGACATACGCTGACATGCCAAGGCTAGATCCAAATCTTATCATGCATCATTTACCTCTAGCTCTAGGAGCTAAACCAGTCAAACAAAAACTCAGAAAGATGCATCTGCATGTGGCCCTCATGGTGAAAGAAGAGCTAAAGAAACTCTTAGATGGGATTTATCAGGCCTATAGACTATCCTGAATGGGTTTTGAATATAGTACCGGTGGCTAAACCAGATGGTAGGGTCAGAATATGCAATGATTTTAGAGACTTGAACAAGGCTTGTCCTAAAGATGACTTCCCCCTGCCCAACATAGACATGATTGTCGATCTCACGACAGGACACACTATGCTGTCACTCATGGACAGTTTCTCGGGATATAACCAAATAAAGATTGCACCCAAGGACCAACACAAAACTGCCTTCACATGTCCTTGGGGCACTTACTGCTAGTGTGTTATGCCGTTTGGTCTAAAAAATGCTGGGGCAACATATCAGAGAGCCATGACAACAATCTTCCATGACATGATGCATACTATAATGGAAGACTACGTCGATGACATTCTAGCAAAGTCTCTCACAAGAGAAGGGCATCTAGCAGTACTAGACAAGATCTTTAATAGACTGGAACAGTTCAATGTGCGACTTAATCCAAAAAAGTGTGTGTTTGGGGTTACATCAGGAAAATTACTGGGATACATAGTGTCTGCAAATGGTATCGAAGTTGATCCCGCTAAGGTGAAGGCCATAATGGAGATGCCACCTCCTAAAAATTTGACTCAATTGAGATCCCTACAGGGCAAACTACAGTCTATTAGACGGTTCATTTCCCAACTGGCAGACAAGTGCCACCCATTCTCTCATCTGCTACACAAAAATGTACCCTTCAAATGGAACGAGTCATGTGAACAGGCATTTCAGCAACTAAAGGAATATCTCATGAAACCACCAGTATTAATGCCACCAATTCAGGGCAAGCCTCTATTACTGTATATCTCAGCTACACCAATGGCTCTGGGAGCTCTCCTTGCTCAACAGAACTATGATGGAAAAGAACAGGCTATCTACTACATCAGTCGAACACTCGTTGGATACGAGTTGCAATACACACCAATCGAAAGAGCATGTCTAGCTGTAGTCTTTGCTTCACAAAAATGGAGACATTACATGCTGTCACACTTTGTTAAACTGGTAGCAAAAATTGATCCACTAAAATACTTACTCAACAAGGCTGCCTTAATAGGAAGATTATCAAAATGGGTCATGCTTCTCAGCGAGTTCGAGATTGAATTTGTGGATAGAAAAGTGATAAAAGGACAAGTGCTTGCAGATCAACTAGCAGATGCACCTTTAGCGGATGACAACCCCCTGAGCTTTGAATTTCCAGATGAGTCTATCTTCCACGTCAACACAACAAACTAGAAAATGTACTTTGATGGCTCCTACTCTCAACAAGGATCGAGGGCAGGTATCTTATTAATCACACCTAATGGCGACACTATTCCAAAGTCATACAGATTAATGTTCCCTTGCACTAACAACGTAGCGGAATATGAGGCTCTGGTCATCGGTATCAAGCTAGCAGTTGAGTGGAACATCAAGGAACTTCAAGTCTATGGTGACTCACAACTGGTCATCAACCAAGTAAATGATGACTACCAAACAAAGGATGAGAAACTGATTCCTTACAAATGAATGGTAGATGACTTCAAGGAATATTTCGTCAAGATATCATTCGAACAAATACCAAGGATCAAGAATAAAGCTACAGACGCAATGGCCACGATCGCATCTCTCCTCGACATATCGAGTAATCAAACACGGTATGAGTTCTTAGTAGAGCCAGTCTCCTATCCTGCTTATGACACTCCAGATTCCCATATCATATGCCACATCGTAGGAGCTGATTCCCCTCTCTATGGTAAAATATTTGCCTATCTAAAAGAGAATACCCTCCCACCCGACCTCTCCCATAACCAGAAAAGAACCTTCATCCGGAAGGCATCCCGATATGCCATTGTCACTAACACCCTATATCGCTAAGGTCTCGATGGTACTCTCCTTAGGTGTCTAGATAGAGAGGAATATCAAACTGCTCTAAGTGAAATACACGACAAGATATGTGGGGCTCACTCTAGTGGCCTTACCCTAGCCAAGAAACTCATCCACATGGGATACTACTGGCCAACAATGGAACAAGACTCCTATCAGTTTGTAAAGAAGTGCAAAAAATGCCAAATCCACGGGAACCTGATACATGCACCAGTGCAGGAGCTACAGCCATTAACGACTCCTTGGCCTTTTTGTCAGTGGGGACTCGACTTAGTGGGCAAGATCCACCCTTCTTCCTCAAGCAGCCATAAATTCATTATCACTACCACAGAGTACTTCATGAAGTGGATTGAAGCCGTGCCTCTAGCCAACATCACAGGCAAACAGATTGCCTCCTTTATCCTAAACTATATCATTTATCGTTATGGTGTCCCTTCGTCCATTATCACGGATAACAGACAACCCTTCAAAAACCAAGATGTCAGGGAACTATGTGACAAATTCCATATCTAGCACCGCTTTTCAACCCCTACTACCCACAAGGTAACGACCAAGCTAAGGCATCAAATAAAACCATCCTGAAAATCCTAAAAAGGACTGTCAATGATGCTGGCCGTGATTGGCATGTCCAACTAAATCCCGCATTGTGGGCCTATCACACAAGCATCCGTACACCCACAGGTGCAACACCATACTCCCTAGTCTATGGATCTGAAGCTATCTTGCCCATTGAAGTCAAGATCCCATCCTTGCGAGTTTCATTAAAAGGCCTCATATCAGATGAAGAATACAGAGTAACCAGACTCCAAGAATTAGAGTTGCTCGAAGAGTGAAGGCAACAAGCCCTTAACCACTTGAAAGCATATCAACAACGCATGTCCAAAAGCTACAATCACAGAATAAGACCCTGGATATTCCAAGTCAGTGACCTAGTCCTAAGAGAAAATCCCAGAAATCAGCAAGACAGAGACAAGAAAGGAAAGTTTGAACCTAACTGGTTGGGTCCCTACGTCGTCATCACAGCTTATGGATCGGGGGCATATCAATTGGCTACATCTGAAGGTGAACTATTTGATGATCCTATCAATAGCATGCACTTTCGCAAGTTCTATACTTGAAAACCCCAATGTAAGGGAGTCCTGAAAAAATCCAAAAAAATTGAAAAAGTGATAAAAAATAGAACAAAAAAATTTTAAAAAAAAGAGAAAATAACAAAAAAATTGTCCTACAGTAAAAACCTGGCAAACAAGCGCCTAGGATAGGTACCATGGTGAAAACCTGGCAAACAGGCATCATGGTTACTTTTGGCTTCTCATGCAAATAAAAGGAAGTGGTGAAAACCTGGTAAATAGGCGCTATCTGCAACAAACCACTTCCTTCGTCTGTTCTGACTCCATACCTCTTGTGTCCTTCATATCATCCGTCTTGACCCAGTCCTTTGAATCATTGTCGAACTACGTCGCCTCTGAGTTATCATGTAGGCAAGGCCATTCTTAATGCGCCCCCGAGGCTCCTCTTCTCTCCACTCCACTGTCCCGTCGGTCCCATATCTAGTCCTTCTGTCAATCTGAGCCTGTGCTATTTCTGCACCACCTTGCTATCACCTAGGTCTTAGGTCCACTAGGGTTTACCCTGAACTACGTTGCCTCTGCGTCGTCACGTATGCAAGGCCATTTAGCAATGAGTGCTCGAGGCACTAGGTCAGTCCCTTAGGGTTCATCTCTCCATGTCTGTCTATCATCTCACTCCAAATAAGTCAATCCTTGTCTAAACTGGGGGTAGCTCCTCGACCTAGTTACGGATTTGGATTCTTGAGTGCCACTATTCTAAAAGGATACCAATAAGGATTGCGATACCTTTTACTAGGAAAGCAAGCATAACAAAAACAGGCTACCCAAAACCAAAAGTCTTGACACAAAGCATCAACCTGTCCAAAGCGCAGCACCATATCAAAGCACTCAAAATGATTTTGTATCAATTATGGCAAAAGACACATCTAATGCAAAGAAGTTTTGTCCACAGGTTAATTTACAAGGTCTTGAATTTTTGTCATTATGTCTTCCTATGCTACTCAAGGATGCCACAAGCTAGAGATGCTATGATGGAGGCATAATTTTTCTTTGTCTGCTACTTGTGGATTAAACTTTAGTAATGTGACGACTTATATCTAATGACATGATCAGCAAAATATCATCAAGGACTCTGAGGTCTAAACATGAAACGGGGCAATCCTTGTTTGTTAAAATGCAAGTACTTAGGTCATCTAGATTCAAGTGTGACTGGATGCTTGTATCAACTTGCTATATCAAAATCCAGGTAAGCGGTACTCAAGTCATCTCGGTCTAATTATACCTAGATGCTTGTATTTTCTTACCACATTTCAAAAAGCAAAAAAATACCAAAAAGTGCCCAATAATGAAATAAAAAGCCTTACAAAGATGACAAATCCACATCTGTATCCGTCTCATATCCAGCAAATCCGTATCATCCATGCCATAAATCAATCCTGCAGTATATCAAATGAAAGTCAGTATTTCTTCATCTCTTCTTCCTTCTATGTCATCACCTATGTCGATTGAGTACATTTGGACATCTCAAAAACATAGCATAGATGGCATATCACATCCAATGAGGTAGTCATTTACATGATTAAATCATCTGCATACATAAGTGCATTAGATCAATTTCCATACATTTTTTTAGGTCATCCACATACATGTGCATCCATATATCATATCCAAAGAAAATCAAAAACATAGGTCACATACATATAGAACTGTATAAATCATATCCATCCACATTAGCATTTGCATAAATCAAAATCATTCATTTAGTATGCATCACATATAACACATCACAAGATAAGCTGCATCCATAGGATATAAACATCAAAGCATCACATATATAGCCCATGCATATAGATCAGGAAACAACAACATCATCACATAAACATCAAACACATGTCCAAATATATAATATATCACAATCTCTGTCTCAGAGTCATGTCATAAATGTATACAACAATTGGTGATACATGTCTCAGAATAAAAGTACATATATCAGCTATCTCAGCCCTCTATCGCAAATGTGCTCTGATACAATCAAAACTGGTACAAGTATCCGGGTGTGCCTAACCCTACCGCCGGGGAACACTGCTCCCTATACTGGCCTCTCCTCTGTCTCCCCCTGTTTGCTGTGGGCCCCTGACCGAGCCTATAGACCGAGACCCACCTGCCCTCTGTAATGCCTCTGACTGGCTCCTGAAGCTAGGGGCACGATGCTCTACTGACACAGCTCCGTGATATAACCCTCTATAGTACTGAGCCTGTGCCTGGGATCTAGTAAGCTCACCCTACACCTGGACCACCTATGCCTGTGCCTGCTGCACCTGTGAAACCAAAAAACTACATGTCCCATCTGTGCCCATGGCCATCATAGTTGCATCTCTCTCTGCCCTCATAGCCCGCATGCTAGCTAAGGCTGCATCTCTCTCCCTCGTCAACTCTGATATCCGAGTCGCATCTGACTCTCTCCGTGACTCCGCAGCTCTCAGATGAACCCTCAACTACCTAATCTAGCTCTGTAGCGAAACCATAACTTGCTGATGCACATCAGGCTGTGGAACCTGCTCTGCCTGTGCTACCTACTATGCTAGCACTTGTCCCTGTATCAGCTATGCCACCTGTTGCGGCGGTAGCATCTGTCTCTATGCTACCTCTGGCTGAACTGGCCTCTAGACCTGTGCCTATCCAACTGCCTACTGGCCCACAAGTCCCTCTCTGACCCTCTACCTCTATCTCAGTCTCCCATCATCTCCCTAATCTCTCCTCCTCCTCCTCTGTCCTCTCCTCCTCCTACCTGCTACACCCTCCTCATCTGCATCCTCCTCATCAATACGAGGAGCCAACTCCCCTGGTCTTGAGTACCTCAGGAATGGACGCACCGCGAACCACTCCTCATAGTCTGGCGTCATGCCAGCATCTACTATGTCTCTCCTCATCGGCCAGGCTGCATAGGGAATCTGTTGAAAATTGGCCAATGCCTCCTCGTAAAATGCCACAGGACCCCACCTATACCTCTCTGCATGAGTCCAGGCAAAGCGTGCCTCGCCCTGTGGTCTACCTTGTACACAGCCAAACTGTCTCTGAACTCGGCTAACAATCTGTCACTCCAAAATATACCAAGTCCTACCAATAAGCCATCTCGTTTGGAAGCAATAAGGCAGCTCATCTGCCTCATCGTCCCATACCTCGCAGTCAATGTACGGCCGCCAGACAACTGCATCTACGCCATCAAAAGCATGCCTCTAGTACTCCAACTTCCCCAGCCTATGCTGGGAAATCACACCTGCATAGCCGTAACTATAGGGCTCACCCCTCTGCCTGTGAAAAATGCATATCGGTCGTGTGATTGTAATGTGCTCCCACAACCAAAACTGCAACAACGACGTACCCGCAGATAAACTGGCTCCTCTGTGATAAACCACCTGGTGCATGTCTCTGTATAAGTGTGCAAGCACACACACCCCCCACGCATACCAGGTCCTGTTTGTGATCATACTCTCCAGCACCCTCCCCCAGCCAATCGGGAAGCCGTACGCTCTCCTATCGGGGCATATCACGCCACCGATCAGTCTAGCCACTATACCCGGGAAGTAGTCATAACAGTCATGCATGTCCTGCCACGAAATCTCCTCCCCCACCAACTCTGGGCCATCAAAAACATGTCTGCACTCCTCTAAGCCGCCGTCCCGCTGCGACTCGTACTCAACCAGCTCTCCTTGAATCGGGAGGTGCAGAATCCGGTACACATCCTCGAGAGTAACCGCCATCTCCCCCATCGATAGATGGAAAGTACCATCCTCATTGTGGAAACGCTGCACCGCTGCCATCAACATAGCTCGGTTCATGCGAACCTTGGGCATGAAGCAAACATAGTGCAGTCCCATAGTGCCTAACACCTCGCGATCTATCTCGGTCAACATATACCGCTGCAACAACGGCAATGGGAACAACTCTCGTGACGTCAGGACGATCCGAATATCCTCCTGCAACCAAGCAAAGCATACTGTCAATCAAATCCAAATCCATATTGAAACCTACTCAAAGCAATCAAGCTATCCTATCATTGGCTTAACATATCAAATTAATCAAAACAACATATCATCTCTCGACTAGATTCTCGGCAATCTCAGAGATCGCTAAATCAATTGACGCATCGATCAGGATGCCAATTGGGTTAATTTTGTTAAGTCAACTGATTTTCCTAAGTGCAAATGCACCAATCCAGGTGGCAAATGCATCGTTTCATACCAAAAGTGTCACTTCACCATGAATGCGCCACTTTCTGACGCGTATGCGCCATTCTGGCACATGCGCCACTTCCTCTATCAAATGCACAATTTCGCAACAAATGTGCCATTTCAAGAATCACATGCGCAACACTAGCATATGCACCCATTCAAAACACATATGCGCAATTTCCAGATGCATGTGCCACTTAATAGCTCAAAAGCGCAGAAGTAATCAAATGCGCACATTCATGGCTCAAATGCGCAAAATAAACAAATGCGCCACTTTGAGGCGTGAATGTGCCATTCGGCAACACATGCGCCATTTCGGCGCACATATGCGCCAAACGGGAGTTTTTGTGCATCTGTCTCAGTTGGGTTCCCTAGCCATTAATTCGCATAAAAAACAACTTTTGTCAAGTTTTGAAGAAACACATACCGGGGGTCCTGCCTCCGCTGGCCGATCGAACCGTCGAATCCGCTCAAACCGGTGCTCCTCGCCCAGATATCCAACTGTCTGGCTGTCATACTCTCCTAATCTCTCTAGAGGACTAATCAACTATGGACAAGTGTACAAATGATTAGAACGTGTGGACCCAGCTCCTTTATATAGCAAGTGACCCATATCTGACTGCATGACCCTGTGGCTATTTCCCATGTCGTTTTCTCCGAACCATCTCCCGTTTTTCTCCATCCTATCCTGTTTTTCACCTTCTTCTTCGTGAGATTGTCCATCTCACGCCTTCTTCCCGTCCAATCTCCCGAGGGGGCATCCTGTCGTTAAATTTGTACCAGGGGCAAACTGGGGCATGTATCACTGTGGAAAATTCTTATTCTTTGAAACAACATGATAAAACACATTGCATCAAAGAGGGGCAAAATGTATACACCTAAAATTGACATGACTCTGCTTAAATAAATATTTTAAATATTTATTTCATCCTTCGTATGCTTCTATCAATAAATAAATAAATTTATTTATTTATGTGGTTCACTTCCTCTTATTTAATTAAATAAACACATTTATTTAATTAATTAAAATCACTTACACTAACTTCATTCTTCTAAAATAATTAAATAATTTTAATTATTTAATTAAAATCTCTTATTCTTCCAAATTTAAATACAATGCAAATTTTATTTAAATAAAATCAAAAATCCTCACAAAAATAAAATATATTTTTTTATTCCTCTCAATTATCTGTAAAATAATTAAATAAATTCATTTATTTAATTATGCTTTCTATCTCTTCGAAAAATCATTCTTATCTTCCAAAAATAACCTTCCTCTTGTCACACAAAAGCAAAACTCTGAGTTACAAAAGAAAAATCAGTTTTAAAACATCTTTAAAGCAAATCTTCTCTTAAATTAGAAAAATAAATTCTATTTTAAGAAAATCAAATCTTATCCTCATCAAGAGAGGAGTTAACTCAACTAAGCTGCTTCTGGAATGACATGTGTCCTTCTTCTATTGGATGCATGTTCCTCAACAATCCTCCTCCGTTGATTCCTTCTTTTCTTCTCAACCATTGATCTTCCCTCACTCTCTCCTATAAATACAACCTTCTTCTCTTCATTTCATATCTAGATTTTGTGTAAACTTATGCTGCAGAGATATCAGCGCGCCTTTGGCACCCCTACTCCCATTTAAGCATTCTCATTCATACTCCATTTCTGTATTTGAAGCTCATCTTTGAATACATAAGTATCATAGCCATTCTTCCTTTGTCATCTTTAACAAGCAAGCAAGCAACTAGCTTCTGAGGGCTTCACAATCAAGATCAAAGAAAGATAGGCGAACTACAGAAGGTGAAAGGTAAAGGTCCAAGGTATCATTTGTTATTTGTTTGTTAACCTTCTTTTATCTTCATATTCTGTAGATGTTTGGGTTTTATTATTCATTGATTTGATTAACCTGTTTTCCCCCTCACAATATATATATATATATATATATATATATATATATATATATATATATATATATATATATATATATATATATATATATATATATATATATATATTTATGGAGATATGTTGGTGCCGAATAATTCTTTGTTGTTTTAGTGTCATGATCTGTATGTGATACTCTACCTATATTATTCTTTGTGTTTTTCTATTATTCTCTAACTACTTGACCGGGGTATAAACTAACCGCAAAGACTTGGCTAAGGACCAGATCTCCGGACTGGTATCCCTCCCCTTTTCTTCCCAACAAGCAGAATGGAGAGATTATCCTGAAAGAGAGAAAACACGAGACAACTGTAGGAGAATTTTGATAATACTCACATTACTCTCACCGACTACTCGAGACAGGAGAGGAGAACTGTATATATAGCACATAATGGACAAAAACATCAAAGAGGTGTAATAACTCCAACTACACAAAATAGGCATGATTTTTACCTACTTGGTAAATGCCAAAATACATGGTTATACCTACTTAGATAAAAACAAACAAAAAGTTATGAGAGGTGGCATAAAAATCCAAAACAGGGTGTGAAACTCAACTACACATGTGTGGGTGAGAGTGACACATGTAACTAATGGATTTAGCCATGTGGCCTCATAATAACCAAGTTTAATATAACCTTTAAGAAAGCTTAATGATATGTAGTAAAAATAAATATCCCCTAAGGAAAATAAAAAACATACACTATTTTGTTTTAGCCACTTCTTGATGCATTCTACTACCTACTTTGTAACATCATCTAGTGGTGTCACTTATCACTCTACCCAATCAACTAGAGGGATGGATTTCCTGAAGATTCCATCACTATTGTACACATTATGAAGGACCTTTCCATCATCTAAAATTTGGTTTGGTACTTTTTCAATTCCATATGCTTTCATTTGGAAAGTATTTAATATAGAGTACCTCCTCTTTCTTACATCATGCTCATCGCTATAGTCTACCTAAAAATATTCAAGCTAGAGTATATGCCTCATATGTGATCCTACAATTTTCTCCATATTTCCCAAGGGGTCAAGGCTAGCCTGTTATTTTGAAAAGAAATTATATCTTTGAATTTCAAAGTCTAATCCTTTAGATTCTGAGAAGCAACATAGGCGCTAGCCCTATGCTTTTCTCCTAAACCCTTATGTGCTTCACATAGTTCCTTCGTAAGTTCTAAGGGGATGATCTTGTCACTAGGGTACTTAGGTAATTTGTATGGAGATCTAGTGAATATTCCTATTTTGATGTAAGAGAACTTTGGAAACTAGATTAACCAACTACCATACTAAGCGACAACCTTTGAGGCTTCTACTAATAGCCTTTGGATTAGGTCTCCTTCCATGGTTCTAATTAGATAGAATAAAAATACATCATTAACCCTTTTATAATTTCTCATACTTTCCTTTAGGGTTAGTTGTGGATATAAATCATAGAATTTTTACATTGTCCTATAACTATCCCAATGGAGCCAACTCTTGTTCTTGGCCAGGGTAAATTTCTCTCCTTTCCATTGCATACACCAATTAGGATGTCATGAAGAATCTCTTGGTGTCTTTGTACATGAGGAAAAGTTACAATTCTACTAAGAGGTATTAGTCAAATGAACTTTTCACTACAACCACATTAGGATTGTTTTAATTTTCTACTGTGTACTGTTGTTCAACAAAATAATATCTACAATCCTTAAAGTGCTACAAATGAATATAATGGATTGTACTAACTTGCTATAAAAATGGAAAGAAAATTGATGAAGTGTTGAATATAGAAAAACTGTCCAGAAATGAAACTAAAGATTTTAATCATAAAGTCAAAAAGAGGGAAATGAGGAGAACCTAATACCAGACAAAGGAGGTCACTACTTGGGACATCAGCATGTCACGTGGATGTTTGTGCATTGTGTTGTAGTCTAAAAAGTGTGAAAATTAAAAATGTCAACTCTGTTTCACTTTATTCCACTCAACCTATAGAATGGAAGATAAAGACAACTACCAGTAGCTTCTAGCTGATGAAAATAAACTGAAATTAAAAAGATATTTTCACTATTGCTTGAAAGGAATAAATAAAATAATCGAGACAACAGAAGGTCTACAAAACTAGTGTGTGGTTGAAATATTCTCCTTTAAATCCAAAACCCTACAAGAAAAACCAAGGTTGGGGTTGTTTGGGGGTTTTCCTTTAGGTCAAACCCTTGTTTTGGTATTTCTATCTCCATAGACAACCAATGTTGAAAAAGATTTTAAAAAGTGTGTTCTATTATCTTCTATGTGCATCTAAGTCTCAGTAGTGACTAATAGTGTAAATGAACAATATGAAACTAATCTATACTCAAATAAGAGCAAACTAGTGTGTTATTAGAAGGAAAGGAAATGAGGTAACCCATAAATTGCCACAAGTACACAAATGAATTACACAAAGTGAATAAAGAAAGAGAGTAAGATGGAACTCAATCACCTTTAAAATGAAGATGCAAACTACCCAATTGGAAATGGAGCCTAGGGAAGAGTCCAGTAGCAAGTAGTGGTTCTAAGAAACCCCACAAAGATATTTAGATACACAAGGAAGTCACCTAATCTTGAATACTAGAAATAAAATTTGTTGTATGTTGTTAGAGAGCCAATAAAGTTGCCAAGAATGCTAATACTATTGTTGCAAAAATGTGATAGATTGTTGGAACTAATAATGGAGATGAAGCCTTGTTTCATAATAGATTGCAAGAGAGACACCATAAATTATTCAAAATGAACAAATTGGAGGGAAAAAAGGGAGGGTTGGTCAAAGAAAGTTGTTTGAAGGTGCAGAGGCATTACATAGAATCTCTCACAATGAAAGAGGTAGTAACACTAAAAAAATGGTCACTTGGTGCCACATAGGCTCGAGACACTAGCATTTTGCACAAATGTTCATGCTAAGTGCTAGTGTCCAAGTGACATCAACTTCTGATTTCACAGAACAGCTTAGGATAGCAAATGAATTAAGACACTTAAACAAAATTTGAGAAAAATAAGTACAAAGGATAGAACATAACACCAACACAACATTTGTAGGTTAGGAAAAAGGCTAGGGTAGGGTTTAAATGATCCCTAAAACATGCTAGGGGAACAGACATCAAAATAAACAAAAAACCATCTCAAATGAGGTAAAGTTTCTCACCATTATGATAGTCAAATTCAACCTTCAAGTTGTGCTCTAGTAATTGAATTACTAATAAGAGGCTTCTTGTGAGCCCTCCAACATATAAAACCTTTGTAAGTCGACAATTGTGAGCCTTGAGTGATAATGAAATATCCCTAATACCTTGTACTTCATAGGATGTATCATCACCAAGATAAACTTGCCGATATGAAGTTGATGGGGTGAGGTTGTAGAACCACTCTTGTTCTCCCATCATGTGTCTAGATGCACCAGAATCAACATACAAGATAAGACTGTCAAAAGTAGAATCTTAAGTCTCTACGACATATAAAAATCTTCTCCATCAAATTCATCTACGGAAGCAACATTCCATGTTGCTTGTTATATTTTTTCTACCAACTAGGATGTTTCTTCTTATCCACCTATGAATACTTTGGTGGTTTTTTCTAGCTAGATTCACTATTGGCAAAGGAATTCTACCAACATTCCTGGAAATTATGTCCCTTCTTCCCACAAGTGAGACACTTCTTTTTCTGTGTAGATGAATTTTCTTGTTTAGATTTGGATGAACCTGATGGACCATTCTAACATTCAGGTTACTTTCCCTTCTGCTAAGATGTAAGGACCTAATTGTCTAGGGAGTCTAAGATCTTGCCATGAATTGTCTCTTCTTGTTGAAAAAAATTCACCAACTCCTCAAAAGATGGTTTTCTACTATCCACACTAAGACATGTGACAAACACTCAAAAGGTAGGGGTAATGCTCTCAACACAATGGGTACAAGAGGTAATCTAACACAAGTTCCCTTAACATTTGCAATGATGTCCTATTTTTTTCAACTCTTCTACAAAGTTCTTTAATTTTTTACCATTTTGTATTTCAATACAATATAGTTGATGCTACAAATGAAGAATTTGATTCTAATTTTTGAATTCATATATTATCTTGAGGTGATCCAAGCCTCTTTAGTAGTTGTGGCTATTTGGATGTGAGGTTGAACCTCATCAAAAACACCAAACAAGCCTTTTGTTTGGCTTTATCATACTAGTTCTACTCAACTCCATCTTGTGTAGGTCTAGTGATTCTTCCAGAAAATATATTCCACAGATCTTTAAACTCAAGTTGAGTTTGTACCTTGGTTTCTAAGCTGCATAAGTATCACCTCTCAATAGCTAAGAGTTAGGAGGCATTATTTTTGAAGCATTGAAAGTTATTTTATAAGATGTGGGGGTCCTTATCTCTCCAAAAAGAAATTTTCACCCTTATTCCTCTTTGATGATTTATAGTTGTAGAGCTTGGATGTGATTTTTCTACTCAACTCTAGCTTGTGTAGGCCTAGCGATTCTTCCAAAAACTATATCCCACAAATTTTTAAACTCAAGTTGAGTTTGTACCTTGGTTTCTAACCTGCATAATTATCACCTCTCAATAGCTAAGAGTTAGGAAGCATTATTTTTTAAGCATTGGATGTTATTTTATAAGATGTGGGAGGTCCTTATCTATCCAAAAAGAAATTTTCACCCTTATTCCTCCTCGATGATTTATAGGGTTGAGGCCATAGACGTTGTTGTTGCAGCTATTTTATGCGTTAAATACATTAAATCAACATACAACATTACCTGTAAATGTGAATTAGAGACACCATTTATATTGAATTTTGTGATTGTTGTTATAAAATGTAACAAAAGAATGGCTTTTTTAATTTTTACTACAAAATGTATTTTTTTTAATTGTATTTTTCTTAAAAAAAATTTAGGTTCAAAAAAAGAAAATTAATATAATTTTCTTTATTTTCTTTTATCTATATTATTTATGCACTTTTTTTTTATTTTAAACTTCTAAGAAAAAAGAATTTTAAAAAATATTTGATTTCATTTTTAAAATGTTTTCAACCTAAAGTTTTTTTTTAATGTCTTGAAATTTGCCCTTATATATCCATAAGAAACCTTTGAAAGTGGGATTAAAAAAAATGCACCTTTATGAACTTCACGGGTTTGAAGACTTGACTGTTGCCAAATTGTGAAACAACGTCTTCTTCATGTTTTCTTAGCGATTTTTTGAACACGTGATTTAGCATTTCATGAGTCTTTTAGGCTGTTATTTTCTTGTGATCTGTGATTATTATCTCACATGATTCAAGGTTTGGCAACTTTTATTCCACACAATTCAGGGTTTGACACACATTTTTGTCTATGTTGGAATTTTGAAGCCCAATCATCATAACCATTACCTTTCTCTTTGGTCTTCATTTTCTTTAGCCTTTTCACATTCCCTTCAAAGGCTTATTCAAGATTATCATGGACATTGTAATGTAGTGTATTTCTAAAGTAGGTTGTTGATGTATGTGTATCAGAACAGAGTTAAAGATAAATGAGATTCTCCTACTTCTTGTGGATGTAGGGCCATTTGGTGAACCACGTTAAAAACTGTGTTCTTGTTCTGTGTTTGTGTTTTTTCATTGTGTTTAATTGATCATTTATTTATCTGCACTTATAATCAACAATTGGCATCAGAGCTCGGTGAAGAAGCTAATTAGGAAATTGTGATAACTTCTGGTGAAATGGAGGAAATAGATAAATGGAAGATTGAGAAATTTTCTAAGTAGAATTTTGGATTGTGGAAGGTGCAGATGGAGTCGCTACTGATTAGACGAGATCTCTCACTCACCCTGGAAGGAAAAGCCAAGAATCCAACCAAGATGGATGATGAAGAGTGGGACTAGAGATTGGACAAGAAAGCAAGAGCAACTATTATCTTGTCACTATCCAGCAACATCCTTTTCAATGTTACAGTGGAAAAGACTTCAAAGGCATTATGGGACAAACTCAATGATATGTATGAGATGGCTTCATCTTTGAACAAATTTTATCTCATGAAGAAGTTATACAATCTGAAAATGAAAGGAGGTATCATTTCCAATCACTTGAATGAATTCAACACTCTAATCAGCCAATTGATTTCTGTAAACATTAATTTGGATGATGAAATCAAAGCTATTATATTATTGTGTTCTCTTTCAAATAGTTGGGAAGGAGTAGTAATGGCCATCAGCACCTTGGTTTTCAGAAAATCTAAACTCAAATTTGACGATGTCACTGGAACTCTTCTTAGCGAATATATGTGAAGGAAAAATCAAGGAACCACATCCGGTGATGCCTTGATTTTTGGCAATAGAGGTAGATAACAAGACAGAGGCAAAAATAACAATCAAAGGAGGTCAAAATCTGCAAAAATATCAATGTCTAGGGGGAGAAATGGAGGTTGATGGTTTTGTGGTAAAGGTCATACCAAAAAGAATTGTTGGTCTTATAAAAAGGTATAGAATCAATCAAAGGACAATGAAGTGAACACCACATATTAATCAAATCAAGATGGTCTAGTCTTGTCAACAAGTGAAACTACATTGTGTTCATGGGTGTTGGATTCCAATGCATCATTTCACGCAACCTCATGCCGAGAAACCTTCCAAAACTATCAAGAAGGAAAATTTGGTAAAGTTTATCTTAGGGATAACAAAGCATGTGATATCATTGGCAAAGGTGATGCAATGTTGAAGTTGAAGAATGGAAATAAATGGCTATTGCATGATGTAAGACATGTTCCTAAATTGAGAAAGAATACGATTTCAGCTGGACAACTTGATGCACAAGGATGTAGCTTCACTTTTTCATCAAATTCTTGGAAGGTGACAAAAGGGGCATTAGTGGTTGCAAGAGGGAGCAAATTGGGCACTTTATATGTGCTAGATAGTCCCACTGAAGTGGGAGCAACGATGGTTGTTGTGGACAACAAAGCAGGACTATGGCATAGAAGGCTCGAGCATATGAGCAAGAAGGGACTCAAAATCTTGCTCAATAGGGATCATCTTCTGGGGTTAAAATCTGTTGATTTGGACCTATGTGAGCATTGTCTATATGGAAAACAGAGGGAGATTAGTTTCTCAAAGATCGAGCATGACAAAAAGACAAGGCCTTTGAAGCTCATGCACTTGGACGTGTTAGGTCCTATAGAGGTAACCTCTTATGGAGGAGAAAAGTATTTTGTCACTTTTCTTGATGATTGTACTCGAAAAGCGTGAGTTTATATGCTCAATAAGAAATCAAAAGTTTTTACCAAATTCAAGATTTTTAAATCTATTGTTGAGAATCAAACCGAGAACAAAATTAAATGTTTGAAAACCGATAATGGGGGGAGTTTTGTTCTTTGGATTTTGATAGTTATTGTGTAGATAATGGCATTCAACACATTAAGATTGTACCATTCACCCCACAAGAGAATGGTGCAGTTGAGAGGTTGAATCGAATGATTCTTCAAAGGGCTCAGAGTATGCTCTCAAATGTCAGTTTGGGCAAGGAATTATGGGCAGGGGTAGTTAACACAACAGTGTATTTGATAAATCGAAGTCCTTCATCTCAATTAGATTTTGATACTCCAGAGGAGAGATGGCTGGGAAGATGAATTTCCTATAATCATCTGCGGGGTTTCGGCTACGAAGCTTTCATTCACATTCCCAAGGAGAAGCGAATGAAATTGGATTTCAAATCTGAATGGTGTATCTTCATTGGGTATGGAGAAGATCAATATGGCTTTCGATTGTGGAATCTGATTACAAATAAATTAGTTCATAGCAAAGATGTTATCTTTAATGAAAAGGTGTTCCCAGGTCTGCAAGAACAAGGGACACAAGTTAAAAAGTATGTGCTTATTGACATTAACAATGGTAGTTATATATTTCCTCTACCTTAGAATTCATCTTCCACTTAGTCACAAGGTTTAAATCTGCCATCTACTTCATGTTTAGGTATACAACAGTCACCTTCAAATGTGCCTCATAACCTGGACCAAAGTGTTGCAACAAGATTGATGCTGCAAGGTGAATCAGAGATACCTCCTTATGCACCATCCACCTCCTTATGTCATACAATGCAGCATGTGGATGCCTCTTAGCATATTTTGGATAGACAACAAGTTTCGAATATGAGTATGCCAAGTTTAGTGTCCAACAACTCCTCTAGTTGTCTGCAACCACATGTGAACTCAACATTGCCTCTTAATGTTACACAACATTCATCTACTATCAAGAAAAATGCAACGCAGTCTTTGACAAATTCAATGCTTCCTTTTGATATTTCAACACATTCTTCCTTGCAAACTCCAACACTGTCCTCCTCTATGCATACACCACCACATGTTTTTTCAACGCAACCTATGGTGTCTTCAAACCTTAATAACCAGCATTCAAATTCAATGATGCCTCTGGTAATCCCACACAGCCTATGTAGGATGTTAGGAGTGTGCAAAATTTGGCACTGACAAATTTAAGAAGTATGGCATCAGGAAATTTGAGGAATTCATTAATAGAAACTCCAACACAGGGCAATTTGCTTGAACAAAGCACTCTACAAGAAAAGGGTAATTTGATGGAACAAGCCCCTCAACTACGGAGATCTACCTAGGAGCACTGACCTGTGGATAAATTTGAGGATTATGAATTGTTGATTTCTGATTTAGCAGAGCCAACCACTTTCAAAGAAGCCTGCAACAATGTTAATCGTGAGAAATGGTTGGAGGCAATGCAAGATGAAATGCATTCACTCATGGCCAATCATACATGGGATTTGGTCAAGCTTCCACCAAATCAAAGAGCCTTAAAGAATCGATGGGTGTACAAATTGAAAGAGGAAGAAGGAGGTAGAAAACCTTATCAAGCTAGATTGGTGGTGAACGGATACGATCAGCAAAAAGGAATCGATTTCAATGAAATCTTCTCACCGGTTGTGAAGATGACCACCATTAGAGTGGTTTTGGGATTGACAGTGGTGTATGATCTTGAGTTAGAACAACTTGATGTGAAGACTGCATTTCTTCATGGCGACATTGACAAGGAGTTGCATATGCATCAGCCTGAAGGCTTTGAGCAACAAGGTCAAGAAGATTTGTATTGCCATTTGAGGAGAAGTTTGTATGGGCTCAAACAAGCCCCACGACAATGGTATCTCAAGTTTGAATCTTTCATGGTTGAGCCACATTTCACACGCTACGAATCTGATCCATGTGTCTACTGCAAGGTATTGGATAACGGTGAGTTTGTTTTATTGCTGCTTTATGTTGATGATATGCTAGTTACTAGCACTAGCATGAGAGTTGTTTGTGATTTGAAGCAACAGTTAGCTCAAAAGTTTGCAATGAAGGACTTAGGGGCAGCAAAGAGGATACTTGGTATGACCATAATCTAAGACATACATAAGAGGGAAATTAGATTGTCACAAGAAAAGTATGTTGACAAAGTCTTGGACAAATTCCACATGAAGGATGCTAAGCCGGTGAGTACTCCACCTGTTGATCATTTTCATTTGTCATCTGAAATGTGTCCAAAAACACCTCAAGAGCATGAAAATATGAAGGGTATTCCATATTTATCAGCTATTGGGAGTCTCATGTATGCCATGGTTTGTACTCAATCAGATATTTCCCATGTAGTGGGAGTAGTAAGCAGATTCATGAGTAATCTGGGTAAAACTCATTGGGAAGCGATGAAGTGGATATTAAGGTACTTAAAAGGCACTTCAGATTATGTTTTGTGTTTTGGAGGGAGAGATATACAGCTGTAAGGTTAGGTTGATTCTGATATGGCCAGAGATTTAGACAAACGAAGGTCAACAATAGGTTATGTTTTCACATTCGTTGGGGCAACGATTAGTTGGGTTTCAAGTTTGTAGTAGGTGGTTGCACTCTCCACTACCGAGGTTGAATATATTGCTTTCACTGAAGGTGTGAAGGAGATGATTTGGTTGCAGTGACTATTGGGTGAGTTGGGATTCAAGCAACATGTTTTCACTCTTTTTTGTGATAGCAACAACGCTATTCATTTGGCAAAGAACTCAGCCTTTCATAATCAGACCAAGCATATTGAGTTGCGGTATCACTTCATCCAAACTATACTTGAAGAGGGCAAATTGAAAGTGGAGAAAATTGATACAAAGGTGAATCCGGCTGATGCATTGATGAAGATAGTACCAAAAGAGAAGTTTGAGTTTTGTAGGACTTCTCTCAGTATTGTCAAGAAGTGACAATAAGCCTGAAGTGGGGGATATCTCTGAGCTACCTTCTTGCAGCAGTTATTAGACTTCAAGTAGGAGATTCTTGGAATTTTGAAGCCCAGTCGTCATAATCGTTGCTTTTTTCTTTGGTCTTCCTTTTTCTTTGGTCTTCCTTTTCTTTAGCCTTTTCACATTCCCTTCGAAGGCTTGTTCAAGATTATCATGGACATTGTAATGTAGTGTATTGCTGAAGTAAGTTGCTACTGATGTATGTGTATCAGAACAAAGTTAAAGATAAATGAGATTCCCCTGCTTCCTGTGGATGTAGCCATTTGGTGAACCACGTTAAAAACTGTGTTCTTGTTCTATGTTTGTGTTTTTGCATTGTGTGTTTAATTGATCATTTATTTATCCACATTTTATAATCAGCAGTCTGCACATGCATTTTTTTAAATACCAATGTATTTCCTATCGCGATTTCTTGTTACAAAGCTTGGATGCAAGTTTTATGTGAGCTTTGTCTTCATGCTAGTTTTCTCGTGGCTTTCTTCTCAGACCACATGATATTTTTGAGTGATGCAATTCCTTCTGCATGAGTTCCTTATTTGAAGAGGAGAGGGTAGTTAGAGTGGTAGATTACCTATGTAGGATCCATAACAAAATAAAGAGGATCAACAGTGAAATGGAGAGCAGCCAAGAGTAATAGGGTGGCTACTTTGTTTCTTTGTTTAATGCAGCCTGTTTTGTCTCTGGGTCCCATAGACTATGGTCTCGTGGAGTCATTAAAAACTTTCATTCATTCATTCACGCTTTAGATGGCCTCAAAATGCAACTTTCCCCCACTCTAATTCACAGGATTTTCAACCTTTGGCTTCACACACTCAAGCACATGGATTATATATACTTTGATACCAAATTGAATTCCAAGGAAGCAATGAATAGTTTATTATTGAGAGGAGGCAACATTATATATAATTATATACAAGTGAATAATTAGTTTCAAGGTGAAAACCCATCTACTAACATCAAAACTACTTTATATGTTAACATATGAATATAATGATGTAATATTATAATATTCTAACAATAAATTTAGGGTAATTATTATAAAATGGGCTTCATAAATGTTTAATAAAATGGGCTTTATGACTGTTTTATCATTTTTTGAAACAATATATTATCACCTTATTGTACCATCCTAATCAAAATTGATTATCAAGTTATTATTCTTTGTTCTATCAAATCAATAAAAAGTTTTTATTTATAAAATGGGCTTCATAAATGTTTAATAAAATGGGCTTTATAAATGTTTTATCATTTTTTGAAACAATATATTACCAACTTAGTGTACCATCCTAATCAAAATCGATTATCAAGTTATTATTCTTTGTTCTATCAAATCAATAAAAAGTTTTTTTTTTATTTATTTTATTTTTCTTAATGTTAACAAACAAAAGATACATATTATTTAACTAAAAAAGATAAAAATATCATTTATCTTAAAAATTATTGACTAAATACTCTAGACTCTTAAAAACTATTGGCTCAATATTTTGGCTCTTATTCCAACCTTCACATAAAAAAGTTATTAAATGCTCAATATTTTAGCTCTTATTCCAACCTTCACATGAGAAAGTTATTTAATTGATTTGAGTATTAATTGGTCACATATATACATAAATACACACTATAATAAACGTCGTCTAATTTCCATGCATGTTAGGCGGGTCCCTTTATTTTAAATAGTGGCTACTCTTATTTTTTTTTTAAATAGTCCTTACAATTCTATGCCCCAAGTTATCACTTTTCCATATTAAAAAAGTTTTATTCCTTTTTAAATAAAGCCATATCAATTTTTTTTTTAAATTTATTTTTAGTTGAAAAGTTATTTTTGTTTTATTTATTTAAAGAGTTATTTTATTTGACTTTAGAATTATTTAAGAATTATATTATTTTATTTGTATTGTTTACTATTTTTATTTATTTAAAAGTTAATTAGATTTGTTTTTAATTTTATTTTATTTTTTATTTTATTTTTTTGCTAAGCTTATTTACCTTTGGGGGATGCTCCCTTTGTATTTATAACCAAAAAAGTAACAGTAATACATCCAACATTTCCAATTTTAACAATATCTCTGTGACCATCCAAACGCAATACCCCTAACTTCTACCCTTATATATTGTCCATTCACATAGTTTTTTCTGAAATATTTACAGACATATATATAAACTACATATGGAAATAACCTAACTAACTTAGCTTACTGAATTATCCAAACCCCTCCCTCCTCTTTATCCTCTGCTTGGACCACCTCAAATTCGAGCCTTTTTAAAACTTTCCCTACAATTTTCGACTCCCAATTGTTGACAATGCCTCCAGACCCTTATTTTCTTATATTTTTAAATATATAATATTTATTAATTTCTAATTAGAATTTAAAAAATTTAATATAGTATTAATAATTTTAAAAAATTATAGTGTTAATAATTATATACCTTTTGTTTTATAAAATCAATAAATTATTTATATTTTTTCAATTATTAAAGTTGAAAGCAATTTTAAATAATTTAATATAGTATATAATTTATATTAAATTATTTTATTTTACTTCAAAACTATATAAATATTATTTCAATTTTTTTTTAAATTGTTTTTATTTGAAGAGTTATTCTTGTTTTATTTATTTAAAGAGTTATTTTATTTCACTTTATAATCATCTAAGAATTATTTTATTTTATTTGTATTGTTTTTGTTTAAGAGTTGTTTTGTTAGTTCAATTTGTTTTTAATTTTAATTTTATTTTCTTATATTTGTTAAATATACAATATATATTAATTTCTAATTAGAATTTAAAATTTTATATTGTTAATAATAATATATGTTTTGTTTTGTAAAATCAATAATTTATTTAGAGTTTTTCAATTATTAAAATGTTTAAAATTTTATAATTGGTATAATAGTTTAAATACTGCACCAAATATTTGAGTCTTCATTACCTTAATAAAATCGTCCTACAATTTTTAGATAGCTTCCAAAATCACATTTGCAATTCAAGCCTTACTGATCAAACCCATTGAAGTTTCAATTCATATCCATGCTATTCCAAAGTGTTGAGCAAGCTATAGTGTTTCTTGTAAGCACTTCTTTGTGTCAAGAATATGACATAGTATATTATATCAACAAGAAGTAGAAAATATTACAATTCTCATATACACAAACTCAATTCCAACTTTGTTGAGAATCTTTTGATACTGAATTGTTATCCAACCTTCCTCTAAATTGCTATGCCATTGCTCCTCTATGGACTACTACAATACTTCAAAACCAAGTACTCACCACTACATGGCACTTCTCAACCTTTTTTGATTTAAATAAAATATATTCCCGTGAATGTCTTTGATTTTATAAAATCATTAATTCTCTTCTTGTACTCGTGGGAGCGTTAATGATTTTAATGTAAAATCATTAACTTTGATATTGCTTGCAGGCCCTGCCAATGTCATATCAGTGTAGTATTCACTCAATGGCGCAGTCCATTTCCAAAACATTACTGACATCTCTGAGAGTGTGCGGCATTCGTTGATTGGAGAGTGGCGTGGATCATCGGATGGATTGGGTGATGGGTTGTGGGCCTGACAACTTTCATTCATGGGCCAATGGCGCACCAATTTTTCTAACAATCCACTAACAAAATTACTATTGCAGCAGTCGTTAGATGGCTTCTAATCTGACGATTTAGAAATTGCTTGGCATTGCTATTGTTTTCTTGTTTATGAGCTCCCCTATTCCTCATGTTGCCACCTTTGTGCTGTGCAATACATACATTTGCTACACCCCTTTGCTCATGTCTCTCACGATATTCATTGGCTGGACTGCCCAGTCTTATTTAAATCTTGTGCTAGCTTTGTTTAAACTCTGCACAGCTTCTTCCTTGTTTTATGTTGTTAATGTTGCTCCATATACCTGCGCCATGGTTAGCCATGCTTGTGCAATGCCTTAGAAAGGCTGTGTAACCTTTCTATATGCCATGTTGGCATTCCCACATGCCATGCAGCATCATGGATACTTGATCCAATTCCCACCATTTTGCTTACTATTTGTGCTTGTTCACAGGCTGCGCCATGTATTTGGTTTGTTCAAACATTCTTATCATGCTAGAATCCATACTCTACGTATACATTGGGTTTAGTGATTTACCCCTTCGTTATAGGAGGTCTACATAAAGACTTGGTGAATATCATTGTAAGGGATACGATGAATACAATATTGTGTTTGGTATCTTTTGGAGATATAGTATGGAGTGGCTTCTTCCATAAGGAATATTGTATGGTGTTAGCCTACTTAAGAGTTTATTGTATTTCTGCATACATTGGATATCAGGGCATCTTGGCCCACGAACATCTCTTGTATTATATGAGATCTATCTTCTACATTATCTTGTTGCCATTATTACGTGTAGATCTTATCAATGTTGAAAATCTGCCATTGGAGACAACCAGAGTTCAAGAACCACTATAGAAATGCTAAGTAATTGATCACGCACCAATGCTTCCACTTTGAGAAAACTCCAAACGACCTCCTTGAACCAAGCACAAAGCATGCATGCAAATCTATAACTATCTTGCATCCAAAACCCCACAAGAATCACAATCTAAAAAATAGTCTCTTAAAAATCTACAAAACCACATTTAGTTAATAGTGAAATTTGCAAAACCGTCCATGTCACAGACATGCATGCAAATCTAGAAGACCCACAAGTCTAATAGCACTAAAATGGTTAAATCAGAACCATGGAAAATACATAGATAAGCAAAGTTGTAGGTCTTGAATGGAAAATATACAAAACCCATAGATCCAATCAACATGAATTTGAAACATACAAGTACAATCATCCAACAAGACCAAAAAATTATCCAAGAACTTCAAGCCACTAGAAGGCCAATCCCACAACACCACTATGTACATGGATATGAAGGAACTAGGCTGTTACAGGAGCTTCTAGGTGATCCAATGACCAACTCCACAACCTACATACATTTAAGGGATAATAAATCAGTGTTTTCCAATGCCAAGGGCTAAAATCAAGCACCCAATGTAAGCACACCAATCAATAGTCTAGATAACCAATGTGTTTCCATGTTACTAGGGAGATAAAAATAAACACTCAACATAAGCACTTTGCTACATGTTACCATATAATGGAAGAACTTAACACCATGCTAAAGAGTTGTTCCATACTATCAAACAAGAGCTGAAGCCAACACACTGCAACATGCTACCACATGACCAACTCCATTTTGCTCCACCTTCACCATTATTCAAGTGCCTGCAATAAATTATAACTTGAAAAATAATATCAACTACAAGACTTTCACTCGAACAAAGGATTAATAATTGGTCAATTCATTCATATAGATTCCCACAAGCTTGTCAAGCCAAGAAATCAAAAAAGGAGGGATACCTAAAACCAAATCACCATGGATCCATCATATGAAATAACATGCAAGCACATGCAACCAACATGCAAGTACATGCAACTCATATGCAACCAACAGAACCAACTCAACTTTGATACCAATTGTTAAGAAAATACCATGTAGAACCCTCCAATACCTTAATATAACTTACTAAACAAAAATATTGATGCAAGTGCAAACAAATTATACCCATAAAATAGAAACAAGATAGAATCATTTCCTATATTAACCTTTAGAGAAAAGAAATATAGATCTCGGGTCTATTAAAATTTTAGCAGCATAATGGAAGTAAAATAACACTTTAGAAACAAGATTGAGGGAAGAACAGAAGAAGCATAAACAGAAGAGAAGAGATATTGGTATATGTAAGAAAACCCTTTTAGGTAAAAACCCCACCCTCCAAAGCACCAAACCAATGTATTACTTGTTGGTGTGAATAAGTCTATTAGCTATCCAATTCCCTTTTGTGTCTTGTTCCCACCTTGTTGGTTAAGTTTACTTAGGGCATTTGTACTTTCCTAGTTTGGTAGGGATGTTGTGTGACTCCATCTCCTATTATCCTACATTAATTGTACATTTGTTTCTATTGGTGGTGTATCCTATATATACCCACCTCTTGCTCTCAATGAAAAACCCATACTCTCTTGTATGCACATTGCATCATTTCTATAGATTATTGTTAAATTCTATCATGTTAATCTTCTTATCTTTTTGTGACTAGATCTTAGGCATCTTAATATTGGGATAGCTACTTCTATAGCTAAATCTAACATTATTTAACAACAAAAATAGTTACAATACATTTGCAAGCGCAAAACCTTAACATGGAGATCAACATCCTCCTCCTCTGCAAGAAATATGATAGTGTAACCTTGCAATGAAAACTCCTTAATGCCTCCATCTCAAGCCCTCAATATATAGACTCAAGGAGACCTAGAAAACCACCAAAAGGCATTACCATGGGCCCAAACAAGGTCCCAAAATACATGGTAAGAATTATCATGACCCACACCCATTTGGGTTCATTATTTGTCATTTACCTTCTTTAAAAAGATGCTCTATGACACATCATAACATGCATCATAAGTGGGTCAAAATTTCTAGTCCACTTTGTAATTCTCTATAATGATGCTCTTACATGTGTAATAGAATCTTTTATAAGTAACCCCCACATCTTAGAATGCCATAATGACATTAGATGCTCTCACAACTTCTTACACATTACAAGATAGTCAACATGTGGCATAAAATGCCACCACAAAGTGGGATGCCCCATTTTCCAAATGAAGATAAATAATTAAATACAAATAAATAAATAAATAATCTGAACATTAAGACTTGTAAGGTGTATGACACACTTAATCCCAACAACAACTAAGAATGGGAAAGGCTAATGAAAAGGGCTCTAAGGTGAAGGAAATTCAAGGGGGTTAGTATCTATGGAAAATGAAACTAGCAATGAGTAAGATGACTAAGGTAAGAATGGGGAATTAAGGATGAAGTGGGTAGTGTGTGGTAAAAGGAAACTAGAGGGTTAGATCGAAAGAGAAAGCTATGGAAGTAGTGGATGATGGGTAGGTAAGATGCAAAGTTAAGTCTTGGGAAAAGGGAAGATGGTGTTATGTGGTCCTATAGGTGAGGGAAGGTGTAGGAAATAAGGAAACTAAATATGGGGAATAGGTAGGTATGGGTAGATAGAAAAGGAATGGGATGGTAGTAAGAGAGAAAGTGAAGGAAATAGAATACACATGGCCATTCTAATTACTAAAATATGAAAAGAGAGATGAATATGAGCACCTAGAGCTTGGGAAAGGAAAAATACAAAAGATGAAAAAGGAAAACTAGGTAAAATGATGAAAAGAAAAGGAAAATATAACGTGGTGGGTTGTTGGTCTGCACAAGAAAATATCAGAAAATAAGTATAGACACGTCAAGTTCACCAAATGAAAGAACATGTGTAAAAAATCCTAATGTATAAATGTGCCCTAGGATTACTATATTATTTATATTATACCTATTAATATAAATTAGATTTAAGCATGGCAGTACAATAAAAAAAATGCCACAATCTAATCTTTATTAACCATCTAGGAGTTGAGAAATGGTCCATGCATCATAAAACTAAGAAATGATTACTAAAAAGAAAATAAAAATAAAAATGACATGTATGCCCCTAGTCGATGCTAGATCTATATATTGAAATGCACAAGACAACTGAGAGGGTGGGGGGTGGTGAATCAGTTGTCGCAAAAAACTTAACCTCTTATGAACATTAACACATCAATCACTTATTCACTGTTATTCAGATTTAATCATGAAAGCATGAAATTAGAAACTCAACACAATAGCACATTCAACACATGAGGCACAAGATTTTTACGTGGAAAACCCTATAAGGGAAAAACCACGGTGAGTGTTAGCCCACAAAATAATATGTTATAGCAATACCAAAAATCAAAGGCTCACTGCCTTAGGGCTCAATGCCCAAAATGCTCACTGCAAGAGATAAGGCTCACTACCAAAAAGATGAGGCTCACTGCCAAGAAGATTATGAACTGAGAGAATAGCATCTACATTATGCCAAGGTTCAATTCCATTGAAGCGCAATCAAACTCCTCTACTCTGCTCTACTTCTTTACTTCGCACTTATCTTCACATCTTCGCTCACACACTCTTTTGCAACTTCATTACATACTTTTATACAATTCATCAACCTTGGAATGTACATCAAGGTTGGCATTACATTCATCAACCGTTGGATCAATCTCCAAGGTTGGCATTACATTCATCAACCATTGGATCAATCTCCAAGGTCGGCATTACATTCATCAACCATTGGATCAATCTCCAAGGTCAGCATTACATTCATCAACTGTTGGATCAATCTCCAAGGTCGGCATTACAAACATACATAAAATAGGCCTGGACCTAATACAAATTTAGCTAAGGAAAAGATGTAAGAATGTATGCGGATCACACCACGCCTTAGCTGGGACTCAAACACAAACCTCCACACCACGACACACTTCTACAAGCTTTAATGCATCTCTATAAATAATGAATTCAACCAGGCTGGCCGGGTTATCATCAAGAACACTTTGAATATGTGCTTCCTCGATCACATTCATAACAAGTGGACCTTATACAATGCTTTAACACGATTTTGACACATCCATGAAGAACATAAGTTCACCTGAGAGCTGACAAATTCATCCACAACAGATCTCACTTGGAGATATTTGAAGACAACAAATGTCACCTGAACTCAAGAGCTTTCACCTGAAGTATAACAACATAAACTTGTCTTCTGGAGTACCAAATCACAAATCCTCTGGAATGAAGATAAATGAGGACTTAATAAGCTTAAGTCCAGAACCGCAAGGCTAAATTCCAATATGTGGAGAAATGTGGAGCACAACACTTTCTCCCTGTCACTCTGCACAAACCAGTGAATAGATCTTTTGTTGAACAATGTTCTAGACCTCCATACTCAGGATTTAGCATCTTCAGAAACTTCTCTAAATCATATCCCAATCTCACACTCTGGTCTTCAATGCTAAGGAAATGTGGAGCAAAATACTGCACTATTTTGGGAGATAGAACAATCAAACACTTGTTCAAACTCATCCAACTAACTTCCTTAGATTCTAACCTTAGGTGTTGACATCAATGACAACACTTACTACTCATACTTGCAACAATCTCCCCCTTTGTCATTGATGGTAGCACATGATGTGAAAAAGCATCAAGAAATATAATTTTGCTTTGCTTCTTTGCTCCCCCTCACTTGATGCTTTCTCCATTTGCAATCTTCTTCTTAGGTTTTTCACATGAACTTCTCTCCCCCTTTGACATCAATGGCCAAGGGTGTCGGGACTTTTACTTATCTCCTTCTTTAGTTATCAAAGCTCAACTCAGATCTTATTACCACTGCACAACTTCCTCTATCAATTAGCACTGCAACACTTACTGTTCTTTATCAAGAACTCAAATTAGCATCATCTACCCGCTTCCACTGAGAGGTAGCCTCATAAACCTCTGGACCACCAACACATGTGACATACTGTATGCATTATATCTGGTCTTGTATAGGTTAGATAATGTAGTCCTCTAATCATAGGCCTATACATTTTCTGATCAGTCTTAGGTGATTCATCATTCTTGCTCATCTTGCAACCAGTTACCATAGGGGTACATACTGGCTTAGAATCCTCCATTCAAACAACTCTTTCACATACTTGGATACTACTACTCTGATCAATCTGAGATTATTCTTTACTCCTCCTGACTTCAACAAGCATCTCTTGATTACTACCTGCACTGCTACACCTTTTTTTTATTGCTCTAAATACTCCTCCTTAGGAGTACACATCAAACTATGTCAGCTCTTGCTCATATCTCAGAAGACCTCTAGATTAACATATCTTGTCTTCTCAAAAATTCAGACTTGACTCTGCTCAAATTAGGATATGACATCCAACCATGAACTTTCCTTCTTCTTTAGGGAACATAACATTACATCTCTTATCATCCTTCATGACAACTTATGAAAACAATGCATATTAATCAATGACAACACATGTAGCCAATAATTTATTTAGCTCAATACTCATTTGTCTGCAACTTTTCTCCTGCAGGCTTCCCTTATCATCAATTTCTGCTACCAGCTCCCCAAAAACAATGTCTTCTTCATCTTGCCATTCAAGAAAGTAGTCTTCACATATATTTGACACACTTTGAAATCCTTAAATGCTACAAATGCCAAAAACATTCTAATTGCTTCAATTCTTTCCACAGGAACATAGGTCTCTTCAAAAACTATCCCTTCAACCTGAGAGTATCCTTTGCATATCAGTCTTGCCTTGTTCCTTGTTACTTCTCCATTCTCATTCATCTTGTTTCTGAAAATACATTTGATTCCAATCATATTCTTATCAGCAGGTTTAGGAACCAAATCCCAATTTTGATCCTTTTTAATCTACATTAGTTCTTCTCTCATTGCATTGAACCAAAACTCTTCTTTACATGCTTCAGTAATTGTCAGCCTTTGAGAATAAATAGAGATGTATCTGTTCATCTGCAATTCTTCTTCTTTGTCAATGCACCTTTGCTCTTTTTAGTGTGATGATTCTGCACAAACCCTAGGGGCCATAGGAATTCTTCCCAGAAGACTCATTTGATTCATGTTCATTTGCCTCTTAGTTCATCAAATACTTCCAGTCATCATGAAAACTGCTTTGTACTGAAAACAACTATGTTCTGTCAACCTGAACTTCTGTTACTCAATACTCTCAAACCAATTATCAAAATTAGATAAATTTTTGGATGTAGATGTAACCAATGATTAATAACCATATGCCAAAACCACAGAGCATTACCTTCAATAGAGGACAAATGCGGACCAAATTACCGAAACACTGTAGCTTGATTCTATTAGATAAATACTTGACCAAAATTCATAACCTATCTTCTTTCCTGATCAAATCTTCTTGCATAGAAAGCTTCTCAAACTACACAAATCTTCCTTAATCCTTTACAAACATAGTTATTTGTCCTGACTTAAACCTTTGTTGTCAATCCTTGACTTTGTCTCTTCATGCTAAGGTATCAGCACCAATCCTTTGGCAGGGGAGAAAAGATTTTCATTAAATCTCCCCATGAGCCAAAGCACCTAATTCACTTCCCGGAGGAAGTATCAACACCAGAGTCTGATGCGGACCCATCTTTGACTTCATTTACTTCCTTCTTGACCCAAACCTTGTTCATCTCCTTGTTGACTTCTGTTGGATCAACCTTTTCAACCACTTTCTTCAATTCTGCCTGAGTATCCTTCTTCATGCTTTTACTTATGCAAAATATTGCAATATGTCTAGGCCTGTTGCAATTGAAACACAATATTTTTTTGACCATTTTTCCTTTCATTCATCCTTGACCTGCATAGGTTAGCCTCGTGCCCAAATTTATTGCATGTATAACAGTACCCACTGAAGGATTTAATTGTCTTATTCTTGCCATAACCATTTCTCACTTGACTTATGCACTCATTAGCCCTATGTCCCATTTTATAGCATGCATAACACTTAATAGAATTCTGACTTACTTTACTTGTACATACAATAGCTCTATGACCAACTTTATTGCATGTGAAACAGTTACCTTTGAAAGATTGGTCATTCCTTCCATAGCCATTTCTTATCTGACTTATGCATTCATTAGCCTTGTGACCTACTTTATTACAAGTGAAACACTGACCAAGGAATTATGGAACCTTTTGATTCACTTTTCTCCTGCATTGAGTAGCCTTATGACCAAACTTATTGCATGAGTTACAATAACCATTGAAAGATGGGTACCTTTGAGCATTTGGTTGTCTAACCGGTGGTCTTCTGGGTCTGTTTCTTTGATTCTGGATCTGTTTGCCTTTGTCTCTTAATCTCAACATTCTTTTCTTATCTTGTTTTCAAACTTTCTCCTTTCTCAAATCCCAAGCCTTCTTTGTCCTCAGGTCTCTTCTGACTAGCAATCGTCTCATCAAGTTTTACAGGATTGATTTTAAACTGTTCTTCAAATTTTTTTGCTTTCTCCAAATCTGACTTCAGGATCCAAATTTCCTATTCAAGATTAGCACATTCTTCGGATTTGTCTTCCACCAACAGATTTAGGTCTTCTTCTACTTTTTCTCTTTCTACTTCCACTTTCAAATCATTCAAGGTTTCATTTGCTGATATCAGTTGTTCAGTAGCCTCCTTATAATTTTCTTTAAACTTCTTGACTTGCTCTCTTAATTTTATGATACATTCATCTGCTTCTTTGACATTCTCCTTTAGATATCTGATTTCTTCTTCAGTTCTTTCTAGGTCTTCAAGAGCAACCTTCTTGTGCACCATCCCAGATCTACCTCAAGCTGTTAGGCTTGCTTCTGAGGAACTTGGCTCTGATACCAATTGTTGAAATGCACAAGACAACTGAGAGGAGGGGGGGTGAATCAATTGTCGCAAAAAACTTAACATCTTATGAACATTAACACATCAATCACTTATTCACTATTATTCAAATTTAATCATGAAAGCATGAAATCAGAAACTCAACACAATAGCACATTCAACACATGAGACACAAGATTTTTACGTGGAAAACCCTATAAGGTAAAAACCACAGTGGGTGTTAGCCCACAAAATAATATGTTATAGAAATAGTGAAAATCAAAGGCTCACTGCTGTAGGGATCACTGACCAAAATGCTCACTGTAAGAGATAAGGCTCACTGCCAAAAAGATGAGGCTCACTACTAAGAAGATTATAAACTGAGAGAATAGCATCTACATTATGCCAAGGTTCAGTTCCATTGAAGCGCAATCAAACTCCTCTGCTCTGCTCTACTTCTTTACTTCACACTTATCTTCACATCTTCTCTCACACACACTCTTTCGCAACTTCATTACATACATTTATACAATTCATCAACCTTGGAATGTACATCAAGGTCGGCATTACATTCATCAACCGTTGGATCAATCTCCAAGGTCGGCATTACAAACATACATAAAATAGGTCTGGAGCTAATACAAATTTAGCTAAGGAAAAGATGTAAGAATGTATGTGGATCATGCCACACCTTAGATGGGACTCAAACACAATCCTCCATGCCACGACACACTTCTACAATCTTCAATACATCTCCGCAAATAATGAATTCAACCAGGTCGGCCAAGACTAGGGTTATCATCAAGAACACTTTGAATACGTGCTTCCTCGATCACAATCATAACAAGCAGACCTTATACAATGCTTTAACACAACCTTGACACATCCATGAACAACATAAGTTCACCTAAGAGTTGACAAATTCATCTGCAATAGATCTCACTTGGAGATATTTGAAGACAACAAATGTCACCTGAACTCAACAGCTTTCACCTAAAGTATAACAACAAAAACTTGTCTTCCAGAGTACCAAATCACAAATTGTCTGGAATGAAGATAGATAAGGACTTAGTAAGCTTAAGTCCAGAACTACAAGGCTAAATTCCAATCTGCGGAGAAATGTGGAGCACAACACTTTCTCCATGTCACTCTGCACACATTGCCAGACACAATCTTCAAACTGGTGAATAGATCTTTTGCTGAACAATGTTTCAGACCTACATACTCAGGATTTAGCATCTTTAGAAACTTCTCTAAATCATATCCCAATCTCACACTCTGGTCTTCAATGCTGAGGAAATGTGGAGCAAAATACTGCACTGTTCTGGGAGACAGAACAATCAAACACTTGTTCAAACTCATCCAACTAACTTCCTTAGATTTTGACCTTAGGTCTTGACATCAATGACAACACTTACTACTCATACTTGCAGCACTATAACTAGAAATGACTCTCAAATGTCAGGAGGAAGTTCTATTGTGAATCTAGAAGTTGTTGTAGAACATCTCTAGTAAGTTAGGTGTTACAGCAATAGGAACATCACTTCAAGATCTTTGAAAACTTGAGATGAAGTATGGGGGGCATGAGGGAATGATGGTATTGTTTAAGAGACTACCTCAGTCATTCATCCATTTGACATTTTTTAGCTCAACAATAGCACCGGTGTAGAAAAGGGTACTAGTAAATCTAGGTGGCTTTGTGGTCATGGTGTGTGAACAATAATGGGGATTATATAATGGAAACCCTAGAGGGAATTCTATATACAAGTGGTGTGTGCTTGTGATAGGGTCAAAAAAGTGTTGAGAATGATTAAAAAGGATGTGCAAAGGGAAAAAGGTTTTAGATCTAAGGGCGATGGTAACAAAAGGGGTTTATGTAGACTTTTGATGGATATGGCTAGATGGAAGAGGGTCTTCTAGTGGTTTTCTAATGGAGGGATGAAAAGACAAACATGATAGATGGAAAGAGTGATGGGGAAACTATAGGGATTCTTTTCTTAATACTCATGGGAGTCTTTACAATGCTTTAGATCTACAAATCTTTAGTATTCTACCGTCCACCTCTAATGGAGTTCTCTACAAGTTTCCTTGTATGTTGGAGTGGAGTGCATTTTTCTCTATTATGTATAAGTAGTTAGTGGAAGGAAAGATTTGGCTTAAATATACTCTTACTAAGTTTATAGTCATTGGATGGATACATAGTAAGGTTTGTTGATACATTTTATTTTCTTACATTTAGTTAATTGTTTAAGATTTGGCTTAAACATAGTAAGGTTTGTTGATACATTTTATTTTCTTACATTTAGTTAATTGTTTTATTGCATTATATGCACCTAGGATAGGATAAGCTTACTTAGGTAGGTATCTACTTAAATAGGTTGTACATGTGACTTGTACTTTTCTTGTTTAGTGGAAATGTACTACACATGTGACTACAACTATTATCCCACATTGGTTGTACATTCACACATTTTGGTGGTGTATCCTATATATACCTACCTCTTGCTCTAATATGAGAAATCAATCTCTTATCTTGTATATTTGTGCATTGCATCCTTTTGATAAGAAAAACATTATTCTATCATATTAGTCTTCTAAGTTATCTGTGATTAGTTATTAAGTTTTGTTGATCTTGGGTGGCTACCTTCATATCCAAATACGGTATCAAAGCATGCATTATCTAGAGAGTCCACTTCAAGAGATTTAGGATGATAGATCTTGTGATTTCTTGAAAACTTAATATGCCTTTCTTTTGCATCCTACGATGATCTAAAAATTAAAGAAGTTTGAGAGGCGGATTAGATTCTCAGGGATTATTTTTTAGAGAATTGACATAATTATATATGCAAGATTATTTGTTTTGTGTTCAAAGTTTTTGAATTTGTTGCTTTTGCCTTTCATTTGGTCTGAACTAGGCTATAGAGGTGAGATCTTCATGCGTTTGAAGGAGGGGTTTTCTATTGGACATCCATAAATCACTCAAATTTTAGAGCATGTTGGGTCAACCTACCATCACATCTAGAAGGCCCAAAAACCATAGGAACATCTATTAAATCATCAAAATCAAAGCACTTTTCCCTAAGCCCCTCAGGAAAAATATGGGTCCCTACATAATATTCCTTAACATATTCTTCATTGTGCAGGTGATTTTTCTATGGATTCTTAATTCTATATATATATATATATGAGTATAATCCATAGGTAGTAAACCTACTACCCGTACCCTATGTTGTACTTGCAGGCCCCACAACATGACATTTGGGAGTTGCCAGCTTTGTGTCGAGTGATATACACTGCCATCCCCCTTTAATAATATAGGTTTGGTAGAACTTGTTTAAGACCACAACTGATTGCTTTGGCCTTGGACTTGACCCATGTGGCCCTCCATTTAACAACTACAACCACTGCTATCAATTTTAGCAGCACCACCCCAGATTTGTCAAGTCTACTACGTTTAGTGGTTACTTTGAATTTTTTCCCTTGGCTTGTGGAGGAGGTTGTACAGTTGGAGTTTTTCCTTTTGTACCTAATTTTCAAAAGGTGATATCTTCACTAAACAACATTTTTTAGTGCATTTTTTATATTTTCGCTACTTTTTGCAACTCTGCGATGGTATAGGTATTTTCTAATTTTAATGCACATATTGTCCAAAATTCGTAGATTTTCACAAGGGTGTTGCAGAGTTCTAATTTTGAGGCTCTCCAAGGCTCCATTTGGGCTCATACAAGTTTTTTAGGTGTTTCTTTTTTAAGGTATTAAAGAGCAAAATGAAAAATACAATGATCTGCAGATCATTCAACAACACAACAATATGCAAATGGAAGAAACTCTGCAATCTGTATTGATCAATATGAGACAAAAAGTATTTAACATGAAAATAAAAAATTGACTACCTATCCGCTACATAACCGTCAATTATTTACGGTATGATTATTAAACTAAATACATAATTGTCCATTAGGTATGTTTATTATTCTAACATTCTCCCCCATAATAAACATACAAAAAAAATGTTCATTATCCCAATTCTCCCCCATAATGAACATTGGGAAGAACACCAAGTGAACGCCGAAGAGTTTGAAAATGATCACAAGAAAGGGACTTTATGAATATGTCAGCAAGTTGGACTACAGTGGGGCAATAGACAAGTTCAACCATGCCTTGTTGAACCAACTCACGAATGTAGTGGTACTTCTTCCTGAAAAACTAGAACCTCATCCACGATCATAGCCTCTACCCCTGTAGTTATTACTAGACTCACCTCTATGCTCAATTTTGGAATGATACTCATTTCCTTTAAAAAACTTATGTCTTTTTCCTTCTATGTTTGCCTTAGATGCAAATGCTTGTTCTAAAAATACTTCACTACTTTTCATTCTTTCTTCCACTGTTAATAAGATGCCACTGAATTCATCAATTGCCATGGATGCAAGATCTTTTGAAAGTTCTATGGTAGAAACAACATTATCAAATTTGGAAGGGAAACTTCTTAAAATTTTCTCAATCACATGTTGATTACTTACATCATCTCCTAAAATTTTCATCTGGTTAATCATCCCTTCAACTTTAGTAAGAAATTCATTAATGGATTCATTTTGATTCATTCTAATGTTTTCAAAACTTTTCCTTAATGTTTGTAGTTTTCTTGTGTGAGCACCTTGATATGCATTTACAAGAATATTCCAAGCCTACTTTGAACGAGTAACACCACAGATCCTAGGATAGATTGATTGACTTATTGCACCTTGAATTAAAAATAAGGCTTCATTGTCTTGTTGTTCATTTTTTTGTAATGCTGCTTTTTGTTTATTAGTTAGTGCATCAACATCTTCAAGTACTTCATACCCATTAGTAACAATATTCCACAAGCCTTTAGATTTTAACAAAGTTTGCATTCGAGTACTCCAATAAGCAAAATTTGCCCCATCAAAAATAGGAATTAACAGTCTTGATGAACCCGCAATATTAGCCATTTCAACAAATTATCTTTGCAATTTTAATCCCCCTATCAATCTCAAAAAACTGATAAGCTATTCTTGTTTTTCTGCTTATTTTTGGAATGGCAGAAACATGAAGATGTTCACAAAACCCTAATTCTAATGTCTTTACTATATCAAACAGAAACTGGCGATTGATTTCAACAACTTACCTCTAGAAACACTCCCAGCAATTTAACCATAAATCTGACGCCTTCTCCTCCTACTGCGCCTTCCTTGGATTTTAGTGTAATTGACCGCCAACAATGTGATAGACTAACACTTTTATTGTAGAGATTTTTTAAGCTCTAAGTAGTGCTACTATTGTTCTTTTTGCTCTGCTCCTAATCTATAGTTTCAACATTGTAGCCTTTTTCTAGCACCTACAAAGCATTGAAATCAAGTCTTTGTGATATTTGTGAGTGGCAATTCTACATGCATAAAATATGAAGTGACATAATCATATTTGTTGAGAGGTTTCTTCATTGAGTACTTTTGACAGGGTGATCTTTTGGTTGTTTTGCTTTTGTTGGTCGATTTCTTGATTGATTTATTACGAATTATTTGAGTTGATCATAAGTATTAAAAATACCCTACTATTATCAAACCGAATAAATGAAACTATAAATTTGAGAGAGATAGCTTCCTAAAGCATTTCAAATGGGATAAACTCTTTCCCATTCTCTACGGATGTCTTTTTGAACCCAATTCATTTTGGTGGAAACTTGTGTGGCATGAAAAGATTGGTCATTTTATGGGATTAAATTTGTGTAATGTCAACATCAACACAATAATGGCCACCACTCGTTGAGTTCCCTCATGACATTTAGACCCAAATATGGGAGATGTTTGGAGATCGATAAATCTCCATTACCAGAGATCTTTTTATGTATTATCTTGTACCACTCGATAGTTTTTGACCATATTACTTCTCCTATCCTATAGAGACTCCAATGGATTCTTCAAATTATTTGACTTCTATTACAAATTCAAAGGGTTCATCTTCTTTATCTATGAATAGGCATTCTAAGGCTACATACCCTTCTATTTTAGCATCAACAAATTTATTAGTTGTTCATACTCAATCACTTAGTGTGGATAGAGCATCATGAGATGAGAAATAAAGTCCAATGACAAGCACTAAGATTCTACCATCATCTTTTGTTTCTACCAAGTTCAATGTTGCTTCAGTCAGGTCTTCCAGTGATTCAGTTTAGCAAGACCTTCATTGTTTTCTGAAGACAATTCATTAGAATGAGTACTTGGAAAATCTTAAGTATTTATCTTGTGTCATATCTTGCAGATATGGAGGACACCATTAAGAATATTTATCTCCTCTTTAGTGATAGTTCTCAAGGAGTTGCATCTAATGTCACAAGAGTTATATTTAGACCTTGTGTTCTTTCTCCACCTATTTATACTTTCACAATGACATATTCTATAGCTACTCAAGTCCACTGATTTAACTCAATCATTGTTCATGTTGAGACCTATAGAAGTACTAGATTCTCATTGATTTAGTTGTCTTACATATGGTGGGCACCATACATCCATGGTTACTATACTTGAATCTTGCATGGTACCTAATTCATCTTATCAACATTCGTCATAGTTTGGCATCAACTTGAAAAATTCAATCATTTTATGTCTTCTTCCATCTTATTCCTTTCAAGAATGGGAAGATCTACATTCACCTTTGCCTTTGTTTCTTCCTAAGGGGAGAAATGTTCAACAAGTCATTGATCATTAGCACATGAGACTACATATGGAGAGGGATTGCATGGTCTAACTTCTTCTCTCCCTTTTGGGGGAAGTGTTTTTCTCACATGGGGTTTTATCCTTCTCAGGGACATCATTTTATACTTGGGCACCTAACATGGCTACATATTTGTTGCGACCCATTCATTTACCCATAACCACCAAACCTATGCTTATGGGGATGTTGGCGCATTTTATTTTCCTTGCATTTAGTTTATTACTTTATTGCATTATATACACCTAAGATAAGATAAACTTAGGTAGGTGGTAATTATCTACTTAGGTAGGTTGTACATGTAACTTGTACCTTCCTTGTTTAGTGAGATGTACTACACATATGCTTCTATTATCCCACATTGGTTGTACATCCACACATCTTGGTGTTGTATTTTATATATATTCACTATTTGCTCTCATATGAGAAATCAATCTCTTATCTTATTCTTTTAATAAAAATAACATTATTCTATTATATGATCTTCTAAGTTATTTGTGATTAGCTCTTCGGCTTTGTTGATATTGGGTAGCTACCTTCATAGCTAAATCTTACAAGATTTAGGGTACAAAAGGGATAGAACTCATTTATTGATTTTCTATGGTGGGCACTAGCACTAGGCATGTTAGTGACCTATGAGCTGAGCAATTCAAAGTTCTCGAGGTGATTAAGTTGGGTTCCTATGGTATAGAAAGTTTTTAACATCGTTCAACAATCATTGGGTTTCTAACAAGTAGAAGTGATCCTAAAACATGCAAGAGGAATAGATATTAAACTAAGTGAAAAATTTAAGGTAGAGATTGCAAAGTATGTAATTTCCAACCTTAAATTTTGGCCCTGCTTTAGTAGTGTTGATGACACCATAGTGAATAAGCATTCTAAAGTAAGATACCACATCAAACGATACTTTCAAAGACTTTTGTGTTACATCAAAAGGATGAAATCTAAGGAAATAAAAGAGGTTAAAGAACCCACAAAAGGATGGAGCTCCATTCCCATCTAAAGTTAGCTTCTTGCTCAAAGATAGGAAACAATACTTAACAAACACCAAATCTTCTTGTTTTTCCCCTTTTAGATCAAGAGGGCATTATGTAAATGTGGATAGTGTGTTTGTCCCTAATCAAATGCAAGGTTGTGTGCTTGTGGATAGCATGTGACCCTATTCACATTTGTTGTGAGTTGATTATTATTTACATGTGTTTCTATTGAACAACTTCTGATGGTAGTTTATTATTGCCAACAAAGTGTCCCTATTAAACAAGTTTGATTTCTTATGGTGTGTTTGTGCATATCATGTGTCTTCGTGATGTTCAAAGTGCTTGTTGAACTATATATCCTAGTTCATTAGGTGTTTATTTGGTTGTTTCACAAGCTAGCACCAATGTTTCTACCTTTGTTTGAACTAATGTAATAAGGGAGAATGTTGAAAATATTTTTTTGATAAAGGATAAAAGTAGGGTTTTTAAAGGGCCCTAACCCTTAAGTACAAAGAAATAAAGATAAGACAATGAAGTCCAACCACAAGCCTGAGACAACAAGAAGCATGAAAAAAAACTTTGAAACTATGGCAAATCTACAAAAACCTTGTTAAAGGGCAAGAAACAAGAGACAAAGAGCTTCCAACCCAAGGACCAAAGGACAAACAATCAAGATGGTTTAAAATCAAAGCATTCCATGGTGCCAAGAACTTTGGTGCAGATCAAACCCCAAATGCCTTATTAGACAATCAAGATGACCAGCAAATTAACAAACGTATACAAACTCACAATTTCAACAGAACATCAAATTTCATTATATGTATGTAGCGATACAATATATGCAAGAGTGCAACCTCCAAACCATGTGCAATAAGTAAAGTTGTGAAACTACGCTGGGAGCCCTTCTTAGTGATGTTTAGTGAAAGGCGTTCAAATCTCTGACCTCCAGATCTGGAAAGTCTTGCTTGTAACCTGCACAAATTAGGCGCCTCGATCCCATTTTTTGCCTCTGTAGGGTTTTAAACGGTTTCAATCTGCCTCAACTGAACTTGTAGCTGCCTAAAATCACCCTATGGCTGCCTAATATTGACCTAAGAGGAAGAAATTTGGCCTATAGAGCTGAAATGTGGTTACACCAGTAATTTTTGGGTTCTTTTTTCCTGAATCCACCCATTTTTTGTTTTGCTTTCTACTCATCAAAATAGCATTTCCATTATGTTTTCAATAATTGAAGATGTCTTTGAAGATGTTCTTTAGCTGTACCACATCTAAATCCCATCTGGCTTTAGCATACTTCAAAAACTGTACATACCCATTGATTTGTGATAGTAGATCTTCTGCCTTATCTACAGTGTCGAGGGCATCAGTCATCTTCCTTAACTTATCAACTTCACTGATCAGGCCCATCATAGAAGCTATCTTAAAACTTACAATCTCTCTCAGATGGCTCGTTTGATCTGTTATAAACTCCTTCTGATTTTGCAGTTTCTTTATATTTACATGAGCCTTCTCTATTACATCTCTCATATCTCCATTCAGATCTTTCCAAGGATCATAAGTTTTGGAGAGCTTTACAAGTTGGTTTTCAAATTCTTCTATCTTGTCCTTTATCCCTTTTGTTGTTGTGGGCCAGTTTAAGAAAAATTGATACAATGTATTTGCATCGTTAATAGCTATCTCGACATACTTAATGCTATTGTCTAACAAAATTTGTGCCTTAGAGCACTTATCATTTAGCTCTATTAACCTCTGGTTGTCAATCTCGCCTCTAACTTTCTTCTCTACCACTTGTTCAAAGGATTCAAAATGGTTGTTCACAAACTCTGGGATCTTCTTTATTTACAAGGTGGGAGTCAGCGAAGTATCTCTTTTAGCTTCTGGCAATATTTTCTCAAAACCTATCATAGCCTCTTCTATCAGCTCATTACCTTCAATATGTGACTTCAATATTTATTCTTGAGCTGTGGCTTGAAAGATTGTTAAGGAGACGTACTGGCCAAGTTTAATTGTCCATCAGTAGAAGGCACTTGAAGCAAATTAGAAGTTGACAAAGTTTGCAATTCTCTCTGTTTTACCAAAAATTCTCTGATGGAATCCAAAGGTGAAGCTACTGAGCTTTCAACAACAGTGTCTCTTGTTTCATCTTCAGTAGTCACTCGTGCAGTAGGATTCTCTGGAGGATTTTCTCTAGTGGGTACTTATTGTTCTGTAATGATCTCCAGACCAAAGGTATTATCCACTTGTTCTAGAATTTCCTCTTCCTGATTCTTTTTCCTCTGTATTCTTTTCTTCAACAAATTCTCTCATCTCTTCAATGTTTCCTAAGTTCTCCAAAGGAGGGATCACACCTTGATCCACTAAGTTTGTAGGAGGTGGTGAGAATTGTATATTTTGCTCGCTACCAACATCCAGAATTGCACTTGAGATGCCCACATCAGGATTCATCTAATCTTCTTTATATATCTCAGTAACAGTTGGAATATGAAGCTCATTGAGCACATTTAGAGTTATCTACTCAGTTTCTTCCACCAAATTTTCAATCTCCTTTCTATCCCCAACCATAAGAGCATTGGTTCTCCTTTTGGTTCTAAACTTGTTGCTCAGTCTCTGAGTGACTTTGATTTTATCTTGTCCAGAGAGACTTGGACAAAAAATTTTAAAACATTTTCTTTTATTTCCACATCCTTAGCCATAGCCTCATCTCTTTTAGCAGTTAGAATACTTGGTAGGCTATCCATTAACTCACTAGTAACTTCAATCAAAGCTTTATTGAACATATCTAAGTACCTGATTACAACAGTTTCAATGATGGTTTTGTCCTCATCTGAGCTATCATCATACATGTCAGCCACTTGATTCAGATTGCCATGCTCAACTATGGCATTGATGGTGGCTTCAAGAGATATGGAAGAATTATCTTTCTTATCCTTCTTCTTCTTTCCTTTAGCTTTTCCCTTTCCATAGGGCTCTCCTTCTTCTGAGGTGACTTCTCTTTGTTGCAAGTATGGGTTTAACCAGTGTTGTCATTGATGTCAACATACTCATGTTGCATTAGTGAGAAGGATTGGATGAGCTATGTGCTGAGGATATTGAGAAAATTAGTCTCAATCAGGAACAGTGTAGAATAGTCATGACAACAAGGTAAAAGTCTAAGATAGGTTGAGGATTAGAGGATGCGGTTTAAAGGGTTTGTAGATATAAGTCTTGAGATGCTCCAGTCAAGTTTTTAGAGGTCCGCATGAAGATCTGAAGAAGTTATGGTCGCTCAAGTAGAACCGCCTCTGGCAGGTGTCCAAAGGTGACAAAGTGACACAGATAGGTCCGGTGAGGTCCGGTAATGCATTATCCCATTCTACAGATTTGAGGAAGTGTTGGGGAAGTCTGTGTGGTGTGTCAACTCATTTGGTTCATGGTTTGAAGGTCCGCAAGTATCTATTCCTTTGTGACAGTAATGCCAGACTGTGTTCTTGAGGTTCCAAATGAAGGAGAGAAGGATTTCAGTAAGTAGAGGAAGTGCGGATGTTCTTGGTGTTTCAGGCAAGTTTGTGGAGGTCCTTGGATCGTGCTTAGTTCATGTTTATGGTCCGCATTAGAATTGGGGTCCCTGAAATGAAGAATAACTTCCGGATGATGGTGTTCTTTCTGTGACTGGCTGACCGGATGAATTATACATCTTGCGGGTGTCTTTGTGGATGTTTACCGACTTAGATGTTTGTTCCTAAGTTGATGTCATGTATAAATAAGGGATTGCGAAGTCATTTCAGATATGGACTTGTGGAGATGAGTGTGTGGTAGCGAGGAAAAGAGCGAAAGGCAGAGCAGAAAGTTGGGCTTAAATGGAACTGACTCAAGTATGGTGAAGATGCTATTTACTAGCTCAAGTATGTGATACTTATTCTTTTGTAGACAGTGTGTCTCTTGTAGGCAGTGAGCCTCTTGTGAGCAGTGCACTCGGGCAGTGAGCCCTAATTGGCATGTGCCATTTTGTTCTTTCTATTCTTCTAACAGAGAATATTATCTTGGGTTAATCACCCCGTGGTTTTTCCCTTAACTAGGTTTTCCATGTCAAAAATCTTGGTGTTATGTGTGTTAATGTGTATCTGCTCTTAACTTGTTGCATTATGCTTTCATGATTGATTCACTATTATGCTTATGTGGAGTTAAGTATTTGATTTGGAAGAAAGTTTTGGACAACTAATTCACCCCCCCTCTCAATTGTCTACCCTAAGTCTAACAATTGGTATCAGAGCTAAGTTCCTCTGAAAGGAGGTTAACGGCTTGAGGAGATCCAAGATGTCATCCTACAAGAAGGATAGTTTGAAGTTTGATGGAACTAACTTTGCTCTTTGGAAAGGTCACATGAAATGTCACTTGCAGTGTATGGGATTTGCATACTAGTCCATGGTTACAAAAGCTTATGTACCTCCACAGGGTGGTTCGACAACCCTAAATGAAACCACATATACTGAAAACAATCTACGGACCAAAGAGGTTCTTTTAAGCACATTATCTGACTCAGAACTCTCAAATGTTATTGATCTACCAACTGCCTTTGAGATTTGAAATAAACTGAAACTTTTGCATGAAGGAGACCAGTATGTTAAATGTGCAAGGTTACAAAGTCTAAAAGGGAAATTTGAAAAACTGAAAATGAGAGATGATGAAAATATTACCTCTTTTATGCCAAGAGTGAATGAGCTGGCTTGTGGAATTAGAAATGCAGGTGGAATCATGAGTGAATAAGAGATCGTTGGCAAAGTTCTTAGATCCCTTCCTACCTCTTATAAAATCAAGGCTTTTGCAATCGAAGAATTCAGAGCTCACACAACAGTCATAAGAGATCAATTGGTTGGTAAGTTGGTTGCTTTTGAAATGGCCGAGTTTGGAGATGATCCTCCAAAGACTGAATCTGCATTCAAAGCCAATGCCTCTGTAAAAGGGAAACAAAGTTTTGATCCGGGAGAAAACTCTTCAAGGAACCTATCATGGTATGAAATAGCAAGAAAAGACTTGGAAGAAGAAGAAGCTGAAACTGCTCATCTTGAAGCTCTTATTGCAAAAAGACTGTCAAGAGGATCCGGTAAGTATGAAGGGAAATTACCTTTTAAGTGTTTTAACTGCAATAAAATTGGTCATTTTGCCTCAAGATGTCTGAAAAGATTTTCAAGACCAAATCCTAACAAACCAAGGTTTCAAAAGAATTGTTACTATGTTCATGAAGAAGATGATAATGAAGGAGAAACAGATGATGAATTAGAGACATGAAACAAATCTGGTAATGAATGGGTGTTTATTGCCATCAAAGAAGAGGAACCAATATCCTCTATATCTGTCAATCATAAAGTTGAAGAAAAAGCTCTGGCTCCCCAAGTTGAAGCAAAGGATGATTGGGTCATTGATAATGGATGCTCTCACCATATGACAGGTGACAAGAATAAGTTCTTAAATTTGGAAAAGTATGAAGGAGGAATTGTAAAGTTTGGAGATAATTCTGCTGGCAGAATCAAAGGTAGAGGAACTATTTCTCTTGATGGAAAGAACAAAACTGGTAATGTACTATATGTTGAAGGATTAAAGCACAATCTTCTCAGTGTTGGACAACTGGTGGACAAAGGCTATGATCTCAGATTTAGGAATAGAAAATGTAAGATCTTTGAAAGTTCCGGAACAGAGATTGCATCTGGTACTCAAACTAAAGGTAATATCTTCCACTTGGTTGGTACTGGTAAAAGTTGCTTATTTGCTCAAATTGATCAGAGTTGGTTATGGCATAGGAGGATGTGTCATGTGAATTTTGATAATATCATCAAGATAAGCAATACTCAAGTTGTAAGAGATCTTCTAAAATTAGTGAAACCTACTAATAGCTTATGCAAAGAATGTCAGTTGGGCAAACTGAGCAGAGTCACATTCAAAAATAAGGAATTGTCTTCTACTGGACTGTTGGACTTAGTTCATACTGATCTTTGTGGTCTGGCAAGAGTTAGGAGTATCCAAGGTGATAGATACTTCATGTTGCTAATTGATGACTATTCCCAGATGATATGGGTAACCTTTCTGAAAGAAAAATCAGAAGCACTTGAGAAATTCAAAATATTCAAGGCCATGGTGGAGAATGAAACCGGATTAAAATTGAAATGTCTGAGGTCTGATAGAGGTGGAGAATTCACATCCAGTGAGTTCATAGACTTCTATGAGAAACATGGAATAAAGAGACAGTTGTTTGCCCCTAGAACTCCATAGCAAAATGGAGTAGTTGAGAGAAAGAACCAGACCATCCAGGAAGCATCCAGAACCATGATGATGGAAGCAAATGTTCCTCAGATCTATTGGAGAGAAGCTGTCAGCATTGCAGTCTACACTCTCAATCGAGTTTAAATTAGAAATAATACCGGTAAGACTCCTTATGAAATCTGGTTTAGCATTACTCCCACTGTGAGATACTTTAGAGTTTTTGGTAGTAGATGTTACATTAAAAGGGATGAAGATCTAGGAAAGTTTGATGCTAGAAGTGATGAAGGAATATTCTTGGGTTACTCTACTCAAAGAAAAGCATACTGGTGTTACAACAAGAGACTGAGAAAGATTGTAGAAAGTATAAATGTGAAGGTTGATGAAGAAATTGAAAGACCCTCAAGAATTCATGAGTATGATGAAGATGATCAGAATGGTGTTTAGATTCAAAGTATCCAAGCCTCTTCTGAGAAACAAAGTAGAGTTGATCCGGTAAGATAGGAAGAAGAGATAAGTCTCAATGAGACTGATCAAGAGTTAGAGGTGCAAGAAACTCCCAAAGTTCCAAGGTATGTAACTCTAAACCACTCTGAAGATCAGATCATAGGTGACAAAAGCAAAGGAGTGCAAACAAAGAGGAGAATTGCTCAAAAATCAGATGAGTATTGTCTAATTTCAAAGATTAAACCTAAGACAGTAAATGAAGCCTGCAATGATGAAAACTGGACTAAGGCAATGGAGGAAGAACTGATGCAAATTGAGAAGAATCACACTTGGGATCTTGTTCCCAGACCTAGAAATAAAAATGTGATTGGAACCAAATGGGTCTTCCGAAACAAATTGAATGAAGCCAATGAAGTGATCAGAAATAAGGCCAGATTAGTTTGCAAAGATTACTCTCAAATAGAAGGAGTTGATTTTGAAGAAACTTTTGCTCTGGTGGCAAGAATTGAAGCAGTCAAATTATTTCTTGCATTTGCTGCCTTCAAAGATTTCAAAGTGTATCAGATGGATGTCAAGTTTGCCTTCTTGAATGGTGATTTAGAAGAAGAAGTGTACATTGAACAACCGGATGGATTTCAATTATTTGAGCATGGTGATATGGTCTGCAAGTTGAAGAAGGAACTGTATGGACTAAAGCAAGCCCCAAGAGCATGGTATGAAAGATTGGACAAACATCTCTTGAAGATCAGCTTCAACAAAGGTACTACTGACAACAACTTATATTTTAAAATTGATCATGAAAATATTTTGATTGTTGAAGTATTTGTTGATGATATCATCTTTGGAGGAAGAGACAGTATGTGTAAAACCTTTGCAAATCAAATGAAAAGTGAGTTTGAGATGTCAATGCTTGGTGAAATGAATTTCTTCTTGGGTCTGCAAATTACTCAAACAAAGAAAGGAATCTTTATTTCCTAGAAAAAATATGTGAAAGAATTGTTGAAGAAATTTGGAATGGAAGATTCAAAGCCAATGCATACTCCCATGGAAACCGGATGTAAGTTGAGCAAAGATGATGACTCTCCTAAGGTAGACCAGACAAAGTACAGATCAATGATTGGAGGATTACTGTATCTCACTCAAACTAGACCAGATATAATGTAGGCTGTTGGTCTTGTTGCGAGATTCCAAGCTGATCCCAGAGAATCTCATGTCATAGAAATCAAAAGGATTTTTAGGTATGTAAAAGGAACAGTTGAGTATGGTCTGTGGTATCCTAGAGATCATGATTTCTCTCTTCATGCATATACAGATGCAGATTGGGCAGGAGATGTGGATGACCGGAAGAGTACCAGTGGTGGAGCATTCTTTTTGGGAAAAAGATTGGTTTCTTGGCTAAGCGAGAAATAAGAGGCAATATCTCTATCTACAACTAAAGCAGAATATATTGCAGCAGTAGGTAGTTACACTCAAGTTTTGTGGATGAAGCAGATGCTAAGAGATATTAAAGTAGAATATGAGGAGCCTATCACAATTTTCTGTGATAATTCAAGTGCAATAAATATTTCTAAGAATTCAGTGTTGCATTCTAAGACTAAGCATATATCTATCAAGTTTCACTTTCTGAGAGAGCAAGTGAACAATGATGAAGTCAGATTGGAGTATGTGCCCTCCAAGGATCAGATTGCAGATATCTTTACTAAACCTCTTCCCAAGGACTCTTTTGAGTATCTCAGGGAGAAGTTAGGGGTTATTGCCCCTCCGGTGATGAACTAGGATGCACTGATGTGCATCAGTCTAGTGGATATCACAGTCATATCTTGTGATCCGGATTGATGATGGGGAGCTGCTACTCAGGGGGAGCAGCAGGTGTGATTCTGAAGTTGCAAGTATGAGCCATTTGCCATTGATGTCAAAGGGGGAGAGAAGACATGTGAAAAACAAGTGGTTGATGATCAAAGGGGGACCAGTGCAGGAAGAGAAGACATGTGAATAGTTGTTGACAGGGGGAGTTGTGACAGTAAGGAGAAGTTCTTGTCTTGATGGTTTTTCACATCATATGTTGCCATCAATGACAAAGGGGGAGATTGTTGCAAGTATGGGTTTAACAAGTGTTGTCATTGATGTCAACATACTCATGTTGCATTAATGAGAAGGATTGGATGAGCTGTGTGCTGAGGATATTGAGAAAATTAGTCTCAATCAGGAACAGTGAAGAACAGTGATGACAACAGGGTAAAAGTCCAAGATAGGTTGAGGATTAGAGGATGTGGTTTAAAGGGTTTGTAGATATAAGTCTTGAGATGCTCTAATCAAGTTTTCAAAGGTTCGCATGAAGATCTGAAGAAGTTATGGTCACTCAAGTAGAACTGGCTCCGGTAGGTGTCCAAAGGTGACAGAGTGACACAGATAGGTCCGGTGAGGTCCGCTAATGCATTATCCCATTCTGTGAATTTGAGGAAGTGTTGGGGAAGTCTATGTGGTGTGTCAACTCATTTGGTTCGTCGTTTGAAGGTCTGCAAGTATCTATTCCTTTGTGACAGTAATGCCAGACTGTGTTCTTGAGGTTCTGGATGAAGGAGAGAAGGATTTCAGTAAGTAGAGGAAGTGCGGATGTTCTTGGTGTTTCAGGCAAGTTTGTGGAGGTCCTTGGATTGTGCTCAGTTCATGTCTATGTTTCGCATTAGAATTGGGGTCCCCGAAATGAAGAATAACTTCTGAATGATGGTGTTCTTTCTATGACTGGCCGACCGGATGAATTATACATCTTACGGGTGTCTTTGTGGATGTTTGCCGACTTAGATGTTTGTTCCTAAGTTGATGTCATGTATAAATAAGGAATTGCGAAGTCATTTCAGATATGGACTTGTGGAGATGAGTGTGTGGTAACGAGGAAAAGAGAGAAAGGCAGAGCAGAAGGTTTGGGCTTAAATGGAACTGACTCAAGCATGGTGAAGATGCTATTTACCAGTTCAAGTATGTGATACTTATTCTTTTGTAGACAATGTGTCTCTTGTAGGCAGTGAGCCTCTTGTGAGTAGTACGCTCGGGCAGTGAGCCCTAATTGGCATGTGCCATTTTGTTCTTTCCATTCTTCTAACAGAGAATATTATCTTGGGTTAATCACCCCATGGTTTTTCCCTTACCGGGTTTTCCACGTCAAAAATCTTGGTGTTATGTGTGTTAATGTGTATCTGCTCTTAACTTGTTGCATTATGCTTTCATGATTGATTCACTATTATGCTTATGTGGAGTTAAGTATTTGATTTGGAAGAAAGTTTTGGACAACTGATTCACCCCCCCTCTTAGTTATCTACCCTAAGTCTAACACTCTTCTCCTAAAGATGAAGTATTCTTTCTCTGTCAGATATTTCTCCTTCTCTAGTAGTGTCAACTTTTATTCTTTTTGTCGGTGTCTCTTCATTAGTAGGAAGAGATCCCTTTTTCTTCTAGACCAATTCTTCTTCTTGTTCTTCCTCTTCTTCTTTATCAACACCATGACTGACATATACATCTCTGTGGCCTTTTCTTTGAACTCTTCTCTTCTTTGCTAGTTCAGAAAGCACTGGCTTCAGTACTCTTTTCTGTATCAATAGTAGCAGTAGGGGTTCTAGAGGCCTTAGATGTACTAGCAAGGGAGGAAGAAGTCCTTGTTGATTTTCTGGTGCTAGGTACAGGTCCTTTCTTTCAATCTTCTCTTTTAACTCCTCTACAACATTGGCTTCTTCATCAACTTTTCTCTTAGCCTTTGCCTATTGTAATTGTTCTTTAGTTAACCCAGCCTTCTCAACGGATTCTTCAACTATCATCTGTACTTTCTTTCGAGATTGTTGCTTTGTTTGCTCAATTTTGGTTTTCATTGATTTTTCCTTGAAGGTACCCAACCTCTCTTCTGTAGTGTCACGAGGTTTGCTAAGCATCAATTCAGCCAAACCAACCAGAGTATCTTCTGAAACTTCATATCCCATCTCTGGGATCCACATTGTTCTAGGCTCAACTACTTCCATCAGAAATTCATCTTTTGCCACCATGAAAGTAATGTCATCTTTGTATTTTTCAACAACTTTTCTAGGGATTATTTTCCTAGCTTGCATCTTTTCTTGAAATAGTTTAAAATAACCCCACAAAGTTGCAGTTTGTGCATCAAAGTTGCCAATCCTCTATAAGTGATCTTTTATTTGAGTAGCCACTGGAATATTTCTAAGCCATACAACATTTTGCACTCCAAGTAGCTCTCTTAGAAAGTAAAATAGTAGATAGATAATGAGAGTACCGAACTTAAAAGGATACTTAGACTCCTTAGTTTTCTTCAAATTCTCCAGAAGTTATTGCCGAAGGAGCTCACACATATCATAGTCTGCATTTTTCTTAACCATCTGATAAGCAGTGTAGATACTGGTAGCAGAAATAGAGTTCTCTTTGTTGGTGAAGTAAATCTTATATCCAATTACCATAGAGGCATATTTAATTGTTGGGTTTGCTATGTCGTTAACTGTCAAAGCCCTCTTATCAAACTTTACCCCTATAAGCTTCACCACTACATCATTCTTCACAGAATTCAGAGCTAGTACAGTACCGGTGGAATATAGCCCCATTACAGCCTTGATGGCCTCCTTGTTGATTATGTGTGGGAAATCCAACCACATGAATTTGTCATGTATCCTGCTCAGCACATATCTTACCCAAGAATTCTCATAGCAAAAGATAAGAAAATTGTTCCATACATCTAACTTCTTCTCGGCTAGGGCACTGAATTCCATTTTTAGATTGTAGTTATCATCAGTAATTCATTGAACCAAACTTGCCCTAACTTTACATGATTGTATTCTTCCATATTCACATGAATTTAAGCCCTAATGTCCTCATTGTGCAACACACCGTAGGGCACGTCAAAAAATGTGTCATCCGGATCCGTTTCCATTGATTTCAACGAATGCTTCTTAAACATGGGTCTAGGTCTATCTAACACATCAAACACTTGAGGCTTAAACATTTTCACTGCTTAATTTCTTAGATCAAGATTAGAAGACTATAAATACCTTGAAGAATGCTTCTGGTTAGGGTTTCTGCTTGAAAAACGTTAAATGCAATGATCTCTTCTTTGTTGCGATGCTCAGGATCTCCTATTTCACTTGAGTGTTTGTTTGCAATGTGAATTTCTATCAAGTGAATTTTCTTATAACCCACTATTGATCAAACCTAATTTGTCATAAATGCTTTGCTTCAAAAGTTTCAAACACTTCCACTGCAACTCATAGTCAATCTGAATTGCTCCGCAATCGAGTATTTTCTACTCGAGTTTTCTTCAAATGATTAAGCATACCAATCTTTAGCTTATATCTTCGTGTTGGCCTCAACACCACTCATTTGGTAGAGGGAGGAAAGATTTTCATTGATGCTCCCCTTGAGCCAAAGCTCCCAGTTTAGTTTCCAGAGGAAACATCTACACCAGAGTCTGGTACAGATACATCCTTGACCTCTGTTACATCCTTCTTAATCCAAATCTTGCTCATCTCCTTGGTTTCTGCCAAATCAACCTTGTGAACTGGTTTGTTCTTTTCTGTTGGTGTATCTTTCTTCATGCTTCTGCTTCTACAAAACTTTGCAAAATGTCTAGGACTATTGTAGTTGTAGCATACAACATTCCTATATTATAACCATCATTCCTTTTATTCATTCTGGATCTGCATTGGTTAGCTTTGTGCCTAAATCTATTGCATGTAAAACAGTTGCTATTAAAAGATTGAATCATTCTACCATTGTTATAGTCATTCATCCTATGACTTTTGCATTCAATGGCCTTATAACCAATTCTCTTGCATGTATAACATTGACCAGAGAAAGATGGTACATTTTGATTCACTCTACTCCTACATTGTGTAGCCTTATGTCAAAACTTATTGCAAGTAACAATAACCATTGAAAGATGAGTACGTTTGAGCATTAGGTTGTCTGACTGGTGGTCTTCTAGCTCCTTTCTTCTAATTCTAGTTCAGTTGTCCATTGTTCTTCCTATTTTCATATTTTGATGCTTGTCCTATTTTTGAACTTTCACCTTTTTCAAACCCTAGGCCTTCTTTATCATTGGGATCTTTTTGACTTGCAATCATCTCATCAAGCCTTGCAGAACTTATCTTGAATTTTTCTTCATAACTCTTTGCTTTTTCCAGATCTAATTTTAGTTTCACAACTTCTTGTTCAAGCTTTATACAATCTTCATATTTTCCTTTCATCATTGAGTTCAGATATTCCTCAATTCTTTCTTTTTCTTCAACTTTCACTTTCTGATTAATCATGGATTCATTTGCTAACCTCATTTTTTTCATTATCCTCCTTATGCCTTTGTTTAAGATTCTTGACTTACTCTTTCAAAATTTTGATACATTGATTTGAATCTTTGACATTCTCCTTCAAATCTATGATGTCTTTCTTAGTCCTCTCTAGGTCCTCAAGGGCAATCTTGAGTTCTTCACTATTTGCAGGCATGCATCCATCTTCTAAAAATTCAACAACAGGAATCTCATCCGGAGGAGTAGGAAACTTTCTAGATGCCATGTGTTCAATCTCCAAGATCTTCCCCAAGCGGTTAGGCTTCTTCCAAGGAACCTGGCTTTGATACCAATTTTTGAACATCTGGAATACAGACAGGGGGTGAATCAGTATTCTATAAAACCATTCACACATTAAATCTTGAATTCATTTCCTAATTCAATAACTGAAAGGCAAGTTAAGCACAAAAAATATAACCACAAAGCATAACACATGAACACCGGGATTTTACGTGGAAAACCCAAAAAGGGAAAAACCACAGTGAGGATTAGCTCACAGTATATTATAACTGATTAAGGTAATACAAAAATGCTCACTGCAACTGGACTCACTATCCACTGAGAAAGAAAGAGAGAGAAGAAAGAGAGAAATGGGATGGCTCACTACCAATGATGAACTGTTATATTTGCATCTACACATGCATGGATTACATTTCCAATGAAGCACAATCTTTCACTGAGCTGAATCATAGTTTTGCTTTCCTCTATAATCACAATTTGCCCTATTCTTTCTTGATTCGCATTTGCAGGTACTTGTCGCATCACTTACATCCTTCCTTGGCACAACATCACACACTCTTCACACGTACACACTCAAGGCATCAAGACAAATCTCTCTCTCTCTCTCTCTCTCTCTCTCTCTCTCTCTCTATATATATATATATATATATATATATATATATATATATATATATATATATATATATATATATATATATATATATACTTCATTAACCATTATCAAATAGGTCGTCCCTTGCCTTAAACTTTTCATGAACTCCCATATACTTCATGCCATGATTTAAACTTGAAAATAGGTTAGGGTGGACCTAAAATAGCTCCTACTTTATTCTTACAAAACATGTTTTCCTCCTTTTAAATTCTCTTTATTCTTATCACCAATTTGGTCAGCCTGCTTGAGTGTAGCATGTAGAATAGCACAGGTCGGCCTCAAAATCCAATGCGGACTTAACTAAAATATGAGACACACTCTCCTAGGTCGGTGTGACCTATAGAACCTCCTTAGATAACCTTCCAACCTTTGGAAAGCTCTGTACCAAGTAGACTTCTTCTAGTCAGCTTCATGAGCAGAGTGGCTTAGGTGCACACTGACTGTCAAGGCATAACTCAACAACCGGACCTCCAAATTGCCTCAAACTTGGAACATACAAACTTCAAACATCTACAAACACATCCCTAGATCCATAAAGCAAAATGTTTCCATGCGGTGAAATGTGGAGAATTGGAACTTGGTCTCTATCACAGTTAATCAATGTCTATCTATGTATCGATACTCGGACAAACTTATACTCCGAAAGGCTTCAAACTCTGAAACTTTGGATTTGGAATGTTCAAACATATGTCAATACTACCGTAGAAGATATGCGGACCAAAACAAGAATGTACACTGCACTAGTTAAGACTGCACTCTATCATACTAAACTTCATTAATAGGTAGCGAATGTTCTGTAAATCACAAGAAGGTGGAATGGATTTAGATGCTTCTAATAGTTCTTAACAACATACCAAAATTGCAGACCAAGATCTTCAACCTATGACAAACGTGGACCAGAAAAATATAGCTCTGTGCATTGTGGAAATAGTCTGACACTTAGCCATTTTTTCACTAAATTGTCTTCCGGATTAAAATCTTTTGTATAAGATCATTATGAATATAAGAACATCTTGTGAGGGATATTACTATAATCTTACAACCCAAATTTGATCTCTAATCTTTGTTTCCCTCTAATCATAGTTGACTCTCTAATCATTGTTGCCATCAATGACAACACTTCTTGACCGTCATACTCCTCAGTATACTAGCAGTGTCTCTAACACTGATATCTCTAACAATTGCTTCTTCGCAAGCTTCGAGTACTTCTTTGCAACAGGATCACATTTGTCTTCCTAGCATTGCTAATTGGGATGTATATCTACATGACATTTCATGTCTATTTATAGAGTCCTGCATTGTTGACATGGAAGCACACATTGAGAACATCAGTCTTCTTTTCGATGATAACTTCGATGAAGTTGTATCAGCCTTGTCTTCTTCAAATATGATTTCTCCTCCACCTACATCAGCTTCTATAGTGACAATATCAGATTCTTATGGTTCTAGTTATCACCATACCTCTATGGTTCTTGTGGTTCTTGTTACAGAATCTTCTATGATACATGATTTCTTACATCAATATTTGTCACATGACAGCATTGGCTTGGACATTCTTGACCACTTTTTAAAGACATCATGTGCCTCATCTGAGTCTTTGAATCATGTGCAAAATTTAGAGACATTCTTACTTCTTCATGTATGTTCCTATCAGGAATGGGAAGATTACTTGTACACTTCTGTGGTTCGATTTCTTCCTAAGGGGAGAAATGTGGTTGAGCATTCTTAGACTCTTCAGCATACTTTATCGAGCATCTACATGCACTACAACATCTTATGGGGGGCTTCAAAGTCTCTCATTGTATCTCCTATTTTGGGGAATTTTATTGTACACATGTGATATAAGTTGTCCTAGGGGGGTCATGATATAAGTCCTCCTTCACTTGTTTTCTTTTCATGCATTTTGTTTCTCCTTTGTTCCCATAGGGTTTTATCCTTTACTCCACTTTATGAGAAACTTTGTACATGGGTACCTAACATGGCCTAGTAGTCGAGACCCATATTTCTGTATCTCTTGCACTTTTGTGATCTCCCCAAGTATCACTTAAGGGGAGTGTTAGCATGAATAATTTATTTATTCACTATAGCTTAAGTGTACTTAGGTTGATGAGGTTAGACAACATCTTGTCTAATTGAATGTGCAACCTTTTAGAGGTTAGAAGTACCTAGTTTGGTAAACCTCATGTGCATACCTTTTGAGGTTGGAAGACTTTCCATCTCACCTCAAAAGGCACGTTGTAGTCATCCAACACTTGGTCAAAAGGTTGTTGGTTTGCACATTCCAAGTGATCAAAAAGTTGACACCTGTAGGACACTTGTCTACGTGCATGTGTCACATCATGGGGTACTTGTCAATCCACATGCAAGGTGGATTTCCTCATCCATTGCTATATATCAAGTGAGATTAATATATGTTTATGCTCAATTTAGGTTCATAATATCATTAATTTCTTATCTCTATTTATCGATTTCCATATTGTGAGAGTGAATATCAAGTGTTGCAGAGAATCCTTGGCTATTCCAACAGTTAGCACACCGACACAACCTCATACTCTAGTGGTTTAATCAAAGTTGTGCTGATGCACAAAAACCTTAGCGTAATGGCACAACCTGCAAATCACATGCATTGTGCCAAAGTTGTGCTGGTGCGCAAAGACACTGTCTAGCACTAGGGCACAACCTCATATTCCAGCATCTTAGGCAAAGTTGTGTTGGTGCGCTGAAGACATTGTTTAGTGTCAGGGCGCAACCTCATAGTCCTGTGGTTTAGACAAAGTTGTGCTAGTGTGTTGAAGACTTCCTTTAAGCAATGCATGGGTGCAACTTTAATTCTTCTCTGTTAAACAAGGTTGTGCTAATGCGCAAAGTGACTTCCATTCAAAATTTTCTTTGATTTTCAAAGGTAAAAGCCTTTGCCAAAACATATAGAGCATGGACCTCACCATTTAACTTGACCAATTTTAAATCTGACAATTTCCCCTGAAGCAAACACCCACAACAACCCACAACAACTAAACACAACAAAACTGAAAAAATGAAAACAAAAACTTGAGATGTTTTTAGGCGATACATGATTGCTTGTGAACCTGGATGCTCCTGCATCAAACTTCCCCATCCATAGGATTCGAACCACAATTATCTTTCTTGGCATGATACCCAACATTGGAAGTCATTGTAGAAGAGCTTGGCATCGAAGTCTTTCTTTTGGCTTCACTTAGAGTTCTAGGATCCTGGATCTCCCCGTGACCTATATTTTCCACTATATCTATTACACAACCAACCTCCTGCTAAGACTCAAGAGAGTTCATGTTATCCTTTTCAACAAGAGGAAGAGGTTTCTTCCTCCAAACCTATTGAGAATGCTTCCCAGAGAAGTATCCAATGGTAGAATGACTCGCTTTGTGGCAAGTGTTACAAACCATAAAAGAATCCTCAAACACGATTCATTATTTCCATACACCCAATTTGGAGGAAAGGGGGATCTTAGGGGAGAGCTTTGTCCACCTCCACAAAAACACAAAATCTAGCAAACAACCTTTTTTGAGATTTGGTAACCGAGTCCACTCTCAACAGCTAACCAAATAAATTGGCAATTCCAAAGAGGACTTCCTCATCCCAATGTTGAAAATATTACATCTATTAGTATGTTAATAAATAATATATGTTAGTGAGTCATAGTTAGAATTGTGTTATTTGTGTTAGTTGTGCATGTGTGAACTTTTCCATTAGACGGTTGGGATGGTTTCTTTTGCAAATTTTTCTATATCCCAAAGATTTTCTTCAATAATAGTGTAATCATTGTTGCATGTGGATCATTTGATCCATTTCAATAGTTTGTTCTCTTCAAGCACTTTGTTATATTAATGGTGTAGGTGGCATCCTTCTATGGATATGGGTGTGAAGAACTCCAAGAGATATTGGTATGTCATATTTTAGATCCATGCCCAACATAGCCAATCTTCTTTTCACAAGATACTTTACTAACATTATGCACACAAAAAATATTGTGAAGTACAAAAGAAATCTTACATTATGCACACAAAAATAAACATTTGTTTACTTTATCTATCTAAAATGCTTTATCTATCTAAAAATTCAATGTTTAATTGTTCAAAAGATTTAATTTCAATTTTCATCTCATCTTTAAATAGAGTTTGCTCATATTTTTATTGAGACTTTTCTATTTTTTATCTTCCAAAATATCATGTATTCTCCATTGTCCCTAATACCAAATTTCTGCACACTATGATACTCATATGGGACTATTCTATGTTCATTCACTATGTTAGTTTTCATGAATCATGTTCTCTTGTTGGTGATTTACTCAATATGATCATCATTTTATCCAGCTACTTTCTAGGCAATCACTCATGCATTTAGATTGACCAAACTCGCCTCTTTATTCAAGAGGATTGAACATTGTGTAAACATAAAGCAAAATGCAAAAACAAGAATATATTAAACACAACACCCCAAAAATTTGATTCATGTCCTATCATTGTTGATTCTCCCAAATCTAATTTTACATCATTTTCTCCATGCTACTTTCTAAGGCACTCCCTCGTTCATTCAAATCAGGGCTTAAATTTGACAGTTGTATAGCTGTATTTAGGCATTTTAGCTATAAACTACAATTGAAATTTGAAAAGATTGTATCACATGAAAGGAGAGATTTTGGACAAATTGTCAAAATTTATATAGGATTATGATGATAGATATATTTGGTTTTTATATAATTTACTTATACTAAAGTGTGTCATAGTATTTTAAAGGCAAAATTGAATAGATAACTGTCATAAAACAATTGCTTGACAAGCAAGGTTGACTGTCAAAATTTAAGCGCTGATTCAAATTATCCATTCTCGCCTTTTATTCCACTCTTGGGTTACGAAGAATCAATTATTTCCTCTTTTGAAGATTTAGTTATAACTATTATCTTCTACAATTTCAATGGTAAAAAAAATTTCATGTCTCAAATACTATAGTTATTCATAATTTCCAAGATATTGCTTGTAGAAATTATCAAACCATGATTTTTAACTACTATTCTACATGAATTATTCAAATAGTAGTCAATAAGATTGAGCTCCCAAGTATGAAAAACCCAAATGATAACAACAATTACACCTACTAAACAAGTACAAAAAGTGCATACAACAATTATTTCTTCCTATACTTACTATCAAGTTGCCTACCAATCTTTCATACAACCGACATCTCAATTCAACCGACATCTCAATTCAATAACTACAACTCTCCTGGGCTTGTAAACCTTCTATAACGATAATTGAGTATTATGTTTGAAATGATTGGAGATATATTTGATCTTTTTCCATGTAAGGAAATTAAAAAATAGAAAATAGAGGAATATGAATCGACTGGGTAAAAAAGGCGTGGGAATTTATTTGAATGATTTCTTTTAGAAAATAATGCATATATAGTAAAGGAAAGGAAGCGTATAAAATTTTAGAGAACAATAAAGGTTAAAAGAGAAGAGAAAAGGAGGGGGCGTGGGAATTTTAAGGTTTCATTCCTTCTAAAAAATTTAAAAATGCGAGAGGAAGTATCGTGGAAGAGGAGTGAGAATTGTTTGTATTCACAGAAGTTTAGACTTTGGAGGAAATAGTGAAAGTCTTTTGAAAAACATAAACAAGTCGCTCAGAAGCAAAATTGGAGGCACCAATAACAGAAAAGATGATGTGGTAGGTTGTTGTTTTTGGTACGCAAAAGGCTGGGATCATTGGAGCAGTAGAACTCATTGGAATAGTAGAAGGAGAAATCAATTCAGTGATTTTTAGCTGCCAAATCAAAGTCAATTGTGGTCTTTTGTTCGAAGCATGAAAATATAGGGTAAAATAGAAGAAAAGGAAAAGTCACAGCAGGGTAAAATGAAGGAATTAAGAAAATAGAAGGATTGATAAAAAAAGATAGGAGATAAGAAATAAAAGGAGGCTTGGACAGTTTATGGCGCGACAGATTCCAGTTAAGGAGAATAAGAATTAATTGAAGGCATTACAGATGAGATCTTATGCTCACAAGGTGCGGCAGAGTGGAACAAATACACAGAGGAAGTGAATAGACAAAAGAGGTAAAAGGAAGAGAACAGAGTGATGTGGCAAATACAGAGGAGAATTTCAATAGAGAATGAATGTAATTATTCCAGATTGTGGTGAATCAATAAAATAACAATTTCTTTGACAAATTTTGTAAAGTTTATTGATGAATGTTTGAGCTATTAAGTTAATGATTTTATGTTTGTGAAATTTGTGCTCCTGAGTTTAAATTAAATTTGACTCTAGCTGCTTGATTCAGCAGTCTGATAAGACCCTCAAATCATATCCGCATCAATTGGTATCAAAGAAAGCATGATGCTGCAATGTTTTTGAGGAGAAGGGTTTCAGATTTGAGGTATGTTGCTGTGTTGTGTGGAAGAATAATTCTAAAGTATTTTTGTTGCAAGTTAAAAATTCTTATAATTGCAGAGAGATTACGAGGATTGCTTTTGTGTAATTGTTTTGGGAAATAAGGTGAGGAGATTGTGATAAGTTTGCACAATTATTTTGTTATGTATGTTGGAAAGATTGCATGAAACAAAGTGAGTAAAGCTTTAAGCTGGAAGGTGTCTCGAAAGACTAAGAAAATTTGTTGCGGGTATAGAAGTCATGTAACTACAGAGGGCTTTGAGCTCTAAGAGAATTTGTTGCAAGTGAGGAAGTCCTGTAACTGTATAAGGCTTTGATCTCTAGAGAAATTTGTTGCAGATGAGAGAAGAGGCATGTAACTGCAGAGAGTTTGAGGAGGCACGAGAGTTGGAGAAAGATTTGTTGCTAGTAACTATAAAGGGCTTTATGCTCTAGTGAATTATTGCAAGTATATTCTTGTGACTTAAGGAGAAGTACTTAAGGAGAAGTTATGAATCTTTGAAATTTGTAGGTTGCAGTGTGAAGTTATGTGTATGTGAAATGTCTTCAAGAAACAGGATTAGAGTTGCCTTGGAAAATGCTATGAAATTTTCTTTTGCAAAGACGAGAGAAAGAATTCAAGTGGAAAGAGCTTTTAAAGCATTGGGAGAAATCCAATCGAGGTTGGATGCACTATTGTGCAAAATATAGTTGTTGCAGATGTGAGAAGTTGTGAAGGAGAATGCCAAGCAAATGGCATGATGAAAAAGTTGAATGGGATGAAAGAGAGGTAGAATATTGCTACCCGGAAAAAGGAGAAGATTTGAGTGACTTTCATGAAACAAAATGAACTAAAAAGAAAGAAACCCTCTTGGAAGAGGATAGTGAATGGAGAAATAATGAAGAGAAGTGTTGTACCCCTTTGACAAAAGTTTCATGAAAAGAGGAGCATGTGGGACCATCCCACACAAGTGTATATGAAGTAAGAAAATATGAGAAGATTGCAGATGAAGAGTTAAAGAAATTATAAATGAGAAGGTTGTAGATGAAAAGAAAGCTAAGACGAAAAGAAGGGTAATGTTGAAGGCCCTGGTTATTCTAACATTGTTCGGTTTGCAAGAAGAGAAGAAGATGCAACAAAGTTTCATGTATATGACACTAAAGGAGAGATCCTCATGCAAGAGGATTAAGAAGAAGAAGAAGAGGTTGCATCAAGAATATATCCTGTGGATGTAAGAGGAGAAAATATTGTAGTAGAGATTAGTGAAGAAGGAAAGGTTGAAAAACAAGGAGTGAGGTTACAACAACAGTTGTGTGTCCTTTGGAGGACATGAAAGTGTTGAAAAATGTGGTGCAACAAAACACAAAGAGACTTGTTGTCATGCAAGATGAAGAGGATGATAAGGTAAAAGATACTGTTGCAGCTATTGAATCTAAAGTGTTTGCAAATGTGGATAAGTGTCAAGAAGAAGAAGAGATGAGTACAAAAATGACTTTTCCTTTGAAAGATATATTGGTAAATATAGAAGAGTGTGAGGAAAAAGAGATGGTGAGTGTAAAGGACTAGATGGAAATCTTTAATTTCCATAAAGTTGATCATATCAACTTGTGTGCTGATGAGACGGAATGGAAAATTTATTTTTGGTGGAAAATTTATTTTTGGTCGAAGTGATCAGATTGTGGTAGGTTAAATCCCACGAGAGAAGGAAGAACGTGAAAGTGTATTTGGTGGAAGCGGTCGGTCTATGGTGGACAAAAGTCCACAAATAAAAGAAATATTGGTGAGTAGATTTCGCAAAAGAAAATGGGCAGAGTTCCCGATACATGTTGGATGATGCAAAGGTACTCCCTCCCGCTATAAACTCAACACAGAGATTGTAACACAATGGAAACCAAAAATCAATCAAACATTTTGGAATCTCATATGCAAATGACATACAACAAATCTAGAACACACTATACAATCTTGGCCTCTCTCACATGCACATAAACCTTTTGTTTCTTCCTTTGGGGAATCCTATCTCCCCTTGGCGGCCTATACACTATATATCTTCCTTCTATGGCAGGGAACTCACTACCATATCTCCATCTTCATTCCTAGGCAGCAAACACTCCAAGATCAATGGCCCTCTCTCTGGTCGACCTCTTCACATTGCAAGATATTCCATGTGCTCTCTGTTCCCTTGGGGCCGAACCCCCCTATCAACATTGTCTTTTTCTTTGCTATATAGCCGTGCCTTTTACCATCCATGGTCTAATCCTTATACATCTCCACACTTTGATTTTTAAAAAGGAATTCTAAATTGATGGGGTGGGGAAATGAGGTGACGCCTTCCTGTTTGGCATGCCATCAGATTGTTTCAACTTCCCTAAGCCACGGTTTATCTCATGAAATGCATTTTATTTGACTTATTTAATACAGGGAACAAAATCAAATCTTATCACTTATGCCATGTGTTTCAATAGCTTGGACAAATACCATTGGACCAACGAAAGCACTTTTCTTCATAAGTTGCCTCTTAAATCTACGTGGGTTCTTATGAGACCAAATCAAACCCCCCCCCCCCCTACTACACAGTAAACTTTTGTAGTCTTGTGGAAACCGTTTCATGGAGGCGTTGGTTAGTTTTCTTCAGAGCATAGAGTCATTGTATGAGGTGGAGTAGTCATTTGGAATCACAGCCTTGTAGTGCCACGTCCTTTACTAGGACTGTCCTGGCCCTTTCGATGTATAATGCCTTGTTGCAAGACACTACTCATATCTTCAGCAAGGCAGATATTGTATAATTCTTCATAACATCTTTATAGTAGTCAGACCTTGGAAAGATCTTTACCAGGATTGAAACAAATGTCCAACTAAAGCTATAATATGATCCAAGAACATTATATGCCTTGCAATCTAAATCTGCATACAGAGAATCGAATGTGAATGCTAACCTTTCAGCAAGGATACGAGCTTACACCAATTGCTAGAAGTTTCACTCTTGCTGAGTCAAACTTTGGTTTTACAACTTTCAATCCAAAGCCAACTTCCAACAGCATGGGCACCCAAAATGTCGGAGGAGTGCCACCATAGCCATTCCCAGGTATTCTACCCAGCAAGTATGCAAATATCTCTAACTCTGAAAGAATGTTGTGCTTGGATGAAATAGCTTAACCTATAGTTGAGAATGTATCAACCTCCATATCACTCAGCTAACTAGAGAACTCACTTATGAAGCTGCGGAACACCGACTTTTGATATAACTTTTTACCGAGAACTTGAAATCACTTAGAAACTTGCAGAGATGAAGATGTCGATAATCCCAAGCCATACTGCCTCAACCCTCATAGATATCAAAATTTTAAAGTTTTGCCAAATCATCAACACAAGTCACGAAACTTAAAATTCTCGGGAACCAGAAGGAATTCGACTATGAAACCTTCGCGTATAATTATGGAATGCTCTCAAGATCCTGGCTGTCAGAGGGCTTGTCGCCAAACCTCATAGATTGCTCTGAACAATTGTTTCATTGAAACTGCCTTGTTATGCATCGGGAGTGAAATTGCAACTTTGTAATTCTAACTATGCCATTCACATCCAATGTCGAGAAATGTCATTAGAACCCAAACAAACAAAATTAAAAGAAAATGAACCTACATTTTTATTTTTGGTTGATGTCGATTGTTGGTTTGCCCGGGATGCTCCTGCATTAGACACGCCGAGTAGGAAAATTTTGTGAGTAGGACTCACAAAATGGAGTTGGGTAATAGAACTACCCTTTCAGGTTGTAAACAACCTGTAGCAAACTCCATCATCGAATCATGTACGCAAAGTTATTTCTTCTTCCTCTTTTTCCAACAGCTCATGAAAACAAGCGTCATCCTCCTCCCACAACTCTGCTCACCACTCTTCTCTCCTCTCGTGGATTACACCCACCATGTATCGTCCTCTGCCAAATACTCTTTACTCTCCTCTCCTCCTTCATGGGATCCAATCCACCACAAACTGACCACCTCCACCAAAATTTTCCTGCCCACTCATTACACACAAGTCGATATGAACGACTTTATGGAAATTAAAGATTTCCATATCCTCCCCTATCTTCCCCTCATCATACTCTTCAATTTCTTCTCTTATAAATGAAGGTAAAAAATCATGACTGAATTCACAAATTTCAGAAAATACCTCATCCTTCTTTGTTGATGTGACATCTTCCTCTACGTCCTTCACTGCGATGTTGTCTTCAACTGTTGCAACATATTTCTCTTCTTCATTTGTTGCAATCTTCTCAAACCTTTCACCCTCTATCATTGAAATTTGTGCCAACAAATCTTCTTCACCTTCACCATTTGTTGTTCTCAAAATCAGCTACGCTCGTTTTTGTAGACAACCCCCACGAAACTTGTTTGTTTCGTGAATCTACACTCTAAGCTCGTGGATTGAGACAAGATTCCCTTGATCTCGCGTGAAGTCATTTGACATTCTAGACCGGTTTATGACATCCCTTTTGAATTGGTTTCTCGATATACGCGAAGATCGTTCAAGTTGTAAATCACTAAAAATGTCAATTTGGGTCGTTTTTAAGAGTTAGTAAAATTTGAAGTCTTGATATGCAAGAGCGGCAAAAATTGCCGCTCCTGCATATCTCTTTTTGACTCATTTTTCTTACACATGCAATAGCGGCGTTTTTTGCCGCTTTTGCATATGCTTTTCATTTTGCATGTAGAGGCGGCAAATTTTGCCGCTATTACATGCGTTTTTTTTTATTAACATGTGAAGTCGGCGATTTTTGCCGTCTTTACATGTTTTTCTTCTTTTATGTGCATGGTCGGCAAATTATGCCACCGTTACTTCTTTTCAATATATGCACTGTCGGCCGGAATTCCCGCTCAAACAAGATTTTTGAAATCCTGGACACCAAGTGCCATTAATGGCCACTCGTGCCACTCATTAAAACCTGTTTTTAAGTTTTAAATACATCTTTTGGTTTGTTATTTTTATTTTTATTTTTATGTTCATTCCTCCTAGCTCTCTCCGGACCCCTCGCATCACTCGATCGCGCCGTTTGATATTCAATCAAATTTCGAATTCATCCTCACGATTAGGGTTTGTCACCGACGCTACAGGTAAGTAATTGTCTTTATTGTTTTCTTATTAAAGTTTTCCGTCTCTTGTTAGAATGATCAGAACTTTGCTCTGAGAGGAGTGTTTTGTCTGCGTAATGGGTCAAAACGAAAACGTTGAAGTTTTCATGTCTTTTTTTCTGTCGAGTCCTTCCCCAAAACCCCGACCAGTTGTGCCCTAGGTAAGTTGGCGGTTTCACCGCTTAAAACCCTAAAAACCTTTTGCCATATACCAGTAAGCAGTGTCGGCCATTTTCGCCGATTGAACATTGCGAAGATCAATTCTTACCTTTGTGCACTGTCGGCCAAAATCCTCGATCAAACACTGAAATCCTTGCAACTTCTACTAAGCAAAGTCGGCGTTTTTTTACCACCCGGACAGGTCATCGACGATCAAACAAAATACTCATGTGCATTGATGGCAAATTTTGCCGCCCTAACACGAAAGACTACCAAATTCATAACTTGCTACCTGCATTGTCGGCAAAATTCGCCGCTCATACCAGAAAAATCCTGACCACATGTAGTGGTGGCGAATTTTGCCGCCAATGCAAATAATACAAAACCCTCATATGCAAGGGCGGCAAATTTTGCCGCCCATGCAAAAATGTCCCAAATTTTTCCAACTCTGGAAAATTTCCAATTTTGATTTCCCGAGCCTGCTTCTCATGCAATTTTCCTAGATTGCCCATATTTTCCCTAATTGCATGATCATGACTTTTGTTGCAGTTTCTTCTGCGGAGCTTCATTCAACATCAGACTTCTTCTCGGTGAAAGTTCATCCAAATGACTAACTTGTCCCCGAAGAAGTCAAAAGCAATGAAGTACAAATATCAAGGTGTTTTCCTAATCACCTCAGTCCATTATAATGTTGAGGACATTAGAGATACGAAGATTGGCCATGTTGATATGGCTGAGTTTGTAGAGAGAACCAAGTCAAGCAACCCTAGTGCTATGATGAAGAAGATAGTGGAGAGTAATATTCATCTGGTATCATCCTTCCCAGTGGCGGCTCACAATACAGAATTTGTTCTTCAGTGTGCCCATTTCTATAACAAAGATATTAGAGCTGTGGTGGACGCCAGTGGTAATGTGATAATCAGGTTGGATCCTGAGTTCATTGACAAGGTGTTCATGTGTCCTCCTGCGACAGAGGTATTGAAGCTTGACTTTATTGAAGCTCAGAAGGAATATGACAAGAATCTAGAAAAAGTGAAGAAAGCGATCAACAACAAATGGTTGAAGACCGCAAGGTCAAGTTTGTCCAGGTGGCCACGTAGTTTTCCTCGAAGTGATTTTGTAGAAGAAGTTGGTGACTTGATTACTCTCCTCAGCAGGATAAGAGGTTTGTCCTCCTCTTCACAGTTTCATGAATGGATGTATCCTTTCATTAAGGTCATACTCCAGGGCAAGCAAGTTATTTTCTAGGGAGAACAAATTAGTAACGCTTTGCATGACCAACTGACGAAGGTATCCACTACCTCCAAGTTCTACATGACTTCCTATCTGGTATACATTGCAGCCTCCATGAGAATTTTTTTGGGATTATCATCAGAAGGGGATAGGAGAGTAGTCCCAGTATACCAATATTATTCTTAGCTGACATTGAAAGGTTCAATTCACCATTTCAGGAGGGTGAATGATGCATTCTTTGCTGTATTCTTGTGTCTTTTTGATCCCCAACTGGAGCAGAGAAGAATTTCAGACGAGGCATGGACAGTGGTTAATAACTTCGGTTGTATGTTTTTGCAATTTCCATCTTTTTCATACTTAAGGGTTGGTTTTTTCCAAGGCTACCCTTATATGCTTCCTAGATTTCCTTCAGATAAACTGGTCTTGATGGAGTTGTGCAGATAAATGATTGTCGTGCATAACAAACAGATGGAACTCAAGAAGCCTGGTTTCAAATTCCCAGTGGAAATCGGCAGATATTCAGTGTTGACTGCCGCAAAGGCAAGGGCTATGGAGACAGAAATGCAGTTGGTCACCATGAAGCAATTCAAGAGGAGACCAAAATTTGACTACCGGGGCGTAAAGGATAAAATCAGGAGGAAAACTCAGTTTCATGAACCCATGGTGGAAGATGTCTGGATAGACTTGAGAACGGAGGAAGATATCAGGAAACTGGACTATAGCAGGCTGTCTCTAGAACAAATTGAATATCTGGGACTTGCTAATATTCCAGAAGATCTTGTGGATGATGGGGAATTGGTTGATGCTAGGTATGATGCAGAACAGATAGCTAGTACTCCTCTCCCTCCAATCCAGTGGTCCCAAAAGGAGTTGACTTCACTAAGGAAGAGATTTGAGCCTATATTGGCTAACACCAATAAATGGCTTGCAGATAAAGGAATTACGCTGAAAGAATTCCTCACTGGTTCGGAAACTGAAATTCAAGAGCAGACTAGTAAAAAGGTGGAAAACAGAACGAAGAACAAGAGTGATGTTCCATCATCCTCTAAAACACACAAGCCTAAAATCAGATTTGTAACGAAGAAAGCAAAAACTGGTGAGGAAGAACCTAAAACGAAAGACATGGAAGTTGAAAAGCCAGCAACTGAAGAGCCAGCTACAGAAGAGATGGATGTTGAAGACAGGAATTCAGATCAACAAGACGAGGAGGCTTTGTCTCCACAGGAAAATACACCTATCGCAGCTCCTGTGTTTGTTTCTCCTATTAACATTCCTTCCTCTGAATCTCCCTCTCCTCCTAAAATAATTTTTGATAATCCCCAAAGCACTTTTGAAAATGTTCTTCATTCTTCTGAGTCAATTCCTAGTTTGTCTTCTTCATCTTTTGATATTGGGGATACATCCATGTTTGATCATTTTGTGATGAATACTGAGCAAGTTTCAAGTGCAGATGTAACAGGTGCGGTTTTTACTAACACCCCGCCTATTGTTTCTACTACCAGTACAAACACAATTCCGGGAACACCAGCAGTAGGAATGGATCCCAATGTGAGTACTTCTTTGCTCCCACCTTGGTTATCAGCTTACACGCCAAAGAGGAAAAAGCAAGTCATCTCTCCAGATGATTTTGATTTCACTAAGTTGGTACCTGCAAAACCTAAGGCCCCGAAGAAACCGAAGATTCTTTCTAGGGTACTTGAAGATAAGGGACATAAATTTCTGGAGATAGCAAAACCTCCACAGGATGCAACTGTTGAAAATTTTGATATGAATGACTATACTATTTCTAGGGTTGAATTGGGCAAAATCACCCATGAAAGCACTAAAAATGATATGCAGTCAGCCATGGACATCCTGATCCAGAAGTTTGATAGGGAAAATAAAATGAAAGATTATTACAAGGCAAAGGTAGAACAGCTGACTGCAGTGGTAAGAAAAATCACTTTGAACTCAGAAGCAGTTACTCCAGAGGCCGTATCTGTAGAAGACCCTGTCATTCTGAAAGCAGAAAAGACTCACCTCAAACGAAAAGTACTTGAAGAGTACTTAGACAGGATGCGAGCGCAAGGAATCTCTTTGCTCACAGATGTATTTGAGAAGACAGATAAAATGAGGAAAGTAAGGGCAGAACTTAATGATCTCATTGATGCTATCTCTCAAGATATTGAGCGCACGGAGGATACTCATGATAAATGGGTGGAAATGAGGAAGCTAAAAATAAGTACCCTAATATCAATTGGCGCTATTTCCAACAGGGATTCATACACAGAAACAAAGGAAGCTCTGATGTACAGGAGTAATATGCTAAGAAATTTGATCAAGGATCTTGAAGCTGCAAAGGAAATCAGTGAAGAAAATGATGTCAATCTTTTGCATAAGTTGGAGGACTTACCTTGTAAGTTGGTATCACAGGACAATCAATTTCTTTCTGCAGAAGAAATGATTCAAGAATTTGAAGACATGTTCCAAAAAGAATTTGAAGATAAAACATTTTCAATAACTTCTGTGGATAACATTCTAGACAACCAGTTAACCTTGGATAATTTGAAAACCAGGTTAACTAATCATGCCAAATCAATCACTACAGTGAGGGATGCCATAGTGAGGGCCAGGATGATCTTCAAAAATGCATTCAACCCATATAGCATTGAAATGCAAGCGGCTTTCACTATGTATGATCATCACATGAGGAAAAGTGGTGATACAAATTGAAGCAGCTGGTTTTTTTTCCTTAGTTTATTTTCTGATTTTCACATGTACTTTCAAAACAATGTTGGACAGTTTTACATGTACATTTTTAATATGTAATTACATGTAAAAATATAGGAAGTCCCAAGTCAATAAGGACTCCTATTTTTGAATAAGTCAAAGTAGTTAGATTTCTCTTAAATTTTCTCAAGGCCTTTCCCTATAAATAAAGGGGGCCTCTTTTGTAAATATCTATCTTTTGTCTATTGCAAGAAAACTCTAGCGAATTGAGAAGCAAATCAAGACTTTGTACTTTTTGTGAAAATCAATATTCAAATTTTTATCAATACAAGAAAGCAAGTTCAATTCCAATCTTTGTCTTGGGATTATTTGTGTTGTGATAGTATTGTTCTTACGTCTTGCTATCATAATCTTATTTGATAAAAATTGAAGTGTGGAGTTTGTTTCAAGTGATTGAAGAGCGCTCTTAATTCAATTCTGATAAACTTTGTGTTATCAAATCAGTTGTGGGTTATATGTTCATGTTTGTGAGAATACAATAGTTTGGAGACTTTGTGCTGCAAGTTGTTATATTCGATTTACTCTTATCATCTTGAAGAGGAGTGAAGACTTTGGGCTGCATTCTACTTCAAATAGTTCTGTTTACAAGTAATAAGTGAGGTAACAGAAAACTTTGTGTTTCTATGTTTTTGTGATAATTTATAAGTCTTATATCAAGAGTTTGAAGTGTAAACATCTATTCTGAAAAAAGAGAATGAGATGAGATGGAACCACCACAAACATAGTTTTTAGTGTACATAAATTTTATAAGTTGTTTGATTTGCAAAAGTTAAGTAATTAGAGGGAACCTCCCCTTGCTGAGAGGAGAGACTTTGTCTCATCATAGCTGTGGCTGATATACCCATTTTGCTGTTAGCGAGTTAACGACAAAATATTCACCCAACACCATTCACTGCAACTTCTTTCTCAACTACACTCTCATCTGCTATGTCCTCAAAAGGACACTCAGTCGTTGCTGCCAATTTACTCCTTCCCTCTTCTTCCATGCTCTGATCGAAGCATACTGCTGCAACCTCACTTATCATCATTATGCTTGACCAATTCTTCTTGTTGCCTTGCTTCCAATCTATCCACTCTCATTGTTATATCAACCTTCATCAAGGAGATCTTTGTCTTTTGGTATTGCCTCCATCCATCCCATATGACAGGCTTCTTTCTCACAAATATCCCCATCTTACTTGCTGCAATCTTCCAATATCCAAATCATACTCTTCGCAATCTACAATTCTTAGCGGCTCTTCAGCTCCCAACTGATCAGGGCTTCAGAACCTACAACAGTTCTCACATGAGCTCTTCTCTACCGCTCTTCACTCTCCACCCGCAATTCCTGGCATAGGTTGCCTCACGTTTGGCGCTCTGGCTATACACTCAAAACCTCTAGCTTTGATACCAATTGATGCAAAGGTACTCCCTCTCTCTATAAACTCAACAACACAGAGATTGTAACACAATGGAAACCAAAAAAAATTCAAACATTTTATTGGAATCTCATAGACAAATGACATACAACAAATCTGCAATACACTATACATTCTTGGCCTCTCATGGCCACTCTCTCATGCACATAAACCTTCTATTTCTTCCTCCGGGGAATCCTATATCCTCTTAGCAGCTGGTACACTATATATCTTCCTTCTATGGCAGTGAACTCATTGCCATATCTCCATCTTCATTCTCAAGCAACGAACACTCCAAGCTCAATGGCCCTCTCTCTGGTCGACCTCTTCACATTGCAAGATATTCCATGTGCTCTCTATTCCCTTGGGGTCGAACCCCCCTATCAACACTATCTTTTTCTTTGCTATATAGCCACGCCTTTTACCATCGATGGTCTGATCCTTATACATCTCAACACTTTGATTTTTAAAAAAGGAAATCTGAATCAATGGGATAGGGAAATGAGGCAACACCTTCCTGTTTGGCATGCCATCGGATTGTTTCAACTTCCCTAAGCCACAATTTATCTCATGAAATGCATTTTATTTGACTTATTTAATGTAGGGAACAAAATCAAATTTTATCACTTATGCCATGCATTTCAATAGCTTGGACAAATACCATGGGACTAGCGAAAGCACTTTTCTTCATAAGTTGCCTCTTAAATCTGTGTGGGTTCTTATGAGACCAAACTGAACCCCCCTACTACATAGTAAACTTTTGTAGTCTTCTAGAAACCGTTTCATGGAGGAGTTGGTTAGTTTTCTATAGAGCACAGAGTCATTGTAGGAGGTGTAGTCATTTGGAACCGCAGTCTTGTAGTGCCACATCCTTTACTAGGACTCTCCCAGCGCTTTCGATATATAATGCCTTGTTGCAAGACTCTACTCACATCTTCGACAAGGCAAATATTGTATATTCCTTCATAATGTCTTTAGAGAAGTAAGACCTTGGAAAGATCTTTACCAGGACCAAAACAAATGTCCAACTAAAGCTATAATATGATCCAAGAGCATTATATGTCTTGCGATCTGAATCTACATACAGAGAATCGAATGGGAATGCTAAACTTTGAACAAGGATACGAGCTTACACCAATTGCTAAAAGTGACCCTGTTATGATGTTGTGAAACAAGACCATGATGCCACCAATCATATGCTAATCCCTCGAAATGCATAGTAGCAAAATGTATAGCCTTTTCCTCACTTATGGACTTGAGTGTAAGAAAAGTATCCAACTTATTCACCCATGCTCTAGCACTTAGCTTACCGCTGCCATCAAAACTTGGGAGAGGAATCTTGTTCAATGCATCCTTGTACTCCTTCGGCTATGTAGGTTGTGCTCTTCTTTGCCTTGGACGTTCAACTCTACCTCTTTGTCGTTCCCTCTTTTGACTCATGAAGTTGTTGAAGCTAATCTGATTCCTTACATGTTCAGGAAGTGGGTCATACCCATCAACCAAGGATATTAAATCTTCTCCAAATGGTATCTCCTCTTTCTCAACTTGTGGCTCCTCAACTACTTCTCTAGGAAGAAAAGTAGGTTGCATCGGTCTCTCAATTGTAGGTGTGTGTGTGTCCTCCTTTCACGAGGTGATCCTGCATTGCTACCTACACCTATATTATCCTGATTTGCTTGATTAGCATTATTGTTGTTGTTCCTATTGTTATTCATCAAAGTCTAAAACATTCTTTGAATATTTTCATTTATCTCACGCTGTTGTTCTGCCATATTTCTTTGATTATCAACCATCTCTCTCAACATATTATCCCAATCATCCTGCGGATTACCTTGCCTCATGTCTCCCATTGTACCTGTTCTTCTTCGATAATGATGCGGCAAAGGATCAATGTAGTAGCTCATAATCCATAGGCTGGTAGGATCCAAGCTCTGATACCACTGTAAAATACCCTACTTATCTATACCAAATTTTTTGTCAAATCATCAACCACTCATCAAAATGAAATGCATAATCACATGAGAAATTAGTACTTGGAACCTTTAGAGCTTGTTATTGATTTAAATGAGCAAAACACATTTGACAGTAAGCTGGTCTGATATATTAGCAGTGACTGGATTTTGCATCAGTCAACATACAAAGTAGAATTGGAACAAATACAATGCATGAAATGATATGCCAATGAAGTACAATGAAGACAATCGAATGTAGAATGAAGCTATGATTGTAGATGTGTTAGCAAGAGACATTGTGTAGCTTCATGAGTGTTGGCATTGATGGCAACAAAGTCTATCCCACACATCTGCAATACATAGTATGCCTATACCGGAAGTCAGATTGAAGATTGTTTTAGTCTGGTGAATAAGAACAGAGTATGCAACAAGGTCCGACAATCAGGTCTGGATCTCTCAGATGATGTAACTCAGCAAGTTACGGATTTGGATAAGTCAAGAGCAGTATCATGACTACTATATTCTAGAGATTTAGCCTCTGGCGATAAAACATGGAAAAGATATGAGCATCTGAGTGTTGGGTTCCAGACAGGCAGAGCAGACAGAGAAAGAACTGACCAGCAGAGTATCAGACTTCAATCTGGATGAGTAATTGATGTTGATAAAGCAATTTGAGGGATCATACGTTGTTGCCCGACATGATTGATGACTTCTATGCCTATGTTTTTTATATGCATCACAAATCAAGCATGGATTCAGCTGACAGATCAGTAATTTGTAAATATCTTGAGTATTCTGGTTGTCGACTAGAAAGTTGTTGAAATCCTTGATGCGGATATATATATACCAGATGGATTCTAGTATGTAGGTGTGTGTGTGTACAGATGTGATGAAATAAAGTGCGAAGAAAAGAATAGACAAGTGTGGAAGCAACAATACAAGTCTGGTATGTGACAGAGAAACGGTACTAGAGCAAAGGAAGAATGAAGTGCATCAAATCAGTATATTGTGCCTAACCAGAACTGAACTCTAGCATTTGTAGATGCCTCTCATTAGTTCAAACACCTGATTACCTTCTGTAAGTTATGTAGACAGTGAGTCTCTTGTAGGCAGTGTGCCTCTTGTGAGCAGTGTGCTCGGGCAGTGAGCCCTAATTGGCAAGTGTCATTTTGTACTTCTTATTCTTTTAACAGAGAATACAATCTTGGGTTAGTCACCCCGTGGTTTTTCCCTTAACAAGGTTTTCCACGTAAAAATCCTTGTGTTATGTGTGTTGATTTTATTGCTGTTCTCATGATTATATATGCTTATATGTTTTGATGTTGCACAAATTATAAAAGAAGAAAAGAAAGTTAAGATAATAGAGATAACTGATTCACCCCCCCTCTCAGTTATCTGCCTTATTTCCAACAATTGGTATTAGAGCTAAGTTCCTCTTAACAAAGCCTAACAGCTTGAGGAAGATCTGGGAATCTCAATGGATATGTATGGTATGAAGGAACAACTTCAGTCTTCCCTAGATGATCTTGAACAATCCCACTCTGAAGTCAATAACTTAAGAGAAAGACTCAAACAAGCTGATGATTTCATAAATGAGCTAAAAAAAAAATTGAGTATCTCTGTGAAAAAGAGAAAGGAACTACTTCAAAAATTAGCAAGTCAGAGTGAAGCCAATGATACTAATGAAGATCTGGATGAGAAAAACAAGCTATGTGAGAAGCTATCAAAAGAGGTCATTGTGGTAAGGCATGAGATGGAATCAAGGGTTATGAGATTCACCCAAGAAATTAAAGAGAAAAGAAAAATTGAAGATAATCTAAAACAATCCCTCAAGGAGAAGACAAAGGACTGCCACAAAATGGACAGAATAATCAGGCATTTTGAATCTAATCTTGAAGAAGCTAGAGATAATGAAGAACAACTTGAGAATCAGATACACTCTTAAACAAGATCTTCAAACAACAAATGAATACAAAGAGAAATTCAAGATAAGCTCAGCCCAACTTGAAGTTCTTCTTGAAAGTTAAAATAGGGTAGATGATAAGTGTGGTTTGGGATATGAGAAAGGTGAAAGCTCTGGATCTGGTCAGAAGAATTTTGGATCAGGAAATCAAAGAAACAGGCCTAGAAGACCTCCGGTAAGGCAACCAAATGCTCAAAGATATCCATCCTTCAATAGATACTGCTTCAATTGCAATAGATCCGGTCATATTGCCAAATTCTGTAGAAGTAAAAATCAGGATAAAAAGGGTCCGGTGCATCATAATCAAAAACAAGATAAGGGAAAAGGCAAAGTGAATGCGGATGAAGTTCAAAGGGAGATGAGCAAGATTTGGATGAAGAAGAGTACATAAAATGTTGGGGATGGATCCACACCGGAATCCGGTGCTGATATTCCTTCCGGAAACTAAACAGATGAGCCCTGGCTCAGGGGGAGTCACAAAGAAAAATAAATTCCCCCAGCCAGTCAATTGGTGCCTGAATTTGGCACATGGAATGTTGCGGATTAAAGGGTTCTCAGAAAAATATCTAAATAACCCTCAGTAAAAATATGAAAGATCCGCATGGAGTTTAGCAAGAGTTTAATCATCCAAGATTGATCCGGTTTGATAGCCATCTGGTAAAGCAGGATTTTCACAAACAAATCCGGTATGATTCAAAATTGAAATACCTTGATCTACGGATCCATGGCATGATTGAAGAAAAGAAGATACATTGCAATCCTCACTGAAAAAGATTCTAAGTGCAACACAGTGATTTGAGAAGATCTCTCTCAGAACAGGGCAACCAGATAACTTGTGTTGTGCATTTATTGCAAAAGAAAATTAGGGTTTGCGCAAAGATAAAAGGGTTCATTCACTTATTATTTGCACATTTGCATTCGAGAAGAAAAAAAGAAGAGCTCTGCATCAAAGTTTCTACAACTCTCTCAAAGATCAACTGCAAAATCCAATTCAACCAGCAATTTGTTTCGGCTCTTATTTCGAACCCTAAAGCGTAAAAAGGTACTTCCATTCTGAAAATCTCTCTAAATCTTTTGCAAAATGGCTACTCCAATGGTTGTCAAGATCACTGATAGGCCGCGCCCAAATTTCAAGAAACACCCCTATAAATCCCTAGAAGTTGATCCTTTAGGCACTTTTTCTAGCATTCTGCATGGGGTATTGCACGTAGAAGATGTTAGGGTCTACATCCACGCCAACATTGAGGAATTTGGAGACTCTAAGTTGATGGACATCTATCATAAATAGTTAATAGATGAAAGTTTTGAACTCAAACCTCAATACAAGGCCCTTCGGGATAAACACTTCGGACATTGCATCCACTTTCCCTGTTTTGTAGAAGATGATTGGGTCTGGTATGTCCTTAGCAGAATGCATGATAATTTCATGTGGTTAATGATGCCCTTCAAGATAACAAAAGATGCCATTAGGGCAATAACTGGACTGCACTCATCTGATGGGTTACCTGCACTCAAATCTGTCAAGAACCAGACAGTAACTGAAGCTACCGGATCTAAGTTTGACAAGAGAGCAATGACCATAGATGACATCACAGATCCAAATGTCAAATTTGCCTTAATGATAATTGGGTATAAGATCTATCATTCTAGCAGGGAGAATTCTGTGTCTGGGACTACAATATATGCAGCATATCAGATGTTGAGATAAAATGCAGATTATGACCTATGTGATCTTCTTTTAAACCAATTGTTAGAAAACCTGCAGAAGATCAAGAAGGATAATAAGAAATCCTTTAAGTATGGTTGTTTAATACTGTGTCTATTCTTCTACTACATGAATGAGCTGCCTGGATCAAGTGGTTGAATGACAAACCGATTGCAATACAGATTAGAGACTATATGTATGGACTTGGTGATGCTAAAGCTCAAAGCACAGCACTCTGGGGTTACTTTAAGAACTTCAAAAGCATGATGCAGGCCAGAGAGAGGATACCTCAATCCATAGTTGAGAAATACAAGGATACAGTGTGTTTCATGGTAGATACTAATCAATGCCTAATGGAGGCAGTTGAGCCCAGAACAGTTTGGATAATGCCAATGGGATACAAGGTCGATGAGAAAATCTTGGAGCTACATATTCAACACTTGTTGAGCTAGCCTAAGGACCCTGAGGCAGAAAGGTTTGGAACCTTTCAAGAACTAAGTGTAAAAATACATGTTGAGCTAAGACAACCGGAGATAAAGAGGAAAGTTAGAAGGGAAGTCGAGGAAATTGCCAAAAGATATGGCATATCAAAAGAGGCAGTAGATGCAAACAGAGAGAAAATTGAAAGAGTTGAGAAAGAGAAACAAGAAGCAAAAAAAGAAGTGTTCCGATACAAGCCTCCTCCCAGACTAGATCCTCCAAGAGCTCTGCATCGGCCTCTCCTAAGAGCTCAAGAGCCACCAAACCAAAAGTCAAGACATCCAGAAAGGGAGAAAAGAGAATGAAAACAAAAGCCACAAGGTCTTACACAAGTCACAAGGATGATGAAGAAACAGAGTATGATGATGAAATTAAGAAAATGAAGAAGAAGAAGAAAACATTCGGGGAATTCTTTGCCAGTAAAAACAAAGAAGAAATGGCAGAAGAATTTGTTGAAAATCCCACTCTTTCCATTGATGATATCATCAAGGCAGTCACTGTGGATGGGAGCCTGCAACCAATAACAGAATTCTATGATGAATACAGTGATACTGACAAGAGGATTCTGGAAGAAGCTACAGTCAAGTATCTAAATATTTACAATAAAGCATTCATTGAAATTATTTCATTGATTCCCAAAAGTCTAGAGAATGTACTTGAACTAAGAAAAGAGAATGCAAAAGAAAAAGACCTAGAGATTAGGGAACATATAGAAATTCAGCTCTATCCTTCTATTACTCCAAAGCAAATGGACATGATCTTTAAGGACTGCAAGGATGAATTTCGGAGCAAAGCAAGAATGAATAAACTTATGCTTGGAGAAACTGACCAGGTAGCAAGAGAAACAAAAGAAATCCTTCGGAATGCCTTCAAAAGATTCAATCTTCCTATTGTAGAGGAAACAGATGAAGAACCTTCCACCATCAATGTTGAAGGATTAAATGCATCCAATGAAGAATCTTCTGACAAAAATGTAGAAGGGTCAAAAGAGTTAGGTGAAGAGAAGTCTACGGACTTGGATTCCTCTGTTCCGAAAAAGGAAGTTCATGAAGCAGTAAATACAAGTACCATCTCTCCTCTGGATCCCACTGCAGACATTCCAAATTCAAGAGCTGAAGGAGAAGGACGAAATGAGGAGAAAGTGAGTCAAGAAGAGGAGGTAAAGGGAAAAGAAGAAAAACAAGTAGAGAAGACCTTTGATGAGAATTCTGAGATCCCAAAAGAAAAGAAGACTCAGTCACCGACAAGAAACACTGTAGAGGCAATGAAGAACTTCTTGAACAAAGAAATGATGGAGATAGATGAGCTGGAACTATTTCAAGGGCCACTAAATTTTGACTCTCTCTGTTCTAGATAATGAAAATAGCATATTTTGCTCAAGCCAAAGCAAAAGAAAAACTTCTGAAATCTCACATGGAAGACTCTAAGCTGTTAGAGATTGCATCCGGGATGCTGGAGATCATGCCATCTTTTCAAAAGGATCCTTCGGCCTCTCCATCCAGTGACTCGAAATCTCTGGTAAATTCTGTTAGCACTCATTTTGATTCTTTAGAGAAATCGGCAGAAGCAAAGGTTTGGAAGGAGTTTTTGGGAAAAAGATTCACTGAAGTACAGGGACTCATTGCTAATGATAGGACCCTGGATATTGGGATAAAGAGCCTTGAAAATGCTCTTAAAGATGGTGGGGACATGTACAAATTTTGTCTATCTTGGCCCAAAGTGACAGAGGATATTAAAAAGAAGGTGAAAGAAGAAGGTAAACTGTCAAGTTTATCTCAGAATTTTGATCCCCTCACTACATCCTTAATGAATCAAGAATGCCAGGCTATTGTCATTATAAATGAAATAAAGAGGCTGGACAAAGAAAAGAAGAATATAATAAATAGGATGAGTGAACTCAGAAGGATAATTATCCCTAAGTTAGAGGCAATGCATGAGGCCTTAACAGATGCTCAGACCACAACCCGGACCAGTGATCTGCAGATTTAAGAAGGGCAGAAGCATATGCATTTTTGTTGAGTGGTCACATCTCCATTTTAGACAGGATGAAGCAGAGCTGGGCCACAGAGTTTGTACAGTTGAAGGCCACTTTTGCGGATATACTTAAGTATATGTAAGTATAACATGTATATATACTTATGCGGCCATGTATAGATTAATTTTTGCAAATTTTTGGTATGCGGATTCTGCCATTTGCCATTGATGTCAAAGGGGGAGTGAGGAGTAGTGAAAAATGTGGAATCCAGCTAAGGGAGAGCTCCGGTAAAATAGTGCATAAGACAGAGCATCAGCTAAGGGGGAGTTTACTGCGACACTTAGTCATTTTTCACTAAGTGTTGCCATCAATGCCAAAGGGGGAGATTGTTGGCAAGAGACACTGTGTAGCTTCATGAGTGTTGTCATTGATGGCAACAAAATCTATCCTACACATCCGCAGTACATAATATACATATATCGGAAGTCAGATTGAAGATTGTTTTGGTCCGGTGAACAAGAACAGAGTATGCAACAAGGTCCAACAATCAGGTCCGGATCTCTCAGATGATGTAACTCAGCAAGTTGCGGATTTGGATAAGTCAAGAGGAGTATCATGACTACTATATTCCAGAGATTTAGCCTCCGGTGATAAAACATGGAAAAGATATGAGCATCTGAGTGTTGGGTTCTAGACAGGCAGAGCAGACAAAGAAAGAACTGATCGGCAGAGTATCAGACTTCAATCCAGATGAGTAATTGATGTTGATAAAGCAATTTGAGGGATCATACATTGTTGGCCAACATGATTGATGACTTCTATGCCTATGTTTTTGATACGCATCACAAATCAAGCATGGATTTAGCCGACAGATAAGTAATTTGTAAATATCTTGAGTATTCTAGTTGCCGACTAGAAAGTTGTTGAAATCTTGGATGCGGATATATATATACCAGATGGATTCCAGTATGTAGGTGTGTGTGTACAGATGTGATGAAATAAAGTGCGAAGAAAAGAAGAGACAAGTGTGGAAGCAACAATACAAGTCCGGTATGTGACAGAGCAACAGCACTAGAGCAGAGGAAGAATGAAGTGCATCAGATCAATATATTGTGCCTAACCGCAACTGAACTCTAGCATTTGTAGATGTCTTTCATCAGTTCAAACACCTGATTACCTTCTGTAAGTTCTGTAGACAGTGAGTTTCTTGTAGGCAGTGTGCCTCTTGTGAGCAGTGTGCTCGAGCAGTGAACCCTAATTGGCAAGTGCCATTTTATACTTCTTATTCTTTTAACAGAGAATACAATCTTGGGTTAGTCACCCCGTGGTTTTTCCCTTAATAGGGTTTTCCATGTAAAAATCCTTGTGTTATGTGTGTTGATTTTTTTTTTGTTCTCATGATTATACATGCTTATATGTTTTGATGCTGCACAAATTATAAAAGAATAAACGAAAGTTAAGATAATAGAGATAACTGATTCACCCCCCCCCCTCTCAATTATCTGCCTTGTTTCCAACAAGATGATCTTCAACCCTCGCTGCACCTTCACACTTTGACTAATTTTTCTGTGTTATGACTACTGATCATGAAAGTTATTACCCAAATTTGTGAAATGTACCTCCAAGGTACCAAAATGAAGCCCAATATGCTAGCGATAGCTCCTAGGAATGAAGTGATTAGGGTATAATAGATAAGAATGGCTTTCAGCCCTCAAAATGCTTCAAAAGAGATATTCAGACCTCTGTATCAAACTTGTATCATATTGTTCCTCTACCGAGATCCCAACATATGACCAATGCCAATGCAAAATGTTGCCTTTCCAAGTTAGCGATTGGTCTAGGAATGAAATGGTTGACTCTTGGGATGCTCCAAAGCTATCAAACCCTCAATATTTGATGTATAAAAACCCTGTGATGACAAATACAGTTCGCTATCTCGAAAAAATAGAACTCTTTGTTAAGGCAAAACACATGAAATTAGCTCTCCAAACAAGTCAACTACCTTGGTAATCTCAATACATGAACAAGAGCTTCAATTGCTATCAAAAACTTCAATTCTCCTTCCAACACCTTCAATAAAAGCCTGCAAATTCAACACCAATGATGAAATCTTCATGATATCACCTCACAGACAAGATATGGGATCATCACCATATCACAATCAAAGGATCATCTCTTTGACATAATTGAAAACACAATTTCTAGCCAAAAACATATGAAAATGAAAACTTACCAAAGGATCAAAAGTTCAATTCTTGTGAAATGAATGGCAAATGGCTCTATATATCCTCCTCTTTGGCTAAGCATCCCAATTAGCTCCATTTTGCAAATGCTTGAAATCCACAAATGAGAATGAGATTGCCAAAAGACAATTTTAAATGCTTTACAACCATGAAAACTATCATTTAAAATCATTCCAATATTTTTATTGAATTTCATCTCCTTCTCCAATGCCTATCACTTGATCAAATCAAAATTTTATATATTTTATTAATTAATTTTCCTTGCGCAGTGGCCCATGAGGAAAACAAATAATAAAATATTATTTAAAATATTGCAAACTCTCCTTGTACGGCGATCAAGGCAAAATACATATTTTTTTATTAATTTCCAAAACCTCCTTGCATGGCATCGATCCTCCTTGGACAAATAAAAATCAATATTTTATTCCTCTTTCCTTGGCGTGGGCTCTTGATCCAATGGAATCAATATTTTATTATTTTATTTGAAACCTCCTCATAAACATTGGCACATGATCCAATGCAAAACAATATTTTATTATTTTTATTTCTCCTTCCAATGTGGCAAACTTGTCTTGGACAAACAAAATACATTTTTAAATGTTTTCACCTTCTCCTTGGACGTTGGCTCACAATCCCATGAAATAATAAATATTATTTTATTTTGACTCTTCTCCACTAAACACCAATCCTCCAAACTAGCGTTGCAAACTCTTAGATGAAATATCCTTTGAAAATGCAATTAAAGATTGGCATTTTCCCTTTGTCCACATGGCATCAATTTGAATTATCAATGAAATAATGAAAATACAATTTAAATATTACACTTCCCATTTTCCCATTCTCTATCCACTAGAAGAACTTGATATTTGGCTAGATAAAACAATACCACTTAGCAACACTTAGCCAAAAACCAATGAATATCACTAGTTTAGCTAATTGATTTCTCGAGAGACTTCTAGATATTAGGGTTTAGAGTCTAATTAATCCTAGCCATTGATTAAAATTAAATCATGGCCATTGGTTTCCAATGAGGGGATTATAAAAGAGGATCAATAGGCATTTGAAAAACACAGATCCGAGAAGTATTTGCAACAATAGCAAATAAATAAATTTGCGGTGATAGCAAATTGATTTGCAGTGAAAACAAAGGGCGCAGTGATAGCGTTGGAGAGCAGTGGAATTGCCGGAGAAAGAAAATATTGCCGGAGCAATTTCAGCAGGAACAATTGAGGGAAGGGAATTTACAGGAAAGAAATTTCCAGAGCTCTGCCAGTAAGAGGCAAGCAATTTTGTATCTCTTGATTTCCTGTAGTTGAATAAAATTCATATCTGCTGACTGGTTTTCCCTTCGGGGTTTTTCCAGGGACAATTTGTCCAAAACATTGTGTTCATTTTATTTTTCTATCTCCGTGATTTTTCCGTGAAGTTGCAGCTGTGTTATTATTTAATATTTGCTGTAAATTATTTAAATTTTTCGGCAGCCAAATAATCTTATAAGATAGGAAATTAATAATCAGTAGCTGCAATAGATTTTTCACACTTTCGTCATTCCAGTTGTTTTACATCACATCAAAACGAAAAAAAAAACCTTGAAAATTTGGATATGAATAAACCAAAAGATAAAACTGATGCATTCAGAGGAATTTGCAACAGAACTTCAATGACACCCTGTTGTCCATATGTTGAGAAGAAAATGGCTACTGCACAAAATTCAATTGAACCAACAATGTTAAACTAGATCTTCCAAAAAATCACTTCAGCCTTAAACAAACCAAAAAAACATTCACAACTAGAACATGCCATTCTTGTCTTTAGAAAATTTGATAAGGACCACAGCACCTCAAAATAGAGACTGGGTGATGAACATATCATACAGATGATGCGAAGAGATCAGGAAGCATAAACTGAATGATATGATTTCTAAAGGTGACCAACCAACAATTGATGGATACAGAATTGAGAAGGTAGATTGTTCTTGAAGTTGAAAGAGTACAAACTAAATAGCTGGTTTTGCAAGTCCTAGATAAAACAAATCAATTATTGATTACAAAGATAACGTACACAACAAATTCTCAGAGTAAACAAATTTTATATTCAGTTGAAAAGCAGAAACAAAAAGGATTATGCTCACCTGCATACGTTTAACTCAACTGCCCACATAATCGCAGAAAATGCAGAATAAACACTTGAGGAAACATGAAACAGAATCCAACAGGCCACACAATTCAAAATTCATTCACTTCAAAGTGTATAAAATTACAAACTAAACAGTTGGTTCCACCAGTCCTAGCTAAAACAAACCAATTATTGAATACAAAGATACAGTGCAACAAATGCTCAGAGTAAACAAATTTTATAGTGTAGGAATTACATTGCCCATATTAAGTTGAAAAGCAGAAACAAAAAGGATAGATATTTCAATTTTCTTATATGCTCACCTCCATATGTTAACTCATTTGCCCACATCCATAACAGAAAATGCAGAACAAACCCACTTGAGAAAACATGAACATGACAACACAATAAAAGAATACACTATTATTGATGACCATACTTCAAGATTCTTTGAAGTAAGCCACTTATGTCAAAAATTTCAACAAAGCAACAAAAACTCAAGAAAACACATCTCATTTAATCTAATGATATACAGAGAGACCACAGCCATTCCTTGAACAGATTTCTATTAGTGGTCGTCTTCACCTCCCAGATCTTTCTCCTCAGAGGCAGCAGCCATCAACTCGTCGAATTTGTCAGCTTTTGCTAAAATTATTTCAACCTAACCAGTCAAAGAAAACGAGATACTTAGCACATCTCAATTGTATTTGAGAAAACATTTTCCTACAAATCTACAAAAATACCTTGGCTTTCTGGATGGGTCTTTCCCTTGTTTCATCTTTCATGTCAACAGTAGATGTCAAGATCCCTGAAAAGATACAGTTACTTGAAAGTCAAATAAAAACATACATTGTGAAAGCAACTATTTTTTAGTCATGAGAATATAATGTTCGAGTGGATCAATATGTCAATCTTATGAACCAAACTCAAACTGCATATGGATAATTTTATCTACAAGACTGACAGAAAGTAACAATGTCACGCAACATATGTATGCCTAAGTAATTTAAGTATTACATACACATAATTGACTTCTAGTGACGTGCAGAAACAATTATGGACTTTTGTTGATGATTTTGAATTATTGGATTTGAAATCTCGAAGCAGTTCAATCCAGTTGTAATGTACTCGTGACTTGAAGATTAAATTACTGGATATAAGATGGATGGGAATACAAGCTCAAGAATTTCTACAATTATGGTTTACTGGCATACATAAATAGCCTAAATGCTTATGCTTTTATCCCAAATCACTTTTATACCAATAAAGAATGCCATTACAAGCAATTGCTATAATGTATTTCCTCCACAAAATCAAACAAAGGTGTTAGGGAATGTCACAAGCATACGATGATATGGCAACAACTTGTATATTTGAGTCCAGAGAATATAGTCCATTGTGATCTTGAAAGAAAAGGCAGTAAGACTGAGACAATGTGAAGAGAAACAATACTGATATACCTATGCAAAGAGAAACAATGCTTACACAATCTTAAGTATAGCAGAAAGTGTTAGGATAGATATTGCATCATCTTTTTTTTTTGTTAGCTAATATTTAGTTTGTTAGCTTGTTATTAGCTATATTGTCCTGTTCACTCATGTATAGTGTTTGTTAAGGGAGCTACAACAGCTAGTATTATATTTAGATTTTCTAAAATTAAATTAGTCGTGCATAATAACCAGTATGATGTCTAAAGAAGATTGTCTTCTATAATGAAAATAGTCAAAGCTATTACTTCGTCAACATTTGGTGTTGTTGATGATTGTTTTTAGACAACACAACAATAGAGTAAAACACTAAGTATCCCACTCTCTCTTGAGTAAAGTCTCTCAAAGGCTAAGCTATGTGATCCAGTGAGACAACTTCAAGGTTCCTTATTCGTGATGTGCATTGGATAGACTCAGTGAATACATGTGATCTTGCTGATAATCACAAAGGGACTTACGTAGACTTCTTCATACTTCATTCAGCTTATTTCTCCTTTCAGTGTGGGTGATGTATGTACAATGCTTTAATAACAAAGAAAAGGAAAAAGATAAAGTTTAGAGGAACTAATCTAAGGTCAATGAAGCAATGATGATGCAAGAATAGACAAACTCCTTAATCAACCTAACTCCACTTCGCCAAGGGTGCCTACAACTACATGGAGTTAGTGCAATCTCCTAAGGATAGCGAAAGGTTTTCAAATCATGAAAGCTCATATAAGCACCCATTAGACGGCGCAACTCAAACAAACATCCACAATCGAACTAAAGCAAATTACAATGAAGCTCATACTAGCTTTACACAACACTTCACCATCGATGAATGTTAAAAGCATGAGCTAAGAGTTGATCAAATATTCAACACATACATACATAACATCAATGAACTACTACTTCTAATCTATTTAGAAACATCTCTCCATTTCATTAAGATACAAGAAACCATGTCATTCCACAAGACAACACTTAACACCAAGCGAACTCCAATGTTTTTGCATTAATCTTGAGAAATATTTACAACTTCCAGTACTCTCATAAAACTTCAAATCTCTTCTACTCTACTCTTCTAGTCTATTGCCTACTGACTACTATCTGACGATTTTACAAATGAGGCAACAAGACCTTTATATAGAGTCCAAAATTACAATGAATGGCTCAAATCAATTCAAGTAGCCAAGGGCCAGGATCATGCCATCACAGCAGGTAGTTACAACAATTTGCTATTTTTAGTACATAAGATAGGCAATGAAGACACGTTTTCCAAGAAGATAAGGATAAAATGGAATCTTTGAAGCATCTTCCACATAAGCGTCCTCTTTAGCTTTTTGCTTGTTGTAGATACATTGAATGCGGCTGAATGATGTGGCAAATTATGATTGGCTTGATGATGTGTATTTGCCACATAGGTGCCACCTCAGCATACTTGTGGATTTCAACTGTTTATTCACTTTGCTCTGTGGGCATATTCCCAAATTGTATCATCTTGTGTGATGTCTTCAAATGTAATTGCTTTGAATCTTGAATGTTTGGAATGTATCCACGTTGATCTTGCCTTGTTCATCTTCTTGTAAACTGGATGTGTATGATATATGTTGCTCACTTGACCAACTCTGTGTACTTTCTTCTTCTCTTGCAGGATGTATGTCTTCTCTTCGTAGAGTAGTGTAGATGATGATGATGCTTCCTTCATGACTCGGAGTAGGAGACTTCTCTCGGAGACTTGAAGTTGTATGGAACTTGAAGCATGGTGATGAATGTCTTCGTTGATGTAGATGAAGATGAAGTAGTATACTTGCCATGTTGACCCTTGGAAGTGGTGTTTCCTCTGCAACTTTAAGGTGATTCAGGCGCTTGCTCTTCAAATGACTCCTTGGCTTCACCAATGCTCCTGCAAAACAGAGAAAACAATCATATTAAACAATTGATAACATTGCATTTCATAGCATATAAGAAGCATGTTTAAGCATTCAACAACCCTTCTAGGTCTAGGTGCTCATCTAGGTGTAAGGAGGAGTAAAGTGCGCCTAGCACAAGATAGCTTCAAATTTGTCATTTTTTATGATTCAAACGATTGTGAATGTCTTAGGATGTTTCCCTTTCTTAAAGGGCCCACTTCAAACTGTCATCTTATGTATTTTCTCCCTAGGCGCTCATTAAGGTATGTAGAGGAGGAAAAGTGCACCTAGTCTTAAAGTTCCAAACCTTCACCTTAAAACCTCATTTCTCATAGGGGCAAAAGTTAGTATATAGTTGCATGAAAGGGCGCCCAAGGTCTTGAGACATTTCCTCATTGTTAAGCGCCATTTGGGGGTCATTAGAAGTGCATGAGATGATAGGCGCAAATTAGAGGTCACGCTAGTCTATACTAGCGCCTAGAATTGGATGTATTTTTCTTCAAAAACAAGGCGCATATCTAGGGTAAAATAGGTATGAAATTGCGCCTAATGTCCTTAGCTTTTTGGTTCCCCTAACTCCTCAATCACTCCTTTCAACTTGTAAGAGGTTCTTTCATGCTATATTTCAATGTTTCCATGCCCTTCATGTAAGGCGCCAAAGTGGATGTTCTGAGTAGGAAATGGCGCCTTAGTATACTTAGCTTATTTCTTGGCAATTTGATTGCTTAAATCACTTGTTCAAACCTAAAGGAGATCACTCTACACTTAGGCGCTAGATCTTAGGATTTATAGCATTTTCCTTCAAGGCGCCAAAAACTGGTCAATTTAGGTGAAAATATGCGCCTTATGTGAACATGCTCATTCTCCTTCCAAGGCGCTGATTTCATAGGTTGAGACCCTATTTCATGCTTAGGCGCATATTGAGGTGTCCAGAGGGTGAAAAGTGCGCCTTAACTAGATAAATGCTTCCTCAACCTAGGCGCTGATTTTGATGAGAATAGGCCAAATTATGCGCCTTATGTCCTTGACTTGTTGCTTATCGCTTTCAATCTCTTCAATCTCATGCTTAAATGTTTAAAAGACCTTCTCTTTAACTTGATATTATTTCAAAAGGAGGCGCTGATTTGAGTTTAAGGGATAGGCGCTGAAATCAGATTGAATAGGCATGAATGTGCGCCTAACATAGATAGCTTATTTTCTTGGTGTTTAAAGACTTCTTGGTTTGCTCTTAGGCACTTTGATGATCTCAAAATCAAGGCAAGGGTGTTTGAAAACCCCTTTACTCCAAGGCATTGTTAAAACTCTGAGTTCTTGGCCTCTTATCTCCTAGGTGTCTTCAAAATTCAAGTCTCTTAGCCTTCTTATTCCTAGGCGCATATTGGTGATAGTTTGGACATGAATTGGCGCCTAGGCTAGATATAGACTCCCTTCACTTACTTCAATCTTCAATCATTGTAATTGCTCTTGGAAGACTTCATAAAGACCCAAAAACCTCAAAAGTTGTAGACTTAAATTGATTTCTCTCTTAGGCGCATGTATGAGGTTGTTTCAACAGGAAGTAGCGCCTAGAGTCTTAGATACTCAATTTGATATGCTAGATCAAGATGGATTACCTCCCTTAAGGCGCATAAACTCATTCACTTCACAATATCTTCATTCCATATCAAGGCGCCCAAAATGACAAAAACAACAAGGAATGGCGCCTAAACTCATTTCATGTCAAGGCGCAATTTGGAGGTTGTTTAGGTGACAAGATGCGCCTAGACACAAGGACTCTCTGAATAGCATTTCATGACTTCAAATATCTATTACTAGGTTAGATTAGGTAACTTCAAATGGTTTGCATTCCTAGGCGCTTAGAGGTGATTGCACAAAGGGTGAAATGCACCTAGAGGACTTAGAAGTTCACATCATGTGAAGGCACCAAAGTGGGGTCATTGAGGCATGAAGTGTGCCTAGATTTGCTTAGTTAATGACTTCATGTGAAGCGTCAATCCAAGGTGGAGGAAAATGAAAAATGCGCCTAAGGTCTTATAAGCTACTTCTTCACTATTAGGCTTTTTTGGTGTATTTAAACTTCATAATTGCTAGGCGCTCATTTGGAGTCAAACAAGAGGGATGTTGCGCCTAGACCTAAATGTCTTTTCCTTGTCAAATTTTCAATGCTTAAGGCTTTTTTACACCAATTTCAATCAAGGCGCCATGGTTTGGAATGGTTAAAGGCTTGTTTTCCTCTAGGCGCACATATAAGTCTCCACCTTAAGCGCACTTTGAGTCTGTGCAAGTGGGAAAATGCGCCTAACCTCTTAGAGCAATTTTGCGCCCAAAAATGAAAGTCCCCAGGGTCAGGTATATTGAAAAATATATTTAAGTATAAGAATTTCTTATACTTAAAATATTTTTCAATATACCTTATAGATGTTTGAGATAGGTCTCGGATCCACCGGATTTAACATGTAGATTCTAGATTTTGAAGGATCCACCAAATTTCAGACTTCGCCGATTTTCGGGATTTTTAGGATATCAGACTTAGTCATTTTTCAGGGTCTCAGAACATACATCAGGATATCAAGACATCAGGGAACTATGGTATTCGCCACAAAGTTATAAACTCAACACTACTGACTTCATCATTAAAAAGCTCTAGACATCATCCAAGACTCAATGCAAAGCATTAGAACTCAAAAAAAGGGGGTCCCCATTTGCAATGGGGCGATGTGTGATTTGGTCACAACAGGTGTGACCTCCAAAAAATCAGAATATAATAATATGAAATTCAATCTTACAATCTATGATGGTTTGGGAGAGCCTTTCTCTTCCTTATTTATAGACATAATTAGATAGGAACACACCCCTTCATCCTAATTAGGTTGGCCTAAGGAAATAACTAGAAAAATAGAAATATTAAGGTTAGGCATGCCACAAGTGCTTCACCTTATTAGACTTAGAAAGATAGAATAATAGAGGCATATTAGGGGCATAACATGCCCATCCCCTTCAGAAAAGAGTTGCCCTCAACACTTAGCAGCTCTAGATGCTTTTGTGTGAATTGTTCATCTTCCCATGTTGCATCTTCAGCTGGCAGATTCCTCCATTTGATTAGAAATTCAGAAATGGCTCCATTTGACGACTCATTTCTTGATGACTACCCCAAGTTCCAAAATAAACTTCAATTCATCTAACTCAGGCAATTCTAACTAGATTGAAAGCTTGTTATCTATTACTTTCTTCGATCAGGAGGCTTGAAATATAGGATGAGCTTTGGAAGGGGGTGGAAGTTCCAACTTATAAGCTACACTATTGATCAAGTGCAGGACCTTATAAAGACCATAAAATTTGAATGCAAATTTGATGTTCTCATGTTGTTTAAGTGACATTTGTCTGTAAAAATGCAATCAAAGAAATGCCCAATCATCCTCCTCAAATGCCTCTCACTACAGTGTTGATCTGCTTGTTTCATCCTATTCTAAACCACAGTTAAATTCTCATTGAGAATTTGAAGTATTTCCTGTTGGTGTTAAATATAATCCTCTACTACACAAGCTTTGGGATGACCCTATAAATAAGTAGTAGATGGTAGGGGCTAGCCATAAAGAGCCTCAAATGGTATCATATTTGTTGATGTGTGAAATGATATGTTATACCACCACTCTACCAATGAAAGCCATTTGGACCATTGTGCTTGTTTGTCAAAGCCAAAGCAAAGTAGATATCCTTCCAAACATTTATTTACAATTTTTGTTTGGCCATCTAATTGTGGATGGATAAGATGAACTATGTGCTAGTTTTGTGCCCCATGCCACAAGTAAGTTTGTCCAAAAGATGCTAGTGAACATAGGGTTACAATCTATATTCCATGACGTTTCGAGGACAGTACAAGGGGACAGCAAGGGACGCATGTCGGGGACGCCAGTCCGAGGGCCATTTTTTGGGGACGGTGGGGAGACGGTGATATATGAATTTTTCAATATATATATATATATATATATATATATATGACTTTTTCAAAATATATATATATATATATATATATAGAGAGAGAGAGAGAGAGAGAGAGATATGTCAATAATTGATAACAACAATATCAATATGTGAATAAATCATGACAGCGATAGTATAACAGCAGTATAAAGTATAACAGTAGTATAACAACAATATAAACAGCAATAAAATTAATCATGAGATTCATGACAGCAGTATTAAAGCATTTCGTTGTTCGAATTCTAAAATTAAAGTTAAACTCAAGTCTCAAACTCCAAAATACAACAATCTATGCCTCATTCCTATTCTCGTCAAATGCCTTCGTAAAAATGTTTGACTTGGACATTTGTGCCACAATGGATCAACTCAATTGGTTAATTTGTTTATTCTACACTTGTTTTTAATATCCCTGATTGATATTGGCTATGATTCTGTATATAGCTCTGATACCACTTATTAAGATGAAAGGTGTTATGCTTACTTCAGCAAAGTAACAAACATTCCAGTAACTGATATATCAGAGATGTCAAAGCAAAGATAGAATGGACTATTCAAATTAAAGATTTGAATAGATAGATATAACTGTTATGTTCAGACTGTCCAACTTACAAGACTACATCAATAGTTCCACACCACACTTATTGACGGTAGTTGATATCTTCTCCTGGAATGTAGTAAAGCTGGTGCACCTTTTATATCTCTGTATTAGTTAGCTGGCTGGAGTAATCACAAGCTGAGGCTACCTCTTTTCATGGTACATTATAAAATCAGAGATCTCTTGCTTAATGATATATATGACTGTCACAAGATAGATGATTGAATCGTTGGTAATCAGCAACTGATAGAATTCTTTATCAAACACCATTACACAGAAGCCGTTAGCATAACATTCCACAGGCTTCTTAATATCTGCTCCAACGCTATTGGCTGCACTTGAAATTGACTTCGCTATGCTTGAAATGCTCTTCAGCGATTGTATAACCTATATTGTATCTTTGTTTCCACAGTTAGCAAACCAGTGATCAATGCATATTTAGAGCTGCGACTTAATCTGTGAGGTATCGCACCCTTTATATCCCATGAATTCACAATCTTCACTTTCCCTTATTTCGTGGGCTCCACACAATAAAGACCAAGGTTTAGAGTCTGCAGCAATTCCTTAAAGAAACAATAGAACTCACTTAATTGCTCACGAATTCTCAAATTGATATGAAGTGGCTGACTCTTAGTGGGGTTTTGGACCCACCAAACATTCCATTATTCCCCTTATGAGCAACGATTCTTCTTAAGAATTAAAGATTTATAAAATGGAAATTGCTGACTGAGCAGAGTCGTCAGTCTTTGTCCCCTTTGAGCCAACAATCATTGTAAACTCTAAAGCCACTAATTCTTCATAAACCCACGATGCCTTTTAAAAACCTTATAATCTCTTAATCTTCCTTGCTAGTGCTTCACAGGACCCACAATCCACTACATAAGAAATAAGCCTGGCAGAATAATCTTTGTGATTGAATTTCTGATATAATAATTATTGAACTGAATTCTTTGTCAGCAATTGTCTCTCTTTCTGCAAACAGAAATCTAAAACCACAATTTATTGTTCAAAGTAGACTTCAATAATCTCCCTTATCGCTGATTTCAATATGATAACATTTCAATACTATAATCAATATCAAATACAAATCTGAAATACATCAATACATATTTCGATCCATATCATAAAACCCAGCATATTAAACAATATCTTCAATGATGAACATTATTTTGAAATATCTGCATACAATAAAACTTGACAAAATATCGATAAAATGGTCTCTGACCAAATATCGACTTATTCAACAAAATACCAAATTCAAGACACTTTGAAGCCCAACCGTGAAATCTGTGTGATTTCACCTCTAAAATTCACCAAGGGAACATCTCCTCGGCTCAGCAAATGCAAGGGAGCATCACCTTGTCAATCAGCTGAAAACAATTTGTCAAAAGACACAACACAAAACCAAGCATACAATCCAAACATTTAGACATTTAGACATGACTTCAAATGACTCTCAGGCTTGCTTTTAAAGCCATTACATTAATTAGGCCCAGCCTAATTTTATTAAATGAGAGTTTACATGTACACATCAGACCAAAGCATTTTAAATGTTTTTACATGAACTTTATTAAATGCTTGCATTTGTACTTTTTAAATGCTTGTTCACAACACTTTTTAATAAAGTGTAGTACTACTAACTTAGTAACTTAAATAAAATATTAATTTTATAAAGTAAATAAAATACTTTACAAAATTAATTTATAATTAAAACAATTTTAAGTTACTCCAAAATTGGGGACATGACATTGTTCCTTGATATGGTGTCAATGAACTTCTATATGCATTGTTAGGTAATGAATGACTAGACTTCCTAATAGTGCTCTAAAGGTATTAGGTTTTTTTAATATTAAAAGTGTGATTTTAAAAAAAAATGATGTTTTAAACTTTGGTTGCCATAGGAGTCAGCCAGGCGTCCCCTAAATGTTTCTTGTCGTCCCCTAATTTGGGGACACGATTGGGGACATTTCCTTTTTTTTCATTTTTTGGGGACACCAAGGGGACATCCCCTGTCGCATCCTCGTCCTAGAAACACCAATGGGGACGGGAACGGGCCTGTGAGGGCCGGGGACGCATCCCCATGTTTCCTTGGTTACAATCACTCACAATGGTTTTGGCAATGCTATGGAGTTTTTGTACCTTTTCGATGAATACTTATGGCATCTGGCACAATACTAACTTGAAATGGATGAGAGAGTCCACAGAAATGTGCATACTTAATGATTCTATCCACAACCACCAAAATCACATGGAGATTATCTAAATTTGGTGACCCGATAATGAAGTCCATCAATATTTCCTCCCAACTCCTTGTCATGTCCCATTCTAGGTTCTTGAAGCAAATATCTGAATCTTGCAAATGCAAACTAAACCCTAGGACTGATGTCTGATTACTTCTATTATAGCTTTGCCAATCATAAAATATGAACCAACAAAATACAATTTGACAATGGAACAAATAGATAGTGGTAGCCTTGCAATGTGAATTTCAACATTAATTTGCAAATTACAATGATGACAATGGATATGGAACTAGCCCAGATCTCACTGTTACAAATCAAATTTTGCAATTCCTTCAATACATCAATAATTATGGCTAAGTGATAGCCAAGTACAAGGGTATAAACTAATGTTATAAATCAAGGATGATTACAATGTAAACATACCAAATGATGCCAAGGAATGATGGCCGAACTGCTAATGTATGTTAATGGTGATGCCTTCAATGCTGTCGCTGTCACAGAAATAGGCAGGTCGCTGATCCAAATGCCCAATCATCCCTCAGTAGATGATGTGTTGTTGCCACATACTAAGCAAATGCTGATTGCTGTATACAATGTGCTGATCGGCCCTTCAATAGCAATGATGTCCCTTAGATGTGTGATCACTGCTCCTTCATACAGTCTGCCACTATACTTGCTGTCAATTCGCCTTGGATGTATTTTGAGCAGCAAACAAGCTCTTCAAAATCGGCGCTTTTGAGCAAGCAACAAGTCTCACAATTCAGCGCTCAGCAAAGAGATGTTCTTCCTTGTGAATCAGCGCTAATGGATTAATCCTTCAAGATCTTCAATGCAATGGATCTTCAATGAGATTTCGAACAATGGTCTACAACCAATATTCGAATGATGAAGCTCAAACAACTCTCTCCAATGAAGTACAAATGCGAACTCCGTATGAATCCGCCTCCAATGATGCAAATTGGGTTTTTGTCCAATTCCACCGAAGCAATTGAATTGCCAAGCAAAATGCCAAAGTTTACCAAAATCATAGTTACGAGACTCGGACTCGGTGAGGATCACTCAGCGCCCAGACTTGGCATAGACTCGACACAAACTCGGCAAAGTGAAAAACTCAAGAAATTTAGAGATTTTTAAGGATTTAAAACTTGTTTCATGCACCCTTTATTAAATAAACCTTAAAGACACAATAACATCATCAAATAGAAGCTAATTTGATCACATACACAAGTATACATCGATCACATAAGTATAAATGCAAATTGTAGCTGAACCGCTGAAGGAAATAGCACACTTAGATATATAAAATTATAAATATAGTCAAATGTATACAAAACTCATGGAATATAAAATCCATGACATCAAATGTTCCAAACAAATATGAAATATCAAAACAATAACTAGAGTCTAGAAGTCTATGGCTCAGAGGAGCCTGCATCCTTCGCCTTCCTACGAAGGCGTAAATGGTAGGTCTTAAATGATGCCAAAATTGACAAGTCAACAAAAACTTGGAGAAATCTCAGCAAAAACTCGACAAATCAATAGGATCTATCTCATCCAAATCAATAGGATCCAATGATTTGTCCTCTACTCTTTTTGTGCAAAATCAAAACCCTGAAACCCTAAAAAATTGGTTAATTTTGAAATCTGACGGATCCTCCAAAATCTAGAATCTGCATGTTAAATCCCATGGATCCGGAACCTATCTCAAACATCCTGGCAGTATATTTCAAAATATTTAAAGTATAAGAAATATACTTAAATATATTTTGAAATATACTGTCACCGTGTTCCTGGTTTTTTCACTTTTTACCAAGTTTCTTTGACAGGACTCGTCGGTTCCAGGCGAGTTCGGTGAGTCTGGAGAAATTGGTGAGTCTGGAGAAATCGGCGCGTCTGGGAAAAACTTGGCCGAGTCCGAGTCTGAGTCTCCTAGACTCAGCCAGCCTGGCTCGCCTCGGACTCGCCGAGTCTAGGCGAGTCCTGGCAAGTCTCGTAACACTGAGCAAAATATTCGTGATGTTGGAATGAGCTCCTTCATGCTTTATTTATATTTGGATCTTCTTTCTTTCATTGTTGAAGCCGACAATTCCAAATTAAAGATTTGAATTGTCCTCTCGGCCACACAACCAATATTTTATTATTTTTATTTCTCCAAGGAAGGGCGCCCAATCTCAAATATCCTTATTTTATTAATTTATTTAAATCTCCAAGGTGAGCGCCACAATAGAGAGTACAATATTTTCTATTTGTAAATCTGCAAGGTGAGCGCTCCACTAGGCATAATAAAATAATATTATTTATCTTCAATTTGGCCACTCAAATCAAAAAAATATTATTTAATTCATTTCCCTCATTTTCCATTTGGCCACTCACAATTAAATAATAAATAATAAATTATTAACTAATTTTAATTCCACCAAGTTAGGCGCTTGAAATCAAAATAATAATATTATTTTATTTTCACAATTCTCCAATGATTTGCCCAATTCAAAATCAATATCTCCTTTGATAATTAATGTAAGAATTACATTAATTCATTTTTCGATCTTTGCTAGTTAACTAGTTGAGCCAACGTTCCATTCTCCAAGCATCTGAACAACATTATCTTTTCCAAGCCTTAGATCAACCAGAATATTCCCTTGTTTTGGTGAATTAGCCTACGGGAATGATGATAGGCTAAGTCCATTCTCTATTTGGTGATCATGCCGAAAATGGGGACATGACACTCATGTTTGAATGCCTAATGATGTAAGAGGCCTAGGGTGTAATATCCCAAATGGGGATATTTTCTTCAAGTTTGGATTTCTGGGTTTTCCTAATTTCTGATTTTCTGCTTAAACCCTAATTTTCTGAAGTTCTGATTTTCAAAGCAGACTCAAACAAACACTTATAACAATCCATAAAACATGCCATTCCATCATATAAACATCACCAACATGATTGCCAACAATATACTTGAATTCCACAATGAATTACACAATGAAACCACTTCAATTCACAACCATAATGATTGAAAATGTAAATTAGAAGTCTGCTGCTATAAATCAGATTTCATGAAGTCTTCAAATGTCATGGGCAAACAAGCCAAACATGCCCAGCTACAAATCTGCTATAAACCCCGTGGGATTCGTGACATGGACTAACCACCTCCTGTGGATTCATTAACTCTGGTGCTTGTATCGGAAATTGATAGGTCGACCTTTTGGTTTAAAGGCAATCGTGGGCCAACAATTGGTATCAGAGCAAAAGGTCACGGGTTCGAATGCCCCCGGGTAACGCTGGGGGGGAGTTTGTTGGCAAATGGTCTGTGCTCCCCGTGGGATTCGTGACATGGACTAACCGCCTCCCATGGATTCATTAACTCTAGCGCTTGTATCGGAAATTGATAGGTCGACCTTTTGGTTTAACGGCAATCGTGGGCAAATAGGTTTTACATACCAAAACATAAGCAAAATGACCTCCAAATGATGGCAAATGATCTCCAAGGTGTGGCGCTCCAATTAGGGCTTGAAACCCTAAGACAATGTAACATCAAACACCAAGAAGTCTGCTTCAAATGATATGCTCAGGTCTGCTAGGGTTTGCTGCTCTGGAAAGTGATGCCAATGATGCCAATGATGCCAAAGAAGCCAACAAACCACCAAAAATACTCCTCCAATGATGGCGCTCCACAAGTACGGTTAAAACCCTAAGCAATGACAGCAAAACCACCAAGGAAATCTCCACAAACTAGGGCAAATCTGATCTGCACTTCTGCTGCTCCAAATATGCAAACCCTAATCAGCAAAAGCACCTTCAAATCACCTCCAAATGCAATCGCCCTTCCTCCAATGGGTAGCACTCAAGGTTTTCGTCTCAAGCTCCTTATGCCAAGAGATAAACTCCCAATGAATGGATGAATGCTGACCTAGGAAGAGTATTCTTTTATTTTAATAACTTTTACCCATCTAGGTAGGCCGACCAGCCTCAAGCCTCATGATCGCCCAAGTAAATTCAAATTAAAGATACGAATTTGTTATCTTCTTCAAGCGCCGCCATAGATGAAAGGAATATTATCAATTGTCTTCTTCATTAGACACCCATCATCAAGTAAACCCTCATAGTGATGGCATATACAATGCTTCCTCGAACTTATACTCTCTTGGCATGAATGAAGGCATCCCTTTTGTTGAAATGGCATCCATATGAAACAACATTATCTCTTGGCAAAAGTATGACAAGTCTCCACACTCCCAATCCAACAAGATGACAAATTTCCATTCTTACAACTTTACCAAGAGGTTCGCTCCCATGGCAAGCATATGCTAGTGAATGAAAGTCACAATATTATTAGGATGATATCTTCAAATCTCAATTTGTCATCCAAATCCTCCTAAGTGTGAAAACAAATCCTCCAATCTTCCTATGGTGATCACTCTGAAAATGGGGACATTACAGTCCTCCCTTCTCGGAATTGCTTGTCCTCAAGCAATGGCAAATATGCAACAAATGAGGTAGTGTCAAATGACATGTACCCCCAATCCACCCAAATACCCTGCATCATGTGAAATAGTGTCAAATGACATGTATCTCCATCCAATTAAATGCCCTATGATCATACCAAAACTCCACCTATGGCTGTATCCTCCAAGAAGAATGTGAAGAATGCAATGCGAAGTGAGCTCCGATAGCCATAGCCATACACTCGAGCTCAATCTGGCCCCATCCTCCCGATTCTGAAAATGTGCCCACAACCATAAGTGCAGTAATCACCTCCAAAACTCCCAAGGCTCCATCCATCAAAAACAAACAGCTAGTCCAACTCGAAGCCTCGGAGAGAAACATGCCTGTCAACAAGTGGTGAAGAGTGTAATCTCTAAAACATGCCCACATGTCACCAAGCCTCGGCTGCCTCATGATGTCATCATCCATACTCCGAAGGTTGCGAAGCAACCCATCTAGATCCCAAGTGTCCTCAACACCAAACCAACCTCCAACTCCTGTAGACCTCCCTTGGATGCGAAGTATGCCCAACCTAGGTGCAAGATGGTGTATGACCACTCCCACTAAGTTACTGATATGAATCCAAACAACAACCTCATGATGATCAGCTCCATGCAAGTGCAAAGGGTATCACCAATGGCAAAGGATGATAGGATATCATCACTATGCCGTTCTCCCAGGATGAGGAGATGATCCAACTCCCCTCTCAACTCCAAAACAATTGTTGTCCTCCGCCTACTCAGTAGGAAATCCGTATACCATGAAGTGGAATAGTCAGCTCTAACCCATATATGCAAGAGATCCTCATGTACTAAGGCTGGAATGTCACTGTCATCATGCTCACCTCCAACTCCAAAGTCCAACTGTAAAACAAACCCTAGTATCTCAAAATCAGAAGTGGGAACAATATACCTAGGCATATGAACCAACTGCATCTCCGAAGTATGCTCATCCAATGCAAGTGCCTCGATATTATGCATCATCAAACTCGGACATAGGACAGCCTCCAATGCTACCAAAAGATCACTAGAATGATTGAGTTGTGTCACATCGTCACCCAACTCTACATCTCCTCCAAGAATGATCGAGAGATAATCACAAACTGAATCCCTTATGACTCCCTCGTCAAGTGACGCCATGACACTAGTGGCTGATCCACTAAGTGTAGTCTCAACAACTCCAAGCTCCTCTACTATTTGAGCCTTCAGGGGGCTCTCAAAACCAAACAACTCATGATGCAAATCAAATGCAAGAATTTCTGAATCATACCTCTTTACATGCCCATCCAAATCTGCACTCCTCTTGCTCGCTCTTCTCCATTGGCTCCTCTTTTGCTTGTTCCACCATGATGCCTTCTTCCCGTGGAAGGAATAGAGATCGTAGATGTGCTTCCCTTTCTCTCCTTGCTTGATCTAGCTGATGACACTGCTTTTTGACTTCGTTTAAATGTTGTCTCGCCTGGGCAGCCAACATCTTTGCCTTCCTTGCTCGTTGTAGCCAATTATTGCACAAATCTTGAGTTTTTTCAACATCTTCTGAGGTATGGTGGATAATTTCTGAATTATTCTGACTTGCAATTCTCATATCTTCCTCATGCTCCATGTCCAAATCACAAGTATCCATTTCGAGGGCCTCTTCCACTATGTGTTCCTCATATGAAGCAGCTGCTGTGAAAGAAATAGGACTGCTGTCATACATCAGAAAATCAGGCCTGTTATCATACCTTATCAAGCTGTCCTCTAGTTCCTCAATCACTTCCTCTTCCTTTGCCATGTGTCCTCCCACAAGTGCAGATCCAAACGGTGACTCTATATGAAATTCACTTGCCTTCAATCTGAATTGAATCTCTCTTTCTCTGGCTGCCATGTTATGATATTGTAAGGCTAAGGGACTGCTGTTCACAAAATTGAAATCTGCCTTCGTCTCATACCTTTCAATGGTCTCTCCATAATTATTTGCTGTCCCAACTAAAGAACTCTTCCCATACCCAAGCAAATCTGAGTGCTCCTCATGTCTGTCCATCATAAGAGGCTCATCCTTCCACTTACACATGCTTTGGATTTCCGTACCACTACCCTCCTTATGTATTAGGGCTGCTACCTCATGAAAAAGTAAGGGACCGGTGTTGTAAATCAGAAAATCAGACCTTACCTTATGTCTTGGTGTGGTGTCTTCAAGATCCTCAAACGCTTCTTCCTTCCTTGCTACATGCTCTATATCAAGTGCTGATCTAGTAGTTACATTCAACTGAAAATCAAGTGTATCCTCTCTCTTCATGACTTCATCATAGGATCCTTCACGTCCATGCTTCATGCCTGTATTCTTTGCCTTCTTCATGTTGCATTATCTTCCATCGGATGTGGCTGCCATAGAAGTCAGACATTCTGTTGAGTGTGATGAGGAAGGTGCCATGCTCAACTCCCAATGAAGCCTTTCCACATGATCTTCCACTTCTTGAAGGACCTCTTGAGTGCTCTTAAGCTCAAAGGTGAGCCTGTCCACCTTGTCTTCCTCCCTTCTCAAAGCATTAGCATACATCTCTCCAATCTTGAAGAGATGATCTTGGTCCGCAAGTAGATGCAAGTAGTTTAACTTCACCCTAGCCAAGGCCTCTTGGAGCTCTTGAAAACTGGCAAGGTATAGATCTTCTTCAAAGTGTTCATGCTTCACAAGAACCCTCCAACACAAATCTGCCATTACCTTATGAGCATGATCAAAATGAGTTAGGGCTTTCAAAAGCTTACCTTCATGTGTCTTCCATTGTCCTTCCAAGTGATGTGACTTATGGGTCCCAATATCTTCATGCCACATATCACGATCATGCCTTTCCAAACCAATTCCTTCCTTGCCATCTTCTCCATGACGCCCATGTGCTAAGTCATCACCAAGCTCGATCCAAGGATCTCCATCAAAATAGTAGGTAGAATCTTCTACCTCATGGTTTTCCTCAATAGCTGACCTAGGAAGTGAAAGTACCGCTATGACCTCCTTGACCACCAAGGGATCATTCCTTTCTTGCCAATCTAAATCAATCTTAACATCTCTTTGTTCACTACATAGCAATTTTTCTCAACCATCCTCAAATGTATGAACAATATCAATCTCAAAGACATCCAAACTATCATTTGATTCCTTGCCATTGTGATGCAAAGGTGATGAGGCAATGCTAGGCTCAATCAAAGGAACAACAAATGAACTCATACCTTCTTGTAGCTGATCCAACCTTGTCAGTTTGACAATCTCTGTGATAGCATGTCCTTTCATCGTGTGATCATTATGAAGTCTTAGGTATTCGCCACTTGCAATGTGTGATACTTCTTCGCCCAAACCCTCATAATGGCTTGTAGGATGCAAATCACCAACAAGTAAACCTTCCTCTTTCATGGCGGCATCTTCTTCGACCTTGTAATCTTCATGAACACTTGTGTGTTCTTCCTTTGTGGCTTCATTAGGTAACTCTCCTTTATCCTCATAGGGCTGCAAATCTTCTTTCTTCTCTACCTTTTCTTTCACGGAAACTTCTGATTTTTCAAGAATACATTCCTTTTTTATTTTTGTAGCTTCTTTAACATTACAGCTATCCAAGTCCCTTTCCAAATCCACTTGAGGTTGCCACAAAGCTGCAAGCAAGGATTCCACCGTTTTATCATCCATGATCAAACCCTCCAGGCTGGCAAGATCATGGCTCTGATACCACTATAATATCCCAAATGGGGATATTTTCTTCAAGTTTGGATTTCCGGGCTTTCCTAATTTCTGATTTCTGATTTTCTGCTTAAACCCTAATTTTTTGAAGTTCTGCTTTTCAAATCAGACTCAAACAAACACTTATAACAGCCCATAAAACATGTCATTTCATCATAAAAACATCACCAACATGATTGCCAACAATATACTTGAATTCCACAATGAATTACACAATAAAACCACTTCAATTCACAACCATGATGACTGAAAATGTAAATCAAAAGTTTGCTGCTATAAATCAGATTTCATGAAGTCTTCAAATACATCAAATGTCATGGGCAAACAAGCCAAACATGCCCAGCTACAAATCTGCTATAAACCCTAAGGTTTTACATACCAAAACATAAGAAAAATGACCTCCAAATGATGGCAAATGATCTCCAAGGTGTGGCGCTCCAATTAGGGCTTGAAACCCTAAGACAATGTAACATCAAACACCAAGAAGTCTGCTCCAAATGATACGCTCAGGTCTGCGGGTTTGCTACTCCGGAAAGTGATGCCAATGATGCCAAAGAAGCCAACAAACCACCAAAAATACTCCTCCAATGATGGCACTCCACGAGTAGGGTTAAAACCCTAAGCAATGACAACAAAACCACCAAGGAAATCTCCACAAACTAGGGCAAATCTGATCTAAACTTCTGCTGCTCCAAATATGCAAACCCTAATCAACAAAAGCACCTTCAAATCACCTCCAAATGCAATCGCCCTTCCTCAATGGGTAGCGCTCCAAATCTAGGGTAAACCCTAGTCAATGATGATACAATCCACGCCAATTGGAAGTCTTCAAATGATCTTCAAATCTGGTTTAGATTTTTGCTCTTCTTCTCCACCAAAATCAATGAAGCACAATTAGATCCCTGTCACGGAATCCTCCAAATGGATGAACTAGGTTTTCGTCCAACTCCTCCTAGGAACTCAAGGTTTTCGTCTCAAGCTCCTTATGCCAAGAGATAAACTCCCAATGAATGGATGAATGCTGACCTAGGAAGAGTATTCTTTTATTTTAATAACTTTTACCCATCTAGGTAGGCTGACCAGCCTCAAGCCTCATGAGCGCCCAAGTAAATTCAAATTAAAGATATGAATTTGTTATCTTCTTCAAGCGCCATCATAGATGAAAGGAATATTATCAATTGTCTTCTTCATTAGGCGCCCATCATCAAGTAAACCCTCATAGTGATGGCGTATACAATGCTTCCTCGAACTTATACTCTCTTGGCATGAATGAAGGCATCCCTTTTGTCGAAATGGCATCCATATGAAACAACATTATCTCTTGGCAAAAGTATGACAAGTCTCCACACTCCCGATCCAACAAGATGACAAATCTCCATTCTTACAATTTTACCAAGAGGTTCGCTCCCATGGCAAGCTTACAATTTTACCAAGAGGTTCGCTCCCATGGCAAGCATATGCTAGTGAATGAAAGAGACAATATTATTAGGATCATACCTTCAGACCTCAATTTGTCATCCAAATCCTCCTAAGTGTGAAAACAAATCCTCCGATCCTCCTATGGTGATCACTCTGAAAATGGGGACATTACATGGGGTCTTTATTGTTTCACATTTATTTTGTTAACATATCAAACATTTGGCCACAAATTTCTTTACATCCCCCTTAAGACCTTCCAAAAAGATTTTTTTTTAATATGGTGATAGGTCTTTAAGAACCCCAAATGTCCTAATGGTGAGTCATGCATTTGAGAAAATATGCTAGCTTTCAACAGAGAACTTTTGCACAAAAAGAACCTAGCTTCGTAACATAAGGAGTCTCCTTTCCAAACAAACTTATCTAAACATGGGTCCTGTTGAAGTTGTTGAATGGGCTTCTTTGTTGGAGGATCATGTTGCCACTCTTCTCATGCAACTTCTACCCATTCATGTTGCAATAAAAAAATGGCACAAATTGTTGCTTCCTTTACTTCTTGTCGATAGAGAAAGGGCATTAGCTACAATATTCCTTCTTTTTTGTAAATAATTTCAAAACCATAACCTAGCATCTTGGTAGACAATTTTTTGGTAAATATTTTTGACTCTGATGATTTGTGTTGACTTTGAAATGCATTAGATCACTATAAGAATGAGAGCTAACATTTCTTTCTCATATGTGGGCCTCGCCAAGTTCTTTCTTGTCGACACTTAATTCCCAAGGGACACCCTTCTTGCATCAATATAGCCTCAATGCCACATGTCCAGAACCATCATATTCTACCACAAATGTCTTGCAAAAGTCTGGGGTAGCTAGCATAGCAGTGGATATAAGAGCTGCTTTTAGTTGCTGAAATGCCTGGGTAGCTAGCTCTAAACATGAAAAAGAATTCTTCTTCAAAATGTTGTTAAGGGTGCCATTGTGCGAGAATAGTTGCAAACAAATCTTCTATGGTATCCTGTTAGGCCCAATAATCCACTCAAACCTTTAAAGTATTTGACTTCTTTCATCCAAAAGACACATTTGGATTTTTTTGCATAGAGTTGATTATCTTCCAATACCTGTAATATATTCTCTACATGTTGCAAATGTTCATCCCTTGTTTAATGATAGATGAGGATATCATCAAAGAACACCAACACAAGTTAATGTAATAACCACCCCGAATTTTTTCCAAAAAAACAACTCACAAATCTGATGTTTACTGTGCATGCATTTTGTCAAACATTTTGCATTTGAATCCTAACTGAATTTTCTGAGTTTTCTTGACATGAATAGCTTGTTTGATGAGTTTAGATGTTATTATAAACAATTTGTCACCCAACACAAATATAGATTGCATGCACTATATCAAACAATTTGCAGCCTTGGATCACGTATTAATTTGGGCATTATATTAAACAATTTGCAGCCTTGCTATAGAAAGAAGATTGCACACAAAAGATATCAAATTCAGTTGCTTATAAATGAAAACTCAAGAGTTTGATTTTTCAATACATACCATAGAAAATAACCAATACATGTATATATGCAGCCATCATGCTGGGCGGCTGGCAACTTTCCAAAGGATCACACATGCATATCACTCCAAAACACCCAAAGTCCCCTCAAACCCCCACGTGCCAGCCTTATGAATGAGGCGGCTCTAACAAAATTCACGTCCTTTGTTTCTTACATCACCCACCTTCAATAGGCTGCACCAACTTCCTTTTCCATGTGTGGCGTCCCTTACCGAAGGCCGGAAGTTGCTGCTCCATAGGATGTGAGCTACCTATGCGCCCAACCCTTCCAAGGGCACTAACATACACTCCATGCTCTTTTAATAATAATTTTAAACCCCTTCAGATTGAGCACTAAAATTTGGGTACTTTTAAGGAGTAAAAAATGTCCATATGTCTTTTTACCTCCTTATTTAGCTCCTAGGTCCCCTTAATTGCATTATATCTTCAAAATGTTTATCCCGATGCAGAATTGCCCAACACCAAGTTGGAATTGGAATGTGGGCCACTTGATTTAGCTTACCCCGGACCCAAAGGAGGCTAAAGGACCTGGGCAGTACCGCCCAAGTCCCTCCCTTTTGGTCAGGGCTAATTCAATTGTATGTCGGCTTTGCACCTCCCTAAAGGTTTCTCCTTGTCGTCTCTTTTGGTTTGAATTGTCGATTGTAAGCGGGAAAGCATATATAAGTGTGTTTTTGAGTTCATTATTAACCTAGATGGAGATAGCTAACTTGAGATCTTGAAGTGAAGCAAGCAAGAGCATTCATTGTGATTCTAGAGCAGATTTGTGTATTGTTATTGTGTGTTGTTGCATCAGGAAAACATCTGAGACAACTTTCCTGTTTGCATCTTCGGCAAATTCCTTCAGTCGGGACCTGGGCAGTACCACCGAGGTCCTCCAACACCTCTACTTTCTGGAGATAGGTTTTATCATTCCCTTGATTATCCCTATGCAATTAGTTTATGGGTTGCTATCGTATTTTCTCCGTTATAAGCAAATCATTGTAAAACTAGGGTTTTCATACATTGTTATCCTAGGGTTTGAGAAAAAAGCTAAGTTAAATCTCATCCATCTATAGCATACAGAAATCCAAGATCAGTAGCTAAGTCCTTCATTTGGTAGTGATTTGGCTCGGCCTTGTCCTTAAATGTTATATGGAAAAGGGTTTGATCTAGTTTATAAATCTAGTTATTGTCATTCTCCTTTGCATCTTACTAACTGTTCAAATCAGATCTTGCATTGATTTATTGCATATTTATCAATATTCATTTGAAAATCTTGCAGAATTTTGGAAAAAGTGCATATCTTAAAATTCATAATCTCATTGATAGTCTCCTTAGTTAGTGCATTGAGTGTTATAAAATTTTGTATGAGTTTTGTAACTCGCTGCCCTAACACCAACACCTTGGTCAGAAGTTGTAGATTGATGGGTTCTAGTGCTTTCAATAGCAACGATGTACAAACATCAGAAAATCAACTACTCAACTATTTTACAAAAGGTGAATCAACATCTTTACAAAATATCACCAACGCCAACATGTCGGAAGAGCAAACATTTCATGACTCTCAAGGCATAATTGACATAGTTGCACATGTACCTGAAGCTCAAATCAAGAAACTAGACAAAGAACTAGCTGATTTTCAAGAATTTGTGGAAACTGAACATCTAGCTCAAGAAGTGGTACCTCGTTGAAGGTATAAGAAGATTATTACAAGAAAGACAAGGTGTTGACATGCTCCGTGGAATAGCCCATATAGTGGATAACAACATTATGTCAGCAGCTAACTGCATGAATATCATAAAGAATGTGTCATCACCGAATCAAATAGGGACACAAGTATCGGCACGCATCCCGACTACGGGAATATCCGCTTTTACATCATCAATTCTCACTACCACTACACAAGCTTGTAGTAATGCTACCACTAGTATGGGAACATCTAATGGAAACAATTACAAAACCGTACATTATAATTACCAAAACTCATCACCTCGTGTGTCCATGCCCATGAATAACTATTTCCAACCACCCCTCACTCCTACACCATTAAATACCCTTGTCTCTAATACACAAACCACATCATCTAGTGATGCAATCCTAAACCAACTTTTGCGAAGTATGACATCCTTGCAGCAAAAAGTAGCGAATATGACCAATGCTTCATCTCAACCCAATATACCAACATATCACACTCGCAATCCTTTATCTTATACAATCTTAAGAGCTCAAATGCCCGACAAATTTGAGACTCCCCGCATTGAAAAGTACGGTGGCAAAGGTGATCATAATAATCATGTGGCGGCATTCACAGCAATGTGTAGTGATTTCTTCTTTGACGAGGCATTGTTAGCAAAACTCTTTCCACAATCTCTCAAAGATACAGCTTTGGAATGGTTTTGTTGTTTACCTTCTAATTCAATACATTCCTTCTCACAGCTAGTTGATCAATTCTTGCAACATTTCCAAGCAAACATTGGACCTCCTATCTCATTGATTGACTTGGTCCATTGTAAAAAAGGTTTGAAAGAGAAATTAACATAATTCATTAGTCAATATCAAGCTCTCTTTGCACAAATACAATATCCGATCATAGATGAGGATGTTCAAAAAGTATTCGTTACGAATCTACAACCAAACATACGTGACAAAATATTGTTGATGAAGTATGTTGTGACCAAATCACACATCGCCCCATCACGATGGGGACCCCCAATTTTCTTCATAGGATAGTCGTTTCTAGGTTAGTTGTTTGTATCGCCTCAGAGTCAGTCAACCAATCAAGCTTTGTAAATGCAAAACAGAGACTCCCTGAAAGTCAAAATTGGAGGGTTTTGTGTTAAAGTGAGGTCTTGAATTCAATATGTTTCAGTAAGTAAGAGCATCACATGCATTTTTTCTCATCATGAAGCGAAGCTTGAGGAAGTATAAGTTTCAAGACTATCTCACCAAGTCCCCACCATGTTTTTGAACCCATCTATGATGAGGTAAATAACTATTTCACTCTGGGCGCAGTTTCACATTCAAAATATCATCATGAGCGCCTAGGGGTCAAGGCGCTCTTTGTCACCACAGCTACTTCATATGGGCGCACTTCCTTGTTATTCTCATCATTTTGAGCAGCCTAAGTCCAGGATGGGGAGAATGATGTTAAGCTAGCCTCTTTTAGTGCCTTGTTAAGTGACTTCACATCATATCCTATCATCATCTAACCAAGGCGCCCTTTCTTACCATTTTTGTCATTTTGGGTGCTAGGGAGTAGGATTGGTTGAGAAGAGTTGAGGCACCTAACTTATAAGGCCTTCAACAATGAATGCATGTCTTGGTAAAGCATGAAGCAAAACCTCCAAAAGGTAGCGCCTAGAGATAAGAGCCTTTGAATGGCTAAAACTAAGCATGATGGTCCAAGGCGCATCTTATGCTTCCTCTTATCCACTTTGGCGCCCTCATGTGGATTCTTGTCAATTTTGGCGCCTTGATATAAGAAGCATAGAGGTGAACAATAAGGCATCATAGAGCGCCTAGGTAAGTAGTAAAGTGGAATCTTCTGAGAGCAAGTCTAAGTGATTAAGAATGTTTTTGGGTCATTATGAGTTTGGGCGCCAATTCTACACAAAACAACTCACCAATGGCGCCTTGATGTAAGATGACAATTTTCGCGCCTAGAAAAGGATAAACCTTTAAGTTACCTTCAATGTGAGCGCCTTGCGTCAAAGCTTCCAAGATGGCTAAGTCTTAGCAGATGAACTCTAGGCGCATTTCCTATTGATATGGCCACTTTTGGGCACCTAAGGATTGGATTGATGATGTTAATCACCTTGAGCGCCTTGGGAAAATGATAGGTAAGTCACCATTAAGTAAGAGCGACCTAGATCCTTGAGGGGGAGAAGCATGTTGTGAAGATTGATTGGATGTTTGGAGTCAAGGCGCTTATGGCTACTTATCTCACCATTCTGGGCGTCTTGAAGGGAGGGAAGGATGTTATAAGGTGTGGAAACAAGTATGGTGAAGAGGGCACCAATTTCATTCAAAACAACCCTACTTTGCCGCCTTGACAAGATATCAATCCAACCGGCATATCTAACACCAAAGTCTTCCTCCCACAGCCCTCAAGTTTCTACATCTGGTGTCTCGGCCACTCCATATCTCACGGTGGATTCAGGAGTTTATGACTCTCCCAACACACGAGTCAACCCACGGGTCCGATCACTCCTTGTGCAGTTCACAACTCCCTTCAACATCCTCTCACGGCCCTTAGGTTACTACGTTTGGTGTCTCAGCCACTCCATCTCTCACGGCGGATTCAAGAGTTAACGACTCTCTCCTTACACACGGGTCAACCCACGGGTCCGGTCGATCTCTGAACAGTTCGCAGCTCCCTCCGACCCCCACTCTCCTCTCCTCGGCATCGATCTTTGACCAGCTCCAGCAATCTCAAAGAACACTTGGGTCAACCTCTCCTGATCCCCTTGCTCCGGCCTCTAACGGCGTCGACTCCGAGGAAGAGCACTGTTGCGTCCCTTCTCCAGCGAGCTCTCGACTCTCCCATACTCCCAGCTCTCTCTCCTCTGCAACGGTTGCCTACCAGCTTCGGACCCTACAACATCCAGTCTCTTCTAAACTAGGTAAGTCTACTACTACACGTCCCTCAAATGGTTCATTCTGTAATAAATCTATCGCTGTGTCTAGTCTATCTTGTTCAACGTCTTTTCTAGCTCTCCCTTCCACCCTCTCGAACCACGAGCCCTCTGTTGATCTAATAGCTTCTACACCTTTTCATCCCACGTCTCCCAACACTTCCCTCACAGCCTGCTCGAGCAATGAGCCCCAGGTTCATCTGTTCACTCCTTCCTCCAACCCGCCAGTCATTTCCACGACCCTAGCTGCCTCATCTCTCGTAGGATGTGCTGACCACCAACCATCTTCCTCGGTGACCTCTCCTCTCAGCACTCTATTTCCACGTATCAACGGCTCATCTGTCAAACATCCGTCTCCCACAACTCCCAACTGCCTCTTCACACCTGCACCCCCTCCTTCAACTGCACACACTTTTCCCAATCCTCCCCACCTCGTGGATGCCAATCTGCAACCCACCTCCCCTCATACCAATACCACGTCTTTTCGTTCTTGCTCTTTGCCTCCTACTTGCAATCCGCTTGTGCTCTCCTCCTCGACAGATGGGGTTGTAAATTGTCCGATCCACCCCACCACCATACCTCAACCATTAACAAGCATCAACCACTAGGAAAGTAAACTGGTCATCAATCTTTCCAACGTCGACATCGAACCCCTCGCTATTAATTTCTTAAGGGGCCTCGGTTTTGCCATCACCCCGTCCTTCATCCCCAAATTTGACTTTCTCATCGAAATTGAGAATGCTATCCATTCTCTGCCCGATAACATTGCAGATGAAGTCAGGCAAGACTGCGCGGTAGCTCTTAGACACGCCAAACCCCCCAAACGGAATGTACCCAAAGTTGAGCTTCTTGCCTTTAAAAGGCTTACCAAACAAAATGTTGTCATTGTCAAAGCCGATAAGGGGAATGCCGCTGTCATATGGACAAGCCAGACTATGTCACCAAAATGCTCGACCACCTTAACAACAGTGGCAACTACATTATCCTTACCCGCAATCCTATCTCAAAAATTTTTAAACAAGTGAAAAATGCCATCTCCTCTTCTTCTTTTGATGATGCGACTAAAAAACGTCGCTTGCCCAACAAAGAGATTACACCTCGCATCTATGAAGTACCCAAAATACATAAACCAAACTTTCCTCTGAGACCGATTGTTGACACTACCCATTCCCCCACTTATAAACTTGCCGCCTATTTGGCCAAATTAATTTCTCCTCTCCTTGGCCATTCTTCTTCCTTCATCAAAGACTCGTCCCATTTCATTGACTTTATCCAAGACAAAAAAGTCAATGAGAATGATATTCTTGTCAGTTTTGATGTGGTTTCCCTTTTCACAAAAGTCCCTCTTCTTGACTCCATCATGCTTGTCAGACAAAAGACCATTGAAGAAATTGCTTCCTTGGTTGAGCTATACCTAAGATCCACCTTCTTCACCTTCCAAAATGTAGTCTACGAGCAATCCGATGGAGTAGCCATGGGATCCCCCCTTTCCCCCGTCATTGCCAACCTCTACATGGAGCATTTCGAAGAGCTCGTCTTAAATTCTTTCCCCCTCAAACCAACGTGGTGGAAACGCTATGTGGACGACACCAACATTTGTTGGCCACATGGTCCCGAACAACTTGAACTTTTCCACAACCATCTTAATAACATTGCCCCCTGCATCAAGTTCACCAAAGAACTCGAATCTAATAACGAGCTCCCCTTCCTTGACATCCTTCTCATCAGAAAAAATGATGGTTCTCTTGGCCGTCGGGTCTTTAGGAAATCCACCCACACTGACCTCTATCTTCATGCTTCTTCCCACCACCATCCGACCCAAAAGGCCAGTATACTCCAAACTTTGTCATCAAGAGCCTTTCGCATCTGCGATAATGACCACTTAAACCAAGAGCTGTCCCACCTTTCCAATGTCTTCAAGCTTAATGGTTACCACAACAAATGCATCAAACGAGCCTTTAAGCAAGCTCAAACCCGCTCTGTTAAGAAACCTAGTTTGAAGGACTCGGAGGTGGTTTACAGTGCCACCCTACCTTTCATTGAGGGCATATCCAATAAGATTCCCAGAATCCTTCGCAAGAAAGGTCTCAACTACGTCTTTAAACCTCTCTCTACCATTAGAAACCTCATCCCTTCCACCAAGGATTCCAAGGACATTCTCCTAAACTCGGGGGTTTACAAAATTGATTGTTCGTGTGGCACCCCTTACATAGGTGAGACGGGTAGATCCATCTGTACTAGAATCAAAGAACACAGTGCAGATATTAGGCATGAAAGGGTCGCAAAATCGGCTCTAGCAGATCACTCCTCTAGCACTAAACACCACATTCGCCTAGAGGATACCCTCGTCCTAGCTAAAGAAGATAACTTCTTCAAGCGAAAACTTAACCATGATCCCTCCTCCTCTCCTTTCCACTTTTACCTCTACCTGTTCTCCCCTGCCTTCCTGGTCACCTAGTTCAACCCGTCTCGCCTCCCTCCCCCCTTTCTTTCCTTGTCCAAACCTCTCCCCCCCCCCCACCCACTTACCTCTCTCCTTACCGAGGCACCCTATTCCCTCTTCCTCCCTCCCCTTCACTCTCCCCCTCGACCACTGGTTCTGAAGCTTTCCTCCTCCTCTCCCCAGCCTGTGGCTCACCCTCCTTTCTCCACCTCCCTTCAGTGGGCCCTCGCCCCCCCCCTTCGTTCTTGTCCTTGCTCCGTCGTAATATGTCTTCCCTCTCACTGGCTTCCTTGGTGGGCATTTCCTTCCCCTCTCAATTCTTCCCTTTGAGTCTCTTCTTTTTTATCTCCTCTTGGTCTTTGTCTCCTCTATTTTACCCTCCTCCTTTTCTTCTCATTGCTTGCTCCTAGTATATTTATTTACTCCCCTTGGTCTTTGTCTCCTTCATTTTTTAATCTTATATTCTCTAACTATTTAAAGACAAGGAGGATATAATATAGTATAAATTATATTCCCCTGTCTTTATCTACTTTTTCTTTATATCTTAAGTTTTCTTATTTTTATCTAACCCTCGTTTTCTTACTTTGTTATTTTTCTTTAACTAGTTATTTTTCTTGTTTCCTATGTTATTTATTTATTTAATTTTTTTCATTATTTCTTTAGGTATCTTTACGTATTTTTGTTCTACTCTATAGGATCACTTTACTTGTGCTCCTTTCTTTTTCTTTAGTTTTTCATTCTCTCTTTACTTGCATTTAACTTTGGTTCTCATTCTCTTTAATTGTAAATTGTATTTTTATTTTTATTCTTGGCTGTCTTCTCTTTATTTTCTCTTTTCTTACTTTCCATTCATCTTTTTATAGATTTTACATTTTTCTTTTATGTTATTCTTTCGAGGTTTTTATCTTAATTAAATTCTTATTGGTATGTTATTACCTTATTTCTTTTTATACTCTCTTTATATCAACATGGTTTAATTCCTTCTCATCTTTAAGCCAACTGTTTTTTTATCTTACTCTTTTCTTTTTTTACCTTAGTTTTGCTTTCATCCTTTTCTGTTGTTTTATAATACCTTTCTAATTATACATAGTATAAATCTAACTTACATCTATTAGATGCAATTTGTAATTTGTATTTTTATTTTTATTTTTATTTAACTAATTGTTACTCTTCCTTGTCTTACGTGCCCCCAACCCTCTCTCCTTTTATACAACCTTCTTTGCAATTGCATCTCTATGTCATTCTCATCTTTTGTCCTGATGATGGATCATTGAGTATGATCCGAAACGTTGACACAAAAAAAGCAATCACACAGTAATTCCAGAAGCTCTATAACTCAATCATGGACTGTGTAAATATCATGTCTACAAACTATAAATTTTCAAATCTTTTGATAAGATCATGATTGAAAGGTGAAGTTAGTCCTTAAGGGACCTTCATCAAACTTAGGCGCACTTCCCATCATCATCTGATGTGCCTAGAAAGTATGAAAGACAATATCATGATGTTTGGGCGCCCTGTATGTAGTTTGAAATTCAACTTAGGCGCCTAGACATAAGGTAGCATTGAATGGAGAGTTAAGCATTCATCATGTCAACTTGGAGGTTCTACAAGGTCATTGAGAAGTGAGTATTGAAAGAGGGCACCATTTCACACTTAGAATATCCTATATGAGCGCCTTGGAGACTTGTTGATACTAGGCATAATCCTTAACTATAGTTATCAACTTTGAGCGCCTAAGGAGGACACAGAGTAATTCAAGGCATGTAGAAAGTATATAGGCGCATTTCCTTGCTTATCCCACTTGGTTTTGGCGCCTTGAAAAGAGATAGAGTATTTTTTAGACCTTGGGTGCCCATTGTTACTCAAATTATCAACCTTGAGGGCCTTGCAAGGTAATCATTAAATTTTGAAGTGAGTAAAATGTGAGGTCGGAGATGAGACAAGGTTTTGAACATGTTAAACAAGGAGTAATCTTAAGTCACCCAAGGCGCACTTTCTTGTCTTTTTCCTCATTTTGGGCGCCTAGAAGGAAGAGGTAATTTTGAGATTTTGAAATTTTAAAAAAATGCATTAAATGTTTACCTTGGCCTACCCCTTAGCTGGCCAACCAACATTAAATGTAAGTAAAGTCACTATATATGGAGGGCGCCCTTTGTCATTCAACATTCACTCACAATCTTATCAAGGAGCGATTTTTCAAGGAAGAGCAGCAGATTTTAAAGGCAGGTGTGCACATTTTGAAGTCTGATGTTTATCATTAAATAACTGATTTTCTCATCATTTCTGCAGAAATCTGCATTTTCTATGTCAGAAATCTGCATTTTCTAGGTCAGAAAATTGGTGTAAGGTATGTTTCAGCCACCTTGACTTCATAAATTTACCTTTTGTTTACTTAATTTTGCAGATTTTCATAGTTTTATCATCTAAAAATCAGGTTTGTGAAGTTAAAATTTATCATTTCAAGTCTTGTCTTGTAGATAGATGGGCATGACAGCGAAAAAGAGGCAAGTAATGATCAAGATGGATGCCAAGTCCACCATACCCGACTCCAAGCTCGAGACTCATTGGAAGGACGTGGGAGATACTAACATGGGACACGTCAACTTGGAGGAGATGAACGATTTCTTACTCGCCATCACGAGGAATGAAGACATCAAGGCCATTGCAAAGTGTGGAATTGTACAAGCAGCATGCTTCCCACCTACCCTACCTAGCACTGAGTTAGTGTTAGAATGTATTCAGCATTATGACAAACAGAAGAGACAAATTGTGGCTAAAGATGGGACTGTCCTAGCTTACCTGCAAAGAGAAGCTATTCAGGAGATCTTCAACATCCCGAATCGGAAGGCAGTGTTCATCTGTCCTACAACTGCCCAATGTACTTTTGAAGGCAATCCCAAGCACTACATGCAAGAAGTGAGGAAGAAGTGGATGATAGATTCATCAATCAAGATATACAACCCTGAAGATCCAAAGTTTCACAAGGCAGATTTCAAACAAAAGATAAGTTACTTCATCATGTTCTTGAATCGAGTAACAGGTAGGCCTCAATCATCGACTTTTGAAGGATGGATGTATACATACTTTGATCATGTGTTTACAAAGAATAAGATGGTTGATTGGGCTAGTCTTATAAGTCATTGTCTTGATGAACAATTTGGGAAATTTGATGAGACAGTCTTTCTTCATGACTTCCTATCTTATTTACATATTGGCAAGAAATGTGGTATATAAGGGATTAACATCTAAAAGAGAAGTAGGTGTGAAGTCTGGCCAGACTCTACACATCAGTGCTATCCACAGCTGCATTTGAAGAATATCAATCATTTTAAGAGGTTTAATGATGCCTTCGCCATGTACATAGTAAGAAAGTTGAGAGGAGAATTGCATAGAAGATTAACAAATGCTGCTAGGAACTTCATTGAACAATATGGAAGGTACTACATTCAATATGACAAGTTTACCTATATCAGAATTCAGGGCTTCACATCCTTTCCATACAGATTGCCGAGGTATCCTACCAATAGGATGGTGTTGCTGGAAGTTTCAAGACAGTTATTGGAGTTCCATAAAATGCAAAGGGCAAGAAAGAAGGCTGGAGTTCAGTTTCCTCTCAAGCTGGGGAGGTATTATTCATGTTCATCACTTCAAGTAGCCGAACAATCAGAGGTTGAGCTTCAAGCATATCATTTACATCTTCATGATTCAAGGAGGGAGAACTTTGATCCGCATGGAGCTATTAAGCAATCGTATTCTTCCTACCAACATGTTGAGCAGCTTGAAGATCATTGGGCAAATGCCATTGATGATGATGATATAAGGATGCAAAAGTGTTCAAGGTTAAGATGGGATCTAGTGAGAGCTACAAAGGTATTAAGGATTCCTGATCAGTTAGATGATGATAGTACTCTTTCAGGTGATGAATACAACAAGATCCGGAACCTGCCATATGACATTGACTGGACTGATAGAGAAAGAGTTTATGATGAAGAATTGATAGAGCCTATCATTGCTATCACTAAGGAACATGTAAAAGAGCAAGTACAAGCATTGATAGATGAAGGGAAAAGGCTCACTTACACCAGAATGGGAGAAGTTGAACAACAGGAACAACATAGTGCACCTAATAGGAGTTCGCGAAGTAAGGACAATGAAAGAGATTCAAATCAAGCAAAGAAAAGAAAACAACTTGAAACTACACAAGGAGAATCAAGCAAGAAGAAGAAAAGAATAAGTATTGAAATTGCTTCATCTAGACAGCCAAGTGATACTCCAATGAATCAAGATATAGTTGTACATGTTGTTGAGGATGCAATTCTGGATACTCCATTTGAAGAGATGCCTTCAAGTCCGCATGATACTGAGATCATTGATAAGGTTGATACTGAAGACAAAGATGAAGCCGAAGAAGAATCATTGCCTGTACAAGGGAAGCTGATGTAGAGTGGCACAAGGGAAGCAACACACAAAGATTTACTCTATTGTCCTTTGCCCACTCACCCACTTCAAACAGCCTTCAACCAAGCAACCAAAGGCACATTCAAGGGTGTATGAAGGATTTGGTATCCTAGTGATGGCTCCACCTTCTAGGATTCTCCAACACCTTAAGACAGATCAACAAACACTTTCTATGCAGTTGGTTTGATCTCCAACTTCCCAAAACTCTTCAACCTATACCTTGACTAGTAAGGCTACTAGCCCTCCAAACTAGGTTTTCTCAACAAAACTTGACAAAATCCCAAAGGTATAGGCAAACAAATGATGGTTTTAGATACACTCTATGGAACCCTATCAAACTCCCAAGTCTCTTGTTCCAACTCTACTCCAGCAATCCAGAACACTCATTTGGTCTTCTAGGCCTAATTGATCAATTTAGGCTAGGTTACAAAACAAGTGCTCAAAATTGGGGTCATAAACCTGGGGCAAGAACTTGGATCTCTTCTATGACCTACAAACAACTCACAAACCAACTTTCATTCGCCCACCTATCAGATTTTGTCATCTACATCAATAAATTGCACAATTCTGGCCAAATACATAGGAATACTTGACCTAGGGCATCAAATTAAAAATAGAAGACTGCATTTTCAAACAAAAAGCTTTTGGAATCTTATAGTACATACCCCTAGCCTGCATTTCACCAGTTTTTGCGAATTTTCAACGGTGGGAATGCATTCTAGGGCCGGATTTCTATGGCTGCCCTAGAAAACAGGGTTTCTGGACCTGTTTTGAAAGAAAAATCTATAACTTTTGATCCCGACCACTTCAGGACCTCAAACCAGTTGCATGAGAACCCTGACTCCAAGAGCTTTCAGAAAAAGTACATTTGCACCCCTGAAAAATCCATACAGGCCGTACACAGCAATAAAAACAGCGAAAAAACAGTCAATTTTCTTGATTTTTGTGCCCAAACTCCATACAAAAACTTTCTCCTCCGTGCTGGAGCAATATTTCCTCCATATCAACCTATCCAAGTCGGTTTCTAACTTCCAAAAGGAGATTCAACCGCCCAAACTAAGGTTTGAACCGGCCAATGTGTCATTGGCAACATTGGCAACTTGTTACACTATGGAGTTTTTGCATTTTCAAGAGGATGGCGATTAGGTTTGCTTGTCAAATGGAATCAAACCGCCATTACACTCCTTATACCATGCTAAAACACTAAGACAACTCAAACAAACTCAAAAAGCCAATATTAGACCTTCTAGGCCTAAGTGGCACAACTAGGTCCAAGTGGACTAAGAAGGATATGAGGTTTATAAAGTTACCCCAGACCTCTTGACCACACAAGAATAGACCTTCCAACATGGCTATGAAAAGCCTTATTACAAAACACATTAAACAAAAATCACAACCTTTCAAAAAATGCAAACAAAGTGACTTTAGGAACCAAGGTGCTCCTAGGTGCCCTGCACCAGAAGCAATTACAACAGTTAAGGGATCTTTCATCATTGCCAGAGTCGCTGCAGGATAGAATTAAAGAAAGCTGTGAAGTTGAAAAATATCCTCCTATTCCAGTTGAAGAGTTGCTCCTGGATATGTCCACTGAAAAACCAAAGAAGAAAGCAACTACTCTTTCAAAGATAACCAAAGATGAAGCTAGTGTAAGGAGAGTACATGTAGCTATTCCAAGGCTTGAGAAGAATGTAGAGGATATTACACCTGAAGATTACGACATTAATACAATCAACTTGGGTCCATTGACTGGAGCACAGGTAGAAGAAGAACTTCGGAATTCAATTGATAATGCTCGAGCTATCATAAGGCAGGAAACAGAAGGTAGGATTAAAGCTGAGCAAAGGTGTCAAGTCTTGAAGCAATATATTCAGCACTTGGTTCATCCTATCCATCAGCAGGAGAGAGTTTCTACACCTCCATCTCTTCTTCCTCCAAAAACAGTTGTACATCTTGAGGGGTTGAAATCTTCATCTCACAGATTGAAAAATTGGATGAAAAGGTCAAAAGAAACCACATATAGACACCTGGAAGATATCATGCAAGTGTATGATAAGATTGCTGATCTCAAGGAAAGGGTACTTGCATTGTTGACTGCTTGTGCTGAGTTCAAGGTTATCAAAGAACAATACATGTCACATTTAAAGAGCTTGATGGAGACTTCAGTTGATGATTTGATACATGCTGAAGTGATTGAAGAAGGCATAACATATGATTTCTCTTCTTGGTATTATTGCTTTCACAATAAAGGACAGCTACTTGATAAGGTAGAAACAGATATGTCAAGAGTAAGGAGTGTACTTCAAAGAATTGAAGATGGAATACATGCATCCTTGATGAAAATATGTAATCCATTTGGAGAGTTGACTCTTGATAATATGAAAGAACAAGTTCAAGCTTTCTACTTCCAAGAGGATGATATTTCTGATGAGAAGCTTGATAGTATATTCTCACTTGCTGTCCACCTGGGCGCCAACAAAGCTAGAATGACCGATTGGGAGAAGACACTTGGCCTTTATGCAGATGACGTACTTGACGCTGAAGGAACCACTAAGAATACGCCAAGTGTACCTTTTGATGACATCAAGTAAATAGTGTCCAGATTCATTGAATTCCAAAATACTAGTGATGGTTATTCACATGGAGACTCCTCATAGGCTATTGATTTGTCATCCTTATCTTCTTGGGAAACATGTCTTTGTTCCCTTTTTCATATACTAAAAATAGGAGTTTGTTGTAACTACTTGTGATGTGGCATGATCTGGTCCATTAGCTTTGCCAATCGATCCTAACCCTTCATGTATTCTTGGGGTCTATATAAGAGACCCTTTTGCTCTCATTTGTAAGATTGAAGACTCTGAAAATTGTTGCAAGAGCTCTCTAAAATAATATAAGACTCATTGTTTGGTGATTCTATATATGTTTCCAAGTGTTGCATGGTTTTTGATTTCTTCAAGCGAATATTAAAATTAGATTAAGTTTCCCTTTCAAAGTGTTATGTTAGTTGGTGGAAGGTTTTATTATTGTTTGTGGTGAAATCTATATGTTCACACCATTTGTAGTTTGTGGCTTGCAAATTGCAGTATATGATTGGCTTGAACGAATTGAGCTTAACTTTGATCTTTATGTTTGTTCAATTCTCATGAGCATAAGTAATTTGAATAACTTGTATAACCCTAGAAGATAGCATCAACCTTGTGTAGTTGTTCAATCTAGCAAAGCGAGAGTTGGTTTGATTTTACCTGAGCAGTAATCATCTCTTACATCTAGGATTAGATTAGTTTCATCAAACCTTTTGTCTTTTGTCTTTTTATTTTATCAATCTGGTTAGAATTTAGGATCAAATACTTCATTGCCATATCCTACGTCATAAGTTGTAATACTTAGAGACTCTGGATGTTTGCCTCTGTTATTGAAACAACGAGTTGTTTGAACAATTGTTTAAGTCCCTTTGTGTTTATCAGCAAAATCATACTAAGTCATTGAGCTATCCATCACGAACATAAGAAAAGGAACCTTGGAGTCATCTCGTTTGATCACTCTGTTTAGCATTCGAGAGGCTTTGATCAAGAGAGAGTTGGACACTCCGTGTCTTACTCTATTGTTGACTTGTCGAAAAACAATCATCAACAAAGTATAATTCTTTTCAACACCTATCCACAACTCCCCGTGATTACGAACTTTTGGCTAGTCAGTATGAGAATCATAACTCAAAGACGCCGTCCACGAGCAAAAGGTACGTTGAGGTTCCTCATTCGTTATCCCTTCAAGGATCGGGAGATAACCTAAATGCACAAGATACGCAAATGGAACAGACTACATGCAATCACAATAAGAAAGAGAAGGTTATAACGGTGAAAAGTATCTCATTTCATCGTGAATCAAGCACAACGTGACTGCTTTGAAAATCAAACTGGTATGAATTCCTCACCTATTCCACCACACTTGATGGAGCACCTCTCCAAGATGCTCACAAGTTGGGCCTCCTCTTAGATATATATGTTATTGTGTTGTGTTCCCCTATGTAGTGTTAAATATTTATTTAGGTCTCCTTGGATGACCCTTGATACTCTTGTAAGGTCAAGGATACAAGGAGAATGTCTCCGTTGTGACATTCCTTCTATTTGTTTCTCTATTCTTCTACACCTCTCTTGTTGCGATTGTTGTTTGTGGTGGCTTGGGGGCATAACGTTGTTAAGGGTGATTTGGGGGCATCATTCCACGTTGGGGCCCAAAGTCACTTTTGTCTCCTCTCATTTTTTGTGATTTCATTCTTCCGTTGTACTTGTGGCTCTACGAGTAGACAGATGACGACAACAAATTCACACTTCTGATAAGGATCGTGCGTCTCTAAAACAAGAAAACAAAAATGGACCTAGTCCCTATATGAAGACGGGGGTAATTTGTTACTATCGTTTGACTAGTAGAATCACTTTGTGTCGTGATGTGATCATGTATCGTATTGTGAAATTGATGTAACAAGCCTTTGCAATACTCTAAATCTGCTGCTATGCACTTTGAAATGTTTTTGTCTCACCTTGTAGCCACACTCTGTTCTAAGATACCTGAAGTATAACCTCGCGGCAATACTCAGTTCCGAACTCGTAAGTATAGCCTTGGTTTGTTTAAGTGATATGTTGTCTTATTTCTGTATCAGTTTTACGAAAATGATTTGGTTATATCTTAGCTTAGATTTTCTAACCGAAGCTTGTTTTAATTATCTCTTGTACATGCATATTGTTGATCAATGGTTGTTAGCAAATGATATTGATGTGTTTCTATTGTGATTGTTGGGAACAATTCAGCAATTTTGCAAAAGCTCTTATTCCCTCACGTGTTTTCAACCTTACCTTAAATGTGATTGCTACCGGCAAGCGGGAGCAACCACTTTAAGGTGGGGGCATATATTGTGGTAAATGCTTGGATATCTTAGATATTGTAATAAAATGTGTTGTATACTACCATTTCATTGTAAGGCGTCTTTGTGATGCAGGTGGGGTTGTATACTTTGAATTTTGCGTGTGCATGCTTCCTTTTCACTATAAGGCGTCTCCGTGATGGAGGTAGGGTTGTACGTTTTTGTTCCCTGTAAGGCGTCTCCGTGATGCAGGCGGAGTTGTGTATATCTCAGAGGAGATTGCATTACTTGTTTTTGAAAGTCCTTTTGCGAAAGGCGGGGTTGTGTATTCCCTTGAGTGGTTGCACATCCTTTTTGAAAAAGTCCTCTTGCAAGAGGCGGGGTCAGGTCTTGATTTACTCACCCTTAAGCGTGTTTTTGGTGGTCATCATAGTGTGGCAATGACCCCCTCAACCATCAAGTGTGTTTGGTGTGTCTTAGATGGCGGAGCATGGAGACGAGCTCCTCCCCATCGCCCATGTTTGTTGTGTATAAGACGTATAATGGGTCGATGACACACTCTATAACGCTCGTGTATTCCATGTGATTTACATGTGTCTTGTGGTGGCGCGTAGCGATGAGCTCCCCCCACGCCATGTGTTTTGCATGTTGTGTGGTGGCGCGTAGCGATGAGCTCCCCCATCCCCTGTTAGTGTTGTGTAATTGTTTAATCATGTTTCTTCTTCTTGTATTGCGTAACTGCATTTGTATGCTTCATGTATTGCATGTCTACGTTCATGTCTTCTCTGTGTATTGCCTACTTTACTGTCTTCTTCGTGTTTTGCATGTTCGTCATGTGTCTTCTTATGTTTGCGTAAGCTTGGGGGCTAGAGATGGTCTTCCAAACTTTGGGCCTGTTGTTGGCTCTAGTGTCTGACATGCTTGATGTGTTTTCAACCATATTTTAATGTGTGCACTAATCATAACATCATACATACATTAAAGTGAGGGCTAAATGTTAAAGAATAAAAGGTGTCCACATGTCTTTTTACCTCCTTGTTTAGCTTCTAGGTCCCCTTAATTGCATTATATCTTCAAAATGTTTCTCCCGATGCAAAATTGCCCCGGACCCAAAGGAGGCTAAAGGACCTCGGCAGTACCGCCCAAGTCCCTCCCTTTTGGTCGGGGCTAATTCAAGTGTATGTCGGCCTTGCACCTCTCTAGAGGTTTCTCCTTATCGGCTCATTTGGTTTGAATTATCCATTGTAAGCGAGAAAGCATATACAAGTGTGTTTTTGAGTTCATTATTAACCTAGATGGAGATAGCTAACTTGAGATCTTGAAGTGAAGCAAGCAAGAGCATCCATTGTGATTCTAGAGCAGATTTGTGTATTGTTATTGTGTTGTTGCAGATATGGAGCTATCATCTATCCTGCTTAGGAGTTGAAGGATCTTCATCATTCTAAGGGTCCATCACATAGATGATATCACTGTTTATTTATCATCATTTGAATCATCATATTATCATTTTTTTTCAGCCTCTGCCCCCACGAGGGCACGCACTCTTTATTAATCAATGGTGTTGGGAAGCTTGAATGTTATCTTAGGACTTGACTGAGGCAAGTCCCTAAACACCATAACCCCCCAAAACCTCTTTATGGGTTTACATCTGGCATCAGGACAACATCTGAGACAACTTTCCAGTTTGCACCTTCGGCAAATTCCTTTAGTCAGGACCTGGGCGGTACCATCAAGGTCCTCCGACACCTCTGCTTTCTAAAGACAGGTTTTATCATTCCCCTAATTATCCCTGTGCAATTAGTTTCTGGGTTTCTGTCATATTTTCTCCGTTACAAGCAAATGTAAAACTAGGGTTTTCACGCATTGTTATCCTAGGTCAGTAACTAAGTCCTTCATTTGGGAGTGATTTCGCTCGGCCTTGTCCTTGAATGTTATATGGAAAAGGGTTTGATCTAGTTCATAAATCTAGTTATCATGAATCCAAGGTCAGTAACTAAGTCCTCCTTCATTTGGGAGTGATTTCGCTCGGCCTTGTCCTTGAATGTTATATGGAAAAGGGTTTGATCTAGTTCATAAATCTAGTTATTGTCATTGTCATTTTTCATACCTCAAATAATTCGACAAGGAGCAAACTCGTAATACTTCAAGTTTTGCCAAAGCATGGGCAGCAACAGGAGAGTCCATGATCTTCAATTTTAATGGAGTTATTAATGACAGTGTGCCAACATTTGCTTGAAAAAACAATCAACAACCTAGTTTGCTTGATGTTTGAACAAATCTATGCATGGTTTGATTATATTTAGATTGGGAATCTGTAAGAGACCCTAATATATATAACTAAAAAGTTTGCTCCAAACTTGATAAGATTTCTTGCAACAATCAATGGAAAACATAAACACAAATCACAATATATGAAAGCCATCAAACTCCTTGCATTCTTATTGATTGAAAATGGAATTACATCAAAAAACATACTACTGTCATAAATTTTCAGTCACTGTATCAGTCATATCAAACCTGATATCATCATGAAAATGTGAACCAAATGCTTTTTACAACATCGAGGATCATATACAAACAATAGACAAATGTCCTCAAGTCTGAAATTGATCACTACAGCCCTAGAAATACAAATATAATTGACTGATGTAACTGAACAGCAGGATGTTATGACTGTTGTAGGTCTCTAATTTGCCCAGCCAATGCAAAATATCATCAAATGCTTCAAAAACACACTCCCAAGCCAAGCGATGGGATCTTTATACAACTTGCAACTCCTTGTGACCTTGTAGACTTGTCCGATATGTTAAAAAGCCCTGAAACAATATAAATATCTCGCTGTTATGAAAAATCAGACCCTGCAAAATATATAAATCTCACTCCAATGATACCATAGGCCCTAATACCTACCTTGATAGTGTTTTCAATGGATCAAGGGCTTCAATATGATATCAAATGCACTCCAATAGCTCTCCTAAACCTCCAAATTCAAGCTCAATGGTGAATATCTGAATAATATCACCTCACATAGAGTATAGGGTCATCACCATACAAACACAAGGGGTCATCACCTTGCAAAATGACATGAAAATCGGAATTTTCAGTCAAAACAATAGAATAAGAAACATACCAAAGTATCAATAGTTGCAAATTGAAAGTAGAATCCTCATTTTATAGTCTTCATGTTGAGCGCTCCTCCTCTTTGGCAATTTTGAATGGAATTTGGATTCCACCAATAAGAAATAACACTTTTGAACAATTTTAAATGATTGCATGCATTTCAAAACCACTTTGAATGAAATTAAATGATTTCTTCTTGCTAAACATTCTTCAAAGGCAAATCGCCTATCTCCTTCAAGGGCGATTGATATCTTGCATTGAATTTCTTTGAAAAACATTTAAAATACCTTCATTGTCATGGACGGCTGAAAAAAGACATTTAAATTCTTCATAGAATATTTAAAATCCTTCCTCAATGCCAATCGCTCTCACCTCATAATCCATCGATCCACATACAAGCATTTAATATATAAAATTTGCATTTAAAATCATTTCTTTTCACCTTGGGCGATTAACCCTCCTAGTCGTTGGCATTGGATATTCAAACAATTATTTTAAATGCTTGCTTTAGCCGTTGCACAATCCTCTATGATTTTCATCATTTTGGCGAACTCCTTGTCTTGGGCGAATGCATCTTATCTTGGGTGAATACCTTCATTGAGCCGTTGGAAAACAATTCGGATCATAATCCAATGTGTTATCATATCATGCTAGTTGATCCATCTTGGGTAGCCATTTGGAGTATTGAAAACCTCTTCTTCTTTAGCTTGGACCTATAACAAATGTGTTCCCAATTCCATTTTGTAAAATAGGTCCCACCAGGAGCCATACTTCACCCATCGATTTGGCAAATTGAACAATGTGATTCCATTATAGATATTGGACAAATGCAATTAAAGATTCCATTTGTCATTATTCACATAATAAAACTCAAGCAAAATACTAGTTGAGCCAACATTCCGGTTCTCCATGTATAGAAACAAGCTCAAACTAGAAAATATAACTTAGCTCAAAATGGGGACATTAAAAGTCCTCCCATGCCCCGATTGCTTGTCCCAAGCAATCGGGAGTGTCAAATGACCATCAATGAATACCAGGATCCCAAACCCATCTAACCTGTCCATATAAACTCACACATACCATCTCAAAGATGTTGATGAAGGAGATCCTGGGACCGCTTCCATTGTCGCACAATGATGCAATCATATCCATATCAATGCAGGTGCCAATCATAAAGATGTGAGTGCCAAACACAATTGTATTCATCCTTCTTGTTTCGCTATCATAAATCATAACAGCGGTATGCAATCTGAAGATATCATCCAAAATGATATAAAATGTGCCATCCCAAGTATATGAACCATCACTAGACCAAACCACATACTCCCATATGAAACTCTCATCAATATGAAACTGTGTCAACTGAATGGTTTGACCTAGCTCATCAAAAGGAACCAATGAATTTTGCAAATCTGAATTACATCCATCTTCATTGTCACACACCTGTATATCATCAATAGCTGGCCCATGATGATCAAACAAGGCTGATTGTCTCATTGTTTTTACCATTTCAAGATGTTGTTTTGCTTGACCAGCAACAAGCTTAGCTTTCCTTGCTCTCTCTAGCCACATATCACACATTTCTTGTGTCTTTTTCACATCTTCATAAGTCTGATATACAAAATCAGATTGTATAATGCCCTATTTTTCAACAAAATTACCAAATCCAACACTCCAATCTTGTATGCCATCATTAGTAGATCATAAATAACTATCATCCAAAGTTGTTGGCATGTCAAACTCATGAAAATGCAAAGCCATAGGACTGCTGTCCTCAAACGAATTAGGTATGATGTCATGCCAATCCATATCAAAAATCAAATGCTTACCATCAAATGCCAGTTCCATACACTTCTCTTCACATGCACCATATATATCTTCATGAAATAAATCATGGCCTATAGCAATCATGGATTTTGCTGTCATTCGATGAGGTAAAGTGTACTTGAGGGCTCTCATAACAATTTGTTTCCCCTCATATAGGAAACTCAACTCCATAACTTGTAAGTCTTGAGTAATCCTTTGTAGTGAGTGTAGCCATTGCATACCAAGTACAATCTCATTGTCCTTCAAATCGAGTACATAAAAATCATCACAAAGAGTATACTCACCAAATATAACACTGAGCTTGCTCACCTTCTTCTTACAAGGAATAGTGAGTCCTCCCGCTATAGAGACATCAAAGCCCTCAAAGCCATCACAAAGCAATCCTCTTTTGTTGACCAAACCCTCATCAATGAAGTTATGTGAAGCTCCACTATCAAGAAGTGCCAAGACTTTGCAACCAAACAAAGTACCTTCAAAGATGAATGAATTGTACCTTGAAGCTCCTGAAAGATATGCAATCCTAGAACTTATGTTATCATCACTTGTAGGTTCTAGTGTTGGCTGTCCATCATCATCATCATCCTCATCAAATACCTCTATGTAGTGTATCTTGCCTTTGCCAAGGCACCTATGACCAATCTCCCAAGGTTGCTTGCAATCAAAACATAGCTTCTTCCGTCTCAACTCATCTCTTTCTTCATAACTCATCTTGGATGTAGTACCTTTGTCATTTCTTTTAGGAGTGGGCTACTCTTGGGATTTTTGATTTGTATGTTCATCTTTGAAGTTCTTCTTTTGAGGTGTATATGTGATATCCAAATCAAGTGCTAAATCAATGGCCTCATCAAGTGTGCTCGGCCTATGAACCTTCACCAAACCTCTAATCCTATCATTCAATCCTTCAACAAATAGCATAGTGATCCTCCTATCGGACATGTCAGGTACCATGACTGCAATCCTTTGAAATTCATTCACATAAGCACCCACTCTTTCACTTTGCTTCAAGTGTGCAAGCTCACGGTAGTAGACCTCCACATCTTTTCTATCAAACCTGTTAATGAGCTTTTGAACAAACTCATCATATGAGGTAATCCTATTGTGATGTTGAGACACAAGACCATAATGCCACCATTCATAAGCCAAACCCTCCAAATGCATAGTAGAAAAGTGTATAGCCTTTTCTTCACTCATGGGCTTGAGTGTAAGAAAAGTATCTAATTTGTTTACCCATGCTCTAGCACTCATTTTACCACTGCCATCAAAACTAGGAAGGGGGATCTTTTCTATTGCATCCTTGTACTCTCTTGGTTGTGTTGGCCTTGCTCTTCTTTGCCTTCTTTCTCTTGGCTTATGCTGCTTGTGGTTTAAGAAATTGTTGAGGCTCACTCTATCACGCACACGGTCAGGAAGTGCATCATATTCATCAATCCAAGTTGTCCAATCATCACCTACTACTTCATATTCCAACTCTTTTTCAATCACTTCTTCTCTGGGAAGAAAAGTAGGCTGCATAGGTCTCTCCTCTGTTGGTGCACGTGTTCTCCTTGTTCTTTGTGATCCTGCAATACTACCTTCCTCATCCTGATTAGCCCTATTGTTGTTGATCATGTTACCCGTCAAAATATGACATAGCCTATCAATGCTTCGCTGAATGTTTGTATTTGTTTGTTGTATGGTTGCATTTGTTTCTTGCTGACCATCTGCCATTCTCCTTTGATTTTCAATTATCTCTCTAAGCATTGGATCCATTTCATCCTGTGGATTAGGTCTCCTTCTATCACCCATTGTTTCAGCTCTTCTTCTATAATGATGTGATAATGGATCAATTGTACTCATCACCCATAGGCTGACAGGAATATGGCTTTGATACCACTGTAAGAGACCCTAATATATATAACTGAAAAGTTTGCTCCAAACTTGATAAGATTTCTTGCAACAATCAATAGAAAACATCAACACAAATCACAATATATGAAAGCCATCAAACTCCTTGCATTCTTATTGATTGAAAATGGAATTACATCACAAAACATACTGCTGTCATAAAGTTTCAGTCACTGTATCAGTCATATCAGACCTAATATCGTCATGAAAATGTTAACCAAATGCCTTTTACAACATCAAGGATCACATACAAACAATAGACAAATGTCCTCAAGTCTGAAATTGATCACTACAGCGCTGGATATACAAATATAATTGACTGATGTAAATGATCAACAAGCTGTTATGACTGTTGTAGGTCTCTAATTCGCCCAGCCAATGCAAAATATCATCAAATGCTTCAAAAACACACTCCCAAGCCAAGCGATGGGATCTTTATACAACTTGTAACTCCTTGTGACCTTGTAGACTTGTCCGATATGTTCAAAAAGTCCTGAAACAATGTAAATATCTTGTTGTCATGAAAAATCAGACCCTGCAAAATATATAAATCTCACTCCAATGATACCATAGGCCCTAATAACTACCTTGATAGTGTTTCCAATGGATCAAGGGCTTCAATATGATATCAAATACACTCCAATAACTCTCCTAAACCTGCAAATTCATCGATGGTGAATATCTGAATAATATCACCTCACATAGAGTATGGGATCATCACCATACAAACACAAGGGGTCATCACCTTGCAAAATGACATGAAAATCGGAATTCTCAGTCAAAACAATAGAATAAAAATCATACCAAAACATCAATAGTTGCAAATTGAAAGTAGAATCCTCATTTTATACTCTTCATGTTGAGCACTCCTCCTCTTTGACAATTTTGAATGGAATTTGGATTCCACCAATAAGAAATAACACTTTTGAACAATTTTAAATGATTGCATGCATTTCAAAACCACTTTGAATGAAATTAAATGATTTCTTCTTGCTAAACATTCTTCCAAGGCAAATCGCCTATCTCCTTCAAGGGCGATTGATATCCTACATTGAATTTCTTTGAAAAACATTTAAAATACCTTCATTGTCTTGGACGGCTGGAAAAAGGCATTTAAATTCTTCATAGAATATTTAAAATCCTTCCTCAATGCCAATCGCTCTCACCTCATGATCCATCGATCCACATACAAGCATTTAATATATAAAATTTGCATTTAAAATCATTTCTTTTCACCTTGGGCGATTAACCCTCCTAGTCGTTGGCATTGGATATTGAAACAATTATTTTAAATGCTTGCTTTAGCCGTTGCACAATACTCTATGATTTTCTTCATTTTGGCGAACTCCTTGTCATGGGCGAATGCATCTTATCTTGGGCAAATACCTTCATTGAGCCGTTGGAAAACAATTTAGATCATAATCCAATGTGTTATGATATCATGCTAGTCAATCCATCTTGGGTAGCCATTTGGAGTATTGAAAACCTCTTCTTCATTAGCTTGGACTTATAACAAATGTGTTCCCAATTCCATTTTATAAAATAGGTCCCACCTGGAGCCATACTTCACCCATCGATTTGGCACAATGAACAATGTGATTCCATCATAGATATTGGACAAATGCAATTAAAGATTCCATTTGTCATTATTCACATAATAAAACTCAAGCAAAATACTAGTTGAGCCAACATTCCGGTTCTCCATGTATAGACATAAACCAACTTTCTGGTTCTCCATGTATAGAAACAAGCTCAAACTAGAAAATATAACTTAGCTCAAAATGGGGACATTACAGAATCAATGAAATATGTTGTGGAAGGTTTGTACAGACCAAGACTCTCAAGTTTTGATGTTTCTTTGTTAAGTGCCCATTAGGCCATTATAGCATTGTTCCCAAGGTGAACTAGGCTGGCATTTAGTCATTGTTTGAAATGAACCACTGTGTGAAAGGTGTCAAATCAGTCAAGCGTGTTTAGGAGAAGTCCATCCTCTGCATCATTATTGGTATCAGAGCCCAAAGATCTGGGCAAGGGAAGTTTTGGAAGTTTGTGTATTGTTTTTGACAAGTTGAAGTGAAGAACATGGATACCAAAAGACTAGGCTAGGGGAAAAAAAGGAAGCCTAAGGTGAGGTATCAAGAAGACAAGAAGAAAAGAATAACAAAATGAAAGACAACAGGATAAGCCAAGTTGCGGAGTTTGATGGGAAAATGGCAGACAATAGGATAATGATGAGGAAGCACTTCAAGAGAGGATAAGATATGCAGAAAAGGTCACGAACAATGACCAAGAGATCATGATTGAACCATCCAAGGATGCAAAGGTGATATTGCAGCATGCAAACTGAAAATTATGAAGAAAACCCCAAGAAGATTGAAAGATGTCCAAGAGAACTTTGGAAGAACCTTGAGAACACAAGAAAGATTAAAGGTGCAGACCAAGGAGACAATGAAGAGGAGGAAGAAATGGACAGCGGCAATGAGGTGTATGACAGAGCAATAGAATCTTGGAGTCTTCAAGCAAAGAAGCTGATAAGCAAGAGAAGATGCACGAAGAAAGAGAGGAAGAAAAGAGTGCACACCAAGAAATAGGGCACGCATCAAGCCAAACATGGAGAAGATCGAGAGGAGGTCAAAGACAGCTATGACTACAACATAATTGGAGGAAGCGGAAAAAGTAGTTGCTCATCATATGAGATGGAACTCAAGTTTCTTTCCCCTGGAGAGTATGATGCAGGGGCATCCATTTGGGTGCATTTGTTGTCATTTGGTAGATGTTTGATTTTGGGTTGATTTAGGTTGGTTTGTGTCAGTAAGGTCATTTTTGACCATTTTGGATCATTTGGAGTCATTTGGGATCCTTTTTGATGTTTGAGTCAAATGTTGTCAAAAGTTGCAAAAACGTTATCATTATTGTCAACAAAAAGTGCATCAACTTTGCAATATTGGTTAGAGGGAGTTGGTAGTCGGTTGGAAAGTTATCAATGATTGTAATTCAATGTAAAAGACATGAACACATGCCAAACATGGGGAAGAAGAGTTTGAATGAGAAACACTTCATTTTTGCACGCTTTTACTTGCATTTTCTTGTGTAAACAGACTATAAACTGCATTGTACGGACTAGTACGGATTGGTACAGTCCTAAAAGTGACTGGAGAAGTTGAAGAATGTTTTACTCTTTCAAATGCTTTTTGGTTTGATGAAATTTCATTGTGTTTTGTAGAAGTTATGGCCATTTTAGTGTTAATAGTTGCAGATTTTTACTGAAAAGACAGCAAAAACTTGCTTGTACGGACTTGTACGATACAGTACAGGGATGAATGGTGGAATCGTAAAGTTTGGGGATAATGCTTCCACAAGGATAGCTAGAAAAAGCACTCTCAATCTAGACAATGGTAGACCAAGAGCGAAAAATGTATTATATGTTGAAAGCTTAAAGCACAATCTCCTAAGTGAGTCAAATGTGTGGCCAAGGGCACACCCTCACATTTCATGCAGAACGATGTGAGATTAACAAAGCAAGTAAACAAGTTGCAAAAGCTAATAGAGCAGACAACAATCTTTACATTCTTAGTGAAATTAAAGGTGAGAAATGTTGTTTACATTCTTAGTGAAATTAAAGGTGAGAAATGTTGCATGGGACAAGAAGATGAAAGCTGGCCATGGCACATGAGAATGGGGCACTTGAACTTTGACAATCTTGTCAAGATCAATTGAAAGGAAGCCATGAGAGATATGCCGAAAATCTCAAAGCCTTCAAGCATTATATGTAAGCAATGTCAATTTGGGAAACAAACTAGAGTAAGTTTCAAGTCAAAAGAATATTCCACAACGAAGCCTCTAGAGCTCATTCATACATATTTGTGTGGGCCAACCAAAACAAGAAGTTTGCAAGGAGAAAGGTATTTCATGTTGTTGATTGATGATTTTTCTAGAATGACTTGGGTTACTTTTCTAAAAGAAAAATCTGAAGCTTTGATAGGTTTAAGGCATTCAAAGCCTTAGTTGAAAATGAGACAAGTCTGTAAATCAAATGTCTTAGATCGGATAGAGGAGAATTTACTTCAAACGAGTTTGAAGTCTTTTGTGAAAAAACATGGAATAAGAAGACATTATTTGGCTGCAAGAACTCCACAACAAAATGGAGTGGTGGAAAGAAAAAACAGAACAATTCAAGGGATGGCTAGGACTATGTTAAATGAATCCAAGGTACCTAATACCTTTTGGAGGGATGCAGTTCATACGACGGTTTATATTCTAAACCGTGGACAAATCAGGGTAAACGACAACAAAACACTGTATGAGTTATGGAATATGGAAAAGAAGACCTGCATGTGAGGCATTTCAAAGTGTTTAGAAGTCCATGTTATATAAGGAGAAATAAAGAAGACCTAGGGAAGTTTGATTCAAGGGCAGATGAAGGAATATTCCTTGGTTACTCTTCAAGGAGTAAAGCTTACAAGTGCTATAATGGGAGGTTGCACAAAGTTGTTGAGAGTGCAAATGTGAAAGTTGATGAAGAAAGAAATTACCAAGATAAGCCACAAAGAGTTGATTATCATAATGAAAATGATTGCAAAGAAGAGGAGGTAGAAGAAGAAAATGAGGATGATTTAGTTGAGCAAAGAACCACGAACACTCCATCAAGAATACCACCTAAGACACCATCCAAGTTTGTCCAAAGCAATCATTCAGAAGATTTGATTCTAGGTGACAAAGATGGCGAAATCACAAAGAGTAGAATGGCTACTTTTTCAAAAAATGAAAATCTATCCTTGCTATCCAAGATAGAACCTAAGAACTTTAAGGAAGCAAGTGAAGACAAACATTGGATAGAAGCCATGGAGGAAGAGCTGAACCAAATAGAGAAGAATGAAACTTGGGAGCTTGTTCCAAGTCCTAAGGATAAAAATGTGATTGGTACTAAGTGGGTCTTCCGAAACAAACTAAATGAAGATGGCCAAGTGGTGAGGAACAAGGCAAGGCTAGTTTGCAAAGGATATGCACAAGTTGAAAGCATTGATTTTGAAGAAACCTTTGCTCTCGTTGCTACATTGGAAGCCATTAGAATGTTTTTGGCTTATGCTAGTTTCAAGAACTTTAAAGTCTACCAAATGGATGTTAAGTCTACCTTCCTAAATAGAAATCTAGAGGAAGAAGTATACATTAAACAAATAGAAGGATTTTTGTTGTCAAAAAACAAAGATTATGTATGCAAGTTGAAGAAAGCACTTATGGGCTCAAACAAGCCCCCAGAGCATGGTATGCAAGACTTGATATGTACCTACAACAACAAGGTTTCAAGAAAGGGGTTGTTAATAGCAATCTTTACATCAAAACTATAAGTGATGACCAGTTGATAGTAGTGGTATATGTAGATGATATCATATTTGGAGGAAGTAATGACAATATGTGTCAAGGGTTTGCCATAGAAATACAGAAAGAGTTTGAAACATCGATCCTTGGTGAGTTGTCCTTCCTTGGACTACTGATTTCTCAATCAGATAAAGGAATATTCATCTCACAAATCAAGTATGTCAAGGAAATGTTAAAGAAATTTAGAATGGAGGAGTGTAATCATGTAAGTACCCCAATGGTAACAAGATGTAAGTTAACCAAAGATGATGAATCTTTCAAAGAAAATCAAACGCTCTATAGGTCAATGATTGGAAGCTTGTTATATGTGGCAGCTTCGAGGCCTGACATTATGCAAACAGTTGGTTTAGTGGCAAGGTTTCAAGTTGCACCAAAGGAAACACATGTACAAGTAGTCAAGAGGATATTCAAATATTGAAGGGTACATTAGATTTTGGTTTATGGTACCCAGAAGTGAAGATTTCACTTTAGCAGCATACACAGATGCAGATTGGGCAGGCAGTGTTGATGATAGGAAAAGCACAAGTGGAGGAGCTTTCTTTCTTGGTAATAATCTTATGTCTTGGTTAAGTAAGAAACAGGCTTCAGTCTCTCTTTCCACAGCAGAAGCGGAATATATAGCAACAACATCTTGTTGTACTCAAGTTTTATGGATGAGGCAAACATTAAAGGATATCAAGGTAGAATATAATCATCCTATTTCTATATTTTGTGATAATACGAGTGCAATTAATATCTCAAAGAATCTGGTTATGCACTCAAGGACTAAGCACATACCTATCAAGTATCATTTTCTAAGACAACAGGTGGTAGATGGGGATGTTAAGTTAGAATATATTGCTACAAAAGATACAAAAGAACAGATTGCAGATATTTTCACAAAGCCAATACCAAAGGAGACTTTTGAGTACCTAAGGCAAAAATTACGAGTACAATCACTCTCAATCAATCATTAAAAGAAAGCATAAGTTCAGGGGGAGCTAATCAAAGCATTCTCTTTAGCTCCGAGAAAAACAAAATTCATGGATAGATGAAGATTCCTTTGCCATTAATGTCAAAGGGGGAGAAGTAGAGACAAGGGGAGCAGTAAGTCAAGGGGAGCTGTACAAAGGAAAAGAGAACTTGCCATCAAGAAAAGAGAAGTTGCCATCAATGACAAAGGGGGAGATTGTTGGATTATGTTGTCATTGATGTCAAAGTATCATTGATGTCAAAGAGCAATAAAGGCATATATATAAGACAATAAAAGAGCAAAGATATAAGATTACATTGTAGTTTGGGCAGACTTCATAAGGAGCGTTGCAAGATGAGTTGGAAGTTTAAATACAATAAACTACATTACGTACAATGGCCGACTTCCCAAGCAATTCACCGCATTAATGATAAAGGCTAAGTTTAAATTTATATTCAAAAAAGGGTGGCCAACTCCCTCATAAGGAAGCGCCAATGATTGGAATGAAGATTGTGTGGCCGACCCCAAATGAAGGAGGATAAAAAGAGTGAGAGTTAGATGTGTGGAGAGAAGTGTATGAATCTCATATAGAGCAGATCTATGGCAGAATTCTATGAAGAATATTTTAGATGTATTCTAAAAAATATATGCAGCCCATGTGCAAAGAGAAAAAGGAAGATTTGTAAGAGTTTATGGCAGAATTATAGAGAGGAATAAGTGCAGACTGAAGAGCAGATTGTAAAGGAAATTTAGAGCAGATTGTAAGGCAGAAATCTGTGTGAAGAGATCTCCATAGTTGTGATCAGTTTAGTGAAATAAGAGTGTGCATGATTTGTGAGCAGATTCGAGAGAAAAAGTATATCTGCATTCAGATCTTGTGAAGACATATAAATCATTGAAGAGTTCTTAAGTTGGTGCCCATCAAAAGAGATTGGTGTCTCTTACTGGGTTGGTACTCAGTTGTGGGGATTGGTGTCTCCAGTGGGTTGGTGCCTACAAAAGAATATTGTAAAAGAAGTAGGTTGGTGCCTACAAAAAAAATCAATATATATAAGCAATATTTTGCCATGGTTTTCTCCCACAAGGGTTTCCACGTAAATCTTGTGTTCTTGTGTTGAATAATTGTTAGATCTTAAGTGAATGATATTGCGCAATTGATGTTTTTGTGGTTGTTGGTTTGAAAAAGCAAAAGTTTGTCTTATACTCATTCACCCCCCTCTCAATATAAGTATGTTCATCAGAACTTCGATGGGGCGTCAAAAGGTAATCCGGGAGAATATGAGGAAGAATGTATTATCAAGGATTGAAGAGGAAAAGTTGTGTGAGAGGCTTCTAAGAGATTAAGACCTAAAACTAATAATGAAGCAGTCCAAGCACTAAATTTGGGTTTGCAATTTGTTTGAAACTTAGATTGAGAAAGGTGGCTATCGAAGAGACTCTCAGATAACGGTTAATGCCATAAGAAAGAATGAGTTACAAAATTGAAAATTAAAAGCACTTCTTGCGTAAGTAATGGAAAAATTAGGCCAACTCAACAATTGGCTGGACGAAGGTACGTTGGGAGACGAGTTCATCATTATTCGAGGCTGCATTTGATCAAGGTGGTTAAATGATGGTAGCGAAGCTCATCGCTCGTGTAAGCTGAAGTGTGAGCTAGGACGGATGTTGCAGAAATCATTAATGTGCATGGCATGTGAAAAGGAGGTGACATTAAAAGATGGGAACAAAGCAATTTTCATCGCGTTCATTCAACAACTTTGGAGAATTGGGAGCAGAGAGGGACGGAGACTCGTATTCGGTTGGTGTGCAAGCAACACTAGATGGCTTTTCTGGGCGACATCACGGATAAATGAATGCAGAGCGTTTTCAAAACTAAAAGCGGAATTCTGCTATTTGCAATCCAATGGGTGCTAGGAGATGAGTTTGTGACTACTTCAAATCGATATAGGGTTAATTCAGATTTGGCTTTAATGTTTGTTGCTTCGTTGCTGGATTTGAGCAAAGAAAACGAAGTAATCAAAATGTTGGCGGAAGCTTTCGTGGGGAAACAATTTCTTGGAGGGCTGGATGAGATTCTTGCTACGGCCAGATATGGCATCAAAGTGCCTCTGTTGAATGACTTCCACCGCATAAACGTCGCGGGAGACATGGTAAACTAACAACCTTTCATTACAATCTCCCGAGCAAGCAAGGAAAAAGGGTGCCACAGGAAGGCAACGATGGGAGCTGAATTTTTGAAGAAGATAATGGGACTAGTGGGTGAAAATGGGATTGAATGGATGCAATGCTTCATTGAAGACTACTACAAGGACTCTGGAGCATGAAAGTTGTAATTTCTTCTTTTTTTGTTATTGTTGCAAAGTGGATCATAGATAGCAGGAATAGATGGTTAAAATACCAGGATTCTTTTTACACCTGGATACAACTTTGAGCTCAAGCAGATAGGTTGAGCATAAAAATGTTAAAAACTTTATAAGTTGTATTTTGGTTCATATATATATATACAATGGGAGCAACCCCCAAGGCTGCAATTTATCCATCAAAATAAAAAAAATAGTGCTCCCCCTCTTAAGAAAAGGAGGTGACCTTTCATGAAGTGGTGCACTCCTTAAAGGAGGCAACGTTTCATGGAAAGGTGAAGGTGTGCTCCTTCATAAAGAGGGGCGACCTCTTGAGTGGGGCAACCACTTTAAAAAATAAATAAAATTTAAAATATTTAAAATAAAAAAGTCACTAATGAAATAGCAACGATAACCCACTAAAATATTTAGAATATTAAAAATAATAAAGATAATAAAGGGACACCCACAGTCTTTGAAAAAATGAAACGATCACTATTGAAATTCAGAAATTTAGCAATGGTAACTGACAAATTTCAAAAGAGAGGACAAGATCACTAAAATCCAGAGAGGAATCTATTGTGAAGGAGAAAAGATCCTAATTTGTTAGGATTTCTCCAACAAATTCTAAGAGGCGAGATATGTTGCAGTGTGAGGACTTCTTGGCAAAGCTGATGAAGTGTAGGGTTTAAAGAAGCCCACAAGTTTAAAGTTTTAACAAAAGAACTGTAATTAAGCTTAAGAACAAGGGATGCCCCTTTTCTCTTTCAAATGTCGCTAAGCATCCGGTTGAGAAGCACTGGCTTATCCTTCTGATAGACTTTGTTAAAACAAGACAACAAGAACCTCCTAGGATAACCTCTAACACAGAGTCTGGAATAGAGAAGCCTCTTAAGTCTAGTGAAGCGAGAAGAATCGGACTCTCTGAGAAGATACCTCTATACCTCACTTATAATGAAAGATTTCTAGTGAGTAGGATGCCAAGAGTAAAAAAGAATATACCGATAGGCATTCAAAAGTTTCTGAAATCACTTGGTGTCGAGAACACCACTGTTTCGGAAATGCTCACCTTTGAAGAAAGTAATATCTAGAAGATTAACAAAGGAGGTGGAGACAGAAGGAGTAATCTTGATCTCAGGATAAAAACTCTAATACTGCTAAAAGAAATCAAGCAAAGATGTCACATCATACGTCCAAATACCAAGGGCGTCATCAATGAACCTCATGTAGTAGGCAAGATCAGAAAAGTTGATCCTTTCCAAAAGTTGTCACTCCAAGTGGCATAGGAATTGACAGCCGTAAACTACAACAAAATTACTAACCATGACAGTGCCACGAAATTACTTATAGAAAACACCATCAAACTCTAAGTAGTGCTCATAAAGGACAAGTTCAAAAAGGCTCATGATCATGTCAATAAGACCACGATCCAAATTCTGAGTCTCAAAGTACCCTATCACCATAACACGAAGGGCATGAAGGCCCTCCATGGTAAAGAGAATCCACATCAAAAGTAAAGAGGATACAAGCACCACTCGATCATCAAGTAAAGAGAGAGAATCAAGAAGGTGCAAGTTTTGCTTCAGGAGGATCGAAAACAGGAGAAAATGAAGAAGCTTAGAGACAAGTTCCAACATGTATCCAAAGTAATTACAAATCGGTCTCCCAACAACTACCGGCTTATGAAGCTTAGAAAGGAGAAAGAAAGCACAAACTCTGAAAGAAGTGATAGAATGGTGCCTAAAAAATTGGAAACAAAATCTAAAAAAGACTTAAATTTTCAAGAAGAAAGTTTCCTCCAAATAAGTTTCCAAGGAACATGGTCGACACAAAAATACACAGAAGAGTCAGAAAGTTGCCTTGTCCTTTGTTTATGTACCAAGAGGTGTTCAAAACCACGAGCTTAAGATTTTAGTCAACGAGCTTGATGATAATGGAACGATCCCTCTTTAAGTTCTTTAGACTTTTAAGGAGTCTAAGAGGAAGCATAGGGCGTGGAGAGGAGCAAGTAGCAATACGATTCTTAAGAATGAGTTCACTTTTTTGAATAATCTCCTCAAGTTGATAGTTAAGTTCATCAAACAAAAATGATGAGGAAACTGTCGGCTGATCAAGGTAGAAACATCAGAAGAAAGCTCACAAGGGTTGGAATCAACTTCAAGACCAAAAAAGGCACAAAGTCAAAGGAGCCTGGCAAAAGCTCTGAACTCATTGTCAATGTCTATGACAGATGGGGGGGGGGAATGAATTTTATTCCTAGACCGAGAAGTTTACGTTCTTCATAAGAAAGATGCCTGGAAGAGAGGTTGTGGATAACAAAATTAGAAATTCAGTTATCCACAATTGAGGGAGTCTTTCTAGAGAAGTAAGAAGTCATAAAAGCTCCGTCTAAAGCGAGGCCCCAATAATTTAAGCAGTAACGAAATCGGCAAAAATGGCCCGAGTCTGACGACCTCCTTTACCTCTGCCTCTGCCTTTGTCACTGCCTCTTAGAGAATTTTGACTTTTGCCATTGTGTTTACTTCTGTTTCTGTCTTTGGATGAGGAAAAAGGAACGACAGATGGGGCATTCTTCTTCTTCATCGAAGTGGCGGAATTTGGAGCAGAGGGCGATGGACCAAAGGTAGCCGAGATGATATTCTTCTCGACTGCCACCTTCCCATTTTTTGGGGGGAAAGGGGTAGAATCCTGGACAAGTTGACTCTTATTCTTCTTCATCTTATTCTTATTATTCTTTTTCTTCTTCTTTAAATTAGGGGGGGCCTCAGGGACAAAGTTACCCAAATGAGATTTGAGTTTATTGAGTTCCTTGAAGAGACCACGAAGTCTTTGATTCAACTTCTCATTGATCAATTCTGCAATAGTTTGATTCGTCGGAAGCTGATCTGCCTCAATCATAGCTTCGTCCCTAGACTGTTGTCGGACGGACTCAACACGATCTTTGGCAACTTTCTTTAAAACACGATCAATAAAAAATTGGTTACAGAGAGATTGAAACTTCTTCATGGCCTTAGAATGCCACTTATCAGAAGTGATAGCAAATTGGCCAAGAAGGGAAGAGACTTAAAAGCAACACAGTCACCCTTAAGAGTAGAATCAAAGTTTTCGACAGCTTGAGAAATCTTAGCTTCATGGTTTTGAGACGCTTTTGAAATGGCCTCAATATATGCTTCAAGGAATTTACAATTAACATCCGACTGAATGGATTCTAACTTGGAAACAAGAATAAAATTCCCTTCAAGATCATTGATAGAGATCTTTGGAGGCTTCACATGTAAATTCTTTGGAAGCGAACCAAAAGATTTAAATACTTTCAGTTTTCTAAGATATTCCTTAGACCTATCCACATCGATGTAGAGGCGTTTATATTTAGGAAAAACCTGTTGAAAATCAAGGAACAGATCTGGTTGGAGTATTTTTGTGAGGCTGAGCTGTCGAGAGGAATATAAGTACCTATGTCAAGAATATTCGTGGTAGGAGAGACTTCCTTAACAGGAGGATGCCCTGAAAAAAAGACATCGATACAAACCTCAAGGGCAACCTGGCGCTAAAAGGGTCTCTATATACTATTGGAACATTTTGACAAAGGTAGAAAAATCTTCAAAAGAAGTGGAACGAGAATCAAGAGCGACATGGATCTTGGCAACAGCCTCCTCAACTCGAACTTGAGCTTTGGCATCGGCTTGATTAGCAACATCTTGAGCCTTGGCAAACAATTTGGCCTCAGCATTAGTTTTAAATGTGAGAACCTCAACAAAGAATAAGTTTCTAGAGTAGCTTAGTAGTGTGCAATCTTTGAACATCTCACCGAAGTTAACATTGAGGCTCTCACATTCAAAACTAATGTTGAGGCCAAATTGTTTCCCAAGACTCAACATGCCGCTAATCAAGTCGATGCCAAAGCTCAAGCTCGAGTTGAGGATGTCGTTGCCAAGATCCATGCCGCTATTGATTCTCATTCCTCCACTTCTTTTGAAAAATTTTCTACCCTTGGCAAAATGTTCCAACAGTATATAGAGACCTCTCAAGCCAGGCTGCCCTTGAGGCTCATATTGACGCCTTTCTTTCAAAGCATCCTCCCATTAAAGAACTCCCTCCTACCACAGATATTTCTGACAAAGGTACTTATATTCATACCAACAGCTCAACCTCTCAAAAATTCCCAGACCAAATATGCTCTTTGATTCAATAGGCTTTTTCTGAATATAAACAACTCTACATCGATGCGGATATGTCTAAGGAATATCTTCGAAAACTGGAAGTCTTTAAATCTCCTAGTTCGCTTCCAAAAAATTTATAAGTAAAAGAAATTATATTCTTGTTGCCACGTTAGAATCCACTCAATCAGGATGCTAACTGTAAATTCCTTGAAGCATATACTAAGGCCATTTCAAAAGCGTCTCAAAACAATGAAGCTAAGATTTCTCAAACTGTCGAAAACTTTGATTCTACTCTTAAGGGCGCCTATGTTGCCCTTAAGTCTCTTCCCCTTCTTGGCCAATCTTGTTGTTGCTTTTGATAAGTGGCATTCTAAAGCCATGAAGGAGTTTCAATCTCTCTGTAACCAATTTCTTATTGATCATGCTTTAAAGAAAACTGTCAAAAATCGTCTTCAGTCCGTCCAACAACAGTCCAGGGACAGCTACGAATGAGGAAGATCAACTTCCAGCCAATCAAACTGTTGCAAAATTGATCAATAAGAAGGTGAATCAAAGACTTGGTGGTCTCTCCAAAGAACTCAATAAACTCAAATCTCATTTGGGTAACTCCGTTCCTAAGGCCCCCCTTAATCTGAAAAAGAAGAATAAAAATAAGAATAAGATGAAGATGAAGAAGAGTCAACTTGACCAAGATTTTACCCCTTTCGCCCCCAAAAAAAGGGGAAGGTGGCAGCCGAAAAGAATATCATCTCGACTGCCTATAGTCCATCGCCTTCCACTCCAAATCTCACCCCTTCGATGAAGAAGAAGAATGTCCCATCTGTCATTCCTTCTTCCTCATCCAAAGGCAAAAATAGAAACAAAAGCAATGGCAGAGATCAGAATTCATGAGAGGCAATGGTAGAGGCCAAGGCAGAGGCAGAGGAAGTTGCCAGACTCGGACCACATTTGTCGATCCCGCTTCCACTTAAATTATTGGGAGCTCGCTTTAAACCGAGCCTTTATGGCTTCTTACTTCTTCTCTACAAAGACTCCCTCAGTTGTGGATAATCGAATTTCCAATTCTGCTATCCACAACCTCACTTCCAAGTGTCTTTCTTATGAACATAAACTTTATTCTGATGTTTCTCCCTTCATCAACCAACAAGTTCCTCATTATTTTCGTCAAGAAAATCCTTTCCGGCATCCTCATGAGCCTAACTACCAACATGAGGAGATTATTCAAAAAAGTGAACTCATTCTTAAGAGTCATATTGCTACTTGCTCCTTCTCTCTGCTCCCTTTGCTTTCTCTTAGACTCTCTCCTTAAAAGTCTAAAGGACTCAAAGAGGGATCGTTCCATTATCATCAAGCTCACTGACAAAAATCTCGAGCTCATGGTTCTAGATACCTATTGGTACAGAAACGAAAGACTAAGGCAACTTTCTGACTCTTTTATGTATGTTCGTGTTGACCCTGTTCCTTGGAAACTTATTTGGAGCAAACTTTCTTTTCTTATTGAAAAGTTCAATTCTTTTCTTGATCCTGTTTCCAAGTTTTTGAGGCAGCATTCTATCACTTCTTCCAGAGCTTGTGCTTTCTATCTCCTTCCTAAGCTTCAAAAGTCGATGGTTGTTGGGAGACCAATTTGCAATTACTCTGGATACATGTTTGAATCTGCCTCTAAGCTTCTTCATTTTCTCCTATTTCCGATCCTCCTGAAGCAAAACTTCCAACTTCCTAATTCTCCCAGGCTTTACATCGTGATCTTAGTGATAAACAATTCCCTTCGAATTGTATCCTTTTTACTTTTGATGTGGAATCTCTTCATCTGAGTATCCCTACCATGGAGGGCCTTCATGCCCTCCGTGTTATGGTGACTAAGTACTTTCAGACTCAGAATTTGAATCGTGGTCTTATTGACATGATCATGAGCTTTTCTGAACTTGTCCTCCGTGAGAACTAATTAGAGCTCGATGGCATTTTCTATAAGCAAGTCCGTGGCACTGCCATGGGCAATTACTTTGTTGTAGTTTATGATGTCTCCTCCTGTGTCACTTGAGACGACAACTTTTGGAAAGAATCAACTTTTCTGATCTTGCCTACTACAGGAGATTCATTGATGACACCCTAGGTATTGGGACTGATGATGAGACATCTTTGCTTGGTTTCTTTCAACAGTATCAGAGTTTTTATCCGAAGATAGAGATTATTCCTTTTGTCTCCACATCCTTTGTTGATCTTCTAGACATCACTTTCATGAAAGGTGAGTGTTTCCAAAAACAATGGTGTTCTTGACACCAAATGTTTTCAAAAACCTTTATGCCTACCAATATATTCCTTTTTACTCTTGGCATCATACTCATCAAAAGAAATCCTTCATTATAAGTGAGCTACAGAGGTATCTTCTCAGAAAGTCGGATCCTTCTGGCGTGCGAGAGGTTATCCTAGGTGGTTCTTGTTGTCTTGTTTTAACAAAGTCTATCGGAAGGATAAGCCAGTGTTTCTCAATCAAATGCTTAGTAGCATTTGAAAGAGAAGAGGGGCCCCCCTTGTTCTTAAGCTTAATCATAGTTCTTCTGCTAAAGCTTTAAACTTGAGGGCTTCCCTAAACCCTACACTTCGACTTTCCAAGAATATTCTCCTTCACAATAGATTCCTCTCTAGTTTTTACTGATCTCTGTTGGAGTTGATAATTAACTCAAGCCACAAAAGATCACCAGCAAAACCTAAAATTTACCTTCCACAAGAGAAAAAAGCAAAGAGACATAATTTGCACAATATTTGATGAATTAATGAAATGGATTTGAGAATTACATGTGACAACTTATTTTTATATTTGCAAGTTAAATAAAACCCTAATATGACTTAATATTAATCTAAGACAAAAAATAAGCCCTAAGTAAACTTAGTAAAATGTAATTAAATATTTAATTACACCAACACCCCCCCATAAGTGCAACTTAGGGAGAAATAAAAAACATGCAACTAATGCAAGAATGGGTCCCGGCTACAAGGCCATGTTAGGTACCCATGAACAACAAGAATCTCTCATAAAGTAGAGAGAGGAGAAAAACCTTGTGGAAGAAAACTCCTCTCCAAAACAGAGAAAAAAACAAGTACGTGAACATGTGATGGAAGAAGGACTAACACTAAGACCCCCCAAGAACTGAATTCATCACAAAAGTACAATCATGAATGCCCCTCATAAGAGAGGAACAAGAGAGAAAGTCTAAAGACCCCCCCAGAAGTGAGAAGGATGAAACCCCATGTGAGGAAATGCTCCCTACCAAAATAGAGATGAGAAGAGAGACCATGCAGCCGCTCCTCAAGAAGACTCCTATAGTGCTGGAAGATGCTCGACACAGAATAAAGATGAAGACCCATGAACGTCGAACAACATTCCTCCCCTTGGGAAGAAATAGAACTGCAGATGTGTGCATAATGTCTTCCCATTCCGGATAGGAATATACAGGAAAAAGGATAAATGTCTCTGAACTCTGCACATGATCCAAAGACAACAATGATGCTCCTGAAAACTGCTCAAATGTCTCCAATCCACTACAAAACTGTGACTGAATAGGAGGATGAAGAACAATCTCTAAAGAAGATGATGGTGATGCAACTCCATCGAAGCTGTCATCAAATAGAAGACAAATGTCCGCAATGTGGTCCTCCAAATCTACAAGGTGAGACTCTACAAACAACAATGATATATCTGGTAGATATGTGTCCCAATGAGCTATCTCTGGAAGACTGATAATGTCCTGCTGCAAAGAATTTAATGTAGCAACAGGTAATAAAGATGTGATCTCTAGAAGAGAAGGAGAAGCAAGTGAAGTCTCTGTATCATCTGAACTAGCAAGACTTGTCAAATATGCAAGCTCCTCAATTGTATCATCATCAAAAGGTATGCAATCTGCATCATCAAGGGGAATGTGGCAATCCATAGCAAGATCATCTGGGAATGGAGAGATATGTGGGTCTCCATAGATCTCCCAAATGTGAGTCCAAAGAGCACATGGGCACTCAATGTGTGAGATAGAACACATAGTGTCATAATCAACACTAGAACCTAAGTTACTAGTTCTGGTACTGGTTCAGGTTCGGGTTCGCGGGTTCAGTCAAAAAAAAATTTGGGTGTGGGTTCGTTTTGGGTTCGTCCATACAAAAACATATAACAATCAAAAATATATTCATATTTGCAGCAGTAATTAAGTTTAGAATACCATAGCATCATGAATATGATCATATAATAAACAAAACCACACTAGTATTAGTCAATTAGTCAAACACGAATGTTGAATGTCATGATATATATAGTTATTACAATTCAAAAATCAAAATTATAATGCCAAATGTCAACAATCAGCCAATGCCATCACTAATTAGGCATTATTGTCATATGGGTCTTCAAAAATATCATCACCACAATCCATATGAGCATCAGCAGGTATTGGTATATTAGTAGAACCACAAAAAGTGGCACTCGCACTAGCACTAGCACTCACACTAGCACTGGCAGTGGCACTCTCATGCCCACTACCAATCTCAACATCAACATCAGCTTCAAGTGCGGCAAGGTGGGAAATGGTAGCATCCAGGTTAGTATGCTCTGGCTCGATATCCCACTTCTTTGAGTCCCCTTCCTTGTAGTCCTTGTTTTTGTGTGTAAGGAGACGCAAGTTGGAATGCACATACACTAAGTCCTCCGCCTTTTTTGATTGCAACCTGTTACGCTTTACTGAGTGGATGAAGGAGTACGTGCTCCAATTCCTCTCAGAAGCTGATGAACTAGCAACCTATTAATACAAGACAACATTAAACAGTTAGAGTTATAAATTAGAAATTTCGAATTTAGAAATGAAACTTAAAAATCTAAAGATAATATAAGGAACTTGCGCTAAAAATTTTATTGCAAGAGGTTGTAGGTGTATGAATAATTGGCCATGCAAGTACCACCACATATGAGCATCAACCTTATATTTGTCAACAAGAGCATCAACACCCATGTCTGTGGAGCTCACAAAATGCATGAACTCGGCTCTAACTGCTTCTCGTATGTCAGGATCAACAAAGAGTCTACGAAATGTTGCCTTGTACCCCCGGCTGACTTCAACATCTCTATATGGGGCAACCCTTGTCCCCACAGAAAGGCTCTGAGTACTATAATATTTGGGACTCAGTGCAAAGGCAAGAAGATGCAATGGGGTGGTCATTTTGTCCCATCTCTCTTCAATAATTTGGTGTATTTGATTGAAGAAAGTTTCTCTAGGATCTCTCTCATGTTCATTTATGATGGCTTTCATCTTCTCAATCATTGAGTCGATGCCATCATATACCTCTCCCAAACAAGGCCTATCCATGTCGGTATAATGGATCGTACTCAATATGGGCTCGGTAAAACTGAGGAGATACTCAACACAATCCCACCAATGGTCATCTAGGATCAGTTGCTTAATTTTTGTTGCCCTTTCAGTGCTAGATTGCCTCCATATGGACCAATTTTGGCTAATGACCATGCTAGAGAGTGCCTCTTTAACCTTCAAAAGCCATCTTAAGACAATTGTGTTGGAGGCAAAACGGGTCTCAACAACCTATAAAAATAAAAATAAAAATTAAAAAATAAGGCTTCTTAAAAAATAAATTTACAAAACTCAAAACATAAACTTAAGAAAAAATAAAAATTGCTTGAAGCTTCACTTACCTTTAGCAGCTCCAATCTTGAGAATGATCTGAAAATGCCTTGTGACATATGGTGGTTGGTGATGAACATCTGGATGTCTTCTGCCTCACTATACACCTGTTTGATCCAATCAATTTTTTTGCCAATTTTTTGTAGCATAAGGTTGCGGGAGTGGACCGCACAAGGTGTCCAAAAAATGTGAGTAACGCTCCTCAACCAATAAACCAGTTGCTCTACAATTTTTTGCATTGTCTGTTACCACTTGAACCACGTTTCGAGGCCCCACTTCCTCAATGGCGTGACAAAGAATATTAGCAATAAATGGACCATCCTTCACCTCCCCTTCACAATCGATTGCCTTCAAAAACATAGCCCCTTTAGGGCACACTGCAATAACATTGATCAATGGCCGATTTTTTTAATCTTTCCATCCGTCAGAAACAATGGATAAACCTATCTCAGCCCAAGATTCCCTTATGGGCTTCAATTTATCCTCTACAAACTTCACTTCCTTTTCCAATAAGGTGGTGCGCACCTCAAAACGTGGGCCCCTGTACCCTTTTGGAGCATCATTAATTGCTTCACCATTTGTTTCCAATACGGTGAGCGAACAACATTGAAAGCTAAGCCATTCGCATAGACATCTTGCAATTTGTTGATCAGCAAACTCACAAGACTCATTGTGAAATACCGTTTCCAATGGTCCCTTTGATCTCTTGCGTGCTACAGGTTCTTCAACTGTGGGCAAAAATGGGTGGCTCTCTACATGTTCCCATTCAAATTCTGAAGGTGATTCTGATTGAGGGGGCTTCATTCCTCGAGAACCTCTCTTTAGCAAAGGGTGACTTAGTTTACGACCTGATGCTTCCTCTGCTTTTTCTTGCTCTTGGATATATGCAAGGACTTGAGCTTGTGGGACGGGTACACCATTTTCTCCAGGGCAAGCTTTGATGCCCAACCCAGGTATGTTGCACAAATGGGCTTTCACCCGACTGTAAAAGGTTCTATACTGAACCCCACAACCATTGCACATCCATATATAACCTCCACCGCCTGGAAGTGGTTCTAACATTTTAACATATTTCCAAAGGGGAGAATTTGGATCTGTTTTGAACTTGGATTTCTCCGACGAGTTTGAACCGCTTGCCATTGTAATCCCTATGCCAAAAATTTAAAAAATCAATAAACAACACATTCCATGAATTCAAAGTTTCAAACAAATGAAATTGAAAACAAAAAAAATAAATTAAAACCTAGTTGAGTTTAAAAGCTTTACACACGTGCCATTGATTTATAATAGATAGAAGAATTTAGAAAAAAGAACAAAAAAGATTCAAAACAAAACAAAAATGTAGAAAAAAAACACCAAAAAAACCAACCTTTTTTGCAAAATCTGCCTCTAAAATCCCCTTTGTAGCAAACGAGCTATTGCACACCCGTAGGAATAGCAAAACAATCGCTTTAGATCCTTCACCAATCGATCTTCAACTCTATAGATTTGATGGCAAGAAAAAAAAATAGCTCAACTCAATATGGAAGAGTTTTGTTTTTTCATTTGGAATGAGAAAAATACACTATTTTTGGTCTTTAAATTGTTTCCACATTATGTTTTTAGGGTTGGAGGAGTGTCAAATCAAAAAAAAAAAATTTAAATGTCAAAATTTATTAAAAAATCAAAAAGACATGACTTTTTCGCATCCTGATGCGGGTTCTGTTGGCAAGAGACACTATATGGATTCATGGTTGTTGTCATTGATGGCAACAAAGGTCATCCCACATATCCGCAAGTCATGATGTGTCTCTACCGGAAGTCAGAATAAAGAATGTTGTGGTCCGGTGAAGAAGAACAGAGCATGTGGCAAGGTCCGACAGATTGGTCCGGACCTCTCAGAGGAAGTGTCTTGGTGCAGTGCGGATTTGGGGAAGTCAAGAGGACTACCTTGGGTGGTATATTCCAAGGATTTAGCCTCCGGTGATGGACAAGGAAAAAGATATGAATGGTTGAGTACCGGATTCCTGAGAGATAGTGAAAACAGAGGAAGAACTGACTGACAGAGTATCAGACTGCTTTCCGGATGTGTTACTGTTGATGACAGAGGTTGTGAAGGCATGAATCATGTTTGGCCGACATGATTAATGATATCTACAAGTATATGCTTGATCCGCATTGCTTGGTGAGGAAGGATTCAGCCGACAGAATGAGAGTTTGTAAGAAACTAGACTGTTCCGGATGCCGACTAGAAAGGTGATGAAATTACTTGTGCGGATATATATAGAGGATGGATTTAGTTGTGAAGTGTGTTGTTGGTGTGGAGATATATGCGAATAAGTCCAGATAAGGGCAGAGGTAGCAAAAAGGATCCGGTATGTGAAAGATAGCAGAATAAAGAACAGAGGAAAGATGAAGTGCAGCAGATCAGTGTACTGAGCCTAACCGGAACTGAACTCCAGCATATGCAGATGCTTCCAATCAGTTCAAGACTGTGATTCTCATCACTTTGTAGACAGTGTGTCTTCTTGTAGGCAGTGGGCCTCTTGTGAGCAGTGTGCTCGGGCAGTGAGCCCTAATTGGCAAGTGTCATTTTTGTAATTTCCTATTCTTCTAACAGAGAATAATTTTGGGTTAATCACCCCGTGGTTTTCTCCCTTAACAGGGTTTCCACGTCAAAAATACTGTGTCATGTGTTTCTTATTTCATGGTTAATGTTTTGTGTTTGATTTGATGCTGCATCAATTAAAAGGAAAGTTCAATAAGGGAAATAATTAGGATAACTGATTCACCCCCCCCCCCCCTCTCAGTTATCAACAATTGGTATCAGAGCTAAGTTCCTCCTAATAGAGCCTAACAGCTTGAGGAAGATCTGGGATTTCAAATGGATGCATATGGTTTAAGGGAGCAACTCAAGACTGCTCTTGAGGATCTTGAACAGTCAAATTCTGAAGTCAGTGAATTAAAGGAAAGACTCAAACAGGCTGATGAATTCATGAGAGAATTAAAAGACAAATTAAGTCTCTCTATGAAAAAGAGAAAGGAGCTGCTTCAACAATTGGCAAGACAAAGTGAAGAAAGCAATATAAATGAAGAATTGACTGAGCAAACCAAGTTATGTGAAAAGTTATCAAAAGAAGTCATTATGTTAAGACATGAAATGGAATCAGGAACTATAAAGTTTACTCAAGAGATTGAAGAAAAAAGAAAGGCTGAAGACAATCTAAGACAATCTCTTAAAGAAAAATCAGAAGAATGCCACCAGATGGACAGGATTATCAGACATCTTGAATCTGATCTTGAAGATGCCAAAGATAATGAAGGAAAACTTGAGGATCAAATTGCCTCTCTCAGAAGAGACCTTCAAACAGCAAATGAATATAAAGAGAAATTCAAGATAAGTTCTGCTCAACTTGAAGTTCTTCTTGGAAGTCAAAAGAGGACAGATGACAAGTATGGCTTGGGATATGAGAAAGGAGAAAGCTCCGGATCCGGTCAGAAGAATTTTGGATCAGAAAATCCAAGGAACAGGCCTAGAAGACCTCCGGTAAGACAGCCAAATGCTCAAAGATATCCATCCTTCAATGGATACTGCCATAGCTGCAACCACTTTGGTCACAAAGCTAATCAGTGCAGAATGAGAATGAATCAGATTAATTCATCCTTCTCCGGACAGTGCTTCAACTGCAAAAGGTATGGACACAAATCCCATGAATGCAGAAGTATGCAAGTAAACAAATCATTCAAAGGTAGATGTTTCACATGCAATAGAGTAGGTCATAGGGCTAATCAATGCAGATCAAGAGGATATCAGTCAAATATGCAAAGAAATGTTATTTGCCAAATTTGCAATAGGTCCGGTCATAATGCTAAAGTCTGCAGAAACAAGAATCAGGACAAAAGAGGTCCGGTGTATAATCAGAATCAAGACAAGGGTAAACAAAAGATGAATGCGGATGAGGTTAGGAATCAGATGAGCAAGATTTGGGTGAAGAAAAGTTCAGAGAATGTAGAGGTCGGATCCGCACCAGACTCTGGTGCTGATATCTCTTCCGGAAATTAAAAAGTGAGCTCAGGCTCAGGGGGAGACTCAAAGAAAATCTTGTTCCCCCAGCCAAACAAGTGGTGTCGGATGTGGCACAAGATGCGGATCAAAGGGTTTGTAGATATGAGTCTTGAGATACTTCAGTCAAGTTTTCAGAGGTCCGCATGGAGTTATGAAGAAGCTGTGATCGATCAAATAAGACATGTTCAGGGAGATGCTCCGGTATGATAAAGGATTACAAAAAGGTCCGGAAAGATCCGGAAATGCACTATCTTGTTCTGCGGATTGGACAGAGTGTTTGGGATGTTCTTGTAATATGTTACCTCGATTTATTCATGATTGAAAGATCCGGATGATATCCACAGATCAGGACTAATCCGGGATACACCAAGCTATCCAGACAAGGCAAACCGGAATGATGTAGGTGAAGCATTTATTGCAGACAGATATTAGGGTTCGCGGAGCAATTTAAGGGATTTCTCAAAGGTCATTTACTCATTCTGCACTGGAGAAGAAGCGAAAAGTGGAGCTCTGCAACAAGGTTCATCAAGCACACCAAGGATTTCCTGCCGAAGCTATTGCATAAAGAAATCAATCCAACCACTCCGTGCAAACCGAAGGCGCATAAGGTATTCTCCGTTTTTCATTACCTCACTGCAAATCTTTGAAGAATGGCTACTCCAAACATAGTTAAGATCTCTGATAGACCTCGCCCCTCATTCAAGAAACATCCCTACAAATCATTGGAGGTAGACCCACTAGGAGCCTTCTCTAGTGTTCCTCACGGAGTTTTACACACCGAAGACATTAGGGTTTACATACATGCAAACATTGAGGAATTTGGGGAATTCAAATTAAGAGACCTCTATCACAAGCAGCTGATAGACAATGCTTTTGAGCTTAAACCAGAGTATAAGGATATTCAGAAGAAACAATTTGAGCAATTTATTCATTTCCCCTGCTTTGAAGAAGATGAATGGGTCCGGTATGTACTGAGCAGGATGCATGACAACTTTCTATGGCTAGATAGACCCTGCAAGATCACAAAAGAGGCAATTAGAGCAGTAACTGGTCTATACTCTTCCGGAGGGGTACCTATCCTCAAATCTGTCAAGAACAACATTGTAACTGAGGTCACCGGATCAAAATTTGACAAGAGGGCAATGACCATTGAAGATATTTCGGATCCGGATATCAAATATGCATCAATGATAATAGGATACAAGATCTATCACTCCAGCAGGGAGAATTCTGTATCCGGAACTGCAGTATACACTGCCTTTGAAATGCTAAGAAAGAATGCAGAATATGACCTCTGCGAACTACTGCTAAGCCAATTGATGGAAAATATACAGAAAATCAAGAAGGATAAGAAGAATTCCTTCAAGTATGGTACTCTTATTGTATGTCTATTCTTCTACTTCATGAATGAGCTACCCGGAACAAGTGGATGGGTATGGCAGAATGACAAACCTGTTGCAGTCCAGATAAGAGACTATCTGCATGGACTTGGGGATGCAAAAGCGAGAAATTCAGCTCTATGGGGATACTTCAAAAACTTTCAGAGCATGATGCAAGCAAGAGAGAGAATTCCCCAGTCTCTTGTTGAAAAATACAAAGACTCAGTGTGCTTTATGGTTGACACTGATAAGTGGCTAATGGAGGCAGTAGAGCCAAGGACTGTCTGGATCATGCCCATGGGGTATGAAGTGGATGAACAGATAGTGGAGCTGCATGTTCAACACATGCTGAGTCAGCCCAAAGATCCTAAGGCAGAAAGGTTTGGAACCTTTGAGGAGCTGAGTGTAAAAATACATGTAGAACTCAGGGAACCTGAGATTAAAAGAAAGGTAAGAAAAGAAGTAGAGCACATTGCTCAAGGCCTAGGTATCTCAAAGGAGGCACTTGATGCCAGCCGGGAAAAGAGGAGGAAAGCCGAGGAAGAAGAGAAAAGCAAAGAAAGTGCTCCGGTTGAAGCTCCCACCCGGACCAGATCATCAAAGAGACCTGCACCTCCCACAACCAAAAGTTCAAAACCGGAAGTTCAGGCATCCGGTAAGAGATCCAAGACAAAAGCCACAAGGGCTTACGGAAGCCAAAAGGATGAAGAGGAAACAGAGTCAGATGAGGGAATAAAAGAAATAAAGAAACAAAAAAAGAAAGGATCCGGTAAGCCCTCCACAGGCCAAGACAAGGATGAAATGGCAGAGGTAACTGTTGAAAAGCCCACTCTGTCACTAGAGAGCATAATCAAGTCGGTCACGGTGGATGGAAACCTTCAACCAATGACTGAATCATATGATGACTTCAGTGAGGCCGACCAAAAGACTCTGCAGGAGGCCACAGTAAAATATCTTAACATATATAATAAGGCTTTCATTGAAATAATATCTCTTATTCCTAAAAGCCTAGAAAAGGAAATGGAAGTAAGAAAGAATAATGCTCATGCTAAAGATCTTGAGATCCGGGAGCAGATAGCTATTCAGCTATATCCTCAAATTGATCCCAAGACAATGAACATTATCTTCAAGGACTGCAAAGATGAGTTCAGAAGCAAAGCCAGGATGAATCAACTCATGCTTGGCGAGACTGACAAAGTGGCCCAAGAAACAGAAGAGATCCTCCGGAAGGCCTTCAAAAGGTTCAATCTTCCGGTTGTAGAGGATTTAGGTACAGAAACAGCTGAGGACTTGGGACCCTCTGCTCCAGAAGAAGTGGCCCATGAACAAACTAGCATCTCTCCTCCGGTTTCCCCTACAGTCTCCGGATCCAAAGAAGAAGAGCAATTACAGGAGAAGGAAGCAGTGGTGAAAGACAAAGAGGTTGACAGTTCTAAGACTGCAGAAGAAAAGAAACATCTGTCTCCGGCAAGAGACACTGCACAAACTGTTCAACAATTTTTGAGCAAAGAAACTCTAGAGATTGATGAACCGGAGCTTCTAAAAGGCCCATTTGATTTTGACTCTCTCTCTCCGGTACAAACAATGAAGATAGCTTCATTTGCAAATGCCAAGGCAAATGAAAAGCTCCTGAAGTCTCATATGGAAGACTGTGAGTTGATAGAAGCTGCTTCCGGAGTACTTGTAAAAATCATGCCATCAATCCAGATAGATCCGACAGCCTCCTCTTCCGGTAATCTAAAAACCTTAGTCAGCAGTGTTGATACACATTTTGATTCTCTAGAAAAATCAGCTGAAGAAAAGGTCCGGAAAGAATTTTTGGATAAGAGATTTTCAGAAATATTAGAATTAATCTCTAAAGATAGGAAGATCGTAAGCATTGGAATAAAGAGCTTAGAAAATGCTCTGAAGGATGGCGGTGACATCTATAAATTTTGTATATCCTGGTCAAAGGCAACAGCAGCATTTGACAAGAAAATAAAAGAGGAACAGGATAAGCTACAAAGCTTATCTCAAAGTTTTGATCCTCTCTCTTCCTCTATAATAAATCAAGAATGTCAGACCATTGCAGTCTTGAATGAAATAAAAAATCTTGAGAAGGAAAGGAAGAACATCACTAACCGGATGGGAGAACTTAGAAGGATTATAATCCCTAAGTTGGAAACTATGCATGAGGCCATCAGTGATGCTCAGACCACCGCCCAAACAAAAGATCCGACAGATCTCAAGCGGGCAGAAGCTTTTGCATTTTTGCTAAGTGGTCACATTTCAATTTTGGATAGAATGAAGCAAAGTTGGGCCACAGAAATGATCCAATTGCAGACATCCTTTGCAGACATTCTTCAATATATGTGAGTATATAAAAATGCGGCTAAGTATAAGAAATTTTTGAAAATTTTGATATGCGGACCCTACCCTTTGCCATTGATGTCAAAGGGGGAGTGAGGAGCAGTGAAAAATGAGGAATCCAACTAAGGGGGAGTTCCGGAAATTGTATATAAAGACAGAGCATCAGCAAAGGGGGAGCATAGTGAAAACACTTAGTCATTTTTCACTAAGTGTTGCCATCAATGCCAAAGGGGGAGATTGTTGGCAAGAGACACTATATGGATTCATGGTTGTTGTCATTGATGGCAACAAAGGTCATCCCACATATCCGCAAGTCATGATGTGTCTCTACCGGAAGTCAGAATAAAGAATGTTGTGGTCCGGTGAAGAAGAACAGAGCATGTGGCAAGGTCCGACAGATTGGTCCGGACCTCTCAGAGGAAGTGTCTTGGTGCAGTGCAGATTTGGGGAAGTCAAGAGGACTACCTTGGGTGGTATATTCCAAGGATTTAGCCTCCGGTGATGGACAAGGAAAAAGATATGAATGGTTGAGTACCGGATTCCTGAGAGATAGTGAAAACAGAGGAAGAACTGACTGACAGAGTATCAGACTGCTTTCCGGATGTGTTACTGTTGATGACAGAGGTTGTGAAGGCATGAATCATGTTTGGCCGACATGATTAATGATATCTACAAGTATATGCTTGATCCGCATTGCTTGGTGAGGAAGGATTCAGCCGACAGAATGAGAGTTTGTAAGAAACTAGACTGTTCCGGATGCCGACTAGAAAGGTGATGAAATTACTTGTGCGGATATATATAGAGGATGGATTTAGTTGTGAAGTGTGTTGTTGGTGTGGAGATATATGCGAATAAGTCCAGATAAGGGCAGAGGTAGCAAAAAGGATCCGGTATGTGAAAGATAGCAGAATAAAGAACAGAGGAAAGATGAAGTGCAGCAGATCAGTGTACTGAGCCTAACCGGAACTGAACTCCAGCATATGCAGATGCTTCCAATCAGTTCAAGACTGTGATTCTCATCACTTTGTAGACAGTGTGTCTTCTTGTAGGCAGTGGGCCTCTTGTGAGCAGTGTGCTCGGGCAGTGAGCCCTAATTGGCAAGTGCCATTTTTGTAATTTCCTATTCTTCTAACAGAGAATAATTTTGGGTTAATCACCCCGTGGTTTTCTCCCTTAACAGGGTTTCCACGTCAAAAATACTGTGTCATGTGTTTCTTATTTCATGGTTAATGTTTTGTGTTTGATTTGATGCTGCATCAATTAAAAGGAAAGTTCAATAAGGGAAATAATTAGGATAACTGATTCACCCCCCCCCTCTCAGTTATCAACAGGTTTGTCCCGGGTTCTTCACCGATTCGTAGTGGGTTCGTTGTGGGTTCGCCCAGGTTCGTCCCAGACGAACCCACAGTCAAATGGAAGGACCCTAGGCATATCCCCGGCCGAACCGGACCCAGACCAGGACCCGGGCTGGACCGGACCGGGACCCAGGGTTTTCTCAAGGAGAACCGATATCATAGACTAGAACCAATCAATCCTACAATATGATCAATATAATTACCCCATGCAGATTTCCTCCCCGGTGTATCTAGTTCAGGTATGAGACCATAAAGATAAGGCAAAAGATTAAGCCACCTGACATGGGTCAAGATGCCATTTTGCCGACTCATAATTATCCTTACCCAATGTTACCACAGAAGGGTGAATAGCAAAACCCATGATATCTCTTCAAATAAATCAGATCAGAGATCAACAATCTGAATATGTAGTAATGCTGATAAATGAAGCCCAACAAAACAAACAGAACTTCTCTAGGTGCCAAAATGTCCAGAATATCAAACAGAAGCCATAAAACCGACAAACTGAATAAAGAATACCTGGGGCAAAATCTGGAAGAATTTCATAGATGGTTGTGTAGAGCTCCTTAATACCTTACTAATTTCACAAGAATCGCGAAAATTGGAGCTTGTGGCAAAAAGATACGAGCTCGGAGGCCAAAAACTGTATTTGGACTTCAAACAGCAATAAATTGTACCAGTCTGCAAAATATGGAAAAAATACCTGCACCAATGGATTGTGCTCGGAACCAACTTTTCAACGCCTATTTGTTTTCGAAAATCGAACTCCGTATGCTCAAGATATGCCCGACTTACCAAAACTACTCCTTTAGGGCAAATAAGCCAAAAAAAGCACTATTGAAGCTCTTGGGCGCCCATGTGACCAGGGGCTGAGTCTCTGGGGGCTGGCAGTTAGGGCATTGGTCACTCATACGATTAGGAGTTGAGTCTCTAGGGGCTGGTGCCTGGAAGCTAGGGGCTGGTCCCCCATGCGACCAGGGGTTAAACCTTAGGGGCTAGCCCTCAAATATTAAAAAAAAATTATTAAGAAATTAATAAAAAAAACTCAGTTCTACCTGTGCACAGAAATTGAGATGGCATGGAAATCGGGGCGGCATGGAAATCGAGATGGCACACAAACCGTGGTAGCTCCAAAATAAAATCAACTCAAGTGAGAATGGCACAAAAATTGAGGCGGTACGGAAATCGAGGTATCGTACGGCCGTACAGATTCCGTATAGGTCGTACGGATTTCACAGAACCAAAATTTTTGAAACCCTAAAAAAACACCCACAAAATTTTTGTCAGCAAAATATAGAGTGCCTTATATGAAAATAGGGATTTTTGGTCCTTCTGAGCACAATGGTGAGGTCCGTTTTGCTCAAAAATGCATCCTGCAAAAGCTCTTGCTCGAAAATTTCCTAGATTTGAGAAGGGGCTTGCAGATCTGGAGCTTTGATACCATGTTGGAGTTGATAATTAACTCAAGCCACAAAAAATCACCAACAAAACCTAAGATTTACCTTCCACAAGAGAAAAAAGCAAAGAGACATAATTTGCACAATATTGGATGAATTAATGAAATGGATTTGAGAATTACATGTGACAATTTGCTTTTATATTTGCAAGTTAAATAAAACCCTAATATGACTTAATATTAACCTGAGACTAAAAATAAGCCCTAAGTAAACTTATTAAAGTGTAATTAAATATTTAATTCCAACCTCTTTCACCAATTAATTGGAATGACAAAGAGATGAAAGATGTAAGGGAATAGTCCCTTTTTGTTTTAAAAAAATCTCAAAAATGGTTACAAGCCAAGAAGGCCAAACACACTACTACTAAGTCTTCAGAGTCTACATCCAAAGGTGCAAAACAAAAAGATGCAACGGTTGAAAAGCCTACAATTACAATCACTGTCAATGTCCCTACGACGAAGGCTAACCCAGTTGGATCTAGTGAAGGAGATGATGAAGGGCCTGATAAAGGAACAAATTTGAAAAGTTCATGTGCTCAAAGTGATTCAGGGGTAAGAACTAAGTTGCAAGTGAAAAGACCTCAAACAGAGCAAAATACTCATGAGGAAGTACAAAAGAAAATACAGAATCCCCACAGGAGAACCCCTCTATGTCTGAAGTACCACCATTTTCATCCAATTCACCTCCCTTGAATATAGATAATACAACGCATATGTCACCTCCACCGTCACCTACTCAAGAAGATGTTGTTGTACCCTCCTCACCAAAGGCTACCTTGCCTCCAATTTCTTCTTTTTCTTTTTGTCCATCTAAAATACCACCCTCTTCTCAGTAGCTCAAGGAAGTGGTTTGTAAAAAGAGAAAATACAATGAAATGATTGAACCAAACTATGATGTGGTCACCAAATTGTTAACATGGAAGTACTCCCAAATCTAAGAAGGCATCTATTGCATCTAGGCTAATGATTAACCCTTCGGGTAATCAATATCCAGAAATAGCCAAACCCATAAGGGATAAAAGCAAAGAGGAAGTCACAGAAGAAGATTATCAAGTATCTAGAGTTGATTTAGGACCTACCCATGAAGGGGATATACACAACTTCCAACTTTCTACTACTAAACTAGTACACAACTGAAAAAGAGAAGGCTACCCGGGAACAACTTAAAGAACAAGTGCTTATATTGACATCATATATCAAGAATATTCTGAATATTTCCACACAATCTCTAGAAGGGCCTTCAATTTCCGAAAATTTAGATATACCAAATGTTCATAAAGAAGCAATTGAGAAATTGGGCAAGTACAAAGCATTAGGGGAAGCTTCTAAAGTCTAGGTGAAACAACTAATGATAGATGGAATGTTATGTATCGAAGAATCAATGAGGTTGCATAAACAAAATGAACAGAAAACAAAAGAACTTAAAATGAGTTGCAAATAGTCAAGAAAGAAGAGACTGGCAATAAGAGATATACAAGAGATGGCAAAAATGAATATTAATACTTTACTATTTGAAAAGATTTTGAATAGGTCTGAAGAATTATAATGCCACTACATGGATAAGAAGTATTGAGTGGAAACTTACAGTTGTCAGACAAGCCATTAACGAATTAAAGAAACTCATAAAGGAAAGTGAGCTTATTAAATCAGAAATATTGGTAGGTTGTATAGCTATGGAAGTGAATCTAGTCAAAGAAGATGATTCATAGGGATTTTGTGTTAGTTTGGAAACATCGTTTAGTCAATACTTTGGTTCCAGAAACAAAAGCCTATGGCGCCTGTGGTGAAGCAGTACAAAATTTACAAAGGTCTTTCTTCCTCTTCTGACAAATCAAAAACAGCAAAAGAAGATATTCCAATCAAAGAATCTTGAGGCTTTAATTTACTTTATAACTTTATGATGGACTTTATTCCTTTTAATATTTCATTGTAAGTTATAAGTTAGTTATGAGTTAGTTATCATCGAAAGGCTATAAGTATGTGGCTTTATTGTGGCCAAAGGACTTTTTGGCTTTCACAAAAAATTTTGGATTGAAAAGATTGTGAGTTGTATAACTCTTTGCAAAGGAATAGAAAATATTTGAATGGTGTTGTTCAAGTATTTTCTGTGTTATTTGTTCCTCTTATGTTGAATGAATAATTTTTTTGCGTATCTTTCTAATATAATCTGTGATAATCATTGTCTTAATCTCTATGTGATGTGTAATGTGGAAAGATCATGAGAATGTAATCAGTTTTGTTGCCAATCTTTAATGTGTATTAAAGATCAGTGAAACCTATTCTTTTCCATTGCATGTTCGATCTTTATTGATATTCTTTGTAGTAACTTTGGGAAGTGATCCCTTTTCTGGCAAGAGAAATTATTTATCAGTGTTTGTTTGCATGCAAGAAACCTGAGTTGATATTCTTAAGTTTATTATTAAGGTTTCTTTGAAACTTCAAAATCCGTACTTTGTTATCCTTTGCTATTTTTGGATTAAAAATACCACCCCAAAAGTCAAAAATCTCATCTTGCGAGGGAGCCGCCCCTCTGTAACGCAAAGGTGGGTTGTTTAATTGATACAACCTTACCAATTGTCATACAAGTTTACACTATCGTTGTGGGCAGAAGTTTATTTTCATAGTGCAAATCTATTTACCAACAAATTTTTGTTGACTCTGCTTGGGAAAATTTGAAAGATTAACTATATCTTGAAAAGTTGCCTTAATGTTTTCAAAGGAAATCTTTTTAACCAATAGCTATGGTCCTATAGCGTAACATTGGACCGTCCTACAACCATACAACCAAACATAAACTAGTTAGACATTGAACAAGAGGACATAATAGCTGATTTGCAAGTATTGGCTTGGAGATACAAAAGATCAAACCATCAATATAACGAAGTTGATGAAGAGCTTGATCACGAAGAAGAAATTAGACAGCATGCTCAATTAATTGCTCACGGACAAGCAGAAGGAGAATTGATAATAGTTGATTGGGCTGTCCCTATTCCAAATTTTCGAAGAAGACCTAGACAACCAACTCAACTTGCTCTACTAGCAAGACCTAATCAAGTTGTTCACCCTGTGCAACCAGTTTAACCTGTTCAGAACAATCGAAATCAATAAATCACACTAGCCAGCAAGAAATATACCAGAGGTGATCGAAGAAAGGGTATTCTGGACCCTGACTTTGAGAGGTTAGCAAATCTTGATTTTTCTACTTCTTTCCAAGCAAAAAATTCAAATCAGCAAGCAAACCCACTTCCCCTACAAAAAGTGTTGTTGGATCATCCACTTATCAAGCATTAACTTTGCACAGAACTATTGTTCCTATTGTTATAAATTTTCAATCCGTTCCCCAACAGTAAATGGCTCACCAACAACCAATTCCATGGGGAGCAGCTATTGGACCCCTAGCTTTAGACAACCAACTACATGATTTACCTCATGGGTCTAGAGAAATTTTGCCTAAATTCAATGGCGATGGGAAAACCACAACGGATGAACATATTAATGCTTTCTTTGCTACGTGCGTCATTCTCGGGGTAATGCATGAAGATGTATCAGTTCGATTATTCATAGAATCCCTTACTGATGCAGCAACAAAATGGTTTTATCATCTGCCAATTGGGAGCATTAATTCATGGGCTGTTATGCGACAGAAGTGTGAAGATAGATTCAAAAGTGTCGAAGATGAACATATGCTCCTCACCCAATTGACTCAAATGAAGCAAGAAATCCATGAACCCATGCGGGAATTCGTGGCATGCTTCAATAAAGTGGGGAATAGGATTGATAATGCTAAGAGACCAACTGCAGAAAATCAAAAATGTTTCTTCATAAATGCTCAACCTCCAGATTAAGTTTCCATTTAAGAAGAGCTAGAGTGGCGGATCTTGAAGTAGCTCAAACTATGGCAATTGAGATAGAAGATGATCTATTGACTTCCGATAAGTAGAACAAAGAGTTGCAAAGAGTTAAGAGATCTCTTACTTAAAAAACAACTTCCTCAAAATCCACCACCTTTGTACAATGATATTCCAAGGAAAAATTATGTTCCATATCAACAGAACAAACAGCCAAGACTTCCTCCTACTGCACAAAGGTTAGCTATAGAACATCCTTCCTCCAACAATGTGTGATTTTCATTTGACTACAAACCACGATAGCACTTCATGCCCGAAAATGGCAAGGCATATGCAAATGAACACCTTAAGCAAAAAAATTAAAGAATATGTTGCTCAAGAAGATGACACAAATGAAGCCTTTGGCCAACCCAAAATTAGTTTCTTGGAATATGAATTAGATAGTGAGGAAGAAGTACTGCAGGATATCAATAATCATTCATGCAATGTTTTCACCAAGGGTCAACAGCAAAAGAATCAACAAAAGGTTAATGTTGATACTACTCCCAAAGGTGTTGAAACGCCACTATTGGTTGTTTAAATTCCCAACCTGATCTCAAAGAAAAAATACACAGATCTATAGGATAGCCATTCTCTAATAACTGGCCTACCTTGAGGGATTGGCCAACGAACAGGAAACAGGGGTTTTCAATCCCTCTTTCCTCTGCACTTTAGGCTCTGTGAAACCAAGGAGGGTGCTCCTATTCTTTGGATATCCTTCCCTATTGAGGAAGACAGTGTTCTATTCAAATGGATGGGGGTTCATGAATAACATTGCTCCAATGACAGATATGTCCTTTAAGACTGCTTCAAGAATGTTTGATAAAGTAAAGAGATGGGCTAATTCCTTAAGCTTTTATTCTGTTTCTTCGCAGAGGAACATGTAAAATAATCTTGACTTCTAACACCTATTGCCGGAAGGGAATTTAAAATAATGATGAGGGTGATTAGAAGGATGTAAGTTTAGCATAGTATTTCAAGAACAAACCAGTGCCTATCTAAGGGCCATAGAGTCAAGAAACTTACAGAAAAAAACAAGAGGATTGTGATATAATAAAACTCAGTTTATTGTAAAGATATAATAATGCCTTCCGTTAAAACACTTTACTAATCTTGAAGTTTACCATACTTAATTATCCCTGTAAACCCGAAATACATTCTATATCCTTTGGTAGCCGATTATTTCACTACTTGAGCGAATGCTACAAGAAAAATATACAACACAGGAAAGACTGTGGCGATGAATAAACCTGATCCTTAATCAAATATATTCATAAATGTAAAACTGTATACATGAAGTAGGAGACTTCTATAACACATCCTTAGTAGCGCTATTAAGATATCTTAGAACTCATAATGAAAACTTAGAAATGTACAACTGATTTATTGCAGAAAACAAACTATTTACAATTCCTCCTTAATCAGATTAATCCCATATTTCAAACTAAGTCTGAAGACATGACCTCGAACCAATATTTTTTCACAAGCCCTGATTTCCCTTTCATAGAGATAAGGGAGCAAACAAGCTTCAGGCTTAAGTTAAAAGAAGTTACAAATTCTTCAATAACCAAAAGATGTAGTTGCGAGAAGAGGCCGATGTAACCACATCGCGACTGTATGTTCAGTTTCCATGTTGGCGGGAAAAGGAGTCGGGCGTTTGATGATGGATGCATTATTGGATGCCGTTAGAGCCAGGCACTCCTCAAATGCCATCAAAGTACTTAATGAGAGCATTCACTGCTCTACCTTTCCAAGCTGCACACCAAGGGATGAGAAAACATGCAAGGAACACTATCGAAAGGAAACCCAGGATGACTGAATCTCCTTCACTATTTTTGGGTTCCATTGCACGGGTGTGATTTCGCCCTCCAAGTCGAGAAGTTTCATGCAACTTCAACCGAACAGAAACTTGGGGAAGCCCTAGAAAGCAAACATTTTCTGCAAGTCATTAGGTTAGGTTTCCGATATTTGATGAAAATGAATGGGTTCGATATGTCTTGAGCCGAATACATAATGAGTTCATGTGGCTATTGAAACCTTTTAAGATTACAAAGGATGTTATCAAGACTGTAACTGGGTTAAATTCCTCCGGCGGATTACCCATGCTGAAAGCCGTGAAAAACTAGACAATGACTGATGCTACCAGTGCCAAGTTTGACAAAAGGGCAATGACCATCAATGATATCATAGAACCTGATGTTAAATTTGCCTCCATGGTGATTGGTTACAAGATTTACCATTCCAACAGGGAAAATTCTGTCTCCAGAACTAAAATATATGCAGCCTATCAAATAGTAAAGGAGAATGTTGATTATGATCTTTCCAAACTACTACAGAATCAGTTGATTGAAAATCTGAGCAAAATAAAGAAAGATAGGAAAAACACCTTCAAATATGGTTCCTTGATTATATGTTTGTTCTTCTATTTTATGAATGAAGTACGTAGAATTCAAGGTATGCATTGGACAACTGACAGACCAGTAGCATGGCAAATAAGAGATCACCTTCTCAGTCTTGGTGACTCCCAAGCCCAAAAGACTGCCATTTGGGGCTACTTCAAAAACTTCCAAAGTTTAATGCAAGCAAGGGAAAGAATCCCTAAAACAATTGTGGAGAAGTATGAAAATGACATGTTTCATGGTTGACACAGATCAGTTCTTGATGGAAGCTGTAGAACCAAGGACAATTTGGATAATGCATATGGGTTATGAGGTGCATGAAAGAGTTTTGGATATGTATGCTCAGCATCTTCTGAGCACACCTAAAGATAGCTCTGTGGAAAGGTTTGGAACTTACAAGGAACTGAGTCTAAAATTGCATGTGGAACTCAGAGAGCCAGAGACCAAGAGGAAAGTGCAAAGGCAAGTTGAAAAGTACGCTGAGAGCATTGGCCTAACCAAGGAAGCAGTGAAACAGAACAAAGAAAGAATTGATAAGGCTGAAAAAGAAAAACAGGACAAGAAACAAGAAGATGCTCCAGTGGAACCATCCTCCACTTCAAGGACTACTAGAAGTTCTACTACTGCTTCTATTCCTCCTAAAACTGCAAAACTAGAAGTCAGACCATCCGATGAAGCAAGTAACAGAAAGAAAACAAAAGCCACAAGAACGAATGTGTACACAAAAGATGATAAGGAGACAGAGACAGATGAAGAAGTCAAAGAAATAAGATCCAAGAAAGGCAGAACTTCGAAGACTTCTGAAGACCAACCTTCCGGAAGCAATAAGACCGATAAATAAAAAGCAAGTAACTGGCTATTGATGAAATTGTAAAAACAATCACTGTTCATGGAAATTTAAAGCCTATCAGAGTTTACTGTGATAATTTTGATCAAGCAAATAAGAAAATTTTGGAAGATGCCATTATCATATATTTGAACAAATTCAATAGAGCCCTATTAGAAATTTTACAAGAACTTCCTAAAAGTTTAAGGAAAGTACTGGAAATGAGGAAAGAAGCAGCCAAGGCTAAAGATCTAGAACTCAGAGAGTATGTCCTTTCTACTTTGTGTCCTGTAATGACTAGAAGAGAAGCAGATAAAATCCTCAATGAAGTTAAAGAAAAATTCAGAAGCAATGTTCGGATGAACAAGCTAATGCTTGGTAAAACTGAGGAAATTGCAAAAAAAAATAGAGGAAATTTTGAGAAAGGCCTTAGACAAGGATAAATATTATATTATTTCAGAGAAACAAGTTGAAGAAGACAATCCTCCAGTTTTGGAACTGGAAGCTCCAAAAGAAGAGATTAACAAGGGAATTGATGACCAAGGTGTTAATTTAGATCCTCCGGAATTAACCTATGAGGAGACTAATGTTGGATTTGATTCATCAAATCTAAATGTTGGAGAAGTGCAAGAAAAGAACATCATTAAGCAACAATCTGAGCTTGGTGAAGCCTCTGTTCCAGAAGAGGAACAAGTCAATCGTGAGGACATAGAAATGATAGACAAAATAGTTGATGCAAAAGAAACTCCTCCACCTGATCATTCCAGAAAAGAAGAGGATATTACTACTATACAAAGCCCTCTGGATCAGCTAGTGAGTGGTGAAGACAGAGAAAAGATTTCACCTGCAAGTGATACAAGAAATGATAAAGCAAAGGAAGAGAAGGAAGAAAACCAAGAAGACAAAGCAGAAGAAGATGGTGCAAATGTTGAAGCACCTAAAACAGATGCTGAGAAATCTGATGAACAAAAGGATGATTCAGAAAATGTTGCAAGAGACACTGTAGATATAGTAAAAAGTCTTCTTGAAAAAGAGGTGTTTGAGCTTGATGAGCCTGAACTACTCCAAAGTCTAACCAATCCAGATGCTCTCTCCAATTAAATTGATGAAAATAGCATCATTCACCCAAGTAAAGGCTAGAGAAAAGTTGTTAAAGTCCCACATGGAGGACAATGAGCTACTGGGGCTTGCAACCGGGATTTTGGAGAAGTTAATGCCTTCCTACAAGAAGAGTCCATCTGATTCCCCCTCCGGACATTTGAAAAATCTTGTAAGTTTTGTAAATGCTCATTTTGAATCCTTTGAAAAATCTGCAGAGGCAAAGGTCCAGAAAGAATTTTTGGATAAAAAATTTAGTGAAGTACAGAATCTAATAGGAAATGATAGGACGATACTCGGCATTAGCATAAGGAGTATTCAGAATGCTCTAAATGATGGAAGAGATATGTACAAATTTTGTCTATCATGGCCCAAAGTTAGTGAGGATATTGAGAAGATAAAGGAGCAAGAACAGAAATTGTCAAATCTTTCTCAAATTTTTTATCCTCTAACAGTTTCGCCAATAAGTCAAGAATGTCAATTAATTAGCTTGACAGATGAGATAAAGAGGCTCTATAAAGAAAAAAGTTAACATTATGAAGAGAATGTGTGAGCTCCGGGAATTGATTACCCCCAAGTTAGAAACCATGTTTAATGCTTTATCAGAAGCTTAGACTGCACTTCAAACAAGTAATCCTCCGGATCTGACAAAGGCAGAAGCATATGCATTTTTGCTGAGTGGACACATCTCAATTTTGGATGGAATAAAGGGAACTTGGGCCTCTGAACTTGTGCAATTGAAAAATAGTTTTGCAGACATTCTCAAGTTCATGTAAATAGAACTTAATGATTAGTTGTACATATGCGGTTCTATATACAAATTTTTGGAGAATTTTGGCTTGCGAACCCCACCCTTTGCCATTGATGTCAAAGGGGGAGTGAAGATCAATCAAAAATGAGGAATCTAGCTAAGGGGGAGTACCGGAAAGTAATGTGAACAACAGTATGGAGGACAAGCTAAGGGAGAGCTATTCCAAAACTTAGTCATTTTTCACTAAGTGTTGCCATCAATACCAAAGGGGGTGATTGTTGGCAAGAGACACTACTAGGCATGATAGGTGTTGTCATTGATGGCAACTAAGATCATCCCAATCATCCGCTTAACACAATTTGTTCACACTAGAAGTCAGAATTAGAATTTGTCTAAGTCCAGGCAGTCAGGAACAGAGCAGGTGACAGGGTCCGATATCTTGGTCTGGATCTCTCCGGTGGAAAGGCTATTGGCAATGAGCTGCCCCCTTGTCAGTGAGGCGTTCAACGCTAACCTCGGGATTCGTGACATGGCAGTGAGCCTCCCGTGGATCTGGGTTAAGTCTGGCGTTTGTAGCGAGCATTGATAGCTCGAGCTTTTGGCGCAACGGCAAACGATTCCATCAATTGGTATCAAAGCCATGGGTCACGGGTTCGAATCCCTCGAGTTGCGTTGAGGGGGGGATTGTTGGCAGTGAGCTGCCCCCTTGTCAGTGAGGCGTTCAATGCTAACCTCGGGATTCGTGACATGGCAGTGAGCCTCCCGTGGATCTGGGTTAAGTCTGGCGTTTGTAGCGAGCGTTGATAGCTCGAGCTTTTGGCGCAACGGCAAACGATTCCATCAAAGGCATGGTTTGTTGCAGATCTGAGGTAGTTGTAAGCATTGTCAAGACACACTAAATCTAGAGTTTTGTCCTCCGGTGATGAAGGACGCAAGTTATTAGCTTATGAGTATCAGGTTTCAGTTTGACAGAATAGACAAAAGAAGAACAGGCCGACCTTGTGAATAATCTTAATTTCGGATGTATAGAAGTTGATTATTGGGCAATTTGTGATGATAAGTGATGGTAGCCAACTTGGTTGATGATTTGCAAGTGCAATTTTTGGTCCGCATCTCATATTATGTATGGATCTAGCCGACAGAGCAAAGTACTCGACAAAGTTCTAAATGTTTTTAAAGCCGACTGGTAAAATGATTGTAGATCATGTTGCGGATATATATATATCCGATGGAATTGGATGATTTTGGTGTGTGTTGCAACTATGGAGTAATTGCGAAAAGAAGCAGAGATCAAAGGTTCAGATGCTAGCAAAGCAGTAAGAGGAGCAGAGTAAGGATGAAGTGTGTCAAGTCAGTTTTCTATGCTTAACCGGAACTGAACTGCAACATTGATAGATGCTAAATATTAGTTCAAATTTATTGTAACTCTTCTTCCTGTAGGCAATGAGCCTTCTTTTGAGCAGTGAGCTCTGGGCAGTGAGCTCGAATGCATGTGCATTCCCCATTGTAATACTTTTAACAGAGTATAATCTTTGTGGGTTAACCCCCACCGTGGTTTTTCCCTTAACCGTGTTTCCACGTCAAAAATCTTGGTGTCAAGTGTATTATTTATGTTTCTGCTCATGTGTTATTGATAAATGCTGAAATGTTTACATTATTGATTTGATTATAAGTTGTAAAGGAAGATTAAAGGTAGAAATTGTTAAATTGTGTTGCAACTGATTCACCCCCCCTCTCAGTTGTCCGGATCTAATTCAACAATTCTTGCTTTATTTAATGCACTAGTCCCATCCTTTCAGAATGCCATGTGTCAGAATTTTCCGCCATTCCGCAAATATTTTTCAGGGCTGTGAATAAAGCTTGGCGGAAAGGCGGAAACATTTAAAATTGTCTTTTACTCTGGACAGGACCCACCACCATTCCCTTTGCAATACTTGGAAACAGTTTTTTACGGGCTGGCGCCTTATTCTGTGATTCCGCGATCATTCAGAGGGTCGTCTTGGTGAAGTATAGTGAAACGACGGAAATATAAAGAAACCCTCTTGCTTCTTGTTCTAGACCCACCATCATGTCGTCCGCAAGAGTCACAAACCAGCTCACACTCCTTCCACAATTCCGCAGGCGCTGATTTTGTCAATATTTTATTGCTGGCCGAATGGCGGAAATAAAACCATACACCGCCACCTGTCAAAAATGAGTTAGTAGGACCAAACCTTGGCATCTAAAAAATAAAGATTTTCAAGGCACGGGCTAGAAAAGGTAATTACTTGGCGAGGGGCCGATCAAACAACGTTTCAAGGGAGACATCAGGAGTGACTTAGAACATAGGTAACGGGAGACAAGCGGTCACTGAAGAAATATAACGATTTTGACCATCACATTATTCTTTGGCATGGAGGTTTAGGGTTTAGTGTTTCCTTGAGTACGCAAAGAACCCTAAGTATGGAAACCCATCAACCTAAAGACATGAGCTTGAGAAAAAACATTAGAACATGTGAAAAATTTAAATATGGTTCCATCAGCCACCACAATATATTCTAACAAAGAAAAATTCTCAAGAAGGCCAACTTTCTACTACTGCATCCGATAAGGCCGCACAAGGTACTCAAACTCTTGATTCACCTCTTGTTGTTTTTGAAACTTCATTTGATTTTATTGAGCACTATAAGAAAACAAAGGTTCAGATTTCCCAAATTGATTATTTAAAAGCAAACCCACATCAATTAGAAAAACTAGTCCAATACGTGAAAGGAGATTCTAAAACCTCTTCCTCTATAGTAATGATGATATACCCCACATGTTTCATGTGAAAATGAGGTTCCCGTTGTTAGTGCTTTGATTCGTGATAAACCTGATCCGCTCTATGTTTCATTGTATATAGCTGGTTGCAAATTAAGCAATTTTATAATAGATTCTGGTGCTTTAGATAATGTAATGCCTGCAAAATTTGCACATGCTCTAGGTCTTTCCTCAAACAAACCGTCTGGTAAAGTTTATTCAATGGAGTCTAAATTGGCCACACTAGTCGGACAACTTAAAGATGCATAGGTTGCCTTGGTCGCTTTCCCCCAAAAGAAGTTGAAACTATTTTGGTCGTTGATATCCCTGCCAGTTACGGCATGTTGATAAGTAGAAGCTTCTGTAAAGAGTTAGGTGGTTAGATTCAATTAGACTAGCCACATGCTTTGATCCCAATCAATGGTAAGGAAGTCTGACTAAATACAGAGCCTAAAGCAAAATATATTATTCTGAAATCAGAAGATCTGAAATCATGTATGAAGAAACAAGGCTCGGAGCATATATGCTCATGCGGGAAGATGAAGTAACCCCTAAAGTTATTTCTCCTGATATGTCTTCAGAATTATGGACCATGGAATTTGATGGAAGTTGTTCATCTTCCGGCTCAGGCGCTGGAATTGTCTTAATTTCACCCATAGGGAAAAGTTCCCTGTTGCTTTTAAGTTAGTTGTCATAGTGCAAATTTGTTTACCAACAAGACAAAAAGCCTACCGAATTAGTAAGGGAAGGAGCTTGTCTAAATTGATAGAAAAGAATGATTTGACTGACCCAATTGAAGAAAACAATAAATTGCCTCTTGTACTGTTTGTTGGATTAACAAATGAATGGTTCTCAAATATTCCCTATTTTCTTACCTATGGTGAATGTCCTGCACACTTAACCCCAAAACAAAAGAGAACAGTTAAGCTGAAAGCAACCAAATATATTATTTGGGGAGCAACCAAATATATTATTTGGGGCGATTCATTGTCTAAAAAGGGTATAGATGGGACTCGCAAGCTTTACCAATACAAACTATTTTATGATCATTTTTCGAACCAATGTTAACTTTTTCATATTCAAAAAAAATTGGAGACTTCTTTTGCCTTATCTTTCAAATAAGGATCATGCCTATCAAAAAGATTTTCTGGAGTTACCAAACCTTTCGGAATAGTATTTCCCTTTAATTGTAGCATCTGTGGCTCTCCAATTTCACTTCCAAGTGATGATCCTTGACTACAAGATTCACTCCCTTCAAATAGAAGATTAACAAACGTACCAACTTTTTCAAGAAAAGATATAATTTGTTGGTCGCTGTCGAAAACTTGCCAATGTTGGTCGTTGTCTAATACATTAGGTCTATAGATCAATTCGATTTTATAGGCATCTTTTTCAAACTCAGGATGTGGAATCAAGAGAGCAACAGAAACAACAAGACAACCTGCTTTAGAATTCTGAATATGAGGAATTGCCTCCATTGAAAAAGCATCAAAGAATTCAATATTGTCCCATACTAGGTTCCCATGATGTTTATGCTTGACATTTTTGACTTGGATTTGATTCCTTACTTGTTTGACAACCAATTTTGCATCACCCAAAACTCTTAAATTTTTTATTCTTCTTTCCTTAGCGGCTTGCAAACCTAGAAGAAGAGCTTCATATTTAGTTGTATTATTAGTATTATCAAATACTAATTTGTAAGCAATGGACAACTTTTCTCCCGTAGGTGAGATGAGAACAATTCTAGCTCCATAATTGGAAGAACTCCCGTCAAATTCCATAATCCATAACTCCGAAGATCTTGGGAGAATCAATTTCAGAAGCTACTTCATCCTCATGCACAAGCATATATGTCCCAAGCCATGTTTCTTCATATAGAATTTCAGACCTTCGATCTTCAGATTTTAGGAATGTATATTTTGCTTTAGGTTTGGAGTTTAGACAAATTTTCTTGCCGTTGACAGGAATTAATGCATGAGACCAATCCATCTGAATTTCACCACATAAATCTTTACAAAAACTTCTACTCAATAACATGCCATAGCTGCCAAGGATCTCAACGACTAAGATGGTGAGTTTCAATTTCTTTTGCGTGTATGCAGCCATGGCAACTTGGACGTCTTTAAGTTGTCCTACTAATGGAACTAGTTTAGACTCCATAGAATACACTTTACCAAAAGGTTTATTTAAGAAAAAACCTAAAGCATGGGCAACCTTTGAAGGCGTGACATTATCAGAGGCACCGGAATCTATGATACAATTGCTAAGCTTACAACCAGTGATATACAAGGAGACATAAAATGGATCAAGCTTATCATTAACCGAGCAACTAACAAAAGGAACATGATTTTGACAAGAGGTAGAAAGGGTATCTTTATCTTGGACATTAACTAGCACTTGATGAAGGAGGCTTAGAATCTCCATTTATATATTGAACTAGTCTATCTAATTGGTGTGGATTTGATTTCAGATAATCAATTTGAGAGATCTATACTTTTGTTTTCTTACAATGTTTAATGAAATCAAATGAATCATTAGAGACAACAAGAGATGAAGCAAGAGGTTGTGTACCTTGAGTGGCTTTATTTGATGGAACCGTAGAAGATTGACCTTCTTGGATATTCTTCTTCATCAGAATATATTTAGGTGAACTCTCCACACCTCTGTGAGCAACATTAGTATTAACTTTTGCTTTTTCTTCATTTTTATGGTGTTGGTTCCTTGTTACCAGAATTTTCTCAAAGACCAAAGTTTTGACATCTATTTTTGACATTTCTTAAATATCTTTAGCTACCAAAAGCCATACTATTTCTTCTTTCCTAATTACTTGAAGCTCATCTTTTACTGCCTTTGTTTTATCCACAATTTGTTCGCATAACTTCATTGATTCTTCAATTCACAAGAGTCCATCCAACATAATTTGTTCCACCCATGCCTCTAAAGCTTTCCTGAATGCTTGATATCTGCTTAATTTCTCCATTGCATCCCTATCGACACCCTATATATTTGTGTCACCTGAAGCTGAGTGTCCATCTAGTTGTTAAATTGAAATGTTCACAATAGTTTTAACATAAGATGTTAACATTCAGACTTGCTCTTCAAGCTGCTCTCTAGTAGCTTTCTCTTTTTTTGTTCTATGTACAAGCTTGGCATTTGGAAATTATGGATATCCCCTTCATGAGTTGATGGGCCAAGATCAACCTTACAAACCTAGTAATCATCTTTTGTAACTTCTTCCTTCTTGCCATCAATAGGTTTGGCTATTTCTACATATTGACTCCCTGAAGAATCAATCACGATCTAGAAGCAATTTGTGCCTTTTTAGACTTACGAGTGGTTCCATGTAGCAGTTTAGACACTATATGGAAATCCGGCTCAACCATTTCTTTACCTCCTTTAACCACTGAGAAGAGGAAGGAACTTTAGAAGGACTAAAACTGGAGGCAACAATAATAGGATGCAAAATCGCCTTTGGGCATGAAGGTTTAGCAATGTCATCTTGATTAGGTGATAGGGAAGGAGACATATGGACAACATTATCTGGATTTGGAGATGGAGGTACTGAAAGAGAAGGCACTTGGGGTGAAGATGGATTTACCTTAAGAGGTGGCACAATGGCTTCATGTACTTCTTTTTGGGTGTTCTTAGTATCTTGGGGTCTCTTTAATGGTAACTTAGTTCTAGTCTTGGAATCATCTTGGGCACATTGACTCTTTTAACTCCACACCTTTGTCAGGTTCTTTATCATCTCCTCCACTAGATGTGTTGACTTTAGTTTCACATATATTAATTTTGGTTGTGGAAGTAGTCTCCCCGATAGATTTTTCCGCCTGTTCTTGCATTTTGGAAGTAGTTCCTTGGGGCCTTGTAGCAATGTCTTCTAAACTTTTGGCATCCAGTCATTTTTGAGATCTTCTCGAGACAAAACGGGATCTCTCTGATATCTTTAACCTCCTTATCACCCCAATTAATAGGTGTAAGGGGTTCAAATTGAATGGTATCCAAGAAAACTTTATCAATCATCTCTGATACATCATCTATACTTTCTTCCACATTCCACCTAATTCATAGTCTCTCATTTGTTGTACTGTTAATCTGGACGAATCCCTCCTTACCTCAAAATCATTTTCACAATCTTCCCAATAATCTTCAAGGTGAGGATGACGAAAATACATGTTTCCCAGATATAGATTATCCTTTGCATAATTCTTATTGTTAAAATGATTGTCATACCTCATGTTGTGAAAATGCATTGTCATATTTACTAGGGATCTTTCTACATTTTGTGCTTCAGCTGCAGATGGACAAGTGTAATAAGACAAGCCTATTGGAAATGGTTATCTCGCCTTTTTCATGTCCCTCCATTTCTTATTCACTAACTCCATTTCTTGACATAGCTCAATAGGAACTAGATGATCACTTGGATATCTAGGTAATATATAGGGATACTGATCAAATCCACCTATTCTTATGTAACAAAAGCTTGGAAACTAAATAAAATAGCTCCCAAATTGTTTAATCAAATTTGCAGCTTCAAGAAAATCTCTGCCCCACATTGGTATCAAGTTCTCTAACCATTAGCATGGTAAATGCATCATTTACCCTCCTGAAATGTTTATTACTATTGTTCAGTTGTAATTGGGGCTAAAAGTCATAAATTTGAGCATTTTCATCATAGACTCCCACTTCTTGCAGTCCATGCCAAGGGTGCATGCTAGCAATGGCATAAAACAAATATGATGTATAAAATTCTTTAGTGCTTTGGAAATTCACCAACTAATTGTGCAGATTATCACTAATTAATTTGCCCCAATCAATATACTGAGATTTCCATCCTATAACAGTAATAAACTGACAGATCCAATATTCAAAAGAACTGGTTTCTTTATCCCCATTTACCTTGTGCAACAAGGTGATGATGTCAGATACATCTTCATTAAAATGTGACCTAAGGAGAACTTTGGGTAACTTGGATTTTCCCTTTCTTGGCTTCTTGAACCATTATTTGGCACTATTGGTTAGATAGATATCTTTTCTCCCAACGAAATAATTTGTTGTTTGTTCCACTCATATTTGCATATTCATCCCTAGGGGGAAGTCTCAACATGGTACTCAGGGATGGCCCGTCCAATTTTGCTATCACCCAATTATTTGCACTTCTTACGTGTCTGCTCTCAAGTTCATAGTGTTTAACACAAGCTAACACTAAATCAATGCATTGTATAGAGGTTGGGAAACCCTCGACATGAGCTAGTCCACTTTGGAAGGTAGCCTCGACCATTTCTAACCTTGGGTTTTGAGACATACAGAGCTAGAATTCCTCCAAGTCGATATGCCCTAATTTACTATCCCCCACATTTGATAAAGAATTTTCTAAAATCAACTCCCTCTGAAAGCTTTAGTAGGCGTATTTCATTTTGGACATATAAACTTATTCGAGTTTGGGAGAGACAAGCAAAATTTTTGATGGGGAATTTGGTCAAGATTAACGGAATTTGCAAAAAAATAGGGTATAAGAGTAACTGAATATCTTAGCTAGGCATAGAATTTGGAGTAATTGACAGAAAAATGGATATGTTTACTTACTTGGAGGTGTGCTTTTGAAGGAGTCAAGGAAGGATATGAAGCAACTTGAGTGACCCACAGTTGCAAGTTTTGGCTCCTTAATCGCTTTGAGAGATGTGTTCATTCAAATGGAAGAGGAACGGCTTTATAATGCCACATTTAACCATTTTTCCTTTTCGTCGGAAGTTCTTCGGTGACTTGGAACAAACTTGCCTCCTTTTTCTCTTCGTTCCTTTCTTTGAGTGTCAGGGGTGTATCAGGAACTAGGAACTTGTCGGAGGTTCCTTAGATTCCCAGAACCTATAAACTCTCCGACATTTTCTTCTTTTTCTCTTTTACCTCCATATGAACACTTGAGATATTCAACATCTATGTGTTCTGAATTACCGGCAGTTCTTTGATAATCATGTGTTATTGAATGTTTCGGAGCTTTAGTGGGTACTGGGAACTAAGCTACATCGTGGAACTTTGTTGGGGGTTCCTTAGGTTCTCGAAACCTATGGAACTCCGAAGCTTTTTTTTCTTTTGAGTGTTGCAACTTTCTTTAACATCAAACCATCTGCTTTTCTCTTTTGCCGATAAGCAAGAACCAATATGCTTTCATCCAAAAAAGTAACTTTCGGTGATTTGGTATGAGCCAAGAAAATAACATACTAGGAACCTTTCGGAGGTTCCATAGATTCCTGAAACCTACGAAACTCCTGAATAATCTTTGAATGCTCCAACTTTATTTAATATAGAACCATATGTTTTCTTTTCTGGAACTTTTGATGATATCGGGAACTAAAGGCTCATTTGTGGAACTTTTCAGTGATTTCTTTAGTTCCCGATAGCATGGAAAGCGCCAGCAAGTTCTTAAAAAGACAAAAAATATAAAATTTCTAACTCCCTAGGAATCTCCGACAAGGGAGTTCCTAGTAGCTTTAAAAGCTTTGACAACTTCCCAATAGGGGTGAAAGTCCCAACAAGGAGATAACAATTAGAAAATTCTCAAAAAAATTCATCAAAGACTTGGAAGACTTGGTAATTTCGAACAAAGGTAGAAGAAAACATGACTTTGACACAAAATGTCGAGAAATAAAGACTTAGGGATTTAATCAAAGACTAGGGTAACAAATACCAATGTTAGCAAAGATGCAAAGATGAGAATTGAGAGAAATTTGGTAAAAAGGCTTGCTTCATAAAGAGTGAAAGCAACATTATATAAAATTATATTAGGTACTATTACAACTACCATACTAAATCGTAGAACAACTACTACAACTACCCAATTTAAGGACCTGCACCTAACTACACTACTTATATACGCTTTATTACATTATTACACTATTATGGAGAAAGTAAGCTTGATGTCGTTAGATTTGAGACTACATAACACACACCCATCAATAGATCTTATCCCTCTTTTCAAGATCATAGTGCTTCACACAAGCCAAAACAAATTCTAAGCATTGTGCTGAAATTAGAAATGAAACTACTTGAACAAGGCCACAATTTGTCAATTTCTTTGCTACTTTGCTTCCTCCTTTCATCTTTTGTTTGAGATCAAATCGTTTTGGGAAAGGTGATACAAGTCAGTTTCCCACACCTTGAGATACTCATGAATGAGGATTGAACTCCAAAGTGAGTGTTGAATATTGCATTTTGTAAATGAAGAATTGTCTTTTCAAGCTTCCTTTTGATGCTTTATGCCACTAATTTAAGGCAAATTTTGCCTTCTTCCACTTGATTTTTTGCAAATTTTGAGAAGAAAATGTCTTTTTATGTTGTTGTTATGACGGTCTTTCTTGAAAAGGTCCCTCCTACAGCTATTTTTTGATGCTCATAGAACTGGCAAAATCACAATTTTGTTATTACAAACGGTGTTATACCTACTGTTGCTGGATGGACTTATGTTGTTTGCTACCAAATTCTGCAAAAATATCAATTTTTGAATTCTTTTTCTGTTGAGATCTGCTGTTAGGCACTCTTGTTGCTACTCTACTTTAAATAAAATTCTGCAAAAAAATTCTCTTCTCAGAATGATGTTTCTGCTCTGTTGTATGAAAGAGGCCTGCTGCTACACTTGTTTTGTGGAAAGTAATATCAAAAACCTTTTCTAAATAATGAATAAAATCCTATTTTTGCAGTTTGGAAAATGGCGCTACCTTTTCTCTAAATAGCTTTTTTTTTGCTTTTCTTTTTAACTTCAATTCAAGCTATAAATAGTTGCTGCAATTTTGAAAGGTCATAACCTTATGAAAGGGCACCATCTTCTCACTGGTTGAGTTGGCCAAAAGTGATTGCCAGTAGTCATAAACAAAAATTTTAAATCCTATATGCTTCTTCACATTGGCATGCCAAAACATTAAAAAGAATTTATAAAAAACTTAGATTGCAATGTCCCCTTTTTCGGAGTGATCACCGGAGGAGACCTAAACGGATGATTTCCACACTTCAAGAATTTTTGGTGGGCAATTTGAGTATGGAATTTGAATTATCATATTTTTCTAATAATTATGATATATTCACTTTGAATAAAATAATTTATCTCCTAGTGGAGCGAACCATCTAGGGATAGTTGTGGAAAATGGTCTTCGAAAGGACAATGTGGTGTAAAGAATGATTTGATCACATTTCATATTTTTTGTTCGCCTTGAAGGAGGATTAAATGTGGAAAATCTTGACGTTTGGATGACGACATGAGAAGGAGGATAATTCATATCCTTAATTTGAATTTGGGAGCAAAAGGTAAAAGAGAATAAAGAAGATTTAAACTTGAATGGGTCGGCTAGGATTGAAGGGCTAAACAAATACAAGCAAGCATCTTTTGGTTAGCCAAGGGCTTAAGAGGGGCGCCCAAGGAAGGTCGGCCTTGGGAGATAAAATGAAATAAAACTACTTTAATTTTGAGCACCCAACTTGTCTAGGGAAGGTCTCATTGAGAAGATAAAATAATAATATTATCCTAGGTTGGCGAGAAAAGGAGTAAAACAAATATATTTAATTACTTTAGAGGGTCGGCCTCTTTGAGGAGAAAAGGATAATAAAATAATATTTTATTATTTGAGCGCCCGTCTTGAATGCTGGTCGGCCCAAATTGGAGGGGCCCAAATTGGAGGGAAAAATAAAAGAAAATGTCAATTCTTGGTTGACTATGGAAAGGGTTTAACAAATGTATAAAAAGGAGTTGCTTGGAAAGCATTCAGGGAGCATATTGCAATTATTATTTTGACTGTTTCGGACTGCACTTTTGAGCAGCTTATTCCAAGGACGAAAACCCTTGAGAATAAAGGGTGAGTTGGACCCAATCTCATCTTGGGAAGACTTCATAACGGAGGTCTACTTGCGCTTCATTGCTATTTGGTGAAGGAGAAGGGCAAAATTCCAAATCAGATTTGCAGATCAGATTTGTAGAAAACATCATTTGGCAAGATTTGTTGCATATTGGCTAGGGTTTCACCCTAGATTTGAGCGCCACTACCTAAAGGAGTGCCTTGCTTTTGAGGGCGATTTTGGTGTTTGATGGGAGTTAGGGTTTGATAACATCTTCAGATTTGTAGCAGCAGCAGATCAGACCTAATTCTCCATTGTTTGTGGAGTGATTTCAGTGCTTATTGTCATCATTGCTTAGGGTTTTTCCCCACATTTTGAGCGCCATCATTTGGAGTTGTTCGGAGGGTTGTTGTGCATCATTGTTGTCATTGGAGCAGCAAACCCTAGCAGACTTATTGCAGACCTCAGCGCATCATTGGAGCAGCATCTTGGTGTGATTGAAAGACTCATTGCATTAGGGTTTCTCGCCCTAAATTTGGCGCCACACATTGGAGGGCGAACTCTATCATTTGGAGGTCACTTTGGCATGTAATTGGTATGTATAAAGTATAAACCCTAGGGTTTATATCAGATTTGTATTTGGGCATGTTTGGTTTGTTTGCCCATGTTTGTTGATGTATTTCAGACTCCATCATTTTCTGATTTATAAACAGCAGACTTCTGATCCAGATTTCTAGTTATATTGGTTGCATTTTGGTGTTGATTCATTGTGTATTTCATTGTGTAATTCAACTATGATATTGGCACATGTGTTAGCATGAATATTATGATGTTTTGGCATGTTTAAATGGCTGTTATGAGTGTTTATATAAGTCTGATATGAAAAATCAGAACTTCAGAAATTAGGGTTTCTGGATCAGATTCAGAAAATCAGAATTAGGGCAAAAATCAGAACCCTACAATCAGAAAAATTAGTCAATATCCTATGTGGGATATTTCATAGACGCCCTTTGAATGAGCATGCTTTTGTCTGTAGATGTGCCTCTGATTTTCTCCATCCATCCATTCTTCACACACCTTTGTTAAGGCTTGTCCTTGAGTTCATAACTTCATATGCACGCCACTACACGTGACAAAATTTCAAAATTAGTCATTCATTTGAGTGCGCAAAAACCAGACGTGCCATTGCTAGGGAAGAATAAGACTACAAAGCCTATTCTTTTATGAGGTGTGCACCTGTTGCGCCATTACATTACAAGAATATTTTTATAATAACACCAACCCTTTGTGAGGACATGCCAACAGCCTTTGGCGCACGCCATTGATCTGGAGGTATCTTTTAAAATTTCTAATTTCTCTTTTATGAGGTGTGTGCCTATTCCTTGGCGAGCACAAATAGTCTGAATCCTCTGTGGATGGGCGCATCCTTCTTTACAAGCACGTATATTCAAAATCATTTTAATGTGATCTTTCTTGAAGCGCACATTAACCCTTCGTATCAGCATGCCTAAGCTTTTTGGCACACACCAATAGACTACAGAAAAATTCTTAGTCTTTTGCTTCTTTGTTGAGGCACGCACCAAAATCACTATTGAACTCCTCTAATTTCTCCACTGTGCTCAAATTTATGATCTTGCGGGATTAGAAAATAAATGACAAATTTCAATTGATAATTTTAAACAAAATACGTGTTTCATATGGGTACAACACTTACCAAAGCTATTACATGCCCTCAAATAGGCTCCTAGATCTTAGTACCCAAGAATTGATGAGATTCTAAAGCTAACAGTTTCAGAAAAAATTTATCAGATCCTTATCTACAAGCTTAAATATAGAGAAAATATAATAATCATCATCAAATATGTTGGTGGCCTCACAATTCCAGGCAACAACACATCTTAAACTTGAGTGGATGGCGTGTTAGAAGAGTAAGTTAAAATAGCAACCACACAAATTTGCAAATAAAGAAAAAAGAATTCTGTAAACTGTAAAAACCATTACATGCCCACAGACAGACACCTAGATCTTGGTAAGTAAGAATTTATGAAATTTTAAAATCAATGGTTTCAGCACAAATTCACTAGATCCAATCTACGAGTGTAATATAATAGGCATTGTCAGATATATTGGTAAACTAACAATAACATGAAAAACACAGAATAAGTTATAAACTGAACTTGAACGGAACCTTTTATAAGGTAGATTTTGGACCACCACATTATCTGAATCACAAAAATTATTTCCCAAAGGTTGGAAATACATTTTCAATCCTGAAAATGTCAAATGAATTAACTAGCACAGAACATCTCCATCCAATGACATTTCTTGCCAAACCAGAGACATATACTAATTTTTCAAAAAAATCAATGTAGGGAAAGGATTTCCTGAACATTCCTCATCCACCTTGACTTCATATTATTTGAGTTTATATAATTATTTTAATCATAAACCAACTCTCCCTTAAACCATCTTCTAACAAACACAACTAAGACCACTAAAAGAGTCTAAACGAATTAATTGGCACAAAACATCTCCATCAATGATGACATTTCTTGCCAAATGCGAGATAAACACTATTTTTCCAAAAAAAATGTAGGGAAAGGATTTCCTAAACATTCCTAATCCACCTTAACTTCATATTATTCTAGTTTATCTAATGATTTTAATCATAAACCAACTCACCCCTAAACCATCTTCTAACCAACACAACAAAGCCAACTAAAAGAGTCTAATAGCTAGATAATTAAAGAAAATTCTTCCGGTTGCTTATAAATTAATATAAAATAAACAGAGAACTTGCACCAAGAAAGAATATCCATAAATCACCAAGTAGGGAAATGTGACTCATGATGAAATCACCGCTTCATTAAGTATGAAAACCAGATCCTTTTCGAATCAATATAGTGGATGGTTGTCCATTGATTCTTTACTAAAAGCACTGGAGGCTCTTGTTCTGTAGTTGAACAATTCCTTTCAATTTCTTTTATCCTATAGGAGGACTGTACCTTAATTGCTACTGTTACATAATAGGGCTACTTAGTATTCTATAGTATCTTACTGATCTATATAGTTTGAGAGCACTCCCTTCAATTCTTTGTAGGAAGCGGTAATTTCATTAAGACAGTTTGTGGTGTCCAGTGACATTCCAATTCTAAATTTTTCTCTTTTGATGTGGTTTTACAAGACTATTCAGCTTCCTAGGTTGATGATATGTTACAAATAGACATTGTGTACTTTGTATATTCAGTTCTTAGTTGTTGCTCAAGCATTCTAGAGGGCTAGTAGTTGAGTTTTCATACTGAATGCTCTAATTTCTTATGACTGTTGTACCAGTAGACGCAAGGGAAGTGTTTAGAGAGACTGTAGATGTTGATTGGATCTATTCTTAATTGTGTTGAAGCTCTGTTATTAATCCTCTGTGGCTTCCTCCTCTTGTACACACCAAAGTACTTTTGAGTGTTTACTCACAATTCAGCTGAGTTTTCGCCCAAAGTGCGTTTCTCCAAGGTACCTTTGATTTGGTGTTGCTCTCTATTAGTCCTATTTCCTAGTCTGTTTGTGCTAATTAGTTTGCAATCATTAATGCTCTCTTAAACTATGATTTAAATCCGTTCTTAATCAACAAGCATGAAGAATCTCCTCCATGTATACTGATCAAATGGTATTAGAGCAAGTTCTTTCCTTTTTGGAAGTGGCTTGTTGTGAGAATTTTGCAAGTTCATGCCCACAACACAATCAAGTGGAAAAGAAGTATTACCTTTACAAAGAGACATCAAATCCCATAGGTAGAGGAGAGAGTTGAGAAGCATGGTGAGGGAAAAAGGATTTGATGTTGACACAAGATTCCTCATGATTGAAGCTGAGATTGCAAGCCTATCTCAATCCAAGGAGGCCCTAAAGTGCTTGATGGAGGCACTTATGGAGAGGTTGAACAAAGGCGATTCCAATGAAGGACAGTCTTCAAAAAGCAAGTCTTGCAAACAAGCCTTTGTTCAAAGAGAAAGCTAAGATTGAGATCCCACTATCCAAAGGTGAGGTGGATGCAAACAAGCTTGATCATTGGTTAGCATAATTTGACGTATGCTTTAGCATGCATTCTATTTCCTTAGAACAAAACATTTCCTTTGCTAGGTTAAGAATGGCAAAGCATACTTTGACTTAGTTTGAGAGTCTTATATTCCATGGCATTAAAATATGCAACCTCCTCTAAGTTCTCGGGAACAATTTTAAAAGTTGATCTGGAAACAATTCTATCCTATTTGTCATAAAGAGGAAAAATGTATGGAATGGCAATTCTTGTAACATACACCCCTAGTATATGTTTGCTCTGAATGTGTTTTGTGTTTTTTCTTATGGGTTTTGGTTTATGTTTTCAATGCATGTTTTTGCATGTATGATTTTTGCAACATTAACATAGAAAATGAAGCAAATATGGAAAACCCAGAAAAACTAGAAGAGATATCAGCAAACTAACAATGACCCAGTTTGTATTTAGCCAAAAGATGAATTATGAGTACATACCCAGATCATAGTTTACAACTTCGTCCGGATGCTGTAGCCGGACCAGCAACCAAGTTACAAGAAAATGCCCACAACTTCGAGGAATGAAGAGATTTTGTAATACAATCAGTAGCAGCAACAAATATGGCTTTGAATGCCAAGATTGGAAGAAGTAGATGCCTCAAATCAATGAAGAACTGCAAGCTGCAAATACCCACGTCCTCTGTTGGAATGTACGACCTGCTTGGGCTTTAGGACAGCAACAAACAACTCAGAATCACTCCCAAATATCTCTGTATTGCATCTGTTATGTCTGTTGAGCATAAATGACCTCAAATGATAGAGAAAACTCCCCAAAGTCACAACCAATCTGCTGCTATGAGGAAGTATGGCCTTCTAGGAGGTACAGCCTGCTGGTAAGGAGTACGGCCTGCATAAATAAAGTCTACCACAGCAATAAATCTTCATGGAAACTCCAAAATCTGCCTTTCAATGTCTTCTATCAGCTGTAATAACAAACTCCTCCGGATATACACATTTCTTGCTCAAATCAAATCCAAAACATATCTCCTGAATGCACAAATGAATCCTCTGAATGAAGACTCCAATAACCTCTCCTAATATGATCTTCCACGCACGAGGAAAGGGATCAATGAAGGGATTTTCGTCCCAACACTGTCACAATCAAACCCTGGAGCCAAGCTCAAAATGCCAAAGCACAAAAAACGCACAAGTGAGCAAAATCCAATATTCTCGCATAGTGAAAAATGAGAGCACTTTTCCCTTTTTGTTTCCCTCTTTCCTCAACGCACAAGATGAGGGAATTTATATTAATTTTTAATTCATAAAGTAACCCCTTGTCTCACCATGAGGGGCGTCCATCCCTAGGAGTGTCACTTTTAAGTTATAACTTGAATTCATAAAGTGACATTATAACATAACTTAAAGTTATATTTATTATTATAAAGTCATATGTTAAATCTTTAATTTAACTTAGATTGTATCCATTAGTACTCTAGACATCTCGAAACCATGAGTTATGTGCCAAGTACCATCCACGACTACCCTGCTAAGAATAGTAATTGCTCAGTTCATGACTTACTATAAATAGTAAGTCCCTGGAATGACTTCCAAAACACCTCCATTAGCCTACGGAAGTCGAATTATAGGCTAACCCCCTAGTCCACTAGTGCAATGAGCTAGATGGGGGACATTACAATTCTTAAAACAAAAAGAAGGTCAAAGTGCACAAGAATATGCTAGTGAAGTTCATAGAAGGTTGTACAAATGGAAAAAGATGTACAAAATGAAGAAGTCTTGATGAAATAAATAGGAAGTCTTCACAGATCTGTTTTGCTTTCCAAACCGGTGGACATAGATGAAGCATGTGTGGTACACATTATCTCAAGGTAGATATTCCTTCGTCCTCTCCTAAGGGTAGGGGAGCCAAAGCCAAGGACAAGGCAAATTCCACTAGTACCAAGAAGAAATCTGCACTTCATTGTGAAAATTGACCTAAGGATGGTCAAGAGTCCTCTTGTTGGAAGTTGCATCCAGAAAAGAACACTCACAAGCAAGATAAGAAGGATAGAAAGAACTCCAATAATTCTGTTGAAAAGGGTAAAAACCTAAGGTAATTGACTGCACTTCGAAAGGGGATTATAGACTTTATTGCATTACTAGAAAAGTTGGTTTGTTAGCCAAAAAAGCATTATTTAACAGCAAGGTGCATATTACTGGAGTTGAGGTTGATGCAATTTTTTATTTGTGTTCTCAAACTAACTTAGTTTCTAAGATTTGGTGGAAAAACTAGGGCTTAAAACTGTTCAACATCCCAAGCCTAATAACATTGAGTTAGTCAAAAAAGGTGTTGGTGTGCTAGTTAGTAAGCAATGCAAGTTGAGATTCTCAGTTGGAACTAACTTTGCTGATGAAACAGTGTTTGATGTTGCTCCTCTAGACATGTGGCAATCCATACATGTATGACAAAATAGCAATGCTCTATAGGAGGGATAATAAATACCACCTCATCAAAGGTGGAAAATCTTTCATGGGAAGATGAGTGGCAACAAAAGAATTCTTCCTTTAGAGAGAACCAATGTTAAGCAAGTGCCTCCATTTTCAAGCAATGCACTTTCTTATTACATGAACAATTGGAGACGGAGGCGTACTGAATTTTGGCTTGCATTCATATTGTTGTTAACACAAGATAGCATATGTCATCACTTGAGGGGTTCTTCCTCCCTCATCCATTTAGTTCTTAAATTTTTGGGAACCAAGAACGTCTGTATTGGGGAGGCGTGATCCAAAAAGGATCCAGTTTTCTGACTACATGACATGACTTGAGTCAGTGGACAACTTCTTGGATATTGGAGAATGTTCAGGGTGGTACGGGGCATCCATGTGCAGACTTCAATGTACAAGAAAACCCTAAAAACTGAGTATTTTGTTGATTGTAGCAAGATGGCTGTTTTTTTTCTGTGGTTTTACAAGACTTTTTAGCTTCCTGGATTGTTGCTCAAGCTTTCTAGAGGGCTGGTAGTTTTCATACTAAATACTTTGTTTTCTTATGACAGAGGAAGAGTTTTGAGACTATGGAGGTTGTTTGGAGCTATTCTCAGTTATGTTAAAGTTTTCATATTAAAACTGTGGCTTTCTCACATTTCAACTGGAGTTTTCACCCAAAGTGGGTTTCTCCAAGGTAAACTTGTCTCTTTGATTGTTTCTCTTTTAGTTCTATTTCTTTGTTTATTTGTGCTAATTAGTTTGCAATCGTTAATGCTCTCTTAAACCAAGATTTAAATCCATTGTTAATGCACAAGCATGAGGAATATCCTCCCTGTTTACAGATCATGTATAGTTCAAAAGATATAAACAAGCCACCCGAAGAATGGTCTGGACTTACAGAAGTAAATGGAGTTCTTGGACATAGCATTAGTTCCCAATAAAGCAAGGTTTGCAGATTTCCTGGAGATACTAAAAACTGGAAGTACAGGCCAGGTTGGGAGATCTAAATGTGTGCTGGATAGTGCAGTTGTCACCCTCAGTTGGCCCAGTGCCAGTCTGGGCTAAACTCAAAGCAATACAGGTGACACATTGCCTGATTATATCTGTTGTGGTATGTCAATGACTTTGGGCATGTGATGCCCCATTAGATGAGATGGATTGGAAATATTAAATAATTAATTTGGTCGGTTTAGAATGCCCCACAATACCTAAAGACTGATTTCACAAAGCAATGACTAGGGGATTCTAGGTGAAATTGACTAATAATCAACCTCTCTGAAATTTGTAAAGTGTCCAATGATTATGCCAACTGTACAATGGAACAAAATGTCCAGTAATTACACCAACTGTGTAATGTCCCTTTTTAGGATATTCCTGATTTCTTTACCTGCATACAATAATAACTATGAGAAAAGGACATTAGAAATATTTAAGATCAATAAATTAAGATAATATTCAGTTCATAGCATCATTCATATTAAATTCATCTATCATAGCATAATTAATAATGAGATCAATACTTCATAACATAAATAATGAGATCAAATCATCACAGCATAGTCAATATTTGGTTCAACCATCATAACACAATTCCTCAAGCCAATACCATAGTGAATTCCTTAGGAACTCTTGCAACTAGCAATATTGAAAGGGGGCAGTCCACCTAACAATATTGCCGAGAGCACGAAAGGGGTCAGTCCACCTAACAGCTCCTAGTCCACCTTGGAGGCTGGTCGTCGTCCTTAATCAAGCCCAACGAGTATGAAAGGGGTCAGTCCACTTAACAACTCTGGTCAGCCAAAGAGCTTGATATTGTCGAGAGCATGAAAAGGGTCAGTCCACTAACAGCTCCTAATGCACCTCTTGGCCTAACTTGATAAGAGCATGAGAAGGGTCAATCCACCGCTCATCTCCCTGAATTCAAAAGGGATTGCTTAGGAATCTGTTAGATGATTAATATAAAGTACCTCTTGACGGATTCCAATCTGCTGTCATAAATATTGTCTCTGCTGTTATCAACTATATATATATATATATATATATATATATCACTGCTGTTATATTCCTGCAGATTTAACTCTGCTAAAGATATATATTTTTTTCTGATTACTTCATGTCTTCAATGGTCTTCGGATCTTTGTTTTATTCGCTTCATAGCAAGGAATCACACCTTTTTATCACAACCGTTGCCTTTTGACAACGACCGCTGCCCTTTGGATTAATATTAGTTAATGTTTCTTTTTTTTTTTCCTAGTGTATGTCTTCTAGTGCCTTTTGTCCTCTAGTGTTGGCTTTGTCTTTTCCTGGCCAGCGGTGGGTTTTATTTTATTTTATTTTATTTTATATATATTTTATTTTATTTTTGTTTGTTTGTTCTTTGTCTAACAAGTCGGGGCTGTTGAACACCCAGAATACTGAGGGGGGGTGAATCAATATTCTATTAAACCTTTTACTTATTAAACCATTACTCCATTTAACACATATAATAGTAAAGCAAATAAAACACAGAAGAAGCAACCACAAAGCATCACACATAAACACCGGGATTTTTATGTGGAAAACCCAAAACTAGGAAAAACCACGGTGAGTGTTAGCTCACAATAATTATGTAATATCAATACCGAATTACAAGAAGGCTCAATGCCTTAGGGCTCACTGCCCAAAGAGGACTTACTGTCCAAAGGTGGCTCATTGCCTAGAGAAAGAAGGAAAGAAGAATGGCTCACCACCAAGTTGAACTGCTCTGATTGCATCTACACATGCATGGTTACAACTCCAATGAAGCACAGAAATACTGCCTCAAAACTCTTCATCTCTGACTGCTCTGTTTCACTACCCTGTTCTTACATGAGAATAAGATCTCTTCTTCTGCACTTGTCACCCTTACAAAATCACCATACTTCGTATGTCGCACATACACATTCATATTCGCAACAACACTTCTCACAAACACCGAATTTGATCTCATATATATCCGCAACACTTAGATTTTTCACATTAGGTCAGCCTACCTAGATGAAGCGTATAGTTAATAAACTTGTAGCTTGTCGGCCAAATCAACTCACCAAAATACATAGCGGACCCAAATAACATTTGAAGCACCTTCTCATATGTCGGCTCCAACTATAAAACCACTTAGGATAAAGTTCTAATCAATAGAACTTACCGCACACAAATCAAACTATCATGTCGGCCTCAAACACAGACTACTACTGACTCAGTCTAACTGTCATATCACAACTTTCACTGCGGACCACAACACTTGCTCAAAACCATATCAAAGACTCCTTAGACATCACAGATCATACCTCCAGAACCGCAGAACATAATATTATCATGCAGCAAAATGTAGATTGTTGGAACACAGACTCTGTCACAGCCAGTCATTGTCAAACCATGTAGCGATACTCAATGGCTCATAATTGCCTTTCCGATAGACCTCAGATTCTGCAACTCTGGATTTAGACACTTGCTTTAATTTGCACTATATTCTGTTTTGCCGGTCTTAGGCCATTTGAAGATATACTTCCGGAACTGATCAAAAGCTGAACCTTTGGATATAAGATCTGAGAGTTAGGAACATCATACCAGAACCGCAATACCTGGTCTTCAACTACGGACCAATGCCAACCCAAACACTATCTCTCTATCGCTGTCTCTGTACACTGCCAACACTTAGCCAAGATTAAGTCTTCTTCACTGGACCAAAATCTCTCTTTCAACCTTGTTCCTTTTCTTGTTGCCATCAATGACAACACCATCAAACATCAAGCTTAGCCAAATTGCCAACAAGGGCATGACAAACTGCATAACTCATATCAACTATAATCATAACTTCAAGTCCACATAAAAGTATAAAAAATAATTTTAGTAAATTATTTATGAAAATTTCTAATTGGCAAATCTGTCATCACATTTGGCTCACTATTGTTAATTGTTGATATCATCACCCTTCCAATTGGTTTTTGTCTATAGATCCACAATGACACATTTCTAGCTGTCAACACTACTCTCTAATACTTAACCATACTGCATTAACTAAGATCTCCATTACAAACCCACAAATGTCCAAATGGATGCCAGTACAATTTGACTAAACAAAACTTGGTTCACTCTTGTTCAATTAACTAAGAACTCCATTACAAGCCCATAAATGTCCAGATGGTTTCTACATGCCAATGCCAATAGAAATTGATTAAGCAAAACTTGGTTCACTTTTGTTCAATAAACCTTTGAGAACAAGATCCTACAATTTGATATGAGAAACTTGAATATGCCCAAATCAATAGAATGATCAAAATCTAACACTCAAAGAGCTATGTGCACTTTGAATCTCTCAGCTAATTCTACAGTAACATACATACTGAAAAACGAAGAGAATAGGAAACAGTGTCAAAATTCGGGGAGAACTTCTAGATGTAGAAGCACAGAATTGATTAATCTCAAATTTGGTGCACCAGATGATGCATAATGCATTGACTTGTCTGAGAAAATGATTTCAAAAAGGTGTCTCCAGAAGCAATGGAGATAAATAGAGAATGCCATGTTAAGCATTATTTTCTAGAACTAAACAAGATTGAGTAGCCACAGGAGCTATGATAGACGGAGACTAGAACAATTCAAATAATCATCCAATCAAAGATCTTAAGGCTAGGAATAAAATATTAGCACAAATAAAACATGTAAAAATTGTTACTGTTAAATGTAAGCACCAAGAACTATAAAATGTAAACAGAAAAATATTTCCCAAAGAACATCATCAATTATCACCGTAAATATTTCCTCACTTAAACAAAAACAGTCACAACTTACAAGTTCTTTACTTCTTTTTTAATTAGTAAAAGTAAAAACAGAAAATTTATTTATTGGCAATATATCTGATAGAAAATTTTAAAAATACTATGATGCACCAAGAAACAGATATAATCATATACCAGTATTCAACACAAACAACTAGGGTCATTGGAAAGCAAAAACCTAAATATCCATGATATATAAATGAATTAGATCGTAACATTCCAATCATAGACAGTTCCAGGCAAATGTACTCTGCCACCCTTTCCAATTAATATCTATCAAATGCTTTCTTGAATGCTTTTTGTTCTCTACATTGTTATGAAACATCTAGGATTGTCATAATCGAAGGTCATTCTTAACACAGATTGGGAGGAGACATACACTTTAAAGGTTGACTTTTTAACAACTGCTGTTAATACGACAACTGAATACATATATATATATATATATATTAGGATTAGGATTGTCATAATCGAAGATCATTCTTAACACAGATTGGGAGGAGACATACACTTTAAAGGTTGACTTTTAACATCTGCTGTTAATACGACTACTGAATATATATATATATATGAGAAAATAAACTCAATCCAAAAAAATAAATAAAACAAAGAAAACTTACTCTTCTCTAAGGCCAGACCATTGTTCTTTAATATTTCAGCAACTGTGACAACTGTAGCAATAGCTGTAGCAAAAATAAGCAAAATCAGTATTTTTTTACTTTTAAGCTCTGTAATTACAAATGAAATGCAATTTTGAAACACGTGAGAACAATAAGGACATGCAAAATATGATTTCTAATGAGGCTTCAATATGATAAATTTAAACCACAAGGAGGAAACATATCTAGAGATGCGTTTCACATTTCACAATTCCCATAACCAAAGTACAAGAAACTCAAGCAAACATGTAACTGTAGCAAGAAGATAAGCAGCCTAAAAAAGTAGAAATATAAAAAAAAAAAGGAAAGGAAATTGCAAACTAAAAGAGTCTTTGACTAATGAAAAAAAATTCAGGAGTATAACATGGAATTTATGAATTTCTTCACAAATTAAAAACCCCCATCAGAAGATCAAATACATGAGCTTTTATCAAAAATTGCACGCTTGCCACCTGGGATCAAATGTGCAAGTATTTTAGTGTTTAATAAGGATAGCTAGTATTACAGAAGAAACATTCAAATATTCTGTACACTTAAATCTATACTACCGTTTCATTAATATTTAAAATAAATATCTGAATAATCTGATTACATAAATAACATAATCACAATACACTTTCATGAATATTTACAATCATTAACATAATTTTAAACTTTGTGTTCACAATAAAAAGTACTGTAACTTGCCTAAAAAATTGTAAGCTTATGTTATAGCATGTTACAGCTGAAAGGCATTAAGGTTAATTGAAATAATCTAGTTACCTTTCTGCAAGCAATGGCAACAAAGGCTATGTTTCCATGGAAACATAGGTGATGTATTGTAATGCATAGGTGATTAAAACAGACATTGAAAGTTACATAAATCATGATGTTCAAAGTTATAGACTCATTCATTCCAAATAGGTGAAAGGACTTTTCATTTTTTATGTTATCAATAACAAGAGAAGCTATAATTACCTAATCTTACATCACAACAAACATTTCTAAGCTATTAAGTGAATCACTAATTTGAGAAAAATTAAGTCACTTTGAATAATCTGGAAAGAAATACCTTACATGTACTTGAATTTGATTACTATGATAATATAAATCTCTGTCATTAACATCAAAGATACGAAGTACATGATAGTGAATTTACATTAAAACTGATCCAATTTGCATTGCACTTACCCACTTAGGAGGATTTTGGCCTCATTTTGATAAGATGAAGGAACAGCTCTCCCATTTTCTACTCGGAGTAGCCCTTTGCTTTGCATGGAAGTTGTTTCTTCGGCCTAACCTACCGATGTTACTCCTATCCTCTCCTTGCATTCCTCTCTCTACAAGGGCACCATGCCTTCTTGCAACTCATGCACAAGGTCCCAATTCTTCTAGCGTAGGCAACACGAAATTATTTTTTTTCATCGATGGCAGTTGTTCTACTGCAGGTTCAGGTGCTGGGGTGGTTCTGATCTCTCCCAATAATTGTAAGTTTCCTTTCACTTACAAGTTGGAGTTTGACAATACCAATAATACTGCAGAGTATGAGGCTTTGCTGTTGGGACTGGCACTGGCTAACGAAAAGGGTTTTAAGCAGCTAAGAGCCAGAGGTGATGTTAAACTGATTGTGAAGCAAGTAAGGAAGTTATATACAGTGAAAAATGGAAGGTTAAGGCATTACTGAAATAGAGTATGGGACTGCACAAAAGACTTTGATGCTCTCTCAATAGAAGTTGTGCCTAGGGACCAGAACACTTGAGCCGATTCATTGGCTGTGTCCGCATCTCTCTTACTACCTCACCCAGATTTCAAAGATAAACCTTACAGGGTGGAGATAGTCTACAGGCCCAGCATACCTGATAACGTCACTCATTGGCAGGTATTTAATAATGACCAACAAATAATTTCCTTCCTCGAAAAAGCTGAGTCTTTTGCTAATGTGTTTTTCAAAGGGAGTTGTGATGAAAGCAATGATATTCTGGAAGGTGAGGTGATGCAGGGGCATCTGTTTAATTCATTCATATTTGTTGATTTTTGCATAGTGTTTTATGTCGTAGGTGGGTAAAGGTAGCTCCTGTCGCCTAAGGAAGGGAGCTTAATAGTTCGATATGTTTGCCTTCGACAAAAGGAAATGAATAGTTATAGATTAGTGAGTAGTTAAAAGGGTCAATTACGTTTAGCGGCAGTCTCAACTCCAGTTATGAACAGTAGCAAAGAATCCTCCTATTGCCAAGTGTCAGAAACTGTGGTTCGATATTTCCTTAACCGTTGGGACTGTTTCAAAGGGAAAGATGAATGGTCGAGTGATAGAGAACGTGGTATGAAACACTCTACAACAGTAGCTTCACAGAAGGCAAACCGACGGTTGCAAATAGAAGGAGAATAAACAGTTAAAGGCAAGTGGCTATCGAAAGGTGGAAAGAGTCCAGCGGTTATGAAGAACAGGCCGATAATAGTAATGGCGGATAAGCATGATTGGCGCGGTCTGAGTATAAGACCATCGTTGGTAAAAAGAATAAGGGGGGAAGGCCGATAGGCAGAGGCCCAAAAAAAGAAAGAGGCTGAATACACCCAAGAAGAGAGGAGGCCGAACATTTTAGAGGACTATGTAATAAATAGAAGGCCAGTGATAGAACATGCAAGAGGCTGATATGTAGAGGCTGTATAGAAGAAATAGAGCAGACCGTGAAGTAAAGGAGAAAGAGAGGTCGATCAAAGAAGGCCGAATGGAAAAGAGGAGGCCAAATGTTTACAGGCACAGAAGACTGCTGGATCATGTGATAACAACATTATAAGTGGAGCCTAGAATTTGAGTGGACTATGATAAGAGAGTCGACGGATTCAGGAAGTCGCAGAGGGCAATAAGATGACAGAAGGTAAATTGTATAGAAGAACCGAGAGATCACAGGTTCAACGGGTGTGTAGTTGCATAATCTGTAGCATTGTGAGCAAGAGGCTCTGTTTGTATTTTGTAACCGAAGCTGGGTTGTCTATTGTTAAATAAAGAGTAATGTTTTGCATTTCTGATTCTTGCCATTACATTAGTTTCAATTAGGTTACTATCACTGTTGTTGTTGAAAAATTGTATCAAACTTTAAGCTCCTGTCGCATATCTGATTGTGTATGATCTGCCTTATGTGTAATCTTTATTGTTCCTGCCCGGTTCCTATCACCTTTGTGACAGGAGGCCTATAGAAGTCAGTTGAATGAGGTGAGACAAGGTATTCCGTTAATAGTTTGAAAAGGGAATTAGAGCATGTCTCGGGAAACATGCTTTCAGATTGGTATCAGAGCACAGGTTGGTCTTGAGTGCTGAGTAGATCGCCGAAGTGAGGCAACTTAGCCAAGACTTGCCATAGCAAAGTTTTGTTGCAGATTGACAGATGGTGGAGAACTTGGTCACCAAAAGATTGGGCAAAGTGAAAAAGAAAGAAGCCCTAGGTGAGGTGTCGAGAAGGTGAAAGAAGAAAGAAGGATGCAAAAACAAATGGGAAAGGAAAGTCTCCAGAAGAGACACAAGAGAAAAGAAAACATGAAGAAGCAAAATGCAGATTTTGAAAGAGAGTTGGCAGAGTTGAAAAGAGACTTAAAAGAGTATATGATTGCCATGCAGCAAAGATATGAAGAAGAAAGCCAGGAATACTTTTGGGTATCGCCTATGGAAAAGAAAGTAAGGTGGCCTGTGAAATTGATAATAGAGAAAAGAAAAAGGCAGAAGATAAATGCCTTAGGAAGAGTAGATAAGAATGGAAAGAGTACCCACAGAAGATGGGACAGCATAGAGTTGCCATTTGAGCCACGTAAACCAGAAGAGATCGAGAGCGTTCTCTTTGAAGAGAACATGAAAAGAGAAAGAGGGAAGGAAGAGGAAAAAGTGCAGCAAGCAGCACTTGAGGAAAAGAGAAATGAAGAAGGAAGAATGTCCATGAAGAGGGCACTAATGGAGACATTGTGGTCTCTTATTTTGTTTGCTAAAATTATGTTTGTAGATTTGTATGCAGGTATGAAAAATGCAATGAGGAAGGTCAAGAATGAGGCCTTGAAGGTGATGAAAAATGGGGCAAGAATAGCTCCCAAAGAAAGAATTGAAGATGTGAACGAGAAAAGGTTGGTTGTAGCAATGTGTCTAGAAGAGTTTGCAGCAGTGGTACAATATAGAGTACCTAAGAATGGAGGGGAGGTTGATGCTGAAGAGTTCCAATTTGATGATGATGATGAGAGGGCAGCTCCTGAATTTCTTGATGCCTTGCAAGATGTTGCAGAAGCTGAGCAAGATGCTTATGGCGAAGAAAAGTTGATGAGCCAAGAAGCTAAAGGTGGAAGCCAATCAAGAGCAGGATATTGCACAAACAAATGGAGGTAAAAATGTTGTTTTTGGTCATGAATGTAGAGATAAGAATATGGATAGACAAGTTGATAATGAGAGGAAGAAATTGGAAAATGTAAATGTGATTAAGGATCATGGGTATATAGTGCCATGTTGGCAAAGGAAACAAGTTGTTATGGGGCAGCAGTTAACATGTAAAGAAGTAAATGTTCTTAATTGTGTTTATGCTAACAAGCAAGTACCAAGAATGAGAGTTGTGCAGAGGAATAAGTAGCAACCTGATGTGAGGTTAAATTGGCCAGCAAAGAGGCCTAAGGAGGATGAGTTGAGGCTGAAAACTGAGCAAGGAAAGAGAAGCACAAGTGCAACGATGAAAAGAGATCAGCCCAAGGTTGTGGCAAGCAAAGTATGGAGAGAAAAGAGTGTGGTAGCAGAAAAAGAAAAGGATGCTGCAATAAATAATGCTAATAAAAGAGTGGAAGGTGAAAAAGAGGATGTTGGTAAAGGGCATACGAAGGAACCTGATGCAGTATATGGGCAGCAGTTAGAAAATGCCCCGTGTGATGTGAAAGGTAAACAAGTTGAGTTCAATGATGCTTTTGATTTGTTAAAAGAAAAGATAGAGAAGATTTAAATAAGGTGTCAAATTGTGATGAAGATGGTTATGAGGCTTTGAATGAAATTTATAAAAATGAGGAAGACATGTGGAGGATTGTGGATGACAAGGAGATGAGGAGAAATAAATATCAGAAGAAGCAAGAAGATAAACAAAGGCAGATTGGAAGGTATGTGGGAAGAATTGTACATCAAAAGAGGACAGCAATAACATATATTGCAAAACATGAAAGTGCAGATTTGGAGATGGGAGCAGCAGTGGTCCAAGAAGGGGAAGTGGTGCAGGAGCACCTAGAGACTCATGAAGTTTCTTGTTTTGGTTTTATGTTGTCTCATGTGTTTGATGATATAATAAGGTCCATTGGACCATTTCATATGATTTCATGATGCATGGTCTTGGCATCAATGGTGTAAGTAAACAAGTTTGATTAATGGCCTTCATAGGTGTAGAACTAGATGGAGTCTTGAGTTTTTGTAGCCAATCATGGCATATAGGAAGTATATTAAGGAGTTTGAATACCTTGTCAAAGGTTCATCAATCTTGTAAAAGGAGTTTGAACATCTTGTAAAAGGCTCATCAACCTTGTAAAGACAATACAGTTGCAGATAGAGACAAATGCGGCAGTTTGGTGGTTGCAGGGCAGTTTGTAGCCTCCCACCGTCCTCAAACTGCCTCCCATTCAGTTGTCAAGGTCGAGCATATGTTCAAAAAGACCTTGATCATGTTCATTGTGATGTGAATGAAGTTTTGGAGAAGAATAAACAAAAAGAATTCAGTTTTCTGCCCATTTTCTGTGTTTATTCGCTGTTCCTACCCGTACCCTGTTCCTGTATGGAGTATTTGCAGACTCTCATGATGTTGGCATGATAGCAGGGTGAGTGTAGATTGTTTTGCATCTTATTTGAGGTCTTGAAACATTTCTATAGCAAAGATCTCTGCATTTTTCTGAGAACAGGTTGTTAAACCCTATTCTAGGGTTTTGACAGAAATCGAGTATTTGCACCCCATTCCATTGACTTGAATCCCTCTAGATCAGTGGAATGGATTTGTTTATGCTTGCTTTTGCATGTTGTGAGAAGTTTCAGGGCAGAGAGTTAGGTTTGATGGAGACTGTTTGAAGAAACCTAACAAGACCCATGTGTTAGGTGTCACCAAAGGGAACAACATAGTAGAATTTTGCTACAGTCGACTGTGGAGTCAAACAAACCCTGAAATCTGTAGTTTTGCCATATATGTGAAGTATCCAAGTGGTTTAGAAAGTTCTATGAATCCATTGAAGAGTAGTTGCTTTGTATTTTAGGGTTAATTGGGGCTCTCTCTAGTAGGTCTGTCATGAAGAAAGTGCCACATGTCCTTAAACAAACCATAGTAAGTTTTTGATATTTTGTCAATGCCTGAAAAGGGTATCTGGAACCATGCCTATCTGCCTTTGAAAGTGCCTAGGTTGGGAGAAATCATCTGACAGACCCTAAAATAGGGCTACAAGGAGTAGGGTCAGTTTATGAAGGAAGTGTCATGTATACAGTCATGAGACCCCATTGGATAGTTTGGACAGGTTCTGCTAAGTGTCAAAAAGCCCTCTATATGTCTATCTCCAAGGGATTGAGTGCTTGATGTCAAATCCCATATGAGTCATAAGTATAGGCCTATCAAACTCCTTGAAAACTGCCTTGTCTTCCCTTGTCCTCTACATCAGGAAGACCAACAAAAGAAGTAAAGCAATACAGAGACAAAATCAAAAGAAGGGGCAGCAACAGAGAACAATGAAGAAGATTTGTGAAGACAATTTGTAGACATTGAGCAAGAGTGGAATAAAAAGATTGAAGATTTGAAGATGATTATGATGAGTCATGAAATATTTGCTTATTTTTGCATAGTGTTTATGTCGTAGGTGGGTAAAGGTAGCTCCTATCGCCTCAAGGAAGGGAGCTTAATAATTCGATATATTTGCCTTCGGCAAAAGGAAATGAATAGTTATAGATTAGTGAGTAGTTAAAAGGGTCAGTTACGTTTAGCGGCAGTCTCAACTTCAATTATGAACTGTAGCAAAGAATCCTCCTGTCGCCAAGTGTCAGAAACTGTGGTTCGATATTTCCTTAACAATTGGGACAGTTTCAAAGGGAAAGATGAATGGTCGAGTGATAGAGAACATGGTATGAAACACTCTGCAACAGTAGCTTCACAGAAGGTAGACCGACGGTTGCAAATAGAAGGAGAATAAACAATTAAAGGCAAGTGACTATCGAAAGGTGGAAAGAGGCCAGTGGTTATGAAGAACAGGCCGATAATAGCAATGGCGGATAAGCATGATTAGCGCGGTCTGAGTATAAGACCATCATTGGTAGAAAGAATAAGGGGGGGAGGCCGACAGGCAGAGGCCCAAAAAAAAAAAGAAAGAGGCCAAATACACCCAAGAAGAGAGGAGGCCGAACATTGCAAAGGACTGTGTAATAAATAGAAGGCCAGCGATAGAACATGAAAGAGGCCGATATGTAGAGGCCGCACAGAAGAAATAGAGCAGACCATGAAGTAAAGGAGAAAGAGAGAGATCGATCAAAGAAGGCCGAATGGAAAAGAGGAGGCCAAATGTTGACAGGCGCAGAAGACTGTCGGATCGTGTGATAACATTATAAGTGGAGCATAGAGTTTGAGTGGACTATGATAAGAGAGTCGATTGGTTCAAGAAGTCGCAGAGGGCAATAAGATGACAGAAGGTAAATTGTATAGAAGAACCGAGAGAAGATCAAAGTTATAAGGTGTAGGCTCAACGGGTATGTAGTTGCATAATCTATAGCATTGTGAGCAAGAGGCTCTATTTGTATTTTGTAACTGAAGCTGGGTTGTCTGTAGTTAAATAAAGAGTAATGTTTTGCATTTCTGATTCTTGCCATTACATTAGTTTCAGTTAGGTTACTGTCACTGTTGTTGTTGAAAAATTGTATTGAACTTTAAGTTCCTGTCGCATATCTGATTGTTTATGATCTGCCTTATAATGTGTAATCTTTATTGTCCCTACCTGGTTCCTATCACCTTTGGGACAGGAGGCCTGTAGAAGTCAGTTGAATGAGGTGAGACCAGGTATTCCGTTAATAGTTTGAAAAGGGAATTAGAGCGAGTCTCGGGAAGCGTGCTATCATGAGGTAAGGTCTCATAACGGCCAGAAGTCAGAAGTTATTCAGTTGAAAGGAAACAAAATCCCCAAGGGTCTGGTCTCACTAGAAGACCTTTTTAATCGACATGATCAGTACCTGAAGCAGAAAAGTAAAGTCTCAATCAAATCATCAATTGATTATGATCAAGTGAATATTGGCACAGAGGAAGACCCAAAAGTGGTCTGTATTGGGAAGTGTTGCTCTCTAAAAGAGAGCGTTTAATTTTTTTGATTATTCGATATAGAGATGTTTTCGCTTGGTGCTATGCAGACTTGAAGAAATTCAAAAATGGGAGAATGCAGCACCACATTCCATTGAAGCCCGGTACTTTGCCCTGAACTTACAACCCTAAGGTATCTGAGGCTATTTTTAGTGAGATAGATAAGATGCTGAAGGCAAAAATTATTTACCCCATTCACCACTCTACATGGGTGGCGAACATTGTTCCTGTAAGAAAGAAAAATGGGGAAATAAGGATTTGGGTTGATTTTCAAAATCTGAACCAAGCCTCCCTAAAAGATAACTATCCTTTACCTGTTATGGATCACATATTGCAAACAGTATCTAGTTCGGAGATGTGCTTGATGGATTTTCAGGATAAAACCAGATTGAAGTAGCCCCAAAGGATCAACACAAAACAACATTCACTACCCCTTTGGCCTTATCAATGCAGGGGCCACTTTCCAAAGGGCAATGGATTTAACATTTAGTGATTTGAAAAATAAAATCATTGTCATTTACCTAGATGATCTCACAGTCTTCTCTAAGAAGAGAGTTGATCATTTACATGATCTGGAGGTAGTGTTACAGTGTTGTAGAGAACATGGTATTTCTTTAAATCCTAATAAGTCAATCTTCGTTGTGGCTGAAGGGAAACTATTGGGCCATATCATCTCCAGGGATGGAATAAAGATTGATCTTGAAAGGGTCAGAGCAATTCAGCAGTTGAGTTTGCCCGTGACCAAGAGCAATACAAGATCTTTCTTCGATCAAGTAAATTTTCTAAGGAGGTTTGTTCCTGATTTTGCTAAGTTGACTAGGCATATTGCTGAGATGATAAAAAACCATCATACTTTCAAGTGGAGTGATGAGGGTAAACAAGCCTTTGGGGGGATTAAGACAACTATTGCCAATGCACCTACATTAGTGCATCCTAATTTTGAAAAGGATTTTATCATCTATTGCTATGCATCAGAGCACACCCTGTCAGCTATTTTGCTACAAAAGAATGAACATGAGTGTGCCACTGAAGAATGAGTGTGCCGTTGAAGAAACATGAATTGAAATATTCTGCATTGGAGAAACATGCATACGCAATAGTGAAAGCTTTAAAAAGCTTCAAATTTTACATTTTGCATTCACATGCAGTCGTCTATGTCCCGGAGTCTGTTGTTAAGAGTATCCTTACACAACAAGAAATCGGATGTTACGATAGAGGAGCCTGGATAGCTAAAGTTCAAGAATATGATGTTGAAATCAAACCTACCAATTTGGTCAAAGGCAAAAGATTGTGTAAAATGATTGATGAGAATAAGGTTGATGAAGATGAAGAGTTGCCTTTAGTTCTTTTTACAAGCACTACTGATGACTGGGTTTCTGATGTTACTTATTTTCTAACATATGGTGATTGTCCACCCCACCTCTGCTAAGGAGAAAAGAAATTTGAAGCTTAAAGTGTTACACCCCATGTGTTTCTATCTACTTACTATTTACCTGGATTGGTTAAATTGTTTGGAAAGTGAGTGATTATGGATTTCTACATCTATATATGTGTTTTTATCCATTTACTATAGATTGGATATTTTGTGAAAATTGAAGTAATTATGAATCTTTGCATCTATGTGTATTATCTATCTTGAATGCAATATGATGGGAAAAAGAATAATGCAATGTCTTGTATTAAATGTGGTTATTGTTAATTAATGATGATATTTTGATCAGCTAACTACTGTGGCGATGATCTAAGTGAATGCACGAACAGGTTTGCTCCTCCGGAAGGGAGGAGAGGTATCACTCAGGAGAACGACTTAGTCTGGTAAACGTTGAAGAAAAGCCTAAATTGAGCAATGCACACACCACTATCCTATTTTGACCTAGGTTGAGTTGAGTCAGTGTGGGTAGCGGTAAGTAGTCTATGTTATGAATCTTAATTGCATGTTTGGATGATCGTGTGAGAACTGTGACTTAATCTGCATGTTGATTAAGTTTACAATTGCATAGACAAAGTTTTATCGTGAAACGATTTTATATTATGCATGTGTTTATGTTGTTGCCGTTCATGTCACAATGTATATGCGATTTCCATTCATTTGTGTCGCCAGTATGTGAGTCATGAGTTTATTTGGTTTTGAGTGAAGTCGATATACCTATTTATGCATATATATATGATAGCTATTGCTATTATAAACATATAGATATATATACATGTGTATATATAGTTATTTATGATTTGCAAGATACTGATGAATTGGTGATAACATAATCATGTCTATGTGAATTTCATGTCGATTTTATTGTAATACGTGAATGCATGATCAATATGTTAGAAGTAATTTTATTTACGATTTAATAATAATAATATTATTATTATTATTATTATACTCCTATGTTTTTAAAAAATATATAATTATAATACTTTTGAAAAAATGATTTTGTTTTATTAAATATTATCCTTTTGATATATTGAATATAATATATATAAATATATATTTTAAATAATTATATATTATATAGTTTATAAAAGTTAAAAAGGGCACGTATTCCTTAAAAAGAGGAAGAGGTTTATTATAGGTTATAAAGTAAGTTATAAAGTTTAAAAGGGCACATAGCCCATAAAGTGGTAAAGTAAGTTAATAAAACATGGGGAGCACTCCTTATAAGAAGCACACGGGCCCCTTAAGTCTTTTTAAAAAGAGCGCATACCTTGGAGCATGTGGTAAGGCCATTAGGAGGCCAAAGTGTTATATTCATCATACCATATCTTTTAACCTTTGCAAACGCTAGGGATATGGATTGTTATTAATTTTATTTTTTAATTTATAACAAACATTCTTTTATTTTTAGAAAGTTTGTTTAAGTTTTATGAAACTAATTTTAGACTTTTTTCTTAATAATGTCACCATTGTGTTGGCATTTTTACTAATTTTAGATTTTTGTTAAGAATGTCGCCATTATGTCGACATTTCTTTGTTTTTTTTTAGCAAGACCACACCTTAGGTTTTATTATAAAAGGGGGTGCTCTCCCTCATTTTTACATGCACATTCTTCAATCAAGAGCTTTCTCTTCTTGCTTTTGAGTTGTGAGTTAGTTTCGAAAGCTTTGTCATATTGTTTTTTGTGAGTTGTTCTATTTAGAGGAGCTTTCTCTCTCATTCGAATACACACAAGTTTTGCAAAGAACATTCTTATTCTGCCATTTTCATTTGGAGTTAGCATTGAGAGTTTTTGCCATTTTCATTTGGAGTTAGCATTGAGAGTTTTTGCCATTTTTTGCTTTGAAGTTGTGAGGAAAGGTTTTGGAAGTTTAGAAGGAAAATTGTTTTACTTGGAAGGAGGTTTTAATTCATTGGAAGGAGCTTAAGCAAGGGAATCTTGTTGATTCATTTGGGAGCTTATATCACAGACATGAGGATTTCTCTTTTATTATGCTTTGAAGGCATTTTGTGTCGAATGCATTGTTGTTTATGAATGTGATTGCCAACTTGATTATATAATAGCATTTATATTTATATATATTTAAGTGAAAATTGTGTTGTGAAAGTAAAATTAATCTCAGTAATAGAGATGTGTCTATATGGGACTTTATGTATATTTATCAGTTTGAGTATGATTAGTTAATTGTATATGGGGAAAGACAGTAAACTGTAATTTGCAAGTAGAGTTATTTCGACATAGGTGTCATGATGAAACTTGGGATAGGTTAACTTTGGGATATGTGATCCATGGAAGAGGGGGTATAACCTAGAATAGAGTTTGATGTAATTGTTAAGCGGGAATATTCCTAGGATTTGTTGATCCATGGGAAAGGGAATATCCTATGTGTAGAGAATGATGCATTTGTTAAGTGGGGTTATTCTTGGGATTTGTTAATCCATGGGTAAGGGAATAACTTTTGTATAGAGATTGTTGTCTTTTTCAATCGAGATAGAAGGGTGGGTGAATATGAGACAAGAAAACTTTGGCCAAAGTAGTGCAAATTGCCAATGTTTACACTGTCTAGGTTCATTGTGATCCAGGTTTGCATTTCTAGTAGGGATTTCATATTTTGATGGTTGAAGCCATAGTATGATAGTACTAGTTAATATAGGACACAACACCTTGCTCAAATTAGGCCTATTTTATTTAGGGTTACCATACCAATCCCTTCGTCAAAGGGTAGGGCCGTTTACCAATTTGGTAAATGTGCGGAGGACCGCAGTTAGTCCGTGGTTGAAGATAAATCGCTTGAGTGATGCTTCCCTCATGCAATTGGTGACCGAGAATATTGAAGACAGACAAGTATACAATCATGTATCTCTATTTATCAGTTAAGCTCTTGAAGCTTGTATGTATATTATGAAAAAGTTGTAAAGATGATTATTCAATTCTTTTATTGAGAAAATGAAAGTTGATTTATGCAATGAGAGTTTGGAATATGTTTCAAATGTGCATTTAATCGAAAGAATTTAAGGAAATTTTTTATTGCTTCCGCTATCAGTATCTTGATCTATTTACTTTCAAAGTTAAACTTGGTAAATCTTAGTTGGTAGAACAAGCGGCATGTTACATAAAGCGAGCAAGTATGTTCTCTAGGAGGGGAACCTATATAAAACGGGAATGGATGGAACATTTCTGAGATGTGTGGACAAAGAACAGCAGAAGAAATTGTTAGAAACTTTTCATAGTGAAGCTTGTGGGGGACACTTTTCAGCATCAATGACAGCCTTTAAGATATTGAGACAATGTTTCTACTAACCAGGTATGTTCAAAGATGCATACAATTGGGTGTCTAAGTGTGAGAAATGTTTAAAGTTTACCAACAAACCTCAATTAGTCGCATTACCTCTGAGGCCAGTGGTGATAGATGAGCCATTTCAGCAGTGGGGATTAGATTTCATTGGACCTATTAACCCTAATTCCAGTGTTGGACATACTCATATCTTGTCAACTATAGATTACTTTACTAAATGGGTAGAACCGATTCCTGTAAACATACCACCTCTGAAGTAGTCTGTAAATTCCTCAAAGAGAACATATTGGTTAGGTTCGGTGTACCTAAGAAGATCATAGCTGATAATGCCTCTAGTTTCTCCTCTTCTGAATTTACTCTTTTATGTTATGATTATGGTATTAGCCTTGCCCATTCATCTGATTATTACCCACAAGGTAATGGGCAAGCCAAATCAAGCAATAAAAACCTCATCTCAATTGTCAAGAAGCTTATAGATGAAAATCAAAGAGGATGGCATAAAAGTCTGTATGATGCTCTTTGGGCTGATAGGATAACTTACAAGAGAGCCATTGGTATGTCTCCTTTTCAGCTGGTCTATGGAATTGACAGTGCGTGTCCCATTCATTTGGAGTTGTTTGAACTAAATCTACAGAAGGCAATTGAAAATGAGCAGTTTCAATCAGCTTTGGAGAAGAGGATATTGTATTTGAACCATTTGGAAGAGCAAAGAGAACTTGTTGTGGATAGAATTACTAGACACTAGCAGGTTGTTAAGAAGATCTTTGATAAGAAGGCTAAGCATAGAGATTTTGTTGTGGGAGACTATGTACTTCTGTGGGACAAGAGAAGACAGCCAAAGGGGGCTCATAAGAAATTTGACTCTCTATGGAGGGACCTTTCCAAATCAAAAACGTTATTGGAGAGAACGCGTTTCTACTAGCATATCCTGATGGGACACCGTTGCCTCTTGCCTATAATGGGCAAGATTTGAAGCTGTATAACTAGTAACACCCCTAAGTTCTGCCTTGTACTATAGTTTATTTCCTTGTTTCTCCTGTTGTTGTCGTTGCGTTTTTGGTGTGACTCTATCGCCCTTCTGGAATAAGGCTTTGTTGCCAAAGTTTTTCTAGATTCTCTGTGTCCTCCTTAGTCTTTGTCCCCAATTAGAGCCTGTTGTTACCTCATGTTTGAAATCTTACTAAAGCACCCATGCCTTACAAAATTTTCCATTCTTTATTCGCCGCTTTCCTTTCTTTTCCTCAAGTCGGGTTTTATTTAGTCATTTTCTTGCATTGTCGGAGATTCCTTATGTCAATGTCTAGTACCTCCGTCATCCACAACATCTCCGTGCAACTCATGTAATTTGATAACTTCTTTGAAAACACTTTGACCACTTGAGGAGAAATGACAAAGAAGTGTGCATGATTCACGTCAACATAAATGCAAACCTTTGGAAGACCCATGATGAGATGCATGATTGTACTTTCCCACCTTTGAGTTGGATCAAGCCAGGAAAACAACCAACTCACCATCGGAAACTTGTAGAGGTCTTCTCACCATAGGGTAGAGGTCTTCTCCGTGTCTTAATGATTAAACTTTGACAAAATCGGATGATTGTTTTGTGTCTTGACCTCTCTTTTATAATTGTCTTTTTTAGGCCTTCTATTTTATTTTATTTTTAAAGTACTTTTCCCTCTAAAAATACTTTTTTTTATTTAAGTATTTAAAAATACTTTTTATTTTAATATTAGTGTTTAAAAACACTTTTTATTTTAATTATAATAATATTATTAAGTTGCCCCTAAAATTAGAAATTACCGGATTGTTCCACATCATCAAATCAACATTTTTTGCCAAGTTTCCAAGTTTACATGTTGCTGCTACATTGTCGCTACAGTGATAAGATTTCACTTTTGAAGGGTTAGAACGATTTATATTTGTTGTTTGTGGATATTCCAGCCCTTGAACCAGCTGCTCTTGAGATTTCCAATCATTGTTGACATCATTTTTAGCCCTCTAAGTGGCTGCACCAGTATATTGTGAATGTTTTCAACCACCCTTGGTGTTGCACCTAGGGTTTAGAGTAGATGTTGTAAGTCAATCAGTCCAAGGGTTTGCTACATCTTGGAGAGTTTCAGAGTTTTCAGCATTGGTGAAGAGTTTCCAAGCATCTAACATTGTTCCAACAGCTATCGCACCACCGTTCAATCCTAGCACCAGCCATACAGAAGTTATTTGCTCAAATTTGCATTTATTACAATCCAATTACACATTATTTAAGCCGCCATAGACAACACCCTTGCCGAAATTCATGGATTGGGTCGCCATACAACTGTATGGAGTTGGATCGCCTCATTTGTAAGTGGAGTTACATCATTTTGTGTTGGTATTTGACCTGATCATGAATTGTTTCAGTACCTGGACATTGTTGTTGACTGTAAACTGTCCCTTGCTGCTGCTACACCTTTTATTTCTGTTGTACCTTGTCAATCATTGAAGGTTTCTGCTGTTGGAATATTATTTATAATTAATTGTGAGGTTACATACAAGGGTTACATATTTGTATCAGCTAATAATACTTCAGATCTGTTGTGTACTTGTTTAATTTGCACTTGAGGGTCTCTAAATATACAAATCAGTATTGTGGGATGTTGTTTTCACTGTTTGGAAAGATTCTGAAATAAACTGCAAGTTGCTGGTTTGCTGATAATTTCGGAGAATTTGCAAAATATACCACTGTTTAGTTGATTTATTTGCTTGTAAGAGTTGCCAATATTCTGAAATTTGTAGTCACAGATCAAATCTGAGCATATTTGTTATCCTAGAGTTTATATCTGCTATTCATGAGAAATCAATCATAAATCAGCAATCATATTTGATATATTTTGACATATACAATTCAGATCTGTTGTTTACATTGCAATTGAGATGTACATCAACATTGGGAGAGCTTGAATTTGTTGTTTGGAAGTGTATATGTGATTTACAAGGGTTTGTATTGCTCCATTATTGCTGATCAGCTAGGGTTTGGGCATCTACATTTAGCATTTGATTATTAATTCAGCTAGAATATGTTTGAAAAATCATCTATTTCTAGCTGCACCATTTTCCTCACTCTTCATGATTGTTTTGATGTCTACTTCCTTCACTTTTGCTATCAAAGCATGTTTACTAAGCATGGAACCTCAATTGCAACAAGCACATAAAGAATATATTCTTATCTAATCCTACCACAAACCCTTCAAGATACAACCATCAAACAATGTTTGGGACTCTGCTCCAATGCTTCACCAATATTTTGTGTTATTTTTTACAGCTTTTGCAATATTCATGTCTTATCTAGCACCTCCATACTATAAGTTATGGTGTAGAACATTGACTGAAGGCCCACCTCCTTCCTCACACACAGACAAATGATAATTAATAATCAATACCTAAATTGGCACAAGAACACCACAAGATCCTCCCTCTATTTGCACAAGCCCCATAGATGTATCAGGTTCAGAACTGGACTTGAAACTCTGATTACACCACTAAGACAGGATGTTTTTGGTACCTTGCAAGACAAAGACCATGTTTTAATTTTCTTACTACTAAATCTATAGACCCGAGCTCTCTTCAAAAATGCTCCTTTTTCCTCTAAAAATTTATTGAGACGACAATTTCTTTGCAGGCAAGGGCCTTTCTTGTCTTTGCCATGCCTGAGCCCTATTGCATGTGGACACTAAAGCTTGCAGTCCACACTCGAGGTGTCTGCATAGATAGCATTCTTTTCTCCATCGTGGCTGCCTGAAGCTCATGCTGCAAATGCAGAGCACTCACCTCAGAGATCTCCATCAAAGCACTGGCACCTGTATTTTCCCCATACTTACTCCACCTCACCTTCAGGGGCAGTTAAAGACTTCATCTAAAACGCCATTTGCAACTCCTCATCACCGCAATCAATCATTAAAAGTGCTAAAACCCTAATAAAATAATGTTTTTGTAAAACTTTGTTCCCTGTCTCCGAAGCACGCTCCTTGACCATTCCACATGGATTATTTTTTCCCTTGCTAATCAAAGAAATGGGTCCTGTCATTGCAGCCGAACCCTCCTCTTTCCACCTGATTTTAATGCACATGAAAAACCTTCCTAAGCTCTACAACACTCAGTAGGACACTCAATGAGGCAAGAACCAGCAGTCATATGCTTCTAAGGCCCGAGGCCTCAAAAAGGCTCTGATACAATATAGGATTAATTCATGGGCATAAATAGCTAGGCAAATAGTACAACATTAAATTCTACTCATATCATGTGAATAACCAAATCCTAGAATAACCTAATTGTAACAAACTAACAACAAGCCAATGTTAACAATATGCTAAATTCAAGATTCTAACAATAATATATCTAACTCTTGAATAATTTCTAATGTGTCTAACAAGAATTAAAACAATTTTTTGTACAAAATAATTAATCATTGCTATAGCAACAATTTATGCTCCTTCCAATAAATTATACTCTTTCCAATAAAACCAAATAAGCAATAAGAAATCACTGCATAGTGCATACCCATTCCCAAAGCAGACAGCTCAACTTCATCATGCTGCTGCAGATATCTCTGCCAAAACAAAGTATTGAAGAGTTCATGAAACATATATGCGTCAAATTTTTTAACCATATGAGCTTGCTTCCAATATTAGAAATTTAGAATCACCTACAAAAAATTAGAAATTGAACTTAGCATTTTTCAAGGATCCAATTACATATATGTACTTAGTAGAATAGATAGTTCCAAATGAATATGTTAGTAAACTAAACTAATATTATAATATCTAAAATCAGCTGAACAAAAAAATAATTATATATCCTTAGTTCTAGATTAGATCTGTGAAAGAGCAGTTAACTTAATAAAACTTTACATTTATTGGCACAAGTCACTCAGTTAAATTAGAAATTTAAGTTAGATTTCCTCGACAAACAATTGATCTTTATATTTATTCATTAATTGGTTGGCATCTAAAAAGAGACTGGCACCAGGAGTACAAGTCAATCAGCAAAAGGGTTTACTGCAAGAATATTTACATATGAATTCGTGGTTATGTTTCCCAGAAATATGCTTCTCTGTAACCATTGTTGTATTAAAGAAACCAAATCTATTCTTTAGAATATGTATTAAGTTAGATGGAAATGTTTGGCCATTACCATTGCTGCATTAAATAAGTTGAATCAATTATTTAGAACATTTATATAAGTCCTCTACCCAAGCTGTGGAAGGGACAGATATAACATCCACAATAGTTCTTTGGAAGGCAAGGCTTCTAACCATTGAAAATGAATTAATTGATTGCTACACATGTTGATTTTTGTCATTGCTGCAACATAAATAGAAATATATATATATAGACACATACATACACATCTATACGCAACACATGTATATAACCCACACAACCAATGATCAATTTGATGACAGATTGAAGAAAGGTAAGCTTATCAGTTGTGTGGATTATATATACACGTGTTGTGTGTTAATCCAAGTCATTTGCGGTCTCCCCAGTCGGTTTGCACGGTCATCTTGTCATCAAATCTCTCACATTTCATCTCTCATTGCTTGCTTGGTTATTTCTAATTCAGTTCTTTTCAATTGCTTGTTTCATTACTAAACAAAAACTGGTTATTGGAGGTTCGACATTCACTCCTCCATAGCAAACTCTTCTCAAACTCCTGACAGAACAACAAAAACAAGTCTATCCTTGTTGATTACCATAGTTTCTTATTTCTTTCCACTTTGATTGCAGGTTTACTCAAGCAATTTGTCAGCATTCAACTTTTTCCCTCCCTCTATCTTGCTGTCCCATCATCATTTCAGCATTTTTCAGATTTGCATAGGATCTATACTAGTCTAGAACCCTTCTTCATATTTCTTGACTGATTGATAGTCATTTGCAGGCCATTTTGGTTTCCCCCATTACTGTTCTCCTCTTCTCTTTGCTGTTTTACAGGTTTTGCAGGTTGTCTAAAGTCTCCACATAGCCTTACCAACAAACCGTGTATCCCTGTTAGAAATAATGGACTTCAGTAGCCCAAAATGTACCCATACATTGTTAAAGAACAATTCAGCTGCTTCTTTTCTTGTGATGGTCTTTTTACAAGAAATTAGAATACACATTTTGCTAAACCTGTCAACTACCACAAATAATTAATCATACCCGTGTCTAATCATAGGCAATTCCGCTACAAAATCCACAGAAACATTTTCCCATGGTCTTGTGGAAATCAGCAAAGGAATATATATTCCTTCTTTTCTTGTTTTAGATTTGTAAGTGCAATATAATTTACAACTTCTAACAAACCTTGCTACTTCCAGCTGCATTTTGGGACAAAACACATACCTTTGCAAATGAGCCATTGTTTTTCCTATGCCGAAGTGACCCACCACTTTGGAGATATATGCCCCCCTCATCAGTAAATGCCTTTGCGCTCTTGGCACATACAATTTTGCTACCTTATATAGCACAACCCATCTTGAAGATAGAAGTCTTCTTCACTTTTTACAATTTTATGTGATAGAAGTTCTTTATATTTTTTACCAAAATCTTTTATCATGTTCATATTCTTCAACATAAGCCTCCCTTGTGAAGGGCTCCAAGTGAGTTACCATAGCCATTGTTGTTAGTCCCTTTTTTTATTTGATTACCAAATGAAACTATTGAAGAAAACCCATCAATTTGTAGTGTCTTGCTTGTTGTCATTTACCTTGTGCTTGCAAATATTGTAGAGGCTAATGATCAGTATGCACAATAATTTATTTACCAAATAAATAGTGTCTTCATATTTCAATAGCCAGAACAAGTGCATATAATTCGTTATCATAAATTGCATAGCCGCTAACTGCTGAAGTAAAAACCTATGAATGATAACATATTGGCTTGCCAACTTGGAGCAAGACAGCACCCATTGCATATTCACTAGCATCTGTTTCTACCTCGAATGGCTTTTGTATGTCAAGAAGAGCTAAAACTGGAGCATGACTTATTTTATACTTTAGTGTTTCAAATGCTTCATTTTGTTCATTACCCCAATTAAAAGTTATTCCTTTGTGATGCAATTTTATGTAAAGGTACAGCTATGTAGGAAAAAGAAGGAATAAACTTCCTCATCAATTTTGCAAGCCCTACAAAACTCCTAGTTTATGATAGTACGCTTTGGTGTAGGCCAATTTACAAATTGCTTCAACTTCAGATGGATCTATTCTTAATTCTCCTCCTCCTACAACATTCAACTCTCATTTCAGTGTTTATGGCATTGCTACAAAACTGTTCAGGCATGAACCTATCATCTGATGAAATTCTAACAAGGCAATCAATGTCCTAATGTTTTATGAATACATTCTTTAACATTGCATCAATCGCACAACAATTAAAATTCCAAACAACGAAAGCGAAAACAAGACAGAGATAATTTACACCTTCAAATCAGCTTTGCATTCCTTCAAAAGCTTACAAGGAAACCTCTACAAAGAGTTCCTTACAATTGCACATAATTATATCACTGTGTTTACTGAGTTGTTTTACTTCTATCTTGCACCTATCTTTATATTATTCAACTAAAAATCTAATCTTCAAAAGCTTCTTATCTCACGCAAGAGATAACTTGGAAGATAAGTTTAAATCATTAGTGTATATCTACACTTTATTAAAATTAATTAGCTAAATAAAAGAATTTCATTTTATCGCTTAAGTGAAATGCAAAATAAAATTAACTCGAACTACTTGCACGTTCACATTGAACCTGTGCAGAAGTTCCAAACCAAGCTAGAAAACTCAGCACTCCCTCTTAGCGAGGAAGGAATTATGTGCCAATCCCAATTTGTCTCTGAAAGCTTCAAACTTCCCTTTTGCTAAGGGCTTGGTCAGAATATCAGCTAATTGCTGATCCACTGCTTCCTAGAGGCTAGAAGGCTCTATGATGTTGCTCATCAATGCCATGTAGTTAGGAAACTTCTTCAAAGGCCTACTCTCCCTAAGTGTGCTCCTAGGAGCCTCAACATGCTCTTGAGACTCCCTCAATGTCTATGTGAACCATCGAGGTCTCCTAACAGAAGTGGAAGGAGTTGAAGTCTCCCTCCTCACCTAAAGGTTATTGCCTGAACTGGAAACAAGAATGAATTCATGAGACTTTTTGGATGCAAAGTCCTTCTCAAACTTAAAATCCCTACTGCCTATAACTTTCCTCTATTCTAGAATATAGACCATGTAGGCCTTTAAAGTCTCACTATAACCCACAAATAAAGGCTTCCTACTGGAAAGTTCCAATTTGGTCCTCTTCTCTACAGGAATATGGAAACAAATTGGACAACCAAAGATGCGGAAATGACTCACCTCTAGCTTCACACCAGTGAATGCCTCCTCTAGTGTCTTGTCCTCCATGATCCTGTGAGGACAGCCATTCTAGATGTAGACTGCTATAAGACATGGTTTTACCCAAACAAACATCGGCAAGTCCAGATCATGAATCATGGCCTTAGCAGCCCCTATGATTGCTCGATTCTTCCATTCTAGGGTATTATGGGTTGTATGGAATAGTTAACTCCCTCTTTATCCCTGCCTCCTTGCAAAAACCCTCGAACTCCTTGGAGGTATACTCACCCCATTGTCCAATCTCAAGACTTTGATCTTCTTCCCTGTTTGGTTCTCAACTAGACCTTTGAACTCCTGAACCCTGCTAAAGACCTCATCCTTGGTTGTTAAGAAGTAGATCCATGACTTGCGAGAGTAGTTGTCAATAAAGGAAACATAATATATGCTTCCTACAATTGATACTACTGACATCAATCCACACACATCCGAATGCAGTAAGGCTAAATCTCTTTAGACCTGTGCTCACTTCTTGGGAAAGCAACCTTGACATGCTTGCAAAGTGTTCATCCTCTACAAACTCCTTGTTGTTCAATACTGAACTCTAGAAGTCCTGTGACAATCTCCCTCATAATAGGCAACGCTGCATGATGCAGATGCCCCATCCTCTTGTGCCATAACTCACACAGATTGTCACTGTTATGAACTCGTGCTAAAACCAGTTCACCCTATAACATGTATACATTGCCTTCTCTAACCCCCATAACTTGTGTTGTAACTAGGCTAGATTCCATTGGCCTAATAAGAACTTGTTAATCCTTGAATTCTATTGCAAAGCCCTTATCTTCCATTACCGAAACTAAAAGCAAATTCTTCCTGAGACCAAGAACAAGCAAAACATCATCAAATTCTAAAGAATTTCTGACTGTAATTGAAAAGGAATTGTACAAACTCCTACTACTAGATACTTGCCATCATTGCCAAGCTCAACCTGAACTCCAAAGTTGAGTTCTTCCAATTTGGTAAAATATTGTTGGGCTGATGTCATATGTCTAGATGCTCCATTGTCCACATACCAAGCATCCTTTGAAATTGTGCTGGTAGAAAGACAAGGAAATCTTTCTCAAACTTGGAAGCAAACTCATTCATCTAAGTTCCTGTAGAGGCTGCCACTTGCTTCTGCTACTACTTCCCTTTGCCTTTCTTCTTGTCTGGACATTGTGATACATAATGACCAAAATTATGACAAATAAAACACTTGATTTTACTCAAGTCCTTCTTTCCTACCTGTGAGGATGAATCCTCATCCTTTCCCTTACCCTTGTTGGGCCCTTCTCCTTTACCTTTCTTTGACTGTCCAACGAGAGATAAATTATCATCACCACCCTTCTTGCTAGCTTTTGACTCCATTTGAGTTTCCTCCTAGATAGTATCATCCCACGGTCTTTCAAAAGAAGGAAGATTCTCACAGGCACAAATACCCTAACCAAATGTTTCTCATGAAGATGAGAACCCATTCAAAGCTAAGTTCACTAACTCTGCATCTTCAACCTTCTCCCCAATCGCTACAAGTTGGTCACAAAGCTATGTGACCTTCATCAAGTAACAGGTAACAATATCCGATTTAAACATCTCAATGGATCAAAGTTTGTTTCGCAATATCATTTTCATGTTAATGTTTTCACTCTTGAAAAGACTAATCAGAGCATCAAACATCTCCTTAGTTGTTTTCTTTTCTGACAAATGTGGAATTAAATGATCCTTCACCGCATCCATTAACATTCGCTTGGCCTTAATCTCTTTCTTTTTATGAATTACCAAATCTTGTGGATCTATAGGTGGAGTCACGATTCACCTGATCCTTGACAATATCCCAAAGATCATTTTCTTCTAACAACCAAGTCACTCTTAACTTTCCAAGGTAGTAAATTTAATACACCATCCAACCTATCCTCAAATTTGAGACTAGGCAATGCCATCAAAAATATTTTTGCTCAACCCCAAAATCTGGAAGTTGGAAATTGCTCTTTAAATTTTTAAATACCAGCAATAAAAATTGCCCTTGCTGCTCTAAAAAGAAAAAACCTAGTTTATGTGTTGTAAACCCTAGTTGTTGCCCTAGCCGCCTGCTGAAAAACTATTTGTTATTTTCTAAAAACCTAGCCACTGTTTCAAAAACCCTATTTGCTTGGAAAATATCTAAAATTCCACTTGCAAACCCTAGTTGGGTCTGAAAACCCTAGTCACAGCCTCTAAAACCCTAGATGTAGTCCACAAAACCCTAACCAAACTAGGCGATTTTTGCGTCTAAAAACCATTTTAATAAATACCCTAGTTGCAATTCTAAATAAAATTGGGTGCATTTTAACCCTAAAAAAATTGGCCAAAAACTTGCAATAAAAGTGGCACAATTTAACCAAAAAACTTGCATGCAATTTTATTCAGAAATAGTAATGACTTTATGGCAACGCGATTTTACAAGAACTAATGATGTCGCGAATTTGTCCAAACCTACCGTGATTTCTAGACAAATATCTGCCGTGATTTTTCATGTTTCTAACCGCCACAATTTTCCACAAAATGACCTACCGATTTTCACCTAAAAGAAGTCGAGATTTCTTTTCAAAAACAACCCAAAATTTTCCTTGCACCGAACTGGCATGATTTGTTCACTGAGTTGTTTTATTTCTATTTTGCACCTATCTTTATGCTATTCAACTAAAAATCTAATCTTCAAAAAGCTTCTTATCTCACGCAAGAGATGACTTGGAAGATAAGTTTAAATTTTTAGTACATATCTATACTTTTATTTAACTTAATTAGCTAAATAAAAGAATTTCACTTTATCCCTAAAGCGAATGCAAAAAAGAATTAACACAAACTACTTGCACGTTCACACTGAACCTGTGCAAGAGTTCCAAACTGAGCTAGAAAACTCAACATCATCATGGGGATGAAAACCCTCAAAAGAAGTACATATCAATTAGTAAGTTAGGAGTACCCAACAAGTTGTATTAGATTGGTTTGTACTAGACCAGATATTGCCCACGCAATGGGAGTTCTTAGCAAGTTGCTTCTAACCCTAGTAGAGAGCATTGGACTAGTGTGAAAAGGGTGTTTACATATTTACATTGAACTTCTAATTATTGCATTTATTATCATGGGACTAATGATGTGGGCAAGTTGTTGGACATATAGGACTGTGTTAGTACAAATTGTGCTAGAGATTTGGATTGTAGGAAGTCAACAAATGGTTATGTGTTCACTCTATTTGATGGTGTTCTTAGTTGGATGAGCAAGAGGCAACCTACAGTTGCATTGTCCACTATAGAAGTAGAATACATGGCTGTGACACATGCTTGTAAGGAAAAGGAAGCAATGTGATTACAAAAATTGTGTTCAAGCATTGACTTTTAGTGCAACAAAATGAGGCTAAATTGTGACAATCAAAGTGCTATTTGTTTGGCAAAGAATCCAATGTACCATGCTCATACCAAGCATATTGATGTTTAGTACCATTTTGTCCATGAGATCGTTGAGGATAAGAGGGTCCAAATACAAAGGTTACCACTTTGGAGAATGTTACAAATTTGCTTACTAAGTCAATGAGCACAAATAAGTTTTGTAGGTGTAGGGAGGCTATGGACCTGGCCTCTCCAAGCACTTAATTTTTTTCTATTTCTTTATTATGCCTTTGCAATGTAAATATCAAGTGAGAAAATGTTAAGATTAGGTGTGCTATTCACCTTGCAAGTCCTAATTAAACAATGTAGTATCCAACCAATGGTTATGTGTTCACTCTATTTGATGGTGTTCTTAGTTGGATGAGCAAGAGGCAACCTACAGTTGCATTGTCCACTATAGAAGTATAACACATGGCTGTGACACATGCTTGTAAGGAAAAGGAAGCAATGTGATTACAAAAGTTGTGTTCAAGCATTGACTTTTAGTGCAACAAAATGAGGCTAAATTGTGACAATCAAAGTGCTATTTGTTTGGCAAGAATCCAATGTACCATGCTCATACTAAGCATATTGATGTTTAGTACCATTTTGTCCACGAGATGGTTGAGGATAATTGGGTCCAAATACAAAAGGTTGCCACTATGGAGAAAGTTACAAATTTGCTTCAATGAGCACAAATAAGTTTTGTCGGTGTAGGGAGGCTATAAACCTTGCCTCTCCAAGCACTTAATTTTTTTTCTATTTCTTTATTATGCTTTTGCAATGTAAATATCAAGTGGGAAAATGTTAGGATTAGGTGTGCTATTCACCTTGCAAATCCTAATTAAACAATGTAGTATCCAAGTTAGGATAGTATTGTTGCAAATATTATTTCATGTGTGTATCTTCAAAGATCATGGAATGAGTGAAATGGGACACCTGTGTGGAAGTTGGTGGCACATGTGGAGTGGAAAATTCTTCCAGACATGGCAATGTTGTTTATAAGGGGCATAATGTGGGAGGAAGCATTATAGGGCACCATTGGACACTTGGCATGAAGTGGAATGGAATATATGACACTTTATGACATTGTAAGATGTGTGAGAAGCATCTATGACATTGTATGAGGTGTACGAAGGAATTTATAACAATGTGTAAGAAGTTTCTTGTCTTTCTTGGACTTAAGTAGTTGCTATTTTGACCTCCAATGGGTTATTTTTGTCCTCTGGTGAAGTTGGACGACCAAGTTCATGAGAAAGGTCTTGAAGCTTCTAGAAAAATGCTTGTAACTCTTAGACACATGTCATGAGGTCTCCTTCCATCTTGACCACTTAGCTCATAGTTTCGAGTTGATGGTTTGTAATACTACTTGATGGTTTTGCACCTTGTTTGGTCTATAAAAACAAGCACATGGTTAGTGTTACATATGGTTCTTTTGTAGGTTGAAGTACTAAGGTGCTTTGAAATACTATCAGACTAAAGGGAGAAGTGAATGTATTGATGTACTCTGCATTTGAGATTAATACAAACTTGTGTTCTCTTTAGTAGTCAGCTTTCTACCTAAAAGGGGTTTTTTCCAAGTATATCTAATGTTATCTTTGGTTTGCATTTTTTGTTCTTGTTCTTGTTATTCTATTACATGATTTATCATTGGTTCTTTTATGGGATTTGATCACTTATGTTAATGTTCTCATTGTACCATCTCCTCAATTTTTCAACACCTTTAGCCATAGAAACCCTTGTCTATTCCCATCCAAATCTGAAAAGCATTACCTTTGAAACCCTTGTGAAATTTAAATCCTTTCACCCTCTTGATTTGTCCTTTGTGATCCATCACAATACACACCACCATTGTCATAGAATCCCCCCTTGAGTTTGTTGTTCACATCTTTGCACACTACATTTAGTATCACCTAGGTTCGAAAACACACTTTCCATCTCCTACAGTGCTTTTTGTGGATCAATGTTGAAATATCCACTAGGGGAATGACCAAGACAGACTCCTATGCAGCACAAACAATTATTCCTATCCACATAGCTCAAATTTGTATATTTCACATTCTAGAGGCCACAAAGACTAATTGCAGACTGGAACAATGCTATAAACCAAAGATGAAGCTTCCTGCAAAATTCCAGAAGATTCTAACAAATAACCAGCCACGGCCCCTACACTAGCTGCGCCCCCTAGCACCCCTATAGGACATACACACCCCCTAGCACAGCCAGCCCCACAACTTTTTCACAAAACATATCACAGAATTTCAAGATTTGACTACAACTTACAATCATTTTCAGTCCATTTTTGCATTTAGATCCGACAATCTCCAGGTGCACACATTTTGTTTTTGAGTTTTTCCTTTCAATTTCCTTAAGCATTTCCAGTTTTAAGTTGCATTGTCCATTCCCAACTCGTGTTTGATTAGTATAGGTCAAAATATACTTAGTCTGTTTCAGATCTGTATATGTTTTTGATTTATATGCTTTAATTGAACACTTAGAAGATATAAGAGTATTTCTTTTATTCTTTGTAATTATATACCCCTACACTTCTTTTTCTTTCACTACCTTAATATTATTGATCACTAAAAACAAGTATAGAGAGGAGATACAACTGGAAATTGCGACCATGTTCACTAACAAGCTCCAAATCACTACAATCAATTGAATTTCCCCTGATCACTACAACAATCACACAAGCCTACAATGATGCAATCCAACTCACACCTTTAAATAGATGCTAGAATATCCCCCTTGTGAAATATTGGAAGAGGAAGAATCAAACTGTTCACTTCAAAGTCTGAATTTCTAGATTTCTTCTATCTTGATGAAACTGTCGGTTGTCATTAGGTAGCGGTTTCAAACTCGCCATGGCAATTTCATTTCCATCGTTGCAATTTCATAGCTGCCTCTTATCGTAAAGTGGTAGCTTCATCTTGTGGACAGCCATGTGTTTCTGCTGTTGATCATTTTTGGAAACCCTCGTATTGATGAAGTTTTACATTTACAGATCCTTATGGATCAACACGCAAGTGCTTGAATTTTTGGTCATGATTTCTATGAATAGAATCTGCAAGCTCCAAAATGTCAAGTCAAGGGAGAAGGTCATTCAAGGTAGTAAGTTGGATGCAATGCATGAGAGGTTGAACATCAATCCAAAGGGATATGAAACAATGATGGATAATGATCCTAGGTTAACACAAGATCTGGCAAAGTTGAAGACTGAAGATAAGGATCCATTCAAAGGTCCTACATCTGTTTCCAATGAGGAAGCAGAGGATACTACTGCTTGACAAAATAAGATGTATGTTGCCAGTTTTTTGTGTTTGACTACTACATGTTGTGACCAAATCACACATCGCCCCATTGCAAATGGGGACCCCCTCTTTTTTGAATTCCAATGCTTTGCGTTAAGATTTGGATGGTGTCTTTAGTTTGTTTTATGATGAAGTCAGTAGTGTTGGAGTCTTAGAGCCCCTTGATGACCTGATCCTGATGTTTGAGATCTTGAAAATGACTAAGTCTGGTAGCCTAATATCCTGAAACACTGAAAAATTGGCTAAGTCTGAAATCTGGTGGATCCTCCAAATTCTATAATCTGCATGTTAAATCCAGTGGATCTGAGACCTATCTCAAACATCCTGAAAGGTACATTGAAAATATTTAAAGTATAAGAAATTCAATCTCTAAACTTATACTTAAATATATTTTTTTAATATACCTTACCTTGGCGACTTACATTTTTAGGCGGGAATTTGCTCTAAATAACCTTAGGCGCGTTTTCCCACCTTTGCCAACCTATATTAGCACCTTAGGTACAAATCATCATCATATGCGCCTAAGAGAAAGTACATTTCCAGTCAACCTTGAATTGGGCACCTTAGTGGAAAAGTTGCCAAAGGACCTCAGGAATTGAAATTTTCACAAAAAAGAGAACTTAACTTTGGGCGCATTTTGCATATTTAGCCACCATGTTGGGCGCCTTGATGTGAGGAGAAGTTTGAACTAGTGAGTTTGAGCGCCTTAAGGATAGAGTATGTGTGCCTTTGAGGATGTAGCCTATTTTGATCCCCAAAGATGATCTAGCATGCCAAATTAAGCCCTATAGAAGTAGGCGCCCTTTGCCTTCAAAGTACTCTTGTTTTGGCGCCTAAAGAAGGATTACATTCAATAATATCATCAATTGGCACCTTGCATGTGGAACTTCAAATTGGCGCCTTGTATCTTGTGAGAGGGTTAGGAGAGTATATCATTAGAGTCAAGTGAGCGCCTTGAAGTGAAGTGTTGGAAATTTTGAGAGTTGCCGCCTTAATAAGGATTCTACATGAGTGGAAATCATCTAAGATACCAAGCAACAAGCATAAAGGAGTTTAGGCGCATTTCCTAGTTCATACCACCTCATTTTGGCGCCTAGAGGTAGGCATGTTTGAAGCAAGAACCTTTACAATGCCCTGGATGCATGAGAATTGAAATAAACATCTGTCTAAGACTAGGCGCCATTTCCTACTCAGAGCACCTCATTTTGGCGCCTAGATATCAAGTTCAAGACCACAACAAGTTAGGCGCAATTTCTTGGCGCTTGGGAATACAGGGTGTTAGAAGTCATCAAACTTAACTTACTGAAGGAGCTTGAAGTTATAAAATACAAGTTTTAGACCTCAAAGTTGATTAAGGCGCCAGATTCAACCCAAAGCCACCAAGTGTTCTAGGCGCACATTCCCATCTCTGCAAGCCTATTTTGGCGCCTTGAATATAAAATGTTTGAAATCATGAAATATAGCGCCTAGTGATATGGGAATCTCTGGGAAGTTTGTGCAGGAGATTAAAAGCAATAGAACGTCAAAAATAAGCTTAAGTTACATAGGCGCCATTTCTGGTAGTTTTGATCATCAATTTCCGCCTAGGAGGTAGATTGCTCTGAGAGGAGAGTTGAGCGCCTAATACTAAAAAGAGCATTCATCAAGCAAATTGAAGGAGCTTAAGACTCAAGATATCTTTGTTAAACTTCCACAAGTGTTTGAATACATGAGAAATGAAGCAAGTATCCTGCAAGGAGCTTAGGCACATCTGTTAGTTGAAATCACCTTAAATTGGCGCCTTGGAAGGAGAAGTCATCTTAGAAGTCATCATTGAAGGCGCCTAAGATAGGAATCAAGTCGGAAAGCCTTAAACATTGAAAACTTGACAAGGAAATGACCCTAGAGTCAGGGCGCAATTTCAACATGCAGAGAGTCACCTATTTGCACCTAGCAGAGGACAGCATCTAGTAACCCCAAATTTGCGCCTCGAGGAGAAAGATGTTGGAAGTTGCAAGAAAATGGGCGCTTTGAAGAGTTAGACTTCCCAAACACTCCCAATTCCTTGAAGTCCAAAGAATTCATTCACCTTAAGTTAGGCGCACTTTGCTAGTCACTCCCACCTTCATGAGCGCCTTGAAACAATTGTATCAAAACCTCTTGATTTTGGCGCCTAAAGGGAGGGGAGTCATCCCACAACTTTCACAGCTGTTTAAGGCATAAAAATTTTAAGTATAAACTTTCAAAAGGTTAGGCGCCTATTTCAACTTATGCAACCTTGAATTGGCGCCCTGGAAAGAATCACATCAATTGACCTTTGAGAGTAGGCATCTTGAAGAAATTTGCATAAGATGACCCTTTTGGAGTGGGCGCTTGATAGATAAAGTCATTTTAAGACATGATTGGTCACTTAGAAGTGTAAAAATGTCAAAATTGAAGCCATTTGTGTTGGGCGCTCATGCTTACCTCTGCCACCTAGATTGGCGCCTAAGGAAGAAACTGCATTGAAAGACATGTTTGAGTGAATCTCTTAAGTGGATTGACCTTTTTAAACCCTATTACAATTGTTGAAATCATTAAAGTAGTGAATGTGGGACTAAATTGAGTTAGGCGCTCTTTGCTCCTCTTTTCACCTATATTTGCGCCTAAGCTTGAAAAGGGTTTATTGCATGTGTTAAGTTATTCCTTTTTGTTATAAAGTGATTAATACTACTTCTCTTGTATTGCAGGAAGGGAGCTAAGAGATGTAGGCGCTTGGAGTCACCTTCAAGGAGTCATCATCATGTGGCTGATCTAAAGGGTACCTCAAGATCATCAAGAGCAAGTACCTAATTCACCTTCAAGTTGCACAGGGAACACCACTCTAAAGGATCACTTCAAGTCTTCTACATCAATGGCATCATGTTCAAAGGCATCATGTTCTTACAATCTTCAAGTCTCCCTAAGAGGTCATTCAAAGAAGGTGTCATCATGCTATTCACACTTGGAAGAATATCAAAGATCATCTTGAAGAACTACTTCATCTTCATTATATCATCAAGCAAAGGCAATACGTTCATCTATTCAACTTCAAGTTCCATTGAAACTTCGAGTTCAAGAGAGTCTTCTACTCCATGTCATTAATGAAGTCATCATCATATCTCTACTACTCTACATCAAGAGCATCATCAAAGAAGATTCATATCAACTTACCTACAAGAAGAAGAAAGAATCATGAAGTTAATCAAGTGAAGCAACAAGTATCATACATCCAGTCTACAAGAAGAATGAACAAGGCAAAATCAACAAGATGTATTCCCAAACATACAAGTTCAAGCAATCACATTGAATACATCACCACATTGATGATACAATTTTTGTTGAGGTGGCATCTATGTGACGAATACACATCATTTTAAATGCATTAAATGTATTATTTAATAAAAGAAGCCAAAGGGACGCCTATGTGGAAGATATTTTAAATAACGTCACCTTACCTTATCACATTGGAAAACATGCCTTCTTTGCCTCTATTTTTTGTGCTAAAAATAGCAAATTGTTGTAACTACCTTTGAGGTAGCACAATTTAGACCCTTGGCTATTGAATTAATCTTAGCCATTCATTGTAATTTGGGCTTCTATATAAAGGCCTTGTTGCCTCATTTGTAAGATGATTAGAGAGTAGTCAGTAGGCAAGTAGGAGTAGAATAGGAGAGACTCTCAAAATTCTTTGAGAGGACTTGGAGATTGTTGTAAATATTTCTCAAGATTAATGCAAAGACATTGGAGCTACTTGTTTGGTGTTAAATGTTATCTTGTGAAATGACATGATTTCTTGTATCTTAATTGAATGGAGAGATGTTTCAAATAGATTAGAAGTAGATTAGAAGCTCTTTGATGTTATGTATGTTGTACTGAATATTTGATCAACTCCTAACTCATGCTTTTAACATTCACCGCTGGTGAAGTGTTGTGTAAAGCTAGTCTGAGCCTTATTTGCATAAATTCGATTGTGGATGCTTATTTGAACTGCGCCATCCGATGGGTGCTTTTATAAGCCTTCACGATTTGAAAACCTTTCGCGTAACCTTAGGAGATTGCACCAACTTCATGTAGTTGTAGGTATCCTTGGCGAAGTGAAGTTAGGTTAAATCAGGAGTTTGTCTGTTCAATACCTCATCATTACCTCATTGACCTTAGATTAGATTTCTGAATCCTTACCTTTTGCTTTTTTCTTTATTATTGATATATCATCCACATTGAAGGAGGAATAAGCTAAGTGAATGAAGAAGAGTCTGCGTAAGTCCCTTTGTGATTATCAGCAAGATCACATGTAATCACTGAGTTAACCCATCAGGAATCATAAAAAGGAACCTTGGAGTTACTTCACTGGATCACATAGTTCAGCCTTTGAAGAGCTTTATTCAAGAGAGAGTGGGATACTCTAGTGTTTTACTCTATTGTTGACTTGTCCAAAAACAAACATCAACACTACACATCGTGGATAAAAGCTTCTTTATGCCAACTCAAGCAGCCTCTCAATTTCCAAAAAGTATCTACATGCAAGTTAATTTATGTAAGAGGCACCAGAAGCAGGCAGATTGACAGCCATGTCTTGGCTCTTGGACTGCTTTAGAGGATACTGAATTTTGGTGCCCCTATTTCCAGATAATGTGCTAGTTATGTGCAGATCAATCTCCTGTAGGTGATGAACTAATGTGGACAATTCAGCCCACCTGGCTGTAGTGATCCAATTTAACTAGATGTTATGCTTAGCAGTTAGGTGAATGATTGTACCACTGCAACCCGATTACAATCTTCTGATCCCACTAGACTACCCTCATGTTTTTCTAAGTATAAATCTATTCAAAATTTATGGTATATTTGGCATTTCTATGATAAAACATTGGTTTGTTGGATTGCTGTCTTTGATGTCTCGTGTGCATAATTATGGAATTCCATTGGTTTGTTTGATTGCTGCCTTTGATGTCTTATGTGCATAATTATGCAATTCGAAACCCCTTTTTTATTGAAATTATTGAATAAAAGTTAATTGATCAACGGCTTCTTCCTGGTATTTTGATTATCTTGATGCTCTTTAGAAATGAATAGCTAAGGAACATATTTCATATGTTTCCTGTCTAATGCAATTGATAAGTTATAAGTTTCAAAAACAAGCAAAGGTAAGGAAATCATTTCATTCTTTATACATTAACCTGATGTGCGTAATTTGAAAGAAAGGAGTACAACATTTTCAGATGCAAGAAACAGAATAAACCCTCAAAATTTTAACAATAATCATAATTTAAATAAATAAACCATATGAATTGTATAAAGAACGTATTTAAAACTAGACAACAATTTTCAGCCAGAGCGTCACAATTACTTTATTCCTAATTATATAATCTGCTCTGCCTAATTATTTGATAAAAGGAGGGCATCAATTTCATAGCAAAGAAAAAAAATAGCAAAAGATATCCTAAATTATAAAAAAAACAAAGCTTTGATAAGAATAAGTGGGCGACAAACAGAGCGCACATTGAGGGCCAACGCAGTAAAAGATAGATAGATATTATAGTTGTACAAGCTTCTCAACTAATGGGATTGACCTTGAATTTAAATAAGAATTATTTTAGAATGTCTTCGATTAAAAAACGGAACTCGATTAAATTAAACTAACAAGATTTGTTGTATTCAATCTCAAATACTTGAAATTATAAATTATTCAATCTCAAACACTTGAAATCATACTGAAAACCAAGATTAACTAAAGATTATATTATGCAACTCGTATAGATTAATCCTGTGTATACTCCATTTTATTCACATTCTCCACGGGAAAAAAAAAAATCAATCAAAAGAGAACTAAAACAGGCAGATATTAAAATCCTGAAATAAAATTGAAAAAACGAAAAAAGGATGCCAATGTTTGCTAAGAAAAAGAAAAAACCCTTGAAATAAAATTGAAAAACCGAAAAAATTAATATATGGGGGAAAAAATGTTAAAGCAAAAAAGAAAAAGAGCAAGAAAGAAATAACCAGAGCGGTCACATGGAAAGGTTACCTTGGCGAGATTGACGTAGAAGAAGAGAGGCTTCTTGGTATTGGAGACCTGAATCCTGTTCTTTTTATGGTTCTCAGTGCCTGCATTGTTATTAGCCGTGACATTGTTGGTATTGGCAAGCTTCAGCTTCTCTATGCCTTGAGTAATTTCCTCTGCCTGTACCTGTACCTGTCCCTGAGCCTCTGCCTGTCCCTGAGCCTGCGCCTGGGCCATCTCTTCTCCTCTTTACAAACCCTTGCTTCTTGAAAAATGCGTAAAATAATTAATAACAGCAGAGCCTGCGTGTAACGCAATCGCAAAAGCAACAATAGGTAAGAAGAATAAGAGCGTATAGGTTTTTCCTCTTTTTAACTTCCGTAGAGGCCGTTACAAATATTTTCAAGATTGATTTTGGATGTGGAAGGGGAAGGAGGAGGAGGCAAAGGTTTGTTGAGTGCCAAGTGCCAACCGTCGTTGCTGCTGACTGGAATGGTGTCACAAGTAACAAAAGAGAACTGTATTCCTTAATAAGGAAATAACACGTCCGCCTCCTCATCTTCCGGTGCGGCTCATTCCCATTCGTAAACCGTAAACCCTAAACCCTAGGGGCCACCAAATAATGCGGAACGCTGTCTTCGTCCAGCTCTCGTGAGTCGATTTCATAAGTTGTATAAGCACAATCAAACCATCTCGAACTTTATGACCATGTGTATATTCAAGAATTTTGTTTTTGGGGAGGGGGTGGGTCATCCACAAATTGGTTTTTCCTAACTATTTGTAGAAAAAAGCATAACTTTCTCTCCATTGTGAGATTTGAACTAAATCAATAAGATGCATCTATAATTATTTAGTTTTATGAGTAAAGGATGAGTGTCGTTTGTTGAAGATTATGACCTTTGACTATTCGTAGGCTAGAAATGTGCCCTTTACCATTAAAATGTCTTGGACCTTGTACCAAATTTGTACTTTATTTGGAATCAAGTTTATAAGTCTAGGTCTAGTCTACAACTGTAGAATTCTCTTGTGTCTAAATGTGACCCTAAGTAATGTATACCTCTACTCTCTAGTCTATTAAATTTCCCTATACTTACTTTTGTCTTCTCTACTCTAAGACTGGTGGTATAGATTAATTTAGATTTAATAGGTAAGATTTTGGGTTAATGTATTATAAAATTAAAATTAAGGTGGATAAGGTATTTAGTTTTATGAGCAAAGGATGAGTGTCGTTTGTGGATGATTATGATCTTTGACTATTCTTAGGCTGGTTCTTGAATGTGATCTTTATCAGTAAAGTGTCTTGGACCTTGTGCTAAATTTGTGCTTTATTTGGAATCAAGTCTACTAGTCTAGGTCTAGTCTACAACAGTAGTTTTCTCTTATGTCTAAATTTGACCCTACATAATGTATACCTCTACTATTTAGTCTGTTAGATTCGCCTGTACTTACTTTGTCTCCTCTACTCTAAGACTAGTGATATTTAGAAATGTTAGATTTTGTTATGAAATCACAACCCAAAATCTAGAAAGCTAAAGGCAAGCACAAAGAGAAGATTGCAAAAGAGATCTTATCATAATAGTTTGAATAGATTGCTCACAAAAAAGAAAACAATGGCATGGAAATCACAAAATACAAGCTAGGTAGTGAGTTTAAATAACTAGAGAGAGGGGTGGAGCTGGCAACACCAACCAATAAGAAGTAACCATCTATCGAACTAAAGATAGGAAAAGCATCTTCCCAAGATAGCTAATGGATGCTCACTTGTAGGAAGGTGACACCTCATAACCTACCCACCTAATTAAACTCTTTTTATTAACCTAAGCAAGCTTAATAATATGTGTAGGAAAAACTTTATGAAAAGGAATACAAAAACCTACACTAACACCCCCCCTTAGCATAGCTTAGGAGGGTGAAAAGAGGGGTCCTAGCAGATGAAGCCTGATGAGGTACCCAATGTACAATGATATCTCCCCAAAAGAGAAAAAGCCCCCCCCCAAAAAAAAACAAAGGAATAGAAGTCCCCTCCCACAAATAGAGAGAGAACACCCCCCAGAATGGAGAGAGAGAATAGAAGGACTAAGAAGCCCCCCCCCCGAAGTGAAGCAAATGTGTCAATGGTGGATGCATGGAACTGGATGGAGAAGATGATCCATGCTCACCGAACAACATTTTTCCCCTTGGGAAGAAACAAAACTGCTCATGTGTCTCCATGTCGATGTTGAAGGATGCCATGACCAAATCAAGAGAAAGTGACAAACCAAAACCAAGTGGAAACTGAAATAGAACAGGATCCAAAGATGAAGATATCTCCTCTGAAGACAAGGATGCCTCCTCCAAATGTTGCTCAATGATCTCTAAGCCAATGCCAAACTGTGACAAATACTGATATGGATCAGGTACCATAGAAGATTCAGGTACAGTAACCATGGATGTATGGTGCTCACCATCGGTAAGACAACTGGACCAATGAGAATCTAGTACTTCTGCAAAGGATGTCAACATGAATGATGAGTGAGTCAGATATGTGGACTCATGAATATCTGCAGAAACTATCACTGTATGAGCAAATGTGGGCAAAAAAGGAATAGTAGGGTCTGAATGTGCCCTCAATATATCTGAAGAAGAATCGACTCCATCAAAGAGAAGATGAATGAAATCAAAAGTGTCTCCCAAATGTGCAATGTGGGACTCTACAAACAAGGATGCAATGTCTAGTAGGAATATGTCCCAAGCAACTGTCTCTGGAAGACTGATATGAGCCCGCTGCATAGAATCACTAGAAGTCATGAAAGGAACTACACTGGACTCAAATAGAGCAACATGTAATGAAGGAGGAGATGAGATCTCAATGCATGTCATCGAACTACATTGTTCATCCCCAAATGATGTGTCCACACAAGATGGCTTAGTATGAACATGTGAAATATTTGTTAATGTTGGATTAGATGACTTTGGAAAACTGATGCCATTGTCTATATGGAGTTGTCTCAATTCATGAATATCCCTTATCATGTATTCATCTTCGGTGTGATTTTTCTGACCACAATAATTGCATTTTACCTTCAATGATTTTGGAGGAAATTGAAGAATGCTAAAATGAAAAGGATTGTGAGTGAGAGACATGATTTTAAAACACCAACAAGAGCAAAAGATCAACACCAAGAGACCCCCCTTTTTTCACTCAATCAAAAATCTCCCCAGCAAAATATGATTTGGCACTTTATAGATCAGTGCATTTACAATGTTGGAGTTGAGTTTTCCAAAGTTTTACAATGTCCAAAATGGACCCAAATACTAAAAGTATAGAAATATCTTAGAATCAGAACCTCAAAATAGCACCAATGTCTAGTTCTTAGAAAAATATCAACTTTCAAAATAAGAATGACCTCAATCCAATATCATATGTGAAAGTTATAGTTGTTTGAAATTCTAAAAACTGAAACTACCTATCAGATTTGATGAGAAAACATAATTTCTGGAAAAACGGGATCACGTGAGAAAAAACTAGTCACACCACTATGAAAAGCATGAAGTTATACCTTTTTTCAAAAAAAAATTGCACTGAAAAATACCTTCGTATGACTGAGAATGGGCCTCTCGAAGTCTAGGTGCAAAACTAAAAACTACAATGGTGAGGGGGTCTGTTGTAGCTTTCCAATTTCATTTCTGCAAAATATATAAGCTACATGCAAAAAGTAACAAATACCCAAATGGTTTTTTTATGCTTTGAACAAAACCCAGAAGGCATTTTTCTTTCAGATGTACAAAATATGTGGATCTAATGTAAACAAATGCTTCTAGCAACAAAAAATGACCCCAACAACCAAAAAATGGTATGCAAATACTGAATCAACTACTTAAGACAAGCAAAGGCATGCTGTAACCTACAAGATTGATCAAAAACATAGAATATGCAAGCTGATTGTCAGATTTGAGCTCAGAAAGTCTCCAAGAAGCTCTGAAAAACCTGCAACACAAAGCCACATACAAAACCCTCCCCGAAAACTAGTATTTCTATCAAGTTTTTATGATTTTCTAGGTCATCATCGGATGCAAGAGAATAGCATACTCAACTTTCAAGAGCAACCAAGAATTCAAATCCAAGATCTTTTAAATGACTAACCAAAGGCATTCACCTGCTCTTATACCATGTTAGATTTTGTTATGAAATCACCACCCAAAATCTAGAAAGCTAAAGGCAAGCACAAAGAGAAGATTGCAAAAGAAATCATATCAAAATAGTCTGAATAGATTGGTCACAAAAAAGAAAACAATGGCATGGAAATCACAAAATACAAGCTAGGTGGTGAGTTCAAATAGACTAGAGAAAGGGGTGGATGTGGCAACACCAACCAATAAGAAGCAACCATCTATCAGCCTAAAGATAGCAAAAGCATCTTCTTAAGATAGCTAATGGATGCTCACTTGTAGGAAGGTGACACCTCATAACCTACTCACCTAATTAAACTCACTTTATTAACCTAAGTAAGATTAATAATATGTGTAGGAATAACCTTATGAAAAGGAAAACAAAAACCTACACTAACAAGAAATACCTTGGAAGGGTTGTTGTTGCGTTGTAAGAAGATGTATTCTCTTAGGTTAGCCCCTGAAAATATGTGTAAAAATTTGAAGACAGCAAACAAGCCCCCTATAATGATATATCTAGATTTGTTGCTCCTTGTATCGCACCAAATTCAAATGTTCTACTATTGATTGTTCCTTTAATGCTCTAGGATGAGAGAGGATACATATAAGAGATGAGATATCTTCATATGATAAATGAATGTTAACGGATGTCTTTAAATACTAGCACATAGCATCAAATTTTGCAAAATGTGTACTTGGTCGACTCAGGTGGGAAAATAAATGGCAACAATCCGCTAGATTTTGCATTTGAATTTTGGAAAGACATGGGTCAAGTCCATAACCAAGAAAATGACCCTAAATGGGCAAAGAGTCAGATCTAAGTGGATAATGACTATATCTTGTTAGATGTACAAATAAATGTAATAAATTCTTGAATAAGATGAATGTATCAAAGTATGTGTGTATAAGGATAAGGTGGGGGCTAAATAAGTGGGGATATGTGTGGATAAAGATAGGTAAAAGCTACATGAATGAGCCCAACTTCACACAAGATTGTGCTATTTGTTGATATGTGTACATGTATCAAGACATTTCCACAAAATGGGCACAAAACTAAATAGAAAGTGACATGGGACATACAAATTTCACCATTACATTTCGCCCCCACTTTGAGGAGCTTGGGAATACAAATTATCATGCATCTCAAAGTATATTCAAACATAAAAAGATATAATGGGGTTCCATATAAAGTAACAGACTCTATAGGATGTGATCGTGTATGTTTGTCCTTCATCATGTATTGTCCATGGGAACTTGCAAAGTAGAGGAAAAGTGTGTCATGATTAGTTTATGTCTCACAAGCAAAATTTAGATACAAAAGAGGAGCTTAGTTAACTATCTGGGAAATAGGAAAAACAAGAAATGATTAAAGTCGGGTATCAATCTAGATGTTACACACACTTATCACATAATGTATTCATTATTGCTATTGCTTGACATGATTCATATATATGCTTACACACTTATCTCTAGATTACATTTAAATATTATGTAATACTTTCTCTTTCCTTCAATTCCTTGCCTCCTAGATGCAATTGATTGAGGTTGGGCATATATTGTCACTAACATTCTTATGTCAAACTTTTAAGTAGTGACAAGTACTAGAAAGGCTCATCACCATGATCAAACAAAGCATTACCACATTACACACCTTATGCCCCGGTGTCTTGGCATCTCGGGTTTTCCTTTTTTAACTTTCCTAGAGGCTTTTACAAGTATTTTCAAGATTGATTTTTGATGTGGAGGTGGGAGGAGGAGGATGAGCCACCGCTTTGTTGACTCCCAAGTGTCAACCATCATCGCTACTAACTGGAATGGTGTCATGAGTAACAAAAGAGAGTCGTCTCCCTTAATAAGGAAAGAACACATCTACCTCCTCATATTGTGGTGTGGGTTGCTCACATTCATAGCACCTCGTAAACCCTAAACCCTACACCCCAATTTGGGTCCCATCAAATAATATGGAATGTTGTCTTCATCCCACTCTTGTGAGTTGATTTCACAAGTGCAATCAAACCATTTCAAACTTTAAGACCATGTCATATTTTAAAATTGATGCTTTGTGTAATAGTGAAATTAGCATAACAATGTGTAGAAAATCAATAAGATGCACGTAAATAAGTATAGATTTGTTGGCCTCACTTTTGACCTTGGAAAATTTTAAACTTTTGTGTTTGTAGAATTGATAGATGTCATCAGGTTATATTTCACATTATGTGTTAATGATAAACTGTGATGTCAGCTTGTTTGAATAGAAACATTAAAATTTTTACATTGTTTGGTCTTAGTCGCAAATATCTCTATTTATCCTCAAATGCCAAATCACTTATGAAGTCATCAATTTGCCTTTGTAGTCGCAAGATGTTGGTGTCGCATGTTGTCATTGCTTGTTTATCTTGTGTTTTGTGTGTTAAATAAGGTTGCATTTGATCAAGTTTCTATCATAGGTGATATAAGTTTTGATAGAGTATAATGTTGGAGTTACAAACATAATTCACAAGAAATCAACATGTGTACGTAGATTATTTTGTAGTAGTTATACTTCCAAAGGGGGTTCAGTTTGATTCACAAGTCAGTTTTAATTTCATTTTCATCAAATTAAGTTAGCAGTATCCAATCGACCTAAGTGATTTGATTCTAGAGTGTTTGCATCTTGTGTTCAAAGGTTTAAAATATTAAAATGGTACAATTGATTAAATTTTGCAAAAAAAATTAAAAACATGGTGAAAATTCTTTATTTTCACATATTTTAATATGGAGCGGTTTTGATTAATGAGAAAGGAGTATGCAAAAGTTAAAAAGGTTTGTGGAAAATGGTGTTGGTACTTTTCAAAAGTTCACAAACTTTCTAAACCTCCAAAATATTCCTTTGTCAGCACTTTCAATAATTTGTTAACTCTTTAAATAGTCGAAATATTCCTTTGTCAGCGTGTTAGAGATTTAGCTAACTCATTGAAATGCTTTTTATCTGTAATTTAAAGTTACAAAACTTTCTAAAAGGCCAAAATGTTTTTAATCAACAAGTTCTTAAGTTCTTTAACTTCTTGAAACACCGAAATGCATTCAGCGAGGGGTTTGTGGAGAAGTTAGGGGAGCTTATCATCACCTTGAACAGGAAGAGGATTGAAATGCACAAAACAAAAAAAGGCAAGGCTAGTGGTCCCATATGCTATTTTTAGCCTCGTGAACATTAAAAGCTATTCATTCATTCAATCAGTCATTTTCAAAGTTCTAAAACACTTTGATTTGTCAACGCCCATGAAAATGATAAGGATTTGTTGAGTTTGCTCTAAAAATAGTAAGTAAATTTTGGTTAAACTACATATTTCCACGCCCCAAATACAATCATGAAGATTTCTATAAATTTAAAGCACATATAATTTGCATATGTGGAAGCCAAATTCTCCAGCCTTTACCAACACCTTCCTCTTGCTTGCACAAAGATGGGAACTATGATTATAGAATATGCATGAGATAGATTTGTGAAATAAGTTTCAGGAAGTTGTAGCCTTTCCATGGAACATCATGATTGCAAGGGTTGTACAAAATGGATTCTTGAAAAAACTTTAGAAAGTTCCATACAAAATCTTTTGGCACACAGCAGGTTATGAACGCCCTTCAAAATAGAAAGGATAAAAAAAGATATGCCAAATGTTGCAGGAGCCCTAGTAGACATGTATAGACATCATGAAAGTTCATACACTGCCAGGTCACAACTCAAAAGGATACTATAGAGTATCTCAAAATTCTTCGGGTAGAAGGATGATGCCTCTAGATTGAGAACCTACAAAACCACAACATCAAGTACTACAACCTTGCAAAATCACAATGTTAGAGATCATATAATCCTGCAAGATTGAGATGTGTTAGTCTAAAATCAAAGAAGTAGATAGAGGAATTCTAAAATAGCAAGAAGAATGATAGGAGGAGAAAAATAATCAGAAAGCAATATAAGGGTGAATGAATGCCCACACATGAGTTTGTCTGATAATCAAGAGGTAAGAATAGGAAAGAGAATTCACCACTTTGAAATTTTAGGAGAAAAGTCATTGAAAACATCTTCTATAAGGTTATTTTATAAAATAATACCTCAATGAAGAGCATACCAAGAGAAAGAGGGTAGATCCAAAATTTACATAGAAGAAATGAAGCAAAAATCTAAGCTCATAGCCAAAGGTTATGAAGGTTTATTAAAAAAGTGCTTCAAAAATTTTATTTATTTTTAAATATACTATAAATAGTAAAAAAAATCAAATTTACTATTCATTTGTGTTTACCCAATTTAGCAATTCTTGAGCACCCAAAGCATTAAAATAATGAAAATGCCATGCAAAAATACTTCTAGTGCCCCAAGTTGGACCAATGAGAGTGTGTCGAGCAGAGTCTCAACATGCAAGAGGTGAGTAGAAATGTTCAATTTTTGTATCAATTTTTCTTGATTTTTACACTCGGAGGACACCATGCTATGCACTAGGGTCCTACTAGCACACTAGCATCCCTTGGGTGTGCTAGCATCCATCAGATGTGCTTATGTCCATGGGCTGCCCTAGCATCTACCAAACATGCTAGTGTCCTTCTGACATGCTAGCATCCAAAAACGGTGTTAGAATTCAAAGGGCATATGCTGGCATTCAATGGTGAAGGTGTCCCTTAAAGACTTAGATTTTCTTTTCTTTTTTTTCATTATAGAATTTGATTGAGGATAGGATGTTGTTTTTGTGTTTTCAATATCCCCCATAATGCAAGAGCACACTGGAGGGAGCATGCTCACATTGTTGTGAGGGTGCCTCGGTGCTTTATTGTAGGAGGAGATTGTGTTGCTTCATCACGTAGGTGTATATTGAGTATACACTATGTCAAAGATGTGATTTCACGATTACATGCTAATGGCACTGATAGAAAGGTGGGATTCTATCTTCATTCTACTAATGGAGAGATGAGTATTACCCTAGATGATGTGTACTACATCCTTAAAATACCCATTTGAGGTCACACAATGTCGATTGTTGAGTAGTGATCGGTGCCCTACATACAAGCAAGGCAGTTATACATGACTAGCCAGATTGTGCCTGGAGAAACTACTAGGCATATACATATGAGATGGCTAGGGTAGGGGGTAGTTCCCATCCCCTTTGTTAGAAATATCATGATTGCTACCATTTCCATGTGCATTAGAAAGGATGGGAGAGGCAGACACCTACATAGTGGCCTCGTTTATGCTATCAGGGTGATGGAGGAGCATGAGATAATATTTGTGTGGGATCGAAGCATGCTTGCCCACCTATACTATGACCTAGGTCATTACATGCACTAGGTTATTACACGCACTACAAGGGCCACAATATGATGGCTTGCCTACTTCTACAGGTGTGGGCATTCAAGCACATCATTTGCATACAACCAACAACTGTCCGCACAGTTATGGTGTGGGACATGCCTCAAGCACATATCTACACCTTGAGGAGACCATGGTAGTTTGGTGATTTATTATTTTGGTGGTAGACCTTTGATAGGTTTCCCAACATAGATATAGTTTAGAGGCCATACCAATAGATGAGAGCTTGGGCTAGTATGGGCCACTAGTTGGTGTGGGTGTAGTGGGACCAATTTTTTATTAGTCACTTGGACTACATCATCATGCCATTTTACTATAGGTGGGTGATAAGGGAGTTCAACCAGGTATAAGGTATCCCTCCTATTGTATCGACATACATGCACTCTCATCATAGTGTTAGGCCCGAGGACTAGCATCGACCTATAATTCTAGATGTACCTTTGAGTGATTCAAATAATGATGTAGAGGATGTTGCACTAGTGTTTGATGCTGATGATGTTGAGATGACCCTGAGGTTTGCAACATGGTGGATGGAATCACAACTTGTGCCAATCTATCTAGCGGATGCCCAACCAGATACCCCAGGTCACTCAAAGAGTAGGAGATCTTGGAGGAGAGTAGATGAGAGGAGTCCACCAATGTAAAGGAGGAGGAGGAGGAGGAATTTGTGTAGGTACCAGCAATAGAACAGTGATAGTGGAGGGAGGAGGGCTTTGTTTCTATAGAGGAGAGTCCTAGAGTATGACTTCAAGTGACACAACCATGACCATTAGCTAGTGGCATCCCTAGCTAGGTGGTACATCCGGAGTTGAGTGATGCATCTACTACAAGGTGCATCGTAAGTATCTTTATGAGTAATGGCCATGTCAATGACAACACCTACCACACAAGTAGCTCCTAGAGATCCCGACTAGCATATTGAAGATCCAAGTGAGAATTGTGATTTTTGCATTATGATTTAAGTAGAATACTAGATGATGATTTGATTTAATTTGATTTGATGTGATGATGTGACTAATGAGATTTTTTTTCCTTTTTGTAGTGCACACATGAGAGTGGCTTGACTTCATAGGTCATATCATCATTGAGATTGTTACTAAATTTTGTTCACACTAAATTTAGTTAGACCTAAGTGCAGTTGTTCAGAAGGAATAAAAGAAAACTTTGAAGTCATTGCATTTAATGAAAAATTGATGTCTTGACAAAGCAGAGATAGATATTCAGTTGTCAAGATAACCCATCAGTCCAATCAGGACTGATGAATCATCATGACAGGTGGATCAAGATGCCAAGGAATCAATCATTCAAGAAATACAGTTGATCTAACATAGTGTTATCTTTCAGGAGTTATAACACAGATTGATTATTCAGTTGATCATATTTGAAAGAAAGAAAGAAAGATACTTGTTTAAACTGTTATTTCATGTCATGTTTTGAACATACATTCAATATCTGTTACTTTATCCTATGCATTGATTGGAAAAGAAATATACATACATCAAGTTCATAAGATAAATTAATTGATCATGTTTAAAAGAAGTGTTCAATGTGTCCCACACAACCCGTGGGAGTAACTAAACTGAGCAATGTAGACATATGCAAGCTATACATCTAATGATAAAAGAATAATAAGAACACAGGATAAAGGTAAACATCCATCATTGCCTAAGCAAGAAGGTTGTTTTTTTGATGTTGATCTTCAATCTTCATCTTCAGCTCCTATCATCAGTTGAACCTGCAAAAAATTGGGGAAAGTCCCGTAAGAGCTCCGGATGTTTAAAGTTATCATATGCTTTATCATGCAGACATGTCAACTTGTCACATCATGCATTTCATATGAAAGATCAAATCAGACATGTGCCATAAATCAAAATATCATGAAGAAGATCAATCAATACCATCAGGTATGTTTTTTATGCTAACCTGTTTGCTCACTGTGCAGGTATAGGAAAAGTAATGTTGTTGATTTGAAGACATTTAAAGCATGTGGAGAAAATGTGGCTCCCACAAGGGTCGAGCCCAGCATGCTCAAAGTGATACCATTACATGTTATGCTATATCCAATAGCTCATCGGTGATCAAATTCCAAATGTTATGCAAGAAACAAGGTACTGTTCTACTTTCTTTATCATTAATGAAGTGTGATTTTTCATAACAATCGTATGCCATCAATAGATACACAAAGAATAGTACAGAAAGAACAATCAAGCACATAAAGACACATATGCCAATCAAGTCTCAAATGCATATCAGATAGAAAGAACAGGCTACAGGAGCCATCTCAAAGTACAACAGGTATTTGTTTCATCTCAGGTGAATAAATATTGTGAACAAATGATAAATACAGCTACAGTGTGAAGATATACTACAGGAGCCTTCATTTTTTATACAACAATTGAAGGCAAATCACAAAGTCACACTGATGTGTTCATAAAGATCAAGTACAGCTGAAACAAGTGATACAGGTCTTGCCTCTAGAAAGACAGAATCTACAAAGTTCATCATGAGAAGCATCTGACAAGTATAATTGAAGAAGATACATCAAATGAAGATCAAATGACCGATACAGTTTCATGTTAGAGAAATATCAAAATACAAGTCTCATTGTCCCCGATAGAATCATAAAAATATCTATAGATATCTGATACACAAGAGAGATTAAAACAGCAAGGCAGTAATACCTCTGACTGGTGACAGTCAAGTATTTCTTATCCATACTTTATAGCTGCTAACTGTTACAATGATGGAAGAGAAATAGTAGAAGAATGATGCTATAGCAATACCTCTGATTGGTAACAATCAAGTATTTATTGTTCATGTGATCAAATTAACTGATACAAGAAGAAGATACAGTGATGGCAGGCATATGCCATGATGGGGGACAAGATGAAACATTGATATGATAAGCATGCTACAACAGAAGGATCAAAATGCCAAACTAAATGTGAAAGAACAACATGACAAATATTATCTAATAGTTAGCCAGTCATAACAAAATGAAAATCAAGCTAAATTCCATACTCAAGGGAAAAATACAAGACTGCTATATATCTCTTTACAGGAAAAGGATAATATTGTTGCTCAAGGCTATAGAAAAAGACATTAAATATCACTCAAGGAGGTCCAGAGATAGTCAAAGAGGTTACAGAACTAGAGGAACAAATCTCCATGACAAAGAGTATGTCTGAGTTATAACATTTAAAACCCTAGTTCCAAATTTCTGAACCAAGTCTTATTTCATGCACAAAAATAAAGGACGGATGCTCAGAAAGAAAGATAAATATCATGCCTAATATAATAGAGTTTATATAGAATGCAAACTTTTGAAGAGGGATAAAATCCTAATGCATTTTTGTGCATACAGAAAAGGGAAATAGACACAGTATATTTTTCTACCATGGTCGTAGCCAGAAAAGCAAGATTTGTGTTTAAGAAATTATACCCATATGATAAATTGAAAACCCTCATTTTTTTATTAAAACCCTTGTTTCCATTTCGGTCATACATTGAAAAGAAACAACTACAGTGAATTTATGCCATAGTCGTGAAAAAAAATCATACAGTGAAAGAAGCAAGTACATACAAGTGTTTCCAGCACGGCCGTGACAGAAAGAGGGATTTTCTAACATACCCACATGGTTTTTTTTGTGAAACCCTAACACATTTTTTGCAATTACATGAAAAGAATAATGATACAATGTGTTTTTGTCATGGTCGTGCTATAAAATGGCAAATATATGCAATTTTGTAGAAACCCTTGTTACAATTTTAAAGAACCTTCTTTCTTTCCGTGAATACAGTCAAAGAAAAATGATACAAGGTGTTTAGAAGTATGGCCATGAGTAGAGGAGTTTCCTGTACAAGCTTAAAAGAAACCCTTATTTCATTGCCGAAACCCCAAAGAGTTTTATATTAGAAAACCAAGAGAAGGCTACAGAATCCACGACCATACCATAAAGAAAGGAATACAATGATAACCGGATAGCAAAATTTGAAGCTCTATTTTTTTTTCTTTTACATATACAATGATGAGAAAAAGCTTACAGTATAGTAAGGAAAAAGTAAAGAAGCTCACCTTTATAGTTGCAGAAGAGAAGACAAATATGGCCGCGGCCCCTCTTTTGAGAGTTATCATCAAGATTTTGCCACATTCGTAATATCTAGACACAGAGAAATCAAGAAAGAACAATGTCAAAGGAGTATTACAGAAAGAGCAAGAAATGACAAAGATGGCCGTGGCCATTCAAGGAAAGAAGCTACAGAGATGATAAAATGTCACTTATAACTCAAAACATCATACTCACCACTCTATGCCACTTTTTTTCACTTAGGAAATGCGAATAAATCATGGAGTTTGACCTCAGAAACCCAAGGAGAAGCCGAAGAAGCCATCAAACCCTAAGTGCTTTGAAAGAGTTGCAGAGCGGCCGACATAAGGAGACAAATGAAAAATGACTCAAAGTTTAGGGTTTCTTCATCCCTTTTGTTCGAAGCTTCCTTCTTTTCTTTGTTCTTTTTGACTTCTCAAATAAATTATCATTGCCTTATCCAAATTGTGAGCGGGGTCAAGACATCAAATGACGTATTTCCTAACCATCATTGTTAGAAAAGGTTGAGAGGTATGTGCTCCTTGCACATGGTTCCAAGTCAAAGGGTGTTGATATCATTAGAGAAGGTAAGTGTTACGACTAATGCAAAGATTCAAAACAAATACTTATTACGTGGGGGTCGACTACAATATGGTCAAAAAGAGTATTCCTTATGCCTTGAAGAATCATTATTCAAGGTCAAAGTAGAGATGCATGGAGACAAAATAAGTTTACAAAATGGCAGACAAGGTGGTAGTGTATTATTGTTCATTGCATGAAGGCAATTGTAATGGGAGATATAAGGTGATATTGTATTAATTTATATATGGATGGAGTATAAATGTAAGGGAGGCATAAGGATTATTATTTTTTCTTTTTCCTTGTATTTAGGAAGATGAAATATGGTGCATGGGCTAAATATGCATGACATAACCTATGTATTCATGGAGAGATAAGGGTATATTTTCATTGGGGCATATGGCATGCAAATATATTTTTTACAAGGGGCTGTAAGGGGATTTTATTTTCTCTAAAGTCCAATTTTTTGCTCAAATCATGCAAATTAGGCATGTGTAAATTAGAGAGATGAGGAGATTTATTTATTCTTTTCATGCATGATTTTACAAACAAATCAAATGTAAGTAAATAATAAAGTAATATTCTTCAAATTACTTTATTATTTTTCACACAATTGTAAAATCAAAAGTAATACAAGTTGTAACCAATAATAGAGTAATTATTTTAATTACTTTATTATTTAGAAGGCATGAGTTTTCCACAGTCCATGATAAAGTATGCATTCTGCTTCTGGATTTCATTGTGTATGTTTTTGAATCAACGTTTCGGATCATACTCAATGATCCATCATCAGGAAGAGGAGTGTAGAGAAATATAGATAGCAGACTTGAGCCTTATAAAGGAAGTAGAGGGGGAGAGGGGAATGGAAAACCAAGGGCAATGGGTGAGGTGAGAAAAAGGAAATAAAATGAGCACCAAGGGGGTAGTGTTGAAGCACAACAAGAGATAACAAAAGTTAAAAAGGGATAAGAGTGAAAGCTAAGACTAAGGAAATAAGAGACACGAGCAACAAGAGCAATAAGCGTGAGACAAGAACATGACCATATACTGTAAAAGAAATAAATAGATAAGTAGGTCTCACGCTTATTGCTCTTGTTGCTCGTGTCTCTTATTTCCTTAGTCTTAGCTTTCACTCTTATCCCTTTTTAACTTTTGTTATCTCTTGTTGTGCTTCAACACTACCCCCTTGGTGCTCATTTTATTTCCTTTTTCTCACCTCACCCATTGCCCTTGGTTTTCTGTTCCCCTCTCCCCCTCTACTTCCTTTATAAGGCTCAAGTCTGCTATCTATATTTCTCTACACTCCTCTTCCTGATGATGGATCATTGAGTATGATCCGAAATGTTGATTCAAAAACATACACAGTGAAATCCAGAAGCAGAATGCATACTTTATTATTTACTCACAATCAATTTTGTAAAAAGCAAAATCATGCAAATTGATAAGTTGAATTAACTAGGCCATCTAGGAGGTTTCTTGCATGATTTGAGGAGCAATTTTAGGGTTCTTGGTCAACTTTTTGGTCAAGCACATGGAGAGGTCGAAATTGGAGCTATTTTTGCTCGATTTGTGGCAGTTCGAGCCCTTATTTTTGGGGATTTTTGAGTTTGCTCGTGGATCACTTTAGAGGACTTATTTTTAGAGGCAATTAGTTGCAGTTCATTTATTGCATGCCTCTTAGTGAGAGCAAAGCTATATATTGTAAAGCAAAAACTTGTTTTTGCTAGTTCTTGCATTCTTTTCTCTTTTACACATTGAAAGACAAGAGGTTTTGTAACTGATTTTTCGAGTTCTTGCCTTTTTGCTCTTTTACACTTTGAGAGAGAAGAAGGTTTTGTAGCTCATTTTTTATAGTTTTATAGAGATCATAGCAGGTTACAGGTTCCATTTTTATCTCTCTTGAAATATTTTTTTGTTTTTTGGAATCAAATAGTTACCTTTCCATTTGATGCCAATTGTATGAAGTGATTTGATGAAGTTTTACTATGTTTAATTATCAAAGCCTTTAAAATTATTGTCACTCTTACTTGCAGCATTAAGCATAGTGTTATTATAGGTCTTAGGTTGTGTTAATAAAAATAATCCTTTTGTGTTGTGAGAAATCCTTTTGTGTTGTGAGTAATCCTTTTCCTTCATAAAAGGTCTATTTTCAAGCCTTCCTTAGAAATACTTTTGTGATATTTATGCCAAGATTGGATTGTGTGAGTCAGATTTCTGAGTTATATTATGAACCAGATTGCATATTTTCCATCCATATTAGGTGCATCACCAAATTTTACAGTTTTATTTCCTTATAGTTTCATTCTTCCCCTTTTCCAAAATAGAAAAATCATACATTCCTAGAATATTTTAAGGAAACCAGCCCACAATCTAGAGGATCAAACTCACTATAGGTCACCCACAACCTGAGTTTGTCCCCATGTTTCAAAGGATTGCAGAGTTTCACAGCTTTGCATAAGGGTGCAATCCTCATCGACAATAGTTTTTGGCACGTCGGATGGGACATTGAATTGATTTTCAGTTTAATAAAGAGATTGTTTTTTCTATTGTTTTGGTATGATCAGTAGATTGTTTTTTTTAAAGATAATGCGCTTGGTAAACTTTTTAACGTGACCGGTGATGCTGGGGCGACACGCCCTCCGACTCCACACTAACACTTTTGCCCAGAGCGATGAACTAGTGAGGCCACAACATGGGGGACCTCATCCCCAAGAAGGAACACTTCAAACCCATGAGCTCATTGGCCCAGCAAAGGCGTAAAGCCTACGAGCTCGTTGGCCTAGCAAAGGCGTAAAGCCTGCGAGCTCGTTTGCCTAGCAGGGGTTTGAACTTTGGTGGCCGCCACTACAATCGAGCGATTTAACCACCGAACCATGCCCTTAACGACAATACGATCGGTAGATTTTACAGCCTTTCAGAGGTTTTTTTTTCAAGTACCTGGTGACTCTAACTTTCTGGTTTGATAGATTAGATTTTTACAACCTATGAGAAGATTTTCGCAAGATCAAGTTTCAGCAGTTTTTCCAAGTTTTGAATGAATAGGCATGTCTACTTTTCATGGAAACATGTCATATCATCCATCATATCATAAAAATACTGTGAATCCACCATCTTATCAGCCATGTTGCTGATTTCAACCCAAATTCTATAGTTTCTCAAGGAAACCAGCATGTTTAATATGCTTACCTCCCACCCACCCTTGCTCAACCTTCATATCAACATGCATATGTCCAAAATCAACCTCAAGAAATATCTCTGGTATCACATCAACTCATTGAAGATATTAAAAATAGTTCAAGAACAACATGAATGATACGAAAGTTATGGTGTTGGAAATCAATAAGTAGATAGAGAAGATCAGGAGGCAGCAAGAGTATAATACTAGATTATCAAACCTATCTTCATGAGCAGGAGTTGGAGGCACAAAGGTTGCATTTTGAGGAAGGTCTTAGAAGGGAGATAGCAGCCAAAGAAGCACAGATGAAGTTTTTTCTTGCACAAATACAGAGGCAAGAAATCTAGACAGCTGCATTCATTCCAGAGCAGCCTGTTCAAAATGAGGTTAGTAGTTATCAACTTTTAAGTTTCAAAAGGAATTCTAATTGTAATCAAGAACCCATTTGCATTTAAAATCAGACCATTAATCCTCAGTATCAGTCACATCAATTGCCTGAACCAAGTCATCACAGTCTTGAGCAACCATGGCAACCTTCTTGGACTAAAAATCTTGATTACAAAACGCCAAATCTTATTAAGGCTACCCCTTCCATACCAAAACAAAAGTAGGAAGAGGAAAAGGTTTTAGAGCCTGAACCAATCAAGATTCCAAGTTGGTACAGGGAACAAGAGCAAGAGGTAATAGTTTCTGAGCCCATCAAAATTCTAGATTTCAACCCAGCAGCTAAAGTTTCTTGCAATCCTTCTTGTCCCATCAAATTAGAAAAATTAGATGTGGAGCAAGAGGTTGCTACTATTTTCTGTATTCCTAGCTAAAAGTAAGCATAATGCATATGATGTGGAGCAAGAGGTCACTGTTACTCCAATTCCTTTAGATTTTGAATCATTTGAAAAGTTCTCTAATGTTGTTTACAAGATGAATAAAAGCAGAGTACAGAGGTCACAAGGTGAAAATCTTCAATTGAAAAGACAAATTGCCCAAATTCCAAACAAGAATAGACTATACAAAGAAGAGGATTCAATCTTTTTATTTGATCAACTGGCTTCTTTTGTTGACCATGATGAAGACATCATACAAGTACCAGTTGATTTAAGATAGTCGGATAATATTGCAGAATATGATGTACTATTGGCCCATAAAGACCAGGATGAGGTTGAGGCCTCAGTTCGGCTAGAAGAGCAAAAGGACAATCCCATTTTGGAGACTAATGATCTTGTTTTGCATGAACATAGGATTGAATACCAAGCTGAATATGAAGCTAAATCAAATGATATTCTCTGTGAGAATAATACATCTAATATGTTTTCAGGGTAGCCAAATGAACTAATTGAAGATATTTAATCTTTTCAAGATAACTCTATATCCGATTGTCAAGATCATGATTGTTCAACTTGTAGGGAGCTTGCCAATCTATTGGATTCTTGTAGTGATCAAAAGACTAAGTCAGTAAATGATGAGTATAACAAGGTAAATCAACTTTCTGATCTTTTGCCTTTTGCATTTGAACAATATGAGGCTGATGAGTTTGAAGACAACAAGGAAAGTTTGCAGGTGGAACAACAGAGGGATGAAATTCATATAGTTTCATTGCAGAATTTTTAGTTAGATAAAAGCATGTTTTCAGGTATTATAGAGAATTTTTGTTCTAACATAGGTGATGATCTGATACCATTTGAATCAGCAATGTGTGATCAACACGATCAAATCAAAGAGGACATCAGGAGCATGAGTAGAAAGTTTATCATTGCAAGAGGTTGTCCCATCAGGGATTTAGTTGAAAAAGAGCTTAATAAAGAGATACAGATTGTTGTTGTACCCACAGAGCAAATTTCAGCCTCAGAACAGCAAAATCAGATCATCTTTTTACCCCACGACAGAGGTTCACATGATCAGGTTCAACTGGTGAGTGAATTTAGCTACATTTTTTATGAAGTGTTGCAGAATTTATTAAGTGATTTCTTGTACTTCATCTAACTTCAAACATCCATAAGCATGTGAATCAGTGTCCCCTGTTGAGAAAGGGAAGTTATTTTAACCAAACAGTTAATGGATTTGTTTGACCAGCACCTTTGGCTGGTTAGAGTAGGGTAGATTAGAATTTCAGTTCAGTATTTTATTTCCAAGAAGTGCTTTTGCACATGTTTCTAGCTTTGTTTTAAGCAAGTCAGTTTAGTTTCAGTTTTCAGTTTTGTTGCTACTGTAGTGTTTCGGTCAGTTTTGAGTTGCAGAAGTTTTTCAAAGTTTAAGGCAAAAAATGACTCTATGCCCGATGGATTTGCAAAGGCTACTGGTTCTAAGTTGTTTAGTAGGCAAACACCCTTGAGAGGTTGCCAGAAATGTTACTAAATTTTGTTCACACTAAATTTAGTTAGACCTAAGTGCAGTTGTTTAGAAGGAATACAAGAAAACTTTGAAGTCATTGCATTTAATGAACAGTTGATGTCTTGACAAAGCAGAGATAGATATTCAGTTGTCAGGATAACCCATCAGTCCAATTAGGACTAATGAATCATCATGACAAGTGAATCAAGATGCCATGGAATCAATCATTCAAGAAATATAGTTGATCTAACATAGTGTTGTCTTTAAGGAGTTATAAAACAGATTGATTATTTAGTTGATCATATTTGAAAGAAAGAAAGAAATATATTTGTTTAAACTGTTATTTCATGTCATGTTTTGAACATACATTCAATATCTGTTACTTTATCCTATGAATTGATTGAAAAAGAAATATACATACATCAAGTGCATAAGATAAATTAACTGATCATGTTTAAAAGAAGTGTTCAAATGTGTCCCACACAACCCGTGGGAGTAACTAAACTGAGCAATGCAGACATATGCAAGCTATACATCTGATGATAAAAGAAATAATAAGAACATATGATAAAGGTAAACATCCATCATTGCCTGAGCAAGAAGGTTGTTTTGTTGATGTTGATCTTCAGTGTTCATCTTCTACTCCTATCATCAGTTGAACCTGCAAAAAATTGGGGAAAGTCATGTTAGAGTTCCGGATGTTTAAAGTTATCATATGCTTTATCATGCAGACATATCAACTTGTCACATCATGCATTTCATATGAAAGATCAAATCAGACATGTGCCATAAATCAGAATATCATGAATAGGATCAGTCAATACCATCAGGTATGTTTTTTATGCTAACTTGTTTGTTCACTGTGTAGGTATAGGAAAAGTAATGTTACTAATTTGAAGACATTTAAAGCATGTGAAGAAAATGTGGCTCCAACAAGGGTTGAGCCCAGCATGCTCAAAGTGATACCATTACATGTTATACTATATCCAATAGCTTATCAGTGATCAAATTCCAAATGATATGCAAGAAACAAGGTACTGTTCTACTTTCTTTATCATTAATGAAGTGTGATTTTTCATATTAGTCCTATACCATCAATAGATACACAAAGAATAGTACAAAAAAAATAGTCAAGCACATAAAGACGCATATGCCAATCAAGTCTCAAATGCATATCAGATAGAAAGAACAGGCTACATGACCCATCTCAAAGTACAACAGGTATTTATTTCATCTCAGGTGAATAGATATTGTGAACAAATGATAAATACAGCTACAGTGTGAAGATATGCTATAGGAGCCTTCATTTTTCATACAATAGTTGAAGGCAAATCACAAAGTCACACTGATGTGTTCATAAAGATCAAGTACAGTTGAAACAAGTGATACAGGTCTTGCCTCTAGAAAGACAGAATCTACAAAGTTCATCATGAGAAGCATCTGACAAGTATAATTGAAGAAGATACATCAAATGAAGATCAAATGACTGATACAGTTTCAGGTTAGAGAAATATCAAAATACAGGTATCATTGTCCCTGACAGAATCATAAAAATATCTACAGATATCTGATACACAAGAGAGATCAAAACAACAAGGTAGTAATACCTCTGACTGGTGACAGTCAAGTATTTCTTATCCATACTTTATAGCTGCTAACTATTACAATGATGGAAGAGAAATAGTAGAAGAATGATGTTATAGTAATACCTTTGATTGGTAACAATCAAGTATTTATTGTTCATGTGATCAAACTAACTGATACAAGAAGAAGATACAGTGATGGCAGGCATATGCCATGAAGGAGGACAAGATGAAAGATCAATGATATGATAAGCATGCTAGAGCAAAAGGATCAAAATGCCAACCTAAATGTGAAAGAACAACATGATGAATATTATCTGATAGTTAACCAGTCAGAACAAAATGATGAATATTATCTGATAGTTAACCAGTCAGAACAAAATGAAAATCAAGCTAAATTCCATGCTCAAGGGAAAAATACAAGACTGCTATATATCTCTTTATAGGAAAAGGATAATATTGTTGATCAGGGCTACAGAAAAAGACATTAAATATCACTCAAGGAGGTCCAGAGATAGTCAAAGAGGTTACAGAACTAGAGGAACAAATCTCCATGACAAAGAGTATGTCTAAGTTATAACATTTAAAACCCTAGTTCCAAATTTCTGAACCAAGTCTTATTTCATGCACAGAATGAAGGAGGGATGCTCAGAAAGAAAGATAAATATCATGCCTGATATAATAGAGTTTATACAGAATGCAAACTTTTGAAGAGGGATAAAACCCTAATGCATTTTTGTGCATACAGAAAAGGGAAATAGATACAGTATATTTTTCTACCATGGCCGTAGCCAGAAAAGCAAGATTTGTGCTTAAGAAATTATACCCAGATGATAGATTGAAAACCCTCATTTTTATTGAAACCCTTGTTTCCATTTCGGTCATACAGTGAAAAGAAACAACTACAGTGAATTTCTGCCATAGCCGTGAAAAGAAATCATACAGTGAAAGAAGCAAGTACAGATAAGTGTTTCCAGCATGGTCGTGACAGAAAGAGGGATTTTCTAACATACCCACATGGTTTTTTTGTGAAACCCTAACACATTTTTTGCAATTACAGGAAAAGAACGATGATACAATGTGTTTCTGTCATGGCCGTGCTATAAAATGGCAAATATATGCAATTTTGTAGAAACCCTTGTTACAGTTTTAAAGAACCTTCTTTCTTTCCGTGAATACAGTCAAAGAAAAATGATACAAGGTGTTTAGAAGTATGGCCGTGAGTAGAGGAGGAGTTTCCTATGCAAGCTTAAAAGAAACCCTTATTTCATTGCCGAAACCCCAAAGAGTTTTATATCAGAAAACCAAGAGAAGGCTACATAATCCATGGCCATACCATAAAGGAAGGAATACAATGATACTCGGATACCAAAATTTGAAGCTCTATTTTTTTTTCTTTTACATATGCAATGATGAGAAAAAGCTTACAGTACAGTAAGGAAAAAGTAAAGAAGCTCACCTTTATAGTTGCAGAAGAGAAGACAGATATGGCCGCAACCCCTCTTTTGAGGGTTATCATCAAGATTTTGCCACATTCGTAAAATCTAGACACAGAGAAATCAAGAAAGAACGATGTTAAAGGAGTATTACAGAAAGCGCAAGAAATGACAAAGATGGCCGTGGCCATTTAAGGAAAGAAGCTACAGAGATGATGATAAAATGTCACTTAAAACTCAAAACATCATACTCACCAATCTATGCTACTTTTTTCACTCAAGAAATGCAAAGAAATCATGGAGTTTGACCTCAGAAATCCAAGGAGAAGTATAGGAAGCCATCAAACCCTAAGTGCTTCGAAAGAGTTGCAGAGCGGCTGACACAAGGAAACAAATGAAAAATGACTCAAAGTTTAGGGTTTCTTCATCCCTTTTGTTCGAAGCTTCCTTCTTTTCTTTGTTCTTTTTGACTTCTCAAATAAATTATTATTGCCTTATCCAAATTGTGAGCAGGGTCAAGACATTAAATGACGTATTTCCTAACCATCATTGTTAGAAAAGGCCGATAGGTATGTGTTCCTTGCACATGGTTCCAAGTCAAAGGGTGTTGATATCATTAGAGAAGGTAAGTGTTACGACTAATGCAAAGATTCAAAATAAATACTTATTACCTTGGGGTCAACTACAATATGGTCAAAAAGAGTATTCCTTATGCCTTGAAGAATCATTATTCAAGGTCAAAGTAGAGATGCACGGAGACAAAATAAGTTTACAAGGTGTAGACAAGGTGGTAGTGTATTATTGTTTATTGCATGAAGGCAATTGTAATGGAAGATATAAGGTGATATTGTATTAATTTATATATGCATGGAGTATAAATGCAAGGGAGGCATAAGGATTATTATTTTTTCTTTTTCCTTGTATTTAGGAAGATGAAATATGGTGCATGGGCTAAATATGCATGACATAACCTATGTATTCATGGAGAGATAAGGGTATATTTTCCTTGGGGCATATGGCATGCAAATGGATATTTTTTACAAGGAGCTATAAGGGGATTTATTTTCTCTGAAGTCCTATTTTTTGCTCAAATCATGCAAATTAGGCATGTGTAAATTGGAGAGATAAGGAGATTTATTTATTCTTTTCATGCATGATTTTACAAACAAATCAAATGTAAGTAAATAATAAAGTAATATTATTCAAATTACTTTATTATTTTTCACAAAATTGTAAAATCAAAAGTAGTACATGTTGTAACCAATAATAGAGGAATTATTTTAATTACATTATTATTTACTCACAATCAATTTTGCAAAAGCAAAATCATGCAAATTGATAAGTTGAGTTAACTAGGCCATCTAGGAGATTTCTTGCATGATTTGAGGAGCAATTTTAGGGTTCTTGGTCAACTTTTTGGTCAAGCACATGGATAGGTTGAAATTGGAGCTATTTTTGCTCGATTTGTGGCAGTTCAAGCCCTTATTTTTGGGGATTTTTGAGTTTGCTTGTGGATCACTTTGGAGGACTTATTTTTAGATGCAGTTAGCTGTAGTTCATTTTTTGCATGCCTCTTAGTGAGAGCAAAGCTATATATTGTAAAGCAAAAACTTGTTTTTGCTAGTTCTTGCATTCTTTTCTTTTTTACACATTGAAAGACAAGAGGTTTTGTAACTCATTTTTTGAGTTCTTGCCTTTTTGCTCTTTTACACTTTGAGAGAGAAGAAGGTTTTGTAGCTCATTTTTGACAGTTTTATAGAGATCACAGCAGGTTACAAGTTCCATTTTTGTCTCTCTTGCAATATTTCCTTTATTTTTTTTGGAATCAAGTAGTTACCTTTCCATTTGATGCTAATTGTATGAAGTGATTTGATGAAGTTTTACTGTGTTTAATTATCAAAACCTTTAAAATTATTGTCTCACTCTTACTTGTAGCATTAAGCACAGTGTTATTATAGGTCTTAGGTTGTGTTAATGAAAATAATCCTTTTGTGTTGTGAGAAATCCTTTTCCTTCATAAAAGATCTATTTTCAAGCCTTCCTTAGAAATACTTTTGTGATATTTATGCCAAGATTGGATTGTGTGAGTCAGATTTTTGAGTTATATTGTGAACTAGATTGCATATTTTCCATCCATATTAGGTGCATCACCAAATTTTACAGTTTTATTTCCTTATAGTTTCATTCTTCCCCTTTTCCAAAACAGAAAAATCATATATTCCAATAGAATATTTTAAGGGAACTAGCCCACAATCTGGAGGTTCAAACTCACTATAGGTCACCCATAGCCTGAGTTTGTCCCCATGTTTTGAAGGATTGCAGAGTTTCACAGCTTTGCATAAGAGTGTGCGGACTAGTTATTGGACACAATAGATTGTAGGGAGGCACACCAATATCTTTGAGCTTGTGGTGCAATTAATGGCTACATATGAGGAGGCTAGGGTATGTGGGGATTGAGCCACTATAGATGTTGTGTCCTTGACTATGAATTAAGACTTGATAGTGATGCAAGTAGAGAGTGTAAAGGATACATGTGACACACTATAAAGCTAGTTAGACTATAGTAGAGCTAAGTTATAGAGGGCTCAGACTACACTGACAACTGATCTATACCATTCCAAATTGCAAGCATTGATGGAGAAGGGTGACAGGCTATGAGAAGAGGTTGCTAGGATATAGCAGGGCGAGCTATTGCTCACAAGCAAGGAAATAAATCTCAGGGGCTTGTTGAGGGGCCTAGAGATGTAGAGTGGTTCATGGACTCATTCTCAATCTATGGCCTCACAACGAGAACCATCCATATAACAACTGCCTAAGGGCTTGAGTAGTCATGCCCCTCTAGAGTGATGTGGATATTTGTATTTTTATGTACACCACATTTTAATACAATAGTGATTTTTGTACATGATGTATCGAGACTTGAGTATATATATGATATTTTAGATTTTGTTCAACATATTTGTGTTATGAGATATATTTGTTTTCATGTATGATTACAATGTTGCTTGTGATGATATTGTATGTGTTTGAAATTTTTTAATTAAATGCAATTAAGATCTAATTAAACAACTTGTATAAAATTGTTTGATTAGATGCTATAATGATTTAATCAAACAATGTGAACCCAAATTATCTAATCAAATAATATAAAGTTCTAATTGAACAATTCAAAGAAAATTATCTAATTAAATGCTATAAAGATCTAATTAAGCAAATGAGATTAATTAATCATTTGTATGATTAAATAATGAACATGGTAAAAAATAGAATAATTTTCATTTATAAATGAAAACTACCACTAACATTCAAGATAGCAAGAATTGTGTCAAGAATAGAAGCAACAAGCATGTATAAGAATGTAAAGTATACAAAACACTAAAAAAACTAATGCATTATGTTTTAAGAAAGAATTTTATACTCATTTAGAATACAAAATACAAATGAAATCATAGCATAAAGTAATTATGCCATTGATAAAATGACATGAGATAAACAATGATAAACTTCTAAGAATAATTATGTTATACAAATTCCACAGAAGGGGAAAAAAATCATGTGTGAAAATAATGATGAATAGAATTAATAGGTTCTTTGAGAGGCTTATTATCCATCATGGAGAGACGATATTCTCTAGAACCATAGATTGAGGTGACGATGTAAGGACCCAGCTAGTTTGGACTAAACTTTCTTCTTACACCAACTGGGGCATTAACATTGCATTGACTCTACCAAGTCATCTACTTGGAATGAATGATGTAGAACTCATTGATTATAGTTACGATTGAGAGTATTTTGGTAATCTTGGAGATGTTCAAGAGAATTGATGCGATGCTCATTGAGCATTTCAAGATGTTATAGTCATTGTTCATAATAGATATTTTCATCGATTTGGCCTTGAAGGGAAACATGTAAAGACAAAATTTCCAACTCCAAAGGCATGATAGTATCAGCACCATAGATGAGATTATATGGGGCAGTACTAGTAGTTGTATGAATACTTGTGTGATAGGCCCATAATTCATATGAGAGTTGAGTGTGCCAATCATTACCATGTGTATTCATGTTATTTCAAAGAATAAGTTTGGTTGTTTTATTGGAAGCCTTAGCCTAAACATTAGACTAAGGGCAATATGGTGTGGAAAATCTTTGTTGAATGCTGAATTTCAAAAAGAATTGCTTCACATCCTTGTTCTTAAATTCAAGGAACCATTGTCACAAACAAAGGTAGAAGGAAGTTTGAAATGAGAAATGATGTTATCAAGTAGAAACTAACATATGACTTCAATAGTCGTGGATTGAAGTGGAATAGCCTCAACCCATTCTGTAAAGTAATCCATTGCAGAGATGATGAATGTGTGACCTTGACAAGAGGGAGAAGAAAATTTCCTAATCAAATCCAAGACCTAGATTGTAAATGAACAAGGTGATACCTAGGCATGAAGTTCCCGTGTAGGAGCTCAAAACAAATTACTGTGTTTTTGACATTGAGGGTACATTTCTTAACAAAAGAAAAGGAATCTTGTTCCACGCTTTTCCAATAGTATCCCATCCATAGAAGTTTATGAACTAAGGATCTACCACCAAAATGCCTCTTGTAGGCTCCAAATTCAAGAGAAATGGGTATTTTAGACTTATGTTAGACAACATAAGAGAAGGCCATTACAACCTCAGAGATATGAGACATTAGATAGAATGATTTATTGTGCTACAAGATTTCAAATTTGAGTGTGAGCACTTTTAAAGGAATTATTTGGGAATGTACTGTCATGCAAATAGCTAAATATATGGAGTACCATTCCTCATAAAAAATATTATAATAGAAAAGAGTGTCAAAAGGAGAACCATCCATAATAGTAGGTAATGATAATGTGTGAATAACAAAGTGATAATCATTAGATGAATCATCAAAGGGAACAAGGGTGGTTGTGCTCACCATTGAATCTACATGACGATTATCCTTATGTGGGATAGTGTAGATAGAGAAAGAGGAAAATTGATGGATCAATGATAAAGATAGGTCATGGTATTGAGAAAGTGTATCATGCTTAGCTTGATAAGAGCCAATGACTTGCTTTATAATCAACTATAAATTTCCATAGATGTGAATGATTTTGATGTTAAGGGACAATGCGGTATTCAAGCCAACAATAAGGGCTTTGTACTCAATGGTGTTATTTAGGCATGGAAAGTTGAGATGGAAAGAAAGGGGAATTGGCTTTCTAGTGGGAGGAACTAGTATCACATTAGCTCTAGAGCCAGTTCAACACCTTGATCCATCAATGAACAACTCACACCAGAAGATCATCATCCAAAGGAAGAATATGATCATTGAGGAAGGAATCCTAATTAGTAATGGAAAATGGAGAGGGAGTGTTAGCTAAATTATCTACTAATGTATGTCCCTTTATTGCGTACCAAGAGATAAATTTAAGATCAAATTTAGTCAATATCATTACCCATTTAGCTAAGCAACTTGATAAATTTATTTTAGAGAAAAGAGTTTTGAGTGGATAAAATTTGATGATTACATGCATTTTTGCATGGAGAAGATAATACCTTAGCTTATGTGTTACGAATACTAAAGAGAGAGATTGCTTCTCTAGTGTTGAATAATGAGTTTCATAGTCAAGGAGGACGTAAACACCTAAAAATCACCAGGACCTTATTCACTCACAACAACATCTTAATTCCCTAAATCATCCAATTTATCCCTAAATTGCCCAAACTATCCCTAAACTATACTAATTAGCCTAATCCTTCAATCAATTATCCCCTCATCATCCTGAATTATTTACATTATCCTAATTATCCCAGTTTCAAGACCTAATCTTATCATTTATCCTAATTTTCCCTAAAATTTCTCCTAATCCTAAATCATTATCCCTAAGTCACAAATCATTTTCCTAATTTCTAAATCCCCTTCTCACACATGATTTAATTAATTTATTAATTAAATCCTCTCATAACTACCTAAAAGTGAATAAAGGAAATTAAAAATTCCCTTTATTTTCATCCATTCATCTTATAACTATCCCATAAACATCTCAAAAATCCAAAAATCATTTAATAAATCTCAATTATCCTACACCATTGATCCTCCAAATGCCCAACCAACTTAATCTGATCCATCCATGTTTTATTAGATCCTCACCCTTGATTGTCCTTTTTGAAAGTCTATAAATTGACTTGTTAGCAACCCATTCTCAAGAATTGAATCATCTCCGAGCAACGTCATGCTTTCATTGTGAGCATCCATAATAATCATTTGCAGCATATCCACCCTCGTGGTGCAACAGAGATCGAAGTTTGGGTAACATTTGTGTTTATCATTTTGCATTTTTCAGTTTCTTTCTTAAATTAAGGTCATACTTGATATAGATGAAGGATTTTAATGTTGTATTTTAAGTCTTTATATTTGGTCTATATTTTGTGTTGACATTTTTGGCACGCCTGATGGGACACCCTTCCCCTTTTAACATTTGTCTTTCAGATGTTTTTGAGTTGCTCTTGTAGGTTTTTGGAGCATTTTTGAAGAAATCTTAGGGGTCTACTTTCATAGAAGTCCTCTTGGGTCAAAATTGACATCACCATTGCATTCAGAGTAGCTCACAGGTGAAGATTGACATATAATACTCTATGTTTTAGTAATAAAAAAGTTTGAATTTTTTTAGTTCTTTGCCACAACCTCTAGTATGACCATATGGTCATATTGTATGACTTCCACCGTACCCTATTTCTTGCATCAAACTAGTTTGATGAATTATTTCATATCCTTGGCTATTGATTTTGTCTTCTATAATAATCTTTTACTCATTGGTTAAACTGTAACTTCTCTTATTCCCACTCCATTATTCACTAGGCAAAAGATCTGATCACTGTGCAAAATGTTTATTCTGCAGGTTGAAGGACTACTTTTACCTATTGGTTAATGTTTCTTGTTTTACTCGTTCGTCTATAGAAAGAGGTTAACAATTTTATTAATTATCAGTTGAATGGCTGATAATAATCATTTTAAAATCATTATTGTCTTGAATATTGTAATGTCCCCTTCTAGACTCTTGGTTAGTCCATCATAGAATTCTTGTGGACTAGCTGTTTAGTTAAGTGATGAAGAATGAAATATCTAAAAAGTCACTTAACTCATTTTATGGAGTGCTCACATTGGGAAATATTAAAAAGTGAAATTAAAAGAAATATTTCCCTCCAAAGTAAAACACCCCCTCTTGGAGAGTTTTAAAAGAGGGAAAAGTGCCTCATTTGAGGGATGCTTGAATATATAATTTTGTTGGCTATTTGCTCTGCTAGGGTTTTTCCTGAGAGGGTTTGAAGAGGATTTGAACTCGAGGCTTGTGGCAACGGAAACCTCCATAGGTAATGGCATTCTACAGGTGTGAAAGACCACCTAACGGTGCCATTATGAGTGGATGCATTCAGCATTCACACATGTGCTTCAATGGAGTTCGTTTGACAAAGATTCGACATAATATTGAGAATTTCTCTTGCATTTCACTCGAGTTCTTCATAGCAGATTAGAGAGCAGTTCGTTAGAGATCTGAGGCAAAATATACATATTTGGGGACTGTATTTTGTTGCAGTGAGCTAGACATACTACTTAGCCTAGTCGTACCATGCTTGAGGGCATTTTGAGGTTGTTTCTTGCATAAATCTCTTCCAAATCTGATCATCCCTCCTTGTTGATAGCCTACAACACTTCACAGAGATATTTTAGTGGCTCGTGACATTTCTTTCTATTGTTCTATCCTTCCAGCCATGGTCGTACACCACCAAGCTTGACGTGGGGAAGTGGGAACTTGTTTCTCATTGTGGGAAGTGTTTGTTTTGCATTGTATTAGGCCTCCAAGGCCTATTGTATTGCTATTAACAATGAATGCATGATACTCTATGATTCTTGATGATTTGGAGCAATATTGTAATATCAAGTGGCTGGTTCGGAAGTAGCCAAAAACTAAAGTTTCAAATCTAAATATGGGTATGTGATAGAACCTCTTTATTTGTTGATATATGAATTGGGTCTTTCATATTTCTCTTGCATTCCTTGTATATTTTCTGGGTTTGCATTCTATGCTCTATATTGTATGCTCCGACAACACATCTGTAGGAAAACTGAAAACCCCTTCTGCATTCTTCTGTCTAGTCTATAAGAACACAAAAATAAAAATAAAATAACACATAAAAAGATCTTTAAGAGTATACAAACAGGTACGACACATTACAATGGTATCAGAGTTATGATCTTGCCATCCTATGAGGTGAAATAGACATGCAGAAGTGAAAATTAGATATGCGACCGACAGATAGATATTCCTTCAGGAATACCAGAGCAAGGCAAGGAACACAGATTCCACAGTTGATAGTTCCAGAGAATCCAGTACCCATAATAGATCCTTTTGAGTCAGACCCAGAGATAGAGGTAGCAACTGCAGAGGACGATTCTCAGGTTTCACGGACAGACCCCTTTTCTGGAGAGTTACCTCCATTTACAGAGCATACAGGAGAAATGGGAGATATAGAGATTAAAGAACCAAACACACGAGATATCCTCAATGACTTGGCTAGAGGTCAGTAACAAATCGTGGCTAGCTTAGACAGGTCTCAGCAGGCACTTGAGAGGCTTCTTAGCTAATTATTTTCTGAGCTGGATGAAGATGAGGAGAATATAGGTCGAAACAGATATAGAAATGACAGGAGGTAGGAATGACAGGCATGGAGACCGGCATGATAGGAATAGAGACCGAGGAAATGGAGATAGGAATGGTGATCGAAACATTGGTGATAGACATGGGCACAAGAATCATGATGGAGAGGCTTCGGTGAATAACCGGGGTGCTACACGGCTCATGGCTACAGATAGACCAGGCATTCTAACTTTCAGGCTGAGGGATGAGATACCAGATAGGGATGCTACATAGTTGGAGTTTCAGGAAGAGATTGTTAGGGATTGGCAGGTTTCCAACGAAGAGTTTAGAGATGAAATGACTTTCAAAGACTACTCAGATCTTCGGATGAGACACAGACCCGGAGGGGGTAATAGACAACAGAACAATGAGCTGTAGAAGAAGGTCAGCAAGATGACCTTACCATATTTTGATGGTTCAGGAAAAATTTCAACAAGAGCGTGGGTATAAAAGTTGGACAGTTACCTTCAAATCAGCCCTATGCCAGAGACAAATGCCATCACATACGCAGCCTTACACTTGGAGGGTAGTGCGCATAAGTGGTGGAGCAATGGGAAGGTGACTCTGGGACATGACCAGATCACATCTTATGTTGAGTTGATAGCTAGACTCATAGACAGGTTCGACAAGAAGGATCTTGAATTGCAGTTCAAGGAGCTAGCACAGTTGAGACAGAGTGGATCAGTGGACTCGTACATTTCTGAGTTCTAGGATCTCTCAGTCATGGTTTCAGATATAGCAGAGAGGAGGTTAATCATGCTCTTTATTGATGAGTTGTCTAATCCTTTAAGAGGATGGGTGAAGGGTTTAGACCCTATGACATTGCAGGAGGCCATGAATAAGGCCCGTGATATGGAATCGTCCGCATGGAGGAGCAAATTTCAGAGTAAGAACTTTTAGCATAGGAAAGATAAGGAGAGAGATAGGAGACCTTTCCATAGGGGCTCGAGGGACCAACCACATAAGAGTTCTTCCAGGTTAGATAATGATCAGCTGAATGACCTCAGGAGGAAGAAGCTTTGTTTTCACTGCAGAGAGCCTTGGGATCCTAAGCACAAGTGTGCTGCCTAAGGGAAGGCAAAATAGATTGAGTACTTCTCAGCAGATGAGTCTGTGGAGTCAGACACGCATTCAGAGCAGCATACAGAGGATGATGATTCAGGGACAGATGTTGCGTCTAAAGTACTAGATAAGGATAATGATACCTCCCTACCCACAACCCACATTTCTAGCATTTAGAGAGAAGGGTCATTCAAGATCCGAGGAGTATTGGGTGGATAGAGGTGCATTACCTTGCTAGATACGGGTGCCACTCATAACTTCATAGATGAGGGCTTGGTTGCTAAGAGGGGGTTACAATCAGAGGAGTTTGCGGGATTTAAGGTAAAGGTAGCCGATGAGTTCATACTCACTTGCACTAGGAGGATTCCCAACTTGACAATCCAACTAAACCATTATACTTGCCAGTCAGAGTTTTATGTGGTTAGCATGGGTGACATGGATGTTGTGCTGGGATGAGATAGGGGAGTTCACTATCAATTTGAGGACAATGGAAATGAAGTTTGAAGTGGACGGAGTTAAGCATGTGCTCAGGGGAATTTCAGATGGTGGATTGAGAGTTGTTTCTCTCAAGCGAATGGAAAGATTGATTCACCATGATCAGGTACAATGGGCAGCAGAGATATTAGTGATGCCTAAAATTGCGAAGCAACAGAAACATGAGTATCCACCTGGCTCTTCTAACTAAACACACCAAAGTGTTTAGTGATATTCCACCAGGTAGACCACCTGATAGGGGTATCGAGCATGTGATCGAGTTGGAGGAGGGTACAAAATCGATGATCGCCACACCATATTGGAACCTAAAGAGATCCAAAGATGAGATCGAGAAAGCTATCAAAGAGCTTCTCACCATGGGACACATAAGACCGAGTAAGAGCCTGTTTGCATCATCCATTGTGTTAGTAAAGAAAAATGATGGGACTCTTAGGATGTGAATTGATTACAGGGAACTCAATAAGAAAACAATCAAGAATAGGTATCCCATACCCAGGATAGATGAGATGATTGATGAGCTACACGGGCCCTGTTATTTCTCCAAGATAGACTTGAGATTTGGGTACCATCAGATTCGAGTCAGAGATGAGGATGTGGAGAAGACAACATTTAGGTGTCACTATGGGCACTTTGAGTTCCTAGTCATGCCATTTGGCTTGGCTAATGCACCAGCTACTTTCCAGTCTTGCATGAATATAGTCTTTAGAGAGTAGTTGAGGAGGTTTGTCCTGATATTTTTTGATGATATCCTGATTTACAGCAAGACGTGGGAAGAGCACGTGAAACACATTGACATTGTGTTGAGTATTCTGGAGAGGGAATCTTTATATGCTAAGATGTCAAAGTGTGAGTTTGGGATGACCGAGTTGCTATACTTGGGTCATATCATCAGTGTTGGTAACATGAAGGTAGACCCAGAGAAGATTCAGGTAATAGTAGACTGGCCACCACTAAAGAATCTTACTCAGCTGAAGGGATTCTTGGGTTTATGTGGATATTACTACAGGTTCGTGAAGGGGTTTTCTCAGTCAGTTGCTCCCCTCACATATTTGACTCGCAAGGATGCATTTAGTTGGACAGGGGGTACACATGAGTGCTTTGATAGATTCAAACAGATTATGAGTACGTGCCCTGTATTGGCCATGCCAGATTTCAACAAGCCCTTCGAGTTGCAGTGTGATGCTTCAGGGGAAGGCATTGATGCGATAATTATGCAGGATAAGCACCCCATAGCATTTGAGAGTAGGAAGTTGAGGGGTGTGGAACACAGCTATAGCATTTATGATAAGGAGATGTTAGCCATCATTTATGCATTGGCTAAGTTCAGACAATACCTTGTGGGCAGTAAGTTCGTAGTCAAAACAGATCACAACAATCTGAAGAATTTCCTTGGCCAGAAAGACTTAAATGAGAGGCAATAGAAGTGGGTCAGCAAGCTACAGGCCTACGACTTTGACATTGTGTATGGCAAAGGAAAGAAAAATGTTGTTGCTGATGCTCTATCCAGGAGGCCCCATTTATGTGCACTTAGAGCCATTGCAGATGATTGGAGGGAGATGATATCAGCTGAGTATGCAAAGGATGCATGGGCTACTGGGATAATTGATGTCACCATCAAGGATCATAGTTATACAGTGGTAAATGATTTAATCATTTACAAGAACAGGATCTTCTTGGTGTCAGATTCTCAGATGAAACAGAAGGTTTTGAGGGCATTCCATGACTTGCCGATGGCAGGACACCCGAGGTACTTCAAAACTTATAGGCAAGTTAGAGAGAGGTTCACTTGGAAGGGCCTGAAGATAGAGGTGATGTAGTATGTGAGAGAGTGCCTGATATGTCAGCAGAACAAACAAGAGCACTTATTCCTAGGAGGTTTATTACAGCCCCTACCCATTCCTGAAAGGAAGTGGGATAGCATTTCTATGGACTTTATCACAGGTTTACCAAAAGTCCAAGGTAGGGATTGCATTTTCGTGGTAGTGGACAGGTTGACAAAGTATGCACACTTCTTTTCCATCCCTACCACTTTTATTGCAGCACAGGTTGCAGAATTGTTCTTTCGTGAGGTATTTCGACTCCATGGGTTGCCTCAGAACATTGTTAGTGATAGGGACAACATGTTCCTTAGTAATTTTTGGCAAGAGCTCTTCAAGTTGACAGGGACAGAGCTCACACTCAGTACGAGTTACCACCCTCAGACAGATGGTCAAACGGAGATAGTTAATAAATGGGTGGAAGGATACCTCTAAAACTATGTTTCAGGGCAACAAAAGACATGGGTTAAGTGGCTTCACATGGGAGAGTACTGTTACAATTCCACATACCACATGTATATCTAGATGTCACCATTTATGGCCCTGCATGGGTATGAGGCACCGAACTTTGTTGATCTATTGTTTGGTGATAGCCGGGTGCTGAAGGCCAAAGACCTTCTCCAGGAGAGTCAAGACATCATGAGGTCTTTGAAGGAGAACATACAAAAGGCTCAGAATCAGTAGAAGCAGTATGCAGATCAGTAGAGGACTTAGCGGTCTTTTGAGGTTGGTGACATGGTGTATCTCATGTTGTAGCCCTATAGACAGTCCACTCTCAGAAAGAGTGGGGCAGAGAAGTTGAAGCCACGGTATTATGGACCTTTCCAAATCTCCAAGAGGATTGGAGAAGTGGCTTATGAGTTGGAGCTTCCAGCAGGTAGCAGGGTACATAATGTGTTTCATGTATCTTGCCTCAAGAAGGTGTTGGGGCATAAGGTGACACCATTAACGGAGTTGCCTCCTCTTGACGAAGAGGGGAAGTTGATACTGGTACTTGAGGCTATAATTGATACCAGGGAATGTAATTTAAGGAGGAGGATCATCAGAGAGTACTTGGTTAAATGGAAGAACCTGCCAGTGGAGGATGCTACTTGGGAGAATGAGCAGATATTAGAGCATCCTGACTTGAGATTGCTTGAGGCAAGCAATCTTAGGGAGGGCGGACTGTAATGTCCCCTTCTAGACTCTTGGTTAGTCCATCATAGAATTCCTATGGACTAGCATTTAGTTAAGTGATGAAGAATGAAATATCTAAAAAATCACTTAACTCATTTTATGGAGCGCTCACATTGGGAAATATTAAAAAGTGAAATTAAAAGAAATATTTCCCTCCAAAGTAAAACACCCCCTCTTAGAGAGTTTTAAAATAGGGAAAAGTGCCTCGTTTGAGGGATGCTTAAATATATGATTTTGTTGGCTATTTGCTCTGCTAGGGTTTTTCCTGAGAGGGTTTGAAGAGGATTTGAACCAGAGGCTTGTGGAGACGAAAACCTCCATAGGTAATGGCATTCTATAGGTGTGAAAGACCACCCAACGGTGCCATTGTGAGTGGATGCATTCAACATTCACACATGTGCTTCAATGGAGTTTGTTTGACAAAGATTCGACATAATATTGAGAATTTCTCTTGTATTTCACTCGAGTTCTTCATAGCAGATTGGAGAGTAGTTCATTGGAGATCTGAGGTAAAATATACATATTTGGGGACTGTATTTTATTGTAGCGAGTTGGACGTACTACCCAGTCCAATCGTACCAGGCTTGAGGGCATTTTAAGGTTGTTTATTGCATAAATCTCTTCCAAATCTGATCGTCCCTCCTTGTTGACAGCCTACAACACTTTGCAGAGATATTTTAGTGGCTCGTGACATTTCTTTCTACTATTCTATCCTTCCAGCCATGGCCGTACACCACCAAGCTTGACGTGGGGAAGTGGGAGCTTGTTTATCATTGTGGGAAGTGTTTGTTTTGCATTGTATGAGGCCTCCAAGGCCTATTGTATTGTTTTTAACAATGAATGCATGATACTTTGTGATTCTTGATGATTTGGAGCAATATTGTAATATCAAGTGGCTGGTTCGGCAGTAGCCAAAAACTAAAGTTTCAAATCTGCATACAGGTATGTGATAGAACCTCTTTATTTGTTGATATATGAACTGGGTCTTTCATATTTCTCTTGCATTCCTTGTATATTTTCTGGGTTTGCATTCTATGCTCTATATTGTATGCTCCGACAACACATCTGCAAGAAAACTGAAAACCCCTTCTGCATTCTTCTGTCTAGTCTATAAGAACACACAAAAAAAACACATAAAAAGATCTTTAAGAGTATACAAACAGGTACGACACATTACAAATATATATGTTAATACATATTAGTAGTGTTTGAGCTATCATTACCCTTTACAACTAGGGTTTTAATGGCTATTAACATTTGTTCTAACTGCAGTTTTGAGTTCAATTGACAATTGTTAGCAATGTTAACTTTAGATTAGTTTTAACCATTCATAGTTTTTCTTTAGTGTTATGTTTTTGTTTGTCATTGGTTTATTTGTTAGCCTTAATGCTAACAATCTAGTTAATCTTCAAACTTAGCATTTAAAATGTAAACCACATGGATTTCAAACATTAACCATTAGCCTTTCTGGCTAAGCATAGGGATTTTGTTCTCAAATTTTATATTTTAAGTTTAGGTACTTTGGTTGCGTTATTGGCATTTGATTTCAATGTTTTTTGATTAAGAGTTTAATCTTATCCTAATAGTTATTATTGCTCATTGGTTGCAGGTTAGGTGTTTTTAGCACCTACTTACTTCACCATAGTCACATGGAAGACAAAGCCTTTTAGTGAGCCCTTAATCGTCAAGCATTTAGTCAATCACATGTGACTAGTTTGACATTAGCCTTCAACAGTTTATTTTAACTACAATATCAAAACATAATTGCCAACACTGAACACTTTACATGTGACCAGTTTTTGTAAACTTCCAGTAACCCTAAAACACTAGGAGATTGAAGATGAGGTTAGATTTCAAAGCATAAATCATAAGAAAATGAATGTAAATTGACTGTTATACCTTCAAATGCCTTAAAACCCCATACTCCTTGATAGGGTTGAGAAACTTGCACCCTTGAGCTCCTAGCTTTACCCAACTAATGCTTGCAATGTGAAATGCTCTCCATATTCAATATTGAGAGAAATTTTAGCATAGTAAGATTGCTCTAAAATTGAATGATGAAATGGCTTGTGGAGGCTTATATTTATAGGCAAAATGGAGGGGATTTGTTGAGTGCAAAGAATATTGAGAGGGGGGGGGGTGAATCAATATTCTTAAAACCTTTTCATTTACACATTCACTTATCCGTTTACCAAATTCAATAACATGAAAGTAAAGTAAACATGAGAAGAGCAACCACAAATTCATAACACATAGACATCAGGATTTTACGTGGAAAACCCAAAAAGGGAAAAACTACAGTGAGTGTTAGCTCAGAATATATATGATAACAATACTGAATTATAGGAAGGCTCATTGCCCTAGGACTCATTGTCTAAGAAGTGCTCACTGCAATAGGCTCACTTACAAGAAAATGGAAGAGAAGATAGAAGAAGGATTGGCTCACTGCCAGGAGATGACTGCTACAAATGCATCTACAGAGTGCTAGGGTGCAGTTCCATTTACAACTCAGTATACAGACTCAAATGTCTTCATAATGTCAGCTCTGCTTTTTCTACTCTACTTTACATGAACTCTACTCTTCTGTCCTTACTATCTTTTTCTGGTCAGAACTCTGCTATAGATCCTACATACATTGAGTTCACACACACCACACCAACTATCACCCCTTCAACACTAAAATCCATCAAGTATATATATCCGCTACAAGGTTTATCTCATAATTAGGTCAGCAAGCCAAATATGAACCATGTATACAAATGTTATATCTTGTCAGCTTGAACTTGTGCACAATCTACAATGTGGACCCAAATAATCATTTAATGGTCTTTATATAGGTCGGTACCAATCATTCAACCACTTAGATTGATTGTACAAACAATATGTCTTCTCCGCATATAGATCTAACATGCCTGTTGGCTTGTCCCTTAAGAACATGCTTGATCAATTCATCTGTCACATCATAACTCTCACTGTGGACCATATGAGACTCAAAGATTCATAGCCAACATTCATTCTAGACTTCTTATTATGCCTTCAGAACCGCAAGACAAAAAATGCAACAACGGAGGAATGCAAACCCTTTTACTCTAGTACTGTACATTGTTCTTGACTTAACTTTGTTCACTCGGACTTAGATATTTTGCAATATGACTTCCAGAGGAAGTCAGGACTTGAACACTGGAGCAAATGATCACCAAGTATCTATGAATAACATACCTGAACCACTTATAATTATCTTCAATTGCGGAGGCGTACTGACACAAACACTGTCATTAACACTATATAATGTATACTAACCATACTTAGCCATTTATTCTTCTAGAGTAAAGTCTCTTTGCCATGTCGGTGGAATCTCCTTTCTTTGTTTCCATCAATGACAACATCCAATCATTCATCAAAGTAGTGTCTCTTGCCAATAATCTCCCCCTTTGGCATTGATAGAAACACTTAGTGAAAAATGCTTGTCTACTCCCCTTTTCTAAATATACTTTGTTTTTCTTCTTCCCTTAGATGTTTGCTCATTTTTCACTGGTCTTCTTCTCCCCCTTTGACATCAATGGCAAAGGTGTATGTACAAGAGTCAAAATTGTGTCAAAATTGCAAAAATTGTCATACTCTGTCGCATATGTACACATAGAATCTTCAACTTAATTAATAGTAGGTGAAAGAATATCCTTGTACACAATCTTTAATTGTGTAATCTCTTCATCCCATCATTTCTTAGCTCTTTCCAAAATTTAAATGTGACCATTTATCAGAAAGACTAATTTTTCTGCCTTTTGCACGTTTGGAGGTGTATCAATTAATGCTTTTGCTTTCAAGGCTTCTTCTACAAGATTATTCATTGAATCTATTTGGGGACTTATCAATCCTCTCAATTGACACATTCTATTTTTGATTTGGTCCCTCTTAATCATTAAATCACTTAAATCATTGTGAATTTTGATGACTTGCATCTCTTTGCAACTTATTGACTCCACTGTTGGGTCAAATGACTTTGAGATATCTGTCAATTGTAGTTCTAGATCCTTGATCTTTTCTCCTAGCTCCTCTATGGCTTCTGGCCATGATACACAAAATTTGTATAAATCATAGGATTCTTTGATGGCACTCTATATATTTTTTATTCCAATGTCCAACAAAGTTTTATCATTTGCTAACATGGACTTCAACTCAGCTAATCTTTTGTCATCAAACTCTTTCTTCACTTTTGTTTCTGCAGATTTTTTAAAAGATTCAAAATGCATGCTTACAGAGTTTATGAGTCCCTTGAGTTGATTTATTGAAGACATTGAAGTGTCCTTTAGATAAGATGGCATCAGCTTCTCCAAAATGCTGGATGCCTCACCAATCGATTCATTGTCCTGTATGTGTGACTTCAAAATTTCTTCTTATGCCTTTGCTTGCACAGTTGATACCAAATTAAATTTCTGTACAGGGGACATTGAGTCAAGGTTTATTGGTCCCTACAAAAATTCAGGCTCATCCAGGACTTGTTTTTCTCTTTCAAGGAATTCCTTGACAGATTTCGTAGTGTCTCTTGCTATACCAGAGACTTCATCTTGGTTTTGTTCTGGAGGATCTAAATCCATATCTTTATTTTCATTAGCTTTTTGCTCCGAAGTAGGGCTCATCTTAGCTTGTTCATCTGCTTTGCTCTGTTCCTCAGTCTTAGATTTATCCTCAACGACAATCTCCAGACCAGTAATAGGAACTGAATCTTCTTTCTCCTTCGACTCTTCACCACCTTTATCCATGTGCACATCAGGAATAGATGTATCATCTCCAATATTTGTTTCTTCTCAATCATGTATAGTTGGAAGATGATGTTCCTTTAGTACTCTTAAAGTGATTTCCTTAGTTTCCTTTACTACTTTCTCAATGTCATTTGACATAAGAAAATTTATTCTTTTCTTTGTTCTGAACTCCTTGCTAAGCACTTTTGAAATTTTTGTTTTGTCTTCAGGAGTGATCTCCAGACATAATGTTATCAGTATATGTTCTCTGAGTTTGATATCCTTTGTGATAGCAACTTCTTTCCTTGTAGACATGATGTTGCCCAAGGAGTTAGGGAGATCAGTAATGATCTCAATGAGGGCCTTATTGTAAATGCACAAGTATTTGACAATAGAATCTTCAATGATTCTTTTATTTGCATCGTTGCATTCATCATAGAATTTGGCAATGGGTGTAAGATTGCCATCAATTGTAATAGCCCTTAAAACTTCCTCTAAGCTCATTGTAGCCTAGTCTTCTACAGGTATTACAGTCTTAGCTTTCTTTCTTTCTTTACTCTTATTGGATGTCTTCCCTTTTGTGGTACCAGAGGGTTTGCCTTGTTGATAATTGAAGGGAGGTGCACTCTGTGCCTTCATCTTCTTCACTTTTTCATCGGTCTCAGTTTCCTCATCATCAATTGGATCAATATTGACATACACTCTCTAACCTTTGGTCTTCTTCCTCTTGCTTGTTTGCTCTTCTGCAGTTGTTGTGGAAGGAATACCAGAGGATTTAGATGTTGTTCTAGAGGAACCAGCACTTCTTGTTCTTCTTTTTGGTGCAGCAGGTGCCTCTTGTTGTGTCTTTTAAACTTTTGGAGCTTTATTTGCTTCCTTTTCTTGCTCCTTCTCCTTTTCTTTAGCTACTTTTTCTGCCTCACCTCTAGCTCTTGTAGCTAAAATTTGTTCTTTGGTGAAACCTTTACTTTGTGCATATTCTTCTGCCATTTTCTGGGCCTTTTTTGAACTTTCTAGCCTTCTCTGCTCAACAAAGACTTTTGTTGATAACTCCTCATAGGTTCCAAATCTTTCCTCTTTGGAATCCCTAGGTTTGCTTAACATGTGTTGGGCATAGTTATCTAGTATTTGTCCTTCTACCTCATACCCCATTGGCATTATCCAAACTGTCCTAGGCTCAACAACCTCCATCATACATTGGTCTTTTGTAACAATAAAGCATATGTCATTTTTGTATTTGTCAACAATTTCCTTGGGAATCCTTTCTCTAGATTGCATAATTTTCTAATTTTTTTTGAAGTAGCCCCATAGGGCTATGGTTTGTTCCTCATGGCTTCCTATACTACTTAAATGATCTCTAATTTGCACTGTAACTGGTTGATTATTTAACCAAAACAAGTTTTTCATCCCAGGTAATTCTTGCATGAAGTAGAAGAATAAACATATGATCAACTTACCAAATTTGAAGGGGTATTTGCTCTCCTTTGATTTCTTCAGGTTTTCCATTAGCTGTTGTCATAACAATGAACAAAGATCATAGTCTACATTTTCCTTAATCATTTGATAAGTAGTGTAAATAGCAGTACTGGAGACATAGTTCTCCTTGTTGGAGAAATAGATCTTATATCCAATTACCATTGATCCAAACCTCACTGCATGGTCTGTAATATCATTGAATGTTAATGCCCTCTTGTCAAATTGGGCTTCGGTTGCTTCTGTTACAGTGTTATTCTTCACAGCTTTTAACAGGGGCAAGTTACCGGTAGAGTTTAATCATGCCATATCTCTAATTGCATCCTTGGTGATCTTAAAGGGATTTTCGAGCCACATGAACTCATCGTAGATCTTGCTCAACACGTACCAGACCCATTCATCTTCCACAAATGTAGGGAAGTCTTTGTACTGAATGAATTTCTTCACTTCTAAAGCCTTGTATTCTTCTTTCAACTCAAATTGGTCACCACTTAAATGTTTTAGGTATAGATTTGAGAATTTTCTATCACCATGTTCTTCTAGGGAAACATGAATGTAAGCCCTAATATCTTCTGCATGCATTACATCGAACAAATTTTTTGAAAATGCACCATTTGGATCAACCTCTGTTGATTTAAATGGATGCTTCTTGAATTTTGGTCAGGCTCTTTCAGTTATGTAATCACATGTAGTGTTGCCATTTTTCAAAGATTCAAATGAATTCATAGTAGGGTTTCAAATATGAAAAATACCTCTTTTCACCAAATTAGGGTTTTGCTTGATCTTGTCTTGATTTTGCTTTAGAAATCACTGTAGTCACTTGGAATTTTTCTTCAGTTCACCTTAGACACTTGGAAGTTTGGATGCAGAATGAATTTTTGGTCAAATGAACCACTTTTTAATCCTTTATCTATCTTGACCTAATTGCCATAAATGCTCATATTGAAAAAGTTGTCAAACACATCTCTGTAGAATACAGTCTATTAGGATTGCTCCGCAATGCTCTGCACTTGAACCTTTTTCACTAGAATTTCTTTCAAATGATCTGTCATATGCATCTTTTCAACATACCTTCGTGCCTAATCCTGACACTAACTTTTTGGAAAGGGGATTAAGATTTTCATTGCAGCTCCCCCTGAGCCAAAGCTCACCATCTACTTTCCTGAGGAATTGTTTGCACCAGAAACTGGTGCGGATTCATTTCCGACCTCATTTATATCCTTCTTAGTCCAGACCTTGCTCATTTCCTTCTTGATTTCCACTGGATCAATCTTGTTCTTGCCTTTAACTTCTCTCTGCTTTGTTTTCCTCTTCTCTGTAGGATAGTCTCTCTTCTCATTCTTGCTTCTGCAAAATCTTGCAACATGTCCAAACTTATTGCAATTGTAGCATACCACATTCCTTTGTCCTTGATTCCTTCTATTTATTGGATTTGATCTGCATTGATTAGCCATATGTACAAATCTATTTCATACAAAACACTTTCCATTTAATGATTAAGTATTCCTTGCATTGTAAAAGCCTTTCCTTACCAGACTTCTGCATTCATTTGATCTATGACCAATTTTCTTGCAATTGAACATTGACCAGAGAATGATGGAACATTCTGATTTATTCTACTCCTACACTGAGTAGCCCTATTGCAATTAAAACAATGGCCATTGAAAGATGGGGACCTTTGAGCATTTGCCTGCCTAACCAGAGGTTTTCTAGGTCTTCTTCTTTGACTCCTGAACTAGTTGCCTTTGTTTTGCTTCAACTCAGTGTTTGCTTGACCTGATTTTGAACTTTCTCCTTTCTCAAATCTCAAGCCTTGCTTGTCATTGGAATTCTTCTGACAACAATCATCACATCAAGTTTTGCAGAACTTATCTTGAACTTTTCTTTATAGCTCTTAGGTTTCTCCAAATTTGATTTCAGGCTTACAACTTCTTTTTCAAGTTTATCACATTCTTCTAATTTGCTTTTTACCAACATTTTTAGATCTTCTTCTGTTTTATCTCTTTCTACAACTTCCACTTTCAAATCATCCATGGTTTCATTTGCTGATATCAATTGCTCACCAACCTCTTTGTATTTTTCTTTGAACTTCTTGACTTGTTCTTTTAGCTTTAAAATGCATTCATCAACTTCTTGTATGTTATCCTTCAAATCCCTGATTTCTGCTTTAGATTTTTCAAGATCAATAAGAGCAGCTTGTAATTCTTTATTGCTTTCATATGAGGCTTCAAGAGAAGTGAAATATCTTTTGGCTGCCACGTGTACACCTTCCTAGATCTTCCTTAAGTTGTTAAGCTTCTTCTAAGGAACCTTGCTCTGATACCAATTGTTGAGTGCAGAGAATACTGAGAGGGGGGGAGTGAATCAATATTCTACAAAACCACTTAGTAGAAGGCAACTTTGTGACCATGCTCTGCTAGATGAGATACTGCAAGTAGCAAAAGTTAAGATGGTCAAACCGCTCATGCCATAATTTACTCACATCATCGAAATGAGTGAGAAAAATAGACGAAGAAGGATCGAGAACAAAGTGAGAAAACAAATATAGCCAAGACTAATGATCTGCTTTCCCAACTATAACTGTAGAACTACTGTGCAACTCACAAATCTCCACTGAACCATGAGTGAACTCAACTTGCTTGCTTGAACCCATGTGAGTGATCTGATATATTGATAGGAGATTAGTTGATAATGAGGGAACACAAAGAACACATGGAATGTGCCATCCTCCATATCAACAAACCCTCTCCCGCACACCTCAATAGGAGTATCATCACCCATCAAAATAGAAAGCATAGTACATGGCTTTAAAGAGACAAGTTCATCCTTAGATGAAGCCATGTGGTGTGAAGCACTTGAATCAATAACCCAAGTGGATTTTTGTGAAGCAAATGCAACAAGAGCCTTGCCCTTTCCTTTCTCCTTCCTCTTATCCTTTGCCTTGTTAAACCTCTCAGTAGAACTTAGTTTTATAGATTCAAGAACACTGATATTATTCTTCTCAAGAATGTGAGTCAAGTGATCAATTTGTTTCTTCAAACATTTATGTTCATCATAACTAGATGATGCAGGACCATATGGGTTCATGAGCAATCCTCATCAACCAAAAAGATTTTGTTTTGCTTTCTTGTTATTTTGCCTTTTGTTTTGCTGCAGGAGTTGCTACAGAAATTGATGATCAATTTTTAGAGAATTTCCTAAGGAAGTTGGCCAAGTAATGGATTGACCTTGAAGAAGACCCAAATGGGTATCTGGATCTCAAATTTGGTGAAGATCTGATCATAAATGAAGAAGTTATGCTTTAGCAGAGTTTTTGCAGGTCATTGCACTTGTGCTAGTATCTAGTGACACTGGATATCTGTGCTGGCGTTCATTGACATGGTCTACGTTGATTTTGCCTGGTACCAGATCTACGCTGAATTCACTTGCAACTAGATTTGAGTTGATTTCACTCCCTATCAGATATATCCAACAAACTTCATTTTCCCCACTGGGCACTTTGTGCTAAATTTTGGTTCGTCCAGATATATCCAGTACCGCTCGAAAAACCCGCAGATCACGTGAGCAATAAATTCTCTGCAGGAAAAGGTTGAAGTGTTTGCACTAAAAGCAAAGTACACCAAACTAGTGCTAAAATTTCTCTACACCCAACATATCTGGTGATGGTTATTTCCCCTGCTATCCTATTCTAACATATTTCCCCGCTGAGCTTCCAACTTCTTTCTAGTGCTAAAAAGTGTATGTCATGCAGTGCCAAAAATCTCTGCCAATCTTGTGAAGCATGAAAACTCCTTTGGAGGTGCTAGAAGCACCCAACGCTAAAAAGGAGCCTCACTGCATATGTCTGGTCAACCTACAAATCTTTGCTTGTTCGGTAGGGGTCAAATTTGCCATTGATCTGGTCTGGCTTGAAAGCCCGCATCCTGTGAGGTTTGAAATCACCACTAACTGGCCAGAAAGTGACAGAATTAAATTTTAATCATGTGTGCGGCCGTTCCATGGATGAATAAGGAGCTACCATGTGTCATGAGCATTCAATAAGGTCAGTGGCTGCCTTAGGGGTCTATAAATACTTGGAATTCATACTATGGAAGGCAAATTCTCAATGGTAGAAGAGATTCTCCTTGGTTAAGCGTTGATAGTACATTTTTGGAGCTGTAGAGGAATTCTCCAGATTGCAAGATCTGTGTGATTAGATCTTGAAATGTTGTAAGGCTGAGTCCAATGCATGTATAATGCCAATTCAGCTCCAGTTGTATTCCTTCTCTTGCATATGAATAAAGAATCATTTTGTTTTATTGTGTTGTGTTGGTGGTCATGATGTTACTCACAAGCAAACATAGAATAAAATTTACACAACAACCTTTACTCATCTTGAAAGATACGACGAATTCAAAGAATTCATGATCCCAAGTCTCTGTTGATTAGTTCATAATCTGCTGACGTTACTCAATGGTTGATGTGTGTTGCTGTTTTCCATTTTGGGGTCTTACGTAGATCAGTAGATTCTGTTTCTGCAACCATGCTACACATGGGAGGGTTACCTTACACAGTATATTTCTTCAAATGATGTGTCTACAGGCTGATATTTGCATGATATTTTCAAAGGTACATGCATCTAGCTCAAAAATATGCTAATGATATTCAGTTATCTACGAGATGTCAACATATTCCCTGTTCTGCTTAATATTTATCATGATGTGCAGTTATGAAAGTGATTTCTATGAAATTAAAAAAAAATGAGAAAAAGGGTTAGAGAGTGAGATTCCTAAAATTACTTGACTGAGATCACTAATCCACATACATGTTCCCATACAGAAATGAAGAGAAGAAAACTAGAATCATACTTCACCAGGACATTCCACAAATCTGCATGATCTAGTGCAAATCTTCAAGGGAATGTTGACAACAACATGCAATAGAATGAAAACGCTTCTAGTTGAACACATAATTCACCATTACATATCCAGAAATCAACATGAAGATTACGTAAAGTTTACAATCAGGATGTAATCCAGAGCTTCATCTCCATTTAGCATGCTAAAGAACAAGTACATATACAGTGATCTGAAGAAAGAACCTTGATGTTTCAACAATTCAATCCTCACTAGTCTCAGCAATCTGATCTCCTATAAAATTGCTACAGGTAAGATTTTTTATGATTATTGACCTTCTCCTTTTTTACAGAGTGAAGGGGCTGAATATATATCTCTATTTTCCCCTTAATACAGTGCCTAGGAAAACCCACACGCTGATGAACGGTCCACACTCATGCGCACAGCATCAGACGGTGGGGAACAAATCCCGCCCAAATCTTGAGCAGCATCTAGATAGAGTGTCGCTCCCTCAATAATGTTTCCACCAGCATTCTCCTTCGCATTGAAATCTTTGTCTCCTTTTGGTGTGTTTGTGACCTCTCGGGATCCAGTCCGCCGCCTGGGATGTCCTTGCCATTAAAGCTTCGTCATATCTCCACCTGCATGCCATCGGGTTTTGAAATGGATTCAAAATCCACCTGCCCTGCTTTCCTGTCCTTTTGTATCACGACCACACATCGACCTGATCATCGGCATGACCATCCTCATCGGAGCGAGCCAAAAATGTCCCATCGACCCCATCTTTCTGGCTGTTGCACCTGCGGTCAACATGCAGAAGTTAAGCATCATCACTTAAATAACCAATAGGAGGATAAACATTTATACTAAATCATGCTCTGAATGTGCAAACAAATAAATCAGGTCATCAATCCGCGAGAATCTGCATGCATACAAATACTTAACCCCTTTTCATAACCTTGGTTCTGCCACCTGCATGTAGATTTTCAGGCACTTAACATATAAACCTAACTCTCTTCACTAAGTCAGGATATGATGATGATGTCATCATCATGGACGAGCTTCATCGCAAATGCGAGAGGATGACGCTACGGTCATATCGAAGGAAATTAGGGTCCAAGAAATATGACCCTGATGAAAGAACTTTGAAGAATATCACCTTGAGGAAAGATGACGTCACAGTCATGTCGAGCTTTGTATATTGGGTCATGATTTTAAGATCAGGGGATGTTCGAAATGTGACCCCCCGCGAGTAAAATGACCTCCCTTTCAAAAGATCGGGGTGACATCAGCGGAAGGGTGATTTCACTTGAACATCACACTAAAATGACGTCACCGTCATGTCATTAAAAAGGGTGATCGTTGGATACATACCTTCGCGAGGTAAAAGGATGATGATGTCAGCATCATATTGATCTCCTTTGTTCATCAGGCTCAGATGACGTCATCGTCATATTGGCACAGGGGTGATATTTAGCAACAGGGTGATATTTGAAAGATCGGGTGATCTTTGAAATATCGGGTGATACTAGAAATATGACCCCCCACAAAATATATGAAGTTGTTTGATTGGCAGATATAGTTATCACATAAAATTGACGTCTAGAGTTTGCGGACCAAATGATTATCGGGTGATAAAATAGGATCGGGGCGATCTAACATAAGGTGACCGATATTTGAAATATGACCCCACCTGAATATCAAGTTTGACCAGAACTTTGACTTGCCATAACTTTCTTACTTGGTCAAATTTTAGGGTGATGCAAAAGGCAAACCTGTCTAGAATTTTACACTCTTTCACATGGCAGGCTTCCTGAGGGAAGATTCAGACTTTGAATTTTAGATTTAGACCTCAAGATCATAAATGCACTTGACATGATGCACATACATACTCAATGAAGCATTTTTACCACTACCGCCCAGAGCACAAAAACAAGGGAGCAAGCCACAACAAGGGCCCTGATTTTGCTAAGGAGTAAAATGGGGCGTGCTGTGAATATCACAACAACTAGCCACCAAACAAAATAATCAAATTAAAACCATTAAAGAAAATTGAATGAAATAGACTCATAACTTCCAACTATCTTTCCTATAAATCATCATTTGACTTGAGACTCAAGGTATTCAATAAGGTGCATGAATTTTCCTTTCAGTTTAAGTGGGTGCATGTGATTAATTATCCTCATCTTAAAGATCGGTTGAACAAACCAGTGACTGATATTAGCCTACGTAGGTGAGGATGTTCCCTCATAGCCAACCGGATAGAGCCTTGCTGCCAGTAGGCGTCCATAGCCCCGGCAAGGTTATCGTTACAATTCTCCTAAGTAGAGCCCCACTGCCAGCGAGCGTCTATAGCCCCGGTAGAGTCACTGAGATGGCTTAACCTGGATTTTTAGTAAAATCCATTTTATTATTTTATAATTTTTGCATTTGATAGAAACTTCATAAGATATTGCAATTGTAACTTCATGTTGCAAGGAGTGGTCACTTGCTGAAATTAAGTTGAGAATTGTAATGGTAGCAAGGGTGACCTCTAATTTTTCACCTAATATCTACACTGGTAAGTTCAACAAACCTAAGGATTTTAGGTGTGTCATTGTGAGAAACAATCCTTGAATACTCAACCCATTCTTATTGAATACAAAATTTCACAAGTCAACTGACTTTGTACATTCATGACAGTCACAACAAGTTATGCATAAATTTCAGATGATTAACTTGAATAATCTAAATTTTCCATTATTTTCAATGGTTGTTAGTCTGCTCCTTCATACTCTAAAACAAAACAAAGGTCCCTGCTGAGGAAACACAACAAAGCAACCAAAACAACATGACAAAACAGGCAACTATACAACAAATATACACTATGATACACATGACTGACATGGTACTACTTCAGGCTTGAAAATAGTGTTTGAGGAATTGTCCATTAACTAGTAATGGAACATCCTCATCAGTTAAGGTCTTAAGCATGTAGGTGTTGTCTCCTAAAATTTTAGAAATTTGAAAGGGACCTATCCAGAGTTTATCAAACTTACCATGATCACCTTTCCTTTCATGTGCTTTGTCCCACATCAGGACTAGATCTAAGAGTCTGAAAGCCTTAATTTTGGCTCTTTTGTCAAACCAATGCTTGACAACAGCCTGATGTTTAGCAAATTGGTTAATTGCTTCACTTCTTTTTTCATCTAGGCGTATCAGCTACATCAACCTAACTTCCTGTTTATTATCTATGCCCAGGTATTCTTGTGCAAACTGCAGTGTAGGAATTTTCAAGTTAACAGGGAGGATAGGATCTACCCCATATACTAAGTGAAAAGGTGAATTTCCTAAAGTAGCCTTATTCCTGGTTCTATCTACCCACAAGGCATATTTCAACAAAGTGTTCCATTCCCTTGGGTTCTTTTCTATTAATTTCTTTATGATGTTCAATAGGTTCTTGTTTGTGGATTCTGCTAATCCATTCCCTTGGGGATAATAGTTTGAGGAGAATTTCAAGATGACTCCATAATCAAAAGCCCAACTTGATAGTTTAATTGAAGCAAAAGCAGGTCCATTATCACATACTAAAGCATATGGAACTCCATACCTGGTCACTATGTTGGTTTCCAAAAAACTAATGACATCCTCAGCATTACATGTCTTATTGCTGACAGCCTTAGTCCACCTGGTACAGTAGTCAGTAATAGTTAAAACATACCTGTGGCTTGAGGATGATGGAGGATTGATAAGTCCTATGAAGTCCATTCCCCATTGAGCAAAGGGGCGTACCTCCATCACTGGCTGCAAAAGTTGAACATGTTTTTCTCTGTTTGCAGCAACCTGACACATATGACAACATTTGATGTGTCCAGCAGTGTCTTTAAAAATTGTGGGCCAATAATACCCTGCCCTGAGGATTGCATGAGTGGTGGCTAAGGATGATCCATGTGTAGTCCTAAATTTTTTATGCAACTCTGCTAGTACCTTATCTGCTTCTGATCTTTCCAGGCACCTTAGGTATATCCCCTCATAGTTTTCCTTGAAAAGGACTCCTCCTTTTATCATGTACTTCTGTGACCTTATCTTCAAGGCTCTCCTTTGTGAGGGCTGCAATCTTGAGGGACATCTTCTAGTGATCAGGATGTGTCTGATGTCTGAGTACCATTCTCCATCTTCCTTTGCATTCACAACATACTGTTGGTTCGTGATATTAGGATCAATCTTTGATATCATCTGGCTCAATGCATGTCCTCTTACCAACTTCATGGGTTTTATGTCCATATCATACTCTTTGAGGATAGTGATCCATTTGGCTTTCTTTTCTCCTAGTTCACTTTGCATTAATAACATCTTTACTGCTGCATCAGGTACTACGGCAATCACTTTACTTCTCAGGATGTAATGCCTGAATTTCTTGACAGCTCGAACTAGGGCAAGTGCCTATCTTTCGACGTCCATGTACCTAAGCTCTGCATCTCTGAAAGGGCAGCTCATGAAGGCTATAGGCTTTTCCTCCTTTTCTTCATTTCTCTGTGTCAACACTGCTGCGAAGTATGATCTGAAGCAAATGAGTAGATGTAGAAGCCCTTGGTATAATCTGGACTGATCAGGACTAGAGCATTTGATATGGCTTTCTTAATGTCTTCAAAAGCTGCTCTAGCTTCAGGGGTCCACTCAATTTTAGCGTCCTTCTTGAGCATGGTGTTCAAGGGTCTGACAATCTCTGCAAAGCTGGTGATAAATTTCCTAACAAAATTAATCTTACCAAAGTAAGATTTGAGCTCCGTCCTGCTTCCAGAAAATTGTATCTTCATGATGGACTCCACTCTGTCAGGATCAATGATGATCCCATTTTTAGTTATCAAGTGGCCTAGTAATTTCCTTGTGGTCATCCCAAATATGCACTTCTTAGGGTTCAGGGATATCCTGTACTGTTCACACTTCTTCAACACCTTTCTCAGGTCCTCTACATGGTTTCTTCTATCCTTAGAGAAAACTGTTAAGTCATCCATGTATATGACTATGCATTTACCAATCAAGCCTCTGAAGGCTATGTCCATTGCTCGCTAAAATGTGGCTCTAGTGTTTATCAACCCAAACGGCATGCGCCTGTAGGCAAAGATCCCCCACTTTGTGGTGAATGTAGTCTTTAGTCTGTCTATTTTATCTACCATCACTTAGTTGTAACCAGAGAAACCGTCTAAGAAGTACATCATCTTAGCACCATTCACAATTTGCAAGACTTCATCTAGAGAGGGTAAAGGATAATTATCCTTTTTAGAAGCTCTATTTAGGTTCCTGAAGTCCATGCACAATCTGATGTCACCATTCTTCTTCCTTACTGGGACCAGGTTTGCCACCCATGTGGAGTGCCTCACAGGAAATATGATCCTGGCATCAAGCAGCCTCTTAACTTCTTCAAAGATGATGGGCTCCAGGAAAGCATTGACAGGTCTTTGTTTCTGCCGAAAAGGCTTGGCATCTGGCTTTAGAGGTATTGTACGGGTGATGGCTGATGTGTCATATGTTTTTAGCTCATCATACATCCAGGCAATGACATGGATATAATCTTTGAGACCCTGGGTTATTCCTTCTAACTCTTCCTCTGTGTAGACCTTCCCAATCAAAATGTTTCTTTTTTATCACCTTGTCCAATATTAACCTGTGAGTACTGTCCTTCATCAGCCTTTGGGAGATCCTTCTGTTTTAGCATGTTGTCTAGATCAAATGCTCTTTCTAGCTCTATCATTCCCTTAGGAATCTTGTTGCTAGGCAACTCTAGGGTTTCTTCCTCTTCCCAGACATGATCCTCCATATTTATTTCATCAATGATTTGTGCCTCAAAAATATCTCTATTGGAAATAAAATCCAATATGTGCTGATCATCATCAAATACTTGAAGATTAGTTACATTGTTAGGCATAGAAGGCACTGATACTAATTCAACTAAGAATCTTTTTAGAGCAGATATAGACAGTGGTTCCAAAGTACTGGCAGCCTGGGCCAAAGCATCTGCCCTGTGATTTTGTTCTCTAGGTACATGGGTGATATTGAATGCATCAAAATCTTCTATTAAGTCCAACACCCTATGTCTATAATTGGACAGTCTTTTGTAATTGCAAGAGTATATACCTCTTACCTGCCTCACAACTAATTTTGAGTCTCCATAGACATGCAGAATCTTCACCTTCTTTCTAAGTGCAAATAGTATCCCATGAATTAGAGCTTCATACTCCGTTACATTGTTTATACATGGGAACTGCAATCTGTATGCTGCCAAGTAGGATTTTTCGGATGGGTCAATGAGATCCACTCCTACTCTAGCTCCTTGTTTTGACTTGGATCCATCAAACCTGAGGATTCATGGCTTATCTTCATCTAAAAGCTTGTCTAGGGCTTCTTTCTTGCTTTTGGCTCTGGCAGCTACACCACTGGATATCCACTTTAATTTCAGCATCTCAGCTTGCTCAGACTTCACCTTATCAACCTTATGGGAAGCTGATATTTCTTCTTTACTCTTACCATCAGAAGGAACATCCTCTGGACTGGGCAATGTCTGCCTTTTCAAAATATACAAACACAATGAACAAGCAGTTTTTGAATGAGGTGCTTCGTGTAGCCTACACCAGCCTTCAATTAAGACATCGTGAGGAGGTCTTTGCTGCTGTGTCATCCTTTGAATCTCTTTTGATAGAAACTCCTCGAATTTGGACAAATTACTGCCTCTATTCTCATCAGATAACTCATAATCTGATTCCACTAAATAATCACTCCCTGGGGTGATCTTCTTCTTGCTCTTATCATTACTCCTATTGCATACTAGTATCTCTTCTGGCATCTGAATAGAACTCTCCTCTTGCTGTGTGCATTCTCCTGTTCTTGCAAAAGACAAACAAAAATCAGTCTTGTCATCACTACCTGTAGAACTTACCGTGGATGATGATGAAGAAGATGCCTCATTGTATGCTTGTTCCAGCTCCAACATGTCTAAACAGGCATCACAAGTCTTTTTAGAATGTGCCTCATTATGCAACTTGCACCATCCATCGATTAGAATATCATGAACAGGTACATTCAACAAGTGGCATCGTTGCACCCCTTTAAGCAAATGCATTTCAAAACTCTTGAAGCGATCTACCTCATTTTCATTCTCAGGGTCACACTCAGATTCTAAAGTTATTTCATCACCCTGAGGGTCATCGTCATGATCATGCACATCGAACATCAGGATCTCCTCTATGCTGGCAGTTTGGAGTCTAATGGAGTAGACTCCAGGTTCCACGTCCACATACATGATTTCATTGGTTTTGTTATATTCAGTGATCATGTGTTTCATGCGGGGTACAACATCTATCCTTATCTAATTTGGTATCCCTCTCCAGGGCAACCACATATGACTGAAATCAGTTGACATGTATCCATTAAGGGTTTTCGACCAGTCCCTGCTGAGTAACATCCCATATGTATCAGGTATATCAACTACCTAGATATCAATATAGTGCTGGATTCTGGGATCTGATGCTAGCTGCATGTGAATGTGAGTTAGTTCTCCTACCACACTCACCTCTGTTTTGTCCAATTGCATCACTTTCTTTAGTGATTTAGCAGGATGTAACCCTAAAGCATTGCATATGGATAGGGGCATTACATTGGTAGATGCTCCTGAGTCTACTAAACAATTGTGCAAATTTTTACTTAACATCCTTATGGTCAGGAGGAAAGGAGGTGACTCACTTTTGTCTTTGTATAGGGTCATGTGGGAAGTCTCTGCAGCTTGAACAGTAGCTGAGGTTTTAGGTTTGACATTAACATCCCTAGCAGCATAATCTTTACTACCATATGGACTCGGGGTATGACGATCTTCCTTTGGAGCAAGATCATCTAATGATTTCAAAAAAGCCCTCCTGATATCAAGGGTTTTAAGCAATTCTGACAATGGCAGGCTGATTTTAACCTTTTTCATTTCATTAGTCAGATACATGACCAACTTATCAGTTTCAGGAAGTAGATTTACAGCTTTTGGTGCCGTGGTCTGTGGTGCCAAATATTGAGCATTAACCTTGGGGAATCCAGGGTTATTACTTGCCTTAGGATCAGGAGGTGTATTGAAATTATTTGGAGGCAAGGATGTAGTCAAAGGACCAGTAGGCTTGCTTGAGTTATTCCTCAAGTTGTAGTTATGTCTACCCTGAGGTTGTTGTTGATAAGTATTGACTTCCTCATGCTCAATTGATGGCTCATTCTCATCCTCAAAGGGAAAAACACAGTTAGATTCAAAAGCCATGGCTGATTCCCCACATGTTGAGGTGTAACCCTGATGAGAAGAAGTTGTTTGCTGATAAGGACAATGCATGAAGCTTTCTAGTACTAAGGTAGAATCATATTCACAGGGGACAATTTTGTTTCCCTCTGCATAAGGTGGATTTCCTGAAGTACTGGACACTTCATCTTGGAAGATACTGGCAGCAATCTTGAATTGAGGACAGTCTAGCTCTGCATGAGCATTGATGTTATGTATCCTACACCAGTTTGTAAGTGCTGCCTCTGTAAGGTTTACTCTAGTGGTCTGCTTAGGTTCACTACGAGGTTGATTGTCTAGGGGTGCTGGAAAGAAACGATTGTTTGGCCTAGTGTTCCACACTCTAGGCTATCTAGGAGGATTGTTGTTTCCATTCTTGTTATTGTAATTATTGTTATACCCCCTATCAGGATAATTAGGTCTATCATTGGCATAACCTCTATTTTGATTTGGTTGAGAGTAGAAGTTCTGATTTCTCAGATGAGTGACCTTAGTAGTAAGTTTCCTTAACTAAGCTGATATTTATTTAATTTCTTCTTTCTCTTCCTAAACCTTGGCCACTACATTCTCTGTCTGAGGCTTGAAAAAGGAAGATCCATTGTTATTGTTGGATTGTTCCACGATCTGGGGCATTTGTGTTTGTCCTGGATATTGCAACATTTGGCCATTTCCATTTGGTGGTGGCATGATATTGAGTGGGGGTATCTGCAAAGGGGCTGGCATCACTAATGGAGGTATCATGGCTCCAATGGTCTGTTGGTGAACAAGGTATGCAGGATAACCAGGAAGTGTAGGGAAGGCAATATTTGGTGTGGGAGCAGGAGCCAATTGTTGACTAACTTTGATAGCTTCTTCAAAGGCTTCTGCTAAAGTGGTTACACTAGGATGTGTTCTCTTGATGAACATGGAAGTCAAAGGGTCTAGAGCTGAGTAATAAATGCTCCTGGCAGCTTCATCTGTCACAACATAGGGAGCCACTACCTTAGACAACATCTTTTGGAATCTAGCGTTGAAGTTTGCAATAGGTTCTCCTTTAGATCTCTTGATGGTGGCAAACAAATGATAGTTCATTGAAGGATCTATAGGTACCTTGAACCTATCCTTGAAAGCTTTTTCCAAGGCATCCCATGAACTGACTGAACCCTGACCCAGACTGATATACCAGTTATAGGCCTCTTCCCCTAAAGAAAATGGGAATAATCAGCATACCACATCTTCATGTTCAATCCTACCCCTACAACAAGCTTCTTTGAACGTTCTCACATGATCATCTGCATCCTGATACGGGTGATACCTAGGACAAATTTTATCAGGATTCTTCGGCAAAGCATGGTATGCATTAAAGGTCAGAGGCGACTCTGCTGCAAAGAATGACATTGGAACTGGTTGAGGTTGAACTTGATGTGTGACAGGTGGTCTTGTGGGTGTTTGAAACCTGAGAGGAGTTATAGGAGCACGCTCTGGTGAAGCTTCTGATGCACTAGGATCAGGAGTGTGATGAATGTCCACAGTTCTAGGTCTAAATCCCCTAATAGGTAGTTCCTCAAACAGTCCACTAGATCTGGACCTGGTATTTGGCTTGAAAGCCAGGATTTCTCAAATTTTTAAGGAAAAAGGCTGGTTTATGGTAAGATTTTGAAACTGAGAGGATGTTTAAACAATGTTTGTAGGAATCTACCGTTTCCTTGTTCGGCCCTCCTTCTAGCACCAATTTATGTTGGTGGTCATGATGTTACTCACAAGCAAACATAGAATAAAAGTTACACAACAACCTTTACTCATCTTGAAAGATACGATGAATTCAAAGAATTCATGATCCCAAGTCTCTATTGATTAGTTCATAATCTGCTGATGTTACCCAGTGGTTGATGTGTGTTGTTGTTTTCCATTTTGGGGTCTTATGTAGATCAGTAGATTCTGTTTCTGCAACCATGCTACACATGGGAGGGTTACCTTACATAGTATATTTCTTCAAATGATGTGTCTACAGGTTGATATTTGCATGATATTTTCAAAGGTACATGCATCTAGCTCAAAAATATGCTAATGATATTCAGTTATCTATGAGATGTCAGCATATTCCTCTGTTTTACTTAATATGTATCATGATGTGCAGTTATGAAAGTGATTTCTATGAAATTAAAAAAAATGAGAAAAAGGGTTAGAGAGTGAGATTCCTAAAATTACTTGACTGAGATCACTGATCCACATACATGTTCCCATACAGAAATGAAGAGAAGCAAACTAGAATCATACTTCACCAGGACATTCCACAAATTTGCATGATCCAGTGCAAATCTTCAAGGGAATGTTGACAACAACATGCAATAGAATGAAAACGCTTCTAGTTGAACACAAAATTCACCATTACATATCCAGAAATCAACATGAAGATTACGTAAAGTTTATAATCAGGATGTAATTTGGAGCTTCATCTCCATTTAGCATGCTAAAGAACAAGTACATATACAGTGATCTGAAGAAAGAACCTTGATGTTTCAACAATTCAATCCTCACTAGTCTTAGCAATCTGATCTCCTATAAAATTGCTACAGGTCAGATTTTTTATGATTATTGACCTTCTCCTTTTTTATAGAGTGAAGGGGCTGAATATATATCTCTATTTTCCCCTCAATACAGTGCCTAGGAAAACCCACAAGTTGATCAATGGTCCACACTCATGCGTACAGCATCAGACGGTGGGGAACAAATCCTGCCCAAATCTCGAGCAACATCTAGATAGAGCGTCGCTCCCTCAATAATGTTTCCACCAGCATTCTCCTCTGCATTGAATGCTTTATCTCCTCTTGGTGTGTTTGTGACCTCTCAAGATCCAGTCCGCCACCTGGGATGTCCTTGCCATTAAAGATCCGTCATATCTCCACCTGCACGCCATCAGGTTCTAAAATGGATTCACAATCCACCTACCCTGCTTTCCTGCCCTTTTGTATCACGACCACACATCGTCCTGATCATCAGCATGACCATCCTCATCAGAGCGAGCCAAAAATGTCCCATCGATCCCATCTTTCTGGCTGATGCACCTGCGGTCAACATGCAGAAGTTAAGCATCATCACTTAAATAACCAACAGGAGGATAAACATTTATACTAAATCATGCTCTGAATGTGCAAATAGATAAATCAGGTCATGAATCCGTGAGAATCCGCATGCATATGAATACTTAACCCCTTTTGATAACCTTCTTAGTTTTGCCACCTGCATGTAGATTTTTGGGCACTTAACATATAAACCTAAAAAAAGAGCACCCGACGGACCCAACCGGTCATGCATTTCAACCATAACTCTCTTCACTAAGTCAAGATATGATGATGATGTCATAATCATGGATGAGCTTCATCTCAAATGTGAGAGGATGACGCTATGGTCATACCGAAGGAAATCGGGGTCCAGAAATATGACCCCGATGAAAGAACTTTGAAGAATATCACCCTGAGGAAAGATGACATCATGGTCATGTCGAGCTTTGTATATCGGGTCATGATTTTAAGATCAGGGGATGTTCGAAATGTGACCCCCCATGAGTAAAATGACCTTCCTCTCAAAAGATCGGGGTGACATCAGCGAAAGGGTGATTTCGCTTGAACATCGCACTAAAATGACGTCACCGTCATGTCATTAAAAAGGGGGATCATTGGATACATACCTCCGCGAGGTAAAAGGATGATGACATCAGCATCATATTAATCTCCTTTATTCATCGGGCTCAGATGATGTCATCATCATATTGGCACAAGGGTGATATTTCGTGACAAGGTGATATTTGAAAGATCGGGTGATCTTTGAAATATCGGGTGATATTAGAAATATGATCCCCCGCAAAATATATGAAGTTGTTTGACTGGCAGATACAGTTATCACATAAAATTGATGTCTGGAGTTTGCAGACCAAATGATTATCAGGTGATAAAATAGGATCAGGGTGATCTAACATAAGGTGACCGATATTTGAAATATGACCCCCCCTGAATATCAGGTTTGACCATAACTTTGACTTGCCATAAATTTCTTACTTGGTCAAATTTTAGCGTGATGCAAAAGGCAAACCTGTCTAGAATTTTACACTCTTTCACATGGCAGGCTTCTTGAGGGAAGATTCAGACTTTGAATTTTGGATTTAGACCTCAAGATCACAAATGCACCCGACATGATGCACATACATACTGAAAGAAGCATTTTTACCACTACCGCCTAGAGCACAAAAACAAGGGAGCAAGCCACAGCAGGGGCCCTCATTTTGCTAAGGAGTAAAATGGGGCGTGTTTTGAACATCACAACATGTTGTATTAATCATTTTGGTTGCTTGATCTGGTAGCTTGATAAAGCCCCTGGATCTTGACTTGCATCAAGTGGTATCAAAGTAGTTTGTTCTTGAGTCTGCAAGTAGATGGCTAAACATAAGGTAGCTTGTGGTAGAACCTGTGGTGGTGTGTTTGTGATTTTGAGCTGCATAGGTAGAGCACCAAATGTGAGGCAGCCTGTGCCAGGACCTGTGGAAAAGATTACAGTTGTTTTGAAGGTCCAGAGGGTATTGCAGGAGTGTGGAGTCCTATAACTATGGAGAGCTGAGAAGATAATAACTTCACAGAAGAAGAGATTGAGAGGATTTCAAGATACCCCCAATAAGGATGAACCCTAGGAGAGTAGAGCAGATGTTGGAGGAATTTTGAAATTTTGATGCAGGAGCTGTTGGCAAGAGACACTGTGAGGCTTCATAAGTGTTGTCATTGATGGCAACAAAGTCTATCCCACACATCCGTAGTACATAGTATGCCTATACTGAAAGTTAGATTGAAGATTGTTTTGGTCTGGTGAACAAGAACAGAGTATGTAACAAGGTCTGACAATCAGGTCTGGATCTCTCTGATGGTGTAACTCAGTAAGTTGCGAACTTGGACAAGTCAAGAGGGGTATCATGACTACTATTTTTTAGAGATTTAGCCTCCGATGATAAATCATGAAAAAGATATGAGCATTTGAGTGTTGGGTTCCAATCAGACAGAGCAGACAGAGGAAGAATTGACCGACAGAGTATCAGACTTGAATCCGAATGTGTAAAAGGTCTTGATCAAGCAATTTGTGGGATTATACATTGTTGGCTGACATGATTAATGACTTCTATGCTTAAGCTTTTGATGCGCATCACAAGTCATGCATGGATTCAACCGACATATCAACAACTTACAAATATCTTGAATGTTCTTGTTGCCAACTAGAAATTTGATGAAATCCATGATGCGGATATATACTAGATGGATTCCAGTATGTAAGTGTGTGTTGTGAAGGTGAAAAGCAAGAAGGTGCAAAGAAAAGTAGGGATAAGTGTGGAAACAACAATTCAAGTCCGGTATGTGACTGAACAACAACATTGAACAAGAGGAAGAATGAAGTGCATCAGATCAGTATATTGTGCCTAACCGGAACTAAACTTTTGCATTTGTAGATGCTTCTCATCAGTTCAAACACTTGATTATCTTCTGTAAGTTCTGTAGACAGTGAGTCTCTTGTAGGTAATGTGCCTCTTATGATCAATGTGCTCGGGCAGTGAGCCCTAATTGGCAAGTGCCATTTTGTATTCCTTTATTCTTTTAATAGAGAATACAATCTTGGGTTAGTCACCCCGTGGTTTTTCCCTTAACATGGTTTCCATGTAAAAATCCTTGTGTTATGTGTGTTGATTTTATTTATGTTCTTATGATTACATATGCTTTCATGTTTTGATACAACATTGAATATTAAGATAACAATAAGAAAAGAAAGAGAAAGGAAATTTTGAGATAACTGATTCACCCCCCCTCTCAATTATCTACCTTGTTTCCAACAATGGGTATCAGAGCCAAGTTCCTCTGAACAAAGCCTAACAGCTTGAGGAAGATCTAGGAATCTCAATGGATGCATATGGTATGAAGGAACAACTTCAGTCTGCCCTAGATGATCTTGAACAATCCCACTCTGAAGTCAATAATTTGAGAGAAAGACTCAAGCAAGCTGATGATTTCATAAATGAGCTAAAAGAAAAACTTAGTAGTTCTATGAAAAAGAGAAAGAAACTACTTCAAAAATTAGCCAATCAAAGTGAAGTCAATGATACTAATGAAGATCTAAATGAGAAAAATAAGCTATGTGAGAAGCTTTCAAAAGAAGTCATTATGGTAAGGCATGAAATGGAATCAGGGTTATGAGATTCACCCAAGAAATTGAAGAAAAAAGAAAAATTGAAGATAATCTAAAACAATCCCTCAAGGAGAAAATAGAGGACTTCCACAAAATGGACAGAATAATCAGGCATCTTGAATCAGATCTTGAAGAAGCTAGAGACAATGAAGAACAACTTGAGAATCAGATAAACACTCTTAAACAAGATCTTCAAACTACAAATGAATACAAAGAAAAATTCAAGATAAGCTCAGCCCAACTTGAAGTTCTTCTTGAAAGCCAAAAGAGGGTAGATGATAAGCATGGCTTGGGATATGAGAAAGGTGAAAGCTCTGGATCTGATCAGAAGAGCTTTGGATCAGGAAATTAAAGAAATAGGCCTAGAAGACCTCTGGTAAGGAAACCAAATGCTCAAAGATATCCATCCTTCAATAGATACTGCTTCAATTGCAACAATTTCAGTCATAAAGCAACTCAGTGCAGGAGGAGAATGAATCAAAATAATTCATCCTTCTCCAGACAATGTTTTAATTGCAAAAGGCATGGTCACAAATCTCATGAATGCAGAAATATGCAAATAAACAATTCATTCAATGGTAGATGCTTTGCATACAATAGAATGGGGCATATGACTAATCAATGTAGATCAAGAGGATATAAATCAAATAAGCAAAGAAATGTTACATGTTACAATTGCAATAGATCCAGTGGAACATGATCAGAAACAAGATAAGGGCAAAGGTAAAGTGAATACAGATGAAGTTCAAGAGGAGATGAGCAAGATTTGGGTAAAGAAGCATACAGAAACTATTGGGGATGGATCCGCATTGGAATCTGGTGGTGATATTCCTTCCAGAAACTAAAAAGATGAGCTCTGGCTTAAGGGGAGTCACAGAGAAAAACAAATTCCCCCAGCCAGTCAACTAGTGGCTAAATTCGGCACATGGAGTAAACATCTGATGCTGCAGATTAAAGGGTTCTCAGAAAAACATCTAAATAACCTTCGGTCAAAATATGAAAGATCTGCATGGAGTTTTGCAAGATTTTAACCGCTCAAGTTAATCCAGTTCTGACAAGCTATTTGGTAAAGCAGAATTTCACAGACAGATCCGGTATGATTCAAAATTGAAATACTTTGATCTGCGGACCCATGGCATGATTGAAGAAAAGAAGATACGTTGTCAATCTTCACTGACAATGATTCTAAGTTTGGTGCAGTGATTCAAGAAGATCTCTCTAAAAATAGGGCAACAAGATAACTTAAGTTGTGCATTTATTACAAAAGGAAATTAGGGTTTGCGCAAGGATAAAAGGATTCTCTCACTCATTATTTACACACTTGCACTTACGAAGAAGAATAGAAGAGCTCTGCAAATAAAATTCTGCGATTCACTCAAGATCAATAGAAAAATGAATCCAACCAACGATTTCTTCCGGCTCTCGCTTCAAACCCTAAGGTGTGAAAAGGTACTTCCATTCTAAAAATCTCTCTTTGAATCTCTTGAAAAATGGCTACTCAAATGGTTGTCAAGATCTCTGATAGGTTGCGACCTAAATTCAAGAAACACCCTTATAAATCTCTAGAAGTTGATCCTTTGGGCACATTTTCTAGCATTCAGGACGGAGTATTGCATGTAGAAGATGTTAGGGTTTATATCCATGCCAACATTGAAGAATTTGGAGACTCAAAATTGATGGACATTTATCACAAACAGGTAATAGATGAGAATTTTGAACTCAAACCTGAATTCAAGGCCATCCGGGATAAACACTTCAGACATTGCATACATTTTCCATGTTTTACAGAAGATGATTGTGTCCGATATGTTCTAAGCAGGATGCATGATAATTTCATGTGGCTAATGAGGCCCTTCAAGATAACTAAAGATGCCATTAGGGCAGTGATTGGATTGCATTCATCCGGTGGGTTACCTGCACTTAAATCTATGAAGAACCAAACAGTAACTGATGCCACCGGATCTAAATTTGACAAAAGAGCAATGACCACAGATGACATCATAGATCCGGATGTCAAGTTTGCTTCAATGATAATCGGCTACAAAATCTACCATTTGAGCAGGGAGAATTCTGTGTCTGGCACAACAATTTATGTAGCATATCAAATGTTGAGGGAAGATGCATATTATGATCTATGTGAGCTTCTTCTAAATTAGTTGTTGGAGAACTTGCAGAAGATCAAAAAGGACAAGAAAAATTCCTTTAAATATGGTAGCCTAATATTATGTCTGTTCTTCTATTATATGAATGAGCTACCTGGATCACATGGTTGGGTCTGGCAAAATGATAAACCGATTGCAATTCAGATTAGAGATTACATGTATGGACTTGGTGATGCTCAAGCCCAAAACATAGCTCTCTGGGGTTACTTCAAGAACTTCCAGAGCATGATGCAAGCCAGAGGAAGAATTCCACAGTCCATAGTTGAGAAATACAAGGGCACAGTTTGCTTTAGGGTTGACACTGATCAATGCCTAATGGAGGTAGTTGAGCCAAGGACTATGTGGATAATGCCTATGGGATATGAAGTCGATGAAAAAATCTTGGAGCTACATATTCAACATCTATTGAGCCAGCCCAAGGACACTGAAGCAGAAAGGTTTGGGACCTTTTAAGAGCTAAGTATAAAAATACATGTTAAGACAACCGGAGATAAAGAGGAAAGTAAGAAGGGAAGTTGAAGAAATTGCCAAAAGATTTGGTCTATCAAAGGAGGTTGTAGATGCAAATAGAGAGAAAATGGAGAAGGCTGAGAAAGAGAAAGAAGAAGCAAAGAAAGGAGACGTTGCGGTACAAGTCTCCTCCCGGACTAGATCTTCCAAGAGCTCTGCACTTGTCACTCCTAAAAGCTCAAAGGCTTCCAAACCGGAAGTTAAGACATCCGGCAAAAGTGAAAAGAGAATGAAGACCAAAGACTCTAGAACATACACAAGCCATAAGGATGATGAAGAAATAGAATTAGATGAAGAAATCAAGAAAATGAAGAAGAAGAGAACATTCGGGAAGTTCTCTGCTAGCAAAAATGAGGAAGAGAAGGCAGAGGAATTTGTTGAAAAACCCACTCTTTCTACTGATGACATCACCAAGGCAGTTATTGTGGATGGGAACCTGCAGCCGGTGACTGAGTTCTATGATGCATATAGTGATGATGATAAGAGAATTCTAGAAGAGGCTTTTGTCAGGTACTTGAACATTTACAATAAAGCCTTCATTGAAATTATATCATTAATTCTTAAGAGCCTAGAAAAGGTACTTGAGCTAAGAAAAGAGAATGCAATGGCAAAAGACCTAGAGATCCAAGAGCAAATAATGATTCAGCTTTACCCTTCTATCACTCCAAAACAAATGGATATGATTTTCGAGGACTGTAAGGATGAGTTCTGGAGTAAGGTGAGAATGAATAAACTCATGCTTGGAGAAACTGAGCAAGTAGCAAGTGAAACAAAAGAGATCCTCTGAAATGCTTTGAAAAGATTCAATCTCCCTATTGTAGAGGAAACAGATGAAGAACCTTCTACCATGGATGTTGAAGGATTAAATGTAATCAATGAAGAATCTTCTAAGGATGTAGAAGGATCAAAGAAAATAGATGAAGAGAAGTCTGAGGACTTAGATTCCTCTATTTTAGAAGAGGAAGTTCATGAAGCAGTAAACACATGTGACATCTCTCCTTCGGATCCCATTGCAGCTATGACAGACATTCCAGACTTTGAAGCTGAAGGAGAAGGTAGAAGAAAGGAGAAGAAATTTCAAGAAGAAGAGGTTAAGGGAAAAGAAGAAGAAAAAGCAAAAAAGACTAATGACGACTCTTTTGATATTTCAAAGAAGTCTCAATCTCCAGCAAGAGACACTGCAGAGACAGTGAAGAACTTCTTAAATAGAGAAATGATGGAATTGGATGAACCTAAACTATTTCAAGGACCACTGAATTTTGACTCTCTCTCCTCGGTTCAGACAATGAAAATAACATCTTTTGCTCAAGCCAAAGCAAAAGAAAAACACTTGAAATCTCACATGGAGGATTGTGAACTGTTAGAGATTGCATCCAGGATACTGGAGAAGATCATGCCATCCTATCAAAAGGATCCTTTGGCCTCACCATCTGGTAATTTGAAAAACTTAGTAAATTCTGTTAACACTCATTTTGAATCTCTAGAGAAATTAGCAGAAGCAAAGGTCTGGAAGGATTTTCTGGGAAAATGATTCACTGAGGTGCAAGGACTTATTGCTAATGATAGGTGGACTCTAGATATTGGAATAAAGAGCCTTGAAAATGCTCTCAAAGATGGTGGAGAACTATTCAAATTTTGTCTAACTTGGCCTAAAGTGACAAAAGATATTGAGGAGAAAGTAAAAGAATAAGAAGAAAAAATATCAAGCCTAGTTTAGAATTTTGACCCTCTTTCCTCCTCTCTAATGAATCAAGAATGCCAGGCTATTGTTATCATAAATGAAATAGAGGCTGGACAAATAAAAGAAGAACATAATGAACATAATGGGTAAACTCAGAGGGATAATTATCCCTAAGCTAGAGGTAATGCATGAGGCATTGACAGATGCTAAGACCACAACCTGGACCAGTGATCCAACAGATTTAAGAAGGGCATAAGCATATGCATTTTTGTTAAGTGGTCACGTCTCCATTTTGGATAGGATGAAGCAGAGCTTGGCCACAGAGTTTGTACAGCTAAAGCCTACTTTTTCGGATATACTTAAGTATATATAAGTATAACATATATATACTTATGTGGCCATGTATAGGACAATTTTTGCAAAATTTTGGTATGCGGATTCCGCCCTTTGCCATTGATGTCAAACGGGGAGTGAGGAGTAGTGAAAAATGTGGAATCTAGGTAAGGGGGAGCTCTGGTAAAACAATGCAAAAGACAGAGAATAAGCCAAGGGGGAGTTATTGCGACACTTAGCCATTTTTCACTAAGTGTTGCCATCAATGCCAAATGGGGAGATTGTTGGCAAAAGACACTGTGAGGCTTCATAAGTGTTGTCATTAATGGCAACAAAGTCTATCCCACACATCCGCAGTACATAGTATGCCTATACCGGAAGTCAGATTGAAGATTGTTTTGGTCCGGTGAATAAGAACAGAGTATGTAACAAGGTCCAACAATCAGGTCCAGATCTCTTTGATGGTGTAACTCAATAAGTTGCAGACTTGGGCAAGTCAAGAGGGGTATCATGACTTGTATTCCAGAGATTTAGTCTCTGGTGATAAATCATGAAAAAGATATGAGCATCTAAGTGTTGGGTTTCAATCAGATAGAGTAGACAGAGGAAGAATTGACCGGCAAAGTATCAGACTTGAATCTGGATGTGTAAAAGGTCTTGATCAAGCAATTTGTGGGATTATACATTGTTGGCCGACATGATTAATGACTTCTATGCTTAAGCTTTTGATGTGCATCACAAGTCATGCATGGATTCAGCCAACAGATCAACAACTTACAAATATCTTGAATGTTCTTGTTGTCGACTAGAAAGTTGATGAAATCCTTGATGTGGATATATATACCAGATGGATTCTAGTATGTAGGTGTGTGTTGTGAAGGTGAAAAGAAAGAAGGTGTGAAGAAAAGTAGGGATAAGTGTGGGAACAACAATTCAAGTCCGGTATGTGAACAACAACATTAAACAAGAGGAAGAATGAAGTGCATCAGATCAGTATATTGTGCCTAACCAGAACTAAACTCTTGCATTTGTAGATGCTTCTCATTAGTTCAAACACTTGGTTATCTTCTGTAAGTTCTGTAGACAGTGAGTCTCTTGTAGGCAGTGTGCCTCTTGTGAGCAGTGTGCTCGGGCAGTGAGCCCTAATTGGCAAGTGCCATTTTGTACTCCTTTACTTTTTAACAGATAATACAATCTTGCATTAGTCACCGCGTGGTTTTTCCCTTAACAGGGTTTCCACGTAAAACTCCTTGTGTTATGTGTGTTGATTTTATTTCTGTTCTTATGATTACATATGCTTTCATGTTTTGATACAACACTGAATATTAAGATAACAATAAGAAAAGAAAGAGAAAGGAAATTTTGAGATAATTGATTCACCCCCCCTCTCAGTTATTTGCCTTGTTTCCAACAGGAGCATCCAGGTTCATGAGCAATTGTCATCAACCAAAAAGATTTTTTTTTGCTTTCTTGTTGTTTTGCCTTTTATTTTGCTGCAGGAGTTGCTACAGGAGTCGATGATCAATTTCTAGAGAATTTCCTAAGGAAGTTGGCCAGGTAATGGATTGACCTTGAAGAAGACCCTAATGGGTATATGGATCTCAAATTTGGTGAAGATCTGATAAAAAATGAAGAAGTTATGCTTTAGCATAATTTTTGCAGGTCACTACACTTGCGCTAATATCCAGGGACACTGGATATCTACGATGGCATTCATTGAACATGGTCTGCGCTGATTTTGCATGGTACTAGATTTGTAGTGAATTTTCTTGCAACTGGATTTGAGCTAATTTCACTCCCTACCAAATATATCTGACAGCCTTTGTTTTTGTCGTTGGGCACTTTGCGCTAAATTTTGGTCCATCCAGATATATCCGGTACTGCTTGAAAAGCCTGCAGATCATGTGAGAAGCAAATTCTCCATTAGCAAAGGTTGAAGTGTTTGCGGTAAAAGTGAAGTACACCAGACCAGCACTAAAATGTCTCTACATTGGACATATCCGGTGACAGTCATTTTCCCCACTATCCTGTTCTAACAGATTTCTCCACTGAGCTTCCAACTTCTTTCTAGCAGTAAAAAGCTTATGTCCTACAGTGCCATAAATCTCTGCCGATCCTGTGAAGCATGAAAACCCTGCTGGAGATGCTAGAAGCACCCAACGCTAAAAAGGAGCCTCACTGCATATGTCCGGTCAACCTGCAAATTCCCGCTTGTCCGGTAGCGGTCAAATTTCCTGTTGATCCGGTCATGGGTTGAAAGCCTACATTCGGTGAGGTTTGAAATTGCTGCTAACCTCCTAGAAAGTGATGGAATTAAATTTTAATCATGCATGCGGCCATTCCAAGGACAAATAAGGAGCTGCCACATGTCATGAGCATTAAATGAGGTTAGTGGCCGTCTATACTTGGAATTCATACTATAGAGGGTAGATTCTTGATGGTAGAAGAGATTCTCCTTGGTGAAGCATCGGTAGTATGTTTTTGGAGCTACAGAGGAATTCTCCAGATTGCAAGATCTGTGTGATTGGATCTTGAAATGTTGTAAGGTTGAGGCTTATGCATGTATTATGCGACTTGGGCTCTTGTTGTATTCCTTCTCTTGCATATGAATAAAGAATACTTTTTTTTTATTGTGTTGTGTTAATCATTTTGGCTGCTTGATCTGGTAGCTTGATAAAGCCCCTGGATCTTGACCTGCATCACTAGATCTTTTACAATAGGCATATATGACCTTCTCTTTCTTAGGCTTGTCACCATTAGAAGATTGGGTCTCATTAGCTACTTTTGGGGCAACTAGCTTTTGATCCTTCTTCTCCTTTCTATTCTTTTGTTTCTTATCCTTATTGTTACTACTTTGTCCTTTATATTCCTTTATACCTTGGTTGGTAGCCAGGGCATGTGACTTAGAGGATTTTAGAGTGCCCATCTGGATTATCTTATCTTGCTCCCATGTGAGAGAGATAGCAAAGTCATCCAAAAATGACATGGTGAATTAAGCATCAAGTGCACCCTTAATAGCATAGAAGATAGAAACAAATACAAAATATTCTGAAGTTAGCTTAGAGAGAATACTAAGAATGATTTGTTCATCTTTCTTTTCAATTCCACATTGTTTTAACTGCAACCTTAGTGATTTCAATTTTGTGAAGAAATCCTGAATTGGGTTGAAGTTGCCTGGACTTAAACTAATTAGTTCATTTTCCAACATATGACCCTTCATTAAATCTTGTGTACCAAATAGTGTTTCTAGCTTTGTCCAACTTTCATTTGGAATATTCAAAGACTCAATAGGAAAAAGCAAATCAGGAGAAACAGGCAGACACAATGTTCCATAGGCCTGATCACATTTGTTAAACCACTTAGGATTATCTTCATCTTTAGCAAGTTCAATTTATAGTCCCATTGTTATCCTATGTAAACCATCTTTCCTTAAGTACATTTCCATGCGTGATTTCCACTCAAAGTAGTTGTAAGGAGTTAATATGGGTACTATCGTTTGATCCATGATGTAGAGAATGTAGAAATGAAGTGCTGAAAAGAAGAGAACTCATGTACACCCCCCTTTTCACTATTTTTTGAAATAACCCCTAGAAGTTACAATGTTGGCACTTTATAATTAGTGTGATTTACAATGCAAATCTCAGATTTTCAGACTCTCACAGGGCCCAAAATGGCCAAATATTGAAACTACAACTCAAATACAATATGAGATAAATGTGAGAGTACCAATGTGGATTACATAGAAAAATATGAATTTTGGAAAAAATGACACCTGAAAAGGAGTCTAATTGCATGAGTTATGGCTCCCAGAAGCTCTCAAAATGAAAACTATGCAACAATAACTAGAAGAATCTTCAATTTCTAAAAAACTTGAGCATCAAATCAAAAGAACGATTTCATCATAATGTAGAGCACAAAATTCTATCCCAAAACAAAAAAATTGTGACAAAAATGGCCTCTGTATGGCTAAGAATGAGCCTTCCAAAGTTTGGTTGTACAATTGAAAACTCTAATGGTGAGGGGTAAAGGCTAAAATTATTGTTCATGTTCTGAAAACACTATTAACAACCTAAATTTACTATTCATGGCCTGAAATATTGTTTGCACCTTGAAAACACTATTCACAGCCTGAAACATTGTTCACGATACTGTTCATGGTTGTACTACTGCTAGAAAATGAAAAATCCTTTGAAGCTCCTAGTGTCCAATCAAGACAAAATTTATATGGAAATGAGGGTTTTTGGGCCTTTTGGACACAAAGGAAAAGTCTGTTTAGCTTGAAAATGCTTGAATTTTGAGCAATATGTTGGAACCACTCTTTAAAACCCTAGTTTGCAACTTAAGTTTTTGATCTCTGATTTCGGTGAAATGAAAGATGGATCTAACTTTCTTGAGCCTTCTAGACATTATGAAAACACTAAAAGAGCTCCCAAGATTACCATAATGCTACAAACATCCAAATTTTAGAAAATACAAGTATAAAATCTTAGAGGTTAAAATATTTTCGTCAAACTTTTCTAATTCTCCAGATAATCTGAAGATGAAAGAGAAGAGCATGCTGGGTTTTCAGAAAAAATAGGTGCAAGTAAATCTTATTAGCCCCCCAAATCTCTCAAAAAGGAAATAAAATCTATTCTACACTAGAATAGCTTTGATACCATGCTAGAATCTGGAAATATGAATAACCCAAAAAACTAGTGCAATGAATATATTAATAAACTATGAAGCAAATGATACAAGATCAAAATAACACAGAGTTAGTCTCCACAAGAGTAATGCAAATTCTCTAGAAGAAAAATAACATTAAGAGGATGAAAAAAGAAAAATATGCGAAATACAAGGTAGTTAGTGAGTTTATATAGACTAGGAAGAGGGGAGAGGTGGAAAAACTGACCAATAGGGAGAGGCAACTATATGGGCTAAAGATAGCAAGAGCATCTTCCCAGGATAGCAAATGCCACCTCCCTTTTAGGATGTAGACACCTCAAATCACCCACTCACTAATTAAACTCACTTTATTTAACTCAAGCAAGCTTAATAAAAGTGTAGGAAAAACCTAGGAAAATGGGAAAATAAATAATCTAACTAGGAAAATAAAAACCTACACTAACATGTGTTAATGAATTCTTTTGTTTCTGCTATACTTAGGTGTTTTACATTTGACTCTATTATGGGACAAAGACAAAACTCACAACAGCTAGAGTAGTTGTTATTGAATAAATGATCTTCCTTTGCATTTTGAGGGGCAACTCCCTCATATGATGGGGTTTTATGGTTTTGGGGTATGCTTTTAACCACAAAGTAGAAAAGGTGAAATAAAACTTAAAATTAAAATAACAACCGAGAAACCCTAGATAGGATAATTGATGCAGGAGCATCCAGTGGTGTAAGGGCAATCTTGCATCACCAAAAAAAAAATGTGTTTCAAAATTGTTGATGTTCTACCCATTTCTTCTCAAAATCTGTGGTTCTGGTCCCATAATCGCCTGAATAATAATGTAGAACTTTCAGTTTTCCCAAACTGCTAAAAATAGTAAACTGCTATTTTTAGAAAGTTTGCATTTGGACACGGAATGAAGTCAAAATTCACAGGAAGTTACATAACGGAAATATAAGGCCTTTGGTGAAGGAATCATACGAAGATCATTTGCGAGCTGAAAGATATTAAAGTTTTCGTTTCTTGAAAAATGCTTGAAAATTATTCAAACTCAGGTTTGAGGCACTAAACGGCCCTGTATGGGCCCGAAAATGGCCAGAACTAGTAGAGCTAGTTTTTAGCACGTAGAGCACTCCATGAGCTTTCCGACGCATAAAACGGTTCGTCAATCGGAGTCCCGGATCAAAAGTTATGGCTCCCGGAAGTTGACCTATTTTTGGAGGGAGATGCAAAATTTGAAATTAGGTTGTTGGCCGCCAAAAAGGCTATTAATAACTATTTTTGGGAACCCTGGGTGGTAGGAGAGTTAAGGGGGCAAGTGTAGAGTCAAGAATAGGTAGGAAAACAGAAACCCTAGCTGATTTGGGGGTTACAGAAGGCAGAAGATTCCAGAGCCTGGTGATGGTAGCTGTAGTGTGTTGCAGCCTGTAGATGACTGATTCCTTTGATTGTAATTAAGCTTCTATAATGTAATGAGTTGCCCAGATCAATAAAAGAAAGTTCTATTCATCATAAATACATTACACAGAGGATGGACCAATAGAAGTGCAGTGGAGTATTCTGACATCTACTTCAATAGAGGAGATAGAAGAGATCTTGGATAGCCATGTGGGAAGGAGTACTTGAAACAGGTAATATGAAGAATATCTAGTGAAATGGAAAGGAAGGCCTGTTCAAGATTCTTCTTGGTTGTCTAAGGCAGAGGTTGACCGTTTGGGTTTTCCTCACACAAACACCTGAGACGTGACAAGGTCACTTCTCAAATTACCCTGGGTGTCTGATGTAGGAGCATCCAGTGGTGTAAGGGCAATCTTGCATCACCCCAAAAAAAATGTGTTTCAAAATTGTTGATGTTCTACCCATTTCTTCTCAAAATCTATGGTTCTGGTCTCATAATCGCCTAAATAATAATGTAGAACTTTCAGTTTTCCCAAACTGCTAAAAATAGTAAATTGCTATTTTTAGAAAGTTTGCATTTGGGCACAGAATGAAGTCAAAATTTACAAGAAGTTACATAATGGAAATATAAGACCTTTGTCAAAGGAATCACACAAAGATCATTTGCGAGCTGAAAGATATTAAAGTTTCCGTTTCCCGAAAAATACGTGAAAATTATTCAAACTCAGGTTTGAGGCACTAAACGGCCCCGTACGGGCCTGAAAATGGCTGGAACCAACAAAGCTGGTTCTTAGCACGTAGAGCCCTCCGTGAGCTTTTCGACGCATAAAACGGTTCGTCAATCGGAGTCCCGGATCAAAAGTTATGGCTCCCGGAAGTTGACCTATTTTTGGAGGGAGATGCAAAATTTGAAATTAGGTTGTTGGCCACCAAAAAGGCTATTAATAACCATTTTTGGGAACCCTAGGCGGAGGAGAGTTAAGGGGGCAAGTGTAGAGTCAAGAATAGGCGGGAAAACATAAACCCTAGCTGATTTGGGGGTTACAGAAGGCGGCAGATTCTAGAGCCTGGTGATGGTAGCTGTAGTGTGTTGCAGCTTGTAGAGGACTGATTCCTCTGATTGTAATTAAGCTTCTGTAATGTAATGAGTTACCCAGATCAATAAAAGAAAGTTCTATTTGCTGTGTTTAATATTGGTTATTGTGTGTTTTGTGATTTACCCCCTTCATCAAGTGGTATCAGAGCAAGGGTTCCTGAGTGTGTAGACAGATCGCCGACCGTGAGGCAGTTTTGCACCAGGACCTAAGGTTGTGGATTTGCTGCAGAGACCAAGATGCCTCCATGAAGAAATCGTGTTGGGAGGAATGCTTTGACAGAAGAGGGTTTTAGAGCCCTACAAAGGCAAATCGATGCATTGCAAGAGGAACTGTGAAGAGGGTTTGATCCGAGAACAAGAGAAAAAAGCGAAGATGAAGCCGAAGAGGAGCTGCCTGGTGAAGAACAAGAAGTTGTAGGAGATCCTGCAGAGGTTAGGTTGTTGAGGGCCATTTCAAAGATTGGAAAGAGGCCCAAAATTGAAGTTTCTACATATTCTGGAGATTTGAATCTGGAACAGCTCATTGATTGGATCAATGACATGGAGGAGTATTTTGAGTATGAAGATGTGGAGGACCCAGATCGGGTCAAGTTTGCAAAAACAAAGTTGAAGGGCCATGCCAGTATTTGGTGGAAGGAGGTCCAATTAGAGAGGAATAGAAGAGGAAAAGGAAAGATCACCAGATGGGATCGGATGGTAGAGAAATTGAAGAAACAGTTCATTCCTGTGGACTATGAGATGGAGTTGTTGAAGAAGCTACAAGGACTAAAGCAAGGTAACAAGTCTGTTAAGGAGTATACAGAAGAGTTTTATAAGATTACTATCAGGACAGGCCATGCAGAGCCCAACAAGGAAAAGGTAGCTCGTTACATTAATGGGTTGAGGCCGAGTATTCAGGAGGAGATGAGCTTGGTCAGAATGACCACCATAGAAGATGCATACCGGTTTTCCTTGAAGGTGGAAGAGAAACTGAATAAAAGATTTGACAGCAAGCAAAGGGGAAGAGGTCAAGGCGGAAGGACTGGTGGAAGACCCTATGGGGGCCGAAATGAAGATGCAAAGAAAAGTGAAGAAGCTGGCACCAGTCGAAATCAGAGAGAAGATAACACCTACCGTCCTCATGACCAAAACAATGGTGAGCAAAGAGGAAGAGGAAGAGGTAGACCTAGGCAAGGACCTGGAAGAGGAGGTTTCAGAGGAACCTGTTTCCAATGTGGAGAAGAAGGGCATCGAGCATATGAGTGTCCACAACATCAAGGAAGGACGAATAGGAGACCTGAAGGTAATGCACGAGTTGCACATGTAGATGAAGATGCACAGTCTGAGCATTCTGAAGATGCTAAAAGGGGAGAAACCCTAGTTGTCAGAAGAACCTTGTTGAATGAGGAGAAAGAACCAAATTAGAGGAAGAGTTTATTCCGCACAAGGTACAAATGTGAAGGTAAGTGTTGTGATATTATTATTAATAGTGGAAGCATTGATAATCTGGTTTCAGAAGAAATGGTTGACAAGTTGAAGTTGACAAGAAGAAAGCATCCGCATCCATATCGGATTGCATGGTTGCAGAAAGACCATAGAGCTTTGGTCAATGAGCAGTGTTTAGTGAAGTTCAAGATTTGGGACTACCATGATGAGGTACTGTGTGATAGCATACCGATGGATGCATGTCATATGCTATTGGGAAGGCCGTGGCAGTATGATAGGAGCGCTGTCCATGATGGCCGTGCAAACACATATTCCCTAACAAAAGATGGAGTTCGTTATAAATTGAAGCCCTTGAAGGAGGTGGAAGAAAAGGTATGTAGTACTGCCATAATTTGCTTGGTAGATGGTAGGAAATTTTTGGAGGGTATGAAGCATGAGCGTCATTGCTTTGCATTGATTCCTAAGATTAGTCAAGAGAAATGTGAAGATGTACCAGCAGAAGTTTCAGATATGTTGGAAGAGTTCCAGGACATTATCTTTGATAATGTACCAGAAGGTTTACCACCAGTAAGGAAGATAAGTCATCAAATGGATTTGATACTAGGAGCTAGTTTGCCAAACAAGGCAGCCCATAGAATGACCCCTGCAGAGAATGAAGAGCTGAATAGACAAGTTCAGGAGTTGTTGAGGAAGGGACTGATAAGGGAGAGCCTAAGTCCATGTGTAGTACCTGCAGTACTAGCACCAAAGAAAGATGGAGAATGGAGGATGTGTACAGACTCTCGAGCCATCAATAAGATAATGATCAAGTATAGATTTCCATTGCCAAGAATGGATGACATCATGGACTATTTGAGTGGAGCCAAGTACTTCATAAAAATTGACCTGAAGAGTGGGTATCACCAAATCCGTGTCAGAGAAGGAGATGAATGGAAGACAGCCTTCAAGACAAAGGAAGGTTTGTATGAGTGGTTAGTCATGCCATTTGGGCTAACCAATGCACCGAGCACATTCATGCAGCTCATGAACGAGGTCCTAAAGGAATTTTTGGGAAGTTTTGTTATTGTTTATTTGGATGATATTTTGATTTTCAGTAAGACTTGGGATGAGCATTTGATGCATATCGGAAGAGTTCTAGAGAAGCTGAGGGAGGAGAAGTTGTTGATTAATCTGAAGAAATGTAGTTTTGCAAAGAAGGAGTTGGTGTACCTGGGATTTGTTGTCTCAGAAGAAGGTCTTAAGATGGACCCAGAAAAAGTAAGGGCTATCATTGAATGGCCTACGCCAAGGAGTGTCACAGAGGTAAGATCTTTTCATGGTTTGGCAAGTTTTTATAGAAAGTTTATCAGGAGTTTCAGTAGCATTTGTGCACCCCTAACTGAGACAATGAGAGGGGATAGAAAAGAGTTTAGATGGACTAAAGGAGTAGACAAGAGCTTTGATACATTGAAACAGAAAGTGGTAGAACAACCTGTTTTGGCACTTCCAGATTTTAATAAAGTATTTCAGGTAGATTGTGATGCTAGTGGTAGTGGTATAGGAGCTGTTTTGAGCCAAGAAGGTAAGCCCATTGCCTATTTTAGTGAGAAGCTTAATGATGCCAAGAAAAAGTATTCTGTTTATGATCAGAAGTTTTATGCAATAGTTCAGGCTTTGAAGAAATGGAGACATTATTTGTTGCCAAAGGAGTTTGTTTTATATACTGATCATCAGGCTTTGCAGTATCTTAATAGTCAAGGAAAGTTGAACCAAAGGCACTTAAAATGGGTTGAGTTTTTGTAGAGTTATACCTTTGTTTTGAAGCACAGGAGTGGGAAGTCCAACAGAGTTGCAGATGCCTTGAGCAGAAGGCAAAATTTGCCGACAGAAATGAAGATAGAGGTTGTTGGGTTCGATGAGCTCAAAAGTTTGTATCCTAAAGATCCAGATTTTGCAGAGGCTTGGAAAGCTTGTCTGGAGCCTGTTACTTTAGACAGGACAAAATGGTTGGATTTCATAATCCAAGATGGCATGTTGTTTAGAGGAAGCCAGTTGTGCATTCCGAGGAGTTCCATGAGAGAGAACCTGATTAAAGAGAAGCATAGTGGAGGATTGGCTGGACACTTTGGTCGAGATAAGACCATTTCAATTGTTGGTGAAAATTATTATTGGCCATAGTTGCAACAGGATGTGAGGAAGTTTGTGCAAAGTTGCAGAGTATGTTAGATGGCAAAAGGAACGAGTCAGAATACAGGGTTGTATCAACCATTACCTATACCAGAGAAGCCCTGGGATGATATCAGTATGGATTTTGTTCTTGGTTTACCAAGGACACAGAGAGGACATGATTCTATTTTCGTGGTGGTGGACAGATTCTCAAAAATGGCACATTTTATTCCTTGTAAGAAGACTAATGATGCTGTTCATATTGCAGAGTTATTTTTCAGGGAAGTGGTGAGACTACATGGTCTACCAAAAAGCATAGTTTTAGACCGAGATACCAAGTTTGTTGGTTATTTTTAGAGGACATTGTGGAAGAAGTTGAAGATAGACTTGAAGTTCAGTTCTGTACACCATCCACAGACTGATGGACAAACTGAAGTGGTGAATAGGAGTTTGGGTAACCTACTACGATGCTTGGTAGGAGATAAGCCCAAGGGATGGGATTTGATTTTACCACAGGCAGAATTTGCTTACAACAATTCTATCAATAGGAGTACTGGTAAATCACCATTCCAGATTGTATATGGCAATAGTCCAAGAAATGCTTCAGAGTTAAGGAATCTGGATAAGGGAGAAAAGACAAGTGCCGAGGCTAAAGACTTTGCAGAACATATGAAGAATTTGCATGAAGAGGTGAGAAAACACATTAATAAGATGACTACTTAGTATAAGGCTAAGGTAGATCATAAGAGGAGGTATAAGGAGTTCCAGGTGGGAGATGAAGTCATGGTTCACTTGAGAAAAGAAAGGTTCCCTGTTGGAACATACCATAAATTAAAAATGAAGAAATTTGGACCATGCAGAATCCTGAAGAAGCATGATTCCAGAAATACATATGAGGTAGAGCTGCCGAGTGGGGTAAACATTTCCCCTATTTTCAACATCGCTGATTTAACAGAATATCATGAAGGTGGAACAGAGGATGGACCAACAGAAGTGCAGTGGAGTATTCCGGCATCTACTTCAATAGAGGAGATAGAAGAGATCTTGGATAGCCGTGTGGGAAGGAGTACTCGAAATAGGCAATATGAAGAATATCTAGTGAAATGGAAAGGAAGGCCTGTTCAAGATTCTTCTTGGTTGTCTAAGGCAGAGGTTGACCGTTTGGGTTTTCCTCACACAAACACCTGAGACGTGACAAGGTCACTTCTCAAATTACCCTAGGTGTCTGATGCAGGAGCATCCAGTGGTGTAAGGGCAATCTTGCATCACCCAAAAAAAAATGTGTTTCAAAATTGTTGATGTTCTACCCATTTCTTCTCAAAATCTGTGGTTCTGGTCCCATAATCGCCTGAATAATAATGTAGAACTTTCAGTTTTCCCAAACTGCTAAAAATAGTAAACTGCTATTTTTAGAAAGTTTGCATTTGGGCACGGAATGAAGTTAAAATTTATAGGAAGTTACGTAACAGAAATATAAGACCTTTGGCGAAGGAACCACATGAAGATCATTTGCGAGCTGAAAGATATTAAAGTTTCCGTTTCCTGAAAAATGCGTGAAAATTATTCAAACTCTGGTTTGAGGCACTAAACGGCCCCGTACGGGCCCGAAAATGGCTGGAACTAGTAGAGCTGGTTCTTAGCACATAGAGCACTCCACGAGCTTTTTGACGCATAAAACAGTTCGTCAATCAGAGTCCCGGATCAAAAGTGATGGCTCCCGGAAGTTGACCTATTTTTGGAGGGAGATGCAAAATTCAAAATTAGGTTGTTGGCCGCCAAAAAGGCTATTAATAACCATTTTTGGGAACCCTGGGAGGAGGAGAGTTAAGGGGGCAAGTGTAGAGTCAAGAATAGGTGGGAAAACAGAAACCCAAGCTGATTTGGGGGTTACAGAAGGCGACAGATTCCAGAGCCTGGTGACGGTAGCTGTAGTGTGTTGCAGCTTGTAGAGGACTGATTCCTCTGATTGTAATTAAGCTTTTGTAATGTAATGAGTTGCCCAGATCAATAAAAGAAAGTTCTATTTGCTGTGTTTAATATTGGTTATTGTGTGTTTTGTGATTTACCCCCTTCATCAATAATATGAAACATAGGCTATGTTTTCTTGAGAATTATGTTGGGAATTAAGGTGTCTCAACCTTGGTAATTCTCTGCATTTGTAATGTTTGTATTTATTATTCAATTGCCTATGTTGTAAATAATTAGAAATTCCACTTTGTCATATTGTGGGATGTGGCACGGTGATGTGTCAATCCTACATGGATTATGACAACTTGTTATTTTGTCCTCACATGAGGAGATAGGTGTCCCACTTAGTGGTAGGAATATTCTGCCATGTGTCAGCATCTTCTATGTTGTGTAAGGAATGTTTGACCGAAACGGTTATGACGGATTCCTATGACAAATCTATGACATGTAAGAGTCGAGAATAGAAGGTTGTAAGACATGTAATGACATGTGTCATGAAGCATCTTTGAATGAGGCATATTTGGGCGCCCCAAGGTGGAATATGATGTGTTGTAAGAGAATATGCTATTTATAGGATGTGTATGACAGATTCTCTTACAACTATAAGTTGTAACTGCTATGACAGATTCTATGACGGTCATAAGTGTCGTAAGAGCATCTGTCATAGCCCATTTTGGAAATAGGTGACCTCTTTGGGATGGGAGTTGTGGATAAGTGTCAGACACATTCTACAATGTTGACCAAGTGTCCCTAGGCATGGGTTTTGGTCCAAGATGCCATGTTGGATGCCCATTCCAAGAAAGGTCCAAAATTGCCTTGTATGTTCTATTTAAATAGGTGCTTGGAGATGGAGTTTGTATCACAAGTTTACAGGTACTATTATGCTGCCAGATTGACTCCAGACACGAGTGTCAAAGACCATTGAAGCTTACATTGCAAGTGTATTGTAAACATTCTTTTAGATTTGTTAATACATTGTGCAGGTTTCTGAGTGTGGGGTTTTTCACCCAATAAGGGTTTTCCCCACCGTAAATCTCTGTCTCTCTTCATCTGTCTTCTTTCTGGCTCTTGTGTTTTGCTGCAATATCTCATGTTAATGGTTTAACATTGCTGTAATAGTTAGGATAAATTTGAATTTGCATAGCCCTCTCCTCAATAGATTAGTGTAGGAAGCGTTTCCGCATACCTAGCTTCCTTTCAAATTAAAAAGTGGTATTTCGAAGGAAAGCATAAGCACAAAGATCTACACCTTGTTCAATAAACTTGTATTAAAAGATGATACACCTTGGTAGAAAAGAGAGAATATTACTTGACTTAAGAAAATAAATATTCAAGAAGGAATTTTAGACAAAAAGATTAGAAAATGCCATTTTTCTCCCCTACCATTGCATAGTAGTATCAGAATAAGAAATGATGACTACTTGAATTCACCAGAAAACCATAAAATGTTCCAAAAGTATTGTAAATTTAGTATAACAAAAATAACAACATAAATGAATCACAATGATTGATAGACCAAAATTTTTCTCTTTATTATCTTCACCAAAATAACTTCCTAAAGCCTCTTATTCCTCTATACAATTTGGGTGGATCCAAAAAGTCCCTTTTTTACATATAATCCTTGTATATATAGGTTTTTCCTCTTGTAACCAACTTATAACTAATCCTTGAGGTTGCAATATGTTGGCCGGACACAAAAGGTTGTGAGGCACCACACATGTCATTTGGGTCATTTCTAGACCCATATATCCATTATATAGGCCTTAGATAACCTTAAACACACCTTAACACATTTAAATAAGCTATAATAAGGATAAATATCATAAAGGAAAGGGTGAATTCATGGGAAGAAAATAATTAAGAGTGATTATGAAAAGACATAAGAGAAAGACACCATGAAAAGGTATTAAGAGACTATATAAGGAAGAGGAAAGGGAGAGATAAGAGCATGGATCATATAGATCATATGGATTATATATGTGTGAGAATAAGGAATCTATGATAAGTGAAAGTAAAGCATGAAGAACTATTTATAAGACATGTATAAACTATTACAATATATTAATATACGATGTTATGTATATATGGGTGTATATATGAATATATATAATTTCTTATAAATTTTTTATACTTATTGCATATCTAAGTTCTCTCTTTTTATTGCATCGCACTAAGGTTTACTACATATAATAGAGTATAAAACCTTAGACTCTGGTCTAGGTTTTTCTATCAACATTTGGTTCCATTGCGAGAGCCTCAATTGTTGTTGCATAAGGAGGGGGATCATACCAAAGAAGAAATTAGTGTTAATTTTTTTTGAGGAGAAATGAAAATTTAGATTTTTTTAACTTATACATTGTTAAAATATTTTATATATAGATTATATAATCTATGTGTGTGTGTGTGTGTGTGTGTGTGCGTGCGCGCGTGCAAAAGATAATAGAAATAGGAGAGAAAGTTAAAAAGTAAATAAAAACTAAGATAAAAAGGAAAATTAGACCAAAATCAAAATAGGAAAGCTAGGAGAGAATATAAAAAATAATAATAAATAGATATAAAGAAATTTAAAAAGAAAACTATTAACAAGGAAAGATAAATAGAAGAAAAAATAGAACAAGTGATAGATCAGATATATATTAACAAGGAAAGATAAATATTAATAAGGAAAGATATATATGTGTGTAAGAATAATGAAAATAGTATATATATAGTCATAAGTCAATGACAATTTTAAAAATAGATAAAAAGAAAATTAATTGAATAAAAAGGGGGCTTACCACTAAACATGTTCACAATTATATACCAATAAGTAAATATATAATTTTTTATACATATAATTTTAAAAATAGGAAAGCTAATAATAGGAAAGCTAATAAGTATATGTTCACAATTATACATATATATATATTTACTTATTGTTATATAATTGTGAACATGTTTAGTGGTAAGCCCCTTTTTATTCAATTAATTTTCTTTTTATCTATTTTTAAAATTGTTATTGACTTATGACTATATATATACTATTTTCATTATTTTTACACACACACATATATATATATATCTTTCCTTGTTAATATATATCTATCACTTGTTCTAATTTTTCTTCTATTTATCTTTCCTTGTTAATAGTTTTCTTTTTAAATTTCTTTATATCTATTCATTATTATTTTTTATATTCTCTCCTAGCTTTCCTATTTTTATCTTGGTCTAATTTTTCTTTTTATCTTAGTTTTTATTTACTTTTTAACTTTCTCTCCTATTTCTATTATCTTTTGCGCACACACACACACACACACACATATATATGAATCTATCTATTTGTCTCTTACCTTTTTCTTATTTTTCTATTTTTCTTTGTAGGTTAATATTATTAACATACACTTATTTCTATTCTATTTATTTACATTTATATATGGTTTGTATCACTATTTTCACATTTCTGCTTAATTTATTTTCTTTATATCCTCACTATATATTTTTATATATTCTCATATCAATCCTTATTTTTATTCTTATGGTTTAATTTTTTATGTATAATTTTTATATAATAATATGTATATTTGTCTTCAACCTTTATGCTTTTCACTTATCCATTTACCCTTGTTTATATTATTTAATATTTCATATTCTTGTCAATCCCTTCTTTCTCCTTTTTATCTTTATGCCATGTTGCTCTTAATATCATTATTTTGTTAATCATTTTTTTTCTTTTTAAACTTACTTCCCTCTCTTGATCTCCTCACCTGAGATTAAACTCCGTGCCCTTACCTTCCTCTCTCTCTTTTTTAAAGAACTATCTCTGCAATTACATTTCACTCTCTCTTCTTTTCTTCTCGATGATGGATTACGGAGTGTGATCTGAAATGTCGATCCAAAAAAGCACACACAATTTTCTCCAGAAGCTCTAATATTGTGTCCCACATTTTTGTCCAAAGTCATTGAAATCAACGGTTCTAACCAGATTTTCACTTTCTGACACCTATAGCAACTAAACTGTTAAGAATTTGAAGATGATATGAACTAGTAATTTTTTGGAGAAATATGAATCAAATAAATAAATTGATTTATTTATTTATTGATAGAGGAATTTAAAATGAAATAAATATTTAGAAATATTTATTTAGCTAGAGTCGTGTCATTTTTAGGTGTATACACTTAGAATTTGAGACTAAATCTAGGGATAAAAACTTGTCTTAAATGTGCTCTATGAAAATTGAAATTGTACAATTGTTGATCAAGGTTGCAAGGGTGATCTTGTCATGACCCTATTTTTAAATAGAATATGAAGTGGTTTGCTTTAGAGGATGAGACATGAAGGCTAAGTAAAGGTAAAGAAAATACCATTACCAGTTTTGAGACTATGCTACGTGGGAAATCTCATTAAATTCATTGCAGTAGGGAAATATTTTTAAAATGTGATTGCCAGCAACAACAAGTAGGTGGGTGAAGGAATTAAAGCTCTTTAATTTAAAGACAGATTATGAGAAATGCACAAGGTAACGTGGAAATGAAGCTTAAGGACATGTCTACTTTTAATCAGAATATTGTCAAGGAAATCTTTGAAGCTTGTGGAAGGGGTGAAACATAGTCAAAGGAGTCAGGACACCTCAAATTTGATAAGTGACAATTGCTTACATAGAAGTACATGTCACATGGACATATACAACTAGCCATGTGGGAGAAGTTTTTGATTAATGTGTTTTGAGCCTTACAAAGGAGGGGCATGGGGTGCAAGCCACCACCTTGTAGGATAAAAAATAAGGAAGATTAGAGGGGACTAGATTTGATGGGACATGAGACTGGGAAGTGTGTAGAAAGGAACTTGCTCGCTACTTTCTCCTTCATCCATATGCAACCACCAAAAACTCAGTCTTCTCTTCTCTACCATTATGATTAGCCTTTATATATTCTCCCTTGTTTCTGCTTGGGAGGGGAGATAGCAAAAGCGTCAGCCTCAGTCCCTCAAGCATTTCAAATCTCAAGCATTCTTCTTTCCCCAACTTCTTCTTCTGCTGAAATGAATCACCTGCCCTACAATGTCTTTTTAAATCATCATGGAGGATTATCAGTGGGATCTCCCTCTAGGAACTAATTTTGGTTATCTTCTTCAAGGAAGTGAAGGGGTCTAACCTGCAAAGGCCTCCTACGTGTTGCTGATGAACGAAGAGGAAGAAATAATTGAATGTGCTGATAGAACTAACCCTTCAACAGTTGAAAATTATTCATCTGAAAATGAAGCCAATCGCTTAAAGGAGGAGCCATGCTCACAAAGGCTAAGTAGAGACTTAATTTGCTTGACATTTTTCAGGGCTTAACAGTAGCTATACGATCTAAAATTCTACCACCAGTTTTTCTTTTTCAATTGTACATTTTGAATATATCCTGTGCTCATGGAATTCTATGAGACTCCATTTCTTTGAGGCATTATGTTACCCACACACTGTCTATGCTTCCACATTTTTCATACATGTCTACCAGAGCATTTCCAACTATAGACAAGAAAAAAAATTCCCTTACCATTATGCTTTGATGCATGTCCATACCCTATTCAAGAGCTCCCATTTTGCATAGGCAAGGAGGACGTTGGCAAAGTTTGTGGAATTTGACTTTACACCTACCAAATGCAACAACTTTAAAATTTATTTGCATTTTCAACAAATCCATTTTGTGCATATCTTGCAATCATTGTAGTCCATGAGAGCACATTTCTTTGCAGGATTTTGTCAAATAGTTCATATGCCTTGTCGATGATTCCACATTTTGCATACATGTCTACCAGAGCATTCAAACTATAATATCTAACAAAATTCCCTTGACCTTTATACTTTGATGGGTGTCCATACTCTACCCAAAAGATCCCATTTTGGGACTGCGTAGGAAGGATGCTAGCGAAGGTTGAGGAGTCTAGTTTTACACCTGCTATTTGCTTTTTGCTTTAGGGTTTCTAGGCGCTTTTTAACAAACTCATTTTGAATATATCCTGCAATCATGGCATGTTAGAAACCATATTTCTTTTAGGCATTATGTGAAAAAACGTGCCTTGTCTAGGGTCCTACGTGTTGCCATATACATCTACTAGGGCACTTGCAATTGCTACGTTTGACAAATTTTTTTTGTGCCATTATGCTTTGATGAATGTCTTTTCATTTTCACTGGAGATTTGATCAGTGCACATTATTATAGTGAAAGCCTATTTTTAAGATTGCTCATTTAGTATCATCAATAATCTCCACAAGGAATTGTCCCAATTTAAAATGATGGAAACACTCCACATCTCTCACATCAACACCTCTTGCAACAACCTTGGAGATGCATTTTGTTGCAGTGTGGCAATCATCACGTATTTGAAGGTTCTTAACAACTCTAATAATTGTTCCTTGGGCATGTCAGCCAACAATGATAAAACGAACAGTTCCACTGAATCGTCTTCTAAGATTCCCTAATTATCACATAACCCAAGGTCATCCACTGAAACATTGCACAAACAATATTATCTCCCAACCATATGCATCAATAAAATAGTGAACTCTAAACAATGGTTTAGCAACAATTCCATAACTTTGTCTACAATAGGAGGAGCTTCTCTAGGTTGATCTATTGGATTCCTAGGAATGAGGGTGCATTAAAATGAACTGAGACTCTGGCTAATGTATCAATGTTAAGTTTCATTTTATTTATCATTTTATTATCATTGGGGAAATTTTTGTAAAAATGTTAAGTTGAAATCAAACATAGGATAGTTTTGAGAATGATTGTAGTGAAATAAAGGGGCTTGAACTACTTCTCCCTTTACTGTGTTTTAGTCTTGATGGGATTTGATTATTGGATACCAGTTTTAGCTAACCAAATATTCTCTCATTTTTGTTATTTGAAAGCGAATAAATGTTCCTTGCAGACTGATATTGTAAGAAGTTTAAAGCTTCAAAATAATTATTTTCCTTGAACCTTTGAACCTTCAATTAAGAAGATGATGGACAATTGGTGAAAAGTATTGATGGCCATGGCAAAACAATTATTAGATGGTCAATGCTACAAATGAATCTAATTGGTATAACTGTTGCAAAAGATATAGACTTTATAGGATATAAATTAGTATTAGTTTTACTTACTACTAAATAGTTTATAAATTATAAACCTTAAGATGTTCTGAATAGCAATGGTATTAGTTAGATGTCACTAATCCAAACTCTACCTTGTATTTCTTATCTTTGCTAAAAAAATTAGAATATATAGGATATAAATTAGTTTCGTTAACTTGCAATTTTTGTTGAATAATTTCTAAATCTAATGATGTTTTGAATATCCATAGCATTAACAATGATAGGCAAATCTCACTTTTTTTGATTAGTGTTCCATTCTTGCTTTACTATTGCTGTTGAGATTTACTAAAGTTTTTAGAATTGAATGCAGGATGTAACGAAGGACTTAAGATATGTGCAATGACCCGTTGTTCTTATAGGTTATCTTGTGAAATTGTGTACTTTCTTTCTTCACTAGATTAAGAGTGGTGAGATTTTTCACGACTTGATCATTTTAGGAAACTAAGCTCTAGTTTGTCTAACCACTATAACATGCATTGAACACTTCTTAGAATTAATAGTAAAATTTCACAAATCTGCATTTCCTGCATCTATCAGATCAAAAATTTTCTTTCCTTGATATTTTTGAAGTCAAAGATATTATTATTTTGTTAATAAGGAGTCGGGTCCTTACATGTGGTATCAAAGTTGAGGGTCAAACACTAGGCCTAGAGGTCTGCTAACCTAAAGCATGGTAAGATTTAATATATAAGGTGTTATAATATGATGTTAATGATATTTCCCCTCTTGGGATCTAATGATTGAGCAGTTATTGATAGACATGAAAAAAAACATGCAAAACAAAGGAAATGGTAAGGGCATAAATAAACCCTCCCTAGAGAGTGAGGTGGATAGCTTGATGCCAGTGATAGTATGTGTGTAATAAGACAACAGTAGTTTTGTACATGACAGCCGTGAGACTTGTGGATTCTCCTTTGTGAGGTGGATATCATATTCTATGGCTAATTCCTTTTGTGGCATATCTTAATGGATCTTTTCATGATGGCATGACCTGGATTGTGTGGGGGCATGTGATTATTCATGTGGTTTTTCTATATAGATATATGATAAGGTTGTTGCAGGATGTGTGGGGAATGCTTATTGTGATGTGATGAATTATCATTGATCTCTATGTGGTTTGAGACCACTGTACAATTATCTATATTAGTGGTAGTAAGTTCACCCAGTTCCCCTACTCCCCTTAGGTGGTCTTGTTGTAAGGCTCCATGGAGATTGTAATGTGCAAATTTTATGAGACTGTTGGATTATTTATTCTTGTGTTAAAGGTTTTACTTAAGTGTTAAGCTAACAATGTTTTGTTTCTTTGGGGTAATTAGTTGTTTTAATTTTGAGATGGTCCTTTTGCCTCAAGGACTTGTTCTTGGTTAAATTTGGGATGTTGCAATGGTTGTTATCTTTGATCTTCACTTCTTCTATTGATTGCTTTATTTTAATGGATTCTAATTGATGATTTAACTTATGGACTTGTTTTATTTAATTTTTTTTGATTTGAGATATTTTATTGTTGCAACTGGTGGCATGTGTGGAGTAATGTGATTTCTGTAAACTACCATATACAGGAGGGGCCCTGGCAAGTTGTATGGGGGAGTAGGTGGCCTGGGGAACTCTATTGTGAGGATGGGGGTTGCAATGGGACTGGTATATGATAGTCATAATCCATTCCTCTAGATCTATGGTTGTGATTTTGCATACCTTCCTATTGGAGGATAACACCTTAAACAACATGAGCAAGGTATTAGGAAATGTGAGGAAGGGTCCTTTGAGAGGGCCCTGAGACCATCCTTCCTTTTCAAGGTTACTTGGCACTAAGGTATGAATGATATTGGTTTCTTCTGGAGGTGAGATTATATGGTTTTATGGCTAATTAGATATTGATACAGTGGTTCCATATTTATATGAATATTCATACATTGATTATATGGCGCTGTGGCACTATGGATTACCTAGTGGCATATTGGTCCTTGTCCTCTCTGTAAGTACCCATTTTGTTGAGCCTCGTGATGTGAGTCATGTGAGGTCATTGTGATGAGTGTATATTGATGTCATGATGGACTCCTAGTTTGGGAAGCTACTATCAATTATGGGATGCTAGCACTACTTTTGGATAACAAACCCTAAGGTGGCGCCATTTGATGCAACCATTACAATGAGAGAGATAGATGGAAAGTTTGGAAGAGTTGTTGATGTGGTAGTCTTTGCAAATAGGCATGCATGACAGCTAGAATTGTTTCCTTTCACTTGAGTGTTGATGTGTGTGCTTGAGCCCATATTCCTTTTAAGTGTAATATTTATATGATATTGGAATAATGGAAGTCATTAATACTAAGAAGAATCCTCGGGAGGACTGACCTTGTACCTAGTCAGTTGCCCGAAACTTGAGGGAGGGTACAAGGTTCTTAGAATATTTTTATCAAATAAACTTACAAAAATTCCTTGGTGCAATATATGGGCCTATTACATAATTTCCTATAAGTGACTCAGGATCTGGATTGATCCCGATGAGTCTAAGTCTCTGGCAGAAAAATTTGTTGATTTTTGTCCTTGTTAGCCCGTATGGTTGTTGTGTTTACCTATTGGATAGAGTTTTGAGACATTTGACCAGTATAGGCCCGTTTGGCTATTATTTTATCTACCTTATATTGGGTAGTGATAGGGTTTGTTAGACCAAGTTTTGTATGAACGAGTTTTCCCAAAGGATATAAGAGCCCGGTCGGCTTTATTTAGTATGTCCCATTTTAGACACTTTAGCCCAGATTGGCTATTTGAATTTCTTGAGTACTCAGATTGACTAAGATAATATAATTCTTCTAGCCTACAGTGGTGTATCATTTCTCTTGGATTCTAACATGGATTGGATTAAACTTCTAATATAACTAGAAATTTTGGATGATACATTTCAATACTTAACCTTTGGAGTCGATGCACAAGCAGTAAGGATGTTTAATCAGATATGAAAATATCACATTTACACAACCTTTTCTTCATAACCTTTGCATTGGGATGATGCAAAATTTTAGAGGGGAAGTATGTCATGACCATATTTTTAAATAGAATATGAAGTGATATGCTTTAGAGGATGAGACATGAAGGCTAAGTAAAGGTAAAGAAAATACCATTACCAGTTTTGAGACTATACTACGTGGGAAATCTCATTAAATTCATTACAACAGGGAAATATTTTTAAAATGTGATTGCCAACAAAAATAAGGAGGTGGGTGAAGGAATTAAAGCTTTTTAATTTAAAGATAGATTATGAGACATGCACAAGGTAACATGAAAATGAAGCTTAAGGATATGTCTGCATTTAATCAAAATATGGTCAAGGAAATCTTTGAAGCTTGTGAAAGGGGTGAAACGTAGCCAAAGGAGTCAGGACACCTCCTTAAATTTGATAAGTGACAGTTTCTTACATAGAAGTACATGTCACATGGACATATACAAATAGATGTGTGGGAGAAGTTTCTGATTAATGTGTTTTTATCCTTACAAAGGAGTGGCGTGGGGTACAAGCCACCACCCTGTAGGAAAAAAATAAGGAAGATTAGAGGGGATCAGATTTGATGGGACAGGAGGAGACTGGGAAGTGTGCAGGAAGGAACTTGCTCACTACTTTCTCCTTCATTCATATGCAACTACCAAAAACTTAGTCTTCTCTTCTCTACCATTATGATTAGCCTTTATATATTCTCCCTTGTTTCTATTTGGGAGGGGAGATATCAAAAGCCTCAGCCTCTGTCCCTTAAGCATTTTAAATCCCAAGCATTCTTCTTTCCCCAACTTCTTCTTCTACTAAAATGAATCACCTGCTCTACGATGTCTTTTTAAATCATCATGGAGGATTATCAGTGGGATCTCCCTCTAGGGACTAATTTTTGGTTATCTTCTTCAAGGAAGTGAAGGGGTCTAACCTGTAATGGCCTCTTACATGTTGCTGAGGTATGAAGAGGAAGAAATAATTGAAGGTGTTGATAGAACTAACCCTTGAATAGTTGAAAATCATTCATCTGAAAATGAAGCCAATTGCTTAAAGGAGGAGCCGTGCTCACAAAGGCTAAGTAGAGACTTAATTCACTTGACATTTTTCAGGGCTTAACAGTAGCTGTACAATCTAAAATTCCAGCACCCATTTTTGTTCAATTGTACATTTTGAATATATCCTGCGCTCATGGCATTCCATGATACTCCATTTCTTTGAGGCATTCTATTACCCACGCACTATCTATGCTTCCAAATTTTTCATACATGTCTACCAGAGTATTTCTAACCATAGACAAAAGAAATTCCCTTACCATTATGCTTTGATGCATGTCCATACCTTGTTCAAGAGCTCCCATTTTGCACAGGCATGGGGGATGCTAGAAAAGGTTGTGGAATTTGACTTTACACTTGCCAAATGTAGCTGCCTTAAAAATTTATATTCCTTTTCAATAAATCCATTTTGTGCATATCTTGCAATCATTGCAGTCCATGAGACCACATTTCTTTGCAGGATTTTGTCAAACAGTTCATATGCCTTGTTGATGATTCCACATTTTGCATACATGTCTAGCGGAGCATTCAAACTATAATATTTGACAAAAATTCCCCTGACCTTTATGCTTTGATGGATGTCCATACTCTGTCTGAAAGCTCCCATTTTGGGACTACATAGGAAGGATGCTAGCGAAGGTTGAGTCTGGTTTTACACCTGCTAGTTGTGTTTTTCTTTAGGGTTTCTAGGTGATTTTTAACAAACTGATTTTGAATATATCCTGCAATCGTGGCATGTTAGAAACCATATTTCTTTTAGGTGTTATGTGAAAAAATGTGCCTTGTCTAGAGTCCCACGTGTCGCCATACACGTCTACTAGGGCACTTGCAACTGCTACGTCTGACAAAAATTTTCCTTGTCGTTATGTTTTGATGAATGTCTTTTCATTTTCACTAGAGATCTGATTAGTGCACATTATTATAGTGAAAGCCTATTTTTTAGATTGTTCATTTAGTATCATCAATAATCTCCACAAGGAATTGTCCCATTTTAAAATAATAGAAATGCTTCACATCTCTCACATCAACACCTCTTGCAACAACCTTGGAGATAAGTTTTGTTGCAGTGTGGCAATAAGCATGTATTTGAAGGTTCTTAACAACTCTAATAATTGTTCCTTGGGCATGTCACCCAACAATGATAAAATGAATAGTTCCATTGAATCGTCTTCTAAGATTCCATAAATATCACATAACCCAAGGTCATCCACTAAAACATTGCACAAACAATATTATCTCCCAACCATACGCATCAGTAAAACAATGAACTGTAAACAATGGTTTAGCAACAATTCCATAACTTTGTCTACAATAGGAGGAGCTACTCTAGGTTGAGCTATTAGATTCCTAGGAATGAGGGTGCATTGAAATGAACTGACACTCTGGCTAATGTGTTAATGTTAAATTTCATTTCATTTATCATTTTAATTATCATTGGGGAAACTTTTATGAAAGTGTTAAGTTGAAATCAAACATAGGATAGTTTTGAGAATGATTGTAGTGAAATAAAGGGGCTTGAACTACTTCTCCCTTTACTATATTTTAATCTTGATGGGATTTGATTATTGGATACCAGTTTTAGGTAACCAAATATTCTGTCATTTTTGTTATTTGAAAGCAAATAAATGTTCCTTGCAGATTGATATTGTAAGAAGTTTAAAGCTTCAAAATAATTTTTTTCCTTGAACCTTCAAACCTTCAATTAAGAAGATGATGGACAATTGGTGAAAAGTATTGACGGCCATGGCAAAACAACTATGATGCAAATGGGACACCTTCACAACTCTACTAACCTATTCTAGTCACTTCCTTGCACACAATCAAGAATCTCAAGTACTTCCTTCATTAAGATGCCTTAAGCCTTGTAGCCTTGTTTTAGGGTTTGTCAGAGGATATATTTCACAAGGGGCATCATCTTGAAAAAACATAGGTAGTTTAAGACACCCATTATCCTTGCTTTCAACATATGAAAAATGGGTTATGTGTTATTTTTGATTGAAAGCTTAAAAAATGTGACTGATCAGTTTTGGAATAGGCCTAATTAGGCCTCTTTTGCAAAGAGACAACACTCAAATAGACTTGCAACCTGAAAACAACCACTCGGACAAGTGGGAATAATGTCAAAACAAAGGATTCTATGGGTTTTAGGTTCCTATGGCCAAACAAGCACATGTAATAATCACTGTCCTATTTCAAGACCTAATACATGGGTTTATTAGGTCTGTTCTTACCAAATTGCCAACAAACTATTATCCCTACACAAAATAATGATAGAAATAGGTAAAACTACTATGCCTAACTCCATTCCACTGATTGGGAAGTGACAGGATCGGTGGAATGGATCAAATCTCCATCGTTTTGTCTATAAAACCCTAATTCAGGGTTTATGTCTGTTTTTGAAAACATAAATATATCTACCTTAAAGTTCAATGGAAAACCCTCAAATTAAGTGTAAAAGATAGGTAACACCTTATACTAACAGTTCCAATGACTTTCATCTTATAATAGATCCGTACATTGACAGGGTACGGTCTGCAACTCATGAAAATAGAGAAATTCACAGAAAAATAGAGTTTATTGTATTTTTGCTCTCCAAAACTTCTTCATCATTCTTTCCTTGATGCATATGAAGGTTTTTATGCATATTTTTCTTATTTACAACTTCCCCAAACTGTCTTGTGAAGGTTGTGACCGCTTGGAGGCATTTGACCATATGGCTTAAGCATGTGTTTACATGTTTTATGACCTTCCTTACATGACTGAGGACAATAGCCCCTTCTAACACCCTTATTACATCAAATGACACAAAAATTGGTCTCTTAGACCTTATTGATTCACAAAACATTCAAAAGACTCTATGATGTTTCCAAAAGACATCAAAACATGAACCCTTCAAGGGTATTCTGCACCAGATTATTAGACGATGAATGCTACAAATAAATCTAATTAGTATAATTGTTTCAAAAGATATAGACTTTATAGGATATAAATTAGTATTAATTTTACTTACTACTCCTAAATAGTTTATAAATTATAAACCTTAAAATGTTTTGAATAGCAATGGTTTTAGTTAGATGTTACTGGTCCAAACTCTACCTTGTATTTCTTATCTTTGCTACAAAATTTAGAATATATAGGATATAAATTGCTTTCGTTAACTTGTAATTTTTGTTGAATAATTTCTAAATCTAATGATGTTTTGAATATCCATAGCATTAACAATGACAGACAAATCTCACTTTTATTGATTAGTGTTCCATTCTTGCTTTACTATTGCTGTTGAGATTTACTAATGTTAAATATTTAACAAACCAAATGCAATTGCCATGGTGGTAGAGAAATAATTATTTTTTGTATTCTGCCATAGCATTAAGTAAATACCTTAAATTTGGAAAATACCTTGATGCCTTCATCTTTCAAGCCAATTTCTCCAACTTTGCATAGATCTCTTTCATCTACGAATGTGATCTGCCTACTACACAAAAGCATGTACCATTTTATGCCCTTATAGCCAAGGATCTTTTTAATCTCTTTATCTTTCATTAATCTTCTTTCCTTTATGTTTTTATGTATTCTTATCTTAACTTTTAATAGATTTCAGAAATTTAAAGTGTAGGGCATATCTTAGGTTAGCAATACAATCTTTTAGGTACTTATGTCATCCAAGCTTATAGTAGTATAAACCTTGTGATAAAATATGAATCCTTCCATAGGAGTAATTTAAAATACCAAAACCATCTAGCAAATTACTTCAGTGTCTCACTAAGCATGTTGCATGGACATAAGTTAGTACCACCACTTAGCTGTGTGATACTTTTCTCATTATTGAATGTAAGTAGATATTGATTTTGGGTTAGAATTAGATTTGGGTAGGATGATTTATCTTTCCATACATTTAGGAAATTAGTATAATTTGACTAAGTGCCTACATTAATCAGAGTCTATTATATGGTACAATTATCAAGCTTGAACCATACTAAGTAATTCCTTATTTAGTTGCATGAAGAAATAATACACTATGTAATTCTAAATTCATGATCATTGTTATTTGAGCTATATCTCTAGTTTTGGTTAAGTGAAAACTAGGAGAAACCCTAAAAAACTATTGATATAATCTAACCTTAAACTTTTATATAAAGGGAAACTAAGAGTCTGTTACTTGATTGGGAATGTGCCATATTATGTTATTCTCTTATATATACTTCATCATTATAATATAAAAGGAACTGAATGAGCTAATGCACACCTTAGAGCCATATTATATTCCTTGAGTTCATCTTCCACTCTTAGATATGCTAGTGTTGATATATTTCTCTACTTGAGATTGTACTTAGGGTAAATTGCAACTAAGGTAAATGAATAAACAACAATGATCAAACCCTAACAATTGCACAATGAAGCACAAGACAACATAAAAATCAAAATAACAAATGTAAATGCAAACCGATCTCCATGCTATGCTCGATTTATCTCCATTGCTCTTCTCCACCTCGTATGAGCATGCCAGATTTTGAAGGATGATTGTTGGAGGAATGTTGGGTGCTCATTTCTGCAACATAACGATAAGATAAAGATGATAGATGAATGATTGATAGATGGAAGATGATGATAATGGATGATGATGCAAAGGCTCTAATGTGATTTCAACGAAATAAGGATGCTCCAACTCAATGCATCTTGCAAATAGCTTATGAGGGGGTTGATTTATAGGAAAGGCTTGGTTCAAATGGATGGTTGAGATTAAAAGGCTAAATGATTGATGTGGATGGCTAGGATTGATTAGTTATTCCCACTCTTCAAGGAAGTTGTAGTCATGTGACAAGTGTACAAAGGAAGATAAGGCTCATATGTGACCGTGTACATAAATACTAAAATTAGGTCCCATGAGTTGTACATGTGAAGGATTTTAAATGAAAGTTGTACTACCACACATGATTCAAATAAAAGATGCACACATGTCGACTTATGATGAAAGGTGAGGACTTAATTCAAATATTTTATTTGAATTAGTTGGGATATTGTTGGAAATTAATTAAATAAATAAAATTTATTTAATTAGTTGGGATATTGTTGGGAAATTAATTAAATAAATAAAATTTATTTAATTAGTTGGGAAGATGATTAGGATAGGATTAAGATATGATGTAGAAATTAATTAAATAAATAAAATTTATTTAATTAATTAGAAAGTGGCATTTTAAATGTGAAATTAATTAAATAAATAAAATTATTTAATCAATTGACTAAGTGGGATAAGGATAGGATTAAGATGGGATTTTAATTAAATAAATAAAATTATTTAATTAATTGGCTAATGGATTAGTGGGATTAGGACAAAATGCTACATGATGTCTAAGATAATGTTTTTGACTAGGTGTTGCAAGACATGGACAAATTTGGGACAATTTTGGGTGTCTACATTTTGCCCTTCTTTGAGATGATGTTCGAGATGATAAGATTTATGTTGAGTAACATCATTTCAAAGAAGCTAAGGTATAGAACTTGAGGAAAAGGATGGATGCTAGAAAGGATATGGATGATGGAAAGATAGGATGAGGATGAAATGATAGGATGGTGATGTAAGAATAGGATGATGATGTCCCCTCAAGAGGATAGGCGGGTTGGTTAAACATGGGTAGGCTCTCGAAAGAAAATGAATTGGTCAAGAAGATAGGGGGATGGATAGAAGAAATGAATGATGCGTTATGCTGCAATGAAAGTGAGCAACCATGATGTTTGATATACCACTAGACATTATGCACCAAGGTATAAGGACCTAGGTGACGATGTGTCTTGTGCCCAAGCATAATACAACCTTATCTTAACATATGAGGAAGTAAACTTAGAGCATTGAAGTCCTAATGCACAAAAGGTATGATATGACCTTAGATGCAAAGGATAGTGCAAAAAGCTATTCCAACATACACAAGATATGAATATTAGTTGAATGATATGGATTTGATACAAATGCAAGATAAATGATAACACACACAAGCAAGCAAGCAAGCATGAACAAATGATTAAAAACTAAACAAGGTATTACCCTGTCAAGCTGTAAACTAATGATTAATTGCTAATTGATTGTTTTGCTGATCATAATAGTATTGTCATTGCGGGGAACGCTATATCCCTAGATCAACACAAGGATGTTTGATGATAATGATGATAATTGATTTGGTTTACGACAAGCTTAGGATCAAGACTATTGATGTGTTTGGATAATTTGACACAATTGATTAGCTTGATTGATATGGATTAAGGATGGGCTTGTATTTGGATCATTGCTTGGAATTGATTTGATTGAATGATTGAAATGGGGAGATTGATTTGAATGATGATTTGATTGAATTGGATTGATATGAATGTGATTGATGAATTTGATGGATTGATTTGATTTGATTTGTTTCAATGGATTTGATTTGAGGGTTGGTTTTATTGCTTGGATTTTTTATGGACATTTGATTTTTTTTATGTTTTTTGGAATATTTGATTTTTTTGGATATTTGATTTTTTTATTTTGGATTTTTTTTTTAAAAAATATTTTGGAAAATGCCAATAGATTTACAATTTAGGTAGCCTTTGTGCTTGATACCAATGACAAGGGAAAACCAAGTCTAGGTGCAAGGATGGATGAATGGGATTAGATGGATGGATAAAAGGATGGGTGATAGTAAATGGGATGGAAGGTTCATGATATATGGGTGGATAAAGGGATAGGCCATAAAAGGGAAAGCTCATGATAAATGGATAGATATAAGAATAGGCTATGGAGGATGGATGTATGCCTCATAATGGAGCTACCATGTCATCTCCAAAGACTATGTCGCATAGAAATAACATGCCCCATACTAGGTAGTAGACTTAAGATTTTTACATGACAAGACTTATGACAAAGGGTGATGGGATTGATTTTACATGACAAGGCTTATGATAGGTGAATAATGATAGGATTGTTTGGAAAGGGTGAGGTATATCAAGAGATATCCAAAGCATATTTCAACATTTTGCCCCTATGTCTTCATCAAGATCAAAAGGAGGAAAGAGAGGATGAGTAGACTCAATATGATAGGCATATGGGTGTAATGGCTAAGGATGGTCGGATAGGATATGGCAAGATAGGACATGATAAGATGGAAAATGATAGGTTGGAAATGACAGGATGGATGAGACAATGTGCTCCCAAGTGTAAGTGACATAGAAGATCAACTACACATGACGCCTGTTTGCCAGGTTTTCATCATGGTACTTATCTAAGGCACCTATTTACCAAGTTTTCACCATTGGATGAAGGGATTTCTCTTTACTATTTTTCTTCTTTTTATTTTTTTATTTTACTTTTTTTTGACTCTTTAATACGATAGCATGACAATTAAACATGGTACTATTGCAAGATGTGATCCTTGGTCTCCTTGTTCAGCATTGTGCTGTGGTGGTTTGCGACAAGGGCTTAACCGCCTCTCATGCTTGTTAAGTCAAGTGGTTGTATCAGGCATTAACAGGTCGATCTTTTGGTGCAACGATAGATAATAATTGGTATTAGAGCCAAGGTCATGTGTTCAAACTTCGCACTTGTGCTGGGGGGATTGTTGCAAGGTGTGACCCTTAGTCTCCTTGTTCAGCGTTGCGCTGCGGTGGTTTGCGACAAGGGCTTAACCGCCTCTCGTGCTTGTTAAGTCAAGTGGTTGTATCGGGCATCAACAGGTCAATCTTTTGGTGCAATGACAACTAACAGGTACCTGCAAGTAGGTTTTCACCATGGTAATGGATAGGAGGGACTCAAATGTATAGTGCTATGAGAGGTGATAGTCCCACTAGAGATGGGATGTCATTGCATGGACCATGTCATTATGCACATAGATGTTGGTAAAGGGATTGTGTGAGAGGGAAATGGATGAGGTATATAGTGGATTATGATGTGGATTATGAAAGGTTCATGCAAGGATGGGAGATAGTGGATTATGACGTAGAATTATGGTAGGATAGGCTAGTGGCTTATGGTATGGATTTATGTAAGACTTATGCAAAAGCATGGACCATAGGAAGGTGATGGGGAAGATATGTAGGATAGTAGACGAAGGATGGGGAGATGGAGGTATGTGGGAATGTTGCAGAATGGAAGGGAATCATGACCAATGGTTGCACACACCATGATAAACATTGAAGTTTTTGATGGGAAGGTGGTGTAGGAAGCAATGGGGATGTTTGTTTATGGGATGGGTGATGTAATGATTTAGGTACCCACATAGACTTAGTATTTTTATGATTTTTGCTTTGCTTGTGGGATTTTTGAATGGAATGGGATTTTGGATGGAAGGTGATGCTTGGGATTTTTGAGATGTGGATGCTTGATTTGAGTTGCTTTCTCTTTGCTTGGGGACCCAAACCATTTTGGTTTCAGGTTTTGCTTGCGAAGGTATGGGCTTGGGTAGCTTTTTGGATTGCTTTGCTTTGGTTCTTTGCATTGATTTTTCATGTTTGTGCCCTAAGGCATGAGGGTCCTTAGGATTTTTGGTAAGATTTTTGGTTTTATAAGTAAAGGCATCCAAATGTTTATTTTGGAATCCCATGGGATGGATGGAATGAGTGGAAGCTTAATGTTTAGACAATATGTGCATTTGTTGGTCATGATTAGGAATGTAAGGGAGCTTATGGATAAATGGATTAAAAATGGGTTTATGGATAAATGGATAAGGGGATTGGAGGATAGGGATATTAGGTGTTGAGAGTAATGGTGGTAAAGTGGATGGAGGGATATTAGGAATTGGAAGGAGTGGAGGTAAAGTGGATGGTTGAAGGTGTATGTTCACATGCTTTTGTGATTTGTAGGTTGATGGAGGTGGAATGGCTACATATGTTTTGGGTATATGATGTGGTTTGTGATGGAAAGTGGACTTAGGAGGGATGTAGGAATTACCAACATCTTTAGCTTGTCTACCTTGGGGTGTATATCTAAGGCCATATGAGCATGGATGAATCTTGACATGGTTTGGCTCCAAAATGCCTTGTTCATAAAGGCCTAGGCCTTTACCTTGGTAGTTCATGTTTCAGAGTATGCAATGGACTATAGGACTTGGTGTGGTTTGGGCATTAGACTTGAGTTCATTATTAGATGGAAAAGGTGAAGTGGATAAAGGTCGTTGTTGTCCTAAAGAAGAACACTCATTTATAAAGGGTGGATAGACAATAGGACATGATGGATTTGAAATGGGGTCGATGGTGGATATGGATGAAGGATCATTAGGATCTTGATCATCATTATGCTCACTAAGATCCAAGGTATTGATTTGATCTTCTATGCTTATGTGTTCTTGGGAGGCACATGTCTTATTATGACAAGTAGATGTTTGCTCATTATGGATAGGGCTAGATGGCGGATGACTAGGAGCAATTTGGATATCTTGCTTATGGATGGATATAGGATTATGGATAGGATCAAGGTGCTCATGGATAGCTTCTTTATAAGTATCATCTTGATCATAAAGAAGGTAAATGTTATGGATAGGTTGAATTGGGATGGCTTGCTCATGAATGGTTGTAGGGATATGAATAGGATCAAGTGGCTCATGAATAGGTTCATTATTATGGCTATCATATTGATCATGGAAAAGATACATGTTATGGATGGGTTGCATAAAAGTGATTTGATCTTGAGTTGGACTAGGGGTTGATGTTTCCACATACTTAGGATTAAACCTTTGACATACCTCTTGGGTTGATTGAATGAAAGTGGATAGCCCTTGGAGAGGCTTAATGGATTGTAGGTCACATGATGGGCTTGAAGGGCTAAGAATGGTATTGGAGGACTCATTGTAAGGCTCAAAGATAGGTTGACCACATGATGGGATTATAGGATTGGACATGACATTTGGAAGTTCTTTGGTAGGCTCATGAATGGGTGTTTGACATGGGGGTGTTCTATTTCATGCTAGTAGCCAATGGATCACATCTGTTGCAAGTGTATGGGTATAAGGACAATATAATGGATGGATAATAAGGGTGGATGGTGTTGTAGGCTTATGATTAGGATTAAGTTGAGGGCTAATTGGATGGATAATAGGATTGGGCATATTAGGATTGGATGGGGGGATAATGAGATTGGATATATTAGGATTTGGATTAGATGGGGGTGACACATGGGATTTGGATGATGTGACATGATTTCTTATTGTATGTCGATACACCTTGTAAACAATTGAGAAAAATATGGGGCATTTATTTGTATCATGGCCTTTGGTCCTATGGTATACACAATAATCATGTTCATCATATGGAATTTATTCATATGGATTGATGGGGGGAAGTTCAATGAGTTTTGCTTCAAGCATCCTTTGTAAGACTCTCTCAGCTGTATCCTTTGGTGAAGGATTAGAATGAGATGGTGATGAAGGTAATGGAGGGCTTGATGAGTTAGAAGATGGAGGGATCAATGGACTAGGATTGGGATCACATGGTGGTGTTGGGATAGGACTAGTTGGCTCATGTGTTGGCATGTGATTGGATGGTGGAGGCCATTCTAGATTGGTATCTTCCTTGTCAAAGGTAATTAAGCCTTGCATAGGATAACTTGGGCTTTGATTTATGTACAAGGGGCCACTTGGAATTGCATATGCTTCTTGTTGCAAAGGTGAACTTAGGTCTATCAATGGTGCTTGTTGTGAGGACACTTGGTTTCCTTGTAGATGGGTTTGATGGTGTGTTAGAATTGTAGAATGAGGAATTGCATAATGTTGGGGTGGAGGTTGATAGGTTGATGTAGCATTGACTTGGTAGGTGTATGGATGAGGTGGAATTTGTTGGAGTTGGGATGGTGTTTGGATTTTTTGTTGTGATATGATTTGTTGTTGTTGGAATTGTTGAATGGGTTGTTGTGATGGTTGGATTTGTTGAATTGGTTGATGTTGTTGTAGTTGAATGTGTTGATGTGATGGTTGGATTTGTTGAATTGGTTGATGTTGTTGTGGTTGGAATTGTTGATGTGATGATGATGGAGGGGTTACATAGGATAGTGGTTGTTGTGATATGGGTTGATATAGATAAGGATTGTGATAGGTTTATGAAGGGTTGATATGACATGTGGAAAGTGATGACATGTAAGGTTGATGTGGAATTGGTTGATGTGATGATTAGATTTGATAAGTGGCCAAGAGGTGTTGTGCGTGTGCTAAGAGTTGTCGCAGTTGAAGGGATTGGCTTGCTTGAGATTGAAGTTGTTGAATCATGTCATTGGCCTCTTGAATGATTTGTTGGTCTAGAGGTTATTGGCTTGCTCGAGCTTTGCGAAGTTGGAGAATGAGTTTAAATGCTAAGTCTTCTAATTTTGGCATGGTGTCACACAAGTGTTTAAGTCTTAAGACCTTTTTTGACAAATGCTTGGTTATGATTCGATGATGATGTGGACTGTTTGGATGATGATTTGATGATTAGGGTGAAGGTGACTAGGATGAAAGTTTATATTGATTTGTTTATGTGTTTGGTGTCTATAGCTTGATTTGGCAATGTTCAAACAAATGATTATGCATATACACATATGAATCACTCACGTAAGACACATAAGCAATTTTTGACTTTGAAAATGAAATGTGATGATTATTAAACAAGCACTTGAAAACCAACAAGACTAATGTCTAGTCAAGTGGGCATGGCCAATTAGGTCTTAGGCTAGATTGCACAAGGTTGACTAAGGAATTGAAAGTGAAATCCTGTCACATAGCCAGGAGAAAGGGGTAACCCACCCTTCACCTTCACTTCCCAAAGGTGTAAAGTTATTTGGGGCTTAGCCAAGAGTGACAAGATTCTAACTCCTAATGAGGGTGTCTTTCGATTTAGCCTCGATTGAGGTCATCCCTTGGAGTGGTGTGTCTCCAAGAAGGCCTCATAGATAGGGTAAACAAAAGTAAACCAAGTGAGCTGTCACTTGATTCAAACTCACTTGTTAATTGACCCTTTAGAAAATAAGATGTGTGGAAGACAATTCAAGCACTTGTTTGTTTTAGATCTCAAAATCCAAATGTGATAGAAGACACTTGTTCGTTTTATCCCAATTTTTGATGTGATTGCAAGCAAGTTGTTCGTTTTAAGCCCAAATCCAAATGTGTGATCAAACAATGATTGAGAGATGAAAGATTAGAATGAGTGCACCTGATAAAATAGCTTTCCAATTTGCTGTTGTGATTGATCCAAATGTTGCTCCAGCTCCTTTGATTCACTTGCAAAAAACAAAATGTGATTTGTTTAGTTAGATTGGAAGATATGATTTTTTTAAAAAGTCGCGCGTCAAAAATTTCTGAAAAATCAGAATTGTAGGGTCAACTTCAAATCATCATAACCCCTTGAATGCTAAGCCAAATCTTTAATGTAACCACTTTTTGGAAAGCTCTCGAAGTCCTCTTTCCAACGAATCCAAGATCTCCTTTTTCTAGAACTTGTGTAAAACAGAAAACCCTCTGCAACAGATCTGGTCCTAAATAAAGAAAATTAGCAATATTAAATATCTTCAACCTACAAATCAAAGTACATAAACCTACAAAGCGAGGGTTAGTCCCACCGGGCATGCCAAATGTAGTTAGGGTAAAATTACAAATAGGGTAAATGAATAAACAATAATGATCAAACCCTAATAATTGCACAATGAAGCACAAGACAACATGAAAATCAAAATAACAAATGTAAATGCAAACCGATCTCCATGCTATGTTCGACTTATTTCCATTTCTCTTCTCCACCTCGCATGAGCATGCAAGATTTTGAAGGATGATTGTTGGAGGAATGTTGGGTGCTCATTTCTGCAACATAACGATAAGAAAAAAATTGATAGATGAATGATTGATAGATGGAAGATGATGATAATGGATGATAGATGCAAAGGCTCTAATGTGATTTCAATAGCATAAGGATAATCCAACTCAATGCATCTTGCAAATAGCTTATGAGGGGGTTGATTTATAGGAAATACTTGGTTCAAATGGATGGTTGAGATCAAAAGGCTAAATGATTGATGTGGACGGCTAGGATTGATTAGTTATTCCCACTCTTCAACGAAGTTGTAGTCATGTGACAAGTGTATAAAGGAAGATAAGGCTCATATGTGACCGTGTACACAAATACTAAAATGAGGTCCCATGAGTTGTACATGTGAAGGATTTTAAATAAAAGTTGTACTACCACACATGATTCAAATAAAAGATGCACACATGTCAGCTTATGATGAAAGGTGAGGACTTAATTCAAATATTTTATTTGAATTAGTTGGGATATTGTTGGGAAATTAATTAAATAAATAAATTTTATTTAATTAGTTGGGAAGATGATTAGGATAGGATTAAGATATGATGTAGAAATTAAATAAATAAATAAAATTTATTTAATTAATTAGAAAGTGGGATTTTAAATGTGAAATTAATTAAATAAATAAAATTATTTAATTAATTGACTAAGTGGGATAAGGATAGGATTAAGATGGGATTTTAATTAAATAAATAAAATTTATTTAATTAATTGGCTAATGGATTAGTGGGATTAAGACAAAAGGCTACATGATGTCTAAGATAATGTTTTTGACTAGGTGTTGCAAGACATGGACAAATTTGGGACAATTTTGGGCGTCTACAGAGATTGCCTTGGTAATTTCACTTCAATTTTGGACAATGCATCAAATTTAGTACTTTCCATTCTTATCATGTGGCAATGATATAATGGTTCTCACTTGATTTGATACAAGAAGGATCTTATGGTAATAATGGTGCTTGGTTTACCATAATAAAATTTTATATACTTTTCTACTTGAATAGATCATTGTGTTAGAACTAATACAACTTATGTTTTCTCCTTGAGGAAATATATGTTTATAACCTAGAGTCTAGTTAGGTGATAGTAGTAACCTTGGAGACCTTTATCTCCTCGAGTTGACTAAATGGAATTATAGATAAAGCTATGTTATAATCATTGCAATTTAAAGATAGTGGATTTTTCTCCTCTTTGGTAAATGATATATTTCTTAACCCTTGAGGTCGAAGCTCATAGAATTTAGAAATCATAGATTATTCACTAAGTGCTTAGATTGTCACTATGATTTTAGGGTATTGAATTACTGTTTGGTCTTGGAAGTATTATTCCAAATAAGTTTAGGAATATCATAATTAGATCTATTAGAGAACCTTTGATGTAAAATAGTACATGAATTTGGAGATGAACTTGCCTTAGGTAAACTTAATGCCTTGAGTGGACACCTGATAGGGCTTCCTCAACACTAGGGCTGCACGACAACCACCTTTTTTAGGTGGTCATGATAGTGGATTTAATTTCATCCCTGTTTCACCTGAGTGGGTGGCAGTTGATGAAGAACTATCTGGGGCAGGGAATCACCCTAGAAAGTGCTGCATACCCGCTCACAGTTGCATCAAACATAGTGCAAGATAGAACTACATATTTGCACAACCTAGTGTCGGTTGCATCCAAAGGGGGCCTTGATCCTGTGGATATAGGGTATGTAGACAGTCTGGATGGTGAAGGATGCCCCCAGTACCTAGGTTCCCCAGATATAGGGTGTTCTTTTATAATTAACTTCGTAATCATCTTTCTATGTAGTGATTTTTGAGTCATGTTAACATAAGATTGTCTAGTTAGTTTTGTGTAGATGATAAGGATACAAGTCATTGGAGAAAAGCAAGATGTCAGAATTGAATGCAGGATGTAATGAAGGACTTAAGGTATGTGCGATCCGTTGTTCTTATAAGTTATCTTGTGAAATGTACTTTCTTTCTTCAGTAGATTAAGAGTGACGAACTTTTTCAGGACTTGATGATTTTAGGAAACTAAGCTCTAGTTCATCTAACCACTATAACATGCATTGAACACTTCTTAGAATTAATAGTAAAATTTCACAAATCTGCATTTCCTGTATCTGTTAGATCAAAAATTTTCTTTCCTTGATATTTTTGAAGTTAAAGATAGTTTTATTTTGTTAATAAGGAGTTGGGTCCTTACAGATCTCAACTCTCTTGATGATAGCCTTGACCTTCTTAGGCAACCTTGACCTTTCTATGCAACCCTATCATCTAGATCTTCAAAACTTCAATACTTATAGAAAATAGTTTGCTCGTATTTGTACTATAAGGGTGAAATAAAAGGAGAGGGAAAGAGAGGGGGGAGGGATAAAAGCTAAGCTTGATAACATGATAATATGACATAGAAAATTGAGAATAAGTATGATATGCCAAGAATGAAAAAAATGATATAATCCCCTTTTTTGCCTCCTAATTAGAATAATCATAGATGCATATAACCCTAAAACAAGCAAGAAATAACCTTTCCGCCAAGTGACAAGATCCAATGTAAAGAAAAAAAGAAAAGAAAATAACACATGAAGTAAGAAATTATATAAAGAAACTTATGTCAAAGGGAAATACAAGATGCATCTCCTAAATTGCTCCCCAAATGAGATCATTCTCTTTTATACCATGGTGCACAAGTGAACTAAGATTCAATTATGTCTTTCTATGAATAAATATGCCATGATGTAATGACGGTAATTTGTGCTTGTGGATTGTTTTATTTTTGCATTTAGTTTATTTATTTTATCAAGCATAGTATGTATCTAGGATAGGATAAACTTACTTAGGTAGGTATCCACTTAGGTAGGTTACATACATCCATCATGTAACTTGTACTTTCCTTTTTTGATGGAGATTTTGTTCACACATGTGTCTACATCTCATTCATCCCACATTAACTATACATTCACACTTCTTGCTCTTATATGAGCAATATATTGTACATAATCTCATTGTATTACATCACTTGATTAGAATATAGTTTATTGTATCATATTGGTCTTCTTTATGATTTCATTTAGGCCTTCTTGATATTGGGTGGCTATCTCCATTGCTAAATCTTACATGGTATCAGAGTGGTTGAGATCCTTTGGCTAGTCTCTTGGGAAATCTTAGATTGTAGACCTTATATTTTCTTAAAACACTGAGTATATTATTCTCTGTCATCCCTGGATGACTTGGAGAATTATAAAAGTGTGAGAAGTAGTAAATTTAGGGGGTTCTCTTTGTGGCTTTATATTGCACGTGTGTTTGTGAGATTAGTGGTGCAAATTTGATCTCACTATTACATCTAGAGCATATAGAAAAGTAGTTTTTTCCTTGTGTTGCATCGCAATTGGATATTGAAAGCCTATTCTACCATGATTTTCATTTGGAAGATGCTTGCTAGATCTAGCAAGCAACCATTTGTTTAGAGCATTTTGAGTTGAATCTAACCTTGCTATTGCATCCAAAAGGCCCAACCTTTTAAGATATACCTTAAATAGAGTAATTCTAATGTGAAGTCCAACAAAGAGTCGTTAAATGATCCTCTACTAAGAGAACTAGATTTAGTTAAGATAATTGTAAGGATGATGGCCCCATACCTAAGACTTGTGATGAAGAAGATGTATAAAATAACTCCTCTACTCTTGTATGTTCTACATATGGAAATAAAAAAACTTGTGAAGCTTCCAACTAGCTTTGAAAGGTTGTCTAGTGGTAAGGCATCTCCCCCACCTAGAGTATCCTCTTTCTTCTTTTCTTTCTTATGAAGAAATTTATTATCTAAAGTGTGAGGGACCTAGAGGCTTATGATAGAAGGTTTGTGGTTAGATCTTTGTGTAGATCTAATTCAGACTTGGATGTCTACAAGAGGTTAAATCTATGGGATTTTCTTGTGATTGTGCATTAAAATTCATCTACCTTTTCACATTGATTTTATCCTCTAACCATTGTAAAGGTAGAGGAGATTTAATTATATTATATTATTAAATAAGTATTTTTCTAATAGATTTATTGGAAAAGGAACTTCTCCTGAGTAATAGAGCTACTTGAATTATTTTATTCTTTATGGTAAAAAATTAGTCTTGTAAGAGTCACCAATGGGCTCAAGCTCCCAGGATCAAGTACAAAACCAAATATAACCTTCCACAAGAGAGTAGCAAGAGGATGAATTGGTTGATTATGGTGCAAAATAAATTATGATATTATGATACAAAAAGTACATGAGGGACCTTGCTTATATAGCCAAGGTTGAAACATATGACAACATGTGATCATGAAAAGTGTCTTAATCCTATGACATAAGACAACTATTAAATGACCTAAAGATACCTTAAGTAGACAAGTGTGAATAGGACCCAACGTGGAACTAGTTAGGTAATATACCATGTTCACACCAACACCTCCACTTAAGTGTAACTTAGGGAGAATGAGAAAATATGCAAATGATGCAATTATGGACGGGTCTCAATTACAAGGCCATGTTAGGTACCCATGTGCAAAATATTTCTCACAAATGGAGTAAAGGAGAAAAACTCATAGGAAAAACCCCTCTCCAAAAGAGAGGAAACATGAAATATGTGATGGAAGAAGTAATGGAAGGAGGACTCAATATGACATCCAACACACATATACAATCAATAACCCCCCATAGGAGAGAAAGAGTGAGATGATGGATCCCACCCACAAAGAAGTAGCTCATGTGCCAATGGTGAATGCTTGAAGATGAATGTTAATGGGTGTCCAAAACCTACAAACAAAATTTCTCCCCTTGGGAAGAAACAAATCCAGTGGAATATGTAGATGAAATTCCATCTCTAAGAAGAGAGATGAGGGAAGAAGTTGCATGATGTGTGCCTCTAAAAACTACTCAAATGTCCACATGTCAGAATCAAAGGATATCACAGAGCAATGAGGTGTAACCAATCCAAAACCCTATGTAGACTCATGAAGAACAATCTCTAAAGACAAATATGATGAGATAACAGTTGTGTTGTAACTATCATCAAAGAGGGAATGAATATCCTCAAGTGTGTCCTCTAAATCTACAATATGAGACTCACAAAACAAATCTAATATACCTATTAAGAAGTCATCCCACAAAGCTAAATCTAAAAGACTAGAATGATCTTGCTCAATTGAAGTAGAGGAAGACATGGAAATGCATGAGGTGGAGGAGATGGAATCTCAGCACAAGTCTCAAGAATACCAAGGTTTAAGTGACCAAACTTCTCCTTAGAAATATGATTCACACTTGATGCATGAGTGTGAATATTAGTCAATGTAACTGTATAGTATTAGAGGCAAAATGGAAAAAGGTGTATAAGTGAGATGCATGATAAACCATTCCAACAATAATGATCTCTCTACTCTCCAAGTCCCTAATGATAATTGAATCATGTGTGAACTCAAAGTCTTCCCCGTGCCACTATGTGCAACTTGATAGCTAGAAAGGAGATTGGTTGACAAGGATGGAACATAAAGTACATCATGAAAAATGCCTTCTCTAATGTCAATAGGCCATTTACCACAAACACACATATATGTGTTTATTGGCATTTTTGTCATTGATGTCAGAGGTATTCTTGTCAATATCCTTATGACACAGAGCATCTTCTTCTAGAGCAAAACTATCTCAAATCTACTAAAGTGTTTTGGAATGATTTGATGTCTATTTTGTAAAACTTAAGAGGAGCATTTTTCTAATGAATCATAAGAATGATGAGATTATATGGATGAGATCTAAATCAAGGGAGTACTCAGTCAAAATGGGATATAAGATACAGAGCATCTTGGAAGAGAGGACATATTGCCCTACGGAGCTGTGCTAGAGTAAGTGGAATTTACCCAAGGCTGGGGCCTTTGCCTGGTCGGTAATACACAAAAGAGTCCTCATAGGAGAAAGACTCAAGTCCAACATTCTTGGCTTGTCTCACTGTGTTCTCTAGAAATAACAGGAGGAAACCATAGATCACCTATTTCTCCAATGCCTGTTCTCAAGGGCATGCTGGGAATGGTTGAAAGGCAAACATAATTGGAAGGGGCCTCTTCCAAATGACATTGTTAAAGTTTTTAATTGCTATTTGTGGATCCACAATTTTGTCTAGGAAGGATTATGGATCTTTGGGTCATCCATGCTTCTATGGTAGGTGTGGAAAGAATGAAACAACAAAATTTTCAATGAGAAAGAAGTAAGCATTCAGGAGGTACAAAAGAACATCAAAAGAGGGATTAGGGAAATCGTTATTTCAAGATTATCTTCTTCTTCCCCAAAACCATTCTCTAGTTGGGATGAGGAGTCCATGAAGTTATGGAATGACTTGGAAATCCCACATAATTGCAATTTAGGTCTGTCAACTACATGTCAGAAAAGGGCAAAGGTGAAATGGTGCCCACCTCTAGTAGGGAGGCTAAAAATAAACTTCTATGGGGCTACAAGAGGGAACCCAGGTATGTCAAGTGCTAGTATTGCCATCACTAATGATAAAGGAAAGTTGATTTGGGTGATCTCTAAGAAACTCTTGGTGGGCGCCAATAATAAAGCTAAGTTTAAGGCACTGCTTAATGGCCTTGCCTTCTGTAAGAGGGAGAACCTTCTGAACATAGATGTATAAGGGGACTCCCAAGTATGTATTAATTCCATTAGTAGTAGAAGAGTAAATAATTAGAAACTAAAGTATATCACATAATTGATTTGGAAACTCACGGATGGAATGAGCATAACTATTAGACATGTCCATCGAGAAGGCAATTGCATGGCAGACTACTTGACGAATAAAGCATGCGATGGACAAATTGATGAGATGGTAACAAGAAACATATATGACTGGGCTGATATATTGACTTGATGGTCTATCTTGATCATAGGAGTGCCTTGTAACCAAGGATGCTCAAAATTCCCATACCTGTAGCAATGACCATCGTAACTGATGTGAAATCTGTGACAATTACAGATGTAGATTCACATAGATTATCCTAGATATATCAGCACAAAAAATCTATGATCAGATTACTCATGGGCTAACCTGGGAGAAATCTTAAATATTTGCGAGCTTAGCACCATTATCTAATGTCTCCTAACCAAAATCGTGAACATAATGAGTTTTTATTGCATCTGCATTTGTAGCATAGACATAGATGACATGGAGGATCAGGAAGAGAGATAGGAGGAAGAGGATGAGTAGTCAAAAGAGGAGGAGGAGGAAAAGGAGTAGGATGATGAAGAGTCCATTGATGACTAGATCAGGAGATTGTTCAATGTGGATTGCAAGGGCATTGTTGAGGTGATAAAGAAAGTCATTGGCTTGTAGGAATTCACAAGTGAGGACATACACGCCAATACTTTGTATGAAGATTTCCTCACACCTGTCATGCTCATAATGGGAAGGAAGCAAAGTGAGAAGCTGATTGCTCATGCCTTTGTGAAGAGGGAACTAAGGGAGAAAGCCTATGAAGCCATATCAACCTTCAACAAGAGGCTAAACAAAACTTCAATGGGGCTGCAAGAGGGATCCCAGGTGTGTCAAGTGCTGGTATTGCCATCAATAATGATAAAGGAAAGTTGATTTGGGTGATCTCTAAGAAACTCTCAATGGGCACCAATAATAAAGCTAGGTTTAAGGCACTGCTTCATGGCCTTGCCTTCTGTAAGAGGGAGAACCTTATGAACATAGATATATAAGGGGACTCCCAAGTATGTATTAATTCCATTAGTAGCAAAAGAGTAACTAATTAGAAACTAAAGTATATCACATAATTGATTTGGAAACTCATGGATGGAATGAACATGACTATTAGACATGTCCATCGAGAAGGCAATTGCATGGCAGACTACTTGATGAATAAAGCATACAATGGAAAAATTGATGAGATGGTAACAAGAAACATATATGACTGGGCTAAAATACTGACTTGATGGTCTATCTTGACCATAGGAGTGCCTTGTAACCAAGGATGCTGAGAATTCCCATACCTGTAGCAATGACCATTGTAACTGATGTGCAATCCGTGACAATTACGGATGTAGATTCACATAGATTATCCTAGATACATCAGCACAAAAAATCTATGATCAGATTGCTCATGGACTAACCTGGGAGAAATCTTAAATATCTGCGAGCTTAGCACCATTATCTAATGTCTCCTAACCAAAATCGTGAACATAATGAGTTTTTATTGTATTTGCATTTGTAGCATAGAAAGAGATGACATGGATGATTAGGAAGAGAGACAGGAGGAAGAGGATGAGGAGTCAAAAGAGGAGGAGGAGGAGAAGGAGTAGGATGAGGAGGAGTCCATTGATGACTAGATCAGGAGATTGTTCAATGTGGATTGCAAGGGCATTGTTGAGGTGATAAAGAAAGTCATTAGCTTGCAGGAATTCACAAGTGAGCACATACACACCAATACTTTGTATGAAGATTTCCTCACACCTGTCATGCTCATAATGGGAAGGAAGTAAAGCAAGAAGCTGATTGCTCATGCCTTTGTGAAGAGGGAACTAAGGGAGAAAGCCTATGAAGCCATATCAGCCTTCAACAAGAGGCCTACATCAGGCCTGCTTGGGAGCATTTTCAAAGCAGTGACTATGAGGAAGAATAGGATAGTAGCAGAAGCCTTAAGCCTCTTTTGGGATGGAATCCACATAAATAATATGGAGGTCTTTAATTATTACCTGAGTCAATATGAGGGTTTGCTTTCACCTCCTCACATTGAGTGTGCCTTTGATCTCTCAAAGGGATTACACTTCCTTTGGCATTTTGCAATGCCTAATGACTGAAATTGTATTACACACGTTGATAAAGCCATGCCTTGTACTTTTTTGGTTTTCTAATTTAATAGAAAGGGTGCTACCCCTAATAACACTTATCTACCAATATATATATATATATAATATAATAAAATATTTAAATATTCTAAGTTATCTAATAATTACCTTTACAAGTTTTGGGAGATAAAAAGTAAAATGTACATAGAATATTCAAATGTTCATCGGTCATTGATCTCATATAATCTAACGGTTCTTATTGCTTTCTTGAGAACTAAAATGAACCCTCACTTTGAAGTGTCCATCGAGTTGAAAATTACTTTTGGATCGTTGATCTCGATGGGAAATGGAGAATTGTGATATTGCTCTAAAACAAGTTAATAACCAAGAATTGTGTAATATTAATAGAAAATTAATTTAGATTTATCTTTAAACTTATTAATTTTAAATGAATCACATCTAGTCACGCATCGAAACTTACATCTCAACTTCAAATATTTTATTTTTATTTTTAAAATATAATATATATGTATAAATATATAATGTTTGCTTACAAATCAATTTTAAAAAATATAAAAAAGTGAAAAATGAATTTATCTTCATTATATATAAAATTTTGTATACATATTTTTTTACTATTTAGACTTCAGAATATAGACTACGAAATCTATATTATAGTTATCTTTATTATTATATATTATATTTTACATAATATATATTAACAATTATTTAATATAAATATAATCTAATATTAAATATATTTTTAATATTACTATATATTTGTTATTGAATTATATATTTATTATATATATATAATTTATAATTATATTATAGACATTTCTAGGATTACAAAGTCATTAAGATGATGCTACAACTTCATCCTAAGAACAATATCTTTGACAATTTGACACAAATATCACTACCTTACAATGATAGAAACTAGGGTATTATGGTTTACTTAAGCATAATAATTCTCAGTTATCCTTCATTAATACTATTAATCTTATTGTCAATTCAAAAAGATTTAGCACATTCCTTGAACATGTACTAACTAAAATTGACAATACATACATCAAACATGTATGTTGAGATCAATTACCCTTAGCAATTTCTCTCAAGAGAAGCAACACAATAAAGAAGACAATTATTTATTATACTAGTAAACATTCACTCATATAATACAATTTAGAGAAGAGCGTTAACATGAAATTTCCATTTTAAAGAAAGCTTGATGCCCAAGGGGCCACTGATGTAAATTTTACTATAATAATAAGTTTTTACCTTACATATAAAAAAACATGAAATTGCAAACAACAAAGAATTCTCTTTATCTCTAAAAAATGTAATTACACCACACCTCTCTGAATTTCCATAAGTGGCAATCTATTTTTCAAATCCTTTGTTAGAGGGCCAATCATGCTCCAATATTATTTTCGTCTTATTTTGATTTGTCACATATCTAACATCTAATGCCACCCTGACATCTCTAACAAAATTGTCCAAACCTGAATCCAACTTTAGCAACTTGTCAAGTTTAGTATTGCACAAAATTGGATCGACCTTGTCATCTTGAAATAGTGATTTAACAAGTGGGTGTAATTTATTGAAACTTTGCTTTTCATGTACTTAGAGACTTGATATTATTGCCACAATTCTAGATAGGTGGTAGCTCATGTTCCTCCAAAGCCTTGAAATTATTCATCTTTTATCATAAGGTTATCCCAAATCTATTTTGAAATGATGATACATCATTCAACAAGTCTGCTACCTCATAGGTGCCAACAACAACAATAGGAGCACTTGGATCATACTTTGTACTACTTTGGATAAGATTTATTTGTAGCACCCTGGGTATCTACTTTCTCAAAATATAAGCTATAATAGGGCCCTGTTGATCTCTTTTCTTAGTAGCTTTAACCAAATTATTGAAGCATTCCCATATCTTAGCCTCTGTCTCCTTAGCCTTACTGAGTTCTTCCTTAAGGCTATTCACCTTCTCTATGATTGTGTCTCTATCTTGGGTTGGCATATCCTCTGCCGAAGAAGATACAAGGAATGGACTACTCTCCATTTTAACCTTCATCTTGTTATATTCATATAACAACTTAGTGTTCTCAACCTGAAGTTTGTTGTAATCTGCTTGCAATTTTCTAGATGCTACCTCAATTTATAAAGGCATTAATATCTACAATCAAAGAAGCAACCTCTAGTATAGAAGTGTCACCCAGTCTCTTGACAATAAGTTTCCCACTTATATTTTTGGGCTTTGAACCACGTGAGGTTTTTGGTGTTCTAGAGAAATGGCCCAAATAATTAATGTTTTAAAAATTTGGGTTGAAACTAAAGCCAAAATATAAATCCTTTGCCTATTCTTCTCCTTGAAACACATCACAATCCACTTGATCCCTCCTAATAGTATCCAATGCCATATCTAAAGAAATATCCCATCCAGGTAGCAATAAACAACCACTTTCTTTTACCAATCTCTTTTCCTCTTCTGGAGTGATCTTACTAACTTCTAGATCTTCTTTCCTAACACTTTGGGAAATGTTCCCCAAATTAGGATCTAACTCTTACAATGCTTCCATATCTTTCTTCCTAATTTATTCTACGTTCTCATTTTAGGACCAGCATTTTGAATTCTTCAATCTTAACAAACTCATCATTAGACATAAATTGCTCACAAGACATGGATCTAATATCTTGCACATCCTTCTCATTACCCATGATATCCATCATAGTCCTTTCTTCAGGAGGTAGAGTCATTAATTCTCTTTTTGGTGAGGCAATGGCTTGTCTAATCTCAATATCTTTATGAGTAAAATGATCTTCCCAATCTAAGTTAGCATAACCTACTAGAGGTCCCACATACCCAATTGATGGGCTCTCTCTATGTTCCTACTAAACTTGCTGAGGTGTAATGAGGCCTATTTGAGTGGGAAGAGATGTAATATTTACCTCTACTTGTTCTTTGTTAATGGTTTGAACTAGTGTCTTAGGAGGCACTTTTATTTTCTTTTGCCTCAGTGGCATGACCCCTAGGGTGTTTGCATTTCTCAACCTTAGCCTCATAACTTCAATTGGATTTGGAATGTGGGAATAAGAACCCTTGTAGCTTGGATCATTTATCTTTCTCATCAACTCAGCCATGTCAATTCTGCTTGATTAGTTACACAACTTCTAACAAAATCTTCGTGTTTAGGGTAAAATTTGGATTGTTTGGTTTTAGTGTTTGAATCCTCCTTTCACCCTTTACATTCAAGGACCCTAAGATCAAGTGGCAGAGCACTATCAGGTCCTTGGTCACTTACAAATGTAGGGAAGCTTGGATTAGGGTATTTGATTATCAATTTTATTTCTCTTATGTCCAATTACACATCAAAACCCTAATTATGCAAATACGACAGTAGACGGATGAATAATGGAAAATGCTTTTGCAGAAAGATGCAAAATGACAAATCACAGTGCACCTATTTTTAGGGTTCTAAGGTGGAAAAGTTGGGGACTAAAGAGCGGGCGCCCAAGTCCAAGGCCTTGCTTTTTGTCAAGATCTAGTAACAAGGTCTGCAACCTGTATCTGCTATCTTGAAGATTTTCCTATTGAGGAACTTCAAGGATTAATGAGTGGGTACCCAAGTCCAGGGGGTAGTTTTTCCTTCTGTTCTACAATTCCAACATTCCAAGATGTCTTCCTGCAACTTCACTTTGTCTAGCTCCTCAACCTATAACCTGCAACCATGAAAACTTTGCGAGGGGGTTGTGGTGTTTAGAGGCTTGCCTTAGTCAAGCCTCGGAGGACACTTAAGTCTCTGAACACCATTGTCAGATAGAGAGTGCATGCCCTTGTGAGGCAGAGGCAAAATACAAATGACATAATGATTACAAACACAATATGATGTCACTTTGTAGTGAAGTTCTCACGAGAGGAAGATGCTCTTCATTCCATGAGGAGATGGATGCTCAAATCTGCAAACACAAACACATAGACAACACAAATCTACTCTTGCAACACAATGTAAGCCTTGAATCACCAATGCACACACAAGTTGATAGCTAATGATCATCTAATTGCAATCTGGTCTCTAAATGAATGCCTAAGCATGCTTTTATATGCAACTACAAACATTCCCGCCAAGATTTTGTAAATTCAAACTTACCGTGTTAGCCTAGGGACCAAATAATGGTCATAAACCGACACTTAAAATTTGGGCCTGACCTAAAATAGGGAAAGAATAGGGCGCAGGTGCCCAAGTCCTCCCCCTATTTTAGGTAGGGTTAAGCTCAAGGGGTCCCCCTAGGCCCCATTTGTCATGTTACCTAGGGTTCATTCCATTAGGATGCTAAATTATGATGCAAAATGTCCTAAATGCACACTAAAGACCTGGGAGCCAAACCTTATGAGGGAAAAGTCTCCAAGGGGACATTTTCTGACATTACATTTAGCCCCCACTTTAATGTATGTATAAACACAAGGCCAATACATGCATTAAAGTACGGTCACAAACACAACAAACTTGCCAAGCACAGAGAAGACATGCCAATCACATAGAAGACAGTAACAAGCACGCAAAACATAGAGAAGATAGTTACAGTCATGCATAACATGGAGAATGCAGTAAATGCATAGAAGAGACATTAGTGCATGGAGGACAGACATGATTCTTTTCTTTTCTTTTTCTCATATATATGAAATGCAGATGCAAGTACTGGAAAGTAAACAAACCTCTCATAATACATGATGTACTCATTGCGTAGGTCTTTATACTATATATATGGGTAACACACACACAAGACATGCAAAACCTCCCAAAATGTAGGAAGCACTCATTGAGCTAGTATTTAGACTACATATGGGGCAACAGACATGCCAAACAAAGCAAGCACACCAAACACACACACTTTGAAGACACATAGAAAAAATGACAGACAAGCGATGGTGTGTTTCCTATTTCTAGGCTCATCACCATCTCAGGAACATTATAGGCACACATTGATGATTGGGCTTCGCCACAACAATTGTCGAAAACATGCTTAAGGGTTGAGTTAGTCACAGAACCGCTCCCCGCCTTTGGAGAGGACTTTTGAAAATGATAGGATGATGCAATCTGCTCCAAGAAATACACCATGCCTACCTCCGCAGAGGGCTTAAGATAAAAAGGATATATGCAATATCCCTCCTCCGTAGAGGGCTTAAATGATTGATTGATTGATTGCAAACAAACTCAAGAATCAGGAAGCACTCATCGAGCTAGTCTTTAAACTGTATCTGAGGACAAGCACATAGCTAATATCTACAATAGATATCTTACCTTATATATGCCCCCACCTTAAGGTGGTTGATATCAGGCATCGATATCAAGCACGTTAAGGTAGGAAGAAAACACACAAGGGAACACAAGCTCTCACAAAGCCCATGCCCCCCAGAGGTGACATGTACTTTATGATCACCAAATGTACCCACAAACACATCCCTGCAAGAAACATGTTAGTGTCTACAAAATCATGATAAACAACAACAATGCATATGATTAACCACACAAAGAGCCAAGGTTATACAATGAAATTGGAATTCGAGGATAACCATGGGGCTATATCATGAAGCTCTTTGAATCGAGTACCACCAAGGCTAGATTTAAAGACAAACAAAGGTGCACGGAGCAACAATATTGTTAAGGTTTGTAAATGAGATAGCATACCATCAAAATCACTATGCAGAAAGCATGAAGTGATTCTACTAGCCAAGTGTCGGATAATTTATTACAACCCCATCGTCATATTAGGAACTAAGTCCATTTTTTGATTTCTCTCGAAAGGGACACTAGGTCTGCATCAATATAAATGTTTTTCATCATCCGCCTGCTAGATAGAAACACTAGAGGAAGGGAAACAATAAATAAGAGAGGAGAAACAAGTGTCTTAGGGACAGTCAAGTAGGAGGGTGCCCCCAAGTCACCAACCATAACGCTATGTCCATAAGACACAAGACACAACAATAAAATCAAAGAGAGAGGCAATTATAGAAGAATGATGATACAAATAGAAGAAGGTCACAACAGAGGCAGTCTCCTAGTATCCCAAACCTTACGGGAGAGTTAGGGGTCATCCCAGGAGGCCTAGATAACACATAACACATCACGGGGGAAGCACATCATGAGAGAGATAAAGGGTTAGAGATACTTACCTATAGGACCTTGTTAGACTGGAGGGTATCACTGATCTTGATCTTTATCTTAATAGTTAAGGCGTTATCACTTCTTCTCTCTTCTACATATTCAGGAGTTTGTGAGGGTAACCATGTAGGAAAGGTTTCTCTTAATGAAGGTTGAGAGGGGATGTTGCCATTGTCTGTGTCTGCTATAGGAGCATTTGAAATGCCATTTAAATGAGCTTGTGGAGGCATCCGAAAGATACCCATTTCAGTTCCTATATAGGGTGTTGGAATGGCTTGAGTAAGAGGGATAGCTTGTTCTTCCATAGCATGTAGGATTTCATTGCTTTCCAAAGTATGTGACAGTTCATGATATGTTTTCTTGTTTAGAATGTAACTGAGAAGTTCTTGAACATCAGGTGGCAAATTATCATTAGATTTAAGCAAATGGTCACAAAGAGAATCTGCATCATCCAAAGCTTCATCCTGATTAGGGAGAGCAGGAAGGGATGGTAAAGTAGTGTGGAGAAATGTATCAATGATATCTTTTTCTTTTGCCAATATATCCTCACCAAGTGGGGTTATGTTGGGACAAGTCTCTTTGTTTGATATATCACCCATTGCTATTTCATTCTCATAGGTCTCGGAAAGGATTTGCATTATATCATCATGAAACAAAGGGAGAGTAGGAGTAAAGTTGTCACCACTACTTTCCCCGTGATTTTTGTCAGCTATAAAACTTTTGATATTCTCCGTGATTGAAGGAAAAACATCCACAGTCTCAAGAAAGTTATCGAAATAGGCTATTGATCGAAGAATATCACATGTAGTATTATTGGTTATGTCAATGCCATAAATGTATGCGATTTGATGTAAGACTTGAGGATTTTTGTCAATGAATTTGCAAAAAATTATCATAGTTCACAATGTACTCATATAAGTCTTCTAAAGATGTACCCTTAGGAGAATCCATGAATGCAAAATATATGCAAAAATGCTTGATTTTTTTTTGTACTTTTTCAATGCAAATGAATGAAATCAAAGGTGTTGTAAGGATTTTGATCAGGGGCAGAAAATTATATGTCTGATATCAGTCCAAAACAGCAATAGGATCCTTCACAACACATTCTTGATGCAAATCTAAGATGTCGATAAGTTAAAATATAGTGAAAATGTGTCAAAATATGCAATTTTTTCACCAAATCTTGATGCAAAAGAGCATGAGAAAGGGTGTTGTGAGGAAAATTATGATGGAAAGCAAATTATATCAGTAATAACATCCACTTAATGTCAAAATATCCATCACAACACACTTTTAGTGCCACTTAAGGTCAAACCCTAGTGAAAATATAGTAAAAATAGACTTTTTTCACGGTTTTTTACTCCAAGACCTAGCACAAGGGGTGTTGTAATGAATTTTAAGAGGTGAATCAAATAAAATCAATGATATAAGTCACCTCAATCCATAGAATTTGTCACAACACACTTGGAGTGCAAACTAGGCCAAACCCTAGGGCAAAAATAGAAAAAATGTGTAGTTTTTCACCAAATTTTTAATACCAGAGGCCAATAAAAAGGTTTTGTGAAGATTTTTAGAGGGGAAGAAAATAATTACCCTGATAACAACCAATTGGCACAAAAATACTCTTCACAAAATGCCTATGGTGCAAATTTAGAGAGTTGATAAGGCCAAATCTAGTGAAAATCAATGTTTTTGAAGCCCTAGGTTTGAGATATTGACACAAAATTCTATATGAATTATTTGAAGTCTGATTTATGATGAAAATGAAATATAATCAGAGCTGAAAATGAATTCTAAGCTCTAAGATGCAAAATGCAAGTGCAAATCTAATGAAAATGCATGAAAGTTGCTAGTTTTTTGTTGAAATTTTCTATGCAAAAATGAAAATATTTGAAATCCAAATGCAAATTTACACTAAAATGCAAGACTACATCCAAATTAAATTTTGAATAAGTCTCTAAAATCAGTATAAAAATATGAAAGAAGATTTTGCCTACTAACCCTAGATTTTGGAATTACTAGGTTTAATGAAAATTGTCAAAATTTATACAAAACCCTAGCAAATTAATGATGCAAATGTAATGAAAGCCATTGATTTTTTTAATTTTTCTGTAGTTTATATCAGATATGATGCAAAAATCATAAATTAGGAAAAATTAGAATGAATTGATGCAAATTTGAAAGCCTGACAATGCAATTTTTTTGAATTTTTCAAAATTTTCAATTTTTTTTTGAAATTTTCTTAATGCAATATGATGAATGACTATATGAATGAATGAAATAAAAGCAAATATGAAGACAAACACTCAAAAAGGTACAATCAAGTCCAAAAACATGGGTTCACCAAAATGTTTAAGGTAAAATTTGGATTGTTTGGTTTTAGTGTTTGAATCCTCCTTTCACCCTTTACATTCAAGGACCCTCAGATTGAGTGGCAGAGCACTATCAGGTCCTTGGTCACTTAAAAATGTAAGGAAGCTTGGATTAGGGTATTTGATTATCAATTTTCTTTCTCTTATGTCCAATTACACATCAAAACCCTAATTATGCAAATACGGTAGTACACAGATGAATAACAAAAAAATGCTTCTGTAGAAAGATGTAAAATGACAAATCACAGTGCACCTATTTTTAGGGTTCTGAGGTGGAAAAGTTGGGAACTAAAGAGTGGGCATCCAAGTCCAATGCCTTTCTTTTTGTCAAGATCTGGAAACAAGGTCTGCAACCCGTATTTGCTATCCCAGAGATTTTCCTGTTGTGGAACTTTGAGGACTAATGAGCGGGCACCCATGTCCAGGGGGGAATTTTTCCTTTTGTTCTACAATTCTGACACTCCAAGATGTCTTCCTCCAACTTTACTTTGTCCAGCTCCTCAACCTGTAACTTGCAACCATGAAAACTTTGGGAGGGGGTTGGGATGTTTAGATGCTTGTCTTAGTCAAGCCCCAGAGGATACTTAAGTCTCTGAACACCATTGTCAGATAGAGAGTGCGTGCCCTTGTGAGGTAGGGGCAAAATCCAAATGAAATAATGATTACAAACACAATATGATGTCACTTTGTAGTGAAGTTCTCACGGGAGGAAGATGCTTTTCATTCCATGAGGAGATGGATGCTCAAATCTGCAAACACAAACACATAGACAACACAAGTATGCTCTTGCAACACAATGAATGCCTTGAATCACCAATGCACATACAAGTTGATAGCTGATGATCATCTAATTGCAATCTAGTCTCTAAATTAATGCCTAAGCATGCTTTTATATGTAACTACAAACATTCCTACCAAGATTTTGTAAATTCAAACTTACCGTGTTGGCCTAGGGACCAAATAATAGTCATAAACTAACACTTAAAATTTGGGCCTGACCCAAAATAGGGCAGGACTAGGGCGCGGGTGCCCAAGTACTCCCCCCTATTTTGGGTAGGATTAAGCTCAAGGGGTCCCCCTAGGCCCCATTTGTCATGTTACCTAGGGTTCATTCCATCAGGATGCTAAATTATGATGCAAAATGTCCTAAATGCACACTAAAGACCTGGGAGCTAAACCTTATGAGGGAAAAGCCCCCAAGGGGACATTTTTTGACGTTACACTTCCATTTCAACATATTCATGTTCATAACTAGACCTTCTTGTGGCTTTCTGTACAACATCAATTAAATGTTCTAGATGGGTCATATTGTCTATGGATAGCAAGAAGCATTCTATATTCTCTTAACTTTACAATCGAAATCTCAAAATCTTCCCTGGACAATGTAGTAAACTTTGATAATTTCATAGTTTGAGGCAAGATAATTTCTTTCTTATACCTTCTAAAATGAAATTTGTCTATATTATTCAATTGCTAGAAAGCCTCAAGGAAAGCCACCCTATTCGACACAAACATTGGAAATACGTGTGGTGTCACACCATGTCCATATATTTTGATTATTGTGTAATCATCAAAGCATATCCAATCTCCCCAATTATGATTAACTAGGGTCTCTAGTACTAGGTCCTTTAGTCTAAGGAACTTTTTGAATGTTTTTGACAATCTATTCCTTCTATATTGCAACATAATCATAACTAACAACACAAAATAATCTTTAAATATACCATAACTTGAAGTTGCGCAATGCATATCCAACATATGTGTCCATAGTTCAATAGGTTGAATTTCTCTACTTGGGAGCTCAGGAGATGAGAGATTCACTTGAAGGGAAGGATCCCATTCCCTTGCTCTTGCATGTAGTGTAATGTGGCATAAAATAGAATACCATCTAAAAGTGGGTGCACTATCATCCCTCTTTACATTCACCAATTCCTTATGAATACCCTCAACAAGGAATGAAGCTTAATCAAACAATGTATTCACATGCCTATGTTGAACATCTATGACCATCATCATGATCCCTATAGGAATCTATGGTTGATAATTCATTCCCGAGACTTGGTATAGAGCCTCATAGGTATACTAGAAATATTCCTCAAATGTGTCTACATTGAATGGTTCCAATTCTGAGGATGGGATAGACACTAAGCTCCTAGAGATAGTTTTATATCTCTGTTGGTGAAATGGCAACCATTTAACCTATCTACTCTCGTCCCTTTTGTAATCAACATTTAATTCCTTCAAATCTATTTCTTAGTTGGAATTAGGGTTTAGGTCGAGCACGGTCCTAATTAGCTCTTTTTCCAGTATGAAAAATACTCTCCCATTGGCATCCGTAAGCTACCTGGTATTTGGGTTTTATTTATCACTAATGACATGGATGAGGTCTATGATAATAAAATAATTAGGTACTACCAACCTACCTAAATAAAATCTCCATATTTTATAGATAGGAATAGGCATATGGGAATGCCTATAGTAGTATTAGAATAATTCCCATCTGATGGATGGAATGATTGCATCATAAACATGTTTTGCACTATCATACAACCTATTTGACAAAACACCAATGTCCTGAGCATATTTCCCTTTCCTAGTTGACCCTGGTAATTATTCTAATATGTCTTGGGACAATGGTCTCTTAGAATGTGAAGCCATTCATTATGCAAAAATGTTTAGGGTTTTTAAAATGCTAGGGTTTTGCAAGCTTATGATTACACAAAAACTGAATGCGAAACAATTTGCTTATGCTAAATAGAACTTATATACCAATAAAATTCCCTTTAGCACATAGTCTTATTTGCACATGAATGTGATGACTTCACCTTCAAATTCATCCTCTTTATCATTGTTATACCCTAAGTTAATCATCGACACCAAAACATCCTATACTCCTCTTGATACTTTTTCTCCAGATGAATCCCTTGTAGAGTTTTTGGGAGTTTATGATAGTGTACCTATATATCATCATGTTCATAGTTTCCACTACTATTTGAATGCTCATACATGATTTGGGGAGTATATTTCATCATATTATGATATGTTTGCACTCATGAATGCTCTATGAGGCCCTAAGACTGATCCTAATCATCAAGACTATAGTACCCTAGTGATAGGAAATGTTGCTGAAGTCTCTGTGGATTGCAATGACCCTAAGAAAGTCATCGATATCAGGGAATATCTTTCGCTTGAAGAACGTTCATCTCATTTTTATATATTACATGAGTTTCTTGATGTATTCACCAAGACATATGAGGACATTCCAAGCCTGGACCCTAAGCTAGTTACCCATAACATAGTGCTTTACCTTGATGCTCAACCTGTGAAGCAAAAGATTGAAAAAATGCACCCAAAGTGGCTTTGTTTGTTAAGGTAGAAATAGATAAGCTTCTAAAAATTGGGTTTATCTATCCTATAGATTATTCCCCTTGAATTTCAAACATTATGTTTGTCATTAAACTAGATAACCTTATTCACATCTACATTGATTTTTATGATTTGAACAAGGTGTCTCTAAATGATATTGCAGAATCTAGATCCATAGGCAATCCTACATCACAAAAAATCTTTTCATGTTTAATTTTTATATTTTTGGTGTAGGTTTGGGCTTTAGGAGCATCTTGTGAAGTGTTGTAAGGATAAAAATCTCCATTTATCAGGACTTGGCTTCCATTTAAAACATCAAAGGCAACCAAGATGTTTAATGTAATTTTTTAAAATTATTATTTTGCACCATTTCAAGGTTTCAAGGGTTGAAGGGGTCCATTGGCATGGTAGAGGGAAATTGTAAAGTAAAATTAATTAATTTTCTCAAGCTTTATGCCTAGTGAAGTGTGCATAAAACAAGTGATAATTGGTATTCCATTCTTTGTCTTATTCTTTCAATTTGGGCACCTTGAATGGAGGAAAAATCTAGTGATTTTTGGTAGTCAACTAGTGACTCTTTAGTTTCCAAGTTAGACACTTGGAAGGGATGAGTAAAAACATTTTGGTTAATTGATTTTCTCCATTTTTTAGAGGCATCTATAGCAGCAAGGTGTTTTAATATGAAGAGGAAATTTGGATGCCACTTTTGGAAGTAACAACCTTTAGTTGAACAAAGTTAGACACTTGGAAGGGATGAGTAAAAATGTTTTGGCTAATTGAGTTTCTCCATTTTTAGAGGCATCTATATCAGCAAGGTGTTTTAATATGAAGAGGAAATTTGGACAACACATTTGGAAGTAACAACTTGTGATAGGGATTTCAAGGGTCAATTTTATGGAAATGAAAGAGAAGATTTGGGCACCACATATTGGTGCCTCGTAGGGGTTTTAACTTCTATAAAATTTATCCTTTAATGATGTTAAGAGAAGAAATCAATAGCAGCAAGGTTGAAGAAATAAATTTGCAGGTTGCTCAAGACAATGTCATGAAGAATTGTAGAAAATCAGCTTGCTGAAGAGGGTAAGAAAATATGAAGAGAAGAAGAGATTTATAGGTGTTCAAGGAAGAAAAGAGAACTATAGGATGAAGGAAAAATTTAGATTGTAAAAGTGGATTGAAGGCAAGAAAGTGTGAAGGCATGATGGTTTGAAGATTTGAAGGCATGAAGTGCCTAAAAACCCTTGAAAATTTCTAGATTTTGTTTTATGTTGAATCATGAATGTAATTCCTGAAGGATTTGTTGAATGTAAATACATATGAGGGTTTGAATAAATTTATTTTTTTAGATTTTTCTACAATATATTTTCATTTGATATGTGTGTAAAGAGAGTGGGTGATACGTTAAAGAGGCAAGATTGGGTGAGCCCCTAGTCTTGTCTGACATCACTAAAAGATGATTTCCCTCTTTAGAATATTGATATGATAGTTGAATTAATGATAGGCCATGCCTTATGTTCATTTATGGATGGTTTCTCAGGTTATAATCAGATTCTAATTAAACCTGAAGATCAATATAAGACCACTTTCACCACTCCTTGGGGAATATTTTGTTGTGGTCATGCCATTTAGTCTAAAAACTGTTGGGGATACATATTAGCATACCATAACCCTAATATTTCATGATTTCATTCACAACATTTTAAAGGATTATGTTGACAACATCTTGGCCAAGTCCATCTTATGCCAAGATCATGTGAATTATCTTTGCTTGATATTTGAGCATCTTTGATCTTATAACATACATCTAAACTTGCATAAGTGTGTTTTGGTGTAGATAGTGGTAATTTGTTTGACTTTATAATCTCAAAGTTGCAAATGCAATCTTTTAAGAGATTGAAAAAATTCTTAAGGCAAGTATTATTTACCCAATACATCACTCAACTTGGGTAGCAAACATAGTACCAGTGTGGAAGAAAAATGGTGAAATTAGAATCTTTGTAGACTTCCAGAACCTAAATCAATCCTCCCTAAAAGAGAATTATCCATTAGCAGTGATGGATCATGTTTGACAAATAGTTTCTAGATCCAAAATGATGTTGATGCTTGATGGTTTCTTAGGCTACAACCAGATCAGTGTCGTATAAGAAGACAAACACAAAACCACATTCACTACTCCTCTAGTTACTCTTGCCTATAACTGTATGCCCTTTGGGTTGATAAATGCAGGTGCTACATTTCAACAGGCTATGGATTGGTCATTTGGAGATCTTAAGAACAACATTATTGTAATGTATTTGGATGATCTCATTATCTTCTCAAAGAAAAGAGAAAATCATTTCAAAGATCTTGAGACAGTATTACAATGGTATCGCTTACATGGCATTTCCCTTAACCCTAATAAATCAATCTTTGGGGTAACTGAAGGAAAATTATTAGGCCACATATTTTCTAAATAAGGTATAAAGATTGATATAGATAGTGTAAAGTCTATTCAACAACTTTCTCTTCCAACTAGCATTAAAGGGGTTAGATATTTCTTCAGACAGGTCAATTTTCTAAGAAGGTTCGTTCCTAAAGTTTTTGAACTAACCAAACATATTGTAGAAATGATGAAAGGAAATAAGGATTTCAAGTGGAATGATGCTGGTAAATAGGAATTTTCTGATATTAAGATAGCCATAGCCAATGCCTCGATTCTAGTGCATCTATATTTTGATAAAAAATTCATCAGTTACAGTTATGCATCATAACACACTCTGTTAGCTATCCCCCTCTAGAAAAATGATCAATGTATTGAGACTCCAATTTCTTTCATGAGCATCCCCTTGAAAAAGAATTAATTGAATTACTCCCAATTTGAAAAACATTCTTATGTTGTGGTCAAAGCAATGAAACAATTTAGGTTCTATGTTCTTCACTCCCATACTACAATATTTGTACCTGACCCAACAATCAAAAGAATCTTAACTCAACAAGATATAAGTTGTAATAGAAGAGAAGCTTGGATTGCAAACGCATAAGAGTATGATATAGATATTAAACCAACTAAGTTGGTAAGAGGAAGAGGGCTTTGTAAATTTATGGCTGAAAACAAAGTTGATGAATCAGAAGATGTTCCTCTAGTGCTTTTTGTTGGACTCAAGGGTGAATTGTTTTCACACATTGCTTATTTTTTAACATATGGTGAGTGTCCACCACATCTATTAATTAAAGAGAAAAGGACTATCAAGCTGAAAGCTACCAAACTTATGTTATATGGGAGACACTTTGTATAAGAAAAGTATTGATGGTATGTTTTTGAAATGTGTTGATAAAGAACAATAGAAAAAGATTTTAGAATTGTTCCATAATGAAGCTTGTGGAGGTCACTACTCTTCTCTTTATACTACTTTTAAAATTCTAAGGCATTGTTACTATTGAGACATGGACCAGCTAGGACTCGAACCTAGGACCTTCCATTTGCTGCTGGAGTGCTCTACCACTGAGCTACTGGCCCCTCTTGGGCCAGTCAATCGTCGGTCCAGGTGTGGCTTACACCAACACCCCCCCTTAAGCCAGACCTCTCATGTGCTTGGGGCTCCTAGCCTGGCCTGGCTCTGATACCATGTTGAGACATGGACCAGCTAGGACTCGAACCTAGGACCTTCCATTTGCTGCTGGAGTGCTCTACTATTGAGCTACTAGCCCCTCTTGGGCCAGTCAATCATCGGTCTAGGTGTGGCTTACACCAACAGTTACTATTGGCTAGGAATGTTCAATGATGCTTATGAATGGGTGTCAAAATGTGAAAAATGTATATAGTTTTCTAGCAAACCTCAATTAGTAGTGCACTTCCTCTACAATTAGTTGTTGTAGAAAAACCATTCCATTAGTGGGGTCTAGATTTTATTGGATCAATTAATCCTTCTTCAAGTGTAGGGCATACTCATATTATAATAGCTACTAATTACTTTACAAAGTGGGTGGAAGCTATCCTTGTTAGACAAACTACATCAGAAGTGGTTTGTGATTTTATCAAATAGAATATTCTTGTTAGGTTTGGAATCCCACTTAAGATTGTTACAGACAACACATCTAATTTTTCTTCCTTGAAGGTTTCTCTATTATGTTACAATCATGGAATTTCTCTTGCACATTCATCTAATTATTCCCCACAAGGTACTAGTTAGTCAGAGTCTAGCAACCAAAACTTAACAGTTATTATTCGTAAACTCTTAGATGTTAATCAGAAAAAATGGCACAAGAAAATTTTTGACACTCTGTGGACTGATAGGATTACACCTAAAAGGGCTATTGGAATTTCACCATTTGATTTTCTTTATGGGATCAATAGTGCACTGCCAATTCTATTAGAACTCTCAGCAACTAGTTTGCAACAAGCCATTAAAGATGGACAATTTCAAGATGCACTTGAAAATAGAGCTATGTTTTTGAATAAGATTGAAGAGAAGAAGGAAGATTTTTTGATAAGATTCCACAACACTAAGAAAGAGTCAAAAAGAGTTTTGACAAAAGAGCAAGGATAAGGAACATTAATGTTGGAGATATGGATTTGCTTTGGGATAAAAGACAAGAACCTAGAGGAGCACATGGTAAGTTTGATTTTCTCTGGAAAGGTCCTTTCTGAATCACAAAGGATTGTAGAAGTAATGCATATCTATTGTCTTACCTTGAAGGGACTCCCTTGCCTCTCCCATACAATGGGAAAAAATTGAAAGTATGCAACATGTAAAATGGGATTTTCCCCCATCCTTGTACATTAGTCTTATTTTTATGTTCTTTGTTTGTCCTTTTGTAAGATTGCCTTTCCTCTTTTTTTTTGTCTTTCTCAATAAGGTTGGTTCCAAGTTGACTCTATTTCCCTTTAGGTAAAGCACTAGTTTTTAACCAAAGATCTCAGGTCCTTGTTGCATCTTTGAAGTCCTTGTCCCCAAGTACGAGCTAGTTGTTTCCTTCAATTATGAGGAAAGTTTTAAATCTCCACTTATTTTCGGTCTCATGTTATTGTCATTGGATATTGAGCTTCAAATGATCCCTTTTTTCAAAAACTCTAAGTTTTCAAGCATTTCCTTGTGGTTGGAGTTTTGGTCTTTCCATGCAACAAATTAGAGGTTTCTTTAGAACTGGGAACACCTCAAATTTCTAATTAGTCCCAAGTTCCTAATAAAACTCTGATGAGTCCAAACACTTAGTCTTTTTTAAAAGGGAGCCCAAAATTGGAGTGTTCTAAGTCATCTAGAAATCCCCAACGCCAGTGTTTTTAAGTGTTCCTATGACACTAGAAAACTTTGATGAGTTCTTAATGACTCAAAACTCTAACAAGTTCCTAATCCTACCAAAATGTTTGATAGAACTCTAAGAATTTTTACAACGATTAATAAAAGAGAATGTTCTTGGAACACCTCAAATCTCTGATCATTCAAAGTGGACCTCAAAATCCCAACAGGGGACAACTCTACAACACGAACAATAGTTTCAACTTGTATGGAAATATTCGATTGATTGAAACCGTAGACACCCAAAATTGACCCTTCGTACCATTTATCAATTTGTCACATTATTCACCACTGCATATGTCAATTTTGTCTAGCAGACTTGTATCAATTATCTATTTTCTTCCAAACCATCCATTTCTATCATTAATTAAATAAATTATATTTATTTAATTAATTTTATCTATTTTCATTATCTTTATTCTTCTATTTTCTATCTATAATTAAATAATCTTTAATTATTTAATTATCCCATTATTCTTCTAAAATTAAATAAATTTTCTAAATTTATTTAATTTGACCTTTTCAAATAAATAAAATTAATATTTTATTTATTTATCTTCTCATCATACATATAAATTAAAGAAATTTATTTATTTAATTTATATTTATTCTTCCAATTTTCTAAATTTAGCTTTTTCCTCCATCATTTAAAAAATAAATTAAATGAATTTATTTATTTAATTTATTTTTATCTTATCATTTTCCTCTTTTATCACTTTCTTCTATGTGTACAAGTTAGCCTTGTCCTTAGTATGTCAAAAATTAAGTACAAAAAATGATTTAATTGGTTTAAAAACCAATTATCCTTGTCATCCAACTCTAAAATAGAAAAACATTCTATTTTTAAGAAAATCAATCTTATCTTCATAAAAAAAACCAACTAAATCATTTAATAAAAGATTTTACTATGGACACATGTCTTGTACATATTCATCCATGCCTCTTGAATTATCTCAACTGTCCATTCCACCACTTCTTCTCCACCATTGAGCAATCTTAGTTGAGAGCTATATATACACCCTCTCATTTCATTCCAAACATCCCACTCTGTTTAGCATCCAGATTATCATCTTATGCATATCACATCCATTGAGCATCCATTGAGCACTTTGAGCATACCATCTATCATCATGGCAGCTTTGGCAACTATGGTTGTTCACTTTTGAGAAGCAATCCACATTCAACTAAGGAATCCATACAATCTAGGTGGCATTTTTCTTTGATTTGCTTTCATTTTGTGTCATTTAGATAGATTTCTTGAAGGTGGTAGGATTGGGTGTTTGTTGTAAGGCTTGATCTTGTTAACCTAATTTTTCCTACTCCACATTCTGGCATGCGTGGTGGGACTCACATCCTTGATTGATTTTTCATTGAAAATTCATTTTTTTGAATTCTAAGCATGGAATAGCACAATCGATTGGCAGAAAATCACATTTGGTCTATGTAAAATCACCTTTGACCAGCTCCGCATTGGCTATGGTCTGCATTTGATCACCTATGGTTTGTTGGGAGTCACCTTTGGTTGTATTAGGGTTTTACTGATATATTTTTCTTCGCAGGCTTTTTCTCTGATCTTAGTTGTGTCTGATTTGGGTTGCAAGCTAGTTTATTTGTTAACCCTAACTATTTTTTATCCTCAAGTTGGTTTATTTGGAGTTGAGTTTATCTTTTGACCTAATCATATCACATTATTGGATCTCTTATGTTTTGGCTGTAGGGTACAAATTTGATTCAGTAGATCCATCTTTCTGGGTTATCAGGGCCTTATATATCTATTCTATGATCATTTGTTTGACTTTGTTATTTGAGTTTTACAAGTTAGAGATAGTCGAATGCCTCTGCATGACAAAAAATCACTTCTACGCAGTGCATAATTACCTTTGGATCACCCAAGATTGCCTCTGGCTCACATAGCGTCACTTTTGCGCAGCTTAGGATCACTTATGATCGACATAACATCAACTTTGGTAAAAATCAAGTCACTTTTGATTCTCTATCAATCACTTTTGCATTCTGTTTCATCGCCTTTGGTCTGAACTATTGCAATCTTAGTTTCTTTAAAGTTAACATCTATTGGTGCATCTTTTTATCGATTGTCAAAGAAAGGTGGATTTGAAACTACTAACAAATTTGTTGTAGGTCTATTGGTCAAAGATTTACTTTGTTTTTACTAATCTAGGAACATTTTGTTTGGTGCTTAAAAAGAACTTGTTTTCTTTGCTTGTTTGCTTTGCTTATTTTCTTTGCTTGCTTGCTTGTTATGTTTGTTGCATTTACATATCTTGCATTTAGTAGATCCCTAAGCTAATAACAAAAGTATCCTCTCCCCTTGCCTATCAAATGGATCTTGGGTGAAAGAGAACTTGTTATTATCTTTAGAGAGGCTTGCCTTGGTGGGAAAAGAGGTACTCACCCCAAGGGAATGACTTCAACCAGTATTTTCATTCGGTCCACTATATAAAAAAGGATAAGTCAAAAGGCAAGTCTAACCGGTATTAGCTCTTATCATATAGTGCTAGTTTGAGCGAAGGCATACCTTGTGTATATGAGACTCCTGTTGCAAATATGTGCCTATGATGTGTTGTCATTGATGTCAACATATCTCTTTGTTAGAGACAGTGAAGATAGTGCAGTTTAGTAAAGTAGATTGCTCTGCATTCCTAGTAAGACGAAGATCAGAGTCTGCAGATTAACAAGTTTTGTAGAGGATTGTTTGAAGTTGCTCCGGTTAAGATTTGAGAGGTCCGCATGGAGGATTGGTGAAGTTATGGCCATCTAAGTGGAACCAGGTTTTGCAGTTGTTTAGAGGTAACATAGTGACAGGATTTTGGTTCGGATTGCTCTGCATTGGAATATTATAGTCTTCAGTTCTAGAGGTATGTTTGCAATGTTGGTGTGTATCCTCAACTCAAGTGGTTCATGGTTTGGAGGTCCTTAAGCAATCTTTCTAGTGTGACAGTCATGACAATTACTGTTCTTAAGCTCTTGTATGAAGATGCAAGTGATTATGGTGATTTACGGGGGTGTGAATGTTCTTGTTGATTTCATTATGCTTGTGGAGGTCTCTAGGTCATGTACCTATTGTGTTGGTGGTGTACATTGAGGATTGAGCTCGTAGTTGAAGATTTCTCCTTGGGTGTTGCTGTTCTTTCTAGTCTTGGCCGACAGGATGCTTTGTGCGTGTTGCGAATGATCTAAGAGAAGTTCTATGGAGTGTGGCATGCTGTTCGAGGAAGATTTGAGTCCCAGCTATGTTTGGCCAACAGTGTAGTGGTTCGCATGTAGCATTTTGTATTAAGTCAAGTCATGTGATTGTAATTTCTTATAATGCCTATCTTGGAGAATGTTCCAGATAGATCATTGTAAGGCCGACTTTGATGTTCATTCCAAAGTTGATGTCATGTATAAATAAGTGTAATGAAGTCATGTAAATGTGCAAATGTGAGTGAAGATGCAGAGATATCAAAGAAGTGTTCGAGGGCAGAGCAGAAGTGTTGTGAGCTTCAATGGAACTGAACCTTGGCATGGAGAAGATGTTGTTTCTTAGTTCAACCTTTCAGTGTTAACCATATGAATGCTTTTGTAGACAGTGAGTCTCTTGGAGTAGTGAGCTCTAGTCAGTGTGCCTGAAGGCAAGTGCTTTCCCATTTTTCTATTCTTTTAATAGAGAATAGATCTTGTGGGTTAACCCCCACTGTTGTTTTTCCCTTAACCGGGTTTCCATGTAAAAATCTTGGTGTTATGTGTGTTGATTGTGTTTCTGCTCATGTGTTGTTGATTCATGCTTTCATGGTAATATCATTAATTTTATTAGTAAGTGGTAAAGAAGATTAAATGTAGTAAAAGATAAAGTTTTGTGACAATTGATTCACCCCCCCTCTTAATTATCTACCCTAATTTCAACAATTGGTATCAAAGCTGGTTCCTCTAAAAGAAGCTTGACCACTTGAGGAGATCCAAAATGTTGACATACAAGAAGGACAGTCTGAGATTTGATGGAACAAATTACTCTCTTTGGAAGAATCACATGGAATGTCATTTTCAATGCATGGGTGATCCTTATTGGTTGATAACTAAGAATGAGTATACTCCTCCAAAGAATGGTCCTACAACTCTAGATGAAATCAAAGAAGTTGAATACAACATTCAGGCTAAAGAAGCTTTGTTGAGTGCCCTGACTGATACATATATGATAAATGTCTTAGAATTGCAAACTGCTCATGAAATCTGGAAGAAGTTGGAAACTCTGTATGAAGGTGATGCACATGTCAAATGTGCTAAGTTACAGATCTTGAAGGGTATATATGAATGTTTGAGGATGAGTGAAGATGAAAACATCACTTCCTACATGCAGAAGGTGAATGAACTTGTGTGCAGTATCAGGTGTGCTAGTGGAAAACTGGAAGAATTAGAGATTATTGCCAAGGTGCTCAGATACTTAGCTGCTTCATACAAGCATAGAGTTGCTGCTATTGAGGAGATCAGGACTGTGACATATGTTACAAGGGATCAATTGGTTGGTAATCTTTCAGCATTTGAAATGAGTGAGTTTGGTGATTCTCTTCCTAAATTAGAATCTGCATTTAAGTCCAGTGTTTTTGGAAAGCAAAGATTTGATCTAGGTGAAAGCTCTTCAAGAAGACTAACCAGATATGAGAAGGCAAGGAAGGAACTTGAAGAAGATGAAGCTGAGCTTGAAGAACTTGAAGCCCTTGTTGCCAAAAGATTACCAAGAGGATCCAGTAAGTATGAAGGAAATTTACCTTTCAAATGTTTTGCTTGCAATAAGATTGGTCATTTTGCTTCAAGATGTCTAGAGAGGGTTTCAAAGCCAAACCCTAATAGACCTAGGGTTCAGAAGAAATGCTACTATGTCTAAGAAGCTGCTGATGAAGGAGTCATAGATGATGAATCTGATATGGGAAGTACCTTTGGAAATGAATGGGTGTTCATTGCTATCCAAGAAGAAGATTTAGTACCTATTGAATATGCTAGCTGTGTGAATGTGGAAAGTGCCTTGGCTACTCAGGTTGAAGAAAAGGATGAATGGGTGATTGACAGTGGATGTTCTCATCATATGACTAGTGATAAAAGTAAGTTTGTAAGTTTGGAAAGATATGAAGGTGGAATTGTGAAGTTTAGAGACAATTCAACTGGTAGAATCCATGGCAGAGGATCCATCTCTCTTGATGGTAAGAATAACACTAATGATGTTTTATATGTAGAAGGGTTAAGCATAATCTTCTCAGTGTTGGATAGTTGGTTGACAAAGGGTATGATCTCTAATTCAAGGATGAAAAATGCAGAATTTTGGGAAGCTTTGGAATTGAGATTGCATCTAGTACATAGACTAGAGGTAATATATTTCATTTAAGTAGTACTGGTAAAAGTTGTTTGATTGCTTAGATTGATCAGAGCTGGTTATGAGAATGTGTCATGTAAACTTTGATAACATTGTCAAGATAAGTACTACTCAGGCTGTGAGAGATTTTTCAAAGCTTGTGAAATCTGCTAATAACATGTGTAAGGAATGTCAGTTGGGCAAATAGAACAGAGCTACATTCAAAAGTAAAGAGCAATTTTCAAGTGGATTGTTGGAACTTGTGCACACTGATTTGTGTGGTCCTGCCAGGGTTAGGAGTTTGCAAGGAGATAGATAATTTATGTTGCTGATTGATGATTACTCTTGGATGATGTGGGTCACTTTCTTGAGAGAGAAATCAGAGGCTCTTGATAGATTCAAAGTGTTCAAGGCTAAGGTGGAGAATGAGATTGGTGTGAAGATAAAGTGTCTGAGATTTGATAAAGGTGGAGAGTTTACCTCCGGTGAGTTTAATGCATTTTGTGAAGAGCATGGAATAAGAAGACAATTATCTGCTCCTAGGACTCCTCAACAGAATGGAGTTGTGGAAAGGAAAAATTAGACTATTCAAGAGGCTTCTAGAACCATGATGATGGAGGCAAATGTTCCACATGTCTATTGGAGAGAGGCTGTGAGTACTGTTATCTACGCTCTTAACTGGGTGTAGATCAAAGGTAATATTGGTAAAACACCTTATGAACTATGGTTTGGTAATGCTCCTACTATGAAATACTTTAGAGTTTTTGGTAGTAAATTCTATATCAAGATAGAAGAAGATTTAGGCAAGTTTGATGCAAGGTGTGATGAAGGAATATTTCTGTGTTATTATAACCAAAGCAAGGCATATTGGTGCTTTAACAAGAGATTGAAAAGGATTGTTGAAAGTGATAATGTCAAGGTTGATGAAAGCAAGGAGAGACCTTTCAAGTCTTGTGGATATGAATCAGATGATCAAAATGAAAGTCCAAATAAAGGAAAGCAAGTTCAAACTCAAACTTAGACTTAGATTGCTCTGGAGAATCCAGAGACTCAAGAAGCTAGTGAAAACGTTGAGGAACAAGTTCAAGAATCAAAAGTTCAAGAAAATCCCAAAACTCCCAGGTATGTAAGGTTGAATCATTCTGAAGATTAGATCATAGGAGATAAAAATAAAGGTGTTCAAACTAGAAGAAAAATTGTTGAAGAACAAGTGGAGTATTGTTTGATTTCAAAGATTGAACCAAAATCAATGAATGAAGCTTGTAATGATGAAAGTTGGGTAAAAGCAATGGAAGAAGAATTAATGCAAATTGAAAAGAATCATACTTGGGATCTTGTTCCTACACCTGAAAACAAAAATATAATTGGAACCAAATGGGTCTTCTAGAATAAATTGGATGAAGATGGTGAAGTTGTGAGAAACAAAGCAAGATTGGTGTGCAAAGGATATTCTTAGGTAGAGGGAATTGATTTTGAAGAAACTTTTTCTCTGGTGGCAAGAATCAAAGCAGTTAGATTATTTCTTTCCTATGCTACTTACAAAGATTTCAAAGTTTACCAGATGGATGTCAAGTCAACATTCCTAAATGGAGATTTGGAAGAAGAAGTCTACATTGAGCAACTGGAAGGATTCCAATTGTTTGATCAAGGAGATATAGTTTGTAGATTGAGGAAAGCATTGTATGGACTTAAAAAAGCCCCAAGAGCCTAGTATGCAATATTAGATAAGTATCTGCTAAGGTTAGGTTTTAGCCAAGGCACAACTGACAGTAATATTTATTTCAAAATTGATCATGAACACATCTTGATTGTTGAGGTATTTATTGATGATATCATCTTTGGTGGAAATGAGAGCATGTGTAAAAAAATTGCTGATCAGATGCAAAGTGAATTTGAGATGTCCATGTTTGGTGAAATGAATTTCTTCTTAGGTCTGCAAATCATTCAGTCAAATAAGGGCATCTTCATATCACAATCTAAGTATGTGAAAGAGTTGTTGAAAAAGTTTGGAATGGAGGATTTAAAACTAGTGAGTACTCCTATGATAACCAGATGTAAGTTGAGTAAAGATGATGACTCTCCCAAGGTAGATTAGAAAAAGTATAGATCAATGATTGGAGTACTTTATTTGACTCAAACCAGACTTGATATTATGAATGCAGTTATCTTTGTTGCTAGATTTCAAGCTAATCCTAGAGAATCTCATGTTGTAGTAGTCAAAAGAATTTTCAAATATCTGAAGGGGACATCTAATTATGGCTTATGGTATCCTAAGGATGATGATTTCACTCTTCATGCATATACAGATGCTGATTGGGTAGGAGATGTGGATGATAGGAAGAGTACTAGTGGTGGTGCATTTTTCTTGGGAAAGAGATTGGTTTCTTGGTTGAGCAAAAAGTAGGAGGCAATATCTCTGTTTACTATTGAGGTAGAGTATATAGCAGCAACAAGTAATTGTACTCAAGTTTTGTGGATGAAGCAAATGCTGAAGGATATCAGAATTATGTTTGAAGAGCCGGTTACAATCTTTTGTGATAATTCAAGTGCAATAAACATCTCAAAGAATCAGGTATTGCATTCAAAGACAAAACACATATCCATCAAGTTTCACTTTTTGAGAGAGAAGGTAAATGAGAATGAAGTTAGATTGGAGTTTGTTTCTTCAAAGGATCAGATTGTAGATATCTTCACTAAGCCTCTACCTAAAGACACTTTTGATTATATCAGAGTGAAGCTAGGGGTTATTACCCCTCCTGTTCAGAACTAAGGTGCACTAGTGTGCATCAGTTCAGTGGAACTCACAGTCATATCTTGTTATCTAGATTAATGTTAAGGGGTTGCTACTTAGGGGGAGTAGTCAATATGTTAATTCTAGAGTTCAGTTTGGTTTTATCTAAGAAACAAAAAGGGGGAGAGATGATTGCAAATATGTGCCCTTTGCCATTGATGTCAAATGGGGAGAGAAGTCATGTGAAAAACTCAGAAGTAAGTAGTTGCTGGTGAAGGGGGGAGCAGTGAAGAAAGTGGTAGCAGGTGTGATAAGAGAAAGGAGGAGAAGTTCTTGTCTTGATGGTTGAATAAGTTTTTCACATCATATGTTTCCATCAATGACAAAGGGGGAGTTTTTTGCAAATATGTGCCTATGATGTGTTGTCATTGATGTCAACATATCTTTTTGTCAGAGACAGTGAAGACAGTGCAGTTCAGTAAAGTAGATTGCTCTGCATTCCCAGTAAGATGAAGATCAGAGTCTATAGATTAAAGGGTTTTGTAGAGGATTGTTTGAAGTTGCTCTAGTTAAGATTTGAGAGGTTCGCATGGAGGATTGGTGAAGTTATGGCCATTTGAGTAGAATTGGGTTTTGTAGTTGTTTAGAGGTAACAGAGTGACATGAATTTGGTCCAGATTGCTCCGCATTGGACTATTATAGTCTGTGGTTCTAGAGGTATGTTTGGGATGTTAGTGTGTATCATCAACTCAAGTTTTTCGTGGTTTGGAGGTCTGCAAGCAATCTTTCTAGTGTGACAGTCATGACAGTTAGTATTCTTAAGCTCCCACATGAAGATGCAAGTGACTCTGGTGATTTAAGGTGGTGTGGATGTTCTTGTTGATTTCATTGGGCTTGTGGAGGTCTCTGGATCGTGTGCCTATTGTGTTCGTGGTCCGCATTGAGGATTGAGCTTGTAGTTGAAGATTTCTCCTTGGGTGTTGCTATTCTTTCCAGTCTTGGCCGACCGGATGCTTCGTGCGTGTTGCGAATGATCTAAGAGAAGTTCTATGGAGCGTGGCGTGTTGTTCAAGGAATATTTGAGTCCCATCTATGTTTGGCTGATAGTGTAGTGGTCCGCATGTAGCATTTTGTATTAAGTCAAGTCTTATGATTGTAATTGCTTATAATGCCTATCTTGGAGAATGTTCTAGATAGATGATTGTAAGGCCGACTTTGATGTTCATTCCAAAGTCGATGTCATGTATAAATAAGTGTAATGAAGATGTGTAAATGTGTGAATGTGAGTGAATATGTAGAGATAGTAAAGAAGTGTTTGAGGGTAGAGCAAAAGTGTTGTGAGCTTCAATGGAACTGAACCCTGGCATGGAGAAGATGTTGTTTCTTAGTTCAACCTTTCAATGTTAACCATGTAAATGCTTTTGTAGATAGTGAGTCTCTTGGAGCAGTGAGCTCTGGGCAGTGTGCCTGAAGGTAGGTGCCTTCCCATTTTTCTATTCTTTTAATAGAGAATAAATCTTGTGGGTTAACCCCCACCGTGGTTTTTCCCTTAACCAAGTTTCCACGTAAAAATCCTGCTGTTATGTGTGTTGATTATGTTTGTTGTTGATTCATGCTTTCATGGTTATATCATTAATCTATTAGTAAGTGGTAAAGAAGATTAAATGCAAGAAATGATAAAGTTTTGTGACAACTGATTCACCCCCCCTTCAGTTGTCTGCCCTAATTTCAGTAACTCCTAGTAGGACTGGTTAAAGATTTAAGTGGCTTGTTGGACACTCGTAACGTGCTAGTCCCCTGAATCATTACTAGACACCTTTAGATTAGAAGTCTACCTCTTTTTTGACCTTATGGTGGTTTTTTGAAGGCAAGAGGAAACATAATCCTCTCTAGATTCTCACCATATGGCTCCCTTGAGATGAGATATAAATCCTTGGCTTAGCATAAGCTACTTATAGCTTTCCAAGGAGAGGGTGATTGGGTCATCCTTAGTCCTAGAGGCCCCTACCTATCATCTCTTGTAAAGACAAAAGTGTACACACCCACTCTAGGTGTCCCTATACTTGAGTCAAAGGAGATTCCAAGTTGTGAGCTTAACAAGCTACCATTCACCTTGACCTTAGGTAGAGTAAGCATTTGTGTTCAAGTGTTTTCAATTTGTGATAAGCCCTTGGAAATCTTGGCCTTGAGGGGCTGCTGAACATTCACATTTACACCAAATCATTCAAACATCAGCCATTGTGTCTTTGTTGTTTGTTCTCTTGCTAATTACCTATCACAAACAAGTCACTATCACTAAAACTCACCTTTGCATAGTCCATCCATGCCTTTGCATCATATCCAGTCACCTTTGAAGGATAGAAACTTGTCTCTATGTCATCGTGAATCACCTCTGATCATCATACAATCATCTTTGTGTTATCCAAAGTCACCTTTGCATCATATCCAATCACCTTTGAAGGATAGAAACTCACCTCTGAGTCATCTTGAATTACCTCTGATCATCATACAATCACCTTTGAGTTATCCAAAGTCACCTTTGCACCATTCCTAGATCACCTTTGAGCTCCTAAAAATCACCTCTGATGAACAGAATCAAACCTTTGGGTTATCCTGAGTCACCTTTGAGCTATCCTAACTTACCTCTGGTTGGCATAGCCTTGCCTCTGGTAATCTATAGGCTCTCTCTATTTATCTAGTCCAAAACCCCATTCTGGACAGTCAGTCCTTAGCCTTGTCATCAATTTTCTAGACAGTACACTGATCATCTACAACCAACACTTATTCATCCTGATCACATCATATTTTGGACTCTTTGAGCCCTTGAATCCTCTTGAGACTCTAAAACAACCACCAACATCAATTAATGAATCAAATCAACACTAGCCTTGATCATCCTTTGGTTTTGGTCACTATCTAGCTTTTGATCATATCACATCAATCCTTTTATCTAGCTTAAGAGAGTGATTCTTTTTGAGTTGGGATATATCATCATCATCAATCAATTTGGTCTACCCTTGATTTCATGAGTCTATTATCCAATCAAGCCAATCCAAATCAATCCAACCAACCAATCAATCAATCATCAATCAATCCATCCCATCCAAATCAAATCATCAACTCAAACACCACAATATCATTTTGCTCAACCTACCTATGAAGAAACTCAAGATGATTAAAAGGGGCTAGAAGACTTTGAAGCTTTACAAATCGTAAATAGGCTCTTAAAGTCCAATCCTGATAGATTTCTCTTACAATTAATTCAGGGATCCAAATTGCCATTTGACTTTAATATATCCACAATCACGAAACAAGATCCAATCAATGATACTGTTGTTGCTAGGCAAACCCATAAGGCTATTATTACATTGTCCACCAAACCCACAACATCTAAGCACCACCTTTGACTAATTAATCCACCCATCCACTGCATGCATCCTCTACATCTATAGAAACGAGCCAACAAAATATTCCCACATCAATAGAGCCTTTGTTAACACCATCTTACACGATCAACCATGTGTCACAAGCACCTCAGGTCTCTAATCAAAGTATGCCACATGTTGACTCATCTCATGCGTCGCATTCCACTCCATCTTCTTCCATGAATATAACTCCTCTGCAAGTGACACAAGCACCTCAAGTTTGTAATCAAAGTGTGTTGCATGTTGAACCATCCCAAGCATCTAATGTGTCTGCCCATCTAAATCATCATCTATGAATCTACCTCAAACATCGCATGTGTTATCTAATCCTAACACATCATTTATCGACCAACCTTTTAGATCACAAGCATATTCTAATTCAAACGTATCATATGTTGATTAGCTCCTTTCACTTGGACCACAACAATCCAACCCTCACACATCCTATGCCATTTCACCTCCCATGTCCCAAGTTCCACCAACCTCCAACCAACATATGTCCTACATCAATCCATCCTTGGGTTCACATGTGATACAAACCCAAAATGTTAATCCATCACCAAACTCATACACATTCCCATCATTTGATAACCAAGGCCAAAACACATACTACTCCATATAATACATCACAACAACATCCTCCAAATCAACCTCTGGTGTACCAAATACCTCATCCAAGTCATCAAAATTCTATGTAGTAAAAACAACCATCTACATCTGATTTTGAGCAGCGATTCAATCAATTATAACAACAAGTCGTACATATGAGTATGAGCCAAACAAAGAAGACATTTTCCTTTGAGGAAGTATGCCCATATCCTTTTGATAAGTCACTTTAGATGATACGTTGTCCTTTGCATTTTGAGATACCACAATTTAAGAAATACAAAGGAAAAGGTTATCCAAATGACCATCTTAGAGCATTTTATGTAGCTTGTCTTGATGTTGCATATAACAACACATATCTTCTACATCTATTTCCTTGTAGTCTCAGGGGGACAAGCTATGGAATGGTTTTCTCACCTATCTCTGAGAATCAAGTCTTTCAAAGAGTTGGTAGGAAAATTTGCATCACACTTTGCTTTCAATATAGAAAATGAGATATCCATGAACGATCTTGTCAACAAAACATAGTGAAATGGGGAAACCGTTTCATCTTTCATCCAATGATGGAAAAATATGGCGAGTAAGCTCCCATGGCAGATGCTTGAGAAACAAGTCAACATCTTTGTCCAAAATCTCCATCCCAAATGATCATTTGAATTACAGCTGCAAAGTGCCACTACTTTTGGTGAAATCATATCCAAGGGAACCAACATTGAAAAAGATTTAGTTGTCAAAGGTCTAATTAAGATTTTCAAGGAAACAAAAGACAATGGACAATCTTCAAGTGATAAATCCCACTTTTGGAACAAGAAAAAAAATGTTGTCAATGATGGCATTGTTGATGCAAAGAGTGTTCAAACCATGAAGGCTGCCCTCCATATCCAAGCTACATCCAAGGGCACTCCCTTTGTTCCAAAAACCAAGCTAAAACAAATCCATCACCTAGGCACCAATTCACTCCTTTGGGAGAGCCTAGTGATTCTTTCTTCAAAAAGCTAGTACAATAAAGCATGATCATCACACTACTTGAAGCTGAATCATATGAAGAACCATAGTTTGAACCTAATTGGTATAAAGACAAAGAATACTGTGACTATCATAGAGTGAAAGAACATAACAGAGTTGGTTGTATGAAATTGAAACATTTGATTCATAATCTTATTGATGACAGAGAAATCACTATTGATCCACCAAAATAGACGATAAATTATGACCTTTATGCTTTCAAGAATCCACTTCCACCACACGATAAAGCAAATGCCTCTAATAGAGGGAAGAATGTCCATTATACCTATGAGTCTACCATTGGACGTATTAAACAAGCTTACATATCTACCATTACCATAAGAGGAAAAGAACCTAATTATGCTGTTATAACCCATCAAGGCTGTGTTACTAGCCAAGAAGCACCACCTACTGTATGCCCAAACTCTAGATACAATATCCTTGACCATCTAGGTAAGACTCCTGCTCATATTTCCAATTTGGAATTATTGCGTATATCACCTACCCATAAAGTTAGCCTATATAAGACTTTACAAGATTCATCGATACCCAATGATATTGATACTACACAATTCCAAGCCATGGTAGTGAGTATTGCATCAACTTATCATTTGACTTTCTCTGACAAAGACCTTTCATTATTTGATTCATCTCACAACGATGCTCTCCATATTGAAGTCTTCATAAACCAACGTTGAGTCAAACGAATACTAATAGATGGTGGAGCTGGGTTAAATATATGTTCTCTAAATCTTGTAAAACAAATAGGATATTCTGAGGATTGCATTGACACTACCAAGAGCATAACTATCAAAGCATATGATGATGTAGAGAGAGAATCTGAAGGAATTATTCATCTACCTATCAGGGTTGGTCCTGTTACTACTGATATCCATTGTCAAGTCCTAGACAATGAATTGCCATACAACATTATCCTTGGCCATCCTTGGATACACACTATAAAAGTACTTCCATCCATTTATCATCAATGTCTAAAATTTCCCTACAATGGTGTTGAAATCACAATCCCTGCTGATCCTAATCCATTTGAGTTTATCTGAGCCTTACAAGCCAAATATCAAAATCCTGATCGCATACCTATCAACATCAAAGCCCATCCATCTACATCCTATGTTGATCCATCTAATTTGAATAAGCTTTCGTCTAGTAAACCCATCCCCAATATTGACGTTCAATTCAAAGAGAAAGGACCTGGTGAATATAGTCTACAAGAATCCTACTATGTAGGAGCCTTTCCCTTATCACCTAAATCCTATGGTCAACCATCATCATCCAAAGCTACCCCATCCAAAGCTACTATCACTATTCCTCCAACCATGTTCATCTAGTCAGGAATGCTATAAGATGAAGCTATTGATGACATCTCCTCTTGGATCTTTTTTGATGAAAATGATCAAGTCACTTTAGAAGGGGAACACTATAACAATGGATTTCAGATCATCAAGAATATGGGATACAAATGACAATGAGGTATAGGACCCTACAGGAAAGGACTTGTTGAACCTATCATTGTCACCAAGAAGTTTAAGAAGCAAGGTTTAGGGTATGGAAAGGAGGTTCCGCCTTCCTCAAACATTGAGTGTATTCTTGATAAGGCAGCTGAAACTTTTCCCGTAGAAGAGACCTCTGATCAGAATACCATCGATGATTCCTCTTTCCACATAACCAAACTATTCCAGGACCTATCCATCTTTATGTTATCCTCTTCCTCCATTATCTCTCAACCTAAATCACCTGACCTTCAACTTGTATATCCTAACCTCATTGATTGGGACCAACAAGGGGCACCTATTCTAGACACATTTCAAAATGTTGAAGCCATAGCATATTTCATGGGATTAAGAAAAGGCATACCATTGGGAGATCACAAAGTGGGCTTTATGATGGAACTGCCTCAGTTAGCATACTTTGGTGGAGGTGTCAAATCCTTCAGTCATAAAAGTGAAATAAATAAAATAAAAAAAGAAAGGTCACTAGGTCAAAACTGAAAGGCACCTCTTGACCATGAAAAAGTAAAACTAAAGGACATATCTGAGGGTGAAAACCTCTCTAAGGCACTCAAGGATGGAGGATTTGTCCTTCCTTTGACCATTGAATATCAAGAATAATCACCCTTATTGGTGGAGAAATCTCAAGAGATAAATCTAGGTACAACATAGAATCCCAAGATCATATTTCTATTAGCATCACTATCAGATCAGGAAAGAATAGATTTCACACCTTCTTCATCAAAAGATCAATCAATTTCACATGGACTTATACAAATATGCCAAGGTTAGATCCCTCACTTGTGGTACATCATCTAGTAGTATTTCCAAATGCAAAGCCTGTCAAACAAAATCTACAAAAAATGCATCCTCAAATAACACTCTTGGTCAAAGTAGAACTTTAGAAACTGTTGGATGCTTAGTTCATACGGCCTCTTGATTATTCTGAATGGGTTTCAAATCTAGTACTGGTATCCAAATTCACTAGAGGCATTTGCATTTGCACTGATTTTAGAGATCTCAATAAAGCTTACCCTAAAGATGATTTTCCACTTCCAAGCATAGATATCATTGTTGATCTTACAACAGGACATGAAATGTTATCACCAATGGATGAATTTTCTGACTACAATCAAATCCTAATCACTCCCGAAGATCAACATAAAACAACTTTCATATTCCCATGGGGTACTTACTATTGGAAAGTAATGCCTTTTGGTCTTAAGAATGCAGGAGCTACATATCAACGAGCCATGACTGTTATCTTCCATGATCTTTTTCACACCATAATGGAATATTATGTTGATAATATCTTGGGGAAATAAAAACCCAAAGAAGCTCATCTAAAAGTACTAGACCAGATCTTTAACAGACTGGGAAAGTATTAAGTGCAATTAAATCCTAATAAATGTGTATTTAGGGTGACTTCTGGAAAGCTATTGGGTTACATCGTATCTCAAAGAGGCATAGAAGTTGATCCAGATAAGCTAAGAGCTATAGTTAACATGCTTCCACAATAAAATTTGAAATAGCTTCATAGTCTTCAAGGCAAATTACAATCTATTCACATGTTCATTTCACAACTAGCAGATAAATGTCATCCTTTTCAACAACTACTCTAGAAGGGAGAACCTTTTAAATGGGATTATAAGTGCCAACAAGCTTCTGATCAAATAAAGAAATATCTAGCAACACCTCCTATGGTACCTCCTATGCCTAATCGACCATTGCTCCTATATATTTCTTCAACAACAACAACTCTAGGTGCCCTTTTAGCTCAACATGGTGACTCATGGAAAGAATAGGCTATCGGCTATATTAATAGAACTCTTGTTGGCTATGAGATCAATTATTCATCCATGAAAAAAGCATGTTTAGATGTAGTGTTTTCTTCCCAAATGTTGCGGTACTATATGTTGAACCAAAGAACAAAGCTCATATCTAAATTTGATCCACTCAAGTATCTTCTGTCCAAAGTAGTACTCATAGACATATTAGCAAAATGGATAATGATTCTCAATGAATTTGATATAGAATATGTTGATCAGAAAGCCATAAAGGGGCAAGTGATTGGTGATCAACTAGCAGAAGCACAATGACAGATATTCATCCTATCTATCCCAAGTTTCTGGATGAAGAATTATTCAATCTATATCCTTCAGTAGTTTGGCAGCTGTACTTTGACGATTCATATACACAACAGGGATCTAGATCTGGAATATTATTCATCACCCCTCAAGGTGATTGTATACCTAAATCACATATGATTACCTTTCCTTGTACCAATAACATTGCTAAATATGAAGCCTTGATTATCGGATTATGCATGGCTGTACAATGGGATATCATAAAGCTACAAGTTTTTGGAGATTCTCAACTGGTTATCAAACAAGTTTTGGATGAATATCAAACAAAAGATAAAAAACTCCTCCCATACAAGTTGATGGTGGATGACTTCAAGAAATACTTTTCCTAAATCACATTTGAGCAAATCCCTAGGATAAACAACAAAGTAGTAGATGCTATGGCTATAATCGGTTCTCTTCTAGATATGCCCACTAACGCATAGAGATGTGAGTTTCTGGTTGAACAACTTTTAGTTCTAGCTTTTGAAGTCTCACAATTTGAGCTTATATGTGAAATTGTTGGTCCCAATTATCCATGATACCAGGATATATACGAGTGTCTCCACAATGGAACTTTTCCATTTCAATTATCCAACACACAACGTAAAACCTTTATCTACCGAGCCTCTCATTATACCATCATTGGAGAAACCTTGTACTATAAGAGTCTTGATGGTATCCTTCTTAGGTGTCTTGACTCGAAAGAGGCTAAAGTTGCCTTATGTGAGGTACATGAAGGTGTTTGTGGTTCACATTCTGCTGGCCCTAGCCTTATTAAGAAACTCTTGAGAGCTAGATACTATTGGCTAACCATGGAGCAAGATGCAAAATAATTTGTTAAAATATGTCTATAATGTCGACAACATGGGGATTTGATACATGCTCCAACACATGAGCTACAACCTATCACTACTCCTTGGCCTTTCTCATAATGGGGACTCGACCTCATAGGAACGATTCATCCACCCTCATCCAATGGCTACAAATTCATCATTATCGCCACTGAGTACTTTACAAAGTGGGTTGAAGCTATACCAATGAACTATATCACCGAAAAGCAAATATCCAAATTCATCCTCCATTACATCATTTGTCAATATGGAGTTCCACAAGCCATCATTATCGATAATGGATGCCCTTTCAAAAATCAAGAAGTTCATGCTTTATGCAATAAATTCCATATCCAACATAGGTTTTCCACACCTTATTATCCCCAAAGTAATGACTAAGCTGAGGCTTCTAACAAAACCATCATCAAAATTCTTAAAAAGATATTCAATGAAGCTAGTCATGATTAGCATCTACAACTTAATCCAACCTTGTGGGCATATCGAACAAGCATAAGAACTCCTCCTGGCACTACACCCTATCATCTTGTGTATGGCACTGAAGTTGTTTTACTTATCGAGGTCAAGATCCCATCACTGAGAGTTTTATTACAACATATCATTTCTGATCAGGAGTACAGAATATCTAGATTGAATGATCTAGAGCTACTTGATGAAAGATGCCTCACTGCACTCAATCACCTTCAAGTCTATCAAAAATATCTTCACTGTAGTTATAACAAAAAGATCAAGAAAAGAAGGTTCCAGGTAGGAGACCTTATCCACAAAGAGAATCAAAGAAATCAATAGGATCATGCAAAGAAGGATAAATTTGAACCAATCTGGCTAGGACCTTTTGTGATCACAACAGTCTATGGATCAGGAGCTTATACTCTTACAACACCTGAAGCCATTCCTTTGGATGAACCTATCAATAGTGTTCATCTTAAAAAAATTATGCTTGATCCTTGGAACATCCCCAGCAAAAAAATTAAAAAAAAATAAAAATAAATATAAATAATAATAATTCATCCTCTCATGAAAACCTGGTAAATAGGCACCTTGGATAAGTACCATAGTGAAAACTTGGCAAAAAGGTGCTATGTGTAGAACTAGATCTTACCATCTATTTGATTTTTGTTTACCATACCATCCATCCCATAGTAAATTCCATCTGTCCCTTAATAAACTCCACCCATCTTGCAATAAACCTATTTTTCCATAATAAGACCACTCCCTTTTTCATCTCCATACTTGACACCTATCATGGTTTAGAAATTGTTGGAGTTGAAGTGTCATTCCTTTCCATCATCTGTCTAGAGTTGGGTCACCTAATCCATCACCTTCTATAATAAGTCCTTCCCACACTGAGGGCACTTGCTTGCACTTAGTTTCTGGAGTGGATACTTAAAACATCATCACCTAACATCATATCAACATCACATATCATCAAACATTCAACCAATCCCATCAATCCATAATCTAATCAATCCATCTACCTTCATCATTACCATCAAAACATTTTATGAACTACAAATCATATCTATCGCTAAGTGCCTTGATCCTGTGGATATAGGGTATGTAGGCAGTCTGGGATACGAAGTATCCAAACTCAGGCATAAGAAATACACCTCTTCCATCTTTCATCCTTCATCCAACCTTCACCAATCATCATCTTCATCCATATCATATTCTTCAATCATCTATCTCCCACATCATTAATAAACACCTAGAACTACATATCATCACTTTCATCATCATCATACTGTGCTTTGATCCCATGGATATAGGGTATTTAAGCAATCTAGAATATGAAGGAAGTATCTAGTACACAAGCATAGACAATTCATTCTTCCAATTTTCACTTCATCTCTTTTATCTTCCATCTTAATTTGACTAACTCAAGAAAAAAACAAATTACACGTCTTGATAGCTCAAACACTCATCAAATCAAAAGAAAACAAATACATTTGTCTACCTACCTTTAGCCAACATTTGTTATATCAATTCAAAATCTTAGCCTTCAATAGGATATATCTTTCCTCACAATAAGGTGCTATCCAATCTATCCATGAGCACCCTATTTTGGAAAGAGAACATGATGGTTGTGTCATTGTTTTGTTAGTTGATTTATCTTTTGTCTCTTTCTAATACATAGTCAAGACTGCCTTGATTTCTTATATCTTGGTATGTTGCGATGAAGTATGGACTGGGGAATAATCATTTACTTCCATATGTTGTGTTTGTGGGATGATTTTATTCTCCTACTATGCCTAATGGTATCTTGTACAAGTTGGGATTAGCATATTGCTGTTTAGGGTAAAATATGATGTTAAGAGGATTGGTTTTGATTGTTTAGGATTTGTGTTGATCCTCCTTTCACAACTAAACATTCAAGGACATTCAATCAAATAGAAAGTCTACTATAGATCTCCAGTCACTTGAAACATAGGGGAAGATTAGAATTGTATGATTTTGTTGTTTAATTAAGCCCAATTATGCTCAAAACCCTAATTTCATAAATTCATAAACAAACAAATAAATTACAGAAAATGATCGCACACAAAGATATCAAATGACAATCAAATGCATACCAGATTTTGAAGTTTGGGTTATAGAAAAGTTGGGGACTAATGACGGGGTGCCCTAATCTGGTACCATATTTTTCTTCAAGATCTAGGAATCTTGTCTGCAACATGTTCCTGTTGTTCCAGAGTTTTTTCTATTGTGGGATCTGGAGGACTAATGAGCGGGCGCCTGAGTCCAGGTCCCTATTTTCTTCTCTGATCTACAGTTCTAACAATCTGCATTGCTATCCTACAACTTCACTTCTTTTACTCCTGCAACTTGTAACCTGCAATCATGAAAAAATGGGTTGAGGGTTGTGGTGTTTAGAGGCTTGCCTCAGTCAAGCCCTGAAGAGACATTCAAGTCTTCCAAATGAAAGGGAAGCTAGTTGTGCAGAAATCACTTCCTACACTAATCTAATGAGGGAAGTAGAGTGCAAATTCTTTTTAACCTTTATAGTTATAGTGTTATTAACCCAACAACATAGATATTGTAGCAATACACATACAAACATAAAGTAGATAGAAGAGAGAGACAAGATATAATGTGGGGAAAACCCTTTCAGGAGAAAATCCACACACTCCAAAACCTACACAATGTATTATCAAAACTGAAATTATTTACAATACACTTGCAATGCAAGCTATCAGGAGTCTTTGACACTCATATCTGGAGATATTCCAACAACATAATAGTACTTGTCAATCACATAATGCATCTCCTCTCAAAGCACCTATTTATAAAGAAGTTACAAGGCAAAAAATGAGCTTTCCTTGAGATGGGTGTCCAACTTGGCCTCATGGCCCAAAATCAATGCCTGGGGACACTTGTCCAACACTACAACATGGTCATGACACTTGTCATATCACCCCATCCCAATATGGTCACCTATTCCTAAGTTGGGTAATGACAGATGCTCTTATGACTGTCATAGAATCCATCATAGCTGTCATATCTTACAGCTGTAAGAGAATCTATCATACACTGGCTAAAAATAGCATATTCTCTTACAACATGTCATAACCCTCCTTGGAGCACCCAAAGATGCCTTCATCCAAGATGCCTTGTGATACATGTCTTCACCTATCAGAATCTTCCATTTATGACTCTTACACGTCATAGATTCTGTCATAGGAATCTGTCATAACTGTTTTGGTCAAAATTCCCTTACACACTATTCAAGAGGCTGACACATGGCAAAATACCTCTACCACTAAGTGGGACACCTATCTCCTCATGTGAAGACAAAATTACATGTGGTCACCTTCCATGTAGGATGACACATCACCATGCCAACTCCCACAAGATGACAAAATGGGATTTGCATCCTAATTACAATAATAGGCAATAAATAAATAAATACAATTAATTAATACAAGGAATTACCAAGGTTGAGACATCTTAATTCCCAACATTCTCCCACTTGTCAAACACCTTGTAAGAGCCAATGGAAATAACATGATTTAACTGCTATAGGCCGAGAGGCCCATAGACTCTGAACATCATCTGAACTTCTCTGTGCCCATTGGTTTTATCAATGCATCTGCAACATTCAAAGTGTCTACCTTCTCTAATGTCACCTTCCCATCCTCTACCATGTATCGCATGAAGTGAAACTTTACATCAATATGCTTTATTCTGGCATGGAAAGTTAGATTCTTCGCTAGGCAAATCGCACTCTGTCACAATAGATCGTAATCTGTCCTGCATCAACACCAATATCTGAACACAATCTCTTAATCCAAATGGATTCCTTACAAGCATGAGTTGCTTCCATGTACTTAGCTTCTGTCATTGACAAAGCAACCATGAGTTGTCACTTACTCATCCAACTAATAGCACCATCGAACATAGTAAATACATAAGTACTGGTGGATCCCCTGCTGTCAATGTCACCCACCCAATCGGAATCAACAAATCCACGAATACTCACAAAATGCAGAGGTCCTGCAGGATAACCATGTTAACATATGGAATATTCAGAAGTACCCCTCAAATATTTGAACACTCTTTTTACCGCATCCCAATGTACCCATCCGGGATTAGCCATAAACTAACTAAGGACTCCCACTACTTGGGCAACATTTGGTCTTGTGAAGACCATAGCATACATCAAATTGCCAACAACACTAGCATAAGGTACTCGGCTAACGTCCTCCACCTTAGAAGGAGATTTTGGACAATCATTAATAGATAACTTTGTCCCCAATGAAATAGGAACACACAATGGTCTACAATCTGCCATGCTAACTCTATCCAAACGGTCTTCACATACTTACTCTAGCTTAACCAAAGTTTTATGTTTTCTCTGTGTCTTCTAATTTCCATTCCCAGAATGTACCTAGCTGCCCCTAAATCTTTCATTTAAAACTATGCTGACAACTGAGACTTCAAATCAGAAATCATATTCTTACCCTTCCCAATCAGCAACATGTCATCAACATGCAGTGCAATAATGAGAATATGATCATTGTCAAACTTGTAATACACACAATGATCTGATTTCAATCTCAGAATCCAATGGACAATAGAAAGGCATCAAACTTCAAGTACCACATGTTAGGAGATTTCTTCAAACCATACAAAGACTTTTTCAACTTGCAAACCAAATTTTGTTAACCTTTTTCTATGTAATGCTCTTGCTGTGACATGTAAATCTCTTCCTCCAAACCACCATGAAGGAATGTTTTCTTCACATCCATCTGATCCACCTCTAAGTCATAAGATGCTACAAGAGATAACATGAACCAAATAGATGTCATCTTTACAATGAGAGAAAATTTCACCATAATCAATTCCCTACACTTGTGAATACCCCTTTGCAACCAATCTGGCCTTATACTTTTCAACACTGCCATCTGCTCCATATTTCTTCTTAAACACCCATTTGCATCCAAGGGGTTTCCGTCCATCAGGAAAAGGCACCAAGTCCCAAGTTTTATTCTTTTCCAATGAAGCCATTTCACCTTCCATCACCTCCTTCCAAGAACTTGCATCTTTCATGCCCATAGCCTCTATCACAGTTCTAGGTTCATCAATGTTAGTAGTCAAGGCATAAGCACAAGTAGAATCAAGCAATGAATAACCAAACCTATCAGGTTGCTTCCTTTTTCATGTAGACCTCCTCAAAGGTTGAGGTTGAGGTTTTGCTTCTTCTTATGAGATTTTAGAGCTGCTAGAGCTCTCCTCATCATCAAGTCTCACAGGGTCTGTCGGTTCAGTCTTCTCAGGGGTAGAAGGAAACTGAACCACATCCTCTTTCTTTTCTATTTCTTCTCACTGTAGAACAATAGGAGAAGGTGTTATCTCTCTACAGATAACACTTCTATACAAAACATTTTCAGCCACAGGATCCCAAAGTTTGTATCCTTCCATATCGACACCATAGCCAATGAAGATACATTTAACTGCCTTGTTCTCAAATTTTGACCTCTTCTCCTTAGGCACATGTGCATATGCCTCACAACCAAAAACATGAAGATGTCTCAATGAGGGCTTTTTACCAAACCACACCTCCATGGGTGTCTTATCAACGAGCATTGAGGTAGGAGATCTATTAACCAGATAGCAAGTAGTGGCTATAGGTTCAACCCAAAACTTTTGTTCAAGGATAGCACCACTAAGCATACTCCTAGCCCTCTCCATCAACGTTCTATTCATCCTCTCTAGAACTCCATTTTGCTGTGGGGTATAAGGATTTGTCTTATGTCTTTCAATCCCATGTTCTTTACAGAACTTGTCGAACTCTATGGAAAAAAACTCACCACCATTATCAGTCCTCAAACACTTAATCTTTTGACTAGTCTGATTCTCAACAAAAGCTTTAAACTCTTTGAACCGACTAAAGAATTTATATTTGCTTCTGAGGAAATAAACCCATGTCCTTCTACTGTAGTCATCAATGACTGATACAAAATATACAGATTTAGAAATTGAAGGAACATTTATAGGACCAAACACATCAGAATGAATAAGATTCAAAACACTGGAAGACTTATGAGAACTTGAGTAAAACTGAACATGGTTTTGTTTTCCATAGATACAATGTTTGCAAAAGTCAAACTCAAGATTACAATCATTTAACCCCTCGATGATGTTTTTATTTTTCAAGGCTCTAAGACCCTTCTCACCAATGTGGCCAAGTCTCTTATGCCATATGATGTAGGAGCATCCCTGGTTCAAGAGCAATCTTGCATCAACCAAAAACATTTGCATTTCATTTTGTTTGCAGTTCAATTTGTTTCATTTTCTAGTTCATTTCAGGCAGTTCAGTCAGAAGCAATTTCTATGTTTTGGTTCGCATTCTATCGCAGTTGCATTTAAGTCCTTGCGGAGTTGGACTTAGAATCTAAATTCATTCATTTGTATCATATTTAGAATTCAGAGCATTTAGATCAGTTACTAGAAAGATATCACTATTAGAAGATCAACTATTTTCTCAGAGTAGAGCATTCTGATAGTCTCAGACAATCAGCTAAGGGAGAATACTTGCGGAGCATTTATTTGACTATGGAGCTCAGTGACACATCATTCCATGATCTTTGGTTTGTGGCCGATCTTCCTTGAGATCCGCACACCATTCCTTTCATTTGTAGAGGGATTTAATTCCTTTAGGTCCAACCTATTCGTGTTCACATGTTACAGCCTTCATAGAAAATTGTGATCTTCCTTGGCCGATGCGGAGGAATCTTATGATCTGGATATGATATATATTGATGTAATAGATCCATAGGAAAGCAGTTCAGAGGATTAGAAAGATCTCATAATTAGAATTTGATTTTGTGCGAAGGTGCTTCAAAGCCATAGCTTGAGCATATTTTGTAATCAGGCCTGTGAGCCGAATTGTAAGCCCGCATGTTGCCGGTCAATTTGTATTTTAATTCTTTGATATGCTAAATGATTGAGTTTGCATTTGTTTCATATCATTAATTTGTTTTCGTTGTGTTTACTCTTGTTGCACTGTCTAGACAGTTCACTATGTGGACCCTCCTACATGACCGCACCAAGTGGTATCGGAGCGAAAGTTTTGAATCTTTGGGAATGAATTGAGTGAAGTTGGTGAAGCAATTTTGTAAGATATTACTGTGCAAAGATCATTGAATTGAGGCATGTTACTTGTTTCACAACCGATCATCGATTGTGAAGTAGTTGTCACCTGTAGCCCGATCACCAAACCTAAGGTAGTTTACACTTGATCCTAGGAAGATGCCACTGAGGAGAGTTGCCACTATTGGAACAATGGCTGGTAGAATGGATGAGATGATGGAGATGATGAGAACCATGCAAATTTGTTTGGATGCCATCAAGGAAGATAGGTGAAGATGTTTGACACTGAGACCTAATATTGAGAGTGATGATGATGATGAATTTCAATCTGTTGAACAAATTGGTGAAACCCTAGATGGTGATGAAGAAGAAGAATCAAATCAAGTAAAGATGTTGCGAGCTATTTCAAACAATGGAAAGAGACCTAGAATTGATGTACCAAATTACATTGGTAATTTGAACCTTGAAGAATTGATTGATTGGACAAATGACATAAAAGAATACTTTGAATATGAAGAAATTAAACTTTTACACTCAGCTCTTGGTAGGTTCCAAACCTTTCTGCCTTAGGATCCTTGGGTTGGCTTAGCAGGTGTTGGATGTGTAGCTCTAGGATTTTCTCATCAACTTCATACCCCATTGGCATGATCCACACTATTCTAGGTTCCTTTGCTTCCATTAGGCATTGATCAGTGTCCACCATAAAGCACACTGTATCCTTGTACTTCTCAACTAATGATTGAGGGATTCTTTCTCTAGCTTGCATCATACTCTGAAAATTCTTGAAGTAGCCCCAGAGTGCTATATTCTGTGCCTTGGCATCACCAATTCCATGCAGATAATCTCTGATTTGTATGGTAACAGGTCTATCATTTTGCCATATCCAGCCACTAGATCTGGGAAGCTCATTCATGTAATAGAAGAACAGACAGAGTATCAAGCCACCGTATTTGAAAGAGTTCTTCTTGTCCTTCTTTATCTTCTGCAGATTCTCCAAAAGTTGGTTCAGAAGGAGCTCACAGAGATCATAGTCAGCATTCTTTCTTAACATTTCATAAGCAGTGTAAATTGCTATTCCGAAAACATAATTCTCTCTGTTGGAGTGATATATCTTGTAGCCAATTATCATGGCGGCAAACTTGATATCTGGATTTGTGATATCCTCAATTGTCATTGCTCTTTTATCAAATTTAGATCTGGTAGCCTCACTCACAGTTTGGTTTTTAACTAATTTGAGAGTAGGTAACCCACCGGATGAGTGCAAACTGGTTACCTCTTTAATAGCATCTTTTGTGATCTTGAATGGTCTATTTAGCCACATGAAGTTGTTATGCACTCTGCTTAAAACATATCGGACCCACTCATCTTCTGCAAAGCAGGGGAAATGGATGTACTGTCCAAAATGCTTAACCTGAATAGCCTTGTACTGAGGTTTGAGTTCAAAGGAATCATCTATTAATTGTTTGTGATAGATATCCATTAGTTTGGATTCCCCAAATTCCTCAATGTTTGCATGAATATATGCCCTAACATCTTCTACATACAAAACCCCATGCAGAATGTTTGAAAAGGCACCTAGGGGATCAACTTCTAGGTTTTTGTATGGATGTTTCTTGAATTTAGGACGTGGCCTATCAGTGATCTTCACAACATTCAGAGTAGCCATCTTTCAAAAGATTCAGAGAGAGATTTCAAGAATAGAAAATACCTTTTACGCTTTTAGGGTTCACGAAATGAGCCGGATCAAATTGCTGGATAAATCAATTTCTATGGATGATCTTTGAGAGGCTTCAGATAATTTGTTGCAGAGCTCCTTCTCTTTTTTTCTCAAATGCAAATGTACAAATGACGAACAAAAGAACCCTTTTATTCCTGTGCAAACCCTAATTTCATTTTGCAATAAATGCACAACTTAAGTTATTCTGGTTGCCTTATCATGAGAGAGATTTTTTCAGATCACCGAGATGTACTTAGAGCTGATTTTAGTGACTAATTTCAATGTCTCTGCTTCCCTTGAATCATCCCCTTTATACGCAGATCAAGATGTTTCAGTTTAAAATCACACCAGATCAAACTGTGAAAATCTAGCTTTTATTGGAAACTGTCAAACCAGATCAATCTTGGAAGATTAGACTCTTCAAATCTACTTGCAGATCTTCCACATATTTACCAAGGCTTCTTTAGATGTTTCTCTGAGAACCCTTTAATCCGCAACCTTCCATGTGCCAATTTCAGGCACCTATTGATTGGCTGGGGGAAAATGTTTTTCTTTTGTTACTCCCCCTGAGCCAGAGCTCATTTGTTTAGTTTTCAGAAGGAATATCAGCACCAGATTCTAGTGCGGATCCATCCTCAACATTTTTTGTACTTCTCTTCACCCATATCTTGTTCATCTCCCTTTGAATTTCATCCATATTCACTTTTCCTTTTCCTTTGTCTTGGTTTTGATGATGATGCACCAGACCCTTTTTGCCCTGATTCTTACTTTTGTAGAATTTGGCAATATGACCGGATCTATTGCAATTGTAGAAAACAACATTTCTTTGCATATTTGACTGGAATCCTCTTGATCTACATTGATTAGCCATATGTCCCACTCTATTGCATGCAAAGCATCTACCATTGAATGAATTGTTTATTTGCAAATTTCTACATTCATGAGATTTGTGACCATACCTTTTGCAGTTAAAACACTGTTCAGAGAAGGATGAATTAGTATGATTCATTGTTCTTCTGCACTAATTTGCTTTGTGACCAAAATTATTACAATTGTAGCAGTATCCATTGAAGGATGGATATCTTTGAGCATTTGGTTGCCTTACCGGAGGTCTTCTAGGCCTGTTCCTTGGATTTCCAGATCTAGAGTTCTTCTGACTAGATCCAGAGCTTTCGCCTTTCTCATACCCCAAGCCTTGCTTGTCATCTACCCTCTTTTAGCTTTGAAGAAGAACTTCAACTTGAGTAGAGGTTATCTTGAATTTCTCTTTGTATTCATTTGTTGTTTGAAGATCCCTTTTAAGAGAGTCAATCTGATTCTCAAGTTGTTCTTCATTATCTCTTTCTTCTTTAAGATCAGATTCCAGATGCCTGATTATTCTATCCATTTTATGGCAGTCTTCTGACTTCTCCTTGAGAGATTGTCTTAGATCATCTTCAACTTTTCTTTTCTCTTCAATTTCTTGAGTGAATTTCATAACCCCTGATTCCATTTCATGTCTTACCATAATGACCTCTTTTGATAGTTTCTCACATAACTTGTTCTTCTCTTTCAGATCTTCATTAGTATTATTGGCTTCACTTTGACTGGCTAATTGTTGAAGAAGTTCCTTTCTCTTTTTCATAGAGATACTCAGTTTCTCTTTTAGTTCATTTATGAAATCATCATCCTATTTGAGTCTTTCCTTCAAGTTATTGACCTCGGAGTGAGATTGTTCAAGATCATCTAGGGCAGACTGAAGTTGTTCCCTCATGCCATACATATCCATTGTGATTCCCAAATCTTCCTCAAGATGTTAGGCTCTATTTGGAGGAACTTAGCTCTGATACCAATTGTTGATAACTGAGAGGGGGGGTGAATCAATTATCTTAATTAACTTAACTTTTTGTTCTTTAATAACTAGTGCAGCATCAAAACAAATAAGCATCCATATGCATGAAAGCAGAAACAAAATCAATTCACATAACACAATGATTTTGACGTGGAAAACTCTGTTAAGGGAAAAACCACGGGGTGACTAGCCCAAGAATGTATTCTCTGTTAGAAGAATAGAAATACAAAAATGGCACTTGCCAATTAGGGCTCACTGCCCGAGCACACTACTCACAAGAGGCTCACTGCCTACAAGAGACTCACTATCTACAAGGTACGATAAAGTAACAAGATACTTGAACTGATGAGAAGCATCCACATATGCTGAAGTTCAGTTCCAGTTAGGCTCAATACACTGATCTGTTGCACTTCATTCTTCCTCTTCTTTGGTGCTGCTGTCCTATCACATACCGGACCTGTATTACAGCTTCCACACTACTCTCTGCTTTTATTTGCACAACACAACACACCTCCTCATCAAAATCCATCTGGTATATATATCCGCACAAAGGATTTCAACATCTTTCTAGTCGGCATCTAGAATACTCAATATTTTCCTGAACTCTGGTCTGTCGGCTGAATCCTTGCTTACCAAGTGATGCTTATCAAAGAGATGCTTATAGAAGTCATCAATCATGTTGGCCAATCATGAATGATCCCTTAAGAAACTTTATTACCATCAATATCTCATCCAGATTAAGGTCTGAAGCTCTACTGGTCAGTTCTTCCTTAGTCTACTTTGCCAAACAGGAACCCAACACTTAGGTGTTCATATCTTTTCACTCTTACATCACCGGAGGCTCAATCTTTGGAATATATTAGTCATGGTACTCCTCTTGACTTCCTCAAGTCCACACTTTACTGAGATACTTCCTCTGAGAGATCTGGACCTGACTGTCGGACCTTGCTACATGCTCTATTCTTGCTTACTGGAGCAAGATACACTTCAATCTATCTTCCAGTATGGTCATACCATGTCCTGCGGATGAGTGGGATGGACTTTGTTGCCATCAATGACAACACTCATGAAGCTACAATGTGTCTCTTGCCAATAGAAAGGACATGCTACCGTATGGTAGAAAGAAGTTCAGTTGGAAAGAAACAGAAGAGGAAAAGAAAAGATAACAAAGTGGGATAGAATGGTGACAAAGTTGAAAAATCAATTCATACCTGCTGACTATGAGTTGGAGCTGTTGAAAAGATTGCAAAACCTAACGCGAAAAGAGAAATCTGTGAAGGAGTATACTAAAGAATTTCATAAGATGATCATAAGGATAGGACATAGTGAAGCAAGTAAAGAGAAAGTGGCTAGATACATCAATGGACTGAGATTGAACATTCAAGAAGAACTAAGTTTGGTGAGGATGACCTCTTTGGAGGAAGCATATAAATTTTCCCTAAAGGTTGAAGAGAAGATGAATAAGAGACATGATTTGAGATAGAGAGGAAGAGGAGGTAAATTTTAGAGAAGCAAAACATTTTTTGGAGGAGATAGATCACATTTGGAGTAAAATAATTTAGATAATTCATTCAAGAAGGAGGACAGAGACAACAATACCTATCGGAGTAATGAAAGAAATTTTCATCACAGAGGCAATTATAATTCATACCGGAATGAAGGATATGGAAGAGAAGCAAGAGGATCTGATAAGAGAACATTTAGAGGAACTTGTTTCAAATGTAGGAGTGAAGGACATAGAGCATTTGAATGTAATCAAGGGAGTACAAGCAAAAGGATAGAGAACATTGGAAGAACAACCTATGTGGAAGCAAAACCTGTTGCATCACTGAATTCTATTGGAAAACCTGAGAAAGGAGAATCACTTGTGATGAGAAGAGCACTATTTCAAGTAGAGACAAATGAGGAACCACTGCAGAGGAAGAGTTTGTTCAGAACAAGATGCAAATAAAGAGGTAAGTGTTGAAAAGTTATAATTGATAGTGGTAGTTTAGATAATCTAGTTTCAGATGAGATGGTGACTAAGCTGAAGTTGGAAAGATTGAAACACCCTAAGCCCTATCAGATAGCATGGATTCAGGATGATCATAAGGTATTGGTAAGTGAACAATGCTTGGTGAAATTTCTTATTGGATCTTATCATGATGAAGTCTTGTGTGATATTATGCCTATGTATGTTTGTCATATCTTGTTGGGAAGACCTTGACAGTATGATAGAAAAGCTATACATGATGGAAGAAAGAATACATATACTATAACAACCAATGGAAAGAGAATTACCTTGATTCCTTTGGAAGATGATCCTAAGAGTGAAGTATGTGGGAATGCTAGAACCTATTTGGTAGATGGGAGAAAATTTCTAGATGGTTTGAGACATGAGAATATGTATTATGCCTTGATTCCTAAGAAGCCTGAAGCATTGAAGAAAGAAACTGAAGAAGAACAATCGGAGGAAATAAAAGAGTTGTTGATAGAATATGAAGACATCATATCAGATAATGTGGTCAAATGATTACCACCAATCAGGAGTATCAGTCATCACATGGATCTAATATTGAGAGCAAGTTTGCCCAACAAAGGAGCACACATAATGACATCGACAGAGAATGAAGAATTGAATAGGCAGATAAAAGAATTGTTAAGGAAAGGTTTGATCAGAGAAAGCTTGAGTACTTGTGTAGTACCTGCAGTATTAGCACCAAAGAAAGATGGAGAATGGAGAATGTGTACTGATTCCAGAGCAATCAACAAGATCACAGTTAAGTATAGATTTCCTTTACTTAGGATGGATGATATTATGGATTGTTTGAGTGGAGCAAGATATTTCACAAAGATAGACTTGAAGAGTGGACACCATCAGATCAGAATCAGAGAAGGAGATGAATGGAAAACTGCTTTCAAGACAAATGAAAGATTGTCTGAATGGTTAGTGATGCCTTTTGGATTGACAAATGCACTGAGTACTTTCATGAGGTTGATGAATGAGGTCTTGGAGAAATTCTTGGGTAAGTTTTTTATTGTGTACTTGGATGACATTCTAATTTTTCAGTAGGACAAAAGAAGAACATTTGTGGCATATTAGACAAGTTTTGCAGAGATTGAGAGAGGAGAAATTGCTGATAAACATCAAGAAGTGTAGTTTCATGAAGGACAAATTGGTATATTTGGGATTTGTGATTTCTATGGAAGGATTGAAGATGAACCCCGAGAAAGTAAGAGCAATTGTTGAATGGCCTACACCAAAAAGCATCGGAGAAGTTAGATCATTTCATGGATTACCTAGTTTCTACCAGAAATTCATCAAAAATTTTAGTTCAGTTTGTAATCCTATGACATAGATAATGAGAGGTGACAGAAAAGATTTCAAGTGGACATCAAGAGAAGATAAAAGTTTTGAGTTGTTGAAGAAGAAAGTGATAGAGCAACCCGTTTTGGCATTACCGAATTTTAATAATGTATTTCAAGTTGATTGTGATGCAAGTGGAAATGCAATTGGAGCAGTATTAAGTTAAGAAGGTAGACCTGTAGCATATTTCAGTGAGAAGTTGAATGATGCGAGGAGAAGATATTCAATTTATGATTAGGAGTTCTATGCCATAATTCAAGCCTTGAAGAAGTGGAGACATTACTTGTTGCCTAAGGAGTTTTTATTGTATACAGATCATCAAGCTTTGCAATATTTGAACAGTCAAGGTAAGTTGAATCAGAGACATATGAGGTGGGTAGAGTTCTTGCAGAGTTATACTTTTATGTTGAAGCATAGGAGTGGTAAATCAAACAAAGTTGTTGATGCCTTGAGTAGAAGAAGGAACTTGTTGACAGAGATGAGAATTCTTGTGATGGGATTTGATGAATTGAAGAACTTGTATGAGGGAGACATTGATTTTCCAGAACCTTGGAAAGAATGTAAAGAACCTATTGTGACAGATAGGAGTAAGTGGTTGGATTATTTCATTCAAGAAGATATGTTTTTCAAAGGAAGTCAGTTGTGCATACCTAGAAGTTCGATGAGAGATAATTTGATCAAAGAGAAACATAGTGGTTTCTTGGCAGGACATTTTGGCATTGATAAGACTATAGCTTTGATAAGTGAGAATTACTTTTGGCCACAAATACATAAAGGATGTCAGGAAATATGTGCAAAATTGTAGAGTTTGTTAAGTTGCAAAAGGGAGTAGTGAGAATACTAGATTGTATAAACCTTTGACAGTACCGGAGAGACCTTGGGAAGACATAAGTATGGATTTTGTAATGGAATTGCCGAAGACACAGAGAGGACAAGATTCAATATTTGTAGTGGTGGATAAATTTTCAAAGATGGATCATTTCATACCTTGTAAGAAGACAATTGATACTGTGCATGTAGCTGACCTATTTTTCAAAGAGATTGTGAGATTGCATGGATTACCTCAGAGCATAATTTTAGATAGAGATACAAAGTTTGTTGGATACTTTTGGAAGAGACTTTGGAAGAAGATGAAGACATATTTGAAGTTCAGTTCAACATATCATCCACAGACTAATGGATAGACAGAGGTAGTGAATAGGAGTTTGGGAAACTTGTTGAGATGTTTGGTTGGAGAGAAGGCAAGAAGTTGGGATTTGATTCTTTCACAAGCAGAGTTTGCATATAATAATTCAGTGAATAGGAGTACCAAAAGAACACCTTTTGAGATTGTTACCAGAATGAATCCTAGAGGAGCAATAGAATTAGGAGACATCAGTGCAGAGGAAAAGAGAAGTGCAGAAGCAGAAGAATTTGTAGAACATATGAAGATAGTGCATGATCAGGGTAAGAAGCATTTGGAGGACATGAACAACAATAATAAAGAAAAGGCAGGTGAGAAGAGAAGACACAAAGAATTTGAAGTTGGAGATAAAGTGATGGTATACTTGAGAAAAGAAAGATTTCCAGTTGGGACATATAACAAGTTAAAGATGAAGAAGTTTAGACCCTGTAAGATTCTCAGAAAGTTTGATTCAGGAAATGCATATTAAGTAGAGTTACCAGAGACATTGGGTATGTCACCTATTTTCAACATTACAAACCTTCATTAGTATCATGAAGCAGAGTTCAATAGTAGAATTAAAGATGACTTGCAGATGCAGTTACCACAACAAGCACCAAAGTAGATTGAAGACATTTTAGACAGCAGAATTAGATGCAGCACTAGAGGAAGACAATACAAAGAATATCTTGTGAAGTGGAAAGGCAGACTGGAAGAGGGCCCATCTTGGATTTCTCAAGCCCCAGCAAAGTGAGGGACTCACTTTTTCCATAACCCTGGATGTTTGATGCAGGAGCATCCCTGGTTCAAGAGCAATCTTACATCAACCAAAAACATTTGCATTTTATTTTGTTTATAGTTCAATTTGTTTCATTTTCTAGTTCATTTCAAGCAGTTCAGTCAGAAGTAGTTTCTGTCTTTTGGTCCGCATTCTGCCGCAGTTGCATTTTAGATCTTGCAGAGTTGGACTTAGATTCTAGATTCATTCATCTATATCATATTTAGAATTCAGAGCATTTGGATCAGTTACCAAAAAGATATTGCTATCAGAAGATCAACTATTTTCTCAAAGTAGAGCATTCTGACAGTCTCAGACAATCAGCCAAAGGAGAATACTTGCAGAGCATTTCTTCAACTGTGGAGCTCAGTGACACATCATTCCATGATCTTTGGTTCATGTCTGACCTTCCTTGATATCTGCACACCATTCCTTTCATTTGTGGAGGGATTCAATTCCTTTACGTCTGACCTATCTGTGTTCGCATGTTACAGCCTTCATAGGAGATTGTGATTTTCCTTGGTCGATGCGGAGGAATCTTATTATCCAGATATGATATATATTGATGTAATAGATCCATATGAAATTAGTTTAGAGGATTAGAAAGATCTCATAATTAGAATTTGATTTTGTGCGAAGGTGCTTCAAAGCCATATCTTGAGCATATTTTGTAATCAGGATTGTGAGCCAAATTGTAAGCCCGCATGTTGCCGGTTGATTTGTATTTGAATTCTTTGATATACTAAATGACTGAGTTTGCATTTGTTTCATATCATTAAGTTGTTTCTATTGTGTTTACTCTTGTTGCACAATCTGGATAGTTCACTTTGTGGACCCTTCTACCATGACTACACCACCATAACATTGTCTTCTTAATAGGAAGCTTAACTTCCAAAGCATGAGCACCCGTAGGTACCTAAAATGCACTACCATCAAAATTTGATACAACAGATCTTTTCTCTGTGGGTTCCAATGGTGGGGATGAAGTGACTGAATCCCTCTTCTTCAAATCAAAAGCACTATTGCATTGAGTAATGCATGCATCCAGCTAAAATAGAGTACCTCTCCGAGTACCCTTCACAAGCACCATAGCACCTCTTGTCATCTTGCATCCACGTTTCTAGAAGATAACCTACACACCTGCATCATTCAATTTACTTACAAAAAGTAGGTTCTGTGCCAAGCCTGGGATGTGCATAACCCCAGCCAAGCCTTGAATGTGCATAACCCTAGAGATCCCCTTCACTCGTCCATCCAGGAATCAGATTGTGACTCTTCCATGGATAACTATCTTCAGATGAGAATCATCACCCAGGTATACTCTTCCACCATCAAACTCTTTGAATACTTTGTAAACCAGTCTCTATGCAAGGTCATGTGGAAAAAAGCACCAGAATCAATCAACTACACATCATCTGATGCATGGGTGGCCAAGGCTGTGATGAAAGCATCTCCATCATCTTGTGACTTGTCAAAATCTGAATCTAAGGGATTCTTCTTCTTTTTCTTTTTCTCTTCTTTCCACTCCTTTTGGAAATGCCCAATTTTACCACAATTCCAACAGGGAGCCTTGGACTTTCCAGGAGATTTGGATCTACCCTTTTCATCTTTCTTGTCCTTTTTCTTCCCTTTCTCCTTGGGTCTTCCACAAACTACAAGAGCCTCTTTGGCCAATGATGTTGCAAGTATGAGGTGAACCAGTGTTGTCATTGATGTCAACATACTCATATTACATTGACAAGAAGGATTGGATGAGCTGTGTGTTGAGGATATTGAGAAAATTAGCCTCAGTCAGGAACAGTGAAGAACAGTGATGAGAAGAAGGCAAATATATTGGATAGGTTGAGAACCGGAGGATGCTGATTAAAGGGTTTGCAGATATGAGTCTTGAGATGCTTCAGTCAAGTTTTCAGAGGTTCGCATGAAGACCTGAAGAAGTTATGGTTGTCTGTGTGGAACCGGTTCCGGCAAGTGCTTAGAGGTGACAGAGGATCACAGAAAGGTCCGGTGAGGTCTGGAATTGTACAATCCTAATCTGCAGATTGGAAAGAGTGTTTGGGATGTCCTTGTGATGTGCCATCTCGAGTTGTGTATGATTTGGAGGTCCGGAAGTACCTCTTGCATTATGACAGTGGTGACAGACTGTGTTCTTGAAGTTCCGGATAAGGAGGATAAGAGATTTCAGTAAGTAAAGGAAATGCGGACGTACCTGGTCATTCAGGCAGGCTTGTGAAGGTTCTTGGATCATGTTGAGGTTGTGTTGTTGGTCCGCATTGATAATGTATGATTTGAAGGTCCGGAAGTATCTTCTACAGTGGCGACAGACTGTGTTCTTGAAGTTTCGGATGAGGAAGACAAGAGATTGCAGCAAGTAAAGGACGTGCGGATGTATCCAGTCATTCAGGCAGGCTTGTGAAGTTTTCTGGATCGTGTTGAGGTTGTGTTGTTGATCCGCATTGATAGTAGAGCCCAGAATTGAAGTTATTCTTCCGGATGATGTTCTTGTGGTGGCCGACCGGATGTGTTATTCATCTTGCGGATACTCTTATGGTTGTTTGCCGACTTAGATGTTTGTTCCTAAGTCGATGTCTTGTATAAATAATGGTTTGTGAGTTCATTTCAAAGTGTGGATTGTGTGGATGAGTGTGGCATAGCGAAGAGAAGTGCGAAAGGCAGAGCAGAAGTTTTTGGGCTTAAAAGGAACTGATCCGGACATAGTAGAGATGTCATTCTCCAGTTCAAGATTGTGATTCTTATCACTTTGTAGACAGTGTGTCTCTTAGTAGGCAGTGGGCCTCTTGTGAGCAGTGTGCTCGGGCAGTGAGCCCTAATTGGCAAGTGCCATTCTTTTTCTTATTCTTCTAACAGAGAATAATCCTTGGGTTAATCACCCCGTGGTTTTTCCCTTAACCGGGTTTTCCACGTCCAAATCTTGGTGTTCAATGTGTTGATGTTTATCTGCTCTTGTGTTTATGTATTATGCTTTCATGGATGATTAATTGATATGCTGTTAACTAACAACGAAGAATCAAGTGTTTGAAAGAACAAGAAGTTGTATACAACTGATTCACCCCCCCCTCTCAGTTGTATGCCTTAAATCCAACAAATGATGCAGGGACTTCCGGAGGTCATAACTTTTGACTCGGATGTGGGTTTTCTACGAAATTTTACAGGTGGATGCGTTATGAGGTGGCCAGTGGTTTCCCAACCAACCCTAGTTGGTTGGACCTCATCTTGGCACTTTTTTAGGGCTTCAAAATTTCATCTTGGCCCTCAAAATGGCAAATTAGTGTTTTTTTCTAGTTTTTTAAAAGTTGCTTTTTTTAATAACTCGAAACTCATGTTTCGAATTTAGGATGTTAGTTGGTTTTTCGTCCTACCTTAGCTTTATGAGCTTTTTGGGAAAAAACTGGATTCTCGAGATATGATTGTAAAATTACCTAAAATGGCAAAATCTGACAATTGTCGAAATCTGCCAAAAAAGGTAATTTTTTTGTTTTTTTTGTTTTCTTAAATATAAGAGAGTTTTCTCTCATTGTAGCAGCAGAGTTGAGGAATAGAAATTTTGTTATGTTTCAGCTTCCAAATTTTTGTCTCTCATGTTTAATGGCACAATTCTATTGAGTGTATGTTGTGTGTTGCATCATTTGGTATCAGAGCAGGAAGATGGCTGGGAGAGGAAGAGGAAGAGGCGGTCTTGCCCAGATGCATAGAGAAATGCAAACTCTGCAAAGGCAAATAGCAGAACTTACAACACGGATGGAAACCCAAATACTGGGTAGAGGAGGAGACGAATCTGATGAAGAGATAGGTCAAGGAGGTGCAAATCAAGATACAGAACATGAAGAAGAAGAATTAGAAGGCATGAGTTTTGAAGAGAGGATGCTCAGGGCCTTAGAAGGGAAAAATGAAGGGATCAAGGTAGATGTTTCAGATTATGCAGGTAGTCTTAAACCAGAGGAGTTGATAGACTGGTTGAATGGCATGAGAAATTTTTTTGAATGGAAATCCATGACAGAGGAGAAGAAGGTAAAATTTGCATGCACCAAATTAAAGGGTCATGCAATGATTTGGTGGGATCATCTTCAAAAGGAATGAACAAGGAAAGGTAAGGATAAGATCAGGACATGGAATAAAATGGAGAAGAAGTTGAGAGAAAAATTTTTGCCCATAGATTATGCGCAAACCCTTTTTCGTAGGTTTCAAAATTTAAAACAGAACCTCTCTTCTGTGCAAGATTATACAAATGAGTTTTATACACTGTCTATACGTATAGAGCATCAAGAAACTGATGCACAAATGGCTGCTAGATATGTGAATGGCCTGAAATTTTCTATTCAAGATGAATTGAGCATGCATCGACTCAACAATATGGAAGAGGCTTACCAATTGGCTCTAAAGGCTGAAGAAAAACAAAACAGACAGTATCATCAGAGGAATAGAGGAGGAAGAAGGGGTACATCAACCCCATTTTGAGGAGGTTCAAATTATGGCAGGGGAGAGTCATCCCATGGTGTGGAAAAACAAGTAGACAGTCGGCAAGATCCTCCGAATCAAGAACGAGGAAGGGGATTTCAAAGAGGTAGAGGTTATGGTAGTGGTAGAGGATGGGAAAACCAGAGAAGGCCTTTCACTTGTTTCAGATGTGGAGAAGAAGGTCATAGGGCATTTGAATGCTCCAATTATAATATGCAAGAAAGAAATCAAGGAGGACAACCTAGGGTGAACATGATTCAAATGCAGCATGAAGTGGAAGGGACAGAACTGGAGGTTCCACTAGATGTGGGAGAAAGTCTCATGATGAGAAGAGCAATGGTGATTCCAGAGAAAGAGAAAACACAAGCCAAAAGCTCTGATGGTTCATGGCTTCGAACCAATATTTTCAGAACCAGATGCACTTCAGGTGGCAAGGTATGTCAAGTCATTGTTGATGTAGGTAGTTGTGAAAATATGGTTTCTAAAGAAATGGTAGACAAATTGCATTTACATTGTAAAAAACATCCTCATCTCTATCGCATTGCATGGTTTAAAAAGGGAAATGAAGTCACTGTTGATAAAAGATGCCTAATTAAGTTTAGCATAGGGAAGATCTATCAGGATGAGATATGGTGTGATGTTGTCCCAATGGATGCCTGTCATGTGTTATTAGGAAGGCCATGGCAGTATGATAGAAAAGTTATGCATGATGGAGAGAAAAACACATACACCTTTTGGAAAGATGGCGCTAAGGTGATTTTATTGCCTCTCAAGGATGAAGGAAAAGGTGAGACCATGTTGTCTGAAAGAGATCTTGTTAAAGAAATGAAGGTGACAGGGTGTTGCTATGCATTAGTAGTGAAAAAAGGTGAAGAGGAAGACATTTCAGTTCCCCCAGAAGTAACCGAGCTATTGAAAGAATTTGTTGATGTTTTACCTAATGAATTGCCTGATGGTCTACCGCAAAAGAGAGATATTCAGCATCATATTGATTTGATTCCAGGAGCAACTCTACCCAACCAAGCAGCTTATAGGATGAATCCAACACAACATGTAGAGATGAATAAGCAAGTAACAGAACTCTTAAGTAAAGGTGTGGTGAGAGAGAGCATGAGCCCATGTGCTGTACCTGCATTGTTAACCCCAAAAAAAGATGGAACATGGAGGATGTGCACTGATAGCAGAGCAATTAATAAGATTACCATCAAGTATCGGTTTCCTATACCTCGTATGGAGGACATGATGGATGTCCTTGCAGGAGCTAAATATTTCAGTAAGATTGACCTACGAAGTGGCTACCACCAAATCCGGATTCGAGAAGGGGATGAGTGGAAGACAGCCTTTAAGACTGGAGATGGATTGTATGAGTGGATGGTTATGCCATTCGGGTTATCAAATGCACCTAGCACATTTATGAGATTGATGAACACTATACTACGCCCTTACATTGGTAAGTTTGTGGTAGTTTATTTTGATGATATTTTGGTATTTAGTAACAGCAGAGAAGAGCATCTACAACACTTGAGGATCATCTTTGGTGTGTTAAGGAAGGAGAAACTCTATGCCAATTTGAAAAAGTGCAGGTTCATGTAGGACAGTTTGGTTTTTTTAGGCTTTGTCATTTCTAAAGTTGGTGTTAGAATGGATCCAGAAAAGGTCAGGGCAATCCTAGAATGGCCTAGTCCAAGCAACATCACAGCAGTAAAAAGTTTTCATGGCTTGGCCACTTTATATCGAAAGTTCATTCGCAATTTCAGTAGTATTGTAGCTCCTATAACAGATTGCACCAAAGGGAGGGAGTTTGTATGGACCAAGGATGCTGAGGAGAGCTTTAAGTACTTGAAGAAAAAGGTAACAGAAGCACCTATACTTGCATTGCCAAATTTTGATAAAGTATTTGAAGTAGAATGTGATGCCTCCCATGTAGGAATAGGTGCTGTACTTAGCCAAGCTGGCAAACCTATAGCTTTCTTTAGTGAAAAGTTGAATACAGTGAGAAAGAATTATTCTACTTATGATTTGGAATTTTATGCAATTGTCCAAGCATTGAGGCATTGGAGACATTATCTAGTTCCCCAAGAGTTTGTATTGTTTACAAATCATATTGCACTGAGGTACTTGAACACACAGAAAAAGTTGAATAGTAGGCATGCCAAGTGGGTCTCTTTCTTGCAGGGTTACAACTTTGTGCTGAAGCATAAGTTTGGAAAACAAAATCAGGTTGCAGATGCGTTAAGTAGGCGTGTTGCACTTTTGACCACAATGGAAGCTGAGGTGATTGGTTTTGATGCCATCAAAAATTTGTATGAGTCTGATGATGATTTTTGGGAGATTGTGGAACAATTGAAGGCACCAATATCTGGTAACTTGGATCACTTTAGGGGTGAATATTTTATGCAAGATGGGTATCTATTTAAAGGAAAACAACTATGCATACCGGCTGGCTCAATGAGGGACAACATTATCAGAGAATCTCATAGTAGTGGGTTGGCTGGACATTTTGGCAAGGACAAGACAATAGCCTTGATAGAAGATAAATATTACTAGCCAAAGATGAAAAGGGATATAACTAAGTATGTAACAAGGTGTAGAATCTGCCAAGTGGCTAAGGGACATTCACAGAATACAGGATTGTATATGCCCTTACCAGTACCAGCTGCACCATGGACAGATTTGAGCATGGACTTTGTGTTGGGACTTCCACATACTCAACGAGGTAATGATTCCATTTTTGTAGTTGTTGATAGGTTCTCCAAGATGGTTCATTTTATTGCCTGTAAGAAGACTAATGATGCGACGAGGGTAGCAGAGTTATTTTTTTCAGAAGTTGTTAGACTACATGGTGTTCCAAAGACTATTACCTCTGACAGGGATACCAAATTCCTCAGTCATTTCTGGAGGACTTTATGGAAGAAGATGGGGACCAAGTTACAGTTTAGTAGTGCCTATCATCCTCAAACAGATGGGCAAACAGAGGTAGTTAATCGGAGTCTGGGAAATTTGCTGAGGTGTATTGTTGGAGAAAAGCCAAAACAATGGGATTTGGCATTACCCCAGGCCGAATTTGCCTATAATAGTTCTGTTAACCGATCAACAGGAAAGTCCCCTTTCTAGATTGTGTATGGCAGGAATCCTCAGGGTGTTCTAGATTTGGTACAGCTACCAATGAAAGATCAGGTCAGTGATGATGGGGAAGCATTTGCAGAACACCTTCAACAGTTGCAGCAAGAAGTGAGACAGAAGTTGCAGGACAGTAATGAGAGGTATAAGAATTCAGTGGATCCTAGTCGGCGACATCAGACATTCAGTGAAGGTGACTTAGTGATGGTATATTTGAAAAAAGAGTGGTTTCCTACTGGAACATATCACAAGTTGAAGTACAAGAAAATTGGTCCTTGCAGAATTATAAAGAAGATCAATGATAATGCATATGAGGTCAGTTTACCAGATGATCTCGCTATTTCTCCCGTGTTTAATATTTCTGATTTATATGCATTCCATGGTGAGGATGATGCTGCAGATAGTCAACCAGAGGTGTCATGGCACAACCACATTCCCCCTAAGAAGAAGGAAAAGATTGCACAGATTCTTGATAAGAACACTATCTCCACTCGGCAAGGGCGTTACAACAAGTATTTAGTCCAGTGGGAAGGATTGCCACCAACAGATAGCACATGGATTACAGAGTGGGAAATGCAGAGGTTAGATCCCGTCAAATGGCAGCAATTTGAAGACACTCACTTGCAGGAGCTGCGTTCTTTTCAACCAGAGGAGAATGATGCAGGGACTTCCGGAGGTCATAACTTTTGACTCGGATGTGGGTTTTCTACGAAATTTTACAGGTGGATGCGTTATGAGGTGGCCAGTGGTTTCCCAACCCACCCTAGTCAGTTGGACCTCATCTTGGCACTTTTTCAGGGCTTCAAAATTTCATCTTGGCCCTCAAAATGGCAAATTAGTGTTTTTTTCTAGTTTTTTAAAAGTTGCTTTTTTTAATAACTCGAAACTCATGTTTCGAATTTAGGATGTTAGTTGGTTTTTCATCCTACCTTAGCTTTATGAGCTTTTTGGGAAAAAACTGGATTCTCGAGATATGATTGTAAAATTACCTAAAATGGCAAAATCTGACAATTGTCGAAATCTGCCAAAAAAGGTAATTTTTTTGTTTTTTTTGTTTTCTTAGATATAAGAGAGTTTTCTCTCATTGTAGCAGCAGAGTTGAGGAATAGAAATTTTGTTATGTTTCAGCTTCCAAATTTTTGTCTCTCATGTTTAATGGCACAATTCTATTGAGTGTATGTTGTGTGTTGCATCAGCCAATTTAGAGGATTTTCTCTGCATTTCTTTAGATAATAGCAAAGATAGCACAAAATCCATTTTGAATGTGGAAGTGGTACTTCCAATGGCCATAACAAGATGGTCCCATGAGTCTGGCAAAGAACAAAGTAGGGTCATGCAACGATCCTCCTCCTCCATCTTCACACCAACAGATGTCAACTGTGCAACTAACATGTTGAAAGCATTCAGGTGGTCTGCAATGGATCCTCCATCTTCCATCCTCAGATAATAAAGCTTCTTCCTCATGAATAACTTGTTCACCAGGGATTTAGCCTGATAAACATCTCCAAGCTTCTTCCACAATTTGTTTGCAGTCTTCTCTTCATGGATATTTAGTAAGATAGAGTCAGCCAAACAGAGTCTCACAAGACCCTTAGCCTTCTGATCCTTGAGATCCCAATCATCTTGAGACATTGCCATTGCTTTTACACTAGAAATTGCTTCCCATAGGTCTCGATCAACAAGAAAATCTTCCATCTTAAGTTTCCATAACTCAAAATTGGTGCCATTGAACTTCTCCACCTCTATTCTTTTGGATGTACTTGCCATCTCCTTCCTACAACAAGATTACATAATGCTCAGCACAAACTCCCACTCAATCTAAGATCAGCTGAAAAAATGCCTACCCAACAACTAGGACCAAAGGTGATCAAGCTCTAATATAAATTGAAAGGAAGCTATGTGTGCGGAAATCACTTCCTACACTAATCTAATAAGGGAAGTAGAGTGTAAATTCTTTTTAACCTTTTTACAGTTATAGTGTTATTAACCCAACAACAGAGATATTGCAGCAATACACATACACACAGAAAGGAGGGAGAGAGAGAGAGAGAGAGAGAGAGAGAGAGAGAGAGAGAGAGAGAGAGAGAGAGAGAGAGAGAGAGAGAGAGAGAGAGAGAGAGGAAAACCCTTTTGGGAGAAAAACCCCACACTCCAAAACCTGCACAATGCATTATCAAAACTAAAATAGCTTACAATTCACTTGCAATGCAAGCTCTCAGGAGTCTTCGACACTCATATCTAGAGATATTCTAGTAGCATAATAGTACCTGTCAATCACATAATGCATCTCCTCTCAAAGCACCTACTTATAAAGAAGTTACAAGGAAAAAAATGAGCTTTCCTTGAAATGGGCGTCCAACTTGGTCTCATGGCCCAAAATTCATGCCTAGGGACACTTGTCCAACACTGTAGCATGGTCATGACACTTGTCATATCACCCCATCCCAATATGGTCACCTATTCTCAAGTTAGGTAATGACAGATGCTCGTACGACTCTTATGACTCTCATAGAATCCGTCATAGCTGTCATATCTTACAGCTGTAAGAGAATCTATCATACACTGGCTAAAAATAACATATTCTCTTACAACATGTCATAAGCCTCCTTAGGGTACCCAAAGATGCCTTCTTCCAAGATGCCTTGTGACACATGTCTTCACCTATCATAGAATCTTCCATTTACGACTCTTACACGTCATATATTCTGTCATAGGAATCTGTCATAACCATTTTAGTCAAAATTCTCTTACACACTATTTAAGATGCCGACACACGGAAAAATACCTCTACCACTAAGTGGGATGCCTATCTCCTCATGTGAGGACAAAATTACATGTGGTCACCTTCCATGCAGGATGACACATCACCGTGCCAACTCTGACAAGATGAAAAAATAGGATTTGCATCCTAATTACAATAATAGACAATAAATAAATAAATACAATTAATTAATACAAGGAATTACCAAGGTTGAGACACCTTAATTCCCAACACTAAACACCGTTGTCAGATAAAGAGTGCATATCCCTACAGGATAGAGGAAAAATCCAAATGATAAATGATAGAAAACACAATTGATATGACCCTGTAGTGAAGATCTCATGGAAGGAAGATGCTCTTCATGCCTTAAGGAGATGGATGTCAAATTTACAAATATAAACACAAGAACAACATAAATTTTGCTCTGCAACACAATGAATGCCTTTGAATCACTTTAACACAAGCCACAAGTTCACAATATCCATCTAGTCTACAAATAATAACCTAATCATGCTTATATATGTAACTATAAACATTCCCGCTAAGAATTTCGTAATTCAAACTTACCATGTCTGTAACATCCATGTTCTAAAAACATAGTAAAAACCAAAAATTTCACCATAAAGTAAATTTACAAGGTAAAAATGAAACAGAGAAAATTTTTCTTTTATTCAACATATAGTCGAGTGTCTACAATTACAAGATATCTCATTACAAAATATAATAGACCATATTGTCTTTCTCAAGTACAACGTTTACAAAAATAAATCAATTATAAATACCTGAAACAGATAATGTTTTTCTTAGTCTCAATAAACATAAGTCTCAGAGATATACTGTATTCGGAAATCTGACATCTTTATGGCAAGCCTCGACATGTCTTTTGCTAAAGAGAGAGAGAGTATCTTTCCAGTGATTTACCTCCAACCACAGACCGTCGGTCTCCCGCACTCCTTCCTAATCGGAAGTGGCCCTTCCCTTCACAAGAAGTATAGACCAAGGTGACCAGTGGTAATTTGCCTTTCTGAGTACATAGTGTTGTACCTTACACAACTCTATCTATCATACAACCCTAGATACCCTCTAGCTAAGTATGATTCCCGACAGGTTGTGCAATCCAGATACAGTGAACCGACAGTGCATGCAGAGACATATGCATTACTATGGCCATAGTTTTCAATATAAATTTACGTTCACAATGAACGTTGTCGTACTGTTCACCCACCCCAACTCGACTTGGATACTATCATATTCCTACAGTTTGACTTGGTCAACTATGTTTAACTTATGAAGTCATGGTGTTTTCATTAATTTAGTCTTCCCGACTCATACATGATTTCTTTCATTGTCTATAATCCATAGACCTATTCAACTTTCTTTCTTTACAAGGACTCTCATTGCATCATTGCAATCCCTGAGGTCCATGACTTATTGTCTCATAAGAATTATAGATAGATTAACTACGACTAAGATGATAACCTTACCAAGGCTAAGCATTATAGTCTAGGAATTAAAATCACTTCTTGCAAGTAAGATTAATTACGCATAGTCAGGGCACATGACCCTTCAATCACGATCTAAAAATGATCTCAATGCCTTAATATAAAAATCACCATATCTAGGTTAAATTAAGATTCAATTGATGAGTTTTGCCTAACTCAAACCTAGTCTTTCTGACTTAGGTGAATTCATAAGAACTATCTTTGCTCTATTAACATTATGGATTATTCTTAGGTATCTCTCTTTGCGACTTTGCAACATTTGAGACTCACCCTTATCGACAAGTGATAGTTAAGAGAAGTTGTGATAAAAAGGTATAATGAATTAATGTTTGACTTAACCATTTAATGGTACCTCTTGCATGTTTGCAAAACCTGAGGCTCACAGCTTATAATTCAATTCAACTTTTATCTCAACAAGGAGTTTTCCCTACCTAGGGTTAATCTTTGTTGACTAGTAACAAATCTCTTTCCAACAAGATAGATATGAGAATATTCTAAAATCTTTGATCTCAAGGATTAAAGCTTATGCCATTAACTCATGAGGTTTTATCCTCTTTTATATAAAATCATGATGATACTTCATGATAAATTTCAATCTTTCAAATCTGAATGGGTTTTGAGTCAAGAATAATAAAATAATGTAATCGACCTAATGGTCTCTTTTTGTGTACCAATTCTAGATACAAAAAGGATATAAACTCACGCTCATCATCCTTGCATATAACAGATATACTTGTCATAATATATATATATCTTAATGTATGGTATCTTTAGGTGTTTCTTATGATCCATAACACTTTATAGTAGATGAAACTTAACACTAAGTCCTTACTAGTACAAGGAGTCACTTGTATGTAAATCTTGAAAAAGTAGATCTATCTTTGTCTAAACTCATAAAGCTTACTTCTAGGTTAAAATAGAGTCGTCAATAAGTTTTGGTCTCATCTCTAATACAGACATATGTTCTTAACTAAAACACACAAAAAGTAAGGCTATTCGGCCTCTTATTTCCACTGTAATACACTATTCTCTCGGCCTCTTATTTCATACAGAAATTCTCTAAGTTCAAGCCTTATTCACAGTGTTTTTTTTTTAATACCTTATTGGCCTCAAGCATACTAACTTAGATGTTTACAATAACACAGAGATGATTTACTATGTTCATTGGCCTACAACCGATACATGTCACTATGTTCTCCGGCCAGTGTAGTTTCCTATGTTTTAAACATTCCACTAAGTTCTCGTGGCCTTTCGGCCTACAACAGTTTATTATTATTTGGAGTCTTCGAACTAAGGTGAGAGGGACTATATTACAAAGTATTATCTCTAAAATCTATACTTTTCTCCCTGTATTCTACTAAATGACAACTACTATCCTAGCAGAGACGTCATTCTAACATTAAAAGGGTCTCAAACGCCTTGGCACACCTCTGTGTTATTACAAAGTAAAAGCTTTGTTTTTCTCTACTAACAAGCTTGCATACTAAATATTCAGACAACAAATATTGCATTTAATAAAGTTATTGAATGATGCTACTTACCTCCTGATATCAACTTCTACGTCCTGCTTAGTCTCAGACCACGGACAACTCCTCATGATCCTTTTTGTGTTTGAACACAGTTGACTCACTATCATTCTCCAGCAGTCCCTTCATTGGTTGATTGATTCACCCACTAGGCTTGTGATCAAAGACTTAACAATAGCTTCTAAGTATAATATTAAGGGTGCCTCTTGCTTAGCTCTTATCCACAATGTTAACAGAGCTCTCAGCCTATTATCGAAGCCCTCTCTTCTAATCTTCCAACGTTGAAATGAGCAGATGGTTTTGTCGTAGCTCTGTATTATCCACACAGTCAAATACTTGCTGTGAAGTTTAACACATTCCAAAATGGCTTCAATCTCACTACCATTAGGAATTCGCCCTTGAGATTGGAGTTTCTCTCCACTATTCCCCTCCTCGTGCACAGCGAAGCCTCCCACCAAATGGATGGTGGCCCCTCTCCTAAAAGATTGTCGACACTTTCATGTTAAGCTGCCCACGCACCGCCAAGAAGAAGAATGTCATTCTTCCTTATCCAAACTCCCCACGGCGATAGAGATTACTCCCCTTTTCTCCCGGTACTCCATTTCTTCACAACAGAAAAACTCCTCCTCTCACATAGCGACCACGATGGGGTATCTTCACACTCAGCATTTTCAAGCACCTCTGCCACGATAGCCGTAGCATGACTCCCAAAGGCTCCTCGGCACCCCTCTCACACCTGCACCCCCCCACGGTGAAGGAAGACAACCCCCCAAAAGAATGGTGCCTCTCTGCACGACCACAACGAGTAAGATTTCACCTTCTGCCGATTCTTTCTCTGCGGTTTTTGTTCTTAAAACAACCACCGCACCCTCCTTTCTCCCCACGACGTAGGAGAATCTCCTTGAACTCCCCGTTTCAAAGGAAATTTAAGCATAAAACTCTTGGTTTCAGTTTCTAAACTACTAAATGCTCATCCCCAGGCCGTGCACAGTGATGAAGGTTTTTTTTTAAAGGCCTTTACCTCATGGTTTCTCATTTCTAAACAAAAAAAAACTCCTCTCCAAAGCGTCCCCACACACAGCGAAGAAGAAGCATCTCCTCCACTCCTGATTTCTATTTCTTCTTCACAGCATAACCACCTCCAAGACTCCCACGACGAAGGTGATTAATGACCTTAACTTCTTCCATTTCATGCCTAAGTAGAAGGAGATCGGTTGCTGCATGCCACCCGACTCCCTATACAATAGCAACCACAACAAGATGGAGGCTTCTTAATGTCGACGTGGCACAACAACCTCGTCCACTTTCTCCACAAGACAGTTCCTAACCTCCAAAAATGCAACTAACCTCGCTAGAGGAATAAACTCTAACAAGGTGGTAAATAATAAATGCACAAAGTGTCTCTAAGTTCGACAAGAACAATTAAAGCATAAATCAACTTCCCATTCGACTTCCGTCGATTAACAAAAGGGAATAATTCTCAACACATGATTAACGCAGTTTGATGACAATCACGACAGATTGGTCGTAATGCTTCACAAGGTTTCTAAATCGTTTGACGCACAAAACGACTTCTCGCATCCTGCGACTATGAGACATGATCCACAATCCACCACAAATAGATTCATCTATCGACATTAAACGTCGACAATATTAGCGTCATCTAACTTGATGGGAACATCTTGACATTTAGGAGGCGACAAAAAAACCTCAAGTGACTCAAGAAGAATAACGCAATTGTTTTACGGCTATGACGTTTGTTTACATCGCAACGACTATGTCGATTCATCATCGACTTGACTAATGAAAATTGAGATATCGACTACCTGTCGATTAGATTGGAAAGTAACTAGCAAGACAAGACTTACCTCATACGACTCATTGGTTCACATTATCGTTTAACACTAGCTCGTTTGGCAAACAGACCACTCGTAGTCCAAGGTCTATATCTCCCTTCTCGAAAGATACTCTCCCTCTCTTCTCTGAGAGTTGATAACCTATAATCCTGTTTTCACTTGTCATCAAACAATATGTAATTAGTGCATCATTATTCAATTTATTCAACTAATAAATCAAATCTCATCATATAGATATTAAATTGACAATAACAAAATTATTTGCATGATTTCATAAATGATATTCAATATAATTCCATGTCATATCCTGTCATAAGTCTATAATCATCACAACAAATTTACTTATGCCCAAGTAAAAAGTAAAAGTAAAGCAAGTTAGAAATTGGGATGTAACATATCCTTCCCCTAAAGATTCATCGTCCTCGATGATATAAAGCATCAAAACGCAACTTAAAAGCATATTCATTGTTTAATTGCTATCAGCATATAGTAAATGAGGAAATTTTTGCTAGAATTCATGGTAATTTTTCCCCATGCAAAACTGTTCTATGCATACTGGTCCCACTGGACCTTACACTTCATCACCTCGACGTTACACAAGCATTGCTTGCGATCTTCAAGCATTTCAGAAGCTTGATCATAACCTTTCCTAGGTTCTTGTACTTTTAAATCATTCATAGATTATAACATTTATATATTACATGAACATATTTCTCATAGATAAATCACCAAAAAGCATGATGCCTCCTGGCAATACTGGTAATAAATTGATCCTTGAATTCAATAAAATTTCTAACCTTAAAATTTTTGGAGGGTCCTTTATACTTAGGAACTGGTTTAGAATACATTCCATTCTTTAGGAAACGTTTTCAGGGGTTTTACCCTTAAAAGAATTTTCCTTCTCTAACTGGGAATTATCTTGGTGTATGCTTAATTATTAACGTAGCTTTTCTATTCATTATCCATTTCCTCTGATCTTTCCTGATCGGTAAAATCTTTTCATTCATTTCTAATAACATTTCCGGACTAATGTTAATCCTACCTTCTAGCTTACCCAGCTTATAGGAGTTCGACATCTTTCTGTCCAATGTTTCAATTCAATCCATCTTAATAGCAAAAGTTAGGTATTGTCAAAGAGTTCACATGATAAGTAGTCTCCCTACTTGTATTGCTAATCCATGCAACATGTTTGAGGCAAATCTTCTAAAACTTGGTTAACTTCCTTAGTTTAACCATCTGTTCACAGGATAATATAAGTATACTCTTTTAAATTTCAGTCCTTAACATGGAGGACAAGTTTGTCAAAACCTTGACATTACACGCATATTTCTATCTGAGATAACCTTCTCAGGAACCCAAGCAGTCTAAACACATCTTGCACAAAATGTGTGCTAACACTAATGCTCCATCAGTCCAATCCCCTGGTATATAATTGCTACCTTCGAGAGTTTATCATCTCAAAAAGGCATCGTGTCTCTTCCCAGACATAGAAAGACTTTATAAAAAATCCATGCTAATAACTTGCCATTTCCACTGTGGCACATCATGTGGATACATCAATCCTATAGGAGTTGATATTATACTTTTTCCTTCTGGCACTCCAGACAATATGCTACAAATCTCGCAACATCATTCTTTATTCCTTTCAAGAATTAAAGAGGTTTTTCATCTATTAGTAGTTGGTTAACCCTAGATGTCCTGGTTATGGTGGAATATGAACTTCTTTCCACACCAGTTTTCCTATTTCAAAGGAATTAGAAAAACACATTCTTTCTTTGAAACTCAATAGTCTGTGAGACTCAAAATGAAAACCTATCATACCTTGAATCTTTTAAATCTTACCACAAGAGCTTGCTTAAATTTACTCATCATGTAAAGGTACACCCTTAAACCATTTCCTGAGGCATCAATTTTCCCTCAAACTATCCTTCGGAATAGGAATTTCATATCATTGGTGCTATTGTAATTTGCTCTTAACCATGAGAGAATCACTTGCACAAAAGGATAAAGTTCTCCTTCATGCTAAAAATAAACAAGTATTTCTTCCTAAAGATTGGAACAAACAAGTCTAAACAACCTCTAAACACATTGTTCATGTGTTTCATGAATGCAACAAGGCATTTGTACGTCCAAAAGACAACACTGCAAGCTCACAGCGCCCATTCTTGTCCAAAAGTTGTTTCAAGAGTATCCTCATCCTTCAATCTAGATTGATGATATATCAATCTTAAATCAATCTTTGATAACATAAAAAAAACTCAACCCATCTAATCAAAGAGGTCATCGATACGTCAGAAAGATATTTGCTCCTTATCGTGGTTTTTAATGAGCATATGATACTCAATACATAATTGTAGAGTTATGTCCTTCCTCTTGTCAATGATATCTAGTGCACCCGATGGTGGAATATTGGATCTATTCGAACCTTTAGCCAATAATTCTTATAAAGGGACTTTTGATTCTATCAATCCTAAAGTTGTCATAAGATAAGGTACTTTTCCAGGTAACTCATCCCAACGTTCTCAAAGGAATAAGATTTTTAGTTGATTCAAACACTATTCCATCAACTTTGGCGGAAAGGCTTTCTTTTCAAAAAACTAGGTATCTCCTTGGTTTTAAACATGGTTAGGATTGCTCCAATTCGATCAAGAGATTAACTAGTGGTTTATTCTCTTTTAGACTTTCACCCTGGTTTGGTTCTAGTATGATACATGCTCTCATTTTCCTCATACCAGACAATTAGGTTATCTAGCAGTTTTCCTGAATCTAAAGCGACTCAAAATATCAAGACATATATTTATCTCATAACAATTAGTAGCTTGATACAAAACATTGTCATCTTTACTATAAAGTATTTAGGAGTAACCACATCCTTATTTATGTTGTTGATACAAGACTATATGTCACTGTTGGTTTACAATCATCTAGATTAAGAAACATAGAGGGTGGATGTACACACAAGTACTCCAACACTCTTTCCTAGAACAAAAACATCACATCAACGTTCAAGTGACATGTTGTACTAGCTACAGTTTACTAGGTTTTACTACACCAGTAGAATTAGTAGGATTCTTGGCTAGTTTAGAACGTTGTTTTCTTTCTAGCCGAATATGCTTAAGCGCATCAGCAAAAGTCTCTGAATCCTCCAGCCATGCACCTTTGGAGTAAACAACATGCTCTTTAAGTTCAACCTCCTCGATAGGTTTCTTATTAACCACTAATCTAGGCAAAAGTTGGGGAATAGACTTCCTAACTGTTTTCTTTGTTCTTCTCCACATCATTCTGGCACAAGAAAATCTGAACATTAGCTATCCGCATAATGTTGACTATAGGTTAGCACAGTGGACTCATAAGCCCTAGTGTCGAACCCGATAGCTTTGATACCATATGTAACATCCATGTTCTAAAAACATAGTAAAAACCAAAAATTTCACCATAAAGTAAATTTACTAGGTAAAAATGAGACAGAGAAAATTTTTCTTTTATTCAACATATAGTCAAGTGTCTACAATTACAAGATATCTCATTACAAAATACAATAGACCATATTGTCTTTCTCAAGTACAACGTTTACAAAAATAAATCAATTATAAATACCTGAAATAGATAATGTTTTTCTTAGTCTCAATAAACACAAGTCTCAAAGATATACTGCATCCAGAAATCTGACATCTTTATCGCAAGCCTCGGCATGTCTTCTGCTAAAGAGAGAGAGAGTATCTTTCTAGTGATTTACCTCCAACCACAGACCGTCGGTCTCCTGCACTCCTTCCTAACCAGAAGTGGCCCTTCCCTTCACAAGAAGTATAGACCAAGGTGACCAGTGGTAATTTGCCTTTCTGAGTACATAATGTTGTACCTTACACAACTCTATCTATCATACAACCCTAGATACCCTCTAGCTAAGTATGATTCCCGACAGGTTGTGCAATCCAGATACAGTGAACCGACAATGCATGCAGAGACATATGCATTACTATGGCCATAGTTTTCAATATAAATTTATGTTCACAATGAACGTTGTCATAATGTTCACCCACCCCAACTCAACTTGGATACTATCATATTCCTACAGTTTGACTTGGTCAACTATGTTTAACTTATGAAGTCATGGTGTTTTCATTAATTTAGTCTTCTCGACTCATACATGATTTCTTTCATTGTCTATAATCCATAGACCTATTCAACTTTCTTTCTTTACAAGGACTCTCATTGCATCATTGCAATCCCTGAGGTCCATGACTTATTGTCTCATAAGAATTATAGATAGATTAACTATGACTAAGATGATAACCTTACCAAGGCTAAGCATTATAGTCTAGGAATTAAAATCACTTCTTGCAAGTAAGATTAATTACGCATAGTCAGGGCACATGACCCTTCAATCACGATCTAAAAATGATCTCAATGCCTTAATATAAAAATCACCATATCTAGGTTAAATTAAGATTCAATTGATGAGTTTTGCCTAACTCAAACCTAGTCTTTCTGACTTAGGTGAATTCATAAGAACTATCTTTGCTCTATTAACATTATGGATTATTCTTAGGTATCTCTCTTTGCTACTTTGTAACATTTGAGACTCACCCTTATCGACAAGTGATAGCTAAGAGAAGTTGTGATAAAAAGGTATAATGAATTAATGTTTGACTGAACCATTTAATGGTACCTCTTGCATGTTGCAAAACCTGAGGCTCACGGCTTATAATTCAATTTGACTTTTATCTCAACAAGGAGTTTTCCCTACCTAGGGTTAATCTTTGTTGACTAGTAACAAATCTCTTTCCAACAAGATAGATATGAGCATATTCTAAAATCTTTGATCTCAAGGATTAAAGCTTATGCCATTAACTCATGAGGTTTTATCCTCTTTTATATAAAATCATGATGATACTTCATGATAAATTTCAATCTTTCAAATCTGAATGGGTTTTGAGTCAAGAATAATAAAATAATGTAATCGACCTAATGGTCTCTTTTTGTGTACCAATTCTAGATACAAAAAGGATATAAACTCACGCTCATCATCCTTGCATATAACAGATATACTTGTCATAATATATATATATATCTTAATGTATGGTATCTTTAGGTGTTTCTTATGATCCATAACACTTTATAGTAGATGAAACTTAACACTAAGTCCTTACTAGTACAAGGAGTCACTTGTATGTAAATATTGAAAAAGTAGATCTATCTCTGTCTAAACTCATAAAGCTTACTTCTAGGTTAAAATAGAGTCGTCAATAAGTTTTGGTCTCATCTCTAATACAGACATATGTTCTTAACTAAAACACACAAAAAGTAAGGCTATTCGGCCTCTTATTTCCACTGTAATACACTATTCTCTTGGCCTCTTATTTCATACAGAAATTCTCTAAGTTCAAGCCTTATTCACAGTGTTTTTTTTTTAATACCTTATTGGCCTCAAGCATACTAACTTAGATGTTTACAATAACACAGAGATGATTTACTATGTTCATTGGCCTACAACCGATACATGTCACTATGTTCTCCGGCCAGTGTAGTTTCCTATGTTTTAAACATTCCACTAAGTTCTCGTGGCCTTTCGGCCTACAACAGTTTATTATTATTTGGAGTCTTCGAACTAAGGTGAGAGGGACTATATTACAAAGTATTATCTCTAAAATCTATACTTTTCTCCCTATATTCTACTAAATGACAACTACTATCCTAGCAGAGACGTCATTCTAACATTAAAAGGGTCTCAAACGCCTTGGCACACCTCTGTGTTATTACAAAGTAAAAGCTTTGTTTTTCTCTACTAACAAGCTTGCATACTAAATATTCAGACAACAAATATTGCATTTAATAAAGTTATTTAATGATGCTACTTACCTCCTGATATCAACTTCTACGTCCTGCTTAGTCTCAGACCACGGACAACTACTCATGATCCTTTTTGTGTTTGAACACAGTTGACTCACTATCATTCTCCAGTAGTCCCTTCATTGGTTGATTGATTCACCCACTAGGCTCGTGATCAAAGACTTAACAATAGCTTCTAAGTATAATATTAAGGGTGCCTCTTGCTTAGCTCTTATCCACAATGTTAACAGAGCTCTCAGCCTATTATCGAAGCCCTCTCTTCTAATCTTCCAACGTTGAAATGAGCAGATGGTTTTGTCGTAGCTCTGTATTATCCACACAGTCAAATACTTGCTGTGAAGTTTAACACATTCCAAAATGACTTCAATCTCACTACCATTTGGAATTCGCCCTTGAGATTGGAGTTTCTCTCCACTATTCCCCTTCTCGTGCACAGCAAAGCCTCCCACCAAATGGATGGTGCTCCCTCTCCTAAAAGACTGTCGACACTTTCATGTTAAGCTGCCCATGCACTGCCAAGAAGAAGAATGGCATTCTTCCTTATCCAAACTCCCCACGGCGATAGAGATTACTCCCCTTTTCTCCCAATACTCCGTTTCTTCACAACAGAAAAACTCCTCCTCTCACACAGCGACCACGATGGGGTATCTTCACACTCAGCATTTTCAAGCACCTCTGCCACGATTACTGCAGCATGACTCCCAAAGGCTCCTCGGCAGCCCTCTCACACCTGCACCCCCCCACGGCGAAGGAAGACAACCCCCCAAAATAATGGTGCCTCTCTGCACGACCACAGCGAGTAAGATTTCACCTTCTACCGATTCTTTCTCTACGGTTTTTGTTCTTAAAACAACCACCGCACCCTCCTTTCTCCCCACGATGTAGGAGAATCTCCTTGAACTCCCCGTTCCGAAGGAAATTTAGGCATAAAACTCTCAGTTTCAGTTTCTAAACCACCGAATGCTCATCCCCAGGCCGCGCACAGTGATGAAGGTTTTTTTTAAAAGGCTTTTACCTCATGGTTTCTCATTTCTAAACAACAGAAAACTCCTCTCCAAAGCGTCCCCACGCACAGCGAAGAAGAAGCATCTCCTCCACTCCTGATTTCTATTTCTTCTTCACAGCATAACCACCTCCAAGACTCCCACGACGAAGGTGATTAATGACCTTAACTTCTTCCATTTCATGCCTAAGTAGAAGGAGATTGGTTGCTGCATGCCACCCGACTCCCTATACAACAACGACCACAACAAGATGGAGGCTTCTTAATGTCGACGTGGCACAACAACCTCATCCACTTTCTCCACAAGACAGTTCCTAACATCCAAAAATGCAACTAACCCCGCTAGAGGAATAAACTCTAACAAGGTAGTAAATAATAAATGCACAAAATGTCTCTAAGGTCGACAAGAACAATTAAAGCATAAATCAACTTCCCATTCGACTTCCGTCGATTAACAAAAGGGAATAATTCTCAACACATGATTAATGTGGTTTGATGACAATCATGATGGATTGGTCGTAACGCTTCACAAGGTTTCTAAATCGTTTGACGCACAAAATGACTTCTCGCATCTTGTGACTACGAGACGTGATCCACAATTCGCCACAAATAGATTCATCTATCGACGTTAAACGTCGACAATATTAGCGTCATCTAACTTGATGGGAACGTCTTGACGTTTAAGAGGCGACAAAAAAACCTCAAGTGACTCAAGAAGAATAACACAATTGTTTTACGGCTATGACGTTTGTTTACATCGCAATGACTATGTTGATTCATCATCGACTTGACTAATGAAAATTGAGATATCGACTACCTGTCGATTAGATTGGAAAGTAACTAGCGAGACAAGACTTACCTCATATGACTCATTGGTTCACATTATCGTTTAACACTAGCTCGTTTGGCAAACAGACCACTCGTAGTCCAAGGTCTATATCTCCCTTCTTGAAAGATACTCTCTCTCTCTTCTCTGAGAGTCAATAACCTGTAATCCTGTTTTCACTTGTCATCAAACAATATGTAATCAGTGCATCATTATTCAATTTATTCAACTAATAAATCAAATCTCATCATATAGATATTAAATTGACAATAACAAAATTATTTGCATGATTTCATAAATGATATTCAATATAATTCCATGTCATATCCTGTCGTAAGTCTATAATCATCACAACAAATTTACTTATGCCCAAGTAAAAAGTAAAAGTAAAGCAAGTCAGAAATTGGGATGTAACAATGTCGGCATAGGACCTAAATAATGGTCATAAACCAACACTTTGAAATTGGTCCTAACTTGAAATAGGGCAGGACTAGGGAACGGGCGCCCAAGTCCTCCCCCTATTTTAGGTAGGATTTATGTTAAGTGTATCCCCCGAGTCCCAATTACCATGAAACTCCAAGGTTTTCTCACCGGGAGTCATAAAAATCATGCAAGATGCTCTAAATGCATCCTAAAGGACTTGGGAGCTAAATCTTAAGAGGAAAAAGACCCCAAGATTACTTTTTCTGACATAACATTTAGCCCCCACTTTAATAGATGTATACATGCAAGGCCAATACATGCATTAAAGTACAATCAACAAACATAGCAAACATGCCAAGCATGAAGAAGACATGCCAATCACAGTGAAGATAGTAATAGGAATGCAAAACATGGAGAAGACAGTTATAGTCATGCAAAACATGGAGAATACAACATTGAAGACACGTAAAACACAATGAATGTAGTGAAGACAATGATGATTTTCTTTTCTTTTTCTCATATATGAAATGTGGATGCAAGTACAAGGAAAGTAAACACACCACCCAAAATACAGGAGGGACTCATCACCACCAGTTTTTAGATTGCATATGGGACAACAAACACAAACAATAAATCTCAGAGTGTGGGAGGGACTCATCACCACCAGTCTTTAAGACTGCACTTAAGAACAAACATGCCATACAAATCAAGCACGCCAAACACATCCAAAAGCATAGGAGGGACTCATCGCCACTGGTCTTTAAACTATGCTTGGGAACAAACATGCCATACACACACAGGGAAGACACGGAGGAAACATGACAAACAAGCAATTGAGTGTTCCTAGTTCTAGGTTCATCACCATCTCAGGCACATTATAGGAACACACTAATGATTGGGCTTTTCCACAACAATCACCAAAGACACACTTAAGGGTTGAGTTAGTCATAGAACCGCTCCTCGCCTCCGTAGAGGACTTGTAAAAAATGATAGGATGTGCACTCTCCATGAGAAATACACCATCCTTGCCTCCATAGAGGGCTTAAGACAAAAATGATATATGCAATATCCCACCTCTACAGAGGGCTTAAATGATTGCAATTTGATTTCAAACAAATCTCAGAGTGCAGGAGGGACTCATCGCCACCAGTCTTTAAGACTGCACTTGAGAACAAACACAATTTGGTAGCATCTAAATAGACAACTTACCTTATATATTCCCCCACCTTAAGGTGGTTGATATCATGTGATGATATCAAGCACATTAAGTTAGGAAGAAAACACAAAAGGGAACACGATCTCTCGCAAAGCCCATGCCCCCTGGAGGTGACGTGTACTTTATGATTGCCAAATATTCCCACAAACACATCCCTACAAGAAAAGTGTTAGTGTCCATATAATAATGATAAACAACAATGCATATGATCATTCACATAAAGAGCCAAGGTTATACTATAAATTCAGAGACTGAGTATAACCGTGGGGCTATACCATAAAATTCTCAAAACTGAGTGTAACCAAGCTGAGATTCAAAGATAAACAAAGTACACAGAGCAGATGTATTGTTATGGTTTGTAAGTGCAAGAAGACAACATCAAGATCACATAGAGTGATTCTACTAGCCAAGCATTGGATAATATATATCAACCCCATCGTCATGTATTGACATGGTCCATTTTTTGATTTCTCGCTAAAGGGACACTAGATCCGTATCACTATAATATATTTTTTGTCATCCACCTGCTAGATAGATGATGTAGGAGCATCCCTAGTTCAAGTTTGTTTCTTTTCATTTTTCAGTTTAGTTCAGGCAATTCAGTCAGAAGCAATTTCTATGTTTTGGTCCACATTCTACCACAGTTGCATTTCAAACCTTGCAGAGATGGACTTAGCATCTAGATAGGCTCAAATACATCATATCCAATTCTTAGAGCATTTGGATCAAGTACCAGAGAGTTATCGCTATCAGAAGATTAGTTATTTTCTCAAAGCAGAGCATCCTGACAGTCTCAGAGAATGAGCTAAAGGAGAAGACTTGTAGAACATTTCTTGACTCATGAGGCTTAATGACACATCATTCCATGTTATTTGGTTCATGGCCAACCTTCCTCAAGATCTACACATCATTCCATTCATTTGCAAAGGAATTCTTCATGATTAGGTCTGACCTATCCATGTACACACGTTACAGCTCTTCATTGGAGTTTGTGATCTTCCTTGGCCAATGCAGAGGAATATTTTGTACCAGAGATGATATATAAGGATGTATTAGATCCCTAGGAAGAAGTTGATCACATAGAATTAGCTGATAGTTTAGACCTCGAGCGAATGAGCTTCAAAGTCATATCTTGTGTATATTCTGATATTTTGTAATCAGGCTTGTGAGCCCTATTGTAAGCTCACATGTTGCCGGCCAATTTGTATTTGATTTCTAAAATATACTGAATGACTGAATCTACATTTGTTTCATTTCTTTGAGTTGTTTCCATTGTGTTTACTCTTGCTACATGGTCTATACAGTTCATTCTATGAACCCTCCTACCGTGACTGCACCAAGTGGTATCAGACTGCAAGTTTGAATCTTTGGGAGCAAATTGAGCAAAGTTGGCGAAGGAATTCTGTAAGATCTTGCTGTGGATAGATCTTTGAATTGAGGCAGGTTACTTGTGTCACAACCAATCACTGATTGTGAGGCAGTTGTCACCTTGTAGGCCGATCATCAAACTTGAGGTAGTTTACCATTGATCCTAGGAAGATGCCCCCAAGGAGAGTTGTCGCTGTTGGAATAATGGCTGGTAGGATGGATGAGACGATGGAAATGATGAAAACAATGAGAATTCATTTGGATGCTGTTGAGGAAGATAAGCTAAGAGGTTTGACATCGAGACCTAATGTTGAAAGTGATGATGATGAGGAATTTCAATCTATTGATCAAATTGGCGAAACCCTAGGAGGTGATAAAGAAGAAGAATTAGATCAAGTAAAGATGTTGCAATATATTTCAAAGATTAGAAAAAGACCTAGAGTTGATGTGCCAAACTATACTGGTAATTTGAACCCCGAAGAATTGATTGACTTGATAAATGACATGGAATAATACTTTGAGTATGAAGAAATTGAAGATTTAGAGAAAGTGAAATTTGTAAAGACAAAGTTAAAAGGACATGTTGCTATATGGTGGAAGGAGGCTCAGTTGGATAGAAATAGAAGAGGAAATGAAAAGATTACTAAATGGGATAGAATGGTGACAAAATTGAAGAATCAGTTTATACCTGCTGACTCTGAGTTGGAGTTGTTGAAGAGATTACAAAACCTGAGGCAAAAGGAGAAATCTGTGAAGGAATATACTAAAGAATTTCATAAGATGATCATAAGGATAGGACATAGTGAAGAAAGCAAGGAGAAAGTGGCTAGATATATCAATGGACTAAGATTGAGCATTCAAGAAGAACTAAGCTTGGTAAGGATGACATCTTTAGAGGAAGCCTATCAGTTTGCCCTAAAAGTTGAAGAGAGGCTGAATAAGAGGCATGATCAGAGATAGAGAGGAAGATGAGGTAAATTTCAGAGAGGTAGAACATTTTTTAGAGGATCCAGATCACATCCAGAGTAGAATAAGCTTGACAACCCATTCAAGAAGGAGGATGGAGATATCAATGCCTACTAGAGCAATGATAGAAATTTTCATCACAGAAGTAATTATAATTCATACCGGAATGAAGGATGCATAAGAGAAGGAAGATGATTTAAAAGGAGAACATTCAGAGGCACTTGTTTCAAGTGCGGATGTGAAGGACATAGAGCATTTGAATGTAATCAAGGGAGTATAAGCAAGAGGACAGAGAACAGTGGAAGAGCAGCCTAGGTGGAAGAACCTATTGGATCACCCAGTTCTGTTGGTAAACCTAAGAAAGGAGAATCACTAATGATGAGGAGAGCACTATTTCAAATAGAGACAAATGAGGAACCAATGCAAAGGAAGAGTTTGTTTAGAACTAGATGCAAGTCAGGAGGTCAGTGTTGCAAAGTTACAATTGATAGTGGTAGCTCAGATAACCTAGTTTTAGAAGAGATGGTGACTAAGTTGAAGTTGGAAAGATTGAAACACACTAAGCCCTATTAGATAGCATGGATTCATGATGATCATAAGGTACTGGTGAGTGAACAATGTTTTCTAAAATTTCATATTGGATCATATCATGATGAAGTCTTATGTGATATTATGCCTATGGATGTTTATTATATCTTGTTGGGTAGACCTTGGCAGTATGATAGAAAAGCTATACATGATGGGAGAAGAATACATGCACTATAACATCAAATGGAAAAAAAAATATTTTGATTCCTTTGAAAGATGATCCTAAGGGGAAAGTATGTGGAAATAATAGAATCTGTTTGGTAGATGGAAGAATTTTTTTGGATAGTTTGAGACATGAGAATATGTATTATGCCTTGATTCCTAAGAACTCTTAAACATTGAAGGATGAAACTGAAGAATCATAGCCAGAGGAGATAAAGGAGTTGTTGATAGAGTATGAAGACATCATATCAGATAATGTACCTAAGGGATTGCCACCAATCTGAAGTATCAGTCATCCCATGGATCTTATACCAGGAGTAAGTTTACCTAATAAAGTAGCACATAGAATGACACCAACAGAAAATGGAGAATTGAACAGACAGATACAAGAATTGTTGAGGAAAGGCTTGATCAGAGAAAGTTTAAGTCCTTGTGCAGTACCTACAGTGTTAGCACCAAAGAAAGATGGAGAATGAAGAATGTGTACTGACTCTAGAGAAATCAACAAGATCATAGTTAAGTATAGATTTCCTTTACCTAGGATGGATGATATCATGGATTGTTTGAGTGGAGCAAGATATTTCTCAAAGATAGATTTGAAGAGTGGATACCATCAGATCAAAATCAGAGAAGGAGATGAATGGAAGACTACTTTCAAGACAAATGAAGGACTGTATGAGTGGTTAGTGATGCCTTTTGGATTGACAAATGCACCTAGTACTTTCATGAGATTGATGAATGACGTTTTGAAGAAATTCTCAGGTAAGTTTGTTATTGTATATTTGGATGACATTCTAATTTTTAGTAAGACAAAGGAAGAACATTTGCAGCACCTTAGACAAGTTTTACAGAGATTGAGAGAGAAGAAATTGCTGATAAACATCAAGAAATGTAGTTTCATGAAGGAAGAATTGGTATATTTGGGATTTGTAATTTCTGTGGAAGGATTGAAGATGGACCCTGAAAAAGTGAGAAATTGTTGAATGGCCTACATCGGAGAGCATTGGAGAAGTTAGATCATTCCATAGACTAGCTAGTTTCTACTAGAAGTTCATCAGAAATTTTAGTTTAGTATGTAACCCCATGACAGAGACAATGAGAGGTGACATGAAAGATTTCAAGTGGACATCAGGAGCATATAAAAGTTTTGAATTGTTGAAGCAGAAAGTGATAGAGCAACCTATTTTGGCATTACCAAATTTCAATAAGGTATTTCAAGTTGATTATAATGCAAGTGGAAATATAATTAGAGCAGTGTTAAGTCAAGAAGGTAGACCTGTAGCATATTTTAGTGAGAAGTTGAATGATGCAAGGAGAATATATTCAATTTATGGTCAAGAGATCTATGCCATAACTCAAGCCTTGAAGAAGTGGAGACATTACTTGTTGCCTAAGGAGTTTGTGTTGTATACAAATAATCAAGCTTTGCAATATTTAAACAATCAAGGTAAGTTGAATCAAAGACATATGAGATGGGTAGAGTTCATGCAGAGTTATACTTTTGTGTTGAAGCATAGGAGTGGTAAATCAAAGAAAGTTGTTGATGACTTGAGTAGAATAAGAAACTTGTTGACAGAAATGAGAATAGAAGTAACGGGATGGGATTTGATGAATTGAAGAACATGTATGAGGGAGACCTTGATTTTGCAGAACCTTGGAAAGCATGTATGGTACCTGTTGTGACAGATAGAAGCAAGTGGTTGGATTATTTCATTCAAGAAGGCATGTTGTTTAGAGGAAATCATCTATGCATATCCAAAAGTTCAATGAGAGATAATTTGATCAAGGAAAAACACAGTGGTGGACTGGCAGGACATTTTGACATTGATAAGACAGTGGCCTTGGTAAGTGAAAACTAGTCTTGGCCCCAGATACATAAGGATGTTAGGAAATTTGTGTAGAGTTGTAGAGTTTGTCAAGTTGCAAAGGGAGTAGTCAGAATACTAGATTGTATAAACCTTTGACAGTATCAGAGAGACCTTGGGAAGACATCAGTATGGATTTTGTAATGGGATTGCCAAAGACACAAAGAGGGCATGATTCAATATTTGTAGTGGTGGACATATTTTTATAGATGGCACACTTCATACCTTGTAAGAAGATAACTGATGCAGTGCATGTAGCAGACCTATTTTTCAAGGAGATTGTAAGATTGCATGGATTACCTAAGAGTATAATTTCAGATAGAGATGCCAGATTCCTTGGATACTTTTGGAAGACACTTTGGAAGAAGATGAAGATAGATTTGAAGTTTAGTTTAGTATTTCATCCACGGACTGATGGATAGACAGAGGTAGTGAATAGGAGGTTGGGAAACTTGTTAAGATGTTTGGTTGGAGAGAAGGCAGGAAGTTGGGAAACTTGTTGAGATGTTTGGTTGGAGAGAAGGCATGAAGTTGGGATTTGGTTCTTTCACAAGCAGAGTTTGCATACAATAATTCAATGAACAGGAGTATCGGAAGAACACCTTTTGAGATTGTTACTGGAGAAAACCCTAGAGAAGTAGCAGAATTGAGAGAGATCAGTTTGGAAGAAAAGAGAAGTGCAGAAGCAGAAGAATTTGCAGATCACATGAAGATAGTGCATGATCAGGTTAAGAAGCATTTGGACAATATGAACAGTAAGTATAAGGAAAAGGTCAATGAGAAGAGAAGACATAAGGAATTTTTAGTTGGAGATGAAGTGATGGTATACTTGAGAAAATAAAGATTTCCAGTTGGAACATATAACAAGTCAAAGATGAAGAAGTTTGGACCTTGTAAGATACTCAGGAAATGCATATGAAGTGGAATTATTGGAGACATTGGGTATATCACCTATTTTTAACATTACAAACCTATATCAGTATCATGAAGTAGAGTTCAGTGATAACATTGAAGGGGACTTGAAGAAGCAGTTACCACAACTAGCACCAGAACAGATTGAAGAATTCTTGGACAGTAGAGTTGGATACAAAACCAAAGGAAGACAATACAAAGAATATGTTGTGAAGTGGAAAGGCAAACCAGAAGAAGATTCATCATGGATTTCTTAGGCTGAGGTGGACCATCTTGGTTTTCCTCTAGCCCTAGCAAAGTGAGGTATTCACTTTTTCAATAACCCAAATGTCTGATGCAAGAGCATCCCTAGTTCAAGAGCAATCTTGCATCAACCAAAAACATTTGCATTTTAGTTTGTTTGTCATTCAGTTTGTTTCTTTTCATTTTCCAGTTCAGTTCAAGCAGTTTAGTTAGAAGTAGTTTCTATGTTTTGGTCCGCATTCTACCGCAATTGCATTTTAGACCTTGCGGAGCTGGACTTAGCATCTAGATAGGCTTAAATACATCATATCCAATTCTCAGAACATTTGGATCAAGTATCGGAAAGTTATCGCTATCAAAAGATCAATTGTTTTCTTAGAGTAGAGCATCCTAATAGTCTCAGATAATCATCTAGAGGAGAAGACCTATGGAGCATTTCTTGACTTGTGGAGCTTAATGACACATCATTCCATGTTGTATGGTTCGTGGCTGACCTTCCCCGAGATCCACACATCATTCCATTCATTTACGGAGGAATTCTTCATGATTAGGTCTACCTATCCATGTACACATGTTACAACTCTTCATTGGAGTTTGTGATCTTCCTTGGCCAATGTGGAGGAATTTTTTGTACTGGAGATGATATATACGGATGTATTAGATCCCTAGGAAGTAGTTGATCACATATAATTAGCTGATAGTTTAGACCTCAAGCGAATGAGCTTCAAAGTCATATCTTGTGTATATTCTGATATCTTGTTATGATTAGAAGCTATGTATATGAGTTTTCAAATCAATGTAAGATCAAATTTTAAAATCTTTTCAAAATTTATGCAAGAGACAAGTGCAAAACTATGTATGAAAATGACCTAAAATGCTTGATTTTTTAACTTTTTTCAATGCAAATAAAAGAAAGAAAGGGTGTTGTAAGGAAAATGATAAAGTAAAGAAATTAATTTGTCTTATATCAATCTATTAAACCAATAATATCCTTCACAACACACTTTTGATGCAATCCTAGAGTGATGACAAGTCCAAACCTAGTGAAAATACACTAAAATATGCAAATTTTCACCAAATTTCAAGGCAAAGACCCAATAAAAGCAGGGTTGTAAAGATTTTAGGAGGTGAAACATATTATAACAATAATATCAATCACCTAAATCCATAAAATCCTTCACGACATGCTTGGAGTGCAAATCTAAGTCAAACCCTACAGAAAATATAGTAAAAATATACAATTTTTTAGGAATTTTCAATGCAAAGGCATAATGGAAAGGGTGTTGTAAATAATTTGAGAAGGGAAAGTAGATAATAACCCTAATAAAAGCCAATTAGTGTAGAAAAAAACCTTTACAACATGCCTATGATGCAAATCTAGAGAGACGATAAGGCCAAAATCTAGTGAAAAAGCAAGGTTTTTAAACCCTAGGCATGAAAATTTGAAAGCAAACCACTATGATGCAACACTAGAGTTAGAAATAAGTCCTAATGAGTGTTTTAAAAGGATAGTAAAATATGAAACAAGATTTTGACTACAAACTCTAGCTAATGCAAAACTAGGTTATATGGAACAATGCACAATTTCAAGCAATTTTTAACAATTCAAGCATGAAAATGCAATCTAAATGAACGATGAATGAAAAATTTATGTATTTTAAATTAGATCTGATGTTAATTACAGAAATTTATTGAAATTCAATACCAATTAATCTAAATTATGTGAAAATGTAAGCTAAAATGCTAATTGTTTTTCAAAATTTTCAATTTTTTTGTAAATTTTCAAATGCAATAAGATGAACAATGATATGGATGAATGAAATGAAGGTAAATATGAATCACAAAACTTATAAAGGTGTAAAATTCAAAATAAAATAGGTTCACTAAAATGTTTAGGGTAAAATATGATGTTAAGAGGATTAGTTTTGATTGTTTAGGATATGTGTTGATCCTCCTTTCACCACTAAACATTCAAGGACATTCAATCGAGTAGAAAGTATACTACAGATCTCCTATTACTTTGAACATAGGGGAAGATTAGAATTGTATGATTTTGTTGTTCAATTAAGCCTATGCTCAAAACCCTATGCTCAAAACCCTAATTTTATAAATTTGTAAACAAACAGACAAATTACAAAAATTGATCGCACATAGAGATATCAAATGTCAATCAAATGCGTACCAGATTTCAAAGTTTGAATTATAAAGAAGTTAGGGAATAATGAGCGGGCACCCTAGTCTAGTGCCACAATTTTTGTCGAGATCTAGGAATCTTGTCTACAACCTATTCCTATTGTTCCAGATATTTTTCTGTTGTGGGATCTGAAGGACTAATGAGCAGGCACCCAAGTCCAAGTCTCTATTTTCTTCTCTAATTTGCAATTTTGAGAGTTTGCACTACTATCTTGCAACTTCACTTCTTTTGCTCCTACAACCTGTAACTTACAATCATAGAAAAATGGGCTGGGGGTTGTGGTGTTTAGAGGCTTGCCTGATTCAAGCCCTGAAGAGACATTTAAGTCTTCAGAACACTGTTGTCAAATAAAGAGTGCATATCCCTGTAGGATAGAGGCAAAATCCAAATGATAAATGATAAAAAACACAATTGATATCACCTTGTAGTGAAAATCTCGTAGAAGGAAGATGCTCTTCATGCCATGAGGAGATGGATGCCAAATCTACAAATACAAACATAAGAACAACACAAATTCTACTCTACATCACAATGAATGCCTTTGAATCACTTTAACACAAGCCACAAGTTTGCAATATCCATCTAGTCTATAAATGATAACCTAATCATGCTTATATATGCAACTACAAACATTCTTGATGTAATTTAAACTTATATATGCTAAGAATTTTGTAATTTAAACTTACCATGTCGGCATAGAACCTAAATAATGGTCATAAATCGATACTTTGAAATTGGTCCCGACCTAAAATAGGGCAGGACTAGGGCACGGGTGCCCAAGTCCTCCCCCCTTATTTTAGGCAGGATTTATGTTAAGTTCATCCCCTGAGTCCCAATTGCCATGAAACTCTAGGGTTTTCTCATCAGGAGTCATCAAAATCATGCAAGATGCTCTAAATGCTTTCTAAAGAACCCAAGAGCTAATACCTTAAGAGAAAAAAGCCCCCAAGGTCACTTTTTCTGACATAACACTTGCATATCAATATCTTTTGCATTTGAGGACCTAAAAATCCTTTTATGTACTAAGACTATTCTATGCTAATACTATTTCCCATACATATAACCAATAAAGTTTCATTATGTTTAGTGGAAATAAGTTTAAACCATTTGCTTGCAGTGTCAAAGTCCATCTCGAAATAGCTAATATTCATATCTTGTGTATGTTGGATCAACATCTTGACCTCATACGATAGACAAGGTTGTATTATGCTTAATGCATTGGATATATCGTCACCGTGGTCTTTCCATACCCTGGTACATAATATCCATATGCTATATAAAAAAAAGGATTACAATCTCTAAATTTGTGTGCAACCATTGCAAAGAAGCTGCATCTATTATGCATCATCCATCCGTTTATCTTGCAATAAAATTCATAGATCTCACAAGGATTGATCAATCAAATTTCATCATCATCTTTTTCTTCATTATCTTCATCCTGTAAAACAAGTGTGTTAGACATACATCACCCTCTATCATTATCATATATCATTATATCAATATATTTGCATAACATAGATCATCGTACACTTCATTTGCATAAAGCCATCATCTATATCCATTAACATAGGCATATATCTTTCCATAAGCATGCATTCATCATAATCATCACATCATCAAATCATAATTATATCCATTTATCATTTATGTATCTACTATATACATGTAATAATCATGAAAACATATAACCATAAATATCAACATCATACATGTACTTCCATAATCATGATATCATATATTGCCATCAAAATCCATCATATATATATATATATATATGCATCTGGGTCAATACATAAGTGTCTGAACATGTATAAAATGAATCGATATATACAAAGTGGCTATCAAAGAGCCATCAAAACACATACAAAGATTTACATGATATAAAATGATACAATGTATAAGAACCAACCTATTACTGGTGTCTCGAATGGGTGGCATACCCTGATGAAGCCTCACCATGATCTCCTCATAACCTTTGAGATCATCCTCCACCTAAGTATAGGGGTGGTCCCATCACTAATGGGCTAGATCTCTCTAACCTCTCAGTCCTCCTCGAGACTGATGCCCTAGATCTACTCCTGAAGCTCAGTTGTTGCTGGTCCACAGGAACTGCTCCATAGTATAGGCCCCTGTAGTACTTAGCCTCTATCTGTACCCTCACTAACTCACCCTATACACAAGTAAGCTTTCTAGCCAAAAAGACCCATGTCTGGTCAGTACCCAAGGCTACCCTAGCTGCATCCCGCTTAGTCGTAACCCTCTGTAAATCTATGCTACTGCATCTCTCAAAGTAGTCAGCTGAGCCACTCCTCCATCATCTGGTGCTGCTTATATCTGTACCAACTGTGCCTATAATTCCTAAACTTGGGTTCGAGCTTGTCTCAACTCGACTAAGGACCTATCCCTATCCTATCACATCTGTCTAAACCTAGCCTCTAGATGGGTCCTCCTAGCCATCTCATTCTACATCCACCACCGTAGACAAGACTCCTCTATCTCTGGCTGCTATCCCCTTGCCTATCCACCTTCAATCACAAACTACTACTGCTACTATCCCTACTATACTCCAACCTGAACCTGAGGGGCTCACCTCTGCCTCCTTGCCCTAGCAGAACCTGGTCTCTATACTACTACCTCTCCCACCTCCCTAGATATTATCAACCAAGTTAGACAGTGCTATATCCAGTATGTGTCATACTCTAGGGTAGTACCTGCATCTGTCGGTCCAAGTATCCAATCCCAAATAACTGGTTGTAATCCCCGTAGCTCTGCCAATGCCATCTCCACAACAATCTCTGGACCCCAATCAAGGATCTCTCACCATGTCCTCCCAAAGATAGCATCCTCTGCTAGCTCAGGCTAGGGCAAACTAAACTATTGGAGCACTCTCTTAGGTAGATAGCGCTCTATTCTACCAAAAATATATCTAGGCTCTCAAGCATATACCAGCTGCTCAGCATCATCCTTCTAGCTCTCACAATCGCACTAGGGTCTCCAAATGAAAGTATCAAGCTCATCCAGTGTCCTCTAATATACAGGTGCATTGATCTATCTATAGGTCACATCTCCACCATACATGTGCATGAATGGGTCTCCTACCTCTCTCTACTGTGTCACAACTAGCCTGGTCACTGCAATATGCTCATATGCCCACACATGTAGCAGTGTAACCCCAATAGACATACTCGAGCTAAACATGTACACACAATCATGAAGATAGTGGTAAAGTTATCCCAGTACACAAGAACCCCACACATATCTGGTTTCATATGTGAACAAACCCTCCATCATTGTAACCCATGCTACAGGGAATCCACGAGCTCATCTGTCTGGAACCAGAAATCAAATCACCACCACCACTAGCCTCTATAATTGGTCACAAAGCTCTCTCATGCTCTGCATCTTGATCTCATGGTCCTCCACCCCTATGTTAGGTGCCATAATTAATCTATAAAATGTATCAGGCTCCACTCTGGATCATAATGCACTCGTTCACCATGAATCAGTATCCTCAGTATACGCCACACATCCTCTAGTGTGATAGTGGCCTCTCCAGTTGGTAGCAAGAACAAACTATGCACACTATACCAACGCTCTACCAACACTGTCATCAATACAGTATGTGCTCATATAGGTGTAATACATGCTACAAACCATAGACCAACAACCTCCAAAAATAGGTTCACCTCCGCATCCAAACCCTTTGACAATGCTAGATCCGTTGGGTGTATCTCTCTCGATAACAATGTCAATAACACAACCTATAGTCATCAATCAAATTGAGTGTTACTTATTAACTTGAGTCTACTTTGCTAAAAAAAACCTAAGTTTTGCCTATGTTTAGCCAAAAGCGAGATCATTTTCCATAGGCAACTTATGGTTGCTCATATGCGATTTCATAAACCATAGGCGACTATCTGTCAATCATATGTGACACCTACAACCAAACATGCATTTATGGAATTTATATGCGACATTTTTAACCATATGCACTATGAAATCCTAAAAACCTAGCAACCTAACCATATGTGATGCCTAAAGCCAAATGCGATGAACCTGCATGCATATGCGACCTAAGACTACCGAGTGTGACTTTGTATCAACCATTTGTGGACTACCTATCCTACTATGCCTTTGGTCACATTCTTGCATTTATGACACCTATGGACCTATTAATGATGCCTATAGAGCAGGTTTTAGCTACATATCAGTGTTGGAGCTCCTGCTAGTTGTCCATGTGTCCTCACTCGCTTCGCTCGATGATCTGTTCGTGGAATCACCATCCTGATGCTCTAAAAATCTCTGAAGCACTCTAAACTCACAAGAGCTCTAGAATTCTAACCACAAATGATGCAAATGAATAGAAATGGACCCTTGGACCTCTATTTATAAAGCCCCAAACCCTAATTTATTCTAAGCCAAACCCTAATTCTTCTCTTCCATCCCTAGTTTATCCCACCCAATCCCCACATTCTTCATGTCAATTTAGTCTATCCTTGCTTTGTCATCTAATCGCGAGTCAACCCAGTCTTTTCCCAGTAGCCTAGTTTTCCTCTCGAGGGGGCATCACTGACTAGTTTTACTGGGGCATAGCATGTTTACCTCATGTATCGGTCATATCTTCTTTAAAACAATGTCCTAAAGTACATTGTCTCAAAGAGGGGCAAAATGTAGATACCCAAAATTGACCCTTCACGCAATTTATCGATTTGCCGCATTATTCACCACTGCATATGTCGATTTTGTCTAGCACACTTGTATCAATTATCTATTTTCTTCTAAATCATCTGCTTCTATCATTAATTAAATAAATTATATTTATTTAATTAATTTTATCTATTTTCATTATCTTTATTCTTCTATTTTCTATCTATAATTAAATAATCTTTAATTATTTAATTATCCCATTATTCTTCTAAAATTAAATAAATTTTCTAAATTTATTTAATTTGACATTTTTAAATAAATAATATTAATATTTTATTTATTTATCTTCTCATCATGCATATAAATTAATTAAATTTATTTATTTAATTTATATTTATTCTTCCAATTTTCTAAATTTAGCTTTTCCTCCATCATTTAAAAAATAAATTAAATGAATTTATTTATTTAATTTATTTTTATCTTATCATTTTCCTCTTTTTATCACTTTCTTCTATGTGTACAAGTCAACCTTGTCCTTAGTATGTCAAAAATTAATTACAAAAAATGATTTAATTGGTTTAAAAATCAATTATCCTTGTCATCCAACTCTAAAATAGAAAATCATTCTATTTTTAAGAAAATCAATCTTATCTTCGTCAACAAAACCAACTATGTCATTTAATAAAAGATTTTCCTATAGACACATGTACATATTCATCCATGCCTCTTGAATTATCTCAACCGTCCATTCCACCACTTCTTCTGCACCATTGATCAATCTTAGTTGAGAGCTATATACACCCTCTCATTTCATTCAAAACATCCCACTCTCTTTAGCATCTAGATTATCATTTCATGCATATCGCATCCATTGAGCATCCATTAAGCACTTTGAGCATATAATCTATCATCATGGCAGCTTTGGCAATTATAGTTGTTCACTTTTGAGAAGCAATCCACATTCAACCAAGGAATCCATACAATCTAGGTGACATTGTTCTTTGATTTTCTTTCATTTTGTGTCATTTAGATAGATTTATTGAAGGTGATAGGATTGGGTTTTTGTTGTAAGGCTTGATCTTGTTAACCTGATATTTCCTGCTCCACAGAAACAAAGAAGTGGAAAAGTGAATGAAGTAAAATTAGACAGTTCTAGTGGAGGTGGAAATCCCTGACAACTTGGAACCATTAGGAATTTTAAGTGTTATAGGAACACTAAAGATCTCCAATAGGATTCCAGTTCATAATGAAAACTCTGATAAATGTAAAAAAAAGTGACTCATCCAATAGTTGATGATGTAAGCAAAGAAGAAATCAAGTATAAAAGAGTTATAGTGACTATTCAAAGCATTATTATTATTTTAGGAGAAAACAAGAAAGGGTTCCACATACTCATCCATATCAAACCTGAGAGTCAAATGCAACTATCTACCGCTATAAGGTGAGTATCATTGCCCTAAATACTTTCTTTCCATTTCGAGAAATTTACTTGTTCTTCAGCTCATGGTACATATCGACTACTCATCCAATAAAACCCTACTCTTGTAAATAAATCTATTCCAATTGTTATTATGATACGAGAGCATCCTAGGTTATAGCGCAATCTTGCATCAACCAAAAATATTTGTAGTCTTTCTTTTCTTGCATTTTTAGTTCAATTCAATCATTTATAGTTTCAACATTTTGTACCACATTTTTGCATCTTCATATAAGATCTCATGAAGTAGGACTTAGCATCTAAATAGTGTCATGTACATCATATTCATGTTTCAAGTGATTTGCATGTGTTTCCTAAAAGTTATTGCTATCAAAAGATCATCAGTTTTCACAGAATAGAGCATTTAGGTCGTCAAATGGAAGGACAAAGATGCAGAGCACTCTCGTGACTTGCAGAGCCAAATGAAACATCATACATGGCACATATGGATCAGATAGACCTTCCTTGAGGTTTGCACCAAGTTTAATGCATTTGCAGAGCAATACCAGATGTTGCTAGCTAACTTACCTTGTTTCTATATGCTACATCTTTAATTGGAGTTTGTGACCTCTTGTGACTAACGCAGAGGATTCTATGAGCTTGAAGATGATATATATCTCTTAGATGCATTAGGAAGTTAGTCAGTAGATTTCATAAGATAGATAGTTAGATCCTTTCTAGAAGGCACTTTAATGAAGGCAGGCCTGTGAGCGCTTTGATTGTAGCCTGCATGTTGCCAGCATATGAACATTGGAATTCTTTGATATTCTTAATATATTAATCTTCCATTTCCCTCTATGATTGTATTGTTTCCTTTGTGTTTACTCTAGCTACAAGGTTTGGACAGTTCATTCTAAGAACCCTTTGACCATGACTGTGCCAAGTGGTATCAGAGTGAAGTTTTGAATCCTTTGGGAAGTGTGTAATGTCCCCTGTTAGGTTGCTCAAAATTTCTTTTCCTTGAACACAAATTTAACTTTTTTTTGCCTTGATTGAATGCTTGCTGATACAAGTTATCTCTGTTGTCCTTATTGTATAAAACAATTACTGTATTGAATGGGTTTGGATCTGAATATGATGGACTGTATTTATTTAATGGGTAACCATAATTTGAATGATATTATGGATGCTTGAATGGTGTTATATCAATGGTTCAAAGATAATACAGTGAGGATGGGCAGACTGCTGTAGCAGATCAGCCTCTTTGAGGTGATGAAATGACTGAGCCAATGCTTATCTCTATCACAGTAGATGATTCCCTGCCTTCACTATTGATTCACTGCTCCTATATCCCTTCAATAGCTGTAGACTCTTCCTATGGTGATTGCTGACCCTCTTAAGATGAAATTGCTGTCATAATGATGCAGATTTGTGCCCAGAAATATTAGCAATAGCGATTAGAAGTAATCCGCCTGGGTCGGGATGGCATTCACTTATTGGTGTCTTCTTGAGTGGCAGATTATCACACAAGAATGTCCTTCTACAATCGGTGCTATAATTGATCCTTCATGTATTTTTCCTCTTCTTTTCTCCTTGCTCCATATGATCGATGCTGTGTATTGACCCCTTATTAACTATTTTGCTTGGTTGCCTTTCATCCAATAGTTGCTTCCTTCCATGATGGTGCTTAGTTACTTTAAGTTTAGATCACCTTAGTCAATGGTAGTTATCATATTCGATGTCTTAGCAAAACAACCATCCTTATGCTACGTTTGGTGAATGATATATGTTTCAAGGGATCGTACCCTTTTATACTTGTCTTATTTGCCAATATCCATTGCATTGTTTATAATGTTGTTTAGGAAATCATTGGATGTGTTTATTTAATCACTTTTAGATAGGGGATCGGTCTTTCATGAGGCCCAATTACTTTTAGATTTGAATAATTTATATGATGTTTAAATCTTCAATTTAAACAATGTATTAATATTGGGGACACGACAAACCCTCCCCACTCAAAATTGCTTGTCCTCAAGCAATCACCAGGGAGCTCTTTGCACTTATAACATCTATTTTCTGATGGGTTTGACTTAGAATAAACACGCTTGATTGACTGTGATCCCATGAAAGAGTATCCGTGATCAAAGAGCATTTGTTTGATGTGTTTGGATAATAATGGTGTGATGTAAGCATTATAAATTAAGAAGTTTTTGAGAGTATTGAGATTCCAAGATTCAAATGATGAAGACATTCTTGTAGTTTTATCTTCGACATGTTATTGATCTTCCGAATTTGAGGAGTCATATTTGTTGAAGAGTAATTAATTATGTGATGTTAGGATCACAGAAGATTTGATGAGCCTTTGTTTGAATAGCGACGTGCTTGATGAAATATAAGTATTATAGATGATTTTAAAGAATGATCCCGGGAATTTGTGGGTTATGGGCCCATAATTTGACTTAGTAGCAGTATTATGTTACATAAATCAAGAGAAGAATTCAAAGAAGATTCTTGGAAGAAATGAATTTAGTTCATGGGTCTTGTGATTAGTGAAATTAACTTCCTTATTTCCTATACTTCTCTAAGGTCTCCTTATACTCCTGATGGAGGAGTGAGGTTTCAAAAGGGTATCTTAATGTTCCAACTCTTTAGGCCCAAGGGCAGAGCTCCTTTGGCCCAAGTGAACATGTCATTTCCATCACGAGTGGCGTATCTAGAAGAGCATATCTCTCTCTAGACCCAAAGGCAGAACCCTTTAATTAAAAGGTAGAACCCCCTTGGCTCATGTGATCTTATTAATTCCATCATAAGTGGCGTATCTAGAAGAGCACATTTCTCTCTAGACCCAAAGGCAGAACCCTTCATTAGAAGGTAGAACCCAGTTGGCTTATGTGGACTTATCATTCCTCATCATGAGTGGCATATCTAGAAGAGCACTTCTCTCCTAGACCCAAAGGCAGAACCCTTCACTAGAAGGCAGAACCCCTTCAGCTCATGTGAACTTATTACTTCCATCATAAGTGGCGTATCTAGAAGAGCACATTTCTCTCTAGACCCAAAGGTAGAACCCTTCATTAGAAGGCAGAACCCCTTTGGCTTATGTGCACTTATCATTCCTCATCATGAGTGGCATATCTAGAAGAACACTTCTCTCCTAGACCCAAAGGCAGAACCCTTCACTAGAAGGCAGAACCCCTTCGGCTCATGTGAACTTATTACTTCCATCATAAGTGGCGTATCTAGAAGAGCACATTTCTCTCTAGACCCAAAGGCAGAACCCATTTGGCTTATGTGGACTTATCATTTCTCATCATGAGTGGCATATCTAGAAGAGCACTTCGATCCTAGACCCAAAGGCAGAACCCTTCACTAGAAGGCAGAACCCCTTTGGCCCATGTGAGTTCATTACATTTTCTTTTGGTTCTAAAATCAATTCTCTTTTCTTCTTTTACTTGGAGTTACCTTGATTTCTTCTTGACTTTCTTTGTTGAATATGACTTCTATATTGTGTGCTTGAGCTCTTGTTCCACATCTATGCCCTGATTTCCATGCTTCTTTGCATTTAAAACACACTTTTTTGTCTTGTTCACAAACGTGTCCTTTCTCCCATTCCTTCTTGCAATCAAAACAAAGACCATTCTTTCTTAGCTCTTCCCAACTATTATAAGAAAGATATGGTTTCTCGTATTTCTTTTCATTCCTTAGACATATATGTCCTGATTGCCATGGTTCCCCGCATTTACGACATGGATTCTTATTAAGATTTTCTTTCTTGTGCATAGGTTTGGTGAATAGTTGAGGGGTCTTACTAGTTTCTAATTGAGTTGCCATTTCGATGGCATCATCCATGGTAGATGGTCTTAGAGCCCCTACCAATCCTCTTAGCTTCTCATCCAAACCTTGAATAAATAGGAATGTGAGTCTTTCATCATCTATTCTGGGGACTCGAATGGCTACTTTGTCAAATTCACTCACATACTCATCCACGGTTCCACATTGTCTTATTAAGGCTAAATTCTGGAAGTCTTGTTGGGGATGTCTTCTATCAAATTTTTTGAGGAACTTATTGGAAAATTCCACATAGGATGTGATGGAATCATGTCCTTGAGTTCTTTTCCCGTTATGCCACCATTCATATGCTAAGCCTTCCAAATGTAGGATAGCAAATTGAAGGGCGTCTTTCTCCGTCATGGGGTTAAGAAGAAAATAGTCATTTAGTTTTTGTAACCATGCATGAGGTGACAACTTATATGTTCCATCAAAATGAGGTAAATTGATTTTGTTGGCTTTTTGCTTCAAGTCCTTGTTAGCGGGTCTTTTCTCTCTTCTTGTTAACTCATTCCTTTTTGAATTGCTATATTCGGTAAAGGACACCATTCTTCTTAGTTTGGGTTCTAAGTTGACATAAGCTCTCATCATGTCGTCTGTGCTCATGCTTTGGGGGGTATCGTTTTCCATTCTTGGATTTTCTTCACTTGGTAGGAAGGATGGTAGTGGAATCCTTGAATTTGACAAAGAGTTGCTATTTTCAGCTTGGTTAGAGGCTACTTCCTTCCCATTAGTTGATTGTGCTTTTAAACTTTCCATATCATTCCTTAATGTTTGCATGATTTGTAGTAGAGCTTCTGTAGCTTGGTTTTGTTCATTCATGCCCTTGGTGGTTGCTTCAATGAAGCCTCTCAATTAGTTGTTCATCCTTACTTGGCTGCTTCTTGGCCTTCTATTTGTTTGCATATAGTACTCTCACAGGTTGGCAGGATGCAGCTCTGATACCACTTGTAATGTCCCCTGTTAGGTTGCTCAAAATTTCTTTTCCTTGAACACAAATTTAACTTTTTTTTGCCTTGATTGAATGCTTGCTAATACAAGTTATCTCTGTTGTCCTTATTGTATAAAACGATTGTTGTATTGAATGGGTTTGGATCTAAATATGATGGACTGTATTTATTTAATGGGTAACCCTAATTTGAATGATATTATGGATGCTTGAATGGTGTTATATCAATGGTTCAAAGACAATACAATGAGGATGGCCAGACTGTTGTAGCAGATCAGCCTCTTTGAGGTAATGAAATGATTGAGCCAATGCTTATCTTTGTCACAGTAGATGATTCCCTGCCTTCACTATTGATTCACTACTCCTATATCCCTTCAATAGCTGCAGACTCTTCCTATGGTGATTGTTGACCCTCTTAAGATGAAATTGCTACCAAAATGATGCAGATTTGTGCCTAGAAATATCAGCAATAACGATTAGAAGTAATCCGCCTGGGTCAGGATGGCATTCACTTATTGGTGTCTTCTTGAGTGGCGGATTATCACACAAGAATGTCCTTCTACAATCGGCGCTATAATTGATCCTTCATGTATTTTTCCTCTTCTTTTCTCCTTGCTCCATATGATCGATGCTGTGTATTGACCCCTTATTAAATATTTTGCTTGGTTGCCTTTCATCCAATAGTCGCTTCCTTCCATGATGGTGCTTAGTTACTTTTAGTTTAGATCGCCTTAGTCAATGGTAGTTATCATATTCGATGTCTTAGCAAAACAACCATCCTTATGCTACGTTTGGTGAATGATATATGTTTCAAGGGATCGTACCCTTTTATACTTGTCTTATTTGCCAATATCCATTGCATTGTTTATAATGTTGTTTAGGAAATCATTGGATGTGTTTATTTAATCACTTTTAGATAGGGGATCGGTCTTTCATGAGGCCTGATTACTTTTAGATTTTAATAATTTATATGATGTTTAAATCTTCAATTTAAACAATGTATTAATATCAGGGACATGACAAAGTGACCGTATTCTGGAAGATCTTGTGGTGAATAGAGTGCTAACCTGAGGTAGTCTACCCATGTTTGTCAACAAAGCACTGATTATGAGACAGTTGCTACCTTGTAGTCAGATTGTTAAATTAAGGCAGCTGCATCAGATCCTAGGAAGAGATGCCGCCAAGGAGGATGCCTTCTATGGCCAATGTTGCTAGAAGAATGGAAGAAATGATTTAGATGATGAGGACAATGAAACTTAGGTTGGATGATGTAGAAGAAGATAGAAGAAGAGGACTAAACCCTAGACATGATACTAACAGTGATGATGAAGAATTTCAATCAATTGAACAAAAGGAAGAAGCTCTAGAAGAGGTAGAATCTATTCAAGCAAAGATGTTGAAATCTATTTCTAAGATTGGTAAGAGACCTAGAGTAGATGTATCAAACTACACTGGAAATTTGAATCCAGAGGAATTGATTGATTAGATAAATGACTTGGAGGAATACTTTGAATATGAAGAAATTGAAGATCTAGAGAGTAAGATTTGCAAAAACTAAGTTGAAAGGACATGCTTCTTTTTGGTGGAAAGAAGTTCAATTGGATAGAAATAAGAGAGGAAAATAAAAGATCATAAAATGTGATAGGATGGTGATTGTAGACACCTAAAATTGACTATATCTTATTATATTATGTTTTGACATATTTTCTTCTACTTCCCCTTCATGACCCCTTCCATCACTCTCATTAGTTAAATAAATTATATTTATTTAACTAATTCCTCTCATCCATTTATCCTCTTCTTGCATCAAATTAAATAAATCTTATTTATTTAATTCCATTTGTCCTCCATTTGCACCAAATTAAATAAATCTTATTTATTTAAGCTCATTTTCCTCCATCATCTAATTTAAATAAATTAAATATTTATTTAGATTCCACATGTCTCTCATAATTTAAATAATTTCATTATTTAATTATTTATCCCCACTCATATCTATATTTTTAACCTCATTCATTGTGCCTCATAAGCACTTCCTCTCCAAAATAAATTAAAAATCCCACTTATTCCCACTCCCATCCTTATTTTAGTCACTTGTCATCCTCATTTATGGTGTGTCATAAGCACTAAAATTGACTTTCAATCCTAGCCATCCACCTCATCCCTCACCCTTCTAATCTTGGCCATCCATTTGATTCCCTCTCTATCTATAAATTGAAACTCTAATTTCAATTTCAAACCCTCACACACTCTCATCAAATTTCTATACACACACATATATAAATCTTCATTTATCTCATATTTCTATCATTTTCTATCATGGTTATGCTGGTTGTGTGAGTAGCCCACAAATTATCCAAAGGACAAATCAATGGAGATTGGGTGCACTTCATTTTGTCCTATCCGAAGTCCAATTTTGTGTAAGGTTTGAAGATACTTACATTGTTTATCTTTATGTTATTGCTTTACATGATTTTCTGGGTTTCATTTTGGCACACTTGGTTATCTGTTATTAACTCACTTGCCTTGATCTAGCTTGTTTTTTGCAGGTTTTCTTAACTTTTTGTTGTAGGTTTATGCCATTTTTGGATAAAACCCTGGGTTTTAAAGATTTTATCATATCTTTCAAACAACTTCAAATTTTGCTACAATATTTTAACAAAAGTTTATGGATCATCTCAACAAGCTACAGAAGAAAAATCACATCATTATCATCAATTTTGAATGAATTATAATGATTTTAGTTTTTTTCATAAATCTGCATTTCTATATGCAAATCAACAAATTTTCCAGAAATTTTTACATTTCTAGAAATCTCTTGAAATTTTAATGGGGGTTTGTTCTTTATAGATTTAATTTTGAGGTCATATGAGGTGTGAAATGATCAAATCTTTGTCAACTATAGGGTTTTCATAAATCCACATTTATGGGCGCAAATCAGGTAATTTTTCTGACTTTTTTATATTTCTAGATAGGTCTCAGAAATTAATAGGGGTTTCTTCTCCAAGTTTTTAATTTTTAGGTCAAAAACATTTCAAAATGATCAAATCTATGTCACTATCTAAAAAAAATGTATCTAAAATTGTAATCTTATGATGAGCTTATCTTTGTATGGCTGCATTATAACATTATTTTCTAATTTTTTTCAAGGATTTGGTTTTGTGCTAACACTTTGATTGCAGCTATCTTGTTTGTTGAAGAATGGAAATTCAAACTACTAATGGTGGTTTTGCAGGGATTCCATTGATTAGAAATATTTTTCAAATGTTTGTTTGCACATAGATTAACTTTGGGGTTAATTTAATCACTATTTGTTGTGCTTGTAAGGTGGTAGGTGTATGTTCTCACCTTGTGCAAACTCGGTGATCAAAAGCTAGACCCATCTCTTTTATGCTTTTAATCCTTTAGAGGGCTTGCCTCTTGATTTGTGAGAGGGAACGACCCAAGCGGTACTTTCATTTCGGTCCGCTATATAAATAATTGTGGTTGTGACAAAAGTCATCAATCACCTAGTGCGGATGTTCTATATCAATGGAAGTCTCCCTCAGTATCCATGAGATGCATAAACACCCCTTTCTAGGGGTTGGGAGACCTCTTAAATGAGTGAACCTCCGCATGTATAGACACCAGATTATCCTAAAACACTCACTAGAAACCACTTGTTGTAGAGGCCAAAAACCATTTTTGCTTGCCGGTGCAGGAGGTTGGACCTCTAAAGCCACTCTATACATACTATTCAAGATCGAGATAGAAAATCCCTCAGTTCATAAGATCTCTAGATCTTCTGGGTAAGAGATTTGGTGTGCCCGTGCCATGGTGGGGGAGCCAATGTCACCAATATCTCTAGCTGTTCACCTTCTCTTAGTATATGGAGTAATCCAAGTAGGAAATTAGCAAGTAGTATCATCTTTCCAGCCTAGGTTGTGCATGCTTACGAGTGTTTTCAAATTTGTTGAGACCAGTGAAATGTTTTTGGCTAATCTAGGCTCTCATTCATACTTTTACTCTGATTTTGTATCAGAGTCACCCAAAATATTCTATCTACTGTGTTTTGCGTGTGTGTTCAAAACAAACATTTTCAATCTCAACCAAACACCACACCTTGAATCTATAACATTTCAACCTTGCAAATGTCAAAAGCTTGCTTAAAAAATCAAACAACTGAAAACAAATAGAAACTGTCACTTTTCACCAGTCCACTTTCTGATTCTTGTTCATAAATAAATAAGTGAAAAAAATCCATCATTATTAAAAGAAAATTCTCAGCTTACATCTAGGTTGCTCTCTTTGGTCTTTAATCAAGCATTGGCTATCATACTACTTTACCACTTGAAGTCTATCATACTTGAGTAGGGAAACATATCATTAGGATAGGGTAACTTGCTTGGAGTTTATCATCTCCTACTTTAGCATACCCTTTCTTGATCATTGACATTATGTCTATCCATCATAGCACAAGAAATCATTGTCTACATAATCATCATCAGACCTAGAGTTACCTTGATCTATTTCAGAGTTGTCATCAACCCCCTTGAAGCTTAGTCGGTGTCATCTTACTCATATTCTCATCCTCGAACCTAGTCCAATCTTCATTTGTTAAAATGGTCATGATCATCAATAAATCTAGGCCGAATCCAAAACCATACATACTCCAAGGTGGCCCAAAATTCACTTCTAATGATGATGAGGATCTCTTAGATTTTGAGGCATACTTGGAGGAACAAACTAAAATCCAAAGACTTCAACCTATATGTAACTCCATCCCAATGCCAAAGCAAAAGATCCTAGCACAAGAACTACAAGACATCGTCCAAACCTTCCACCAACTAAAAGAACCCCTAAACCAACAAATCATACAACTACAAACCATTAGCCAACCACTTCAATAAATCCAATCACCACAAGTATAACAACTCCTAGTTGAAATCCAACAACTAATGAAATATCTATCTCAAAATCCTTCACAACATGAGCATGCTAGTACTAGTCACTCCTCACACCAAGATTACAAATCCTTAGGTCATCTTAATGATACTCTTGACAAGGGAAATACCACCTCAAGATTGGAATCATACACCATTCCATCTACTAGCTGCCCTCATCCATCCATGCATATGGAACCCCATCACCATCTAATAGAATGCCTATCCCAAAGCCTATTAGTCCTACACCAAGACCATCATCAAACTTTCCAAGCCCTAATCCATCAACCAAAGAATCCTTGAACGATTTTCTCCAAAGATTCTTTACAAAATCTAAAAGCAAAAGAAAAGCTACGGAGAAATCTAAATCCACTCATCCAATTCATCCCATCTAGCACAAGCAATCCTAATCTTACACATAAGCCTACACCATCTACCATTATTCTTCATCCGTTATATTGTCCATCTACCCATATACTTATGAAGGATGTGATCCATTAGATACTAGCAAGGAGTCAACCATGTCAACCATTTCCTATCCCTAAGCCTACCAAGGAACCTTCCAAAACTATGTCCATTCCTACAACCCTATCATATGGTCCACAACCTCTAGAGCCTATTTAAGAGTCTCCCCCATGAGCTCAAGTCAAGCTCCATCATGCCTTCATGTTGTTGACCATCTAGAGCATACCAAGCCTCCCCAAGAGTCATCCACTCCCATCAAACCACAAGAGATATGTCAAGGGTATAATCCTAAGCATGGGGAAACATCAAGCTCTCATCCTAATCAAGATCAAATTACTCTCATTCAACCCATTCATAACATGTATCTTTTCCCTGATCAAGACATTATCCATGATGAAGAACTTATCCATGAGAAACTTGATCCTATTTATACTCTGGTGCAGTCATGGTAGGAGGGTTCATAGAATGAACTGTCTAGACCATGCAACAAGAGTAAACATAATGGAAACAACTCAAAGATATGAAACAAATGCAGATTCATTCATTCACTATATCAAAGGATTCAAATACATATCGTCCAACAACATGCAGGCTTACAATTTGGGCTCACAGGCCTGATTATTGAATCTTAGAATATACAAAAGATATAGCCTACTATCTTCCATGACATGATGCAACATCACCATGGAAGACTATGTGGATGAAATCCTTGCCAAGTCACTTAAAAGAGAATCTCACTTAGATGCCCTACATAAAATCTTTCAACGGCTAGAACACTTCAAGGTCTAATTGAATCTGAAAAAGTGTGTGTTTAGAGTCACCTCTAACAAACTCTTGGGTTTCATAGTATCAGCCAATGGGATTGAAGTAGATCCTATGAATGTAAAAGCTATCATGGAGATGCCACCACCAAGGATCATCACCCAACTGCGGTCCTTACAAGGAAAATTATAGGCAATCCGTCAGTTTATCTCACAACTGGCAGACAAATGTCACCCTTTCACTCATCTCTTGGATAAGAACATCCCATTTAGATGGGATGAGAAGTGTGAAGACAGATTTTGCAAATTGAAGGAGTATCTCTTGAATCCACCTATCTTGATGTCACCCATCTAAGGCAAGCCACTATATCTTTACCTAGCTGCTACACCAACAACTCTTGGAGCCCTTTAAGCACAACAAGACTATGAAGGCAAGGAACGGGCAATCTACTACATCAGTCGCACATTGGTGGGGTATGAATTGCAATATTCTCAAATCAAAAGATCTTGTCTTGCCATGGTTTTTGCTTCCCAAAAACTATGCCATTACATGCTTGCACATTCCATCAAGCTAATTGCAAAGAGTGATCCATTAAAATACTTGTTAAGCAAAGAAGCTCTAACAAGCCGCCTAGCTAAATGGGTAATGCTACTAAGTGAGTATGACATAGAATATGTGGAAAGGAAAGCTATCAAGAGTTAGATCATTGAAGATCAGTTGACAGAGGCACCATGGCAAGATACTACTCCAATGACATTCGAGTTTCCCAATGAATCAATTTTTAGTATCACAACACATTCATGGAAGCTGAGCTACTTTGACAGGTCTTATACAAACCATGGATCGGGGGCAGGAATCTTATTAGTCACTCCTCAAGGCGACATAATACCTAAGTCCTATCGTCTACTTTTTCCTTGCACAAACAACATCGCAGAGTACGAGGCCTTAGTCATTGGTCTTAAGATGGTGGTAGAGTGGAAAGTGAAAGAGCTACATGTCTATGGAGATTCACAACTCGTCATCAATCAAGTAAATGATGACTATCAGATGAAAGATGACAAGCTAATACTATACAAGCGTATGGTAGATGACTTTAAAGGATACTTTGTGATAATCTCCTTTGAGCATATTCCTCGCATAGAGAACAAAGTAGCAGATGCCATGGCAACCATCGCCTCTCTTCTCGATATACCAGAGAATGAGTCACGTTTTGAGTTCTTGGTGGAGTCAGTCACACAACCAGCTTATGCTATCCCTGAAACACAATCCATTTGCCTCATAGTAGGATCTGATTCACCCTAGTATGGTAAAATTTACACTTACCTCAAGGATAACACCTTACCAGCTGACTTATCCAACAACCAACGTCAAACCTTTATCCACCAAACATCCCATTATACCATTATTGCTGACACCCTCTGCCTCCAAGGTTTGGATGGTACTCTACTTAGATGTCTTGAACGTGATGAATCTCAAACCACCTTACGAGAAGTACATGAAGGAATCTATGGAACACACTCTAGTGGTCCTACCTTAGCTAAGAAACTCATGCGTTTGGGATACTATTGGCCGAACATGGAAACAGACTCATATCATTTTGTCAAGAAATGCAAGCAGTGTTAGATTCATGGTAACCTCATCCATTCTCCAGCTCAGGAACTACGACCTTTAATGACACCTTGGCCCTTTTGTCAGTGGGGACTTGACCTTTTGGGCAAAATCCACCCTCCATCATCTAACGACCACAAGTTCATGATCACCGCCACTGAGTATTTTACCAAGTGGATTGAAGTCGTCCCACTCACCAATGTTAGGCAAAAAAATTGCCTCCTTCATCTTAATTACCTCATTTGTCGATACAGAATTCCCTCATCCATAGTCACGGATAATGGAAGACCCTTCAAAAACTAGGATGTCCAAGAGCTTTGTGACAAATTCCAAATCCAACACCACTTCTCCACCCCATACTACCCACAAGGCAATGGTCAGGCACAGGCATCCAACAAAATCATCTTGAAAATCCTCAAGAAAACTATCAACGACGCCGGCTGTGATTGGCACATGCAACTAAATCCTACTCTGTGGGCCTATCGAACGAGCATCCGCACTCCCACAAGTGCCACGCCATATGCCCTTGTCTATGGTTCTGAAGCCATCTTGCCCATTGAGGTCAAGTTACCATCTTTGAGGGTGTCATTAAAAGGTCTTATAACTAATGAGGACTACAGAGTTTCTAGACTACAAGAGTTAGAACTATTGGAGGAGAAACGGTAGATTGATTTCAACCATCTCAAAGCCTACCAACAAAAAATGTCAAGAAGCTATAACCACAGATTCTATTCAAGGGTCTTTAATGTTTGTGATCTAGTGCTCAAAGAAAATCCCCACAATTAGTAGGATCGGGAGAAGAAAGGAAAGTTTGAACCCAATTGGCTTGGTCCTTATGTAATCATTGTTGCCTATGGATCAGGAGCATACCAGTTAGCTACATCAAAAGGTGAGCTATTCGATGACCCAATCAACAGTATGCATCTTTGCCAATTCTATACCTAGCGAACCCCAATGTAAGGGGGGCAAAAAAAAATCACAAAAAATAAAAATAAAAATATAAAAAAAACACAAAAAAAAAAATCAAAAAAGAAAAAAAATGAGAAAAGACAAAAATGTTGCAATAAAACCAAAGTAGTGAAAACCTAGCAAATGGGTGCTTTTTGCGATGCAAACCACTTCCTCCATCTTTGGGAAACCATCGCCTTGCGCCCATTCTTCCTACCATTATCCATCATATGATCGTATCCATTTCACAAAACCACCTAACGATAACCTATCATGACTTGATACTCTATCACCATTGTTGCCTTACTACCTAAGGTTTATCCACTACCCTATCCATAGTGTCAGCCTGTCATAGGGTCTATAGTCAGTATCTTATAATCTCAAACTATGTTGCCTTTACGTTGTTACGTAGGCAAGGCCATCATTGATGTGCCCTTGAGGCTACCCATCCATTCCATACCATATCACCCATCCTCTAGTCCATCCGCATCTGCACCATTTCCCATCACCTAGGTCCGAGGTCCACAAGAGTTCACACCTCAAACTATGTTGTCTTTGAGCCATCATGTAGGCAAGGCCATCATCAATGGGCCCCTGAGACACTAGGTTAGTCCCTTAGGGACCATTTCTTCGTGTTTATTGTGCATTCTTCCATAATAAATTGATCCTTTACCTGACTGGGGGCAAGTCCTCGACCTGGTTACGGAGTTGGATTCTGCAATGCCACATGTTCTAAGAGGGCACCAATAATGATTGCGATTCCTTTCACTAGATGAACACACGCAACAAAGCACGCTTCCACACAGAAATTTTAATGCAAGACATCAACCTATCCAAACAAAAACAAACAAGTGCCTAAACACTCAAAATGATTTTATCTAAATTATGGCAAGAAGACACATCTAATGCAAGAAAGTTTTGTTTTGATTGGTTGTGCCTTAAAATTTTAACTTTTTGTTATCATGTCTCCTACGCCACTCAAGGATGCCTAAAAAACTAGAGCAGCCATGATGGGGGCATGATTATTTTCTTTGTTTGTTGTTTGTTGGTTTATCTTTTGTCATGTGATGACTTGTCTTAGGACATGATCAGCAAAAGATCATCGAGGACATTTCCAATCTATACACGACATAAAAGATAGAATCCTTGTCTGTTGAAATGCAAGAAATACTTAGGTCAGCTTGGTTCAATTATACTTAGATGCTTGTATTAACTTGCTAAATCAAAATCCATGTAAGCAATACTCAGGTCATCTTGGTTTAATTATACCTAGATGCTTTTATTTTCTTACAACATGTTAAAAACACAAAAACAACAAAAAAAATTGCCCAATGATGAATCAAGCACTTCAGAATACTTGCAATATCAAGGTGACAAATATTCGCATCCACAACGTATCCATTTACATTTCATATACCATCCATAAATAAAGGTTTTGTTCAAAGTGCTAATGTTTACAAATAAAAGCTTGTCATTCCTTCATTCACATTTCTTCTATCAATCAAATTTCTATCTATCATTGTATTTGTCATCAAGTCTCTTCTACATTGATTGAGTACACTTGGACATAAAAAAACATACCATCATTTTGCATTTCATATTAGGTGAGATAGTCATTAAATTGATTAAATCATTCGCATACATATAGGTGTAACAAAAACATACCATCATTTTGCATTTCATATTAGGTGAGATAGTCATTAAACTGATTAAATCATTCGCATACACATAGGTGTAACAAAAACATATCATCATTTTGCATTTCATATTAGGTGAGATAGTCATTAAATTGACTAAATCATTCACATACATATGGGTGTAACAAAAGTGTGTCATCATTTTGAATTTCATATTAGGTGAGATAGTCATTAAATTGATTAAATCCTTTACATACATATAGGTGCATTCAATCATCCATATACATTTGTATCAACATAACATAGTGTCTCATCAGAAAACCATCAAAAACATAGCTATCAATAATCATCTCATGCCATTTTATTTGCATAACAGGTGTTGCATATTAGATATCATAAACATTTGCATAACATACAAACATCAAAAGAAGAGTGCATCCATGATCATCACATAAAAAAATGCATATAGGCCATCGTAATTGCATCATCATATATAACCATAAAATGTAAAATTGTCCAAAATGTACAAAATCAGTCCATCATCCATGGGTCGAATCACAAGAGGTGTATACATACATCAAAATAATAATGATACATGTCTCAGTAGTTGTACAAAATAAGAGTGATATATACATAATCTGGCTATCCACGAGCCATCAAAAAATGTGTTTACAAAGAAAAAATATGTACAAAATTGCAACTAACCCTACTGCAGCGGGATGCTGCTCCCGGCACTGTCCTCTCCCCCTCCTCCACCTCAGCCCATCCTAGACTGCTATGGGCCCACGCCTGAGACTGTCAACCGTGAACCACTTGCCCTCTATGAGGACACAACCGTTGACTAGCTCTTATAGCTCGGTGCCCTCTGATCCGCTGGCACCGCCCCATGATATAGCCCTCTATAATACTGTGTCTGTGCTCGAGCTATAGCCAACTCTCCTAGCACCTGTGTAACCTGGGCCTATGACAACTATGTAACAAGAAGTACTATAGCCGCGTAAGTGCCTAGGGTGGCTACAGCTACATCCCTCTCCCCTGTCAAGGCCTATACCCTAGCCAGAGCGGCATCCTGCTTTGTAGTGATGCTGGCATAATCCCCGCATCTCCCTCTATCTGAGCCTAGGTGGATCTTAGCTGTGCTCTCAACTGTCTCAGCTGGCCTCGTAACAAACTTATTGCATCCCCCTACACCTGCTACTGAGGGTTAGGCTGATCAGGTGTCTGTGGTACCTGTGGAGCAATTGCCAGTACTGCCTGCTTGCCATCTATTGGGGTGGGGCCTGCCCCACTCTCTGTCACTGTCTCGGCCAGCCGTCACCTCCCCCATCTCCTCCTCCTCCATCCCCTCCTCCACCATCTCCTCCTCTCCTCCTCTATATATCTCCATCATCCTCCTCCTCCAACTCAACCTCCTCTAGACAAGGAGCTAACTCTCTCGGACCTGAGTACCTAGGGAACAGGTGTACAACAAACCAATCCTCAAAATCTTGTGTCATCCCTACATCAACCACCTCCCGCCTCATTGGCCACGCCTAATAGGGAATCTGTAGGAATTTTTTCTAGGCCTCCTCGTATGAAGCCATGTGACCCCATCGCCGCAGCTCTACCCATGTCCTCGCAAACAGTGCCTGCCCCTATGGCATACCCTATTTCTGCCCAAACTACTGGAAGACATGACTAACTATCTACCTCTCCAAAATGTGATGGGTTCGGCCAATCAACCACCACGTCTAAAACACATACGACAGCTCATCAGCCTCGTCATCCCACACCTCGCAGTCCAGGTATGGTTGCCACACAACTGCATCCACATTATCCAATGCATGGCACCAGTACTCCAACTTACCCAACCTATGCTGAGTAAGTACACTGACGTATCCATAGGAGTATGGCTCATCCCTCTGCCGGTGAAACGTGACAATAGGCCATGTCACTGCAATGTACTCCCAGGCCCAAAACTATAACAAAGAAGCACCTGCAGACAGACTCGACGCTCCATGATACACAACCTAATGTATATCATGGTAGAGGTGGGATAGTACATAGATAGCCCAAGAAAATAGGTGCCCTTAGTCAACATCCTCTCTAGGGTCTGACCCCAGCCAACTGCAAATCCATGTGATCTCCAATCAGGGCATACAACACCTCCGACCAAGCCAGCTACAATCTTAGGGAAGTAATCATAGTAGTCATACATATCCTGTCAGCTAATCACTAATCCCTCTATGTCAGGATTACCAAATATCCTCCTGTACTTAGCTAGCCTGGCATCACGTTGAGAGTCATATTCTACCAGCTCCCCTACTATCAGAAGTCTCAGGATCCTGTAAACATCCTCTAGGGTCATGGTGATCTCGCCGGTAGTGAGGTCGAATGTCCCATCCTTGCTGTGAAAATGCTCTACCAGAGCAGTCAGTAGACCAAGGTTCACATGAACCTCAAGCATGAAACAAACATAGTACAAACCAATCCTCCAAGCACTAGACGATCCGCCTCTGTGAGCATGTGTTATCACCACATAGTAACTAAGAACTGTTCATGAGATATGATGCAATCAGAAATATCCTCTTGCCATCAACAAAACAAGGCATCAACCATAACCATATCAATGCAAACCTACTCAACTATCAAACCTATCATAATCACTTAACATATCAAATTGATCAAAACACGCATATCATCTCCTGTCTAGATTCTATCAATCTCAGAGATCGCGTATTAATTGTCTCATCGATCAAGAAGCAATTGAGTCAATTTCACTAAGTAACTAAGTATCCTAAGCAAATGCGCCATTCTAGGTCACATTTGCACAGTATCAGAGCAAAAGCGCATCTTCACAATGCATGTGCCACACAAAGACGTAGATGTGTAGTATTGCAACGCATGCACATAAACCTATAGCAAATGCACCAAACTTACAAATGCGCAACAAAAAGAAACACGTGCACATAAACCTATAGAAAATGTGCAAAAATTGCAAATGAGTAGAAAAAAGACCTATATGCACCGAAACACCACAAATGCGCAGTTTCGGGGCACAGATGTGCCAAAACCCAAAGCTGCACATATGCTTTAGTATCTTTTGCATGCATTTATTGTGCTAATAAATGCACCTAGCCTAAAATTTTTGACATACATACCGGGGGTCTTGCATTTGCTGCCTGCCTAAATCATCGAACTTGCTCGAAACGATGCTCCTCGACCGGAATATCCACCTCTCCCCTAACTGCTCTAGCTCCTATGCTCTGCAAAGTTCCCAGTAGTTCTCACTAAAAGACAAGTGTGCAAATGACTAGGATTGTGGACCCAACTTCTACATATAGACATGTAACCTAACTAGCTATGTGGTGACCTTGCCTACTCTTCGTACCCTTTCTCCTCTATTTTTTTCAAGATGTAACCTATTTTCTCCACCATTTCACACATTCTTTCACCTTCTTCATCATGAGATTGTCCGTCTCACGCCCTTGAAAATTTTCTTCCCATCCAATCTCCCAAGGGGGCATCCTAGCGTCATAAACCTGTACCAGGGGCAAACTGGGACATGTATCAAATCATAGAAATTCTTATTCTTTGAAACAACGTGATAAACCACATTGCATCAAAGAGGGGCAAAATGTATACACCTAAAAGTGACATGACTCTAGCTAAATAAATATTTTAAATATTTATTTCATTTTAAATTCCTCTATCAATAAATAAATGAATCAATTTATTTATTTGATTCGTATTTCTCCAAAAAATTAAATAAAAACATTTATTTAATTAAATCATCTAAATTCCTCTAAAATCATTCTAAATTAAATAATACCAAATTATTTAATTAATTATTCTAAATTCCAAAGTCTTCAAATCCCTAGATATCAAATCATTCTCTATATTTAAATAAATCCAAATATTTATTTAAATTGTCTATTTCCTCCAAAATTGAATTAATACCAAAAATAATTCAATTAATCCATGTGCACATGTAATTAAATATTTTAATATTTAATTAGCTAATATCCCCTCACCCACATGTCCTATTTATCCTCCAGTCAAATCAGTTAACTCTTCAATCAATTCTGTTAACTGGTCAATCAATTCTGTTAACTGGTCAGTCATCTCAGTTAACTCCTTAGTCTATTCTGTTAACTCCCATATCTCAAATAGAGTAGGACACTTGTCCTCTCCCTATTTGTGCACGTCCTCTCAAAATTCCTCAACCATTGATCTTCTTATTCATTCTACACCATTGATCTTCTTTCTTGCAAGTCTATAAATACAACCCCTATTCCTCCATTTGAAGGATCCAAGCTTTTTGTAAACTTACTCTGCAGGAATCACAGCGCGCCTTTGGCACAAATCACTCCATATCTTGAGATCAATTATCACACCATTATCACCATTATCATTGTATTGTGAAGATCCTCTTCATTGCAAAACCTATCAACAACCATTCTCCATTGTCATCATGGAAAAAAGCAAGGAAGTGCACCTTCTGAGGGCTCTATTCATATATGAGATCAATTAGAGATAGGTGACCAATGGAAGTCACGGAATAGAAAGGTTTGCAAGGTATTGTGTTCTTTGTGTTTGATCTTAATTGTTCCAATTTCATTGAGTTATTGGATTATATTGATATATTGATATTGACCACTATTTCCTATAACAGTTTCTTTATGCTCTTCTCTTTCTTATGTTAGAATATTAGCCATTTTATTATATTCTTTGTATTGATTAGGGGCATTTGTCATTGTTCATTCATAACTATTATTACAATTGTGTTGATATGTTTTAATTTCCATCAAATCTTTATACTGTGGGATTGATATTTATTCATACTTATGTGAGATAAATTCATCTATTGGCAGCCTTAGTTGTTTCCCTTACACCTTAATCACATATTGATAAATCTTAAGTTTTGTCATTATGATGATCTTTTTAAATCAATAAATTTCTTAGAAATATGAAGTGTTATCACTTAGGGTTTTCTTGATTTCGCTTTATTTGTTCATTTAGTTTTGCCTCCTTTCCTACTTTCTGGAAAAAGCATACCTGAAAAAGTTTTATTGTTATCATAAGAGGAAGTTGCTCCTCTAGATGTAGATGAAGGTTATTTTTCAATTGTAACCTCTCCAACTATTGGGACACTGGTCACTATTTAATTGGGCAAATCATATTTATTTTCATAGTGACAAATCTATTTACTAATAGTTCCCAAGTGTTAGGAGTTTACCAATGTATAGGAACTTTCTGTATAATTCAAAAAGTAATAACTTTCAGGAACTTTAGTGGAGTCAAGAACTTAGTGGTAAATTGGAACCTTGTCAAAGGTTCTTTAGGTTCCTGAAACCTAAGAACTCTCCAATATCATTGTTCATTCTTTTCATAATATTATTTGGACCAATAAGCTTCTTTAGTGAATACATAAACATTGGGAACCTTGAAGGAAAAGTGAACTTTACAACATCTTTTTAGAACATTAAGTGATGTTGTGAACTCGATGATGATTGGGAACCTTATCGGAGGTTCCTTACATTCTTGGTACTCAAGAAGTTCTCAGTACCTTGTAAAATATTGACATCTTTATATAAAGCATTAAGATTGGAAAAAAGGGAGGTTCCCAATACTTTAGGAACTTTCGATAAAGTTCTTGGTGCATGTGAAAGCTTTGACAAGTTCCCAACTGAGGCCAAATATCTGACAAAGAGGAAAAGAGTTAATAAATCATTTTGAACTTTATGGGGAAGGCTTGAAACTTTAAGATGAAATAAACAAAGATAGTGAATAGAAAATTATATGATAGAGTGCGGGAAACAAAAATTATGAGATAGTCAAAATTTAGGGTAACAAGCACCTCATGCAGATGTTTGTGTGTCACACTAGCATCTAAGGCAATGAGCTTCATCTTTCAAAGCTAGGTTTCTTTATTTTTACTATTTATAATTCTAAATCTAGTTTTTCAATTCTATACTTTAGTTTCCTACAAATTAGCATCTTCCATCGCAATTCATATTTAATGTAATGTAGAAGTTAAAGGTAGCACTTTTTCTATATGACATACACATTTGTTATTTCTCTCTATTAATAATTGTTAGTTGGTTATTCTAGGAATTCCATAAAATGTCATGTTGAATGTTTTGTTCTTCATGATATCTTTCACACTTAATGGATGAATCATATTCTAGAGTTGGGGATTACTAAGTAGAATTTTAAATTTTAAACTAGGAATTAATTAAGGTCCCTTACTTCACATGGTTAATTTATATCAGTTGAGGTCACCTAAACTATTAAAAACATTATTGGATATTGTTTATAGGATAAATATGGGCTCTTTAATTTGCACCCAATGTTAGTAGGCACTGGTCACACACCCATCCAGACTTTCCATGATTCTAATGACATTGCGAGGAAGATTTCACAAAGGTAGAGAAAAGATCATGAACAATTGTAGAGACAACTAAACAGACAAGTGTAATTTATCCTTGATGCAGGGACTTCCGGAGGTCATAACTTTTGACTCGGATGTGGGTTTTCTACGAAATTTATAGGTGGATGCGTTATGAGGTGGCCAGTGGTTTCCCAACCAATCCTAGTCAGTTGGACCTCCTATTGGCACTTTTTCAGGGCTTGAAACTTTCATCTTGGCCCTCAAAATGGCAAATTAGTGTTTTTTTCTAAATTTTTAAAAAGTTGCTTTTGTAATAAATCAAAACTCATGTTTCTAATTTAGAATATTAGTTGGCATTTCATCCTACCTTAGTTTTAGGAAGCTTTTGGGAAAAAATTGGATTCTCAAGATATGATTGTAAAATTACTTAAAATGGCAAAATTTGACAAGTGTCAAAATCTGCCAAAAAAGGTAATTTTTTGTTTTTTTGTTTTCTTGGATATAATAGAGTTTTCTCTCATTGTAGCAGCAGAGTTGATGAATAGAAGTTTTTTATGTTCCAGCCTTCAAATCTTTGGCTTTCACGTGATTAATGGCAAAATTGTATTGAGTGTATGTTGTGTTCTGCATCAATCCTACAGTGTTTAGATCAAATGGTGTTCTAGATAAATTATTTAAATCTTTTCTCTACCTTTGTGAAATCTTCCTCGTACTTCTTGATCTAGACTAACTAGACTAGGTTAGAGATAGATAATTGGATTTAGTCTTGTGTCATAAAGCTTAGTCTAGATATTAGAAGTCTTCAATACAAAGTATTTAATCTTGAATAATCTTTATATTTTCTCAAAGAAATAATGTTAACAGAAAATCATTAAGAGTAGTTGTAGGGAATACCCTCTTAAGTTTGGTAGAACTCAAAGAAGAAGTAGAAAGGATCTCTTTCTCATTTGTTGGTCTTGTCCTTCCTATTGATGTAAATTATTCATTGTCCTTGTTGCCATATGAGTTTGACTATCCCCAAAGCCTTTGCTAACATGGATGCCCATGAACCAGGTTATAGTCTAAAACAAGAAAAACCCGAATAAATTGGCATCATTGTTAGTGATTTTGATGAGCTTGGTTCATATGTTGAAGACTCATGTAACATGATGATTCCAGAAAGTATTGTAGTTACATTTTTGCTTAAGTGTTTTGCTATGTTTGCTTATCCTATTAATCTATAATTCATGTTCAATGTCCTAATGATCTAGTCTATAAGGAGATTCTTTCTCTCAATCTTGTCTCTACAAAGTGTTGTGCATTGTCTTGAATATTTTGATCTCTCATAAATCTTGTGGTGTATTGGATCTTATTCATTTTGATGTGTTTGGTCCTATAGATGTTCCTTCCATTAGAAAATCCACATATTTTCATTTATTGATGATTATAGCAAAAGGACATGGGTATATTTTCTTAAGAGTAAATTTGAAGTTTTTAGTTGATTTAAAGAATTTAAAGAAATGGTTGAGTTGCAGATTGGAAATAAAATAAAATGTTTGAGGATTGACAATGGTGGTGAATTTTGATCTAATGATTTTGACATATTTTATAAAGATTGTGGATTCAGAGATAAAAGACAACTCTGTATTCTCCACTTGATAGAATGGAGTTGTAGAAAGAATGAACAAGACACTAATAGAGAGGCTAAGAGTATGTTTAGTGGTGCTAGTCTAGAACAACTTAGGTTTTAGGCTAAAGTTGTTTCCACTGCTTGCTACCTGATTAACAGGTCTCCTACATCATCTCTTTTTGATAAAATGCCTATGGAGGCATGGTCAAGTCACAAGACTTCATTGAGACATATTAGATATTTTTTTGTGAGGCATATGCACACGTGTCAAAGGAGAAGTGAATAAAGTTGGAAAAAAAGGATATAAAATGTATATTCATAGGCTACAATTATGGTGTGAAAGGATACACACTTTGGGATATTGTTGTATAGAAGGTAATATATAGTAGAAGTGTGATGTTTAGAGAAACCAAGCCTTCTTTTATTACTTTGTAGCTAGAACAAAGTGAATAGAAAGATGTGATTCAACTTCCTTAGATACACCTAAGAAATTTGAATCAAGGCCCCTAGATAGACAATATGTTGAGGAGAGCTTATCTAGCTCTAAATCTTTAGAAGAGGAGGAAGAACCTATAGCTCAGCTTGTTCAAAGGTCTACAAGGCATAGACAACCTCCTAAAGGTATTCACTTAATGACTCGAGATGCATTCTTTGAATACTAACATGGATGAACCAAGATATATAGAAGATGGATTGGGTATGAATAATGTATAGTCTTAGAAGATTTCTATGGATGAAGTAATGGCAGCTTTGAATAAGAATTATATATGGGATATAGTACTATTGCCTAAAAGATGAAAACATGTTGGTTGTAAATGGGTGTTCAAGAAAAAGATTGGTTCAAATGAAGGTATTGAGAAGTACAAAGCATGGTTGGTTGTGAAAGGTTAATCTCAGGTTGAGGGTGTTGATTACAGAGATATTTTCTCCTATTGTAAAAATGACATCCATTAGATTTTTTCTTTCTATTGATGTATCTTATGATCTAGAGGCTGAATAAATGGATGTGAATATGGCATTCCTTCATGGTGATTTAGAGGAGGATATTTATATGACACATCTAGAGCATTACATGGTAAAAGGTATAAAAGTTATTTTCTTTGAAAATTGAAGAAATCTTTGTATGGACTCAAACAGAGTCCTAGGATGTGGTATTAGAAATTTGATACATATGTGTTGAGTTTGGAATTTGAATGTTCTATATCAGATTATTGTTTTTATTATAAATATAATGGTGATAGTTTCCTATTTATTACATTATATGTTGATGATATTCTATTTATTAGTAAAGGGAAAGGAATGATTTTGGAACTAAAATCTCAACTTGTAGCTAAATTTGAAATGAAAGATCTTGGTGTAGCCAATTTTTCTTCAAAATATCACCTTAACATATTTAAACTTAAGGTAATTATGAGAAGAGAGGCCAAAGAAGATAGATTTATATTTATATATTTTTTATTACTATTATTTAAAAATTTCTCTCCATGATTATTGCATGTACTCAAGAAGTTTGTTAATAGGTGTCAACAAATACAAAACAAGTATTATCACATGTCCGCATGTAGAGTAATAGAGAATGGAATCCAACTTGATTTGAAGAGTGAAAAGTCTGAAGTGTTGTCCCCATTTTAAAATGAGGATGATAACAAGCCAAATCTCTAAAAGCGACAAATTAGGATGGAATCATTAAGTTGTCATTCTTTGTAACTTCCATGATGTAAATGGTAAGATCACAATATAAAATTTAGAAATTAGAATGAAATATTACTTTTGATGCATCTCCACACTATTAGGAATAGAAGAAGCATGTAATCTGTCCCAATCAATATTATTCTGTCTACTATAATATAGTTAAATTTGTAACAAGTTTATATTGTGTTTATTTCAAATGGGTATGAGTAGGATCAACGCGGGCCAAACAGTGGCAATAGAAAAAAATTGTGTTTTTACTTAGCTGAATTTGTGACTTGGCCAATTTTGACTTTCATAGGTTTTGAAATGGATATCCATTTTGGTTTGGATACTGAACCAAAATGGATATCCGTTTCAAAACGGATATTCATTTCAAAACATATATCTGTTTTGTTCAACATAGTAGTTTGTTTATTTGTTACTTAGTGATTTTTGTTCTACATTGATGTCATTCAACAATGGGAGATTTTGTGAGATTTTTGTTCTACATCCCATAATGAAGATCACATATTAGTAATCAAAGCATGAAATCTCATGATATAATCTTGAATTGGTTCATGTTCTTGTTGCTTATATTGCATGAATTATGTGATAGATGTCTTAGGCTCAATATTGTAATGAATATGCTTGACAAAAGTAGTATCCAACTCCCCAAAAGAATTGATAGAAGCATAAGGTAGAGAATAAAACAATCTAAAATCATGACCACTTAAGCTTGTTGGAAATAATTTGGCAAGTAATTGGTCCTCATGAAAATAAGAAAACCATATAGTAGTGAAAGTCCTTAGATTTAGAATTGGACCACCTTTACCATCACACTTTGTAAAAAAATGTGCCACCAATCCACTTGGTGAAGAATAAGTTAAAATTTTATATGCAAAAGGATTATGGAATATTTTGCCAGTATCATCTTGTGGTTTAGATCTTTGCACATAAGCATCAATATACCATTCTTGATGGTCAATCCTAGTTATGAGGTAGTTTATATAAGGTGAAGTATCATTATCAACATGTAGCATATTCATGTGTGTTTGCATATTGTCATATGTAATAGTGGTGGAGGACATGTGAAAGATGTATCATCATCTAATGGCACATTATCCTCACATATACCAAGTAAAAACTATAAAAGATCTACATGTTTGTCATCCTTAGGTATGCCTAAATCATATGTTCGTTCAATAGAAGATGTAGAAGAATGTACTCCGTGATCACTTAAGGATACATAATAAAAATAATAAAAGTATCTAAAGAAGGGTCTCTATCCAAAAGTTGTATATAATCATGATGCATAGAAAAATCAATGGAATCCATTAAGGAAGGGCCAATAGAGTGTATGCGATACAAAGAGTCATAAACTTCATTGTGGGAAGATAAAAAAATTCTTCATGTTCATCACAATCCATATCAACAATAAGCCATGAGCCACAAGATAGCTAAGATGTACTAGTAACCTTGTGAAGGTGGAACATGTGTATCAATTTATCATTAGGATCCTCAAGGCAAGATGAAGCAAGAGATACTCAAGAAGGAAAATCCATAAGTGAACAAGGAAATATATCATGAGATGCATAAAGGATATGTTCACTAGGTATACCATCATCACATGAAGGATCATCATCATCACAAGGCATAACAATATCATGAAGGATTAAGGAAGGTGTAGCTTCACCATACAAAGTATCATTCCTAATTTTATCGTTAGAGGGTAAGAGTATATATCATGTGTATCCTTCTCAAACCACGTATCATGAATCAAATCATATGAAGGAAAAGTACTCAAAGATAAATTATCACTATGTTCAAGCACATTACAAGCTTTATCCATAGGAGAAATAGAAACAACATGAGGTTTGCCGATAAGTTAAATGGGGGTATATAAGGGAAGGAAGGGTAATAACTAAGTGAATGGAGGAAGAGGCACACACATGATGGAACAAGACCTTCATTGACAATATAAGGCCATGCATGTGATAAAAGGACATGAGTGAATCAAGGATAGTGGGATAAAATATCACAAAGTGTATAAAAATATCAAATTATGTAATAATGACATGAATAGAGGCTAAAAATAATGGAATATGACAATCCATGATTAAAAAAAATGTATCAATGAAGCATAAACAAGGGTGGTTGGGTACGAATCAAGAAGAGATGATATAATAAAGGTCCAAACCCTAATAAAGATAAATTAATGACACACAATTAAAGCATGGATTCAAACCCTAAACAAAACTAATATAAAAAATGTAAGTATTAATATAAAATCAAAAAAATAGCAAGCACTTATCTATGAGAATAAATTAGCAAATGAAATCCTAAAGGCAAAAACGAAGGGTGGGTATGATGGGTCAAAGCAATAGCACACAATGGATCACTAAAACCTAAAGAAAGACATATTTATGAAGCATGTAAGAAAAAAGGGAATCCAAATGATAAACCCTAATGAGATCTAGAAATAAGATTATGCAATTTAAAAAATCAAATTTGAAAACTCTATCAAGGAAGGAATAATAAACCCTGAGTTGTGTAGGAATGTCAAGTTCACCAAAAATGTAAAGGAATAAAATCCTTTTTACATAAATCTATGGTAATTAATCAAATGCAATCATTTAAACATGAATTAACATAGATATATAGATTAATCAAAGTTGGGACAAATAATTGAAATAAATACAAAACTTAATGGTGAGGGATATCGGTACTTTGATCTAGAATTGATGATAGAAGAATGATGTTGAGGATGTGCTAAATTGATTTTCCACCTCTAGAAAATAAATGACATCAATCCAATGATTGTCTTGGAATTTAAATAGGCATAGAAAAATGACGGAGGTCAATCTCGAGTGTCACAAGTTTGATCTCAATTGTTGACACAAATATCATCTAATATGTACTAAGTGAAATAATTTGTTAGAATTTACACCAAAACTACTTGATTTTTCCTTCTTAATAGTTGAGATTGTCACTTGGTGGTGTTTAGGGAACCATTTAGGAGTTTGTTGACTTGATAGGTGAATGGGTTCAACTAGGTAAAACCCTTTGGGGAGAAAGATTAATGATTTTGAGCTAGATATTAAAGACAACATACACAAGTATGCATATGGCCTATATGCTGATGTAGATTAGATTATTTATTGTCTTTTACAAATCAAAGTGTCCTTCGATGATCTTCTCTTTGATGTCGTCTTCTTGTATCTATAATTCACCTATGGAGAGGTCCTAAGTTTATATGGTTCAACTATTGAACAATGATAAAATGTAATGTGGTAGGATGTGGTGAGTTTTAGATGTTGCAATATAGCATGGAGATATGTCTACATGTGGTGATGCTATGGAAATTTAACCATGAGTCATTTGAAGAAGTACTCACAACTACATATTTAATTGTGCTAGTAGAAGCATAAATAATAATGTAGGTGGACTTGTAGCAGACTTGAAGTTCATGTGGAACAATCTAGAGGCTTGGTTATGTTAAGAGAATGTTCTACAATACTACAAGTTGAAAGAATTGGTTAGATGGTTGTATGTGTTACCACAAGCTTATGGTTGGTAGTGGTGGTTATACAAGAAGACATGAATACATTGGCTATAGTTAGTAATTTAAACTATTGATATTTAATGTGTAATGTAACATATAGTCAACTATAATGGTTATCCACATGGAGGCGTCATGTTCGGTGATATATGTGATATTGCTTTTATGATATGGTCAACATATAGCTTTTTGACTCTTGGTATTCCATTGGTTTGTTGGATAGTTAGACAATTGATATTCTGTGATGATGCATATACCTATCTACTCATGTGAATGGAGAATGGTTGGATTGTGATTAGTTAGGTGTTGGATGTGAGAAACATAGAAGAAAAGTATAATATAAGCATGTAGATATCAACTCTATCAAAAGAATTCTTCTATTAAATCAATGGATTCTAAATAATATAATGGTTTAACTATCTTTTCCTACTAGGTTTTATCACATAAGGGTTTTTAACATAAAATCTAGCGTCCCATATTGTTTCTTTTGGTTTTATATACTATCACATGAGCTTTCTTAAATGTTACTAGATAGATAATACACTTGTATCATTGTCTTTGATCATATTATTTAAGTTACTCCTCTATCATAGTATAATGAAAAGAATAATGAAAATATAACAAACTAAAAAATAATATAGTATATTTAAGTTACTCCTCTATCATATTAGTTAACCTAAGACAACAAACTAAAAAAAAATGAAAAGAATTGGGTAAAAAAAATGGATATCCATTTTGCAAAACATAAAAAAGGGAAAAAGAGGTCACGTTTTGCAAAATCATGGCTTACAAAATGTAGACCTCTCACAAAACCGATATCAAAGCTCAAGAACAGATATTCGATCCAAAGAGGTTAGTAAATTTGTATTTTTTTGGTTTGTTTTGTATATTCAAGCAAGTTTTTTTGGTTTTTTATGCTAAATAGGTATGTTTTATATTTTAGATAGGTAAAATGGAAGAAAAAAATGAAAACCCAAATCCTCCACCACCAAACCCTCCCCCTCCAACAATCAAAGAGAAAAATCAAAGAAACATTGATCAAATAAGTAGGATTGTAGAAATGTATCGCCGCCACCCTCAATTGTCTACAATGACATCGAATTTAGAGGGAATTATTAATCATGTTCGAACCATGTCAAGCCAAAATGAATCATTTAGGAAATGGAGAGAAACTAAGAAGGTAGAATATGCTGACGGTTTATCATATGATCAAGTGAAAGAGTTATACATTACGAAAGGTATGTTAGCCCGACATTTGGTCAATCCTAAAATTGGCTTACATGTTGATGCTTGTAAGCCCAAGTATTCAATCAAATGGTATACACACGAGGCATTAGTCAGAATTTTTAGGATCAATGGTGGATGGTTTTTGATAAACCACCTGACAACAATTTGGATGTACCTTTGTATTTCCTTCTTAACTCTATGCAGAGTTCGTCATGGGCCACCATGTTAATTATTTTGATTTTAGAGAGTTTTAGGGAGTAGGTAAGGGAATGCCTCAAGATAGACCTAGGGAAATGAGATAAGTACAAAGTCCCTATATTCCCCCTCCTACTATCCCTTCTCCACCCCCAATTCAGCACCTAGACATTGTTGCAAAATAGCAGGGCCTTAGTACCATACACTCTTTGATCGAGCACTTGATTATACAAACCTCTCAGTTTGCACAACCACATGATGTTGGTGATGATATTGGATCACCTGATTTTACTAGACCCTCCTCATCCACACGTGTTTGTGTGCCCCATCATTGCATTTTTTGTAATCAGTTGTGCTTAGGTCCTATTATGGAGAGTAGTGTGTCACCCCTGAACACTTCAGAGTATGATATCCATTCATGAGATGAGGCAGTGGGGTCTAGAACTCAAGCTAAGGGGTCAGGGACAAGAGCAGAAGCAGAAGCATCAGTGGAATGTAGAGAAGGAGAAGAGCATGACAATATTTTATACAAGTAAAATTTAAAATTAAATTTTATGGTGTATTCCATTTGAGTAATATAAATAAATTTATTAGTACTTATTTAGGATGAAAAAGAGGGATAAGTGTTTAGGGTTGATTTTACTAGTTTGTATGAATCCTCCTTTCACCACTAAACATTCAAGGACTTTCAGCTGAGTAGGAAATCTACTATCAGGCCTTTAGTCACTTGGAACATCAGGGAAAATTGGAATTATGTGATTTTGTTGTTTGATTATGCCCAATTATGCTCAAAACCCTAATTATGCAAATTCGGAAGCAAACAGATAAATTACAGAAAATACACGCACATAGAGATATCAAATAATAATCAAATGTGTACCAGATTTCATGCATAAAATAGAAAAGTGGGGGACTAATGAGTGGGCACGCTAGTCTAGTGCCATGCTTTTTGTTGAGATCTAGGAATCTTGTCTGCAACCTGTCCCTGTTGTTTCAGAGATTCTTCAGTTACGGGATTCAGAGGACTAATGAGCGGGTGCTCAAGTCTAGGTCCCTATTTTCTTCTTTGATCTATAATTCTGATAGTCTGTAATGCTCTCCTGTAACTCCACTTTTTCTTCTCTTGCAACCTGTAACCTGCAATCACAAAAAATGGGTTGGGGGTTGTGGTGTTTAGAGGCTTGCCTCAATCAAGCCCCAAAGATACTTTCAAGTCTTTTGAACACCGTTGTTAGATAAAGATTGTGTATCCCTGCGAGATAGAGGTGAAATCCGAATGATAAATGATTGAAAACACAAATGATATCACCTTATAGTGAAGATCTCATGGAAGGAAGATGCTCTTCATGCCATGAGGAGATGGATGCCAAATCTGCAAATATAAACACAATAACAATGTTCTGCTCTTCCACACAATAAATATTTTGAATATTGCTCTAATCACAAGAATGCATAAAGTTCATAATTGTCATCTAATGATCATCTCTAGTTTACAAATGAATCACTAATCATGCTTATATATGCAACTACAAACATTCCCACCAAGAATTTCATAATTCAAACTTACCATGTCGGCATAGGACCTAAATAACGGTCATAAACTGACACTTTGAAATTGGGCATGACCTAAAATAGGGCAGGACTAGGGCACATGAGTCCAAGTCCTCCCCCCTATTTTAGGCATGAATATTGTTAAGTGCATCCCCTAAGTCCTATTTGCCATGAAACATCAGGGTTTTCTGATCGAGAGTCATCAAAATCATGCAAGATGTCCTAAATGCATAAACAAGACCTAGAAGCTAAACCTTAAGAGGGAAAAGACCCCAAGGGGAAATTTTCTAACGTAACAGTACTAATGTATCTAAGGGGGATAACAGTTGATGACAGAGGAGGAGTTGACAGAAGTTCATCATGGAACTTTCTCTTCCATCCAATTTGGCTTTGACTTGCTGGTATAATTTGTTCTACACATCAACTTTTTTTTGTATGCATTTATTTCTTTGTGAGTAATTATATATTAATTTATATCTTGATGTTAATTTAATTTTATAGTCAATCCAAAATGTGAATGATGTGGCATATTTGCCAATGGTCTTTACTTGAACTCCTGATTGACCCAAGGGACTATCATTCGCAGAGCGACTTTCTTAACGCCAACAAAGGGTGGAAGTAATTCGATTGAATTGTACTTTAATTGATAATTTAGAAAACTTAAATATTTGATTATAGCCATTTAGATAAATAATAATTTTAAAATTATTATGAATATTTGTATACATAGAGTCTTACATTCTTGTCATTTCTCATACAGGAGATATTAGTTGGTTCATCCATGACGAGTCCTTCTCAATCAATGTAGGAGGCCTTGATGGTGGTATGTGCTTGTTTTCTAGTAGATATTTTTTGTGTAGTGCACTCTAGATTGTTTATGTGTAACACATCTAACCTTTTTTAATGTATGCATTTCCTTTTTTGTTTAATAATTATATATTAATTTATTTCAATGTTACTTTACTTTTACAGTCTCTTGAGAATATCAGTGATGTGCCACCTTTGCCATCATGCTTTAGTAGGACACCTGATCATCTTAAGAGAAAATCATTTACATAATGATTGTTCGAACGACAAGAAATAGTAGAGGTAATTGAATTAAATTTTTCTAAATAATTGATAGATAGTAGTCTTATAGTTGATAAGATTCTATTTACTAGCTCTAACTTATTTTTATTTACAATTCAAGAGATTAATCAAATTTGTGGTTTGTTTTGTTAATGCAGTCAACTTTGCCTCCATCAACTACTAGACATCATGGTACGAAGAGGACACTTTTTGAGGATCCATCACAGATTGAGGATTCACCAAAGACATAGGGTCAAGTGGATCTTTAGTATTTGATGTAGCTATTTGGCATGTAGATTGTATATAGATTTTGAGACATGGCATATGCCACATTTTGTTAAAAATGTTTTGAGTTGGCATATTTTCTAAATTTTTGTATATTACCATTATGGACTAGATTTTGATATATATACACCTTGATATACAATATAATTTAATTTCCTTATGTGCATGTATTCCTACTTTGAAACTTAAAAGTTTGATGGATAATCAGTTTACAATGGTTGAGTTATGATCAATAACATGTTATAGATTGATTTCTTATTATATATGATTATTTTTCTTGGTAGAAAGATGATATATGTAGTTTCATACCTCAAGACATAACTTGATCTTAGTTGTCACGTGATTGTAGTTTTAGTTATATATAGGATTTTCATGAAATGACAAATTTGAATGATTCACACATGTGCAGAGCTATAGAATACTTTAATCTCCTCCATGTGTAGTTGTAGCTCTTGATTTTTCAAGTACAAACATCAAAAAGTAGTTTTAGATAACTAATTTCACCATCAAAACTTCATTTCTAGCCTCCTTTCTTCATGTTTTCTTCATGTAATCTTGGTTGGTTCATAATGCATTTGGTGTTTCATGAGGCTCTTGGTTACATGGGTATGATGGGCTTAAGTTATTACTGCTTTAAGAGGTCTTGGTTGAGTATGGTTTGTATTCCCATAGTTATGTCTTGAGATTTTAGACTTATGAGTTTGCATGTTATCATTGTGAGATATGCATGTGTGGTTATTACATGATATTATCCATATACCTTTATTTAATCTTATGACAAAATTTTGAGGGTGAATGTGGTTTGATTTGTGATGACATTGTGTGGATTTTGTAGTCAATAAGTTGTTTCAAGGTAATTTTTTTGTTAGGCATGGATAAATGAACTATATCAAGGAAATGAAGTTAAAATCATGAAGATCACAACACCATACAATCCTCAAGTTGTTAGGAGATCAAAGACTAGAGTGGCCTCATGCTCAAACCTTCATTGGGTTGTTAAAATGCACAAAATAATCATACATGATAGTCGTGAAGCTATCATCATGAACACAGGGATTATATCAAAGTGACATTTATAATAGAGTTATCAAAGTCATGAAATAATAATAAAGTGAAATTATCATCTAGAAGTGAATAGAACAATCCATGCAACTATGAAAAGAACACAATTCATACAAGGGTTCCAACATTGCCTACTATTGTCACAGTCAAACAATAGTGTTATGAGGTCTTTCATTCATGAAATTACTATGCAAAGAGGGTATATAAGTTTCATCAAGGTTCGTATAAATGATCTAATGGATTTATAAGTTTTTCAAACACCAAAATGGATGATTCATATGAGTTTTGGGACTGTCAGTCCATGTACAACTTGCTGTCCTCATTGACTATTATTAGAGTTTTTAATGTTTTTACTTAATAAATCTATGATCCTTTGTCATGGAACATCAAGAGGATGAATATAGACGTGCACTTATGACAAGTGGATTTCATGAAATTCATACAAGGCTACTAAACCAATTCCAACAATAACAATTGATCCTATAGGCTATGTGAACCCATAATCATCTTCCATAGGTTGTGTTAGCTTTTGTTTTCCATGTACACATTGTGCCAACCAATAGTCTGATCTCTCTTCATTTCCATGCGATGCAACAACTACATAAACATGATCTGGTTGTACAAGGTCTGAAAGATGTTCATAGTCAAATAAGCTCTTCATGTCATTGACTAAAGATGATTAACCTTGAGATAAAGGGGTTAAATATCATGGAATCCATGCATCTACCCACTCACTTGACTCGCAATTATCCCAATCACATTTAATACAACTATGACAAAAAAAGATAATTCTCATGTCCAAATAGTCCATGCACATGCATCTGAGCTTTGAAATGAATGCATCTTTGACGATTCACTGATTCTCTGACAATCCAATTTATCTCTCGCTATCCCATCATCAACCAACCAAAAGAACATGGATACTTCTGAATCAAGAGCCACTCCTTGTGACAATGCATAGTTACACCACTTAACAATAGAATCTGCATCACTGAATGTAGCACCACCTATAATCTTTAGTTGTTCTTTAAAAAGAGCTCTCTTCATGCATGCAGCCGCTCCATCATGTTCACCTTTTCTGTGCCCAGCTTCAAAAAAATTCTAAATATGAGGTATACCCATCTCTACATGCATTCTACTCAACCAATAGAATATACGAGCATTCTTGAATTGATCGGTGCAATTATCTGACCAAATGAGATGTCGATTCATTCTAATATTTTTTTCTTGCAAGAACCTATAAAATTGTTAAAAACAATATTGCACATACTCTAATGAATGAGATCGATCATCACTCATGTAAAAATGGTATTCTCTGACAATCTTCCTGTTCTCTTCTATACTCTTAGGGGCATGTCTGTATGTGATGTGAACAAAAATAGCAATCTGAATAGAATTGTAGTACTAGGATTGAACTTCATTTTGGGGTTACAATGTGTAGTTTTCTGCAAAATCAACTACAGAGGCAATAGTTTTAATTGGGAAAAAGTCTTTACACATTCTGAACTGTTTATCTAACCATCGAGACCTATGGTTGTGTTTGACATACTTGTAGAAAGGTTTTTCTTAAAATCATCAATAAAATCAGCAATACTTACCTCTCTTACAATCAACTCACATCTAGAACCTTCACCTCCACTTTTCAAATTGTATTTCACTATCTCATGTCTCTTTTTCTCAACCATTCTCTTTTCAAAATCATGCTTGCTACCCTCATGAAAACATGATACAAACTTTGATAACCCACCACATTGCAAACACTTTTCATTTAAACAATCATTCTTGTGGAAAATGCAACCATCATCTCTAATACATAGAAATAAATTCAATAAGTCCCTAGATGACTTTGGTAGTTGAATTACACCAAACTCCTGTAACATTTCGTTAGTGTGCAAAGTAGAATGAATATTGCATAATAATTCATGGTACATAGAAAACTCTACATGGTATTTTCAATAACACGTATTACAAACTTTAAGAGGAACACAATAAAATGGCTCAAGAGATTCAAATACTCTTTGTGAGATTGTCATGCCTGGGTGTGTTTCACAATATTGTTTGTCTACATTCCAAGTAACGTTTAGGATGTAGTGTGTGGTCTTTATCACCAATTCTTAACTTTAAAACATCTTTTACATTTGGTGATACCCTAGAGTTAGTGTTCCAAAATTGTTCAATTTCTTCCTTTATGCTATTGATTAGCTTCTTGTCAACTCGTGGAAGCCTACCACTAAAAGCTCAAGTATTATTTCCAAGAGGGCTATCTAGTCTTGATCTTAATGCTAGTGCTTTTGACAATGTTTTATGATTCAATCTTAAGTCAACACAAGTTTGCCTCATTAATTGGGCCTTTTTTAATTTTTTGTTTACTATTGAGGTTGTTATTACTCTATGAGCAACTCTTTTATCTTTCTCCTTGCTAGTCTTTCCAATAGAATTGAGTGCATTGAAAAGGCTTCTAACAATAATTTTATTCCAATCAGACACTTTGTTTAACCGAATCTTTAATTTCTCTAGTAAAGGTCTCATTTTGTACATCTTTAGTAATTGCACAAAAAGTTGGCATTGTTTGGTTAATGTTTTATTCTCAAAGTATTCATTGAAGAGTTTTGAAACCCACAACTGAATCATTTGTGATGACCTCTTGCCTTCAAATTTTTCCATTATGTTCTCATCAATTTCAAGTAACCATTTTGGGGTTCTTGGATGTTTTTGAATTTCATCATGCTTATTCTCTTCTTAACAAATGTCCTCTCTTCTTATGTAGTTTGGAGATACATTATTTTTCATTGTTTCATCTATGTTATCAACCTCATCAATTTTATCAATAAATGGATTATGGAGTGTAAATTCAACATCATGAGGTTCATATCCACTTTCTTCAAGTGCACATCTTTCTAAGTTTTCTTCTGCTTTGTCCATGGTATTGCTCTTATCAATAGGTGTTTCATAACATTTTGCAACATCTTCATTTACAATATCATGGTCAATTTCATTCTTATCTAACATTCAATTATAATCAAAATTAACATCTTCAATTTGCATGTCATTAGATGGTAAAAAAGAAGCTTCACCTTGATGAGCATCTGCCAAATGCGGTCTTCCAATCCTCTTCCTTGCCCTATCCTTTTCCCTTATTGCTTCAATTTCCTCCAATGTAACTTTCCTCCTTTTTACTTTACAATGACTATTGCTCCCCATTAGGGGAACAAAAATATCACCCTTATGATTGTAACAAGCAAATTGTGTCTCCAAAAGTGCACAAAAATGTTTTTTTCACTATAACAGGTAGAATAATGGGTTTTTCAACAGCAGAGGGTCTGTGGGCGCGGTTGTCGGGCCCAAAATCATTCCTTTTGTTTATTTTTTTTGGCATTTACATAATGGCTATCCATTTTGAAAATGAATATCCACTTCTAAAAGCCCAATTCTTTCGGCAACGGATATCCAGCAACGACTATCACTTCCCCAGAACAGAATCCATTTTACAAAATGGATATTTGTTTTACAAAATAGATATCCGTTTTGTCTTTCTTACAAAGCATGAAACTATATGTAATCTATGAACTATACAAATAAATACATGCGAGACATGAAACATATAAGTACACATAATACATGAAGCATGAAGCATACACACAATACACGAAATATACGCATAAATACACGTAAGATATGAGGTATGAAGCATACATGTATATACAAGTAATATACACGAAGTATGCACATGGATACACGTAATTCACGAAGATTACACATGAATATATGTAATTCATGAAGTATACACATGAATACATGTACTTGTCATGAAGTATGTACACTTGAATACACATCAATCATGAAGTATACACATGAATACACTACAAGTCATGATGTATACACTTGAATACATGTTCTTCATGAAGCATATACATGAATGTCCATAAGGGATGAAGAATACATGTAAATACATGTAATATACATGAAGTATTCACATGGATACACGTAAGTCACGAAGCATACACATGAATATACGTAATTCATGAAGTATACACATGAATACACATAGGTCATGAAGTATGTACACTTGAATCACATAAATTATAAAGTATGCACAACAATACACAGTTACAAGTCATGAGGTATGTACACTTTCAATAAATTCCTATATTCTAGTTATTATTTTATATTACTAGGTACTTGCATTGTGTCCTTGCCACCCAAGTCCTTCATTTCCTATGTAAGTTTTATGATTTTTGGTACAAAGAACTTCAAAACATTTGTATGGGAGCCTACTTGTGTTGCATCTATAAAGTGTGGATGATAAAGGAAAATAATCAAGGATAAGGGAGCAATTAGGTGTGGAGTAATAAGATGGTTGTAATGTCAATGTAGATTCCCCAAGGGGAAAAAGAGAGTTCAATGTTCTAAAGAGATGATAGAGTGAAAAAGATAACAAAAATAAACTAATATAAAAATAGGATCTGAACATGTAAGACTATGCCCCAAAAAGTGTAATGGTCAGTGTGATGATAGAGTGGTAAATGGTATGAAAGAGAAGAAGGTTCAAAGTTTCAAATAAAATTGATAGAAGATCAAATATCAAAAAGTAACAAGAGATAATGTGATTATAAGTGATAAGCAAAATGATGTACAATGATAATATGGAAAATAGATTGTAGGAAAATAAGACAAGGTGAAATGGTCTATGGTGGGTCTCTTTTCATGGGTATACACACCAAAAATGAGACAATATGGGAAGTTAACATTAACAAGGCTAGGAGTAGCCAAGATGTTGAGGGTAAACTATTTTTTAGTAGAAGGGGATTCTATGATTGTAATTAATACAATGCTCAAGGGAAAGAGTTTGAGTTGGAAGCAACTCTAAACCTCTGTCTACCTATCTCTCCCTTATCTCCCTATCTCTATCATCCCTCTACCTCCCAATCTCTCTCCCTATGTCCCTGGCCATGTGCCTCACTCTCTGTCTCCCTATCTTTCTCCTCAGTCTCCTTTATATCTCCCTATCATTCCTCTCTCTATAAACCCTAAACCCTAAACCTCTAAACCTAAACCCCTAACCCCTAAACAATAAACCCTAAACCCTAAATAATGCCCTTAAACCCTAACCCCTAACCCCTAAACTTGAGAAACCCTAAACCCCTAAACCCTAAACCTCTATCTCCCTATCTCTCCCCTATCTCCCTATCACCTTTGTCCCTCTACCTCTTAATCTCTCTCCCTATGTCTCTGGCCATGTCCCTCACTCTCTATCTCCCTATCTCTCCCCTCGGTCTCCTCTATATCTCCCTATTGGTCCTCTATCTCTCTCTAAACCCTAAACCTCTAAAACTTACCCCCTAACCCCAAAACCCAAAACCCTAAACCCTAAATAATGCCCCTAAACCCAAGCAACCCTAAGCCTCTATCTCTCTATCTCTCCCTATCTCCCTATCTCTATCATCCCTCTACCTCTCAATCTCTCTCTCTCTATGTCTCTAGACATGTCTCTCACTCTCTATCTCCCTATCTCTCCCCTCTATCTCCTCTATCTCTCCTAATCTCTATCAGTCCCCTCTCTCTATCTCTCTTTAAACCCTAACCCCTAAACCTTAAACCCTAAACCTGAGCAACCTTAAACCCCTAAACCCTAAACTTCAGCAATGCTAAACTCATAAACCCTAAACAATGCCCCTAAACCCTGACCCCTAACGCCAACCATCACACACACACACACACACTATCTCTCTCTCTCTCTCTCTCAAAACCCCAAAACCATAAATAATGCCCCTAAACCCTAACCCCTAACCCCTAACCCCTAAACCCAAGCAACCCTAAACCTTTATCTCCCTATCTCTCCCTTATCTCCCTACGTCTATCATCCCTCTACCTCTCAATCCTTCCCCCTATCTCTCTGGGCATCTCGCTCACTCTCTATCTCCCCATCTCTCCCCTCTATCTCCTCTATCTCTCCATATCTGTCTCCTCTCTCTATCTCTTGCCTCTCTCTCCCCTATCATTCTTCTATCTCCCTATCTCTCCCTCTCCCTTATTAACAAAGGAAATGAAAACAAGAAAACTAGGACTCTCTCTCTCTCTCTCCCCTAGGGAAATTGGAAAGGAAAAGGAAAACTAGGAAAGCTAGGAAAATGATTTAACTAGGAGGTAGATAGGTCACAGAGAGAGAGAGAGAGAGAGAGAGAGAGAGAGAGAGAGAGAGAGAGAGAGAGAGAGAGTTTATATGGAAACTATTGAACAATGATAAAATGTAATGTGGTAGGATGTGGTGAGTTTTAGATGTTGTGATATAGCATGGAGATATATCTACATGAGGTGATGCTATGGAAATTTAACCACGAGTCATTTGAAGAAGTACTCACAACTACATATTTAATTGTGCTAGTAGAAGCATAAATAATAATGCACGTGCACTTGTAGCAAAGTTGAAGTTCTTGTGGAACAATCAGGAGGCTTGGTTATGTTAAGAGAATGTTCTACAATATTACAAGTTGAAAGAATTGGTTAGATGGTTGTATGTGTTACCACAAGCTTATGGTTGGTAGTGGTGGTTATACAAGAAGACATGAATACATTGACTATAGTTAGTAATTTAAACTATTGATAGTTAGTACCAAACTAAAAAATAATGAAAAGTAGGGTAAAGCAAAACGGATATCCATTTTGGGCAACCTAAAATGGATATCCGTTTTGCAAAATGGATATCTATTTTGGGCAACTAAAAACAGATATCCATTTTGTAAAACATAAAAAAGGGAAAATGATATTTTACCGAAGCAAAATGAATATCCATTTTGCTTCACTTTTGCCTTGTATGTAGACTTGGGACTGTCATAGTTGACTTTCCCTCAATTCTAACGTTTTTGCAGGTTTCACTCTCTTCTTTGAAATTCACCCTTTGTGCTGACAACTTTTTTTTAATGCAAAATTGATAAAACGAAAAGGGTTTATAGAAGAAATTGTCAGCTTTCTAAAAATATAAGATTTTTTTGGTTATCATTTTATTAAATAATTATTAATAATTTTCTATATAGTGTGTGTCTGAAATCCTGATGGACACACTGCTTGAAAAACATCCATAACTTTCAAACCATTTCACCTTTTTGAGATCCGAAAGCTGCATCACACTCTATGCTTTTCTAGCTATAGGCTAAAAAAAATGAATTCTAATTTTTTTTTATCGAGTTAGGTTGGTTGAAAATTTACTTTTTAGTTTTAAAAAAAATCATAGTAAAAAAATCATAACTAATTATTTTATTGGAAAAAATTTCAAAAAAATATGCATCACATTCGGGCATGAGTCCTCTACTTATTTTGAAAGTTTCATTTTTTTTTTTGCTCATAGTTAGGTTTGTTGGAATGACACTCACTTTTTATTTTATTTTTCTGAAAAATTTAATAGCTGTTCATTGAAATATTTATTTTTCACTAAGTAAATTTAGTTTTTTTTTAAATAGTAGCCCATAAACTAGATTCAATTCTCTACAAATTTTGTTCTTACATCTTTTTCAAATTGTGTAGATAATCCATACAAATTTTCACATGAACTTGATTAAGTCTAATTTTTTGTACATTTTTTTTTGCCACTTAGAGGTATAGTTTGGTCCATCATGATCCTGCACATACTCAATTACAAAAAAGCAAAACAAAATATAATGGAAATGGTCTCTAAGAACCATCTATGTGGAAAATTTCATTATTTCAAAATATGAACAATAATACAGGTCCCCATTTGAAAATTTTATTTTTTCCTGATTTTCAAGCATTTCTAATACTCTCCTCATAGTTGGTCGTTGTTGTGGAGATTTTGAAACACAATGATTTGCAATTGCATACATATTTAGAATCTCATCATAGGCCTTCCATGATTCTATATTTAAGTTACGTAGAACCTCATATATACACTTTATGCTTAACATGCACTCCACCCATTGGTTAAGAGAAGAAATATTGTCTATGCCTTGTGATTGAGGAGGGTCTTGCCTAGTGAGAATCTCAAGAAGAAGTACTCCATAGGCAAATACATCTGATTCTTTTGTCATTTTTCTATCTTTAGTATACTCAAGAGAATTATATCCTCTAGTTTTCCATGAAGTGGCATTTGGACTTAAGAGTATATTAGGTATGAAGTCTGATATACAAGCCTCATTTTCTTCATCCAAAAAAATATTAGAAGACTTTAAGTTTCCATGGGCTTGACTACCATGATCATGAATGGAGCATAATCCCTTAGTTGCACCTAAAGCAATGTTTCTACAAGATTCCCAGCTAGGTTCCCTACTATTCCCTGTAAAGATAACAAACAATGAACCTTAGATTTGAAAATCTATAACGTCTTTTAAAAATCTGAAATTTAAAATAAATATTTTTAAAATAAATAATTTATCATAGTTCTTGTAGATAACTTGTGTAAAAAAACTTCACGAAAAATATAAAACTTCTACTATCTAAAAATAAGAAAAAATAACTTATTTTGTTAAATATATTTATAATATGAAAGTTTCTTATAACATAATGTAAATTTTAAACTCATTATTTCTATGACTTTTTTTAGTTTGTATACTTGGAAATTAATTTATAACTTTATATAACTTATTTATTTACTTTCAAAATTTTTACTTTATTTATATGAATTAAATTCAAACATTTTCCTTTCATTCTTACCCACTAGAGTTCACTTCTATTGTCATCTCATCTCAAAGTATTTATTAACTAGATATATATTCTTCCAAGTTTAAAATAAACTAGTTCATAATGACCTTACTAATGAATTGGAACTCTATATATCCCACTTCCATGGTATTTAATGATGAAATAAAATCATAATTTTTCTTCAAAATTACCTTCATGTCTATTACATTTTTTCAATTTTATAAATTCTAAGGCACATACATTATAATTTATTAAAATTTGATATTTTAAATATTAGAAATCTAACCATAATTTTATCATTCTCATAAAAAAATTAACTTTTTTCTCAATATATTTATTAGATTTGGTTTAAAAATTTTATGACTATTCTCAAGATATTTATGAGTTTATATATATTATTATAATCCCTGCTTAAGGGGTGGCTACGAATTTTTTCATGTGATCAGTTTTACTCTTAATTTTTAAAAAAATTGTGCAACTCTTAAAAATTAAAGGCAAAATTTAAAGTTTATTTATGGCTTTTTTTTTTCTGATTTGTTCCTAAAATATTATTGACTACTTATATACAGGATATTTCCACAGTCTATGATATACTGTAAAAGTGCTTTTGGAATAGACTGTGTTGCTTTTTCGGATCACGTTTCCATCATCAGGTTGAAAAGAAGAGAAAAAGTGATTCTAAACAGAGATCAAAAAAGCAACACACAATCTATTCCAAAAGCACTTTTACACTATTGACTACTATTTTTTTTCTAAAGTTATAAGGTGGATGACGTGAATCAGAAGCCAAACCAGGCCAACAAAAAAATCCCGTGCTATTATTTCTGTTTCTGGACAGGTATGGCGTTTAAAGAGTTGTTTCAGCGCTCTGAATAGGTAGCACCATGAATCCATGCAATGCCACACGTAACTGAATTGATCTGGCGCCGATTTCCTTTTTCCATTTGAAAGCCCTCGTCCACATTTTCTTCTGTATTTTTCTTTGCAAGGGATTCATATCAAAATTGTGGATAGTTCTTCCCCGCAAATAGGGCCACTTAGGGATGGCTCTAAAGGGGCAATAGGGACAACTGGGGCTAATTCTTTGGCACAAGTAGGATCGGCTGCAATTAATTCTTCAGGGAAAATAGGGCCAATTGGGGCTACTTATGGGCGAACATGGCACTGGAATTACCAGGCTGTTTCATCTGGATGTCAATTTCAAAAATTGAACAGAGCCAATACCCTGGATCTCCTCAACGGCTCGTGGATTGTTGTGGCTGGAGATTCGGAGGCTCGGTTTCTGCTTTTGTCGCTGCTGGAATTAGTGTTGCTTTTCAAACGGTATAGTGATTTTGAATTTATTTTGGAGGAAAGGAGGTTGAAAGTGGATTTCAGATGGGCACCTTTTGCACTGAATTTGACCACATTTTTGGGTGACCTTAAAAGAGGTAGACTTAATCCCAATGTTCTTGTCATGAGGACAGGATTGTGGCACATGCTTTACGTAACCAATGCTAGTCATTATGGTAAGAGGCTTAGGAGGGTGAAGAATTCAGCGGTTTTTCTTTTGCCTGTCTTTGACAGGCGAAATTGGCATAGATACTGGCTCTACCGTCCATGCACCATACATGTTTTGGATGGGTTTTCCAACTCTTGTTAATTCAATGTTGAATACAGAGGCCAAAAGGCAGAGGATGACCAGGGAAATGTGTGCTTCTTATGCTCAAGAGCTTGAAAGAAGCAATCTGTTGCAGCGGGCAGGGGGCCCTCTTGTACTGCTTGATATTGGGGGCTTGAGCCAAGGTTGTGGACCCAGTTGTACTGATGATGGAATGCATTACAGGGGTGTTGTTTATGAAGCTTCTGTGCAGATAATGTTGAATGCTCTTCTCATTGAGTTGCAACAACAACCTGCAGGATAAGAGTGACTTTGCTTGGATTGGATGCATGCTTTTGAACCGAAAAGGCTTGAGAAGTTTAGCATTCCTTATATTTAACCAAGTTGGATAGTTGAGTTAAACTTCTCTCTGCTTATAATTTTCTTTTTTGTTGGAACACTTTGACACAATGGTATACTTCCTTTCAGCTTAGATGTAAGGGCCGAGGAGGCTTCCATAATATCAAAGTTGGTGGGAACTTGTACTCAGCCTCATCTCTTTTTGTCATGTCATTCAGGTGGGCAGGTCTCAGCTCGAAGAAAACCTTAGTGGTCAGTGTGAAACTTCACCAAACTCACTGGTGACCTACAGCTTCGACATCTATTATGCATTTTGCCTAGAGGTAACTGATTCTTTACGATTCTTAAAAGGAGGATTTTGGATTGTACTTTATAATCGCTCATTCAATTTATGTAACTGGTATTCAATTTTTTGAGCTATTCTATTTTGTGAAATGAATCTCCATTCAAAGAATAATAAAATATATTGATTTAATTCTGTGTAATGTGCCTGACTTTTCCCATCCTCATGCTTTATAATTCTGTTATTTGTGCAATATATCTTCCTTCTGGAGTTGGAACTATCAATGCATTAAAGATAACGAGCATTGAAAAGAACATGATAATATGCTGCTAATTGAAGTCTTGAGTTGCTAGTTACTGTAATCCTTTGGCAAAATTAAAATCTTCACTGATGAGAATGGGCAGTGTAACTCATGCCAATTATCAGCATATAAATCATACCTCAGCAAGCTTCAGTTTTTAAATGCATTTGTGCATTTCTTGCTGCAAACTAGCTGAGCTGTAACTGTAGTTCTTAAAGATAGCATTTTGGGGCTAAGAAACATGGTTGGTATTATATGTTCAATGGGGACACATCCTTGTCCCTGTTCCCATCTCTAGCCCTATCTCTCAGTCCCTATCTCTGTTCCTATCCCCAGCCCTTTACTAATTTCTTGTTCAATTGTCCTTTCTGGTACTTTGCAGTTACTTCAAAGTGTACCTTTTAGCCTTTGCCCATACCCCTAAGACGGGATTTGGTGGAACATATATTTATCTTCCTATTTGACCGATTCAAAGAATCAAAGAAAATGTTTCTTTCCCCCATTAGTTAAATGTAGTAACAAAATTTGTAGCCCAAGCAGCAAGGGGAAACACAAACTGTTCTGATGGTAAACAGATGAAAGACAAATGGCAGCAGACTAAGTGTCTGAACCTGAAAACCCACATTCTTGGAAGGACAAAGCAACAATGTTATGGTTTTGGTGGATAAAGTTGTTGAGATAAATATAGGATCAAGTTGTTCAGATGAATGCAATAAATCACTGCAACATATTTTTATGTATTATGTTTTTAATTAATTGCATTGGTTTCTTCTCAGTAACTGAGAAAGATATCCAATACTTTGTAGGTGGTGTTTGATGCAGAGCCAAACACCCTGCCCTGCATTTCCCTTTGTATGTCTACACTTTACTTAACATGCATTCTCCAATGTATATACTTGCACCTCTCGCCTATCGGCAAGACCATTCTCATCAGCCACCTTACAAACAATCAATCCGATCTTACTACCTTATACATACATATCATGACCTGTGAACACCGGTCTCCTCCACCGTCGCTGCCGGTCGTGCTTTGCATCCAATACAATATATCTGCGCAATGTATATGCTCAATATACATTCGAAACATACAACCCAAATATGCATTCGGAACATGCATTCAGAATATGCATTCAAAAGATGCATTCAAAACATGCATTCGACCAACGCCTTAACCCAATGTATGTCCTCAACATACAACCGAAAGATACATTTGCGGAATGTACATTTGACCGTTGACTCCTTTGTATATAAACCATATGTACATTTGCGATGTACATTCACAACATGCAATTCAGATATGCAGTTGATGGGTTTGACCGAACCGTTGACTTCCTTGTATGCCGATTGGAAACTTTAACTTTCTCTCTCCTTTGTATGCCGATACACTTGTACATTTACAATGTACATCCACCACATACAATCATGATAGACATTTGCGAGATACTCACGAATAGACAACTGCGATATACACACAGGATGTATATCTGACATACAACTATGATATACACACAAAATGCATACTTAGTGAAACAACGCAGAACTTCGCCGATTTGATCCGTTGCAAACCCTGCGATTACATAGATCTGTTTCTCCTACAATCATACAGATCTTTGCACCTTGCCAACCTAGCACATGACAATGCTAGGATCTGTCAATGCATCCCGTACCTAATCCTGCAAGCATGAAATCGAACAAACAAAAAAACAAAACGAAAATATTGTACAATTATTCCACTGATTTTGAAGAAATCCAACCGGTGGAATGGATTAAGGATCCATCTTGACCACAAAACAACAATTCGATTTATACAGAGGAAAACCTAATGAGATCGAATAACAGAAATTTGCACAACACAAAACATGACCTTGTTATTTATGCTTTCAAAAATGTATACAGATGCGCTGTTCTCACAATTGCAAAACTCAACTTCACACTGATTACAACTATCTATCATATGATCCCAATCGATCTGATCTCCTTTATTTATCTACTCGCCTGAGTAGTACCACCCGACTCTAAGCGGCTGGGAGACAACCTCCAAGCGGCTGGGAGATCACAACCGACTAACAACCTCTAACTGCCTAACAACCTTCGAGATTACAGCTCGACAAGTGTCCTTGGGACTTACAACACAAACCTAGATACAAACTAAAATAACATGCATTGGTCAAACAGACCTTATTACATTGAATGGTCAGCTTAGGACCTTATTGGAAACAACAAAACGAACTATAAACAGTTAATGCCTCATGGAGGCCACTGTGGATTGGGTGCTCCTGCACCAGTGTTGCTAGCATTGCTCTAGCCAGTTTGTGCAAAAAAATCATAAAAGTCAGTTTAGTATCCATCTTATCAGCTTTAAGGATGAATGTTGCCTCCTTTGATGAAACGTGAGAACACACAAACTTTGTAAAGGTGCCAATTGGACTTGTTGAAAATTGTGCATGATGGATCATTGTACAGTGGAAACTGAAGAGACTTTATATGTTTCTAGTCAATTAATGAGGTATTCACTAGTAATCATGGACAGTTTTTGATCGCCACTTGTTCTAAAACATTGCTTGTTTGGTTGCAAAAATGGAGTGTGGTTAACCAGCTGCAGTTTGAAAGAAACATAACAGAATTCGTTTCGACATGATTTTATGATTTAAAATCTTCATTACAGGCATTTCCGTGAGGCAACAGTAGCTGTTATATTGCTCTATATTCTCATATTGTATTATTTGGATCATAGCAACACTACACTTGAAAAACCCATGATTAACACTGAGTAATCGTGATCCGCCACATTTGTCGTACTGAGTTTTTCCCAAGTTTTTCAAAAAGTGGGTTTGATATGTATATATAGGCTCATTTTTACATTTAGAGACATAAAAATACAAAGCAAAGGCAAATTTAACATTTTTTTAATAAGGTTAGGTATTTTAAATTTTCTTTAAGTTATACTTTAAATAGATTTCTTTTAGATATTAAATTTAAACTACAATGAGGGTTTTTGTTTAATTTATACTCTAATAAGGGTTTTTGCTTAATTTATACCCTAATGAGGATTTAGGTAAAAAAGACAGGATTGCCCCTAAAATAGTAGGTTATGCTTCATATCAAAATGGCCTACCGTTTTAAGGCCAGCCATATGCTTTTTATATGAACCCTCTTAAGTGTGAGTAAAGCAGTGTTTAAGTACTTTCATGCAATTATTTTATAATCAGTGACAACAATTTTTATAATGCATAACATATGTTTTTATCTGTACATCTGCATGCACTATATTTGACATGAAATAACAAAATTAGTTTTTCTCTATTTTTAGATCTAGTACATTGTTATTTAGTCCCTCATTTTTTCCGTAGTTTTTCCTGTTTTAAACCTGGGCAATTGTATTCCATTTATAGTTTTACTACACTGTGTAAATGGAAGCCTAATATGATTTGGATAATACTTTAATTTAGTTACTGTGTATTGGAGAGAGGATAAACAAGATCTTTGGGATTCTATGTTGCTTAGAATAGATTTCTGAGGGATAAAGATAAACCTTGATTCCAACTCCGGGCAGATAATAACACATTAAATTTTCTATATAATGCTGTTGGGGTCAAATTTGTTGGATCATAGGAACCTCTATTTTCCTTATTACGTCGTGGATATTCTTAGAAGAAATTTAACACATTTATTAGCTAGAAGTACTGGAAATCTTGTATCTTTCTAGATCTGATTTATTTCAATTGCTAGATGGATATACTTAGAGGAACTATTTCACCTTTAGGAACAACTACTTGTAACTATTTTGGCTTTGTCAACTGAAGGGAAATGCCACCCATTTTAAAGTTATGATTATCTATTTCCAGGAAAGATGAATCTTGACGGAACCTTTAAAATTTTCAATGAATGTTTTATAATGCTAAAGTGAATTTGAGTGTCATAAATGCTGGAATTGATTGAATGTCCTTTTACTATAGTCTTGTCCATTTCTTATAATGGCCTCAACATCTACCTCGAAAAAAGCTGAGTATATTTGAAGTTTTGTTGTTTGGTGCAACAAAAAGAAAGAGATGGATCTAAATGTAGGGCATGTAGGTTTAATTGTTGTTTGCTTTAGTTTCCAAATAACCAAACCTTTTCCTATTGTCTTGTCCATTTCTTAGAATGGCCTCGACATGTGATGTCCCCTTCTAGCTAGATACTTTAGTCTAGCTATGGTTTAGCCTATTATTGGACCCTCGTAGGCTATTACAGATGGATAGGGGGGTCAGTTTGGACACAGGAGGTTTGGGTTGTTTAGTGTTTTTTGGCTTTCTCAGAGTTCAGTGGTTGGTTTGAATTTAGAGAGTTTGATTTAGGCTTCATTTGAGTGATTCTTGCTATTTTTAGCATGTCTTTTCAAGCACTTGGGAAATAATCTCTTGGACTCCAGTTTCAGACGGTTTGGCCAGATTCTCAATATTGAGAGAGTTATGATTATTTAAGTGAATTCTAGCATGTTTAATGATTAATGATTAATGATTAAATATAAAGTTAAATTGACTTTATATTTAAATCACTTAAGTGATGGGTTTATAACACATCGAATGGGGCCAATTGAGTATTTTATTTTGGAGGAGAATTATTAAAAGCTTTCCCTAAGTTTAATTCAATTAAATGTTAATGATTTTATTTAATGTTATTTCATTAAAAAAAAATCGCAGCCTTGAAGAGGAATTTCGATTAGGGTTTTTGGGGGCATATATTTGCTTGAGAAAAGAAGAATGGGGTATCCATTGTTATTGCTATCATTTTGAAAACAGGTTTTTGTGCTCTGAGAAGGGTTTCAGCCATTGCCATTGAAGAACGTAGTTTCTTCTGTGAGTCTCCATTTGAACTGGTGAAATATCCCGTGAATTTGGTATCCGTAGAGTTTCATACAGAGACTCTGATTTGTGATTCAACAGTTGTGAGGAAGATTAAAAAATTTATAGGGGTTTCATTGCAGATCAGAATATTTAAAGATTAATCATTTGCTTATTAAAGTTTGTACCTACTGCTACAGTACAGCCGTGAACAGTGACGCGTGAACAATACCCATGAACAGTACCTGTGAACAATACGCTACAGTGCTCATGAACAGTGCGCTATAGTACTTGGATCAGCAGTTAGGGCATTTATATCAGGTTTCCTATTAGTTACAGTTGTTTTTGTATAAGCATTCAATAAAAAGTTATAGTTTTCCATTGTAAGAATGAGTATTTGTTTGCATTCAATATAGTTGTCTATCATTGCAATTTCTCTTCCTTATAATCAGTGTATTAGAAGTAGTTTGCTTTTTATGTCAAAACCCTCAAAGCACAAAAAAATCAAAAAAACAAAAACAAAAGAATTACAAACAAACCAGCACAGTTGCAGCTGATAGTGAGTTCAGTGATTGAACCAGTTGGGATTTCTACATTGGTATCAGAGCAAAATCCTGCCATCTTGAGGGTTTAGCAATCACATGCAGCCACCTGAGGCTGGCTCCCACAGATATTACACTTGTAGGCGAGCATTATTTGACAGGGAACTGGTTGTAGACAGGCAGCTGGACATCATGGGTGACAGGCAAGAAGGTAGCCCACCCAGAGGCAACAAGAATGAGGATCAGGAAACAAGTGAATTTTTTAGAGCAATGGTTACAGGACAGCAACAGATGGCTCAGGCCTTGTAGGCACTCACCACCATGGTTGAGCACATGAATCCACATGACAAACAGAATCAGGAGCAAGGGGATAACAAGAGTGTAGTGGGATCACCTAGAGCTCATAGGACTCATTCTAGGATAGCAGACTGGCCTACTCATCCTACCTTCATTAGAGATGAGCCTGAGGTAGCACCTATAGAAGAAGCAGGAGAGGAGATGTTAGTAGATATTCTCATGGCTGTAAATGACGAATGTGAATTATTAGCTCCACAGGTGCGTGAGAGGATGACATTTGAGAGGTTTGTTAATCAAAGGAGAGAGGATTATAGAGCAGCGAGACAGGATAGGAGACCTCGTGGCCAAAATAATGAATTAAAGCGTGCTACAAGCAAGCTTTCCTTGACTACATTTGAAGGTAGTAGCAGAATGACAGCGCAGGCTTGGATTCACAAGCTTGATACCTTCTTAGCACTAAGACCTATGACAGAAGTGGAGGCAATAAAATATGCCACGCTACATTTAGAGGGAGCTGCACATGATTGGTGGTACCATGGGATGGTTACCCTTCAGCATAACCAGGTGACTTCATATCAGGACTTCGTGGACAGGTTGGTAGAGAGGTTTGATAAGAAGGATCCAGAAGTCTACTTCAGGGAGTTGGCACAGTTGAGACAGTTAGGCGGATTGGAGTATTTCATTAGTGACTTTCAGAGGCTATTCGTTATGGTGCCATATATCTCAGATAGGAGATTGATTGTTTTGTTCATTGAGGGATTATCTGAACAACTGAAGGGTTGGGTAAAAGCCTTTGATCCATTCAATTTGCAAGAAGCAATTAAGAAGGCTAGAAGTATGGAACAAGCAGCCCCAATAAATAAATTTCAGTCAAAGGGTGCATCATCTAGCAAAGATAACAAACCATTCTTCAAGAAACTTGAGAGGAATGAAACAAAGGCTGAAAATAAAGATAAATCATTCACTCCCTTGGATAGAGAGACATTGAATGATTTAAGGAAGAAAAAACTCTATTTTTATTGCAAAGGACCCTATGACATGAACCATGACTATCCTTTGAGACCAAAGGGGAAAGCAAACAGGGTTATGTGGGCTTACTATGAGGATTCCGATTCTGAAAATTCGGACCAACAAACTAAAAATGAGGAATCCAGTGAACAAAAGGAAAGTTTAGATGATGAAAAGCTCAAGAAAATGTCTACCGATGAAGAGAAGGTGGAAGGTAGGCTTAAGGAGGCCCGTCTCACTAGTGTGCAGCAGGAGGGATCATTTAGAATGAGAGGAGTGTTGGCTGGACAGCGAGTTATTACATTGCTAGATACAGGGGCCACACATAATTTCATTGATTCCAGGTTGGTTGAGAGACGTGGGATCCAGACTGAGCAGTTTGAGGGCTTGAGAGTGAGGGTAGTTGATGGCTACATCCTCAAATGCGATAGAAAGATCACAAGTTTACCATTGAAAATAAATAACTTTGAATTCAAGGCTGAATTTTATGTGGTTAACATGGGTGACACAGATTTAGTACTGGGCATCACTTGGTTGCATGATATTGGAGAGTTCACTCTCAATTTGAGAGAAATGGTGATGAAATTTTAGATTGATGGTAAAACTCACATACTAAGGCCATTCGAGACAGTGAGTTCAAGATGATGTCTTGCAGGCGCATGGAGAGTTTGTTGCGTCATGACCAGGTTGAGTGGGCAGCCCATTGTACGTTGATGCCATCACAAGGGCAGCAAGAATCAAAATACCATCCAGACATATAGGAGTTGAGAATTAAGCATTACAAGGTTTTCAGTGATATTCCACCATGTAGACCTCCAGATAGAGGTATTGAGCACATCATTGAGTTAGAGGAGGGTGCTAAACCCATCATGATTACACCCTACAAGCATCTGAAGAGATTGAAGGATGAGATTGAGAAAACCATTAAGGAGCTACTTGCTATGGGGCATATTAGACCGAGTAAATCTCCTTTTGCTTCTTTTGTGGTTTTAGTGAAGAAGAAGGATGGTACTCTTAGGATGTGCATTGACTACAGGGTCCTGAACAGAAAGACAATTAAAAACAGATACCCCATCCCACCGATTGATGAGTTGTTAGATGAACTACATGGAACATGTTTCTTCTCCAAAATTGATTTGAGATCAGGCTATCATCAGATTAGAGTTAGAGAGCAGGATATAGAGAAGACAACATTCAGGTGTCATTGTGGCCATTTCGATTTTGTAGTTATGCCATTTGGGCTAACTAATGCTCCAGCTACCTTTCAGTCCACGATGAACAGGGTCTTTTAGCCTCAGTTGAGGAAATTTGTATTGGTCTTCTTTGATGACATTCTTGTGTGAAGTAGAACATGGGATGAGCACTTGTGACACTTGGATACAGTGTTGAGCATTCTGAGCAGGGAGTCCTTGTATGCAAAGGAGTCCAAATGTGATTTGGGAGATCTGAATTATTATATCTGGGGCACATTATCAGTGCATAGGGGGTATGCATGGATCTTGAAAAGATTCGTGCTATTGTTGAGTGGCCTACTCCAGTGAACCTTACACAGTTGAGGGTATTTTTGGGCTTGTGTGGGTTCTACAGGAGGTTTGTTAGTGGTTATTCTAGGCATGCAGCACCCTTGACAGATTTGATGAGGAAAGGGGCTTTCTTATGGACTCCTGAGGCACAGGAGTGTTTTGACATATTCAAGGAGTTGATGACTTTTTGTCCAGTGCTAGCATTACCAGATTTTAGCAAACCATTTGAGCTACATTGTGATGCATCTAGTGAGGGTGTTGGAGCGATGCTTATGCAGGACAAGCACCCAATTGTATATGAGAGTAGGAAGCTCAAGGGACTTGAGAGGAGCTTCAGCATTTACGATAAGGAAATGTTGGCCATAATGCATGCTTTGGCCAAATTCAGGCAGTACTTAGTGGGCAGCAAATTTAGCATAAAAACAGACCACAACAACCTGAAGCATTTCCTGGGGCAGCGAGATCTTAATGACAGGCAGCAGAAATGGGTAAGTAAATTATAGGCATATGATTTTGATATTACCTATTTCAAAGGGACACAGAATGTTGTAGCAGACGCCTTGTCACGGAGACCTCATCTGAGCTTGATGACAGACATATCAGAGGACTAGAGGCATTTGATCCTTGCAGAGTATGCAAAGGATACATGGGCATCAGGATTCATAGATGGATCGGTCCAGGATAGTGATTTCACCCTTGTGAATGAGCTCATCATTTACAAAGGGCGCATTTATTTGGTGCTAGGGTCAGAGGTGAGGAGGATGGTGTTGAGAGTTTATCATGACTCACCTATGGCAGGACATCCAGGTTTTTATAAAACCTACTAGCAAATTCGTGAGCATTTTTCTTGGAAAGGGCTCAAAGCTGAGGTGTTACAGTATGTTAGAGAGTGTCCTACTTGGCAGCAGAATAAACAGGAGCACTCTTATCCAGCCAGTTTACTTTAGCCACTTCCGATTCCTAATAAGAAGTGGGAGTGTTTGTCCATGGACTTCATCACAAGACTGTCGAGAGCCCAGGGCAGAGATTGTATATATGTTGTTGTTGATCGGCTTACCAAGTTTGCACACTTCTTTCCGATCACTGTTACATACACTGCTACGCAGGTGGCAGATTTATTCTTCAGAGAGGTATTCAGGTTGCATGGCTTACCTCGGAGCATTGTCAGCGACAGGGACAACAGGTTTATGAGTCACTTCTGGCAGGAGTTGTTTAGATTGTGCGGGACAGAGCTCACTCTGAGTACTAGCTACCACCCCCAGACAGATGGTCAGACAGAGATAGTGAACAAATGTGTGGACGGATACCTCAGGAATTACATAGCAGGGTAGCAGAAGGCTTGGGTTAAGTGGATATATTTATGTGAGTATTGTTATAATTCCACTTATCACATGTCTATCTAGATGTCACCATTCATGGCATTATATGGATATGAGGCACCCAGTTTCATGGATTTGTTGCTATCAGATAGTAGAGTGCCTAGTGCTGGAGGCTTATTACAGGAGAGCCAGGACATTGTAAAGGCTCTTAAGGAGAATATCACTAAGGCACAGAATCAGCAGAAGCAGTATGCTGATCAGAAGAGGACTGAGAGGACTTTTGAGGTAGGTGATATGGTATATTTGATGCTACAGCCTTACCGCCAATCAACTCTCAAAAAGAGTGGTGCCAAGAAACTTAAGCCACGTTATTATGGGCCTTTCAGGGTGATCAAGAGAGTTGGAGAGGTGGCTTATGAGTTAGATTTGCCAGTAGACAGCAGAGTGGATAATATTTTTCATGTATCACGTCTCAAGAAGGCGTTAGGACATCAGATTGTTCCTTCCACCGTGCTTCCTCCCTTGGATGATGAGGGAAAGTTGGTGTTAGTACCTGAGGCTATCATTGAGTTCAGGGAAAGGAATTTGAGGAGGCGCACTATCAGAGAGTATTTGGTCAAATGGAGGGACATGCTGGTTGAGGACGCTACTTGGGAGAGTGAAGAGATTTTACAGCATCCAGAGTTGAGATTGCTTGAGGACAAGCAATTTCAGGAGGGGCGAACTGTGATGTCCCCTTCCAGCTAGATACTTTAGTTTAGCTGTGGTTTAGCCTATTATTGGACCCTCATAGGCTATTACAGATGGATAGGAGGGTTAGTTTGGACACAGGAGGTTTGGGTTGTTCAGTGTTTTTTGGCTTTCTCAGAGTTTAGTGGTTGGTTTGAACTTAGAGAGTTTGATTTAGACTTCATTTGAGTGACTCTTGCTATTTTTAGCATGTCTTTTCAGGCACTTGGGGAATAATCTCTTGGACTCTAGTTTCAGACGGTTTAGCCAGATTCTCAATATTGAGAGAGTTATGATTACTTCAGTGAATTCCAACATGTTTAATGATTAATGATTAAATATAAAGTTAAATTGACTTTATATTTAAATCACTTAAGTGATGGGTTTATAACACATCGAATGGGGCCAATTGAGTATTTTATTTTGGAGGAGAATTATTAAAAGCTTTCTGATGCAGAGGCATCCACACTATAACCTTAACATACAGCATGGATGTCTGCAGCCCATCATCATCATCATCATCATCATCATATGTGACTTAACATTGCCAGCATCATCATCATATTTCACCTGCCGACCGATATCCTCCTGCAGACAAGCCTTCGCACTTTCGCCTATCAACAGCATCACCTTATTCGATTATCGACAGCATCATCATGTTCGACCAACGCGAACATCCTCCTGACGTCCACTGTTCACTTCAGCGACAACTTCGACCTTCACTATCTTCAGCATCATGATATTCAACATCATGATAATCAACAGGATAAAGAACATCCGGTTCTCTCCATTTATCCTGATGATGACCAACCTTCACTTCTCGCACCGTCCCTTTGATGCTGACGTCACCTGATATCCTGATGACGTATATCCTGATGATGATGACGTCACCCGCAGCTCCTCAATATCCTGCCGCTCCGAAATATCTTGATGACGTATATCCTGATGATGATGACGTCATATCCTGCTGTTGGCCAAACTTAGCTTTTTCCGGCCCGCGATCAACCCGATCTTCTTCTTCCTTATGCCGATGCGCTCCTCCTCGGCACTTCCTGATGATGATCACCCCGACGCACATTCACTTCATGCACTCAACTGCATCATGCCGATCTCCTCTTGCTTGGATGATGATGTCCAAAGCGACTGCAGGATATTCACCAAATTATCCTGATGATGCTGTTTTGACCAATTTCCAGCCTTAGCGGATTTTCACCGTTCTGATCCGCCGAACCTCCTGGGATGACTCGATCCACTCTCAGGGTGATCTACCACACTTTATCAGCTCGACCTAGCACATGCCCATGCTAGGGTCTTCAACACCTTTCAACCGCGATCCTGCACACCTGCATGTGAACAAACAAACTAACACCTACCCTACTGTACATAACCATTCCACCGATCAGACGAATCAACCGGTGGAATGGATCAGTGAATCCATGAAAACCACCCAGATGCAGTAAATCGATTAAACAATAGAGACCAAACAGAAATTGAACAGAACAGGATCTCTTATTCGATTTCAAAAGATGCTATTACAATATTCAGTCTCTCCTCTCGCAAAGTCTGATCGATGATCTATGCAATATCAACCGATCCTCATGCTTAAATAGATTTTCCTACGAGTACTACTGACCCGTCTCCAAGCGGCTGGGAACTCTCCAGGCGGCTGGGAGATCCAACCGAACATACATCATGACAACTGTCCTAACAAACTAACTAAAAATAGCAAAGCCTGGTCAGCATGATCTTATCATGATCAGCATGACCTTATTACATGCATTTGGTCTTATCAGACCTTCTTGAAAACATAAACAAGACCTAAAACAACTAACTGCCTCATGAAGGCCAACTGTCAGGTAGGTGCTCCTGCACCATAGATACCACTATGATGCAGAGGCATCCACACTATAACCTTAACATACAGCATGGATGTCTGCAGCCCATCATCATCATCATCATCATCATATTTGACTTAACACTGCCAGCATCATCATCATATTTCACCTGCCGACCGATATCCCCCTGCAGACAAGCCTTTACACTTTCGCCTATCAACAGCATCACCTTATTCGATTATCGACAGCATCATCATGTTCGACCAGCGCGAACATCCTCCTGACGTCCACTGTTCACTTCAGCGACAACTTCGACCTTCACTATCTTCAGCATCATGATATTCAACATCATGATAATCAACAGGATAAAGAACATCCGGTTCTCTCCATTTATCCTGATGATGACCAACCTTCACTTCTTGCACCGTCCCTTTGATGCTGACGTCACCCGATATCCTGATGACGTATATCCTGATGATGATGACGTCACCCGCAGCTCCTCAATATCCTGCCGCTCCGAAATATCTTGATGACGTATATCCTGATGATGATGACGTCATATCCTGCTGTTGGCCAAACTTAGCTTTTTCCGGCCCGCGATCAACCCGATCTTCTTCTTCCTTATGCCGATGCGCTCCTCCTCGGCACTTCCTGATGATGATCACCCCGACGCACATTCACTTCATGCACTCAACTGCATCATGCCGATCTCCTCTTGCTCGGATGATGATGTCCAAAGCGACTGCAGGATATTCACCAAATTATCCTGATGATGCTGTTTTGACCAATTTCCAGCCTTAGCGGATTTTCACCGTTCTGATCCGCCGAACCTCCTGGGATGACTCGATCCACTCTCAGGGTGATCTACCACACTTTATCAGCTCGACCTAGCACATGCCCATGCTAGGGTCTTCAACACCTTTCAACCGCGATCCTGCACACCTGCATGCGAACAAACAAACTAACACCTACCCTACTGTACATAACCATTCCACCGATCAGACGAATCAACCGGTGGAATGGATCAGTGAATCCATGAAAACCACCCAGATGCAGTAAATCGATTAAACAATAGAGACCAAACAGAAATTGAACAAAACAGGATCTCTTATTCGATTTCAAAAGATGCTATTACAATATTCAGTCTCTCCTCTCGCAAAGTCTGATCGATGATCTATGCAATATCAACCGATCCTCATGCTTAAATAGATTTTCCTACGAGTACTACTGACCCGTCTCCAAGCGGCTGGGAACTCTCCAGGCAGCTGGGAGATCCAACCGAACATACATCATGACAACTGTCCTAACAAACTAACTAAAAATAGCAAAGCCTGGTCAGCATGATCTTATCATGATCAGCATGACCTTATTACATGCATTTGGTCTTATCAGACCTTCTTGAAAACATAAACAAGACCTAAAACAACTAACTGCCTCATGAAGGCCAACTGTCAGGTAGGTGCTCCTGCACCACTTTCCCTAAGTTTAATTCAATTAAATGTTAATGATTTTATTTAATGTTATTTCATTAAAAAAAATCGCAGCCTTGAAGAGGAATTTCGATTAGGGTTTTTGGGGGCATATATTTGCTTGAGAAAAGAAGAATGGGGTATCCATTGTTATTGCTATCATTTTGAAAACAGGTTTTTGTGCTTTGAGAAGGGTTTTAGCCATTGCCATTGAAGAACGTAGTTTCTTCTGTGAGTCTCCATTTGAACTGGTGAAATATCCAGTGAATTTGGTATCTGTAGAGTTTCATATAGACTCTGATTTGTGCTTCAGCAGTTGTGAGGAAGATTCAGAAATTTATAGGGGTTTCATTGTAGATCAGAATATTTAAAGATTAATCATTTGCTTATTAAAGTTTGTACCTGCTACTATAGTACGGCCGTGAACAGTAACGCATGAACAGTGACGCGTGAAGAGTACCCGTGAATAGTGCGTGAACAGTGCGCTACAGTGCTTGTGAACAGTGCGCTACAATACTTGGATCAGCAGTTAGGGCATTTATATCAGGTTTCCTATTAGTTACAGTTGTTTTTGTATAAGCATTCAATAAAAAGTTATAGTTTTCCATTGTAAGAATGAGTATTTGTTTGCATTCAATATAGTCATCTATCATTGCAATTTCTCTTATAATCATTGTATTAGAAGTAGTTTTTTTTTTTATGTCAAAACCCTCAAAGCACAAAAAAATCAGAAAATACAAAAACAAAAGAATTACAAACAAACCAGCATAGTTGCAGCTGATAGTGAGTTCAGTGATTGAACCAGTTGGGGTTTCCACACGACACCTACCTCAGAAAAAAGCTGAGTTTATTTAAAGTTTTGTTGCTTGTTGCATCAACAAAGAAAGAGAGATAAAAAGAAGCATTGTTCTAGTAGAGACTGCACATCAGAGAGGAGGAGATTGTACAGAGAAATTGGCATGTCTATACCCCAAGGAATCGATATGTGGTTGATGGTCATTTCACAGCTTGAGAGAATACTTCATGTACACAAAATGTCTGTGTTCTACTTGCATTTGCAAATTATTTTCTGAGATAAGTGGAAAAAGAAAGCTCAGAAGATTTCATTAATTGTTCAATGAAGTTTGGGAAGGAGTTTGTAGCACAAATGGTGCATAAATGGCACAAGGCTTACATGGATTACAACTTTCTCAAGACCATCTTAAAAGATATCATCCATCACAAAACAAGAACAAAGCCTAAGCCTATCTTCAATGCCATTAATTGTCCCAATGGAGCGATCAAAAGGACCATGACTTTCAGATCTATCAGCAACCTCATTAGACATGATAGCATCAAGGAAGAAGAAATCATAGTGGTAATTGAATAGTGTTTTTCCCCAAGAATGTTTTTTCTTAGATTATATTTTTGGTCTAAAAATTTTGTTTGTTAATTTGAAGGTGAAAAATAAGGAGTAGGATGGGAAGGATTCGATTGAAACAATGTTTTCAGTGCCTGTAGAGGAAGGGACTGAATATGAAGTGATTCTCTTCAAGAGATTAGACGAGGAGCTTAACAGAGTGAACACATTTTGTTGTGGCAGAATTGAAGAGCTTGTTAAGGAAACCACTGAGCCTCACAAATTTAGGAGCATCTCTGGCATCTAAACATGATTTCTTCCCACCTAGTTACCATTTGGCTGAAAAAAGAGAGGATAATTATCACTGTGTTAGGCATCTTCCTAGCAGAAGGTGCTTCTGTAATATCCCCCGCCAAACAGTTTTAATTTATGAAGGCCGACTTCATTATGGACGACCTCTGTGAATAATGTCTATGGCAACAATCACGATTTAAATATATTAGGCCGACCAAGACAAGAGCACTCATACGATAATCTCTACTTCCGGCATACCTTCTTCAAGATATAAAGATAATTTATTTATAAAGGTAGAAATATATAAATCTTAATTGCATACGTCAAAGTGCTAAAAAGATAGTGATTAGGAATGAATTAAAGAGAATTAATAATGTATGAAGATGACAATTAAAGGTGCAGTAAATGTGCGCATCAAATTAGTTTGAAGGAATTAAGATTAAGGGCAGCGATCAAGTTAAACAAAGGGTCATGCTATTCCAAGAGGTTAGTGCTAAAAAGACAGTGATTAGGAATGAATTAAAGAGAATTAATAATGTATGAAGACGACAATTAAAGGTGCAGTAAATGTGCGCATCAAATTGGTTTGAAGGAATTAAGATTAAGGGCAGCGATCAAGTTAAACAAAGGGTCATGCTATTCCAAGAGGTTATCTCCTTTCAAAAGGATGCCTCTCTTCATGGAGAATAAGGGTATAAGAGGAAAATGAATTATGACCAAGCAATCATGGGAAATGGATCAAGCAAAAGGAATAATAATCATTAATTGAAGAGTAGACGTTGGATCTGGAGAAGGTTATATATATATATACAGTCATATAGACTGCTAAGACATTATTTAGGATATATTGCTAAATATTATTGAATAAATTTAATAGGTCAGATCAGTGACTATTGACTGATTTATTTATATCACTATCATTTATATATATGTCATAAGACTTACCAGTCCTAGAAGAATGGTAAGAGGACTACGTGGAGGGAACCCTACCATGCCTCCTTAAGGACCTGTTTGGAGGAAGGACTAATCAACACCCCTACCATACCTCTCTGAGGGGACTTTATGGAGGCCTTGTTGGTAGCCTATATCCTACCAAGCACCCCTTAGGGACTGTTTGGAGGGAAGAATTGAGCAACACCCTGCCATGCCTCCCTGAGGGGCTTGCATAGAGGTATTGTTGATAGTCTATGCCCTGCCATGCTTCTCAGCACCATCCCCTTCTATGACTGAGTTGAGTGAATAAGCTGAGTTAACTGCATAGTAATAAATAGATGATCTTTCTATATGAATATTGTTTATGAATTTGAATGCAAGGAAAATCTAACCTAACACTAATATTTCCAGAGGTATATTGGTATATTTATATTTTGTATATGTGTTTTCCTATGTCATGATTGTAGAATTAGAGCACAAGAATTATGTAGTTTGAAGATAACTTCTAAATGGTAATTCTGAAACCCTAACCCTAACTTGTGGTATTTTAATATTCTAGGGCAAATTAGGTAAGGGACATTACAATTGGTATTAGAGCGTCTTTCCTGCCATCTTGTGAATGATAGTTGATGCTATGTGTATTCAAATGTATACTTCATGACTCATGTGTATTCAAGTGTATACTACATGACTTACGTGTATTCAAATGTATACTTCATGACTTATGTGTATTCAGGTGTATACTACATGACTTACGTGTATTCAAATGTATACTGCATGTACGTGTATTCAAGTGTATACTTGAAGACTTACATGTTTTCATTCATGTATATGCTTTGTGACTTATGTGTATTCAAGTGTATATTTCAAGACTTACGTGTATACTTCTTGTCTTACATTCATGTATATGCTTTGTGACTTACATGTATTCACGTGTATATTTCAAGACTTACATGTATTCATGTGTATACTTCTTGCCTTACATTCATGTATATGCTTTATGACTTACGTGTATTCAAGTGTATATTTCAAGACTTACGTGTATTCATGACTTACGCATATTCATATGTACGATTCGTGACTTACGTGTATTCATGTGCATACTTTGTGTATTACATGTATTTACGTGTATGCTTCATACTTCGTGTATTATGTGTATTTATGTGTATACTTTGCATACTACGTGTATGCTTCATGCTTCTTGTATTACATATACTTCATGTAATGCGTGTATGCTTCATGTTTCGTGGGTTACATGTATTTATGAGTATACCTTGTGTATTACGTGTATGCTTCATACTTCCTTGTATTACATATACTTATACGTATACTTTGTGTATTGTGTGTATGCTTCATGTTTCATGTATTATGTGTATTTATGTGTATACCTTGTGTATTACGTGTATGCTTCATACTTCTTGTATTACATATACTTATACGTATACATTGTGTATTGTGTGAATGTTTCATATTTCATGTATTACGTGTATTTATGCGTATACCTTGTGTATTACATGTATGCTTCATACTTCTTGTATTACATGTACTTATATGTATACTTTGTGTATTGCGTGTATACTTCATGTTTTGTGTATTACGTATACTTATGTGTATACCTTGTGTATTACGCGTATGCTTCATACTTCTTGTATTACATGTATTTATACGTATACTTCATGTATTGCATGTATGCTTCATGCTTCACATGTACTTATGTGTATACTCTGTATATTATGCCTTGTGTCCTACTGTATACTTCGTGTATTACGTATACCTATGTGTTTGCTTCATGTCTAATGTTTCTTCAACAAGCTTACTCTATGTTTGTTTAAGATTACTTTATGCAAAAAAAAAAATTATGAAAATGCCAAATCTATCAAAGCTTTATTTGTCAAACGCTTCTTGGGTTAAGAAGCAATAACAAATTTACTTATGTAATAATGAAGAGTTGTAACTAGTGAAGTGAAAAAGAGTGATTCCTTCAAGAGATAGATGTAAAGAATAAATCAATTCATTGACATAAGCAATCATCACTCACTTATTCATCAGGAAATCAAGCAATTAAAAGATCAAAAGTTTACCTAAGGAAGGGATAATCAATCATAACCACTCCACATAGTTGAATATAACGATATAATTGACTTCCAATTCTTAAGTGAAAATCTAATGATCACAGAAACTTAGATACAAAGATGGACTAAGGTTATCTTTCAAACTTCAAGATTTGGGTACACTATGGTATCATCTTGACCTAGGATGGTCAATCTCTAAAAAACCAAAACAACAATTTTGAAAGAATGTAATGAAGACAACTCAATTCTTTAGGAACCTACAAATTTAGACTCTTGATCTTACAAGAAATATTGGAAATCTATCAAAAGATATAACCATCAATCTTCATGGAGGAGGAACATCATTAAAAATAAATTATTCTATTCTTTTGGAACAAGATCAAATGTACAATCATATGATCTATCCCATACTCATAGAAACAATGAAAATACATGGATCAAACTTGTAACCAACAAAATTGATCTAGTAAACTTATATTAAGAACCAAATTCACTTCTATATTAGTCCATTCTTCCAAGAGTATCCTCACAAGTTCTTAATCAAAGTAACTCCACATTCAAAAAGGTCCTTGGGACATCAGTACTAGGCATGTAGGCACCTTTGATAAATTTGATAAAATCAAATTACAATTGAAAGATAGAGGGGTCATAATATTACTGTTATCTTTCATTCTTAGAGGATACAACCAGTCCATTAGCTCTAAGTTGCTATTTGCATATTAAAAGGTTGAGAGCTAAGACGATAGTAGGATTCATTGAGCATTTATGAATAAAGTAAGCTTAATGTCAATCCTCATAGTTTTACTCCTTTTCAACTCCCACTCTTATCCATCAAGTAACGAGGGTCCTTAATACAAGTCTAACATGCAAAACGAGATACCCTAAGTGGTTCCCAATCAAGATTACTAACAGAGCAGGAGATAGTATGTTTACGTTCAGTAAAAATACTCTTAAATCAAAATCCTAGGGTTGTCGAGAGGAATTGTTGTGACATATCTAGACTATTTTGTGGTCAAAATCATGGCAGCATCTTTCTTTTCCAAGTATAATAAGTTAAAGTTTTATAAGAAAGGTAATTGCTTAGAAACATGATCAAACTTTAAATCAAAAGTCAAGCCTCACAACATCCTTTGATAGTAAGAAATGGGAACTGTTTGCAAAATGTTCATAAATATACTTTAGATAAACATTACCAACCACTAGTAAGCTAGCAGTTAATAATTTTCACTTCATTTACTTAACCTTGGAAATTGGGATCAAATATCTTCTATGTACTCTATCTAGTACAATCACTGTATCATGTTGATAAATCTACCTCCATTCACAGTCATCTTGTACTGTCATATAGTTTCATAATATAGTTCGAGCTTTTCAGGATTCCTCTGCATAACTGTGCTAAAATTTAATTCCATATCATGTCACCATGTCTGGACAATTCATCACAAGGCAGTTTACAGTGTATTCTAGGGTTTGAAACATACTCTTTGATTTGGTTTATTGTGTTACCCTTAAGTAACAATGATTCTAAGACTTGGTTGTCCCTTGAGTAATGTAACATAATTTAAGAATGATAGGATCATTTCTATAACAATCCTTAAACTATCGACCACCCTATCAACCTTATGACAATAAGGTTGAATCTAGATATTCTTCCTTGTTTTATGATAATGCTCCTCTTGTCATAATTATTCCTTTAGTGGAAAATGATCTTCCTAAGAATATGTTTATCCTTGTTGCCGACAAGTCCTTCTAGGCGACTTGAATATCATGGCAATGTAAAGGTACAAATGACGATCCATGGATAATATCATCTCAGAAAAGAACGTTCCATTTGAGATCATAGTTGTGTGTCATACTTCTAATTCTCATCATAAGATATGAGGAGCTCACTTTCTTGCTTGGATTCCAAGGATACCCATGTGCAAAAATTGGGCCAACTTAGTTTCCTCTCCCTATGATGAGAGAAAACTTATCTTAAGTTAGGGACCTTACCCGTTACCAACTCTTGGTTTTATTGTCGAGGGATATTAGGAAATACAAGTATATGAACTAGAAAGATATTAGACAATACATTATCCTCATACTTTAGAAAAGGTTATGTTGGCAAATAGACTAACAACCATTGATTTGGGAGGTTGACTACTTTAGGAGCATGCTAGTTTATGATTGCTTGAGGACAAGTAATCTTGGGCAGGGTGGACTGTAATATCCCCCGCCAAACAATTTTAATAAATTAAATTAAAGATTTAATTTATAAAGTCCGACTTCATACAAAACTAGGTCGACTTCATTATGGTTGATCTCTGTGAATAATGTCTATGGAAACAATCACGATTTAAATATATTAGGCCGACCAAGACAAGAGCACTCATATGATAATCTCTACTTCTGGCATACCTTCCTCAAGATATAAAGATAATCTATTCATAAAGGTAGAAATATATAAATTTTAATTGCATATGTCAAAGTGCTAAAAAGACAACGATTATGAATGAATTAAAGAGATTAATAATGTATGAAGATGACAATTAAAGGTGCAGTATATTAGTTTGAAGGAATTAAGATTAAGGGCAACGATCAAGGTAAACAAAGGGTCATGCCGTTCCAAGAGGTTATCTCCTTTCAAAAGGATGCCTCTCTTCATGGAGGATAAGGGTATAAGAGGAAAATGAATTATGATCAAGCGATCATGGGAAAGGGATCAAGCATAAGGTATAATAATTATTAACTGAAGAGCAGACATTGGATCTGTAGAAGGTTATATATACACAATCATATAGATTGCTAAGACATCAAAGGATATATTGCTAAACATTATTGAATAAATTTAGCAGGTCATCTCAGTGACTATTGACTATTGGCCATATCTTCTAGAAGGATTTGTTCCAATCTAAGTATTTTTAGTACAATTTGGAGCATCATTTTCAAGATTTTCGATCAATAATTTTCAAGGTTATAGTAGCGGTATGTTATTCAACAAATCTACATTCATTTTTATATCAGTAATTCAGTGAATGTTTCCAGTAGTAGTTTCTGTTGGTATGAACATGGATACTATCTATCTAGTTTCCCCTTTGTAGTGTGAACTAGGAACATTATCTAACTAGTAATTAGTTAGGACCTATTCACACATGTTCACACGTTAAGTTTACTTAGGATAAGCCTAGATGTTTCTATGTTGTCATGTGATCTTATCCTCTAGTTGGCATCTTATCTTTTAATTGTCACATGTTGTAGGAGTAAGACACTTGTCATTATCCTACTTCATCATACATCTCATCCTTGTCTTTATAAGCAAGGCATATCATGTACACATTGTGTAACAATTTTGCATTCTTTGATAGAATAGAATTATTCTCTCATGTTTGGATCTCTCTTGTGCCTTCATGAAACTCCTAGATATTGGGTGGCTACCTTCATAGCCAACTCTTACATGGTATCAGAGCTAGGAGGAATTGCTTTGTGTTAGTTAATTTTTTGAGAGATCTCCAATGCAAATCATGGTGGATCTTGAAAAGTTGAGTATGCTCTTCTCTTGTATCGAATGATGAGCTAAAGAATCATAAAAATTTGATAGAAATACCATACTTGGGAGGGTTTCTTTTTTGTGGCCTTGTATTGTAGGTTCATTTTGGAGCATGCTGGTGCAAATCTAATCACACCATTAAAATCATGGTGTCCAAGATAGTCAGTTTAGCCTTTTGATTTGTCCAAATTGGACAATGGAGGCAATATCTACAAAGGTTTGAATCTAGCAAGTGATTGCCTGATCCGAGAGGTAGCTATATTTTTGGAGCATTTTGGGTCAAATTTGACCCTGCCACCGCATCCCGAAGGCCCAAAAACTATTACATCATGTGTGTTTCTAACCATTTATCATTTACCTAGATTGGTTAATTTTCTTGGATAAATGAATGTTTATGATTCTATGCATCAATGTGAAATGTGAATTTTGAATTAAATATATTTGAAAAAGTGAATTATGCGATGTGATAATTATTATTATGAAATGTATGAAGCATGTGATTATCTTGTGAACGGCTAACTAATGTGATGGTGATCTAAGTGGATGCAGCAACAGGTTGTTCCTCCGGAAAGGAGGAGAAGTATCACTCAGGAGAAGGACTTGGTTTGGTAAACGTTGGAGAAAGCCTAAACTGAGCAAGCACACACCACTATCCTATTGGTCTAGGTTAGGTCGAGTCAGTGTGGGTAAAGGTAAGTGAACTATGGTAATCATGAGTGCTTTGAGTGAAGATTGTGATTTAATATGTGTGTGTGTCGATTGAAAGTCTCCTTTGATGTAGTTTGAGTTTGCTTTGACAAGTTGTTAACAAGAAGTGAATATTTACACATGTAGATGCTTGTCCACAATAAATTATACACATTGTTCATCGTTATAAACGTGTCGACTTGGACAAGGGACATCTATATATGTGGATATCATTCTTTTATGTTGTCAGGGTGTATATGGATGTCATTCATGTCATTAATGAATGAGTGGACCTCATGTCCCCTGAGGATATGTGAGTAATGAGTTTCGTGTGGTTTTAAGTATCGATGATGTACTTATATATATAATAGTTAATTACTATTACATACATATTTATATATGTGTGTGTGTGTGTGTGTTTTCGTATACTGATGAATTAGTGAATATGTAATTATGTATATGTGGATCATATTATCAAATGTTATTTTATTAAGAAATATATATATATATATATATATATATATATATATATATATATATATATATATATATATATATATATATATATATATATATATATATATGGATGTGGCGCTGCCATAAAAGTCACTTAGCCTTAAAACAAGGTAAATAACAGTCCTTGAGCGCTGACTTAGGCGCATAACATGGGAGCATGTGTTAATATTACTAGGAGTTATGATTGTTATTATGTGAAGCATGTTTAAAGCCTATCTAAACGCTATAGGAAGCACATATCAATGAGCATAGTTATCATTTTAAAGAGAATTCAAAGACAAACTCTTGGGGCAGTGCTTTGACTTTACCATGGCGTGGGATTTAATATGAAAACAGTTATATGTTTTAAAAGAGTCTTATGAGGTTTTCAACGTATGCATTGACTTGTTCTTTGTAACTAGTTTTGCAAGTGAATAGGAAACATGGTCTATTGTGTGTCACTATTATGAAGAGGTTTTAATCTTTTAGAAGTCTGTTTTCTTTGTTTTGCTGAGTTGTTTTATGAGTGTCCTCTAATGTGTCATCTTTCTTTGATTTCTTTTTTCCACCTCTAAATTTGTTTTGATGAAGGGGGAGTTGTGGCAATTTTACAAGCTAATTTATAGCCTAAGTTCTCTTGGTTTTCTTGTATAAAAAGGGGAACTTTCTCATTCTATTCCACACAATTTTTCCAGCCAAGAGATTTCTTATTTTGCTATTGTAATTTTGAGTTTAGTGTTGTGAGATTTTTGTTATTTTGTTGTGGATTGTGAGAGGAAGTGTAAGAAGATTAGAAAGAGAGTTGATTTTCCTTGAAAGGGAGATTTAGTTTGTTGGAAGGATCATAAGCAAGGGATTTCGTTGATGCATTGAAGCTAATATCACAGGCATGTGGAATTCTTTTAATATTGAAATGTATTTGATTATGCAATGGGAGTTTGAAATATGTTTCAAATGTGCATCTTATCGAATGAATATAAGGAAAAAAATTATTTCTTTCATTGTCAGTATTTCGATCTTTTTACTTTTGAGTTAAACTTGGTAAATCTTAGTTGGTAGAACAAGTGGCATGTTACAAAAACCTACAGATTGATTGTCAAATCATCAAAATCAGACACTTTTGCCCTGGGCCATCAGAAAAAAAATTACCCCCTTGGTCATACAGATCATAGGGAATATTCCCTGCACAGTCAAAATCTTCGTAGTCATTGTCACTAGCGTCATCTAAATCTCACCAATGTCATTATCCATTGGGTAATTTTAATATCTATCAATTTATAAGTTTATACACTGGTTAAAATATTCTTTTTCTATGGATTCATTTTTGCAGGGTCGTACCCTACGAGCAGGTTGTACTATGCTTGCACATGGTACTCTCCAACACCCTAGGGGTACCATGTGGCATGTTCCCCCCATATCAGCCATGACTAGTAGGTACTCCCGACTGGTGGATTTTAAAAGCCCTGCCGAATATAACCGGTTGGCGGCTTGCATTTAAATCGCCCGCCGACATAATTCAAGTTGACAAATTCAAACCTGATCGGCCCATAAATACAAGATCTAGAATATTTTGGTAGATTCTACCCACATACTGCCCTTTAAACCATCCAAGTGCCGATAAGTGGTTTGGCACAGGAGATTGGCGGTTTTGTGGCATAAAATGATGGTTTTTGGAACAAGGCAATTTTCTCAATTCTGTCGGCAGTTTTGGAATCTCGAAGCATATTCTAGCGCATCTAGAAGATTATGTCGCCATTGTTTGCTAATGTCAACAATCCAACTGCTGACGTTATCAGGCCTTTAGCCCAATTGACCCCTCCTCCATTGCAATTTTCATTTTTGCAATTAGACTTTGGAGCCTCATATCTTGCTCCATTTTGCTCCTTTTTTGGAGTAATATTTTTTATTTGGGCCATAATTTCATAGAATTCACAATGATGTAGACAAATTAGATTTTGGTACCTTGTTTTTCTAAAATTATAGTTTTCCACACCTGTTACTGAGTAGTTCTCATTTTCAGAACTTCCAGGGCTTCATTCGATCTCATACAGTAACATTTTTGATGTTTTTTTTTTGAAAGTGCATAATTTTTTGAGTACTTCTTAGATCTGCAATCAGTTTGATCAAATTTTGGATAGAAATTTACTTTCAATTATAGCCTAATTTTGACATTTTCATTGTACCAAAATCAAAGACCACTTTGCTATTTTGGCTTGTGGCAATTGTAATTTTACTAAATATAAAGTGCCATGATCATATCTTGTTGGGGGGTTCTCATGTTTTAGTGAAAATTGGGGGTGATCTTATGAGTTTTTTTAATCTCTAATCATTTGAGGAGATATCATGGGTTTTTCTATTCATCCTTATGTGGTAAATCTGACAAAGGATAATTATGAGTCTTGGCAAAAAGCCATTCTCACACATTGTAGGTGGCTCAATCTTTTTCTATGTTTTTATGGACACATACCTGAACCAGTTACACCTCATAAGAAAATTGTATGGAGAAATAAGATTGAGCATATCATAGGATTGATTGATACAACTATTGGTGTTGACTTGTTTTGGGAGATCTTAGAGACTGAGTGGCCACACACACTTTGACCTAAGATTTGGGAGATCTTTTCAGACCTTCATATCTCTCCATTCCCAAATGATCCTACAATAGATTGCCTTATACCCATTGATGATACAGCTAATGTACCCTTTGATGATGATTTAGAAAAGGAGCTTGAATATTTTTAGGTCTTGAATGCTGTGATGACATAGAGACTTCTCTTGCTTCTCCTTCTCAAGTAAAAGCAAGAAGATGAGTCCACTTCTCGTGGAAGTTTCAGACTTAGCCAAAAACATGAAATTGGGAAAAGTGAAACGAGATCTCGTTTCGCTTCGAGACCATGAACCAAAAGAAGAATCCCGTTTTCTAGAAATAGGATCCCATTTTATAGAAACGGGATCCCATTTTATAGAAATGGGAAAACGTGATCCCATTCTAGAAACATGACCTGTTTCATAAAGGGTTAAATTAAAAAAAAAACTAAATGGGATCCCGTTTCTTAACTTTTCAATTTATGACCCAGTTTTTGCTATGGGTTTTGGGTCGGAAGAAAGGCTTGGGGAGCCGACCCTTAGCTTTGAACCTGCTTTGACCTACAAATTGAAGGTCATGTCAGTGTCACTAGAAAAGAGTGACTTTGGACATATGTCTGAAGATTTTTTCTGCAGAATTTTTTAACGAAATTAAAACCCATTATAGATGAGATTGTGTAGATTCCAAATATGTATTTTTTTACAATTGGATTATTTTTTTCTATTTTTTAAATACTTTTTTATGAAATTGGTCCATAAACTTGAAATATCAAATTTTCTTATTATTTTAATATTTTTTTATTAAAATATATTTTTGAAAAACAAATATATGTGCACAATCTTGAGACAATTTTTTTCAATTTGAAAATAAAAAATAAAAAATGATAAGTTTAGGTCATCTTATGCGTGACATACATGAGGGATTTTCAAAACAACAATTACGGCCAATAAAAAATTAATTAAAAAATATTCAAAAAAATTACAAAAAAATATTGTGCACAATCTTCAGTGTGTTATAGATATTTTCCCAAAAGGATTCATAAAAATACAATTATTTAGGTCAAAATATGGTTGATGTACACGTGCATGGTATGGTAAAAAAAGTGACTTTTAAATAGTGGTTTTTAGACATGCCTATTTAAAACCAATTTGCATCATCTGGGTATTAAAATAAATTACATATTTAGAAACTAGACTCCGAGTACTATATTTCATATTAATGATTTTTTTAATATTCAATCTTTAAGTGCTTCAAATTTTTAGGTCAAATGTGACAAATTCTAAAAATCAAGGAAAATACTTCCACTTTTTGGCCAAAAAGTGGACTCAACTTCTTGAACACACCCTCTCCTCCTATTGAGATCACTACTCCACCTTCACCTATTGCTACTTCAGAGTTTAGAGACGCTTCTTTGAGAGCTTCCAGCGATTCTTTGCAGCAGGATCATTTCAATCTTCTCGATCCACATCATTGGGATTCCTATTTATTAGACATTGCTTCTTTGTTTGTGGAGTCCCACATTGATGATTTGGAGGACACACTTGAGGGGTTGGATCTCTCCTCTTTCATGGCAATGATGTCATCACATCTTCAGTATTTTTAGATGTAGTTCACTATCCTTCCTCTCCTGGTATTCTTTCTTTGATTAAGCATTGCATTCTTGATTTGGAGAAGACACCATTTTCCATCGTGAGGACACTTGAGTTGTATTCTGAGACACACATATTGATTTGGATTCCATTTTCATCCAATTTTTGGGAGTTTCTTCTACATCCACCATTGGATTTGTTTCTTCCCAAAGGGGGACATGTTTTTTGTAAGCAGTGGATTGTTTTCTATCTTCGAGCATTCATTGGCACATGAGCTACTTCTTTGTGGGGGATCTACTTCTTTGATTGGGCATTGCATTCCTAATTTGGAGAAGAAACCATTTTTCCACCATGAGGACACTTGAGTTGTATTTCGAGACACACATATTGATTTGGATTCCCTTTTCATCCAAATTTTGGGAGTTGCTTCTACATCCACCATTGGATTTGTTTCTTCCCAAAGGAATAAATGTTGTTTGTAGGCAGTGGATTGTTTTTTGTCTTCGATCATTCATTAGCACATGAGCTACTTCTTTGTGGGGGGATCTATCATCTCATTCTTTCTCTCCTTTGGGGGGTAATTTATTATATATTTGTGATAAAAGTAGTCCTTGGGGGATTATGTTGAGTCCTCTTACTATCACTTCTTCTTTGATGTAGGAGCATCCCTAGTTCAAGAGCAATCTTGCATCAACCAAAAATATTTGCATTTTAGTTTATTTCTTTTCATTCTCTAGTTTAGTATAGTCAGTTCAGTCAATAATAGTTTTTGTATTTTAGTCCACATTCTACCGTAGTTGCATCTCAAATCTTGCAGAGATGGACTTAGCATTTATATTCATTCATGCACATCATATCTAGAATTCAAAGCATTTGGATCAAGTACAAGTAAGATATCACTATCAGAAGGTCAACTGTTTTCTTAGAACAAAGCATCTTGACAGTCTCAAATAATCAGCTAAAGGAGAAGACTTGTGGAGCATTTCATGACTTGCAAAGATAAAAGGCACATCATTCAATGTTTATTGGTTCATGGTTGACCTTCCCCAAGATCCACTCATCATTCCATTCAATTGCAGAGGAGTTATATTCATTTAGGTCTGACCTATCCATGTACACACATTACAACTCTTCATTGGAGTTTGTGATCTTCCTTGGCCGACGCGAAGGAATCATATGTTTTGGAGATGATATAAAATGTAGTAATAGATGTCGAGGAAAGTAGTGATGATCATTAGCATAAGTTCATAGTTTGAATTCTTTGTGAAGGAACTTCAAAGCTATATCTTGTGCATATTCTGATATTTTGTAATCAGGCCTGTGAGCCCTAATTGTAAGCCCACATGTTGCTGGCCAATTTATATTTGAATTGTATGGTATATTGAGTGACTGAATCTATATTTGCTTCATATCTTGGAGTTGTTTCCATTGTATTTACTCTAGCTGCACGACCTGAATAGTTCTCTTTGAGGACCCTCCTAACCGTGACTGCACCAAGTGGTCTTAGAGTGAAAGTTTGAATCTTTGGGAGAGAATTGAGTGAAGTTGGTGAAGGAATTCTGTAAGATCTTGCTGTGGATAGATCATCGAATTTGAGGTAGGTTACTTGTGTCACAACCAATTGCCGATTGTGAGGCAGTTGTCACCTTGTAGCCCGATTGCCAAATTAAGGCAATTTACACTTGATCCTAGGAAGATGCTACTGAGGAGAATCTTTGCTGTTAGAACGATGGCTGGTAGGATGGATGAGATGATGGAGATGATGAAAACAATGTGAATTAGATTGGATGATGTTGAAGAAGATAGAAGAAAAGGATTAAGCCCTAGAATTGATATTGAGAGTGATGATGAAGAATTTCAATATGCAAATCAAACTGAAGAAACCCTAGGAGGTGAAGAAGAAGAAGAATCAGATCAAGTCAAGATGTTGTGAGCTATTTCAAAGATTGGGAAAAGACCTAGAGTTGATGTACCAAATTATACTGGAAACTTGAATCCAGAGGAGTTGATTGACTGGATAAATGACATGGAAGAATACTTTGAGTATGAAGAAATTGAAGATCTAGAGAAGGTGAAATTTGCAAAGACAAAGCTGAAAGGAAATGCTGCTATATGGTGGAAAGAAGTTTAGTTGGATAGAAACAAAAGAGGAAAACAAAAGATTACAAAATGGGACAGGATGGTGACAAAATTGAAGAATCAATTTATACTTGCTGACTATGAGTTGGAGCTGTTGAAGAGATTGCAAAACCTAAGACAAAAAGAGAAATCTATGAAGGAGTATACTGAAGAATTTCATAGGATGATCATAAGGACATGACATAGTGAAAAAAGCAAAGAGAAAGTGGCCAGATACATCAATGGATTGAGATTGAACATTCAAGAAGAACTGAGTTTGGTAAGGATGACAACACTGGAAGAAGCATATCAGTTTGCCCTGAAAGTTGAAGAGAAGTTGAATAAGAGGCATGATCAGAAATAGAGAGGCAGAGGAGGTAAAGTTTAGAGAGGAAGAATATTTTTGGAGGACAAAGATCATATGCGGAGCATAACAGACTAGAGAACACATTCAATAAGGAGGACAGAGATAATAATACATACCAGAGAAATGATAGAAATTTCTACCATAGAGGAAACCCTAGTCCATACCAAAGTGAAGGATATAGAAGAGAAGGAAGAGGACCTGATAGGAAAACATTCAAAGGAACATGTTTTAAGTGTGGAGGCGAAGGAAATAGAGAATTTGAATGTAATCAAGGGAGTACAAGCAAGAGAATAGAGAACAATGGAAGATCAGCCTATGTGGAAGAACCTATTGGATCACCTAGTTCAGTTGGAAAACCTGAGAAAGGAGAATCACTTGTGATGAGGAGAGCACTATTTCAAATTAAGACAAATGAGAAACCACTGCAGAGGAAAAGTTTGTTCAGGATCAGATGCAAATCAAAAGGTAAATATTGTAAAGTTGTTAGTGATAGTGGTAGCTCTGATAACCTAGTTTCAGAGGAGATGGTGACTAAGCTGAAGTTGGAAAGATTGAAACACCCTAAGCCCTATCAGATAGCATGGATTCATGATGATCATAAGGTATTGGTGAGTGAGCAATGTTTGATAAAATTTCATATTGGATCTTATCATGATGAAGTATTGTGTGATATTATGCCTATGGATGTATGCCATATTTCGTTGGGTAGACCTTGGCAGTATGATAGAAAAGATATATATAATGGGAGAAAGAATACATACACTATAACATCAAATGGAAAGAGAATTACTTTGATTCCTTTGGAAGATGATCCTAAGAATGAAGTATGTGGAAATGCTAGAATTTGTTTGGTAGATGGAAGAAAATTTCTGGATGGTTTGAGACATGAGAACATGTGTCATGGTTTGATCCCTAAGAAGCCAGAAACATTGAAGAAGAAGACTGGAGAATCACAACCAGAGGAGATAAAAGAGTTGCTGACAAAGTATGAAGACATTTTAGATAATGTACCTGAAGGATGGCCACCAATCAGGGGTATCAGTCATCACATGGACCTTATACCTAGAGCTAGTTTTCCTAACAAAGCAACACATAGAATGACACCGATAGAGAATGAGGAACTGAATAGATAGATACAAGAATTGTTGAGGAAAGTTTTGATCAGAGAAAGTTTGAGTCCTTGTGTAGTACCTGCAATGTTAGCACAAAAGAAAGATGGAGAATGGAGAATGTGTACAGAATCTAGAGCAATAAACAAGATCACAGTTAAGTATAGATTTCCTTTACCTAGGATGGATGATATCATGGGTTGTTTGAGTGGAGCAAAACATTTTACAAAGACAAAATTGAAGAGTGGATACCATCAGATCAAAATCAGAGAAAGAGATGAATGGAAGACTACTTTGAAGACAAATGAAGGACTGTACGAGTGGTTAGTGATGCCTTTTGGATTGACAAATGCACCGAGTACTTTCATGAGATTGATGAATGAAGTTTTGAAGGAATTATTGGGTAAGTTTGTTATTGTATATTTGGATGCTATTCTAATTTTTAGTAAGACAAAAGAGGAACATTTGCAACACCTTAGACAAATTTTGCAGAGACTGAGAGAAGAGAAGTTACTGATAAACATCAAGAAGTGTAGTTTCATGAAGGAAGAATTGGTATACTTGGGATTTGTGATTTCTGCGAAAGGATTAAAGATGGACCCTGAGAAAGTAAGAGCAATTGTTGAATGACCTATATCAGAGAGCATTGCAGAAGTTAGATCATTTCATGGATTGGCTAGTTTCTACTAGAAGTTCATAAAAAATTTTAGTTCAGTTTGTAACCCTATGACAGAGACAATGAGAGGTGACAGAAAAGATTTCAAGTGGACATTAGGAGCAGATAAAAGTTTTGAACTATTGAAGCAGAAAGTGATAGAGCAACCTGTTTTGGCATTACTAGATTTCAATAAGGTATTTCAAGTAGATTGTGATGCAAGTGAGAATGCAATTGGAGTAGTATTAAGTCAAGAAGGTAGACTTGTAGCATATTTTAGTAAGAAGTTGAATGATGCAAGGAGGAGATATTCAGTTTATGATCAAGAGTTCTATGCCATAATTCAAGCCTTGAAGAAATGGAGACATTATTTGTTGCCTAAGGAGTTTGTGTTGTATACAGATCATCAAACTTTGCAGTATTTGAATAATCAAGGAAAGTTGAATCATAGACATATGAGATGGGGAGAGTTCTTCTAGAGTTAAACATTTATATTGAAACATAGGAGTGGAATATCAAACAAAGTTGCTGATGCATTGAGTAGGAGAAGGAACTTATGACAGAGATGAGAGTTGAAGTGTTGGGATTTGATGAGTTGAAGACCATGTATGAAGAAGATCTTGATTTTGCAAAACCTTGGAAAGAATGTAAAGAACCTATTGTGACAGATAGGAGTAAGTGGTTGGATTATTTCATTCAATAAGATATGTTATTCAGAGGAAAACAGTTGTGCATACCTAGAAGTTCCACGAGAGATAATTTGATAAAGGAGAAACACAATGGTGGATTGGCAGGACATTTTGGCATTGATAAAACAGTGGCTTTGGTGGGTAAAAATTACTTTTGTCCTCAGATACATAAGGATTTTAGGAAATTTGTGCAAAGTTGTAGAATTTGACAAATTGCAAAAGGAAGTAGTCAGAATACTGGATTGTATAAACCTTTGACAGCACCAGAGAGACCTTGGGAAGACATAAGTATGGATTTTGTAATGGGATTGCCTAAGACATAGAGAGGACACAATTCAATATTTGTAGTAGTGGATAGATTTTCAAAGATGACACATTTCATACCTTGTAAGAAGAAAATTGATGTAGTGCATGTAGTTGACCTATTTTTCAAGGAGATTGTGAGATTTCATGGATTACCTAAGAGCATAATTTCAGAAAGAGATACAAGATTTCTTGGACACTTTTGGAAGACACTTTGGAAGAAGATGAAGACAGATTTGAAGTTCAACTCAACATTTCATCCACAGAGTGATGGACAGGCAGAGGTAGTGAATATGAGTTTGGGAAACTTGTTGAGATGTTTGGTTGGAGAGAAGGCAGGAAGTTGGGATTTGATTCTTTCACAAGTAGAGTTTGCATATAATAATTCAGTGAATAGGAGTACTGGAAGAACACCTTTTGAGATTGTTACTAGAGTAAACCCTAGAGGAGTAACAGAATTGAGGGATATCAGTATGGAAGACAAGAGAAGTGCAAAAGTAGAAGAATTTGCAGGACATATGGAGTCAGTGCATAATCAGGTGAAGAAAAATTTGGAGGAGATGAACAGTAAGTATAAAGAACAAGCAGATGAGAAGAAAAGACACAAGGAATTTAAAGTTGGAGATGAAGTGATGGTGTACCTGAGAAAAGAAAGATTTCCAGTTGGAACATATAACAAGTTGAAGATGAAGAAGTTTGGACCTTATAGGATAATCAGATAGTTTGATTTAGGAAATGCATATGAAGTGGAGTTACCGGAGATATTGGGTATGTCACCTATTTTCAACATTGTAGACTTATATCAGTATCATGAAGCAGAGTTCAGTGACATCATTGAAGAAGACTTGAAGAAGTAGTTACCACAACAAGCGCTGGAGTAGATTGAAGATATTTTGGATAGTAGAGTTGGATGCAGCACCAGAGGAAGACAATACAAAGAATACCTTGTGAAGTGGAAAGACAGACCAACAGAAGATTCATGTCATGGATTTCTCAGGATGAGGTAGACCATCTTGGTTTCCCTCTAGCCCCAAGAAAGTGAGGGACTCAATGTTTTTCAACAACCGCGGATGTCTAATGCAGGAGCATTCCTAGTTCAAGAGCAATCTCACATCAACCAAAAACATTTGCATTTTAGTTTGTTTCTTTTCATTCTCCAGTTTAGTACAGTTAGTTCAGTCAGTAGTAGTTTTTGTATTTTGGTCCACATTCTACCACAATTGCATCTCAGATCTTGCAGAGTTGGACTTAACATCTAGATTTATTCATGCACATTATATCCAAAATTTAGAGCATTTGGATCAAGCACTGGTAAGATATTGCTATCAGAAGGTCAACTATTTTATCATAATAGAGCATCTTGACAGTCTCAGATAATCAACTAAAGGAGAAGACTTGCAGAGCATTTCATGACTTGCAAAGCTAAAAGGCACATCATTCAATGTTTATTGGTTCATGGCTGACCTTCCCCGAGATCCACTCATCATTCTATTCAATTATGGAGGAGTTCTATTCATTTAGGTTTGACCTATCCGTGTACACACATTACAGCTCTTCATTGGAGTTTGTGATCTTCCTTCGCTGATGCAGAGGAATCATGTATGTTCCGGAGATGATATAAAATGTTGTAGTAGATGTCGAGGAAAGCAATGATGATCATTAGCATAAGTTCATAGTTTGGATTCTTTGCGAAGGAACTTCAAAGCTATATCTTGTGCATATTCTGATATTCTGTAATCAGGCCTATGTGCCCTAATTTTAAGCCCGCATGTTGCCAACCAATTTGTATTTAAATTCTATGGTATACTGAGTGACTGAATCTGCATTTGCTTTATATCTTGGAGTTGTTTCCATTGTATTTACTCTAGCTACATGGCTTGGATAGTTCTCTTTGAGGACCCTCCAAACTATGACTGTACCATTCTTTCACTTTCATGTTTTCTCTCTTTTGGAGGGGTTTTTTCCTACAAGTTTTTCTCCTTTACTTCATTTGTGAGGGATTGTTTGTACATGGGTACCTAACATGGCCTAGTAGTCAGGACCCATCCATCATCCATCATTGCATCATTTACATTTTTTTACTTCTCCCTAAGTTGCACTTAAGGGAGTGTTTGTGTGAATAAGGATATTACCTATCTGGTTTCCGCTTTGTAGTGTGAACTAGGCATATTATCTAACTAATAATTAGTTATGACCTATTCACACATGTTCACATGTTAAGTTTACTTAGGATAAGTCTAAATGTTTCTAGGTTGTCATGTGATCTTATCCTCTAGATGACATCTTATCATTTAGTTGTCACATGTTGTAGGAGTAAGACACTTGTAGTTATTGTACTTCATCTGATATCTCATCCTTGTCTTTATAAGCAAGGCATATCATGTACATTATGTAACAATTTTGTATTCTTTGATAGAATAGAATTATTCTCTCATGTTTGGATCTCTCTCGTGCTTTTATGAAGCTCCTAGATCTTGGGTGGCTACCTTCATAGCCAACTCTTACAGTTTGAAGTCTTGATACTGATTTGTCAAAGGTTATGTATCTTCCAAGTTGCCATATCTACCGATCTTTTGCTTCATCAATTGTGGTGTTGACATGATTCATATTTTATTATTCTAATAAGTACTTGATTATTGTGATTATTGATGTTAATAACTACTTTGATTAATTACTTCTTGTAAAAATTAGATGGTATACTATCAGTAGTTTGCATTTCATCATTGTAAGGTCTTGGTTGGTTCACTACTAAACCCTTGTTTTAATCTCTTTGCTATCTTTGCATGTGCCAAAATTAGGTGAATTAGTTTGTCATTTTGGTGTTGACATAGTTTTGCATGTATTCAGCCAATTTGGCTTGATCAAAACTTGCATTCACTATCAGCCAATTTGGGTTGATCTATTCTATGGTTTCCTTATATTGTAAGTTTGTTGTCTTTCTGCCAACATCTATTAGTTAATTCTAGTGTCCTTTTTCTAATCTTTGTATGTTTTGGCTTGATCAAAACTTGCATTCACTATCAGCCAATTTGGGTTGATCTATTCTATGGTTTCCTTATATTGTAAGTTTGTTGTCTTGCCGCCAACATCTATTAGTTAATTCTAGTGTCCTTTTTCTAATCTTTGTATGTTCTCATTGTTGGTTTCCAAAATAACCACAACCCAAAACTCTAAAACATTCCTAAAACACCCAAGCCAGGGATTGTTGTCAAGGTGAAAGGAAGAGGTTTGTCAACAAGTAAAGGGGAATTTTGGCCAACTACAGGAGTGGATAAACTCCTCTACACTTCAAGCTCAGCTAGACCTAGGAGGGATATTCCTAGAGGCATGAAATATAACACCAATAACAAGTACATCCATACCCAATGTACATTTGACCCCAAATCTATCACTAGATCAAGACAAATTGGCTACGTAGGCCTCTTATTAAGCTGATTCAACTGTGTGAATGTACATGCTTAGGAAAGATGGTTTTTTCCTTGAACCACAGGTGAATGATTTATTTGATTTAAAAGATGAAAGGAAGTTAGGTGTGCGGAAATCACTTCCTACACTAATCTAATGAGGGGAGAGCTATACAAATTCAATTTAATCTTTACAATTACAACAACATGAAACATATAATAGACATATTGCAAAAATACACAGAACTAGAAAGAAGACAGAAGAAGAGAGACAAGATATAACGTGGGGAAAACCCTTATCGGGTGAAAAACCCTACACTCAGAAACCTGTACAATGTATTATCAAAACTGAATATGGTTTACAATACACTTGCAATGCAAGCTTCAATAGTCTTCGACACTCGTGTCTAGAGTCAATCTGGAAGCATAACAATACCTGTCAATCACATACTACATCTCCTCCAAGCACCTGTTTATATAGAATATACAAGGCTAAATTGGCTCTATCTTAGAATGGGTGTCCAACTTGGTCTCATGGCCCAAAACCCACACCTATGGACACTTGGTCAACATTTTAGAACGTATCTGACACTTGTCCACAACTCCCATCCCAAAGAGGGCGTCTATTTCCAAAATGGGCTATGACAGATGCTCTTACGACTCTTATGACCATCTTAGAATCTGTCATAGCAGTTACAACTTATAGCTGTAAGAGAATCTATCATACACAGGCTATAAATAGCATATTCTCTTACAACATGTCATAGTCCACCTTGGGACACCGAAAGATGCCTTTTTCAAAGATGCTTCATGACACATGTCTTCACCTGTCTTACAAGCTTCTATTTTTGACTCTTACATGTCATAACTTCTTCATAGGAATTTGTCATAACCATTTCGGTCAAACATTCCCTTACACAACATCCAAGATGCTGACACATGGCAAAATACTCCTACCACAAAGTGGGATACCTATCTCCTCATGTGAGGACAAAATTACAAGTTGTCATCTTCCATGTGGGATGACACATCATCGTGCCACATCCCACAAAATGACAATATGGAATTTACAATTAATTTACAACATAGGCAATGAATAAATAAATACAATCATAAATAATGCAAGGAATTACCAAGGTTGAGACACCTTAATTCCCAACATTCTCCCACTTGTCGAACACCTTGTAAGAGCTAATAGAATAACAAGATTTAACTATGATAGGTCGAGAGGCCCATAGACTCCAAACATCATCTAAACTTTTCTGTGCCCACTGGCTTCATCAATGCATCTGCAACATTCTTCAAAGTATCTACCTTCTCCAAATTTACCTTCCCATCCTCTACCATGTCTCGCATGAAGTGAAACTGAACATCAATGTGCTTTGTTCTGGCATGGAAAGTTGGATACTTTGCAATGCAAATCACACTCTGACTGTCACAACTGATCGTAATCTGACCTACATCAACACCAATATCTGAAAACAATATCTTAAGCCAAATGGCTTCCTTACAAGCATGAGTTGCTGCCATATACTCAGCTTTTGTCGTGGACAAAGCAACCACAGGTTGTTGCTTACTCATCCAACTAATAGCACCACCAAATAGTGTAAACACATACGCACTGGTGGATCTCCTATTGTCAATGTCACCTACCCAATTTGAATCCACAAATCCACGAATATCATTAGAATGCGGAAGTCTTGTAACATTACCATGATAGCATATGGAATACTCAGAAGTACCCCTCAAATATTTGAACACTCGCTTAACTGCATCCCAATGTACCCGTCCAGGATTAGCCATAAATCGACTAAGGACTCCCACTGCTTGGGCAATGTTTGGTCTTGTGTAGACCATAGCATACATCAAACTGCCAACAACACTAGCATAAGATACTCTACTCATGTCCTCCACCTCACTAGGAGATTTTGGACAATCCTCAACAGACAACTTTGTTCCCAAAGAAACAGGAACACATAATGGTCTACAATCTGCCATGCTAAACCTATCCAACAAGGTCTTCACATACTTACTCTGGCTTAACCAAAGTTTTCTATTAGTTCTGTCTCTTCTGATTTCCATTCCTAGAATGTACCTGGCTGCCTCTAAATCTTTCATTTCAAACTGTGCTGACAACTGAGATTTAAAATCAGAAATCATATTCTTACCCTTCCCAATGAGCAACATATCATCAACATACAGTGCAACAATGAGAATACGATCACCATCAAACTTATAATACACAGTGATCCGATTTTGATCTCACAAATCCAATAGACAACACAAAGGCATCAAACTTCAAGTACCACCTCCTAGGAGATTGCTTCAAACCATACAAAGATTTCTTTAACTTGCAAACCAAATTTTCTTTACCTTTCACCATGTAATGCTCTGGCTGTGACATGCAGATTTCTTCCTCCAAATCACCATGAAGGAAAGTTGTCTTCACATCCATATGTTCTACCTCTAAGTCATAAGCTACTGTAAGAGATAACAAGAATTGAATGGATGCCAGCTTTATAATGGGAGAGAAGATCTCACCATAATCTATATCCTCCACTTGTGAATACCCCTTCGCAACCAATCTGGCCTTCTACTTCTCAACACTGCCATCTGCACCAAATTTCTTCTTGAACACCCATTTACATCCAACGGGTTTCCGTCTAGGAGGAAAAGGCACCAAGTCCCAAGTTTGATTCTTTTCCAAAGAAGCCATTTCATCCTCTATGGCCTCCTTCTAGGAACCTGCATCTTTCATATTCATAGCCTCTGATACAGTTCTAGGTTCATCACTATTAGTAAGCAAAGCAAAAGCACAACTAGAATCAAGCAATGTATAACCAAACCTCTCAGGTTGCTTTCTGATTCGTGTGGACCTCCTTAAGGGCTAAGGTTGAGGTTCATCTTCTTCATCTGAGATTTTAGAGTTGCAAGAGCTCTCCTCATCATCAGGTCCAACATTGTCTTTCTATTCAGTCTTCTCAGGGGTAGCAGGAAATTGAACAACATCCTCTTTCTTTTTGTTTTCTTCTGGTTGTAAAATAGTGGTAGAAGGTGTTAGCTCTTTGAAGATGACACTTCTTCTATACAACACTTTTTCAACCATAGGGTCCCAAAGCTTGTATCCTTTCACACTGACACCATAGCCAATGAAGATACACTTAACAGCCTTGTTCTCTAATTTTGACCGCTTCTCCCTATGCACATGTGCATATACCTCACAACCAAAAACATGAAGATGCCTTATTGAAGGCTTTCTACCAGACCACACCTCCATGGGTGTCTTTCCAACAAGAGCTGATGTAGGAGATCTATTTACAAGATAGCAAGCAGTGGCAACAGCTTCAACCCAAAACTTTTGTTCTAGGCCAGCTCCACTAAGCATACTCCTAGCCTTCTCCATCAGTGTCCTGTTCATCCTCTTTGCAACTCCATTTTACTGCAGGGTATATGGAGTTGTCTTATGTCTTTCAATCCCAAGTTCCTTGCAATATTTATCTAATTCTGTAGAACAGAACTCACCACTGTTGTTAGTTCTCAAACACTTAATCCTTTTACCAGTCTAATTTTTAGCAAAGGCTTTAAACTCCTTAAACTTACTATAGACTCCAGATTTGCTTCTGAGAAAATAAATCCATGTCCTTCTACTGTAGTCATCTATGAAAGATACAAAATATACAGATTTTGATAACGAAGGAACATTAATAGGACCAATTACATCAGAATGAACAAGGTCCAACACACTAGAAGACTTATGAGAACTTGAATAAAACTGAACACGGTTTTGTTTTCCATATATGCAATGTTTGCAAAAGTTAAACTCAAGATTACAATCATCTAACCCCTCAACGAGGATTTTATTTTTCAGGGTACGCAGACCCTTCTCACCAATGTGGCCAAATCTCTTATGCCATAACATTGTCTTTTCAGCAGGAAGCTTAACTTCCAAGGCATGAATACAATCATTAGGACTAGATACAACAGATTTCTTCACTGCTTGTTCAGATGGTGGTGATGAAGTGACTGTTGCCCTCTTCCTTGAGTCAGAAGAACTATTGCATTGTGAAATGCATGCCTCCAGCTGAAATAGAGTACCTATCCTAGTACCCTTAGCAAGCACCATAGCTCCTCTAGCCATCTTGCATCCTTCTTTCAAAAAGACAACTTGCACACCTGCATCATTCAACATACTTACAGAAAACAAGTTTCATGCTAAGCCTGGGATGTGCATAACCCTAGAGATCCCCTTCACTTGTCCATCAGGGAATTGGATAGAGACTCTTCCACGACCAACAATCTTTAGATGAGAGTCGTTACCTAGGTACACCTTTTCACCATCGAACTCCTCATACTTAGTAAACTAGTCTTGATGCGAGGTCATGTGGAATGATGCACCAAAATGAATCAACCACACATCATTAGATGCATGGGTTGCCAGGGTTGCGATGAAAGCATCACCATCATCTTGTGACTTGTCAGAATCTGAATCTAGGTTATTCTTCTTCTTTTTCTTTTCCTTTTTGCATTCCTTTCAGAAATGCCTAGATTTTCCACAGTTTCAATAGATAGCCTTGGACTTTCCAGGAGATTTGGATCTCCCACGGGATTTGGATCTACCCTTCTCAGCTTTCTTGTCCTTCTTTTTCCCTTTGTCCTTGGGTCTTCCACGAACTGCAAGAGCCTCTTTGGATGCCTCAGAAGACTTTCTCCACATCTCTTTAGACAACAGCGAAGAAACCACTTCATCCATTTTGAATGTGGATGTGGTGCTTCCAATAGCCATGAAAAGATGATCCCACGAGTCTGGCAAAGAACAAAGCAAGGTTATCATCGATCCTCCTCCTCCATCTTCACACCAACGAATGTCAATTGTGCAACCAACATGTTGAAAGCATTCATATGTTCTACAATAGATCCTTCATCCTCCATTCGAAGGGAATACAACTTCTTTCTCAGAAAAAGTTTGTTAACCAGGGATTTGGCTTGATACACATCTCCCATCTTCTTCCAAAGAAAGTTTACAGTAGTCTCCTCATGGATATTTAACAGGACAGAATCAGAAAGACTAAGTCTTATGAGACCCTTAGCCTTCTGATCTTTGATATCCCAATCAGCTTGTGACATTGCAGCTGGTTTTGTTCCACTGATAGTTTACCAGAGGTCTCGATCAACAAGCATGTTTTCGATCTTGAGCTTCCACAACTCGAAATTAGTGCCATTGAATTTCTCCACCTCTATCCTTCTGGATGTGCTTGCCATCTCCTTGCTGTAATAAGATTCAAAATACTCTGCATAGACTCCCACTCAACTTAAGATCAACTCAAAAAACCCCTACCCAACAGCTAAGACCAAAACTGGATAGGCTCTGATATCAACTGAAAGGAAGCTAGTTGTGCGGAAATCACTTCCTACACTAGTCTAATGAGGGGAGAGTTATACAAATTCAATTTAATCTTTACAATCACAACAACATGAAACATATAATAGATATATTGCAGCAATACACATAGAACCAGAAAGAAGATAGAAGAAGAGAGACAAGATATAACATGGGGAAAACCCTTATTGGGTGAAAAACCCCACATTCAGAAACCTGCACAATGTATTATCAAAACTAAATATGGTTTACAATACACTTGCAATGCAAGCTTCAATAGTCTTCGACACTCGTGTCTAGAGCCAATCCGACAGCATAACCGTAACTGTCAATCACATACTACATCTCCTGCTCCAAGCACCTGTTTATATAGAATATACAAGGCAAAATTGGTTCTATCTTGGAATGGGTGTCCAACTTGGCCTCATGGCCCAAAACCCATGCCTATGGACACTTGGTCAACATTTTAGAATGTATCTAACACTTGTCCACAGCTCCCATCCTAAAGAGGTTGCCTATTTCCAAAATAGGCTATGACAGATGCTCTTATAACTCTTACGACCATCATAGAATCTGTCATAGCAGTTACAACTTACAGCTGTAAGAGAATCTGTCATACACAGGCTATAAATAGCATATTCTCTTACAACATGTCATAGTCCACCTTGGGGCACCCAAAGATACCTTTTTCAAAGATGCTTCATGACACATGTCTTCACCTGTCTTACAAGCTTCTATTTCTGACTCTTACATGTCATAACTTCATCATAGGAATTTGTCATAACCGTTTCAGTCAAACATTCCCTTACACAACATCCAAGATGCTGACACAGAAAAATACTCCTACCACAAAGTGGGATGCCTATCTACTCATGTGAGGACAAAATTACAAGTTGTCATCTTCCATGTAGGATGACACATCACCGTGCAACATCCCACAAAATGACAATATGGAATTTACAATTAATTTACAACATAGGCAATGAATAAATAAATACAATCATAAATAATGCAAGGAATTACCAAGGTTGAGACACCTTAATTCCCAACAAAAGACTGTTTTGTCCCTCTCCAATATGGACCGGTGCCTATTCTATTGGGCAACAAAGTCACAAAATGTGAGGAAAGAAAATACTTGGTAAAGGATCAATAGAACTAGACATACATTTGCACATATGGTCTTCTAATAGATTTTCATACATTGAATGTACTTAATAATCCAAAAGAGAACTGCAATAATTCCTGTGTAACAAAATGATGGAAAATACAAAGCCTTTGTCACACATCTCCAAACACCTATTACACTCATACCAGCAAGTGTGGCAAAGGAAAATACATAACTGCAATTACATATTTACCAAAATCATCACAAACTCTCATGGAGACATTGACTACATTCAAAGCTGCATTCTATAACCTTCCTACACGATACTGAATATATCCCTTCACTTATAAATTGGACAAATCATGTGTTGGAGCTAGAGAAACGTCTTAGGCTCTCCCAGACTAGATAATTGGCTCAGAGACCAACCTTGAATCTTCATTTGATGTATATATAGAAATCAGTTCAACCTTGCACAACATAGGACAATGAAAGATCAGGTCAACAGGGTATCGCTGCAACACAGGATGTGGTGCATGGCCTCTATCAGAAGACTCGACGGACTACTAGGGTGCCCATGCCCTAAAGACCGATCTTGCACCCTTGAGAGGACTTGTAGAAAATATGGATGCTGAAACACACTATCTCCATACTAAATTTTGTACCTGCGCATTGATGGCGAACACTATTCCAGTGATCACCTAATGTTTACAATTTTGCAAATCACGCTTTCATAGTGGCAAAGGGTGAAGAAATGTGTTTTAAATTAGAGGATCTGAATCTACATTTCAATTTCACCTCATCGGCCAAAGTCCTCCAGTAAGAACTTGCCTCTACCTGCTCCATCGGCACATTTCTTCTCCTACCCGCCAACTGCATTTTTCTCATTTCACTTGTTAGTCGGCAAAATGTGATTATATCGAACTAAGTAGATTTTGCCTTTATCAACAAGATTTCATTTTCTCCAACTATGCCCTCTTCCTCCTTTTTTGCCCTTTGTCGGTAAATTTGGTCATTTGAGAATTGGGCCATTTTCCCCTTTTTATCGGCAAATCTTTTATTTTCCAAACTCTATTTTTATCTCCTTCATTACATGCCCTGTCGGCAAAAGTGAACTTTTCAAACTTGGTTGGCCTTTGCACCTATTTCTGCCTTTATCAACAAAAGTCACTTTTTCTGAACCCCATCTATTTTGCCCTTTCATCAGCATTATCGGCAAATCTCCATTTCGCTGAACTCTATTCATTTTTCCTTTATAGGCAAAATCTAATATCTCAGAACCAAGGGTCTTTATCAACAAAACTCACTTTATTCAAACCAAGAGGAAGGCACCATTTCTTCATTATTGGCAAAAAAACCTTTTGCGGAAACTTCTATCTCATCTCCCCTTTTAGCTCTACTTTATTGCCTTATCGTCGAAATGCGAAAAACATGAACTTATAGAAAGTTTAGCTTCCACCCTATTCACCGATAACACAATGCCTTGTCTTTTTCCTCTATCAGGAAACTTGCACCTTCAAGAACTAAAGGCTGAGGTGCCACTTCTCCCCTTTTAACTCCTTTTGCCCTATTGGCCAAATGTCCTATGCGTGAAACACCGAAAAAATGAACTACTTCCTTAGTTTAGCCTCCCCCTGATTCCATGACAAAGCACCATTTATTCCTTCTCCTACCTTAACCAAATTTACCCTTGTTGGCAAAATCCCATTTTGTCAAATTCCTTACCTCGTTGAAGCCTCTTGTGGCCCTTCTTTATCAGCGAATTTCTTATCAACCGAACCACTAGTCAATGAACTTGGAGGTTTGCGCACCTCCAAATTCACCAACAAAGCCCATCTTTTTCTTCCTTGCCTTAGAAACTTTTGAAATTACACCGCGGTAGCTTCCTCAACTTTTGCACTATCAGTGAACTTCGCCATTTGTGAACCTCACCGTTAGTGAACCTTTGGATTCCAGAACTTTTGCACTTCACCAATAACAAAATTCTTCTCTCCTTCATTACTTTGTCGCTAGCCTGTGCCATATAGTTGTTGGCAAACTTCACTATTAGTGAATTGATAGAAAAGGGAACTTGCGAACAAGTTCGTAGGTTAAGGATTTTGCCGATTTGCCAACAATAAGGCACAATATGAAAATTTTCTAAGGGGCAAAAGGGAACAAGACTTAACCATTTTTTTTTTACCAAACTTTGACCAAGGATAACTTCATTTTAAGGAATTTTGACATGGTTCAAAAGGCAAAGTTGCTTAGAATTGAATTCTCTATCCAATGGTGACCTTGGCTAAGGAATTTTGCACATGATTTATTTGGATTTTGGGGGCAAAAGAGCACTTTGGAATTGATTTTGTTTTAGGTGCCAACACTGGCTCTAGTTGGGGATGTGTGCCAAGCAGTGGCACAATGAGAATCCAGAATACCTTCGGGAAGACCAACACACAAACACACAAAGGGACACACACAAAACATATTACAAAGAAACACAGTAAAAAGTTGCTGCAACCAAAATTTTGGGACATTGCAGGTCACCCTTGCAAAAAATTAAATGAAGCCAGTTGCCTTTGTCAAAGACAAGCCTATTGAAGGAGCTGATCTCCCTCAATTCTTTACTGCATTGATCACCCAAAATCAGCAACAAAAATATTTTTCATGCATGCACATACAAAATATAGACATTCATATCATCATGCTGAAGATGGAATTTTTTTTTACCAGGGCAAGGCAACCATAGATAATATTATTCATCATCATGCTGACTTACATATAAGTACTCACTTTTAAGTCCCATGTCAACAAGATGCATTTCTGGGCCTGCATAAATATCAACATGAAGGAAACAATCAAGCTGAAAGTCATCCAGCCCAAATGTGATCTCATACTAGGCTATGTCACATGACTGTTCTAATTCTTTTGACCCATAAATAGTGTATATGCTAATGCACTCCTCCATGATTGAATCAAAGGCATGATTCAGATTTAAATCTCCACCATTACCATATAAGTCTAAAATTTGAGGCACTTCAAGTGAAGACTCACAATCTTCAATCTGCCTCTTTGTTTTATAATCCTTGGCACACACTGCTGTGTAAAATTTGCTGCTAAGAAAATTAGAAATGATTTCCTTCTCATCACCCTGCAGGTCAACAACTAACCCACACTAGAACATTCAACCCGAATGTCATCAGGCCCAGCCAACGAGCTCAAAAATATTTTTTCAACATGATCCACATTAATCAGAGGTAACTGCCCCAAACAAAGCGGGAAACAATTTCCTCTGAAACACCTGTAGCTGTAGAATTGCCCTCATGATGTCCAGCTGAAACATAACTCACATCATACTCATGTAAACAAGTGCCAATGAACTTATTGTCATCATCAAGAATAAATGAAGGTAACACACCAAACAAGAGACCCGTCTCTTGTTCACAATCAACATCATTTTATACCTCCTCTCTTTCCACTTGTTGTCTATAGGTAGCCATGTCATACAACATAAAACTCTCTCCCTCCAAAGCTGACAACTCAAATTCATTGAGCTCAAGATCATATTAAAAAAGAGGATTATCCATATACCAATGAAAATCATAAACAATGCTATCTGACAGACTTGCATGCTCCTCATAGAGGGCATTATCTCTTATGCTCATCTCTTCATCATCATTTGCTTCATCAATATATGCATGCTCTTCATAATCAACTACATGAACTTAATTATTTGACATTTCACTTGTATACATACCTTCCAGGCGGTCTGAAATACTACAACAAGTAGCAAGGTCATATGTGTCTTTACTGAATTGGGAATCATCATTGATTTTCTCATCTTCATCATACACTGATGACTGATCCTATTGGATGCAGGTGCAATCACTACTATTTTCATCTGAATCACTCTCATACACTGTACTAGCACCTTCCTCTACCCTCCTACATACACAATCATCACTTGATATTGTGTTTGGATCATATTAAACATCCACATCCTTGCTATCTACAACATGTTCATTATCAACTAACTCTGCACCTGAGGATATAGATTTTGCAATCATATCCTACTTAACTATCAACATAAACAATGAACACATATGTCTGTTGCAAACCCACTAGATTGAATTCCTCTCGGATAGAAATTGAGCTTATAGAATCATCATAAGCTCTCAAATACATATCAATACATATAGGAAGATCAAGTTTGAATTTTTATGGGATGTGAGATTGGGCCAACTCAAATCTATGGCTGAGCTCCATGCCAGACTCTCCTTCTTGCCTTCTGATATTTTCTAGTTTTTAGAGAAGAAAAAAATGGTCTAGAATACTTGTAAAATCTTCAAAGGCAGCCACCAACAGATCCCAGGAAGCAAAATGCTGGTCAAGGAATCTAACCATCCACTTCCATGCTTTTCCACATAAAGATCTAACAAAAAATCTCATCCACATATCCTCATCTCCAAATTGAAATTTATCCATGAAGTCTGAAAATGCATCAATGTCTGCCTTCCCATTGAAAACCTCACACCCATCAAATAACGACATCTAATTGTATATCTTTTTGGGCATGGATTGTTGTTCATAACTAACCCACGAGAGGTCCAATTGCTTATATGTATTTTCATTTGCAATAGGAGGAGGATGAGGAAAAGAGCAACTAGGAATATTAGGATGAGTAGACTGTGGCTTGGATTGATGTAGCTTGATTTGGCCTGCTAATTCTTTTTCTTGCTGTAGAAAAGACTAACAATTGCTTTTCTTTTTCAATTTTATTCCGCAGCCAAGACTTTTCATTTCTATTATGCAAGAGCTCAAAAAATTCTAGGTTTGTAAAATTGGTAGGGCTATGATCAAAAAATGCATTACTAGGATGGTCAAAAGCCATATAGTTCCTAGGGTCTTTAACATAAGAAGATGTAGGGAAAGAATTCTCCCTAGGGTATCCATATTCATAACAGTTGGCCATGACCAACTACAAACCACTTGTGCAGGACAAAGGAAAGCAAACAATGTGTTCCTTTACTGAGAAAGAAACCATGGTCAAGGAAGAAATAAAAAAGTTTGTACTTTAACCAGGTACAACCTTTTTGAAACGTGCACACAACAGAAACACTTTGTTTTCTTTTGACAGTAGAGTTGCCACCTCACCGAATGAGGAAACTCCTTAAAGCATGGCAATCTTCATGGCACTGAAATTGATTCTGGGTTGCTCACACTGGCAGAGTCTTCAATTTTTTAACCCAGCAGTACATTGGCACTAATCTGTTGGCATAAGTTTAAAAGGCTACCAACTTACTCACATCAACAAATTGTACTGGTCACTGCAAACTTCTTCAATGACTGTATTACAAAGGCCTTCAAAATCTAAACCAAAGTATCACATCCCTAGCAACAGTGCCAAAATGTTGGTTCCCAAAATAACTGCAACCCGAAACTCTAAAACATTCCTAAAGCACCTAGGCCAGGGATTGTCGTCAAGGTGAAAGGAAAAGGTTTGTCAACAAGTAAAGGGGAATTTTGGCCAACTACAGGAGTGGGTAAACTCCTCTGCACTTCAAGCTTAGCTAGACTTAGGAGGGATATTCCTAGAGGCATAAAATATAACACCAATAACAAGTACAACTATACCCAATGTACACTTGACCCCAAAGCTGTCGCTAGATCAAGACAAACTAGCTGCATGGGCCTCTCATTAAGCTGATTCGACTGTGAAAATGTACATGCACAGGAAAGATGGTTTTTCCCCTGAACCACAGGTGAATGATTTATTTGATTTAAAAGATTGTTTGGTCCCTCTCCAATATGGACCGGTGCCTATTCTATTGGGCAACAAAGTCATAGAATGTAAGGAGGAAAGAAAATACTCGGTAAAGGATCAACATAACTAGACATACATTTGCACATATGGCCTTCTAATAGATTTTCATACATTGAACATAATTAATAATCCAAAACAGGATTGCAATAATTCCTGTGCAACAAAATGATGGCAAATACAAAGCCTTGTATTTATTTAGATGTTGTCACACATCTCCAAACACCTATTACACTCATACCAACAAGTGTAGCAAAGGAAAATACATAACTGCGATTACATATTTACCAAAATCATTACAAACTCTCATGGAGACATTCACTACATTCAAATCTGCATTCTATAACCTTCCTACATGATACTGAATATATCCCTTCACTTATAAACTACTAAATCGTGTGTTGGTGCTAGAGAAACTCCTTAGGCTCTCCTAGACTAGACAATTGGCTCAGAGACCAACCCTGAAAATGTCTTCATTTGATGTATATATAGCAACCAGTTTAACCTTGTGCAACATAGGACAATGAAAGATTGGGTCAACAAGCTATCGATGCAACATAGGACATGGTGCATGGCCTCTATCAGAAGACTCGGTGGACTTCTAGGGTGCCCATGCCCTGTAGACTGATCTTGTGTCATTGAGAGGACTTGTAGAAAATATGGATACTCAAACACACCATCTCCATACTAAATTCTATACCTGCGTGTTGATGGTGAACACTATTCCAGCAATCACCTGACTTTTACAATTTTTCAATTCATGCTTTCATAGCAGTAAGGGTGAAGAAAGGTGTTTTAAATAAGAGGCTATGATTCTACATTTCAATTTCACCTCATCGGTAAAATTCCTCCAGCGGGAACTTGCCTCTACTTGCGCCATCAACACATTTCTTCTCCTGCCTGTCAACTGCATTTTCTCCTCATTTCATGTCTTAGTCGGTAAAATGTGATTATACTGAACTAAGTAGCTTTTGACTTTATCAACAAGCTTTTAGTTTCTCCAACTGTGCCCTCTTCCTCCTTTTTTGACCTTTGTCGACAAATTTGGTCATTTGAGAACTGGGCCATTTTCCCCTTTTTATCGGCAAATTTTTAATTTACCAAACTCTATTTTTATCTCCTTCATTACTTGCCCTATCAGTAAAAGTGAACTTTTCAAACTTGGCTAGCCTTTGCACCTGTTTTTGCCTTTATCGACAAAAGTGACTTTTGCCGAACCCTAGCTATTTTGCCCTTTCATTAGCATTGTCGACAAATCTCCATTTTTACAAACTCTACTCATTTTGCCTTTATCAACAAAATCTAATATCTTAGAACCAAGGGTCGTTATCGGCAAAACTCACTTTATTCGAACCAAGAGGAAGGCGTCATTTCATCATTATTGGCAAAAAAGCCTTTTGTGGAACCTTCTATCTCATCTCCCCTTTTGGCTCTACTTTATTGCCTTTTTGGCGAAATGCAAAAAACATTAACTTATGGAAAGTTCAGTTTCCACCTGATTCGCTGTTAACACAATGCCTTGTCTTTTTCCTCTATCGACAAACTTGCACCTTTGAGAACTAAAGGCCATGGCACCACTTCTCCCCTTTTAACTCCTTTTGCCTTGTTGGCCAAATGTCCTATCAACGAACCACTAGAAAATGAACTACTTCCTTAGTTCGGCCTCCCTCTGATTCCCCGACAAAGCACCATTTATTCCTTCTCTTGCCTTAGACAAATTTACCCTTGTCAACAAAAATCCCATTTTGCTGAACTCCTTACCTCACCGAAGCCTCCTATTGCCCTTCTTTATCAGTGAATTTCTTATTGGCTGAACCACTAGTTGGTGAACTTGGAAGTTCGTGAACCTCCAAATTTGCCGACAAAGCTCATCTGTCTTCCTTGCCTTAGAAACTTTTGAAATTACGCCACGACAGCTTCCTCAACTTCTGCACTATCTGTGAACTTCGCCATCAGTGAACCTCGCTATCGATGAACCTTGAGATTCTAGAACTTTTGCACTTCGCCGATAACAGACTTCTTCTCTCCTTTATTACTTTGCCGCCAACCTGCGCCATATAGTTGTTGGTAAACTTCATTATCGGCGAATCGGTAGAAAAAGGAACTTGTGAACAAGTTCGTAGGTTAAGGATTTTGCCAATTTGTCGACAATAAGGCACAATATGAAATATTTCTAAGGGGAAAAAGGGAACAAGACTTAACCATTTTTTGACCAAACTTTGACCAAGGATAACTTTTTCATTTTAAGAGATTTTGACATGGTTCAAAAGGCAAAGTTGCTCATAATTGAATTCTCTATCCAATGATGACCTTGGATAAGGAATTTTGCACATGATTTATTTGGATTTTGGGGGAAAAAGGGCACTTTGGAACCAATTTTTTTTAGGTGCCAACACTCACCTTTCCCACATTAGGAACTTGGTGATCGAAAAGAGGTAGAATTTGAGTGATAGAAAAATTTTATTAGATTTGAGCTAATAGTTTTGCAAGTGATAGTTCAACAACACACCAATATATTTAGTGAGGTGTAATCTTGTAAACTTTATCTACTTGCTTGCTCAAAATAGAGCAATTTAAATCCTTTTATTGGTCTCATACCCAACTGGATAGAAATTCTTGGACTAAGAAGAATTTTAAAACCTACCCAACTATAGTTTGTTGGTCTATTCCTCTTCTCACACTAGGATAATTAAATCTCTCACATGTACAAGAACATGATCACTCATCTTCAACTGAGCAAACAAAATTTGTACATTATGGACACTGAAATATGCATGCATCTATTTAATCTAATTATCTCAAAAAATCATCTACTCAACCATCAACAATTTTTTTCACATTTAAGTAGAACTTAGGTCTAGATCTTACCTCAATTACTCTTTCATCCCAAATGTGTTCATTGCCAACCCTTTTTTCTTCTTCCCCATCATCTCTAATATCAAACTTATTTGCTAAAGCTCAACCTAGGACATTAGAAGATGGTTGTTCTTGCACCATTTGGGCTTGTTGTCTATCTATTTGATCTTGTTGTTGGGTCTTCCATTGATGATGCTTTACCACCTACTCTACTTGGTTCTCGAAGGTTAAAACCTTGTTATTCAAATCTCCCATTCTAATTTCATGATTCCAATGGAGAGATCTTATCTCTAAATTGTTTGGAACTTAATTACCATCACTTAAGACCTTTTCAATATCATATAATCCACTAAACCGTAATTCCCATGAGTTTGAGTTCACTTTGTTACAAAAATGCCTTGTAATTGCTATCAACAATAAAATTGTGACTCCAAATTCATTCAAATTTCTGGTTTACAATTGAATTAACCTTCAGTGAAGTTTTAGATAATGAAACTATGTTCAAATCCACTAGAAATATGCAAACACGCACAATCAAACACTGTACACAATGTTGACTTGGGAAACCCCCTAAATTTGAGAGGAAAAACATGTAAGATTTGGCTATGAAAGCCACCCAAGAATAAGAAACTAAAGGAAAGCACAAATAGATCATAAGATCAATGGATTACAATACGCAAAGTCAATGTATGTACAAATGAAAAATATATATATGAATGTACAACTAATGTGAGATAAAGGGGGTGTAGTCACATTTCTGCACAACATATCCACTATATTAGGAAGTACAAGTCATGTGTGAAACCTACCCAAATAGATACCTACCTAAACAAGATTATCCTATCCTAGGTGCAAATCTGTAATAAACTAAATAAACTAAATACAAAAATAAAAATATGCACAAACAAAATTATGCCTAATAGGTACTATTAACATCTATATCTCATGTGTTAATAAATATACAATACCTTGGAAGAGGGATATAATGAAAATATTGTTTAATCAATAAGTACTAGAAAAAATCTACAGAATAAAATAAAAACTTTAATTTTTTTTTTACTAAAAATATTTTCATAAATATTATATATTAATAATAAAACTTTAAATAGGCGATAAAAAATTTACAATAAAAAGATCCATAAATACACAACATATCATAACACAAACAATAAATTAAAACAAAAAGCTGTAGCAGGTGTTATAGTGAACAGTTAAGAATTTAAAGTAAACATCAAATTTCCACAATCCACAGTATTGTAATTCTGTGTTTCAGGATTTAACTGTGTGCTAGTTTTTTCCTCAATGTTTGGGATCAAGAAAGTAGAGAGCAAGAGAATAACACACAGTTAAATCCTGAAACATAAAATTACAATCTAAGAATTTAAATAAAGGCTCAAGTCTCCATTATCAATCAAAACAAAGGTCTCAATAGATTTTTCAATGTTAATGAAGAAAATCAAAATTCCCAAATAGATTTGAATGTGAAAGTTAAGGAATTGTGTTAGAATTCTGCCTGATTTCAAAATAGATTTGGTTTACATACCGTGAAGTAAATGGTGGAGACTTCCATTGGGAAAGTAATTCTGCACGAGAAATTTCAATTCTCGCGAATAATGAAAGGCCTGTATGCCCGCCACGTTCCTGTGCTTCAACTTTGCTGAAAGCTCCATTTCTTTAACAAAATCTTCTCTTGGTGAGACGTCCACAGTTAATATCTTGAGCACTAAAACGCGGTTGCCACTCAAAGTGAGTTGATATGAAGTTCCAAAAGCACTGCCCCCCAAAAACACAGGAGAAGCACCACGAAGATCCTGCAACTCAAACTTGTCTGCTCCCTCAACAAAATCCACATCTAAGATACCAGCTGGAAAGAAACTCTGCCTGTTTTCACATAGAGTCCTACACCCTCTTTTCTCTGATCTCTTATATAGACGAGATTTGATGTGGAAATTAGCGATGGAAGTGAATATTTGGAGACAGCAATTTTTGGTCTCCTCTGCCTGGCTAATTGCTTCTCCCATATCTCTCACAAGTCTCTGCATCATGAATGTATCACCATCACCTCTGCTTATAAGCGATTTGAGCTCAAGATTTTCAATGGCCGTATGCGCATCCCAGTTCAACTTTTTCCAGTGCCGGATGCCATCCTCTGTCTCTTTTCCTATGTAGGAGCAAGCAATATGCACGAAGATTTTCTTCTCTTGAATTGTTAGATTCTCGTATGTAGGCCTAAGCACGCTGTAAATTTTTTGATGACAGATGCTCTGAGGTGTGCTCAAGGCTTCAATCCAGCATTCAAGATTATGGGTTTTGTCGCGCAAAAGATCTCCTGCAATTTCGAGAGCCAGCGGCAATCCATCACAGGCTTCTACAATCCTTTTGCATTCTTGTGCATGCCGTGCAGCCGGTTCGGGACTCAAAAATGCATGCCAACTGAACAAACGCAGAGCCCCATCATAATCCAGTCCTTCCATCTTGTAAATTGCGTTTACCTCTGCCAAGTTCAGTATATGTCTATCGGGAGTTGTAACAATCATTCTGCTGCCAGGGCCTGCCCAATTTTCGCCGATTAGACTCTCCAGCTGCTTGCTGTCAACAATGTCGTCTAAAACAATCAGAGTGCGCTTCGGTACGGAAACCTGGTTTTAACAATCACAATAAAAAATAATCATAAATAGGACAAATCGAGCATTTTATTGAAGAAATTAACGAAAGTAAATTTCGACAGTTGGACAACATTATTCTTCAGTCCTACCTAACTTACACATGCTTTCTAACTTGAGAAGAAATTATTCCAACAACCTGTGCCATAGGTGAAGTCCTCGAGTGTAAGTCTCTCATTTTTTGTTCTGCTAAATCCTTTAGCCCGTCCTTGTCCTGGCACTTGGTACGAACGTCCGATAGAAAACAAGAGGCATCAAATTTTTGGTAGATATGGTTGAAAACAGCCTTGGCAACTGTGGTCTTGCCAATCCCATCAATCCCCCATATACCTATCGTAAGCACCATTACTTTGTTGTCAATGTTGAGCAGATCTTTCACCTTTTCTATCTGCTTCTCGAGTTGCACAGGATGCTTAGGTAGGTTTTGAAACGGGATTTTTTCCAATATCTTGATAACGTCAGAGACGACCTGTTTTACAAGTCTTCCTTCAAATTGAAATGTGCTCTCAACAGTCCACCCACACCTATCAGAAACTTCCTTCAATGCCCGGTTCCACTTGTCGATGGTCAATTGTGGATATCGGCGTTTACGGCGGTGCTCTTTCAGTGCCTCACTATATGGGTTTGCTTCTCTTTGGCCCTCTGTTCTTGCCTCACTTTCTCCCTCTGCTTTGCCCTTTCCTCTTGCATCTCTCTGCTCCTCTGCTCTTATCTCATTTTGGCCCTCTACATTTGCCTGACTTTGGCCCTCACTGTTTGCACTCGGTTCATTTGCCTCACTTGTTTGACTGTCTGCGTGTCGAACCTGGCACGGCTGGATGTGATAAAAGAGGGGAATTATAAACGCTTTGGATTCGCACATGTAGGCGAGCTCCTTGAGGCACCAGGGTGAGCGAGCATAATCTCTGCTAAAGATGACGATGCAGATATCGCTATCGTCAATTGCCTGCTTCAAGCTGCTCCAGTTATGGTCTCCCTTTTCCATGTTCTGGTCGTCCCGATAAACACTTATCCCTGCAACAGGAAGAAATTCAAACATATGGTCTACAAAAGTTTTCCGAACGTCGCTACCCTTAAAGCTGATGAATAAATTGTACCGCTTTCTCCCGGAGCCGGAGGCGTTATTAGAGTGCTCGGCGTAAAGCTTTGCCATTTTATCGGAATCCATGGTGAAATATTTCTGAGAAAATTTATATCTATTTTGCTAGAAGAATTATAAGACAGCAAACCCTGTCATTTTATCTTCATAATTTGTTAACGTAATAAGCTTCCCCACCTTTATCCTCAACTACACAGAAATGCAGGCGGAAAATGTGTTCAAGCAAGGCCCCCTGCCTATTCTAACCCTTTTGTCACCATCTGCCGGGAAAAGATTAGCCGGATTTCTAAAAAGTGGCCATCGCCGGTCACAGCTGGGGCAGCACTCCTGGGAATCGATCCCGTCGACGGAATGGGCGCCGGCAAACAGACTGCCGCCGATTTTAATCTACAAAAACCATTCGTTCGCAGTAAATTTTCCGACGTTGGTTTGGGGCCGGTGAAATGGACGCACGTTGTCCTGATTTCAAAATTTTCTTTCGAGTTTTGAATTCGACCGGTTCCATTCATCTTCCTCGACTGTTTCTGGATAAAGTCGAGACAAACCGACCAGTCGCTGAGATTTCGATTGCTGGGACGTTTTACAGCTGTTTTACCTGCAATGGAACCTGCGCTCAAACTTTCTCCTTCAAACTTTCTCCTTTTCAACTAAATCCTGTAATGTAGGGAGTTAAAAATAAAGTAAGAACCCAAAATTTTGGTCGTGAACGGCAGCGAAATCACAGCGAAGGATTAAGTATGGACAATGGAAATTTAGATGTCGATTTGGAGGAATAAATCAAATGGAAACTTGTTGAAAATGCGACAAGGTTTGCAAATTGTAATAACGATGAGACCTAGGTACAGAAGTTTATTCGTCGATGTTTTCGGAGAGTTTTATCTTTCATAGAATTTGTTTTATTAATCATTGCCACGAAAATTTAAAAAGTTTTAGAGAAATGTTCGCCAAATAAAATTGTTTGAATGTACTTTCCCCTCTTGTTTAGGGTAAAGGCTATTTTCCATTGAAGACGTATTTATGGGTATACTTAGGACATCCCTTTAATATAGGTTTCACATACTTTATAATCGTGATATTTAAGCGTTTTTATTTTACTAATAAATAGAAGATCAGGGATGAATGTTGGCACATATATTTAATAGTAAGTCAATAATCCCATAATTTGTTATTGGATATATTTTCCATCTTTTTAATTAATGAGCGATGTAAAAAGATTTAATTTATTTGCATGAAAAAACTTCTCTCCACTGTATTGTATTTGCATAAGACAAAACCATTTATATGAATAGAAGAGCTAAACAATAATTTGCAAGTACAGGGGAATTGGGTGCAAGTGCATTCTTTATGTGCAAGTTAGGACAATTCTCAAGTGTTTTGGAAGGGAATAACCTTTCAAGATAATCATTTTAGGTGCATAATCTTTTTATCATATATTGTATGTAATTTTTTACATAGATTGGAGGGTTAATAATCTCTTCATTGTTTTTAATCTGCATGATTATTCTCTTTTAATAATATGTTGCTCTATCACAAACAACCATTTAGTTCATCCATATGTTTATGCAACAATAGAAAACTACACCATAAATTCATTGAAACATTACATGCAACCCTATTTGAGCAATATAAAACTACACTAAACTCATTTACAAACAATGTAAAATTACACCATAATTCCATTCTAACATAACATGCAAACCCAAACTTATGGATACACTATATAAACGTTTAATAAAAAGAAAAAGAATTAATTTGTATATAGATCGTTAACCCTACTCCCATATTCTTGTATGTTTTAAGATACTTGAATTAATATGTTTTAAGATACTTGAATTAATATATTTTAAGATACTCTTCACTTGTACTATTTAGGAAACGTATATTTTTAAACACAAGAAAATTCTCTTTTACAATTTATGAAGCATTAAGAAAACATGTGTAGGTTGTAAAACACGATGTATTTTTAAACCTATAGTTTTATTTGACGAATAATCAACTAAACATATCAAATTTTAAATCAACTAAACAAGAAAAACAATTCTTTGCAAGTTTAGGAATTTTTTTGAAAGGCAACAAATTAGAATTTTATAATTTAAGAATTTGAAACATAAACTTCTATAGATTGAACAAGTGCATTATGTTTTTCAACCTTTATGTTTTCTTAGATACATTCAATTAAACAATCTTCATTTTTTTGTAATTTAAAAGCCAAAATTTTAAACACAAGAAATATTAAAAGCATTTACCCACCCACCCCTACGCATTAACATAGTCGATTCAGCCCCACGATGAACAGAACAAAAAATATGGCACCTAGCAAGGTTGTGCTGCATGAAACTGAAGTATTTTGCAAGAATGCATTTGATTTCGGCACGGTCAAATGGATTTGAGTTGACCAAAACCAATAGAGGTTATTGTGGATAGATCCCAGGTGCACCTGTAGGTCCAAACGAAATGTTCCCATCTTTCACAAATTTTAAAAATTGCTCCATCATAATTTGGCAGTTTATGCTCTTAAGATGTTAACTGACTTTGTTGGTAGCCTGCTACCTCAAACGACTGGGACATTTAGCACACAAAATGAGACCTCCTCTAGCATTTACCCACCCATCCTGATGTGTTGGCGTAGTCGGTTTGGCCCCACGAGATGTGGAATGCAAAATATCACTCCTAGCACCTTTCCACTGCATGAAACTAAAGCATTTTGTTTGAATGCATTTGATTCTGGCATGGTCAAACAGACTGGAGTTGACCAAAACTGAGAGAGGTTATTTTTGATGGACCCCATGTGTACCTGTAGGTCCAAATAGAATATTGCCAACTTCCATGGATTCCATGAACTGCTCCGTCATAGTTTGACAATTTTTTTCTCTTAGGGATCTTAAAGGACTTTACTAGTAGCCTATTGCCCATAATGAATAGGATGCTTGGCACACAAAATGAGACCTCCCCTAGCATTTACCTGCCCACCTCGAAGCGTTGGCATAGTCAGTTTGGCCCCACGATAAGTAGAACAACAAATATGGCACCTGCCAAGGTTGTGTTGCATAGAACTGAAGCATTTTGCAAGAATGCATTTGATTTTGGCATGATCAAATGGATTTGAGTTGACTAAAACTAAGAGAGGTTATTGTGGATGGACCCCACTTGCACCTATAGGTCCAAACGAAATGTCCCCAGCTACCATGAATTCTAAGAACTGCTCCTTCATAGTTTGGCAGTTTTTGCTCTTAAGATCTTAAGGGACTTTGCCAGTAGCCTGCTACCTCGAATGACTAGGACACTTGGCACACGAAAAGAGACATCCCCTATCATTTACCCACCCACCCTGACATGTTGGTGCAGTCAGTTTGGCTACATGAGATGTGGAATGCAAAATCTCACTCATAGCACCTTTCCACTGCATGAAACTAAAGTATTTTGCAAGAATGCATTTGATTTTAGCATAGTCAAATGGACTGGAGTTGACCAAAACTGAGAGAGGTTATTGTGGATGGACCCCACATGCACTTGTAGGTCCAAACAGAATGTTCCCAACTTCCACAAATTACGAGAACTGCTCCTTCATAGTTTGGTAGTTTTTGCTCCTAGGGATCTCTAAGGGACTTTGCCAGTAGCATGCTGCCTCAAATGACTAGAAGGCTTAGCACATGAAACGAGACCTACCCTAGCATTTAATCACCCACCTCAACGTGTTGGCGCAGTTGGTTTGGCCCCATGACAAGCAAAACAAAAAGTATGGTACCTGCCAAGGTTGTACTGCATGAAACTGAAGCATTTTGTAAGAATTCATTTGATTTCAGCATGATCAAATGGATTTGAGTTGACCAAAACTGAAATATAGGTTATTATAGATGGACCCCACCTGTACCTATAGGTCCAAATAGAACATTTCTAGCTGTCATGAATTCTGATAACTACTCTGTCATAGTTTGGTAGTTTTTGCTCTTAAGATCTTAAGGGACTTTGCCTGTAGCCTAGGGACTTTGCTTGTAGCCTGCTACCTCGAATGGCTGGGACACTTGGCACACAAAATAAGACCTCCCCTAGCATTTATTAGCCCACACCAACATGTTGGGGTAGTTGATTTGGACCCATGAGCTATGGAATGCAAAATCTCACTCCTCACCCCTTTCCACTACATGAAACTAAAGCATTTTATAAGAATGCATTTGATTTTGGCTCTGATGAATAAGGAAAGATGAAGAATGTGGTAGATATTGCCTTGGTATTTCCTTTCTACCACTTCTTAATGCATATGAAGCTTTGAATTGTTCAACAAAACCACTTAATTGTGTTATTGGGGACTCAGGCTTATCTAAATTTTTAGATGTAGGAGGGATGGCCGAGGATGAGCCAACATCTACTTAACTTTGTTCACTTGAAGTTTCTAGAGGTATAGTGGTTGACTCAATGACGCACCTTTCTAAATCAAGCTCATCTTGCTTCTTTTTCACTTGTTTTTTCATAGGTTGTGGCTTAATCACATGTGTAGGATTCTTCTGTTTTGATGAACTACTCACAACAGATTGTTTTACAAATCTACCTTTATCATCGCTAGCTCGACTCATGCATCTATATGATCTAAACAATGCAAACCAAGGTTAATTGCCTAGGCAAGGTTGACACTCGCGTAGACTTTCACCTTGACGCACTGGTCCTAACTCAACTCACTAGATTTTCAGGCCTTTAACACTTTCCCTGGCAATGACGCCAAAAATGTTGGGACAAGATTGTGGATCATAATTGGGGTAAAACTATCCTTGTAATTGGCTTAAATCAATCTTTGGAAATTTTGCATTGACTTCCTCAGTTTGTTCATTAATGTCAATCCAAAGATTGTAAGCTCATGAAAGACATTGGGGCTATATGCCTAAGGGCTAAAGATAATGAGCTAAGTGAGAATGATATGCAGCCGAATATGCAGAATGGCTTAAAATAGAAATTTGGTTTAATAACTTTGTTATTGCTCTGTGATAGGAACTGTGCTAGGAAGTGTGACAGGAACTGTCACAGAGTATAAAATAACAACAACAAATCTTTATCTAAATTCAGAATAAACTCACTTTCACACTCTGATTAACAAACCATTGTTGACAGATATTAATACTAACACAGAATGAGAATCAATTTTTAACTAGATCACAAATATCCATAAAATAATTACACACAGAATGGGAATGCTACAGAAATGAGATCACACATTACCAAAGAAAATAAACTAACAGAATCACTGAGTCACCCAAGAAGTGGGCCCATGCTCCCTGGTTCACCTAGTGATAAAATGGAAATACTTGTTCTACGCTAAGCTAACCATACACGCACAATATACCATTTGAATTAAAGTGGAGCAAAAGTTCATTCATATATTAATCACTATATATCCCAGTCTAGATACACACATATATATGGTATAAATGTAAGATGAATTTGAGTGGAGCAAGGTAGAGATGATGATGTGAATGTGAATCAAAGGTGGTGAATTGAGTGTGAGCTTAAATGCTTATGACTCCTAGATGCAGTGAGCAGAAGGTGTCTACATTTTTAGTTTACTTGAAGTTGCTGGAGGCAGTGAGCGAAAGGTTGCAGATGGCAAGTAGTGGCAGTGGTGGATTTCTCCTATTGCTTTGAGATAGTGAATCTCTCTGTAACAGTCTTCTTCTATTCTTCTCTCTTCTGGACAGTGAGTCTGTTTGGGCAGTGAGCCCTTGGCAACGATCCTTTCTTTGGCAGTGAGCCTATTAATTTTCGGTGTTGTTATTCATATATTTGTGAGCTAATCCTCGTTGTGGTTTTTCCCTTATTAGGTTTTCCATGTAAATCTAGTGTTCTTATGTGTTTGGATGTGTTTACATTCTGCTAATGCATATTAAGAGGTTTATGCTTGGAATTGATTTGAGGGTTTAAGCTTTTAATACACAACTGATTCATCCCCTCCTCTAAGTTGTCATGTGCATTCTAACATGTTCAATAATTGGTTCAGAGAAAGGTTCCTTGGTGCAGCTTAACCACTAAAGGTAGATCTTGGATTAAGAACACATGGTACAAAAAAGTCCTCTTCTAACAAAGCACCACTATTTGATGGAGCTAACTATGCCTTCTTGAGTGTGAGGATGGAAGTCTATGTTACCTCTCTAGGGTATGATGTTTGGAGAGCTACAATGGATGCTTATACTGAGCCTACTCATCCCATTACTGATTAGAATGATAAGAAGGCCCATGAAAAAAATGCTAAAGTAAAGAATGCATCTTAAGTGGCCTAACCAATTCAAAGTTTGTCAAGGTAGTGCAGTGCAAGACAACCAAGGAGATATGGGATAAACTCGAAAGTCTCTATGAAGGAAATGATAGTGTAAAACAAGCAAGATTACAAACTTACAAAGCAATGTTTGAGAATCTAAGAATGAAGGAAGAAGAAACTATTGCCAAGTTTTTGTTACAAGTGGATGAAGCTATCAATGGAACCAGAGGGCTAGGCAAAGAAGTGACTGACTTAGTAATTATGAAGGAAATCCTAAGATCTCTCCCTCATAGATTTTATTCAAAAGTTTCTACTATTGAAGAAGCTAAAGATCTGAAGACACTTACCATGGAAGATCTATTTGGATATCTCACTACCTATGAGATGCGAAATGAAGTCCAAGGAACTTTCACAAGGGAAGTGTTATGTCATAAAATTTCCCGCTGGGACTTTTTACCTCCTAAGTTTAGCTCCTAGGTCCCTTGTTTTGCATCTTGCATGTTCATTTTGACTCCCAAAAGAAAATGGCCTAAAACCCATGTCACATTGGGCTTGAGGGACATTGTGTGCTTTAGACCTGACATAAAAAGGGGACCTAGGACATGGGCACTCGCACCCTTGTCCTGCCCTATTTTAGGTAGGTCCCAAATTTGAATGTCTATTATGTGACCGTTAGTTAGGTCCCATGCCAACATCTTAAGTTTGAATTACAAAATTTAAAGCAGGAATGTGTGTTGTTGCATAGATAAGCATGTTTAGTGTTTCACTTGTAAATTAGAAGATGATTATGAACTTTTGGTGAACTTATGATTTTAGAGCATTTAGGATATTCATTATTGCAGAGCAGAGCATTCTTATTGTGTTTGTGATTGCAGATTTAGCTTCATCTTCTCATGTGTTGAAGAATCTTCATCTATGTGAGAGCTACACCTCTAAGGTGATATCTATTTGTTTTTGAATCATTTATCAATTTATTTTTGCCTCTATCCCGTAGGGATACACACTCTTTATCTGACAACAGTGTTTAGAAGACTTGAATGTCCTTTCGGTGCTTGATTGAGGTAAGCTCCTAAACACCATAACCCACAACCACACTCCTTGTGATTGTAGGTTACAGGTATCAGATTTCACAGAGTGGAGTAGCAGAGGAATGTTGCAGAAGATAAGGATTCCAGATCCTGTGGACAGAAGCAGTTCAGAGCACTTTCAGGATAAGGGCACCTTGGGTAATGTCCTCCGAGGCTACAGACACAGGAATCTTCATCACAGTGACAATCTACATCTGAAGAAGTCCTGACATCTTGAAGAATAGCCTGCCTTGGACTAAGGTGCCTAGGGTAGTGTCCTCCGCATCTCCCATGACAAAAACAAATGGAATAGTGATTATCAGTATCGGAAGGAGCCCCGAATTCCCTAAAGAAAACTATACCTTGGACTTGGGCACCTAGGGCATTATCCCCAAATATTTTGCATCACGAACTTTAAAAAATGGTCAATAATTAATCTATGTCTACTATCTGAGTCTGCGAGCATTTGTCGTGATTTATTAGTTTGCCTATTGTTTTGCATAATTAGGGTTTTTAGCATACTTGAGAATTAAATTAATACATTAATTAACTATTTCTAAATTTTCACATCATTCCAAGTGACTACCAACTTGTAGATGAATCCTCTTGCAAGAGTTGTGATTCAACTCAGTTGATTGTCCTTGAATGTTTGTAGTGAAAGGAGGATTAAACCCATTTATCATTTTCCCCCCCTTTTCCTATAAAATAAGAAGATGCATTCCAAGCCACAAAGAAAGAAGGAACATCTGGTCCCCATAGTGAATCTAAGGAAGAAGAAGCAAACTTTGTGAGAAAGCTAAAGAAGGGTTCAGGTAGGTATAAAGGTAAGTTACCTTTCAAATGTTTTAAATGTGGAAAAATCAGTCATTTTGCTTCTAAATATCCTTTTGGAGAAAATGAAAGTAGTAGCAAGGTTTTCAAAAGACACAATTTCAAAAGGAACCTTCTTTCCAAAGAAGACTACAACTCTTCAGAAGAAGTAGATCACTACTCATTAGATGATGAAATAGGAGAGTCTCTATTCATGGCCATGGTAATTTCTGACTAGACTATAGATGAAGAAGAATGTGAAGTTGATTTTAAAGGTGAACTTATTTCTACTCTTGAAGAATTGGAATGCATAAGGAAGGAGAACAAAGAATAAAAAGCTCTAATTGAAGCTAAGACAAATGAATTCACAAAACTTGAGAAAGAAATCCTTTCACTCAGAAAAGAATTGGAGAAATCAAAGTTTGGAACTCTAGATGACCCTGAAGAAGCAAATCTCATTCTAGTCAAGGCTCAAGGAGGAAGATATGAAAGTCCTTTCCAAATGGGGCAGTCCTTCACAAACAGGTTCAATCATGCATTTTTTGGTTATTGCTTTATTTGTAATAAATATGGTCATAACGCTATGGAATGCAAGTCTAGAATGAATAGAAGAAATTTTGTGAGTAGGAATCCTCTTGCTTCACTTTTGGATGTCATTGTGATATGTCATATTTGTAACAACTTTGGACATATAGCAAGATATTGCAGGAGTCGATTAAAAAATTCAGCGACTTAGATGGTAGATGTTTTTGAGCAAGTCAAGGAGAGTGACACTTCCAAAAGACAAAATATAAACAATGAGGTTGAAAATTCAATGATTGTCCAAACAACATTTCATGCTCAAAGGCAAACAAATCTCTAGGTAATAGACAGTAGATGTTAAAGCCACATGACAGGTGATAAGAACAAATTCATCAATTTTGTTAAGTGGAATGGTGGATTGGTCAAGTTTGGAGATAATTGATCTGCAAAGATTAGTGGAAAAGGCACCATAAGTATTGATGGCAGATCTAAAACACATGATGTTCTATATGTAGAAGGTCTTAAGCACAATCTTCTCAGTGTAAGTCAGATATGTAGCAAAGGACACAATCTCATATTTCATGAACAAGGATGTGAAATCAGAAAAGCAAATTCTGGTAAACTAGTGGCAGAAGGTTTTAGGACTGAAAGCAACTTGTACAACCTAAAGGGTGTTAATGAAAGAAGTTGTCTTCTAGGATAGATAGATGAATGTTGGCTGTGGCACAAAAGGATGGGACACATAAACTTTGACAACCTTGTGAAAATCAGCTCCATAAATGCAATAAGAGACATGCCAAAGATTATCAAGCCTAAAGGCACCTTGTGTAAAGAATCTCAGATTGGGAAGCAGATAAGGATAAGATTCAAGACCAAGGAGTATTCTTCTACAAGACCATTGGAACTGATTCATACTAATTTGTGTAATCCTACCAGAACAAAGAGTCTCCAAGGTGAGAGGTATTTTATGTTGCTTATTGATGATTTTTCTAGGATGACATGGGTTATATTCTTAAAAGAAAAGTTAGAAGCCTTGAGTAGGTTTAAGATTTTCAAGTCCATGGTTGAAAATGAAATGAATTCTAGAATCAAGTGCTTAAGGTCTAATATCTCGGTAGGGGGTTTATATCAAATGAGTTTGGAGAATTTTGTGAAGAACATGGAATAAAGAGGCATCCATATGTTGCTAGAACTCCTTAGCAAAATGGTGTTGCAGAAAGGAAGAATAGAACTGTCTAGGAGATGGCCAGAACAATGTTGAGTGAAGCCAAGTTGCCTGATGCACATTGGAAAGAAGTAATCCACATTGTTGTCTATATTCTTAACAGAGGACAACTAAGAGTGAACTGTACAAAGACACCATATGAGCTATGGAATAGAAGACTGGCTTCTATCAAGTACTTTAGAATTTTTGGAAGCAAATGCTATATCAAAAGAGATGAAGGTTTGGGAAAGTTTGACTCAAGATCAGATGAAGGAATTTTTCTTAGGTACTCAACTAGAAGCAAAGCTTACAAATGTTACAATAAAAGACTAAGGAAGATAGTTGAGAGTGCAAATGTTAGGATTGATGAAGAGTCACATCCAATCACACATGAGCAAGAAAACTATTGTTCAAATGAATTTCTACCTACACAGAAGAAGTTGAAGAAAAGGAAGGAACACAAGAGAAGTTCACCAAGACTCCTACCAAGTATTTTCAGAAGAACCACTCAGAAGATCAGATAATTGGAGACAAAAATGAAGGAGTGCAGACTAGGAGAAGTTTAGCAACAGAAAATGAATAGATAAACTATAGAGCCTAAAACTTTTGTTGATGCTAGCAGGAATGAAGGATGGATCCGAGCAATGGAAGAACTAAATCAGATAGAGAAAAATCAGACATGGGAATTGGTGCCAAGACCTTTGGACAAAAATATGATAGGTACAAAATGGGTACCTAGAAACAAATTGAATGAAGATGGAGAAGTGGTCAGAAATAAAGCAAGATTAATCTGCAAGGGTTATTCACAAGTGGAAGGTATTGACTTTGAGGAGACATTTTCTCCTGTGGAAAGAATGGAAGCAATGAGGATGTTTCTTGCAAATTTTTAGTTCACAAGGACTTCAAGGCATATCAAATGGATGTCAAATCTGCTTTCTGTAATGGTGACTTAGAGGAAGAAGTTTACATAGAGCAGCCTGAAGGATTTCAGTTATCAGAAGATCAGAACATGGTATGCAAACGTAAGAAGACTTTATATGGTCTCAAACAAGCCCTTAGGGCTTGGTATGCAAGATTGGACAAGCACTTACTCCAACAAGGATTCAAGGAAGGTGCTACAAACAACAATCTATATATCAAAATTGAAAATGAACAAATTCTTATAGTAGTATATGTTGATGATATAATCTTTGGTGGCAATGATGGAATGCGTAATGTTAGGGTAAATAGATTTTACCTTGCTTAAGATTTACTTAGGCTTAAATAATTAGTTTGGGAAGGTATTCCTGTTAGGGTAATTTTATCCGTTAAAAGATTACCCATCATATTTCTCTTGCCATTAAATAGGCATTTGTACATTTGTAAAAATCAATCAAGCAATAGAGATTTTCTTCTCGCATCAAGCTCTTCTCATCCTCTTGTGCTGAGTTCTCTTCTAGTTGATCCTGAGCATCCCAACATGGTATCAGAGCACCCAAGTTCCATGAACCCTCACCCGAATATGGAGAACTGAGCTAGAGAAGCAATCTATTGATCATTGAGCATACTGTCTTGTATCTGGCGCAAGATCCATTCCAAGAGCTGTTGAAAGGTGCAGATCCAAACCTGAGAGCTTGGCAAGGCAATTTTAGATAGCTAGGAGTGCGTGTATCCTTTTCCATCAAGCATGATAGATCCAGATTGGTGATCAACAGAGTGGTGATCAGTGATGCCAAAAGAGTATATGATCAAAGGAGCAGATAAAGGTCTAGTTCAGAAGAGCAAACAAATGGGCAGTTTAGAGGAGAACACAAAGGAGTGATGATTAGAAGAGTTGTGAAGTGAAGGATATGGTGATGAAAGTCATGAGCATGCTATTGGATCAGTATCATCTGTACACATTTGTACCTTATCTTCTAAAGTTCATGGATAGGTGAAAGTTGTCAAGTTGAAGGATATATTGATATGAAGAAATTGTGGTTTCTTATTTTTGATGAATGAATGTTGTCTGTGGTGTTGTGAATGTTGTATTCATTGACTCTTGTTGAAAATATTTGTATAAGTTTTGAAGGAAAGTTTACAAGGTTTTAAACTGTCAAAGGCATAGGAAGTTGCAATGAAGAATCTCGAGAGAATGCTCCGCATTCCTCTGCATTTGAAGATATATGGCCATGCGGTTTGGAGATTAGATAGAGACAGATGTGATGTATGTATGATCCTAATTTTAGAACATAAAAGTTACCCCAATACATTCCAGAGCTAGCAGAGTGAAGACAGTTGTACAATCACAAAGAGATAGTATAATGCTCCACATTTCCCCACACTTGAAGATATGATCTTGCAGCTTGGAGGATAGATGGATACATATAAGAGGTATGATATATTCAAGTTTAAAATGATAATGTACTGCAGAGTTTCCCCATAATCAATAGAGTAAGGACAAATCATGTTGCTAATTAAGGGTTGTCAGAAGGAGAAAGTAAAAGCCACTGTATTTCACTACACTACAATAATTGCCTTTGTTGTTTGAAGGATAAGTTTAGATTGTCTGTATGTTTTCTCATTTCAAGTTTCAGGTGTTGTGGAGTACCGCAAGTCTATTTTTCAATGTTCTATTTCAAGATTGTGTAATCAAAGTATGCAAGGGCTATTGACTTTAGTGTTTGATTGTTTGTGCCTGCATAAAGTAGCATGAATTGGTAAAAGGAGTGTATGAGAATGTTTTTATAGGACATATAATGCTTAGTGGATGAACCGCATGATGTAATTTTGTTTCTCCAGTACCGCTTTAGGTCTGGAGCTAATGCATGAAGGGTTAAGTGTTTGTTGTGTCGACTTGGTATATTTTAGGTGATTGTGCTAAGTGTTTGGAAGTGTGTGCCAACATTGAGAAGTGTGTTAAGATAAAATAGGTCCTAATTATCACTTGGTTTGAACCGCATAATGGAATTTGATTCCTACATTATCACATATGCTTTGGGAGCCAAAATTGATAGGCTGTTGCACGTTTCATGTCACATGTTTCATCTTAGGCCGACAAAGGATACATTAAATCCATTCTTGGTCAAGGAAGATAACTTCTCTCTGTACAAGAAGAGACACTCATTGAACATAAAACTAGTTATTTGGTGATGAGAATGTAATTTCTTCTCTTTGCAGAAATTATTGCTCTCCTTACTTGAGATTCCCCTCAATTCTGATAGTGAACTTGGGGAAGATGTAAAATTGTTCTTGGCTGGAGAATATGTTCTTTCCTTCTTTTGCAGATGCTACTCTGAGCACCAGAGAGAAGATACAATTGACTCCATTTGCAACATTCCTTCCAACAAATGCAACTGTGACAAATCATCGGTGAACAAAACTTGAACCAAACCTAAAGAAAGATCAACTGCGACAACTACCACGGAAGTCACCAATCAACTCTGACAAAACTGAAAATGCCAAAACTCAACCAAACTGAAACAAATTGTGACAATTCCAACAAAATTGAAATATCATCTTTTTGGTTTATGTAGGATTGTGTATTCGCCCAGGATGCTCTTGCATCAATCATTCAGGTGACTAGAAGAGTAGAGTTTCACATTGCACAAGGTTGAGTATGAACTTAGAGGATGATTATGTAACTGCAGAATTAACCCAAACCTATAGACTTAATCCAAATAGAGCATCCAACATAGGGTCCAAGGTGTTGCATAATTATAAAAGTATCATTTTTTAAACATGCATCACTCAATTTCTAGGATCTTCATCATTGACACACATTTCTCAATCATAAAACCAAGCACCACTCGCCTTTGCATTTACTTTCCTAATTTAATTATTACAATTATCAAATTTATCAATCGCACCTATAATTAATCAATCTAAACTGATTTGTTTTTAATTGATTACATTTACTTAATTAATCTAAGTTAACCTAGAAACATACAATGGTTATAATTTAAGGGTAGGTCACTAAAAATTTGCAATAATAATTTAAGGGTAGGTCACTAAAAATTTGCAATAATTATAGTTTGTGTTTTGTTTTTTTGGTCGGGCTAATGTAAATAGTTACAATTTTAATCTAGGTTCTCATATGTTAACCCTGCCTCTCTTTTTCCAAATTTATTAGAAAAATAATCTTTGACGAGTTCCCCAAGGCTTCTTTGGACTTACTACAAAATTATTTCACAAACTTCTAAACATACATTGGACGGTCCGTCTTTCATATTTAATTAATCTGTCAATCTAGGTTCTCATATGTTAACCCTGCCTCTCTTTTTCCAAATTTATTAGAAAAATAATCTTTGACGAGTTCCCCAAGGCTTCTTTGGACTTACTACAAAATTATTTCACAAACTTCTAAACATACATTGGACGGTCCGTCTTTCATATTTAATTAATCTGTCAACCTCTTGAAGAGGCTTCCTAGCGATTTCCTCGTCAAGGCATTGCTGTTTCTCATAGTCAAATTCACAGATTAAATTTGATGGCCCCATTATTCTTAAATGTAAAATGCAATTATTTTTTTTCAAGACTGGATCGGATGATAACAGAGACCTCGAACAGACCACCAAATATTGGGAAAAGATTATAGTACATATATTTAGTCTCCTCATCTTCTTGAAGAGTTTTTTTAAAGATTGACACGCCATTTAAACTATGTTTGAAGTTTCCCTTCTGCGTTTAATGGAGGAGCTTGTATGTTAGGGTTTTCTTTGGAAACAATTGGCCAACATGGATTCTTTTTCTCCTTATAAGCCGATACCGTCAAAAATCCCTTTCCTGAACAAAAAATACCAGGTTTTCCTGAGCTTCAATGGGGAGGATGTGAGCAAAACTTTCGTAGACCATATGTTCGAATCTTTAAATGCTATTGGAATATGTGTTCACAATAGTAAGCTGAAACAGGCAATTGAAAATAGCGATATCATTATTCCCATCTTTAGCAGAAATTATGCTGGGTCATCGTGGTGGCTGCAGGAGGTCACGCACATGTGGAAATCCAAAGCCCTAATCATTCCCCTCTTTTATCACGTCCACCCGTCCCAGTTTCGAATCTCAGAAGCATTGAAGGAACAGTGCTCTACAGAGAGCATGGAGTGGAAACAGGCGTTGCATCAAGTTTCCAGTCTTCCTGGGTGGAGACTCGACTCCAGATCCTGCTTGGAAGGAGAGCTGGTGAAACGCATAGTCAGTGACATAATCAACACAGTGGAGAAAATCCCCTTACAATACGTTGCAAAACATCCCGTCCAGCTTGACAACAAGATACAAGAGATCATACGCTTGCTGAAGCTAGACGACCAAGCCGCTGTGCTCACAATCGGTATTTGGGGAATGGGTGGCTGTGGCAAAACAACCATTGCAAAGGCCGTCTTCAACCATATCTTTCAAAGTTTCAATTCTTACTCTTTTCTCTCTGATGTTCGGAACATGTCCCACAAGCAATTTCAAGAGCAGATCATCAGAGACAAAATTAAGAGATCGGATGAAGACTGTTCTATGATTGCACAGGTTGTACGAACAATTCAGGCAATACCCAACCTGCTGTGACTTTATAAATTAGGGTTCTTGAAGGCTTTCTGAATTTTAGTTTCTCGGTATCCCTTGCTTTTATTTACTCCATGTTATGTTTATGATTGTTGTTTTTGAACACAGGTTTCGGTATTGAAGCGCAGCCTGGTGGTTTTAGATGACATTGATGATAGCAAGCAGATGGAGTTGCTGAGGTGGGAAAATTGGGGCAGTAGGGGAAGCAGAATGATCGTAACAACACGCGATAAACATGTATTAAACATGGCGCAGATAGACACAGTTTACAAGATGGAAGGACTGGAGTACGAGGAAGCTCTGAGTTTGTTCAGTTGGCATGCATTTTTGAGACCCGAGCCGAATAAAATGTATAAAAAGCAGTCGAAAAGGATTGTGGAAGCCTGTTTCGGTCTGCCGCTGGCAATTGAAGCCGCGGGAGATCTTTTGCACGACAAAAAGGAATCTCTTCATTGCTGGAAAGAAGCGTTGAGTACCCCGCAGAGCATCTGTCACAGAAAGATTTACGACGTGCTCAAGATTAGTTATGATAATCTCAGTTATCAGGAGAAAAAGATATTTGTGGATATCGCTTGTATTTTCAGAGGTAAAGAGACAAAGCAGGGCATCCGGCACTGGAAAAGATTCAACTGGGATGCTCATACGGCGATCGCAAATCTTGTGCTTAAATCGCTTATAATCATTGGCGATGATGATGTATTCATGATGCACGACCTGCTCAGTGATATGGGAAAGGCGATTAGAAAAGCAGATGATACCTCATCTTTCTCTTTCATCTGTCTCCCTGTGTTCATCCCTCTCACCAAATCGCACAGGAAATTTGGGACCAATAAAAGATTAGAGAAAACAACGGAGGGTGAAAGCACACTTCCAGGTGTGAGAAATGTGCAGGATGCGAAGCAGTTAGTGGTTGCTGCTGATTTCTTAAGCAAAACTGGATTTAGACCTAACTTCGTTTTGAATCTCTTATAATGTAACGCTCTTGACTCTAGAAATGGCTTGGACGCTTTCTTTAATGCTCCAAATAACACAAAAACTATTTGTTTCCAATTACTCATTAAGCTGTCTGGCATGTTAAATAATTGACACCATTCTTATAAAGGTTTTTGCCTCTAAATATTTGCTAGAATGCCCATCAAAGGCCTGTGCAGGTAGAGAAACAAGTATAGAGTTTTAAATGATGGCGTTCTGGAATGCCCTCTAACTTCGCTTTGAGCGTTCCATTGAAAGCCATTGTTCTCATCTTGCAAATGCTGTTTGAAACTTGTGTGATAGAAATTATTGTCAAATGCTTTTACCAAATTTAAATAAAGCAAGACGGTTTTAAAAGTTGCAGCAGCTACACAAAAGAAATTTTGGTATAATGGCGAAGGCTTAGGAAACACACGCTTAGAAATATTTAGGTTAAAAAATTAACTTTAATAGGAGTTTAGTTTAGACATGTAACTAAAATGAATGAATTTGGGAGTGAATAACTTAATTGTGACATAAGGTAGATACTTAGAATTTGAGACTAAATCTAGAAATAAAAACTTGTCTTAAATGTGCTCTATGAAAATTGAAACTATGCAATTATTGATCAAGGTTGTAAGGGTGGTCTCAACCCTCTTGATGATAGCCTTGACCTTCTTAGGCAACCTTGACCTTTTTAGGCAACCTTGACCTTTTTATGCAACCCTATCATCTAGATCTTCAAAACTTCAATGCTTACAGAAAATAGTTTGCCTGTATTTGTACTATAAGGGTGAAATGAAAGGAGAGGGAAAGAGAAAAGAAGGTGGGGATAAAAGATAAGCTTGATAATATGACAGAAAATTAAGCATAAGTATGATATGCCAAGCATGAAAAAAATGATATAATCCCCTTTTTTGCCTCCTAATTGGAATAATTATAGATGCATATAACCCTAAACCAAGCAAAAAATAACCTTATCCCCAAGTGGCAAGATCCAGTGTAAAGCAAAAAAGAAAAGAAAATAACACATGAAGTAAGAAATTATATAAAGAAACGTAGGTCAAAGGGAAATACAAGATGCATCTCCTAAATTGTTCCCCAAATGAGACCATTCTCTTTTATACCATGATGCACAAGTGAATTAAGATTCAATTATGTCTTTCTATGAATAAATATGCCATGATGTAATGATGGTAATTTATGTTTGTGCATTGTTTTATTTTTGCATTTAGTTTATTTATTTTATCAAGCATAGTATGTACCTAGGATAGGATAAGCTTACTTAGGTAGGTATCCACTTGGGTAGGTTACATACTTCCATCATCTAACTTGTACTTTCCTTTTTTGATGGAAATTTTGTTCACACATGTGTCTACATCTCATTTATCCCACATTAACTGTACATTCACACCTCTTGCTAGTGTATCCTATATACCCACCTCTTTCTCTTATATGAGCAATCTCTTGTACATAATCTCATTGTATTACATCACTTGATTAGAATATAGTTTATTGTATTATATTCGTCTTCTTTATGCTTTCCTTTAGGCCTTCTTGATATTGGGTGGCTATCTCCATTGCTAAATCTTACATGGTATCAGAGTAGTTGAGAGCCTTTGGCTAGTCTCTTGGGAAATCCTAGATTGCAGACCTTATAGTTTCTTGAAACATTGAGTATGTTGTTCTCTTGCATCCCTGGATGACTTGGAGAATTATAAAAGTGTGAGAAATAGTAAATTTTAGGGGGTTCTCTTTGTGGCATTATATTGCATGTGTGTTTTTGAGATTAGTGGTGCAAATTTGATCTCACTATTACATCTAGAGCATATAAAAAAGTAGATTTTTCCTTGTGTTGCATCCCAATTGGATATTGAAATCCTAATCTACCATGCTTTTCATTTGGAAGGTGCTTGCTAGATCTAGCAAGCAACCATTTTTTAGAGCATTTTGAGTTGAATCTAGCCTTGTTGTTGCATCCAAAAGGCCCAACTTTTTAAGATATACCTAAAATAGAGTAATTCTAATGTGAAGTCCAACAAAGAGTTGTTAAAGGATCCTCTACTAAGAGACCTAGATTTAGTTAAGATAATTCTAAGGATGATGGTCCCATACCTAAGACTTGTGATGATGAGGATGTATAAAATAACTCCTCTACTCTTGTATGTTCTACATATGGAATTTAAAAAAATTGTGAAGCTTCCACCTAACTTTGAAAGGTTGTGTAGTGGTAAGGCATCTCCCCCACCTTGAGTATCCTATTTCTTCTTTTCTTTCTTATGAAGAAATTTATTAGCTAAAGTGTGAGGGACCTAGAGGCTTATGATAGAAGGTTTGTTGTTAGATCTTTGTATAGATCTAATTCAGACTTGGATTTCTAAAAGAGGTTAAATCTATGGGATTTTCTTGTGATTGTGCATTAAAATACATCTACCATTTAACATTGATTTTCTCCTCTAACCATTGTAAAGGTAGAAGAGATTCTCTTATATTATATTATTAAATAAGTATCTTTCTAATTGCTTTATTAGAAAAGGAACTTCTCTTGAGCAATAGAGCTACTTGAAATATTTTATTCTTTATGGTCAAAAATTAGTCTTGTAAGAGTCACCAATGGGCTCAAGCTTCCAGGATTAGGTACAAAACTAGAAATAACCTTCCATAAGAGAGTAGCAAGAGGATGAATTGGTTGATTATGGTGCAAAATGAATTATGATATTATGATACAAAAAGTACATGAGGGACCATGCTTATATAGGCAAGGTTGAAACCTAGGACAACATGTGATCATGACAAGTGTCTTAATCCTATGACATAAGACACAACTATTAAATGACCTAAAGATACCCTAAGCAAACTTAAGTAGATAAGTGTGAATTGTTGGGAATTAAGGTGTCTCAACCTTTGCAAATTCTTAATGTTGTATTTATTTATCCCATGTTGAGTTGGCATAGTCAGCACCTTGTGTATATGCAGCAAGATAAAATTTGGTGACTTTGGCAGCCGCAGTTTCCCCCTTGAATAATTAATGGGGGTTTGGGGGCAGCGCCCCTGGCGTGTTCCTTGTCGCGATACAGGGCGGGGTCGAGGGGCAGCGCCCTCGTGGGGTGTCGGGGGCAATGCCCCCAAAACCTCAAATAGTTTTTTAATTAATGACAAGTGTCGGTGAGTATCTTTGCATGAGAGAAAGGCATCTTTGGGCGGTCAAGGGAGGTTATGACATGTAAGAGGAATATGATATTTTTAGTTAGTGTATGACAGATTCTATGACAGCTGTAAGGTGCGTAAGAGCATCTGTCGTAACCTATCTTGGGACCAGGTGCCCACTTCGGGATGGGATGTTGGACAAGTGTCCTTAGGCGTGGATTTTGGGGCATGAGTCCAAGATGGACGCCCATCTCTAGAAGGTTCCATATTTGCCTTGTAAACTCTATATAAACAGGTGCTTGGATGGGACATAGATAACTTTGGTACGAGTACTGTTATGCTGCCAGAATATCTCCAAATTCGACATTCGAAGACTCCTGAAAGAGCATTGGCTCTAAAACTGTATTGTAATCTATTATTATTTACTGTAATACATTTGAGCTGTGTTTTGGAGTGTGGGGTTTTTCACCTGTAAGGGTTTTCCCCACATATATTTTGTCTCTCTCTCTTCTGTCTACTTTTTGTGTGTATGTGTATTGCTGCTATATCTCATGTTAATGGTTTAACATTGCTGTAATAGTTAGGATAAAGTTGAATTTGCATAGCCCTCTCCTCAATAGATTAGTGTAGGAAGCGATTTCCGCACACCTAGCTTCCTTTCATGAATAAGACCCAATGTGGAACTAGTTAGGTAATATACCATGTTCACACCAACAACCCCATTTAAGTGTAACTTAGGGAGAATGAGAAAATATGCAAATGATGCAATTATGGGTGGGTCTCAACTACAAGGCCATGTTAGGTACCCATGTACAAAAGATTTGTCACAAATGGACTAAAGGAGAAAAACTCATAGGAAAAACCCCTCTCCAAAAGAGAGAAAACATGAAATATGTGATGGAAGGAGGACTCAATATGACATCCAACACACATATATAATCAATAACCCCCCAGAGGAGAGAAACAGTGAGATGATGGATCCCACCCACAAAGAAGTAGATCATGTGCCAATGGTGAATGCTTGAAGATGAATGCTAAAGAGTGTCCAAAACCTACAAACAATATTTCTTCCCTTGGGAAGAAACAAATCCAACGGTATATGTAGAAGAAACTCCATCTCTAAGAAGAGAGATGAGGGAAAAAGTCTCATGATGTGTGCCTCTAAAAACTACTCAAATGTCCACATGTCAGAATCAAAGGATGTCGCAAAGCAATGAGGTGTAACCAAACCAAAACCCTATGTAGACTCATGAAGAACAATCTCTAAAGACAAAGATGATGAGATAAGAGTTGTGTTGTAACTATCATCAAAGAGGAAATGAATATCCTCAAGTGTGTCCTCTAAATCTGCAATATGAGACTCACAAAACAAATCTAATATACCTATTAAGAATTCATCCCACAAAGCAAAATCTAAAAGACTAGAATGATCCTTCTCAATTGAAGTAGAGGAAGACATGGAAATACAGGAGGTGGAGGAGATGAAATCTCAACACAAGTCTCAAGAACACCAAGGACTTAGAAATAATTGAAGAGATAGAACACCCAGGATGAGCACAAATCACAGTATCTCACAATAAGTGAGATCATACTTTATTACATAAATGCTTGGACAGACATTACAAATATATAGGCACACTTAGGAAACTCACAAATAGTCTCTAGCTCCTACAAAACTGGATCTAATATTCTTATAATAGACACAACTACTAACTACTAAAAACAACTCACATATGCTAACTATGAGACCTACAGACTTACCATTTCTTCATTACTCCAACATCCCCCCTTAATGAAGAAATGGATTATCTACCACACCTAACTACTTTCTAAATTCTTCAAAGTTCATCTTGTAGGAGTCAAGGACAACACTGAGAGGGGGGGTGAATCAGTGTTGTGTGAATTTTCAAATCTTTTTCAAACTTTAACTTGGAGAGCATAAGGAGAGAAAGTAATCATTGAATTGTCAAACACATATGCACATAACTTTGTCAAACACATATGCACATAACTGAGAATGATAAACAAAACTCATGAGTAAAACATACAACCATAGAAAGATGACCAATATGAATCAAGACACAAGAATTACTGGAGTGGAAAACCCTCTCTGGGTAGAAAAACCACTCATGAAGTGCCTTACTGGCTTAACTTTGAAAACAACTTACAAAGCCTCACTGGCTGAATATTATGTCTCACTGACTATTGAGGTCTCACTGACCTACAAGCCTCACTGGCATACTATTTAGAAGCACCAGCTTCAAGGAGCACCAACCCCTATTACAGAACAAACTGAAAACACAAATTCAGAGGGTTTCTCTGTTTCAATACATAACTTTTATTCTCTCTTATGTGTTCAAATGGTCATTCCATTCAAAAATCAATTCTTCATCCAATATGCTCAACAATACTACTTTTCTCTGTATATTTCATCTCTGCCTTACCAGTCATACAATCAATGCACCTGATTATTATTGCAATTGCATATTGTCTTTCTGATCACCTTGTCAATCTCTGTATCTGTATTTGATCCCTGTCAGTTCACCATAGATCTGCACAACATCACTTTTCTCATCTTGTTAATCCACTAGACTCTATATAAAGCATCTGTAATATCATTAAGTAAAATCTGAATATACTTTCACAACCCTTCATATTCTCTTCTCTAAAATATCTTCCCATCAATTCTATGCATTAAAAAATCTTTTGATCTTCCTCTTCTCTGTACATGATCCTTCACATTCTTTGACATTTCAATTTGGACAATTTCTGTATTCAATATTATTCCTGCAAATAAAATCTTCAATTTGATTTTCTCACAAGACAAAAATTTCAATGCTTCATCTTCTACAAACATCTTCATTTTTCATCTGCATGAAGAAATAAAGTCTTCAAAAAAAATTTCTTTAATATCTGGTCTTGTCATTTTCATCTCCTTCTCTGCAAATTCCTGCATTCAAATTCTTTATCCAATTTGCCTTTCAAAAGAAAAATCATCTCATTTGTATCCAAATCTCAAGAATAGAAATAAATCTTCCATCTCAAAATAACTCCTCAAAAAAAATCTCAAAAAATCACTTTACAAGATGATATCTCAAGGAGTCAAAAATTTAGGAGGTAAAAGAATTTAAGTTTCTAATTTTTTAAAAAAACTTATCCTCTCCAAAAATATTCGGTGGCCTTTTAATATAAATGTCATAAACATGACATAAAGGGAGCAATTTTAAAAACAAAGTTTTTTTTTAAAATTTTTAACAAAGCTTGTTTTAACATCCTTATATCCCCTTTCGAATAAAAACAAAAAAAGCACCTAAAAAACAAACTTATTTAAGACTCCATGCTTTTTATGAAATCGGGCTCCAAACAATAACATTCTTATAAAGAATGTTTCTTTTAATAAACATCATCGGTGCAAAAAAAAAAAAGACCTTACCACCGCCGGTTTGCTTTTTCCTACCGCCAACAAATACAATATAAAACTTGTGCCATCGGTGAGGAGGGAAAGGACCGGTCATCACAATGACCCAAAAGGACTTCAATAGGTAATTTTTAAGTTATAAACTTGCTATACCAAGTTCCCTATAGTTTAAAACATAAAGTGCAAAAATGGGCTAAGATAAATAATAAAAAATGATTTCAAAATATTAGTCTAATCCTCCTTGATCATATCAAGTCCGACCCTTCATTATCATATCAACCACTTCATTATCATATCAACCACTGATTAAAGATTACTGAAAATCCACAACTGAACCTTACTTTCTCTGAGTCCTGAAAACACATCTCAACCTTGAATTATTAACTCTGCTTTGTCTCATGACACAAAGAGTGTCAGAGTGCCACTACAGAGAATGTCATAATACAAGAAACTCACTGTTCATTTTGAATGAATACTCATCACTGAGAATCAACCTGTGTCAACCTTGAGGCACATCAACAACAATATATTACAAACAACTTTGTCTTGTGGCAAATTATAAACATCTTGAAGAAAAAAACTTCTCACTGATTATCAAGAGGCATAACAAAACACCTTATGAGTTATCCAAGTGATAGCTCTAAACACTTCAACTCAATCCTGATTATAACTTATGACATGAGAGCACGTACATCTATATTATGTAACCTCTTTGGATGAAATCATGACAAACTTATGTCCTCATATCTTCTTTGAACATCCTGCATCGATAATGCTTGAACTTCTTGAAATGATTAACATAAACAAGTATGAACCAGTTATAAACAATATGAAGTCTACATAAGATCGTGAAGATTCATATGATCATATGACAATTCCTAATGTATGAAGGCACCAATTCAAAACCATATTGATATCCAATAGTCATTCAGAAGATATCCTGAAACACTCTGCATCTCTCTGCATTCTTGAAACATTCTTAAAAACATCTCTAAACAAGAAACAACTCAGTGAAGATACACATCCTATCATGGAGCAACAACTCAGAACCATCAATACCTTTTTTTGACATCAATGACAACCTGACTCCATCACATCTTTCCAAAAGGCTTGGTAAAGATGTCAGCCACATTTTCACTTGTATTACAATATACCAAGTCAATTTCCTTTGATAGTATCTTTTCTCTTACAAAGTGATGTTGAATTTGAATATGTTTTATTCTGGCATGATAAATTGGGTTGTGTACCAATTTAATAGATCTTTGATTATCGCACTTGAGGATAGTTGGCTTTATTTGTTCTTCTCCTATATCTTCAAGAATTTGTCTCAACTAGATGGCTTCACAGGTTGCACTGGTCAAGGATTTGTATTCAGCTTCTGTTGATGACAAAGAAACAGTTGGTTGTTTCTTTCTGCTCCATGACACGACCCCCGATCCTATATTGAATGCATATCCTGATGTTGACTTTCTGTCATCAGGATTTCCAACCTGGTCTAAATAAGAAAAACTTGCCAACTCAACATCACATTCATCAGTATACATAATACCAAAATCAATGGTTCCTTTTAGATATCGTAGAACCTTCTTTGCTGATTTCCAATGACTTTCACAAGGCTTAGTCATAAACTAACTAAGGATGCTCACTGTATATCCAATGTCTAGTTTGGTAGTGGTGAGGTAGTTCAAACTTCCCACCAACTAACGATACAAAGTACCATCCACCTCTTTAGTTCCATCATCATTATACAACTTAGCATTCTAATCTAAACGAGGAGAAACTGGTTTGCATTCACTCATATTGAACCTTTTAACAATTTCTCTTGTGTATTTTCTTTGTGTGATCAATGTCTTACCAGACTCCCTCCAAACTTCAAGACCCAAACAATAATGTAGTTCACCAAGGTCCTTCATCTCAAATACCTATGATAGCTGACTTTTAATTTCTGCAATTAATTTAGATGCATTGCCGGTTATGATGAGATCATCAACATACAAGGATATCAAAGCAATATTCCCATTTTCATCTTTCTTGATATACAGATTAGGATCACTTTCTTTTCACAAAACCTTCTTGACAAAAGAAAGAATCAATTTTTTCATACCATGACCTCGGTGCCTATTTCAAATTGTATAAGGCTTTCTTCAATTTACAAACAAGATGCTCCTTACCTTCTTGTACAAATCCTTCAGGCTGCACCAAATAAACTTCTTCTTTCAACTCACCATTTAGAAAAGCAGATTCCACATCTAGTTGATGAAGTTTCCAATCATGTTTAGTTGCTAATGCAACCATCAATCTAATGGTATTCAATTTGGTTACAAGGGAAAAAGTTTCTTCATAATCTATTCCCTATTTTTGTTAATAGCCTTTAGCAACCAATCTAGCTTTATACTTATCAATACTACCATTTGCATTAAACTTGGATTTGTACAACCATTTGCATCCTATGGGAACTTTATTTTCAAGTAGTTTTGTTAATTCCCATGTTTCATTCTTTATTATAGAGTTATATTCTTCATTCACAGCATCTCTCCATTCTTTATATTATTTAGCTTCTTCATAATCTATAAATTCTACAACAATCATTACATGAGTCATTAATGCATAATCTTTATACCTTATAGGTGGCTGAATTTGACGTGATGACCTCCTTAGAGCTTTACTGCTTTGTGGTGGATCATGACTATTTGAACTGTCTATGTTAAGTTCACCCTGTTCTTGAACCTGTACTTGTTCTTGTTCCTGTTCCCGTTCAACTCTTGTATCTATTTTGACATGATCATCATTTTCAAAAGAAATATGCCATATACCATTATTATTACCTTCATCTGCATTCTCATGAAACACCACATCTCTACTTGCAAGCAATTTATGTGAATTGGGATCAAACAACTTGTATGCTTTTTGATCATCACAATAACCAATAAATATGCACTTAATTGATTTTGCATCAAGCTTTCTTCTCTCATCCTTTGGAATATGAGAAAATGCCTTGCATCCAAATATTATTAAATGACTAACTTCTGGTTTGTAACCATGGAATGCTTCAAAAGGAGTTTTAAGATCTAAACTTTTGGTTAGACTCCTATTCTTTAAATAAACAACAGTATTAATGGCTTCAACCCAAAAACCATTAGAAATATTTTTACCATGAAGCATGCTATGAGCACATTCCACCAATGTTCTGATCTTCCTCTAAGAAACTCCATTTTGCTGAGGTGTATGTGGCACTGTGAATTGCTAAAGGATCCCATTGCTTTTACAATATTGACTAAATGCTCCTGATGTATATTCTCCACCGTGATCATAACTGAGTATTTTTATGCATTTGCCTGTCTGTTTTTCAAACATAGTTTTGAATTCTTTAAAGTACTCAAAAACATCACTTTTCTTTCTTATAAAATAGGCCCAAGTATACCTAGATCTAGATCATCAACAAAAATGAGAAAGTACCAGGCTCCACCAAGTGATCTAGTTTGCATAGGTTCACATACATCAGAATGAATTAATTCAAGTATTTCCTTTGGTCTTTTCTCTTTATGAATAGGAAACTCCTCTCTATATTGTTTACCCAAAGCACATGCTTCACATTCAATATGACTATCCTTCATAACTGGAAGACCTTCAACCATTGTTTTCCTTTGAAGTAGCATTAAATCATTATGATTAAGATGCCCATACCTTTTATGCCATAGCTCTTCTATTTGTAGTGTTGTAGATGCCAATGCCTGATGTCCTTTCCTGGTCACATCAAGCTTATACAAACCTCCAACTCTGGTACCTGTTGCAATGACCTTGTAGTGATCTTGGCTATCCTTAACAAAACACTGTGACTTAACAAATTCCACCTTTAGGTCTTGATCAGTAATAGTAGAAATGGATATTAGATTCTTTTTTATGCCAGGAACATACATCACATTATGGATTTGTTTCACTTGTCCATTAGGCAAATTCACACCTACTACTCCATAACCTTGAACTTTATGTGATCTCTTATCACCTAGATAGATGTGGGTATCATTAATGTTCTCACAATATAAATCAAACCAATCCTTGTTACAAGACATATGGATTGTAGCACTAGAATCAATAAACCAAGCATTCATATCATTAGTTTCAACAGACAATGCAACATCAAAAACAAACAACTTCATATTTTTAAATCCATCACTGATTGAGGTGTCTTCATCCACAAAATTTCCATTATGCTTTCTATTTCTTTGTTTGGACTCATGATATTTTCTTTTATAACAATTTTTAGAGTGATGACTAGGCTTGCCACAATAATAACATTCATCATTTCTCTTATCATGAGTATCAAATCTGGATTGTGTCATACCTTTCTGTATTGCTTGAAACTTGCCTCCTTTGTTCTTGTCCCACAGTTTACTTCTGTATGGATGTTTACCTCTGGCTACTAATGCCAAATTTGTACTATGAGATCTAGGATCAAAGTTCTTCATGCTCTCTTCTTCTTGTAGAAGAATACCTGTCAATTCATCAAATGAAGGGGGCTTTTCTCTAGCTAAAAGACTTGAAATAAAGACTTGATAATCTTCCACTAAGAATTTTAATGTGATGGTTACCAATTTAGTACTGGATAACTTTTCACCAATATCACCTAACTTATCACTTAGATCTTTGACACGGGAAATGAAGTTGCTCATATTTTCATGTCTTTCCATTTTTATATACAAAAGCTTGCTTTTCAAAAATAAAATCCTATTTGAGTTTATTGTTTCATACAAACCTTTTAGCACATTCTATGTTTCTTTGGATGTCATACAATCTCTGATGTGTAGAATTATATTCTCCTTTACAGACATTTGAAGAAGCACCTTTGCTTTCATTTCCCGTTTATCCCAATATGGAACGGAGGCAGGATCAGTGGGTTTGGGCTCACCCCCACTCACAATTGACCACAAATTATAAGCTTCCAATATTGTCATCAACTTGAATTTCCAGTTAACATAATTTTCACCATCAAGCTTAGTAGATTCATTCAAATAGGAATCAGCTAGAGGATTTGACAGAATGAATTTTTTTTTGCAAACAAATTACCTTCAGCTCTCCACTTTTCCAGCTACTGTCACCACCAGGTAGCTCAGCGATCTCCTTTGGCTAATGCAAGTAGGTATCACACTCACATAGCAGCAATGAAGCTCAATTTCTCACAGAGGTGATCTCAAGCTTTCCACAGTTCACCACAATCTATGATCTCCTTTCCTCAGCTCTGATACCAACTCAGAAATAATTGAAGAGATAGATCACCTAGGATGATCACAAATCATAGTATCTCACAATAAGTGAGATCATACTTTATTACATAAATTCTTGGACAGACATTACAAATATATAGGCACACTTAGGAAACTCATGGACAGTTTAGCTCCTACAAAACTGGATCTAATATTCTAATAATAGACACAACTACTAACTACTAAAAACAACTCACATATGCTAACTACGAGACCTACAGACTTACCATTTCTTCATTATTCTAACACAAGGTTCAAGTGACCAAATTTCTCCTCAGAAATATGATTCACACTTGATGCATGAGTGTGAATATTAGTCAATGTAACTGCATATTATTAGAGGAAAAATGGAAAAAGGTGTATAAGTGAGATGCATGATCAACCATCCCAACAATAATGATCTCTCTACTCTCCAAGTCCCTAATGATAATTGAATCATATGTGAACTCAATAGTCTTCCCTGTGCCACTATGTGCAACTTGATAGATGGAAAGGAGATTGGTTGACAAGGATGGACACAAAGTACATCATGAAAAGTGCCTTCTCAAATGTCAATAAGCCATTTTCCACAAACACACATATATGCGTTGTTTCCCATTAAGATGTGTAGTAAAGTACAAGGCTCAAATGAAGAGAACATACCTTATGATGAAGCCATATGATGTGAGGCTCTAGAATCAAGAAGCCATCTCCCTGACTCAAGACTTGTAGATGCCAAGATTGTGTTTTCTTTCATCTTATCTATCTCATTTTCTATTCTAGTTATCTTGGACTATGTCTAGATGATGATGGTATCAATGAAGAGGGTCAACTAGATGACATTGATGAAGGCAATTGGATATTATGCTACTAAAGAAGGTGTGTCGACTCATCAATCATTTCTTCAGAACACTTATGCTCATCATGTCTCATTTTTTACAATATGCACATTTTATCCTCTCCTTCTTAGATGATTCCCTTTGGAAGTGGAACATAACTCAAGGGTATTATGTGATGTTGATTCCTTGGCTTGCTCATTGTTCTTGAAGTCCTCATTTTTTATTTCTTGCCTTTTATATTTGAATCATTTTAATCTTTTGTGCTTTGATTAGCAATAAGAGCCTAGGGTTTTGAAGACTTTAATGTACCCATATGTGCTAACTTTTCCTACTCCCTAGTGAGTAATGTAGCAAAATCATCAAGTGAAGGCATCTTGAATGTAGTATCAAGAACATTCATAAAACTCTACCTAATACTATTAACTTAAAGTCTAAATATGGTTGATGGGAGCAACACCTGGAGTATGAGAATGCTACCACTTTTTGCCAAAACCGTTCCAAAAAGGGCATCTTATCAATGAATGCAAAAAATTAAAGTCACAAAAAGGCAAAGAGGTCTCGGAGGAGGAGAATATTGTGGAGGACTACCCATTTAAAGAGGACCTGCTTGATATCATCAAGTCCCCTCTCATGACAAAGCAACTAGAGAAGGCCCAGGCTCAGGGAGATCCTGAGGTTGAACTTCCAACCTCAACCAATGAGACCCCACCTCTATCTCTGCTTCAAAATAAGAGGGATTCCGATGTTGAACAACCAACTCAAAAGAAGGGCACTTCCTTGGGCTCGGTTGGGATAGAAGATGGGGAAATCTTAACTCCCAATGAAAAGTCACCCTTGCCTAGGAAGGATGTTTTTGGGTCTGTGGCATCTGTTGGAGAGCAGTCAGTTGGCTCAGATACTATTGTGGCTAGTGGTCCACTGATGGTAGGTTCGGCAAGCACTGAGAAATCCATTCTACCTCACACTAGGATTCTTTCTCTTGGGGTTGGTCCTAGTAACCAAGAGGGGTGGATTACTCCCAAAAAGAAGGGGATAGGCAAGAAATCAGCAGATGTGGGGACAGAAGGAAAGGCAGGCAAACTGTCCTAGAGAGAAACAAGAAACAGAGAAGAAACCAAGGAAATATCCATTGGGAGACAAAGCACACTGGAGGCTATCTCGAGAAGACCTCATAAATGAAGATCATCACATGGAATATGATGTCACGACTGTTGTCAAGGACTTCTATAGGATTGGCAAAATGCTCAAACAGATCAATGCCACGTTCATTGCGCTTATCCCGAAGAAGAGCATCATGGATTCCATGGTTGACTTCCATCCTATTAGCCTTTGTAAGACCATTTATAAGATCATTACGAAGACTCTAGTCCTTAGAATTCAACTGTTGTTGGACAACATTATCTCAGACTATCAGAAAGGCTTTGTCCCCAGTAGACATATTATGGATGCTGCTATATCCACCCATGAGATCATTCACTTGATGGATAGAAGTAATAATTCAAGCATGGATCTTAAGCTAGATATATCTAAAGCTTATGACAGAGTCTCTTGGGATTTCTTGTTCAAAGTCCTTAAGAAGTTCAGGTTTAAAGATAGAATGCTTACTCTGATAAAAGAATGTGTTACCATTGTGAAGTACTCTGTCCTAATCAATGGCACTCCTCAAGGGTTCTTTGATGCTGGTAAAGGTATCAGGTAGGGAGATCCCCTTTCTCCCTACCTATTTATAATATTGGTTGAGGTCCTAGGTAGAAACATCCTATCCCACCTGGATAGACAGTCCCTCAGGGGTGTTAAAGCTGCATCCACCTTGGGTTCGTCAGTTGTCCAACAGTTTGTGGATGATACTATGCTCTTTGGAGTGGCTTTGGTGGTTAAGGCCAGAAGATGGAAAAATCTGTTGAATGCCTATGCGGAGGTTTCTAGTCAGTGCATTAATTATGAAAAGAGTAATGTGTTCTTCTTCAACACTGACCTGGAACTGCAAGTCAGGGTGAGAAACATCCTTGATTGCAACATGGCTAAGCTCCCGGCTACCTACCTGGGTCTGCCCCTCACGGTCAAGGAGGTAACCCCAACTTTCTGGAATACCATTTTGAAAAGAATCCAAAAGAAAATGGAGGGATGGAAGGGTAAACTCCTTAGTCAAGCTGGTAACCATCAACTGTTGAAGGCCTCATTGCAGGGTATCCCTACCTATTTTCTATCCCTCTTTAAAATGCCTAGATATATGGTGGAGAAACTGGAGAGGATCTAGAGAACCTCCCTCTAGACTGGAGTTGAGGAAAAGAAGAGGATCTCACTGGTTGGATGGGACAAAGTCTATTTGCCAAAAACTCAAGGGGGATTGGGAATCAGAAAAAATTAGGTGATGAATAAAGCATTACTGGCCAAAATTAGCTAGACCTTCCTTAAGCAGGAGAAAGATTGGGTTCAAATTATGAAAGCCAAGTACCTACAAAATGGGGATAAACTTGGAGTTCTTGACAGAGAGCCATCCCAAAGGCTCTATTATCTGGAATAAAATGATCAAAACCAGAAGCACTCTATCCCAAGGCATCAAATGGAAGCTTGCTAAGGGAGATAAAATCATATTCTGGGAGGACAATTGGCTTGGGGAGGGACCCCTGTCTAGCAGGAAGAACAATATCACCATGGAAAGAGTTATCAACCATTTTGGGAGTTTGGTCAGCAATTTCATCACTACACATTCCCATAGCCAAAGACGGTGGAAGAACCTCTCAAATTGTTGGAACAATAGTCAGCCAGAGAATTAGGAGTGTCAGGCTCTGCAAATGGAGCTAAACAAGTACAAAATTCTAATATTCCCTAGGGAAGATGAAATGCTATGGGGACAGGACAAAAAGGGGAACTTTTTGGTTAAATCTGCTTACATCCTGCTGACAAATAGTGGTTAGGGGAATTGGTTTTGGAAGAGTGTCTAGAATAACAAGTTGATCCCTAAAATAAACTTCTTCTGGTGGGTTGTTGCTCATAATAAAATCCTTACTACTGATAACTTCAAAAAAAGGGGGTTCTAGTTGGTCAATAGATGTGTGCTTTGCCTTAAAGAAGAAGAGTCCATTCAGCACCTTCATTTCCATTGCGATTTTTCTAAAGAGATATGGGGAAGAACTATAGAGAAACTTAACCTAGAGTGGGTTTTCCCAGAAAACCTAATGGATTTCGCCCAAGGCTGGATTTCTCCTTTCCTGCACCCCAAGATTAGAGAGCTATGGAGACAAATTCCCCCACAGCTGGGGTGGAGTGTGTGGAAGGAAAGAAATAATAGAATCTTCAGAGATAAAGCTTAATTAGCTACTGAGGTCTTTTACTCCTTCAGTAGGTTGGTCTCTGAGAACACGTCAGCCAGTACTCTTCATGTGGCTGAAAAACCCCCCACTCTGGTGGAAGTGCAGATTGCCATGAATTAGGGGCTGACAACAGACATAACCAAGATTGACAATTCCAAAAAGCTGGCTAGACAAAACACCCTCTGGAGACCCCCTCCCAGGGATTGGATCAAACTAAATTTTGATGGAGCAAAAAAAAAGAATAGTGGGATGGCTAGTGGGGAGGGATAATCAGAGATAGTTAGGGTGTCTTCATTGCTACTTATGTTGGGTACATTAGCATCCAATCTAATAATGTGGCGGAGGGATTGGCCCTGCTATGGGGTCTCAAAATTGTTCTCTCTATGGGAACGGACAAATTACAAGTGGAAAGAGATTCAAAAATCATCATTGAGGCAGCTCTTGGTAGGTTTGATAGTGGCTGGAAGCTGAAGGATAGTACGGATGACATCGTCTACTTACTGACTAGGTTCAAGCAGATGGAAATTGGGCATGTTTACCATGAAGGTAATAAAGTGGCGGATGGGCTGGCAAACCTTGGGAAAATCTTGGACACTTGGAGATGTTGGAAACGAAAGAATAATTTACCTAGTCAAATACAAAACCTTCTCGAAAAGGAGCAAAGCCCCGCTTTTGACCGCTCATGTTTGAATTAATTAAACCGTCGACCTCCTGGCCTAAGGAGTTCTTTGGGTGCCATTTGGGTTCCAGTTTTGATTACCATTTGGATATGAGGACTTATGTTTTGAGGAGTGTGATGTTTGCTTGCCAACTCAGATGTGTCAGAGTTGGGATCCGCCACAGTACGAAGGATTGCTTGCCCTTCAGTTGAACATGGAGGCCTAAGGTGGGGTTTCACATGACTGGGCATGTGATCAACTCGACGTCTCGTTGCAGAACCTCTAATTATGACCAATTAATGTTTGGTAATTATGGCAGGAAAGGGAGTGATAGTTCACATATTACGAATTTAAGTAAGTACGCCACTGCCCGGTGGCCGAAAAGACACTATACTCATTAACTTGAGTATGTATATTGGTGTTTGGGATATTTTCTGTAGTTCAAAAGTTTCTAAGTTCTCCACTGTTTCTTGCATTGCTAGCTTGTCTGTGAGATTTTCGTGCATTTTTGCTAAGGGGGGGATAGGTCTTGCACTGAGCTGGAATCTTGCGAAGAGATTAAATGTAACAAGACCCTTTGGTACATTTAGTAGGAGGGCGGGGTGGCTTCCTATCTTGAATGCTTGTAGGGTCATGATGAAAGCCTCTCAATGCAGTTCCTACGTTCTTGGGAGGGTAGGCAGGTTAAGGTGGGCTGTGTGGGATTCAAAATATTAGAGGAAGTGATAGGTATGGCGACGAGGATGCCTACTGATGGCATCAAATACCCTCAAAAGAGCAAAGTTTCTGACCCTGGGGGAATGGTTTATTTTCTGAAGAAAGGGGAGGTGTTACACAGTCTGTAGGGGGTTTGATCATGAAATGCTGTCAAAACCTTGGGACGAGATGTGTTATATGATCGTAAAGACTTCACTCTTGAACGTAGATTCAAACGCTTTTTCCACTATCATTTTGCTTTGCTCAATCATTTTTGTCCTAGTAAGGTGATAAGTTTCCTTTTTTATTTGATATGGTCTCTAGAAGCGTCGATTACGTTTTCCATTGAACAACATGTTATAGACCCCAACAAACCCCTCATCTCGCTCCATCAGGGGCTTATCCTCAGACTGTATAAATTCTACTTAGCCCTTTGCCCCCCTAAAGCCCTCACGGCTTCTAGGGTTGAACCTCCCCTACCGCCCTCCTCCATCCCTGTGAAGACTAGCCTGATTATTGTTACAGAAGTCACTCTAGAGAAGTATGCCAAATCCATCAAGTCAGGAAAGAAAAAAACTACCGCTGGAAAAATCCTGGAGCCTAAGGCCTGTGACTAGACTCCCATGACCTCTGCAAAGACTTCTGTTAAAAGAAAGATTTTACCCAGTGATTCTGCCCAGGTGACCCCTCAGAAGAAGAAAAGGGGAAGTGTGGAGGAAGGAAGTTGTATGGACAACAGGAAGAAGGCTAAACATGTTTCTCTGGTGGTGCAGGAGGTTACCTCTGAGGAAGGTATCGGTGGTAGTGACAACACTGCTGATGAGGATTTCACCATGACTGAAAGTAAACCTCGGGCGCCATCGACCAGGAGGTCGATGAGGCTTGCAGCTAAGCCTAGTCCAATTCTCCAAAAGAAGGAGATTACTGAGTTGGAGGAGGATACTGCAGACCTAGAGGGTGACGGTATTTCTGATGAAAAGAACAACAAAGTGGACACTATTGTGCCTGAGACTGAACAGATGGGTGGGGAATTTTCTATCAACAAGGAAATTAAAAATGATAATGTGGAGGGTGAAGTGGATGACGGGCCCAGTAATTTTCCTGAGCTCAATGTTAAGGGGACTGATTTTGTGAGCTTGGAGAAAGTGGTGAAGGAAGCTGGCAAGATGAAGAGGGGGGGCAAGGTTGCTATCAAAGATAAGGATATAGAAACCATCTCTGCTAGGATTAATGAGTTGGAGAGGAAGTTCAAGGTTTTGGCCAAGTTCTGTACGAAAGTGATGCACTAGTCGGCCACTACTCTTGCGGTCCTCTAGGATGTCGAGCTTACCAGCCAGGGTATGAAGGAAAAAGAACTCAAGGAGTACTGTGATCTCTACCAGTTCCTGAACAAAAATTGGGACCAGATGTTCAATTAGCCGTTGGGGGCTTTTTATGTGCTTTTGGTTTTGTCTATTGTTGGTCTGCTATCGGTCCTCTATGTCTGGGTCTTGGGTTTCTTTTTGGATGTTTCTTGTTGGTTTGGTCTATTTCTCTCTCTTGGTTCTTTCATGAAACTTTGGTACGCCTTTTTGGCTGATATGTAGTGGGATTGACACCCTTTTTTGCCACTTTATAAAAAACAAACACTTTGATACCATGTTGGAAATCTAAAATAGATTGATAACCCAAGAAATTTATAAGAGAAATTCTAAGCTACTTAAATTTGAAAAAGCATAAATAATGCAAACTAGTGACTTCGAGAGATATGCAAATGTTAGGATGATAGAATTGCATTAAGAGCTCAAAGAAGCTACACCAAAGACTGACAGAATTGTCATATAAGATGCAACAAGGATACCAAATACAAGCTAGGTAGTAGGTTTATATAGACCAGGGAGGGGTGGAGGTGGAAAAACCAACCAATAAGAAGAGACCACCAAATGATCTAAACATAGTAAATATAACTCCCTCATAGGATGGTGACACCTCAAATAACCCACTCATCTAATTAAACTAACTTTATTTAACCAAAGAAAGTTTAATAAAAGTGTAGGAAACACCTAGGAAATAGAGAAAATAACTAACCCACTAGGAAAATAAAAACCTAGACTAACACGAATGGGGTATATTACCTAACTTGTTCCATATTAGGTTCTATTCATACTTGTCTAGTTAAGTTTACTTAGGGCATACTTAAGGCACACTTAGGAGAGCATCTTTGCACATAAAGGATAAGTTTACTTTTTCCTCATATGAGGTTTTATCATTCTCATACTTTTGGAGCGCATCTTGTGTTTTTATCTCTTTTGGATAGGGTTTTTTTATAGTTTTTTCTCCATTTATGAGACATTCATTTGTACATGGGTACCTAACACGGCCTTGTAGCTAGGACCCATCTTTGTATGTTTTCACATTCTCTCTAAGGCACATTTAAGGGAGGGTGTTGGTGTGAACAAGGTATATTACCTAATTGGTTCCATGTTAAGTCTTATTCACACTTATCTAATTAAGTTTACTTAGGGCATACTTAAGATAGTTATCTCTATGTCTCAAATCATAAGACTAAGACACTTTTCATAATCTTATGTTGTCCTATCTTTCACCTTGGCTTATATAACCAAGGGCTTCTCATTGTAATTTCAATTCATTCATGTATTGTATTGCATATTTGCTTTGTTTGGTAGAATAGAATTATTCTTTCATGTTGGGTCGCTCTTGTGCTTTCATTGAAACCCCTAAATCTTAGGTGGCTACCTTCATAGTTAAATCTTGCATGGTATAGAGCATTCTATGCCAACTCTTACATAACTAACATGTTAACCTAAAAATAGGGTTCTTTATAAGATTACTTGCCCAACACACATCATGTGGGGTAAGGAAAGTATTGCATTCCAAATATAAAATGGATCACTATAAATAATAAGCATGTCATATTAGATGTCCAAATTTTTTTAATAAAATATATATTTTAATTAAAATCCAATGCAAATCATAGTCATCTAATTAAATAAGCAGTTAAAAAAGTATTAAAAGAAAGAGAAAAATATAATGTTAACCAACAATCTAACACATAAACATAAATAACATACTAACTTAAAAATAAATAAGATTTTTTATTAAATTACTTGCTCTACACTCCTCATATAAATATAAAAGGTCGCTATAAATCCTCTTTAACATTTATCCCGGAAGCATAAAATCTAAATGTAACGATTAAAAAAAAAAAAAAATCATTCTTATCACAATTTCATATAAATATAAAACAGGTCACTATAAAAATATTTATCCCTGCAGCATAAAATCTAAATGTAATGACAAAAAAATATATACCATTTATCGCCATTTCCAAATTTATTATGAACGAAGGTTCTGCTTAATACACTTGTATTTATTGGGAACCTTATTTTCCTTGGATTTATCCCTCCAAATTGACATCTAAATTTCTGGTGTCCATACCTAGTTAATCCTTCGCCGTGATGGGTAAGCTTCTAATGTTTTGTCCTATTTCAATTGATGACTTTCGCAGCAAAAGCAAGGAAGATGCTGCCATAAAAGAGTATGAGCTGTTAAAGGGTTTTTGGTCTGCCGGTTAAGTTGAAAGGCTCTGAATGAATCCACCATACCCCTCAGTCCTTGACTCTTACTAGAAAAAGTTTAACCTAAAGTTTGTGCTCTCCTTTACAATAGCAAAAACACCTTTTTATTTTACCACTCCCTAATATTATTCCTCTCATTTTCTTATAACTTACTTTATAATTTAAATTTTAGCAGTTTCTTCCTTTTATTTTTTGAATTTCTTATTTCCTCTTAAACTTCCTCCCCTGCCTTGCAATCATAGAAACTTATATTGAATTAAGTGTGCAAATCCATTATCATTTTCCATTGTAGATGTTTAATCTGATTAAATGTTGCCTACGAGCATTTTATTTGTTGGTGTAGAACCTGTCCTCTTGAAAGATAGGTCACAAGTTCAAATCCTGTAGGTGTAAGGTATGTATGCCTCATATTAGAAGTACAGTCAGGTACCTCATACATACTGGGAGTATAAAGTAATCTCATATGTTATAAGCTACCTGTAAACCCAAAATCAGATCCTCCAATATAATAGACTGTAAAAGGATTCCATTTTCATTTCCATTCCATGGATTCCTTTGACAGAGACTGTAAAATCCTTTCCCCCAAGAAGTACGATGTTTTCCTCAGCTTTAGGGGAATTGACGTTCGGAAAACGTTCGCGGATCATGTATATGAATCTTTAATTGGTGCAGGGATAAATGTTTATCGGGACGACCGAAGCATGGAAAAGGGAGAGCTTATCGGGAGCAGCTTGAAACAGGCAATTGAGGATAGCGATATCTGCATCCCCATCTTTAGCAGAGATTATGCTCGCTCACCCTGGTGCCTACAGGAGCTCACGCACATGACCAAATCCAAAGCCCTCATCATTCCCCTCTTTTATCACATCCAGCCGTGCCAGGTTCGACACGCAGACAGTCAACCAAGAGAAGCCGGTGAACCCAGTGCAAATGGTGAAGCAAAAGTAGGAGGCCAAAAGGAGGCAAGAACAGAGGACCAGAGGGATGCAAGAACAGAGGGGGAGAGTGAGGCAAGAACAGAGGACCAAAGAGATGCAAGAGCAAAGGGGAAAAGGGAGGCAAGAGCAGAGGACCAGAGAGATGCAAGAGCAAAGGGAAAAGGTAAGGCATACTATGTGAAGTCAGTTTCTTATTTCAGCATTGATTAAGCAGTTGACAACTAGTTTTAGTCAGCACACACAGAAGTGAAATTCGCACTTCTCTACAAGGAAATCCTTCTTGGAAAAGGATTTTGATTATTTGCATTTTTTTTTGGCTTTTTTAAGTTAGTTGAACTTGAATGCAAATGCATGGTGTAATTCTGTAACAGTGGATTTCTTCTGAGAATAAAATTAATTAGAGATCTTTGCCCTATTTTTCCTGCTATATAACCAGGTTTTCTGTGTAAATCTATGTTGTCTGTTGTTTACTATTTCAATTCTGCACTGCATATTTTTTGAACAGCAAGAACAGAGGGAGAAAGTGAGGCCAGAGCAGAGGGCCAAAGAGAAGCAAACCCTTATAGCGAGGCATTAGAAGAGCTCCACCGTAAAGGCCGATATCCACAATTCATCATCGACGAGTGGAAGCAGTCATTGGAGGAAGTTTCTAATATGAACGGCTGGACCGTTGAGAGCACATTTGGATTTGAAGGAAAACTGGTAAAACAGGTCGTCTCTGACGTTACGAAGAAATTGGATAGAATCCGGTATCAAAACCTACCAAAGCATACTGTGCAACTCGACAAGAAGACACTAGAGGTTATAAATCTGCTCAACATTGGCAACAAAAAAGATGCGCTTAAGATAGGTATCTGGGGACCTGTTGGGATTGGCAAGACCACAATTGCCAAGGCCGTTTTCAACCGTATCTTCCAAAATTTTGATGCCTGTTGTTTTCTATCAGACGTTAGTACCAAATGGCAGCACAAGGAGGGGCGGAAGGATTTACAAGAACAAAAAATGAGAGATTTGAAGGGCTGCAGGTTTAATGCTCCCGATGAAGGCTGTTCAGTGGTAGCACAGGTTGGAATAGTCTCTTATCAAATTAGAAAGCCTGTGTAACTTCTGGTAGAACTAAAGAACAATGTTGTCTATGTAATAGAGATTTGCCTTCATTTCTTTCTTCGATTTGTATTTATGGATATTTTTTATTTGGGTTGTTAAAAACAGGTTTCCGTTCTGAAGCGCACCCTCATAGTTTTAGATGACATTGTTGATAGCAACCAGCTGGAGATACTAATAGGGGAAAATTGGGCAGGCCCTGGAAACAGAATAATTGTTACAACCTCTGATAAGCATGTATTGAACATGGCACAGATAGAGGCAATTTACAAGATGGAGGTACTTGAGTATGATGAGGCTCTGTGTTTGTTCAGTTGGCATGCATTTTTGAGGCCTGAACCGGATGCAGAGTATGCTCAACAATGCAAAAGAATTGTAGAAGCCTGTGATGGATTGCCGCTGGCTCTCGAAGCCGTGGGAGATTTCTTGCATGACAAAAAGGATAATCTTGAATGTTGGAATGAAGCCTTGAGCACACCGCAGAGCATCTGTCATCAAAAAATTTACAGCGTGCTCAGGCCTAGTTACGAGAAACTAACATTTCAAGAGAAAAAAATCTTCATGCACATTGCTTGCTCTTACATAGGAAAAGAGACAGAGCATGGCATTCGGCACTGGAAAAAGTTTAACTGGGATGCGCATACGGCTATCAAAAATCTTGAGCTTAAATCGCTCATAAGCATAGGTGATGATGATAAATTCATGATGCAGAGCCTTGTGAGAGATATGGGAGAAGCAATTAGCCAGGAAGAGGAGCCCGGAAATTGCTGTCTCCAAATAAGCACTTCCATCTTTCATTTCAACATCTATCCTCTATATAAGAGATCAGAGAAAAGAGGCTGTATGGCTCTATGTGAAAACAGGCAGAATTTCTCTCCAGCTCGTATACCAGATGTGATTTTTATTGAGGGAGCACACAAATTTCGGTTGCAGGATTTTCGTGATGCTTGTCCTGTGTTGTTGGGGACCGGTTGTTTTGGAACTTCATATAAACTCACTTTGAGTGACAACCGCGTTTTAGTGGTGAAAAAATTAACTGCGGACGTCCCAGCAAGAGGAGATTTTGAAAAAGTTCTGGAGCTTTCAGCAAAATTGGAGCACGACAATGTGGCCGGCATAGAAGCCTTTTATTATTCGCGAGAAGCGATATGCCTCGTGCAGAATTACTTTGCAAACGGAAGCCTCCACGATCTACTCCACGGTATGTAAATCTTCCTGACCTTTTCCATGTGGAATATGTACGGAGATTATTTTAATAGAATCATTGAATGAGAGTTTCCTATATAAATTATTTTTTTTTATTTTTATTTTTATTTTGAATAAAATGTGTGTATGAATGTCATGTTTCCCTTCAATTGAAGAATCTTTGTTGACTTGTACCAATTCCCTTGGCAACATTTGTCACCATTTCCTTGTTGGTTAGAAGAACTACCTTCAAAGTATAGAGAGATAAAAGTATTTGTCTTTTTAAGAATCTTTGTTCCGTGATTTGCACTAATTCTCTTGGCAACATTTGTCAACATTTCTTTGTTGGCAGAAGAACTACCTTCAAGGTTCAAAGTATAGAGAGCTAAAAGTATTTGTCTTTTCAAGAAAATTAATGATTTCTTAGTCATCATTGAACACTTGCCAATTTTCTATTTTATTTGGCATTGAAGGTTGGTACACTATTTTCATGATGAAAACATTCCACTTGAACTTTAGATGAAGAATAAACAAATAAGCTAAAATTGCTAAGGCATCTACCTTGCCATTCATGTCTTGTGGAGTGCAATTTATAGAAAAACATCAAATAATTCAATACAATCCCAATCCTGGTTTATGTAATGGCATAAGCCATCCTTTCTCTCTTGGAATTAATCTTTGACTTGATTGACAATCAACTCAACATCTCTTTCAACCTTGAGTAATTTAAATTTTATTTCTTTTGTGTTTGGTAGTTTGAGTAAGAAAACTTCATATTTAACTCTTATTCATGCACTCAAATTATAGGTGATATCCAAACATATGTAATTTAGTTTATAGAGAAATTAGTAAGATCCTAGCTCTTGAACTGTTTCCAAAGCAACTTCCATCTAATTGTAGAACCCAAATGCTTTATTTTGTTGCTCTTATCTTCTCCTCAAAATATATGGGTTCTATATTCTTGATCTTGTATGTGGACATCATTATATAAGTTTATAGGCCGATATCTTCATAGAGCATATTTACTCTCGAGTTATCTAATTTTTTAACTATGAACTGGGACTTAAGAGCTAGCTCTAAATGTATTTTCTTTCCCTTTACTGGAATCATTACATAAGACAAATGAAGCTAAATTTTCTCAGCCAAACCTTTACAAATCCTCTTTCTTAAAAGCATGCCATAGTTCGCTAGAATGTCATCCACCAAAATAGTCATCATTTCTTTTGTTGAGATGAGTTGCTAGGACCACTTGTGCATTCTTTCACTATTTTACTAATGAAATTGACATGGATTACAATTAATAGCACTTTCCCAATGTCTTTGTACAAGATAAACCTAAAGTGTTCATCACCTTTAAGGGCATCACATTATTTGATGCACTTGTGATATAAGCACAAATAAATGCATCAGTTCATTAGTTCATCATCTTTAGATAGCTTCATTAGTACATACCAGAATGTAATGCAACCCATCACTTCTTAAGAAAGGGCATATGATAAAAAACAAGCCTTGCATTTCAGTTCATATGTTCAATACTATTTTCTCTACATCCCTTGCACATCCACTTACACACTGACATAGTGCTAATATGTCTTGTGCATATATGATATCCAACAATATTGTTTCATGTGTAGTCATATAAACATTAGCCTTAATAGTTATGTGCACAATCATGCAGCCCGAGGAATTCTTTGCATGTAAGCTTCAATAGCTTCACCAAGCCTCTTCAAGCATCATGTTTCACATATGCTTTGTACACCTCCACATTGTGTGCTACACCACATGCTTTGTAATTCTCTATCTTAAATACAACCTTACATTGCACCATATGTGTGCAATGCATGGAACATCGGCATACACATGTTATGCTTACATATGCATGCAACACTTAGTAGGCCTTATGCCACAAGAAATGATTCCATACATGTGTTGGACACTTACCACCATACACATTTGACACATGGCAGTGCCCTACACCACATGTAACCCACACCATATGGTTTGACACTATAATGTGGAAAAAAGTATTTTATTTAATTTTCTTGTATGAACTATTGACTTTTCAACACTACACACCAAATAAGACTATGTCTTTAGTTTTTATGTTTTGACAAGTTTTAACTCTACTTCTAAACATAGAAAGCTATATAAAATCTTATTTGGAGAAATTTTCTCTTTCCCACTTAAACTAAGTGAAAGAGAAAGAGAGTTGGGTTATAAAATATTGATTGATAGGAAATTAAAATACATAATCAACAAATTGAATTCAAAACTATAAAAGGTAGGGAGAAAGGAAACTAGTGCTAGAAAACATAGCTCACTGCCCATGATGCCACTGTGATGCACTGATGTCTGCATGATGCATTGTAGTCCTCTTCATGGGATGTAGTCCAAGTCACGCATTGTCATCTAGAATTGTTGTAAAATTTAAATTCTTGTACATAAATCTAGTTTTCCTGCACACAAAGGACAAAACAATAGCATAACAATGCATCAAAATTTACCAAAAATTATAATGATGCTAAATGAATAGAAAAAATGATAGAGAAGATGGGAGAAACAAAACCAAACCTCCATGCAATTGTGATCTTAATAAAAAGATCTCAACTAAGAGAGGATGAAGGTTTGGAATTGCTTAGGAGCTCGCCATAAATGGGCAAGCCCCTATTTTGGTCTTTTGACCTCCATAGGAAGCCAATGATAGAGATGCAATCAAAAATGTGTCTATGCTCTTAGCCTAAGTGTATCTAGAACTAGAGAGAAATAAATAAAATTCTATGAATATTACCCCTAGGTCTACAAGGAGCAATAGACTAGTGTGTATATTTTGTAAAATGGAAATGAAAACCTAACAAGTGCTAAAGACACACAAATAGACATACAAATGATATTAGATAATAGATATAAAGAGGAAGGATAGATCATAATCACCTCATACCAAAAAAAAAGGGATGGAAATTTACAAAAACCATAAGCAAGATGTCCTCAAGGATGGAAAAATGCCAAGGAAATCCAAGCTCGATAGTAAAGTACTAAAAAAGACTTTGATATGTTGGTAATATCAATAGTAGATCACATGAAAGATTCAAAATCTAAAAACTTACAAGAGAGAGCTTGAAAGATTGAGATATTTTGTGTGATATTCCAAATATATCTTTAAAAAATGAGAGTGGAAGGGTAGATAAAAAGGCCAAGGACTTGAACTAGCCATTGGGATTCAGCCCAAGTCAGTTAAAAATACTAGTTGTCTAAGGAAAAGTGGTAAAATGCATAGAAATAGATTTGCTATACGAAAAAATGTTAGAGGACCCTATCACATCACATGAACATCCATACACCGTACTGGTATCCAAGCACAATAGGATTCTAAAAACTTGAAACACCAGGTGGCGAGATAGATCCTAGGTTTATCATCAATGAATTCACAAGCATTGTTAAAGGCTCGAATGAATTAGTGTCTGATTTCAACTCTAGATTCACTAGACTTGTGTCTAAAATTCCTGCTTATATGAGGCCTAATGAGTCCATTTGTTTGGTATTATGTTGTAATTCTTATGATGCCAAGACGGGGTACTTTCTAAAAGACAAGGATCCATAGACATTAAGGGATGCCTACTGAGTTGCTTCAAATATTGAGAGTAACCAAAGGGCTTCTAGTAAGGTTCCCAAGAGAAGTGACATAAGGATCTTGCCACATGATAAAGGTTAGAGTAGAAAAACCCCTACAGATGAAGACAAATTAGACAAAGTAATGCATGCCTTGAAGGAATTGAGTTATAAGGGTGATAGAATGCCTAGATTATTTGATCAGCCTTATCACACCATTTGTAAGAATGGAAAACATATTATACCTCAACCTAGAGGACCAACCAATAAGGAAACACCAGATCCTCTTAAGAAGATAGGAGTAAATTCAGTTGAAGATCTACCTTGGTGCTAGGCATGTGAGATGCCTCATTCTCCTTCAAATTATGTTGTGGAATTGTTATTATTGAACAATGACATGGAGTATGAGGAGGGTGGAGATGCTAGTCAAGAATCGGTATATGATTAGGAGCATTAGGAAATCAACATGTTAGTTATAAGAGGGCATTATAGTAGTGAAGAGTATTCTTCTAATGATAAATTTGGACCTGTACTAGATATGGAGGACAAAAGAAGTATCTCAAACTCCTACCACCAGCAAGTATTTTTAGATGAGGACGAGGGTAGCTTTTGTGTGGATCATGTGGATTCATACATGGATAAGTTTATGATAAGAAGGCCTTCCGATGATGAAATCAAATCTCTAACTATAAAAGTTGTTGCTTAGGTAAAGAGTAACTATAACTTGAGAAATAAAGTTGATCAAAAAGAAAATAATGGGTTGGGGCATTTTTATTAAAGAAAAGAAAGAGGGTCAGAAATCTCAGCTTGTTGCTAAAGGCCATCTTGTGCCCGAGGAAAATATTCTAGGCATACCATCCAAGAATACTGATAAACAAGGCCATACAAGTAAAGTACTAGAGGAAAAATAGAAACAATAGACTACTAAGAGAGTCCAAAATCCACATAATTTTTAAGAGAATAAACAAAGGCAAGTTGAGCAAATTGTTGCTAGCCATATTCCTTCTACACTAGAAAACACTACCCAACTAGATATCCCTTTGCCAAAATATGTTCCCATGGATATGGCTCAAGTGCTTAGCCATATATCGATAGTTGAGCACAAGAGTACGGCTCTAGCCCTTATTGGTGATGTCCCTATAGTTCTATCAGATAGTAAGATAGATAATGCTAATAGGATGAAAGTGTATCTAGGATCCACTTTGGGAAGGATCCCATCTCATGTGTACCCATTTTATGTGACTCTATCTATTAATATTAAGTTGGTCATAAATTGTATGATAGACTTAGGTGCATCTTGCAATGTGATGCCTATCCATATCATGAACCAACTTGGATTGATGGTTACAAAATCATTTGGCAAATGCTACGTTATGGACTCTAGAGAAGTCCCTAACATTGGGAGAATTAACAATGTTGAGTTCAAGATGGTCACTCATCTTAAAAAGGAATACAAGATGGACATAATTATAATTGATTGTCCTTCCCAATATGACATGCTATTGTCTAGAAAATGGTCTGTTGCCATTGGAGGTAGCATTTAGATGGATTCATCTTATGTCATCATACCAATAAATGGAAAAGAGGTAAGGTTGGACAAAGAGAAGAGGGATCACAATGTAATTGATGAATTTGACCTGAGCCAAGATTAGAAGTGTGCTACATTGATATAGATATGGAAAACTTTAGAGGTGAGGTAGAAGAAGAAAAGTCATTAAAAAATCTAGAGAACCAAGTGTCAATTCTAGATGATGTATGGATAATGTACTTTGATGGGACATGCCCTAGAGAAGGAGTAGGAGTCAGAGTGGTCTTGATCTCCCTAGGAGAAAGTCTTTTAGATTCTCTTTCAAGTTGGGTTTCTAATGTACTAACAATGTGGCTAAATATGAGGCTCTCTTGATAGGCACAAACTTAGTATTGAAGAATAGGGTGAAGAACCTTAGGATAATGGGAGACTCTGAATTGGTTATTTTACAAGTCAAAGGAAAATATACGTCAAAGAACAAAAGGTTGAGATTTAATATAAAAATCTAGGACTAGACACCATTGAATTGTTCAACACCTTTTCCATTGAATGGATAGAAAGAGATAGGAATGCTAATGTAGATTTCTTGGCCACCACAGCTACTAGAACTGAGGATATTTCTCAATCATTCTCTCCAATAGTTGACCTCCTGATGAGACCCTTGATTCATAGAAATATCCATCATTGGAAGGTATCTAATGATGATCACATGATCTATTTAAATTCATAAACTGCCTAGATGAATATGATGGTTTAGACATTGACTATGAGCATCTAATTGAAGTTGTGGATGGAAAGGAAAAAATATTTGGTAATTTGATGTTATTCAATTGAGAACTAATTCCATCCCTAAGGGCCCTGTAGTCTTAGAAAGAACTTTTGATTGGGCTGATAGACATAAGCCCAAGCCTACCCCTATTAATGCTAATGATTTAGAGGAAATCAACCTAGGAACCCAGTAAACCCCCAAACATGTATATAAAGGGAAGAAATTAAACCCTAAGGTTAGGAAATTACTCATCTCATTGCTAAGAAAATACAATAGAGTATTTTCTTGGTCTTATGAAGATCTGAAAGCATATAGTTAATATTTGTTTCAACATGAAATCCCACTCAGGCTTGATGCAAAACCTTTTAGGAAAAAATAAAGGCCAATAAATCCCTCGCTATCCCCAAAATGCAATAGGAGCTAGCTAAACTTAGGTATGGGGGGTAATTAAACCTATTAGGCATTCCTCTTGGGTGTCAAACCTGTTTCCTTTTAGAAAAAAAATGGAGATGTCAGACTTTATGTAGACTTCAGGAATTTGAACATGTCCTCTTTGAAAGACAACTACTCTTTGCCTAACATGGATGAAATGCTAGAGAAGGTAACTGGTCAAGTGAAATATTGTTTATGATGGATGGCTTCTCTAGTTATAACTAGGTTAAGGTTAAGGAGTCTGAGAAATATAAAACTACTTTTACCACTCAATAAGGAACCTATGCATATGTTATGATTCCATTTAGTTTGACAAATGTTGGAGCAAATTTTCAAAGGGCTATGGATGTGGTGTTTTTTTAACCTCATTGATATCATTTTTGTTGTATATTAGGATGAATTGACTACATTTTTTAAAAATGAGAGTGAACACTGTGATTATTTAGAAAGAATCATTAAAAGGTGCTTGGAGTTTGGCATTTCATTAAATCCAAAGAAATGCATATTTGGGGTGATTGAGGGTAAATTATTGGGAGCTCAAGATTGATCTTGAGAGAGTTTCAGGCATAGAAAAAATTCCTTAGCCCAAGAAAATTAAGGGGATCCAATTTTTTTGGATATATCAACTTTGTTAGAAGATTTGTTTCAAATTTTGCTAAAAAGATAAAGGTCATTTCTAAGATGTTGAGAAAAGGGAAAACTGTAGTTGGGGAGAATGAAGCAACTAATTCTTTTCAAGAAATTAAGGAGGCAATCAAGTACGATCCCTTCCTTCCTTCACTTGACTTCTCTAAATATTTTCAATTATTCTCTTTTGCTTCATTTCATACTGTTGTTATAGTTTTGCTACAAAAGAACTAGGATGGCTTTGAACAACCTATATCTTTCTTTATTTTTTATTTCCTCATCACAATCCACTTGTAACTTAAAAACTCACCCAAAATCCTTTCTGAATACCATTTGAATACCCTCTTAATACCAAATTTCGGTTTACAATAGAAATTCAATGCTTTATAAACAACAATGAAGGTCAAAGAGTTAAAGGAAGTGGAACACTTGAGGAAAATAGAATACCATGAGCTATTTTATGTCATGAATTAAAAGGTCACTAACTTTTAACATGTCAAAACTATTGTTATGGGATAAGATTTCCCTAAAATTTTTGAGGTGTACCACTAAATAAAACTAGTTATTTCACCTAGAGGATAGAACCATTAAATCTTGCTAGTTTTCTCTTTTTCCAAAGCCTTATTTAATGTGTACAATCCTAAACATTATCTAGCATCCAAGTATTTGAATCTATCATGATACTTTTTACTTGTTGCCATGAAGTTAAACCAATCCTTTTACAAATCACATATAACATTTTGATCAACCAAATCTTTACATTAGTAATGCAACTTCTAATGTATATATAAATTTGATTATTTTATTTAAATATTATATTATTCAAAATTTCAAGCTTTATATGTCTTTAAAGGTTATTTTAACCTTGAGAGAAGTGTAAAATATAAATTATTATTTCCATAAATTTATGTTATTTCTATTATTTAAATTTTAAGAATAAAAAATTTCAAATAAAAGTATAAATATTTTTCTATAAAAATTGTATAATTATTAAATTAAAACAAGGTAAAATTAAAGATAATTAGATTCAAAATTGATGATGTTCTAGAAAATAATTTAAGATTTAGGATCAATAATATAGAAGTGTTGTAAACTTGTAAAATTAACATGATTTGGCAGCTATAATTGGAAATGATACTAATTAGGATTTATAAGCATTCTTTATCAGAATGAAAATATTCTTCAACTATAGTCTTCCTCAAAACCATATAAAATTTAGTATGAAAATCAAATAATTTTATAAATTGTACATATAACATTTAATTATTATTCACAATTCAATAACACATTAAAATATTCAAAAAAAAATATTAATAGTAAAATGTTGAGGATTCTAATGATTTTTTTTGGGCATTTACAATTATTAGAATTATAATAAAAATTAAATGGGTTTGGATATATCAATATAATAGATAATAATGTAAAATAACTAACAAGCATCTTGAGAAAATAATCATAAAACTTCTAAACCCATCATCTTAATGGGGATGGATGAAATTATGATTAATTTTCCAATGAAATGAAAAACACATATTAAAAGATAAAATATTACTAAATTATAAATGTATGTACCTTAGAATTTATAAAATTAGAAAAAAATAGACATGATAATTATGATAAATCAAAAACATATGAAAGATTATGGAGCCCTTATTATTTTATAATTAAGTACAATTGAAGTGGTATATAAAGAGTTAATATTCATTACTAAGGTCAATATTAACTAAGTTAAATTTTAGATTGAGGGAATATACATCTCGCTAATAAATACCTTGAAATTGCAATAGAAGTGAACTCTAGTGGTTAAGAATAGAAGGAAACATGTCCAATATACATCTTCAATAAATGAGTTATATAAAGCTTTAAATTAATTTTAACATATACAAACTCAAAAAAGTTCTAAAACTAATAAGTTTGAAATTTACATCACATAAATTTATAAGAAACTTTCACATTAGGAACAAATTTAGTATTTATAAATAAAAATTTGAGTAAAACAAGTTTTTCACACTTTTCTTATTTTTAGATAGTGGAAGTTTTCTTTTGTGCTAAAGTTCTTTTACACAAGATATCTACAAGAGCTATGACAAATTCTTTCTTTTTAAAATATCTATACTAAAATTTAGGTTTTTAAAAGAGGTTATAATTTTTTTAATTTGAGCTTGATTGTTTATTATCCTTGCAGGAAATATTGGGAAATCTTGTCCTAGTTGGGAAATTTGTAGAAACATTGCTTTGGGAGTAGCCAAGGGATTATGGTTCATTCATGATCATGGTAATCATGCCCATGGAAATCTCAAGTCTTCTAATATTTTGTTGGATGAAAATAAAGAGGCCTTTATCTCAGACTTCATACCTAATATGCTACTAAGTCAAAACTTTATTTCATGGAAGACTAAAGGATACAAAGATCTAGAGCATGCAAAAGATAGAAAAATGACAAAAGAATCAGATGTGTTTGCCTATGGTGTGCTTCTTCTTGAGATTCTCACAGGACAAGACCCTCTTCAATCACAAAGCCTAGAGAATATTTCTTCTCTTAACCAATGGGTACAATGCATGCTAAGCGTAAGAGGGATATATAAGTTTATGTATAGTATACCTATGAAATCATGGAATCACTATGTAGAGATTCAAAACATGTTTGCAATTGCTGATCGTTGTGTTTCACAGTCTCTACAACAACGACCAACTATGAAGAAAGTATTAGAAATGCTTGAAAGTAACAAAATAATAACCCTTTTAAGTGGCAACCTTTGTTGTTCATATTTTGAAAAATGAATTTATCCTTGTAGGTGGTCCTTAGAGACCATCACAAAACTTTCAAATCATTATTTTTTCCATTTTTTATTTTTGAAATGAAAACATTGTAAATTAGATGTAATTAATGCTAATATAGTTGAAAAACTAATATTGATGGGGACACATTGCATGTTGGTGTGATTCCTTATGGTGTGGATATAGATCATAAGTCATCCTAATTTGTAAATTTTATATTTTGATCTCACCATTTATATCATAGAAGTTTAAAATAATGACAACTTAGTGATTCCATTATAATATGTGGCTTTCAGAGATTGATCTTGTTATCATCCTCATTCTCAAATGTGGACAACACTTTGGAATTTTGACTTTTCAAAATAGTTTGGATTCCATTCTTGATTCTTCTACATTAGGACATGTGATGATACTTATTTTGTATCTATTGATATCTATTTACAAACTTTTTGAGTACATACAAAACTCATAAGTAGAAATTTCAAAATAATACTAATAAAAATATAAATGAAGATCAATTTGTTTGCTTTGACCTCTCTTCCCATATTTAACTTAAGTTTAAATATGTTAACATGCCATTTTTATGGAAAAGTGACCACTACGAATGCTTGTTCTAACTATTAGTAGAGATGAAAGTAAGAAAAATATCTTTTAACCACTAGTCCTCATACCTCACTTGATTTAAACTGAACCACATGTCAATAATTAATTTCCCATAAAAATATTTAAAATGAGACAGAAGTGATATATTTAGAGAGTAGATAGTTTGAAACAAATAATTTTGTTTCATTACGAAATGAATCTTCTAATTTATGAAGTGTTGAAGATACTCTCCAAATAATTGCCATTTGCATATAATAGCTTGTCAACTCCACACAAAATATTCTAACAATTAAAAAATCTCACTTAGAATGCTTATAAGTTTTGTTTACTATGAACTCAACATTGAAATAACATAAAAAAAAGATAATACATAGACACAAGTGCAAAACAAACCACAAAATGGACTAAACACATAGATACACTTGTAGAAACCATCAAAGGGGAAGAAAAATCTAGAAGAGCTAGCACATTCTCCTCATGCCACTAAAATCCAATTAATTAAAATTTTACAAGGATGAATTGGAAATCCCATAAGTTTAGTGGTCTCTAAACACCTACAAATGGTCACTACACCATGGAAACCATGTTTTCCTCTTACAATAGTCATGACTTGAACATAATGAAGGTATATAACTTATAGCCAACCCTTACAAAAATGTGTTTCAATTATTCTTAATGATCGTCCACAAAGAGAAGAAAATACTAGGCATTATGATGACTTAGTGGCATAGGTCTGCATAAATCAGTGTGAACCAATTCTAAGGGACTCGACGCTCTATTTTCTGTAGTAGGAAAAGGAGACCTATGTTTCTTTCCGGCAAGACAATATGAGAAAAGAACTTATGTTTTCTGAAAGGGGGAAGTCCTCTCACCATATTTCTCTTACTCGATGCAAGAAGATAACCAAAACTAAGATGGACAAATCCCCTATTTCAAAGAGTTGTTGATGCATTGGTTTTCATTGCAAGGGCCTCATATTCATTTGAAACATCAACTAGTTGGAACATCTTTCCTACCTCTGAAGCATGAGCTACAACTACTCCATTGTGAGTTTTGTCTTTGATAAGACAAATTTTCTCACCATTGTGTTGATCAAATTCAACTTGCAAGTTGTGCTCTAGTAACTGACTTATAAAAAGTAGGTTCTTTGTGAGCCATGGAACATACAAAACCTTTGTAAGTTGACATTTGTGAGTTTTTAGTGGAAGGGAAATATCACCAATTCACTAAACTTCATATGAGGTATCATCACCCAATGAAACATTCCCATAAGAGGTGGATGGAGTGAGGTAACAAAACCATGCTTGTTCCCCTGTCATATGTTTGGATGCACCAGAATCAACATACTAGACTGAACTGTTTGATGTGGAGGCCTTAGTTTCTACAACATATAGGAACTCTTCTTCATCTAAATTATCTATAGATGCAACATTGCCTTTTTGCTTATTTGGCTTTTTTCCAATGGGGATTCCCCCAAATTTTGAATTTTAAGTGCCAAAAAATAATTAATTTTGCTCTTTTTGATTTTTCTAATGTTTAAACTATAGAAAAGAAAAAGTATTTAAAAAAAATTAATATTTTTGCATTATTAATAAAATACTTTTCAAATTCTAAAGTTAACTTTGTAAAAAAAAATAGGGCTTCTTCAAACAAAATGAAAAAATTGCACCTTTATATGCTTCCCATCAAATTTCTTTGCCCAATTCTTCGTTAACGTCATTTCAAACAACTTGCATATTTGAATTCTAGATGCTTCAATACTAGTGTAGTCATGGATGGAGGGTCCAGAGAATGGGTTGTCCAACCATGCAGCTAGAGTAAACACAACGGAAAGAATACAATAACAGAATGCAATGGAATATTTATATGCTCAATATATCAAACAATCACAATGCTTATATGTCGGCAACATGTGGGCTACAATCATGAGCTCACAGGCCTACTCTCCAGGTTACAACTTATATGAAAGATATGGCGTTGAAGTGCCTCTGGAAAGAAACTATCTATCTATTCTATCATGTCAACTAACTAACTTCATAATGCATCTAAGAGATGCATATATATCATTCTCCAGCTCAAAGAATCCTCTGCATTGACCTTAAGAGATATCACCAATGAATGATGAAATGTGTAGAAAACATGTAGGTCAACCTATAACTCTTGTTAATGTTTTGTAAATGAATGAAATTGGATGCGGTTCTCAACGAAGGTCTATCTAGTCCCAATTTTCCTTGTGTGATGTTCCATTTGGCTCCACAAGTCACAGAAGGGCTCCACAATCCTTGTGTTCTCAACTGACTAATGAATGCTTTGTTCTGTGAATACTGATGCTCTTCTTATAGTGATATCTCTCTGTTAATGAATCCAAATCTCATGAAATCTAAGTATGATGTAGCTGACATGACATAGAAACTAAATCCTTCTTTGCGAGCTCTGAAATGAAGGTGTGGTAGAATGCGGTAGAAAATGGTGAATTGCAATGAATGAACTGCAACTGAAATGCAAGAAAAGAAAATAAAGCAAATATTTTTGGTTGATGCAAGATTCCTCTTCAACCTGGGATGTTCCTGCATCAAACACCTGGGGTTGTTGAAAAAGTGAGTCCCTCACTTTGCTGGGGCTAGAGGAAAACCAAGGCAGTCTACCTCAGCTTGAGAAATCTATGATGAATCTTCTTCCGGTCTTCCTTTCCACTTAACCAGGTAATCTTTATACTGCTTGCCTCTAGTGCTACATCCAACTCTGCTATCCAAGATCTTCTTAATCTACTCTAGTTGCTACTGTGGTAACTGGTCCTTCAATCCATCTTCAAGATTGTCACTTGATTTTGCCTTATGATACTGATATAGATCGACAATGTTGAATATAGGTGATATACCAAATGTCTCTGGTAGCTCCACTTCATATGTATTTCCTTAATCAAATTTCTTAAGTATCTTACATGGTCCAAATTTCCTCATCTTCAGCTTGTTGTATGTCCCCACTGGAAATCTCTCCTTTCTTAGATATACCATAACTTCATCTCCAACAGAAAATTCCTTATGTCTCCTCTTCTCATCCGCTTGTTCCTTATACTCGTTGTTCATCTCTTCCAAATGTTTCTTGACATGATTGTGTATTGTCTCCATGTATCCTACAAATTCTTCTACTTCTGGACTCCTTTTGTTATCCATGCTAATGTCTCTTAACTCTGCTACTCCTCTAGGTTGTGCTCCTATCATAACTTCAAATGGTGTTTTCCCTATACTTCTGTTCACTGAATTATTGTATGCAAACTCTGCTTGTGGTAGAATTAGATCCCAATTTCCTGCTTTGTCTCCTACTAAGCATCTCAACAAGTTACCCAAACTCCTATTTACCACTTCAGTTTGTCCATCTGTCTGTGGGTGAAATGTTGAACTAAACTTTAGGTTTGTTTTCATCTTCTTCCACAATGTCCTCCAAAAATATCCAATAAATCTTGTATCCTTGTCTGAAACTATTCTCTTAGGTAATCCATGCAATCTCACAATCTCTTTGAAAAATAGGTCAACAACATGTACAACATCATTTGTCTTCTTACAAGGAATAAAATGTACCATCTTTGAAAATCTATCCACTACTATAAATATAGAATCATATCCCCTCTGTGTTCTTGGCAAACCTAATATGAAATCCATGCTTATATCTTCCCAAGGTCTATCCGGTATTGTCAAAGATTTCTACAAACCAGTATTCTAACTACTCCCTTTTGCAACTTGACAAACTCTGCAACTCTACACAAACTTCCTTACATCCTTATATATTTGAGGCAAAAATAGTGTTCACTTACCAAAGCTATTGTCTTGTCAATTCCAAAATGTCTTGCTAATCCACCACTATGCTTCTCCTTAATCAAATTATCTCGCATTGAACCCCTAGGTAGACATAATTGATTTCCCTTGAACAACATTGTTGCAAGTATGAGCAGTAAGTGTTGTCATTAATGTCAACACCTAAGGACAGCATCTAAGGAATTTATTTGAGGAATTAGTAGAAGTGCAGAATTGCTTTATCTACCAGAACAGTGTAGTGTTTTGCTCCGCATATCCTATAGATTGAATATCTTTGTCTACGGATTGGAAATAATGCTAAGAGGTGTCTGTAGATGCTATGTTTCAAGTTTGAGCCTCCGATGTGGAGATTTGAGTGAGTTCTATTCACTAGAGTAAAAACTATTTTTCTGTGTATTTAATGGTGACAGGGAGAATGTATTCTGCTCCGCATTTGTCTGCATTTAAGTTTTATAGTCTACGGTTCTAGAATTAAGTTTGTAATGATGTTATGTGCATTCAATTCAAATGGTTCATGATTTGGTGCTCCACAAGCGATCTTTCCTTTATGACAGTGGCCGACAGTAATGTTCAAGTGCTCCGGTTTGAAGAATCTTATGGATAAAGTGTTTAGAGGTTGTGCGGATATTCTTGGTGATTCTAATGTTCTTGTGGATGTATCTGGATCGTGTTCTTTCCTTTTGATTGGTTCACAAAATGTAATTTGGATCGTGCATGAAGCGTGTTCCTAAAGGACTTAATGTTAACTCTAGTTCTGGCTGCCCTGATTGTTTTCACCACTTGCGGATATGCTTCAAAGTTTGTAAAGCATGTTGTTGCGTGGAAAATTGCATTTGAGTCCCAGCTAAGGCTTGGTGTGGTCCACATTCATTTCTCTTCTTCCCTAATCTATTTAGGTCCAGACCTAATTTGAATATTGGTTAAATATGTATGTATGCTGACCTTGGAGATTGTTCCAATGGTTGATGATTGTAATGTCAACCTTGATGTTCATTCCAAGGTTGATGAATTGTATAAATACTTGTAATGAAGTCGTGAATGATTGATGCATGTACGAAAATGAGAAGATAAGTATGAAGTAAAAAATAGAGTAGAGCAGAGGAAAGATATTGCACATCAATGGAACTGAACTCAGGCATGGAGTAGAAGCTACTATCTCAGTTCACTAATTCTGGCAGTGAGCCACCCACTGGCAGTGAGCCCTTTCTTCTTGCAGTGAGCATTTTGGGAAATGAACCCTAAGGCAGTGAACCTCTGATTTTCAGTATTGTTATGACATATTATATTGTGAGCTAACACTCACCATGGTTTTTCCCTTATTGGGTTTTCCACGTAAAAAATCTGGTGTCTCCTATGTAGAATGTGTGAATGTGTTTAAGTTTCTGTTTTCATGCTTTCATGGTTAAAACACAATTACAGTGACAATTAGTTGATGCGGTAATGGTTTTGAAGTTTTGGATACAACTGATTCACCCCCTCTCTCAGTTGTCTTTCACTTTTCAACAATTGGTATCAGAGCAAGGGTTCCTCGGTAAAGAGCCTAACAACTTGAGGTAGATCCGGGATGGCGCACAAGAAGGAGTCACCGTAGTTTGATGGAATGAATTATGCTCTATGGAAGGTATGAATGAAAAGTCATCTCATTTCTCTTGGTTATGATGTTTGGAAAATGGAAGAAACAAAGTACACTCTTCCTCCAAATGGTCTTGTTATCACTGTGAATTGCACCCGTATGCAAGGCTAGTGGAGCACTACAATTCCGTGTAACATGGGACTAATTTCAGGTTGTGGGTGCCTTATGATGAAACTAGACCTCTAGATTGTGGGCTAGTTCCCTTCAAATGTTCTATTGAGATGTATATTTTTACTATTTGGGAAAAGGGAAAAAGAAACTAAGTAAATGCTAAAGGTAAAAATGGTGATGCACCTGATTTGGATAAAAATAATGCAATCTGATCCACAATGTTTGCTCAAAAATCTAACTTTTACACAATCCAGACTTGGCATAAATATCACAAAAATGATTCTAAGGAAGGTTTGAAAATAGGTTTTTATGAAGGAAATGGTTTTTTCACAGCACAAAAGACTATTTCTAGTTAACACAACCTAAGACCTGTGATGAATATATGCTTTAATGTTGCAAGCAAGGAAGTGAGAAAATAATTTTAAAGGTTTAATAATAAACACAGCAAAATTTCATCAAATCACTTCAAAATTCAGCACTAAAAGGAAAGGTAATTCAACTTATTATGAAATAAACAAAGGAAAGCTTTGCAACTAAGACAAAAAGATAACCTATAACCTGCCGATCTCTCAATAAAACTATAAAGAGTGAGCTACAAGAATTCTCTAATCTGTCTGAATCAGAATGAGAATCAAGAACCAGCAAAAACAAACTTTTGCTTTACAATATATAGGTCTGCTCTCTCCAAGAGGCATGCAAAAAATATGGACTTGCAGATAACTGCCTCTAAAAATACTCATTCCCGAGCAACCTCTAAAATCCTCAAAATTAGGGCCTATAACTGCCACAAATTGAGCAAATAAAGCTTCGATTTGGGCCTCTCCATATGTTTGACCAAAAAGTTTGACCAAGGACCCTAAAAATACTTCTAAAAGTCATGCAAAACCTCCTAGGTGGCCTAGTTAACTCAACTAATCAATTTACATGATTTTGCATGAGCAAAATTGATTGTGAGTAAATAATAAAGTAATAGAAAATTACTTTATTATTGGTTACAATTTGTTCTATTTCTGATTTTACAACTTGTGAAAAATAATAAAGTAATTTATAGAATATTACTTTATTATTTATTTAGAATTGACTTGTATGTAAAATCATGCATGATTAGAAGAAAAAATATCACTCCTTATCACTCCAAATACATTTGCCTAATTTGCATGATATGAGCAAAAAATAGGACTTAGGAGAAAAGAAAACTCCCTATACTTCCATGTGGGAAAATAACCCTATTCTGCATGATTTGAATATACATTAAGGTAAAAATATCCTTATCACTCCACATGCACTAAGGGGAAAAATAATATTACCCTTATATCTCCATCAAGGAATATTACAACTCCATAATGCATTAAAACTCCATGCATCAAAATGCTCCATTATATCTACATCATTATACTGTCACTATGCATAACCACTTACCTTGGAAAACTCCATCTCAGTCTCATGCATGCCATGTCTGAAAACACACCCTCTTGGCTTTGTTAGCCACTATGCATAATGGAGGTATCCTTACCTTATAATGTTCTGAATGAAGACAAAGAAACCCAAGCATGTGTATCATTGTTTATCCCATGCACTAACCAACCACCTAGGAATCATTAAAATGTTTATAAGGCATTGAGCCTTTCCCTCACATCACATCAGCCCTCTTGACTTAACAAAATCAAGCACTAAGCTTTGTTTGTCAGCCACTCCATGTTATGATGGCTAGGATTTTCGAGACAAAAGGTCTTGACCACGGCACTCCTTTGGATAATGTAATTATTTGTTTTTTTGCAAGTCAAAAAAAACACACTTGGTAAAAGAACCTTCAAACAAAAGTAAGGAAACAACCCTAAATTTGTTCATTATTCATTTGGTTTTCCTTTCTTCGGAGCTTTGCAACTGCACTATGCTAGCCTTAGGGTTTGAAACTCTCCATCATGGCTTTGGTCTTTCTCCCTTCAACGACTCTTCTTGACTGCAACCATGGAACTCTACATTATAAGGAAAAGGTAACATTGTTTGAGCTTTATGTGAGGATTTTATTTAATCTGTAGCTTTCTTCTTCTTGGCTACAACCTTCTTCATCTATGTCTCTCCATTAGCTGTGCATTTTTTTTTAATACTTTCCCTCCTTGTTTCTATGTGCTTCTTCCTTCATGGTCTTCATCTACTCTTGAAAGTTTAAGGCCACTGTGAGGCTGTGGAAAGATTCTCTCTGTCAGCAAAAATAGGTAAGGACTTGGTCATCTTCATCTTTGTAGCTTCATTTTGTCTTTGGTTTTACTCTTTGCAGCGTGACAAGTCCATTGTTTGACATGGGTATTGCATTTTATAGCCAAAAATGCTATGCCACTGTCGGACATGACTATATATACCTTCCTTTTGCCCTGATCTGTTTGTATCATGTAGAAACTCTGAGGGTTTAAAGTTTTGAAATGAGGGTTTTGACATTTTTTCTCCATTTTCAAAACTTCTACCTGTTATGGCCATGCTCCTCTAAAGATAGGCATCAAATAGTGCAACTGTTGAGGTTTTGGTGAACTTTGAAGTTAGGGTTTCAACCCTTCTTGCAATGTATCTCTTCATAATGTCACGACTAGGCATGGTCTTTACTATTATTTCTTTCTTTTCTGACTTGTAAAGGAACAAAGGTTGAACCCTCTGTCAAGGGTTTATTCATTTTACACCTTCATAGTTTCAAACTGTTATAGCCGTGACTATATCATCTTTCTTTTTGAAACTATGTGACCGTGTTTGCAAAAATCTCACTAGGGTTTGATATCTTGACATGGGTATACCTGATATCATGAGAAACCTTGCTCCTTTGTCATGGCTATGACTGTATCTTTCTTTTTCTCAACTCTCTTGACTGTGGGTGCAAAAATGGACATTAGAGTTTGATATCTTGATCAAAATATACATTTTAGCATGAGTCATACTTCTTTCTGTATATCATCTTCTGGAATATGGGCTTTCTTGTAGGCAACAACATTAAGAATTTGAGGTGTTAATAGATGGAGTTTCTTTCTTTGCTTTCATAACACCTTCTGACTGTCATGTCATTAATGATGATGATACACCTCCCTTGTCTGTCTCACTGTAGCTACTTGGCATAAGAAAGTCTTTATATTCTGTATGACAACAAATCATTTAATATTTTGTAGCATACATTATTATCATCTAATATTCTGTAGAATACATCGGCACTTCTGTGAGACTCTCCTATAGCATAGATGGTCTCTTTATTTATTCGTATATGATAAACTTGTAATCTTGCAAACTGTATATGGTGGACCCTTGTCATATTGGTATTTATCTTTGACTGTGTGTTGTCCTTCTTCTCTTTGACTATATTCTATCATGGTGTAGATCGTGCTACCTTCTTTTGTGACTGTGTTTGCAAAAATGCACCTGTAGCTGTGATTACATGTTCTTATCTCTCCTAATGTTATGCATCCTTTAAATACAACTGTATCTGCCTTTGTGCATAATGACTGCTTATCTTATCATTTAGCTCTCACAGTAACAAATATATCAAGCATCTTTTTCTTCTACCTTTGTGCATAGTAATTGACTATTATGGCTACATCTTGAAAGCATAATGGCATAAAAGCAAAGACTGTTTACCTTGTGACTTTTATGTTCTTTGTCTATCACCACTGTAGCATTTGGTATAAGTCTTTGTTTCTCCTTTCTGTTGTTCCTCCTTCTTTCTGATGATGCACCTCCCAGGTGGATATGGTAACTTATGATGTATCCTGACATATGATTGTTCATGCTTTTGTGTGACTTATGCATCACTGTTCTTGATCACTGTCATCAGGATAAGTGTAATGATTTCATACCTCTTGGCAGACTGTCACAGTCATCTTCAAGATTGTCTTTCATTTTCTATTAAGGTCTGAGCCTTATCTCCTTAAAGCCTATAGCCTTTCTCTAAATGTAGTCATAGTAAGTTTTGTAGAATCCATGGAAGACTTGTCTCCTTCTATGGCCTATAAGGCTACTGCTCCAAATCACAGTCTACTATTTTGTTCATTTGACTGCACTTATTAGGCCTTGATAGAGGTGACTATTATCACTTGGGCCCCTACTATCCTCATGAAGTTTGATAGATGTCTTTAAATGATGTTCCATGATATATAACTGCACTGTATCTGAGTACTGCTTCCTGATGTATCTTCTATAGAAAAGTGAACAAATAACATGCAATTTCACCTTATTCATAACAAAAATGGTAAATATTTGTCCTATTCTCACTGCTCAGGCTCTATCTAATACTCCTGACTGTTTATAATGAAGATGATTGTACTTGTCTTTTTTCTTGAAATGTATCTTTCTTGATGGAATTTTGTTGACTGTACCATGGCATCACTATACCTCCAAGGTGTATGAGGTAAGGCTTGTTTAATCAAAACAATGATGAGGTGCATGGAAACCACCTTGTTATCTTTAGACTATGGCACCCATGTCACTCCATTGTGCTTATTGTTGTACTCTTTCTTTGCTCTAGACATGGTAGTCTCTTTCTTTTGACTTTGTATCTGACTGTCATGTCAGTGATGATATACGTATGCTGCTCCTAGCTTGTTCTTCTTATAAGATCTCTGGTACTAAGTGACAGTCTTTATCATTTGATGAATGCTCTTCAGAGAGCATGTTGTATGCATCTTTCATTTGCATCTTTATCCTTTAGCATGTGAAATTTACACTTCTCATACTCCTTGTGAAGTTTTACTTTATGACAGTCAAGTTGGCCTTATGTGAATATGATTGTCTTATCCTGTAAGCTGCCTCTTCTGCTATCTCATGTGACATTTTACTTGACTGTCCTTATGAGACACTTTCAACTTGAATGTGACATGATTGTTTAAACTTGAATATTTTAAACTGTATGATGACAATACGAGGAATACTTGGTGTAGAATGTTGTCTCATCTTTGAAGTTATACTTGTATTCCTTATGCATAGCAAGGCATTGAATGGTATCTTTGCTTTTGATGTAATTCATATGGATCTAAGCTTCTGATAACATAGCATAAGGAAACAGTATATGATGTAATCTATCCATTACTCTTGATATCTTTCTTGATTAAGTAAGAAAGAAGCATGCTGGGCTCAACCCTTGTGGGAGCCACATTTAATCCACATGCTTATTTGTCTTCAAATCAACAACAAAACTTGTCCTATACCTGCACAGTGAACAAACAAGTTAGCATAAAAAAAAACTGATAGTGTTGATTGATCCTCTTCATGATTTCTTCCTAATTTGTGTTATATATCTGATCTGATTTCTCATATGAATGCATGATGTGATAAGTAGATGTCTCTGTTTGATAAAAGCATGTGATAATTTTAAACATCCGGAGCACTAACAAGGTTGTTCCCAAAATTTTGCAGGTTTCAACTTGATGATGGCTTGGAATGAAAAATGAAGACTAAAGATTTGAAGGTCAGCTTCAATAGCAACCTCCATCATCAGGCAATGATGGATATTTAACCTTATCATGTGTTTATTTCTTTCTCTTTTATCAAACAGATTCATAGCTTGCATGTCTGCAATTGCTCAGTCTAGTTACTCCCACAACTTGTGTGGGACATATTTGAACACTTCTTTTATACATGATCAGTTAATTTGTCTTATGCATATGATGTGTATGTATTTCCTTTTCAGTCAATGCATGAGATAAAGTAACAGATACTTGAATGTATGTTCAAAACATGACATGAAATAACCGTGCAATACAATATCTTTCTCTATTTTATTCAAAACTAATCAACTGAATAACCAATTTAACTTATAACTCCTAAAAGATCAAACTGTGTAGAACAATTGTATATCCTTGAATGTTTGATTTCTTGATAATCAATTCTTTTGTCATGATAACTTATCAGTCTTGATTGGACTGATGGGTTATCTTGACAACTAGATTTTCTTTTATACTCTGTCAAGGCATCAATCATTCAAGAAATACATAACTTTGAAGTTTTCTTTTATTCCTTCTGAACAACTACACTTAGGTCCAACTAATTTTAAGTGTGAACACAAAATTAGTAACAGGTCCATCAAATGAAGATGAAGTCAAATAGTATGAATTAAGTGGAAAAGATAGAGATGCTCTATTAAATGTCTTATCTAACACTGAGTTGGTGAAAGTTATGGATTTGGAGACTGCTCATGAGCTCTGGGATAAGTTGAAAAATTTATATGAAGGAGATGATTCTATAAAGAGTGCCAAATTACAAAACCTGAAGGTGAGGTATGAAGCCCTAAAGATGAGTGAAGATGAGAACATAACAATCTACATGCAAAAAGTTGATGAAATTGTCAATGGAATCAAAGTTCTTGGAGGAACTATTAATGATGATGAGGTTGTGTTGAAGATTCTTAGGTCATTGCCTAAATCCTATAGTCACAAGGTGGCAGCAATTGAAGAGGTTATGAGTGTGAAAAAGATTTCAAAAGATCACTTGCTTGGGAAGCTTATAGCTTTTGAGTTGAGGGAGTTCGGCAATTCTCTGCCAAAGACTGAGACTGCTTTCAAAGCCAGCACTTTAGAAAAGATTTCAAGAGCCCAAAAGTATGCCATGGAGTCAGATGATGACCTTGATGAGGTTGAAACCAACTATGTGGACAGAATGCAAAGAGGTACTGGTAAGTTCGAAGGAAAATCACCATTCAAATTCTTTTCTTCTGGTAATATTGGTCACTATGCTTCCAGGTGTCCGGAGAGAATTGAGAGAGGTAAGAAGAAATTTGAAAGTAGACCTAGAATTGTAAAGAAATGCTATTATGTTAGAGATCTTGATGATGATGGTGTAATAGATGATGAGTCTGATGAAAATAGTACTAGTGCAAATGAATGCTTGTTTATTGCTATCAAAGAAGAACCTGTGTCTACTGATCCTGCTAGCTATGTGAAGGAAGAAAAACTAGTGGAAGAAAGTGCTTTGTCTGTCCAGGTTGAGAAAGATAAGGATGAATGGATTATTGACAGTGGATGTTCACATCACATGACCGGTGATAAAAGTAAGTTTGTAAGCTTGGAAACGTATGATGGGGGACTGGTTAGGTTTGGTGATAATGTAGCTGGTAAGATTTGTGGAAGAGGATCTATTTCTTTTGATGGTGAACATAACACACATGATGTTCTATATGTGAAGGGTTTAAAGCATAATCTTTTAAGTGTGGGTCAGATGTGTGACAAAGGATATGATTTGAGATTCAAGGATAATGGATGCAATATCATGGAAATCTCTAGAGCAATGATTGCAACTGGTAAGAAGACTAGAGGTAATGTTTATCACTTGAGGGGAACTGATAATTGTTGCTTGTTGGCTCAGACAAATGAGAGTTGGATGTGGCATAGAAGGATGTGTCATATCAATTTTGACAGCTTGGTGAAGATAAGTTTAGTACAAGCTGTGAGAGATCTGCCTAAGCTTGTGAAGCCTACTAATACTATTTGCAAGGAATGTCAAATGGGCAAACAAACAAGGACAAAATTCAAAAGTAAGGAACAATTTTCTGCTGGATTACTTGAGCTTGTGCATATAGATTTGTGTGGTCCTACAAGAATAAGAAGTTTGCAAGGAGACAATTATGTTTCTTATTGATGATTATTCTAGAATGAAATGGGTCACTTTTTTAAAAGAGAAATCAGAAGCACTAGACAAGTTCAAATATTTCAAGGCAATGGTTGAGAATGAGTTAGAATTGAGGATCAAATACTTAAGGTTTGATAGAGGAGGTGAATTTACATCAAATTAATTCAACACTTTCTGTGAAGAGCATGGGATAAAGAGATAGTTATCTTCTCCTAGGACTCCTGAACATAATGGAGTTGTTGAAAGAAAAATAGGATAGTTTAAGAGGTTGCTAGGTCAATGATGATGGAGGCTAACCTACTAGAAGTGTATTGGAGAGAAGATATACATATTGCTATCTACATTCAAAATAGAGTCCAAGTCAAAGGTAATGGTACAAAAACTACTTATGAATTGTGGTAAGGAAGACTTGCCACAGTGAAATATTTTAAAGTTTTTGGAAGCAAATGTTATATCAGAAAAGATGAAGAGTTAGGCAAGTTTGATGCTAGGTGTGATGAAGGAGTTTTCCTTGGATAATCTGCTAAGAGTAAGGCCTACCGATGCTACAATAAGAGATTGAGAAAGGTCATTGAGAGTGCTAATGTGAAGGTGGATGAAGACAAGGAAATAACATCAGATTTGAGTGGCTATGAATCAGATGAACCTGCTGTTACAGTCAATAAAGAAAAGGTGGAACAAAAAGATAGTCAAGTTGAAGAAGGAAAGGCTCTGGAAAGTGTTGTCAAGACTCCCATGTATGTAAGGATTAATCATTCTGAAGATTAGATAATTGGTGATAAAAGCAAAGGGGTATTGACAAGAAAAAGAGTTGCAGAGAAACAATTGAACTATTGTTTACTTTTACAGATTGAACCTAAAACTGTAAATGAAGCCTGCCAAGATGAAAGCTGGGCAAAATCTATGGAAGAAGAACTGATGCAAATAGAGAAGAATCAAACTTGGGAATTGGTTCCTAGACCTGCTGATAAGAATGTGATTAGAACCAAATGGGTTTTCAGAAATAAGGAATGAAAATGGGGTAGTAAGAAACAAAGCAAGACTAGTATGTAAAGGATATTCTTAGGTTGAAGGAATAGATTTTGAGGAAACTTTTTCTCCTGTGGCAAGGATTGAAGCAATAAGAATGTTTTTAGCATTTACATCTCGCAAAGATTTTAAGGTGTATCAGATGGATGTGAAGTCTGCATTCTTGAATGGAGAGGTGGAAGAAGAGGTGTACATTGAACAACTAGAAGGATTTCAGTCATCAGACCAAGGTGACATGGTGTGCAGATTGAAGAAGGCCCTGTATGGACTCAAGAAAGCTCCTAGAGCCTGGTATGCAAGGCTAGACAAGTATTTGCTGCAATTAGGGTTCAGTAAAGGTATGTGTAAGAAATTTGCAGAGGAAATGCAAAAGGAGTTTGAGATGTCTATGTTTGGTGAAATGAATTTCTTTCTAGGACTGCAAATTACTCAATAAGAAAAAGGAATTTTCATTTCTTAGTCTAAGTATGTGAAAGAGCTACTGAATAAGTTTGGAATGGAGGATTCTAAGCCAGTATGTACTCCTATGGTAGTTGGTTGCAAGCTAAGCAAGAATGATGAATCACCTAAGACCGATTAGAAAAAGTATAGGTCTATGATTAGAGGAATACTTTATCTAACCCATACCAGACCTAACATAATGCATGCAATCTATCTTGTGGCAAGATTTCAAGAAGATCCCAAAGATTCACATGTGATGGCAATTAAGAGGATCATGAGGTATTTAAAAGGCACATCAGACTATGGATTTTTGTATCCCAAAGATACTAATTTCACTCTTAGTGCTTATACAGATGCAGATTGGGATGGATATGCTGATGACATAAAGAGTACAAGTGGAGGTGCTTTCCTTTTGGGTAACAGATTGGTGTCATGGCTAAGCAAGAAGCAAGAATCAATCTATTTGTCTACTGCAGAAGTAGAATATATTGTTGCAGCATGTTGTTGCACTCAAGTGCTTTGGATGAAGCAAACATTGAAGGACATAAGAGTTGTGTATGAAGAACAAATTTCAATCTTTTGTGACAATACAAGTGCTATAAATATTTCAAAGAATCTAGTGATGCACTTAAGGAAAAAGTATATATCAATAAGGTATCACTTTCTAAGAGAAAAGGTAACAGAGAATGAAGTAAATATGGAGTATGTATCTACAAAGGATTAGATTGCAGATATTTTCACTAAGCCTCTGCCTAAGGATACTTTTGAGTATCCTAGGGAGAAGCTAGGAGTTATTACCTCTCCTTCTCTAAACTAAGATGCATAAGAAATGCATAAGTCCAGTGGTGTCCAAAGTTTCATCTTTTGATCTGGATTGATGTTTTGAAGGCTACCCCTCAGGGGGAGCAGGTAGAAGTTGCTGATATGAGTTCCTGGTAAAGAGCAGTAAGTGTTGCAATGTTGATGTTAGGGGGAGTTGTGCAGTAAAGAAAAAGAAAAGGTCTGACAACCTTTGCCATTGATGTCAAAGGGGGAGAGAAGTTTATTTGAAAAACCTAAGAAGACAAGTTACAGTTAGAGAAAGCATCAAGTAAGGGGGAGCAAAGAAGCAAAGCAAGATTGTATGTCTTGATGGTTTTTTACATCATGTGTTGCCATCAATGACAAAGGGGGAGATTATTGCAAGTATAAGCAGTAAGTGTTGTCATTGATGTCAACACCTAAAGACATCATCTAAGGAAGTTATTTGAGGAATTAGTACAAGTGTAGATTGTTTTATCTACCAAAATAGTGCGGTGTTTTGCTCTGCACATCCTATACCCTAATCTGTTGAGGTCCAGACCTAATTTGAATATTGGCTAAATATGTATGTATGCCAACCTTGGAGATTGTTCTAATGGTTGATGATTGTATTGCTGACCTTGATGTTCATTCCAGTGTTGATGAATTGTATAAATACTTGTAATGAAGTTGTGAATGATTGATGCATGTGCAAAAGTGAGAAGATAAGTATGAAGTAAAAAATAGAGCAGAGCAGAGGAAAGATATTACACTTTAATGGAACTGAACTCAGGCATGGAGTAGATGCTACTATCTCAGTTAACTAATTCTAGCAGTGAGCCACCCACTGGTAGTGAGCCACCCCATTGGCAGTGAGCCATTTCTTCTTGTAGTGAGCATTTTGGGCAGTGAGCCTCTAATTTTTGGTATTGTTATAACATATTATATTGTGAGCTAACACTCATCGTGGTTTTTTCCTTATTGGGTTTTCCACAAAAAAAATCTGATGTCTCATGTGTAGAATGTGTTTATGTTTCTGCTTTTATGGTTAAAATACAATTACAGTGAAAATTAGTTGATGCGGTAATGGTTTTGAAGTTTTGGTTACAACTGATTCACCCCCCTCTCATTTGTCTTGTGCTTTTCAACACAACATATCCTCCTGAATGAAATAATCCAACCACTTACTTCTATCTATCACAACAAGTTCCTTACATGCTTTCCAGGCTTCTGCAAAATCAATATCCTCTTCATACATATGCTTGAGTTCTTCAAATCCTAGTACTTCTATCCTCATCTCTGTCAATAGGTTCCTTCTTCTACTCAATGCATTTGCAACTTTGTTTGACTTCCCACTTTTGTGCTTCAATATAAATGTGTAACTCTGCATGAACTCTACCCATCTCATATGTCTTTGATTCAACTTACCTTGACTATTAAAATACTGTAAAGCTTGATGATCAGTGTACAACACAAATTCTTTTGGAAACAAGTAATGTCTCCACTTCTTCAAGGCTTGAATTATGGCATAGAACTCGTGATCATAAACTGAATATCTCCTCCTTGCATCATTCAACTTCTCACTAAAATATGCTATTGGTCTCCCTTCTTGACTTAACACTGCTCCTATTGCATTCTCACTAGCATCACAATCAACTTGAAATACTTTGTCAAAATCTGATAGTGATAACACTGGTTTCTTTGTCACCTTCTGCTTCAACAATTCAAAACTCTTATTTGCTCCTGATGTCCACTTAAAATCCTTTCTATCACCTCTCATTGTCTCTATCATTGGTGTGTATATAGTACTAAAATTTCTGATGAACTTCTGGTAGAAACTTTCTAGTCCATGAAATGATCTTACCTCTCCAATGTTCATAGGTGTTGGCCATTCAACAATTGCTCTAAGTTTCTCAGGGTCCATCTTCAATCCTTCAATGGAAATCACAAATCCCAAGTATACCAATTCTTCCTTCATGAAACTACATTTCTTAATGTTAATCAACAATTTCTCTTCTCTCAACCTCTGCAACACTTGTCTAATATGCCACACATGTTCCTCTTTTGTCTTACTGAAAATCATAATATCATCCAAGTATACAATAACAAACTTACCCATGAATTTCTTCAAAACCTCATTTATCAATCTCATGAAAGTACTCATTGCATTAGTTAATCCAAAAGGCATGACTAACCACTCATACAACCCCTCATTTGCCTTGAATACAGTCTTCCACTCATCTCCTTCTCTAATCTTGATCTGATGGTATCCACTCTTCAAGTCTATCTTTGTGAAATTATACTTTTCTCTACTCAAACAATCCATGATGTTATCCATCCTTAGCAATGGAAATCTATACTTAACTGCGATCTTGTTGATTTCTCGAGTCTGTACACATCCTCCATTCTCCATCTTTCTTCGGTGAAAGTACTACAGGTACCGTACATGGGCTCAAAGTTTCTCTAATTAATCCTTTCCTCAACAGCTCTTGTATTTGTCTATTTAGCTCCACATTTTCTATTGGTGTCATCCAGTGTGCCACTTTGATAGGCAAACTGGCTCAAGGTATAATGTCCCTATGATGACTGATACTCCGGATTGGTGGCAATCCTTCATGTACATTCTCTAAAATCATATCCTTGTATTATGTCAACAATTCAGTTGTCTCCTCCGATGGTGGTTCTTCTTCTTTTGCGGTAGTGGTTTCTGCACTTAGGGTTCCACACTTCTTTGGAATCAGAGAAAAACACATCTTCGCATGTCTCAATCCATCCAAAAATTTACTTTCATCCACTAAATAGATTCTAGCATTGCCACATACTTTACTTTTAGGTTCATCTTCCAAAAGTATCAAGACATTTTTCTTCCCATTTGATTTTATAGTATAAGTATTCTTCCTCCCATCATGTATTGCCTTTCTATCATACTGCCATGGTCTTCCCAACAATATATGACATACATCTATTGGCATAATATCACACAATACCTCATCAACATAAGATCCTATATGAAATTTCACCAAACATTGTTCACTCACCAGTATCTTGTGCTCATATTGAATCCATGCTATCTTGTAGGGCTTTAGATGTTTCAATCTCTCTAGATTCAACTTCGTCACCATCTCCTCTAAAACTAAATTATCTGTACTACCACTATCAATGATTTAACTTTACAACATTTACCTCCTAATTTGCATCTTGTCTAGAACAAACTTTTCGTTTGTGGTGGTTCCTCAGTTGTCTCTACTTGAAATAAATCTCTCCTCATGACTAATGACTCTCCTTTCTCCTGCTTTCCCACTGAACTAGTGATCCAACCAATTCTTCCTCCACATAAGCTACTCTTGCACTATTCTTTCTCCTTTTGTTGGTACTCCCTTGATGACATTTAAATGCTCTCTGTCCTTCACCTCCACACTTGAAATAGGTTCCCTTGAATGATCTCTTGTCAAATCCTCTTTCATCTCTCCAGTATCCTTCATTGCAGTAATAATTATGATTTCCTCTGTTGTTGTGGTAGAAATTTCTGTCATCTCTCCGGTATGAATTGTTGTCTTTTCTTCTTTCTAGTATGGGATATTTTCCTTGTTCTTCTCTACACATGGTCTTTCTCCTCCAGAATATGTTCTACCCATTTGAAATCTTCCTCCTCTACCTTTCTATCTTTGTTCATGCCTCTTGTTCATCTTTTCTTCAACTTTCAGCACAAATTGATATGCCTCTTCTATTATTGTCATCCTCACCAAACTTAGTTCTTCTTGAATGTTCATCTGTAATCCATTTATGTACTTGTTGGTAAACAGATTTTCACTATAACATATGACTTATTATATTGACTCTTTTGCCCTGAAACATATAGTGGAAATATGTACCAACAGTTGGTAAGGTTGTAGTTTTTCTATCAACCTACCTCTGCGTGTAGAGGGGCAGCTCCCTCATATGATAGATTATGGATTTTTATGATATTTAAGAAAGAAATGAAATAAAAGAAAGTTTGGGAGGCTAAGGCAATGGACCTACAAACATTGACTCAACTTGCATGTATAAAGTATGATAAACCCACCAAGATAATACAAGAACACTTCTTAAACTACTAAAGTGAGTGCACAAATAGGTTTCCTGTAGTACCAAAAAGAAGAAACAATTCAGAAGATATCCAACATACATTGAAATATTATCTAAAAACCAATTCCTCCAAGACTAGTTTGTTGATAACTGAGAGGGGGGGTGAATCAGTTATCTTAATTATTTTGATTTTCAGTCCTTCTTTAACAAATAGTGCAGAATCAATTCATTCAAGCAAGCATTACCATTGAAAGTAGAAATAACATTAGTACACATGACACAATGATTTTGACGTGGAAAACCTGATTAAGGGAAAAACCACGAGGTGATTAACCCAAGATTGTATTCTCTGTTAGAAGAATAGAATAGTACAAAATGGCACTTGCCAATTAGGGCTCACTGCCCAAGCACACTGCTCACAAGAGGCTTACTGCCTACAAGAGACTCACTATCTACAAGAAAAGAAGGTAACAAAATACTTGAACTGATGAGAAGCATCCACACATGCTAAGGTTTAGTTTCAGTTAAGCCCAATATACTGATCTGCTGCACTTCATCTTTACTCTCCTTAGGTGATGCTGTCTTGTTACATTCAGGACCTGTCTTACTGCCTTCACACTACACTTCTGCTATTCTTCACACAAAACCCACACCCAACACATCTAAATCCATTTGGTATATATATTTGCACCAATGATTTCAACACCTTTCTAGTCGGCATCCGAAATAGTCAATCTCTTCCCAAACTCTGATTTGTCGGCTGAATCCTTACTTATCAAGTGATGCGTATCAAGGAGATACTCATAGAAGTCATCTAACATGTCAGCCAATCATGAATGATACCTTAAGAACTTTGATCACCATCGATATCTCATCCGGAATAATTCTGATTCTGTGCCGGTCAGTTCTTCCTATGTCTACTCTGCCAAACCGGACCCCAATACTTAGATGCTCATATCTCTTTACTCTTTCATCATCGAAGGCTCAATCCCTGGAATCTATCAGTCAAGGTATACCTCTTGACTTCCCCAAGTCCGTACTTTACAAAGATACTTCTTTTAAGAGATCTGGACCTGACTGTCGAACCTTGCTGCATGCTCTGTTCTTGCTTACCGGACCAAAGTATCTTTCAATCTGACTTCCGGTAAAGACACACCATGTCCTGCGGATGTGTGGAAAGGTCTTTGTTGCCATCAATGACAACACCAATGAAGCCACACAGTGTCTCTTGCCAACAATCTCCCCCTTTGGCATTGATGGCAACACTTAGTGAAAAATGTCTACGTGTCACACTACACTCCCCCTTGGCTGATGCTCTGTTCTAATGTACATTTTTCTGGAACTCCCCCTTAGCTAGATTCCACATTTTTCACTGCTCCTCACTCCCCCTTTGACATCAATGGCAAAGGGTAGAATCCGCACACCAAAAATCCTCAAAAAGATCAACTATACTTAGCCGCATAAGTAAAAATACATGATACACTTACATATATTGGAGTATATCTACAAAAGATGTCTTCAACTGGGCAAATTTTGTTTCCCAACTCTGTGTCATCCTGTCCAAAATTGAGATGTGACCACTCAACAAGAATGCAAAATCTTCTGCCCTCTTAAGATCTGTCAGATCACTAGTTCGGGCTGTGGTCTGGGCATTAGTTAGGGCCTCATGCATGGCCTCTAATTTAGGGATAATCATCCCTCTAAGTTCACCCATCTTGCTTATTATGTTCTTCCTTTCCTTCTCAACCTTCTTAATCTCATTCATGACTACAATAGTTTGGCATTCCTGGTTTATTATGGATACAGTGAGAGGATAAAAATTATGAGAGAGGCTTGACAGTTTATCCTCTTGTTCCTTTACTTTCTTCTCAATATCCTTTGTTACTTTAGTCTAGGATATACAAAATTTATATATTTCTCCTCCATCCTTAAGAGAATTTTCTAAGCTCTTTATCCCAATATCCATATTTCTCCTATCATTGGTTATAAGGCCTTGTAACTCGGAGAATCTTTTATTCAAAAACTCTTTCCGGACCTTCTCCTCAGCTGATTTCTCTAAAGACTCAAAATGAGTGCTGACAGAACTAACAAGAGTTTTGAGATTACCGGATGTGGAGGCCGAAGAGTCCTTTTGGAAGGATGGCATAATCTTCTCCAATACACCGGATGCAGCTTCTATGAGCTCACAGTCTTCCATGTGAGATTCCAGAAGTTTTTCCTTTTCCTTTGCTTGAGTGAAGGATTCTAGCTTCATGGTTTGCACCGGAGAGAGAGAATCAAAGTTGAATGGACCTTGAAGCAACTCCGGTTCATCAAATTCCATCATCTCTTTGGTCAAGAAATCTTTGACTGCTTTTGCTGTGTCTCTTGCCGGAGACAGGGTTTTCTCCCCTTCTATAGCCTTAGCACTGTCATCTATGGCCTTTTCTGTCTAACCTTCTTCTCTTCCCTTCACTTCTTCTTCTTTCTCCTCTATCTTTCCTTCTCCTTTAGATCCGGAGACTGCTGGAGAATCTAGATTTACTTCTCCTTGGACTTCCTCTTCCGGAACAGAGGAATCTAAGTCCTTAGATTTTTCTTCACTAGTCTCCTTTGCCTCTTCTGCTACTGTCTCAGTGGATTCTTCTTTGTCATCCATGGCAGAGGGTTCATCACCCAAGTACTCTACAATAGGAATATTGAATCTTTTAAAGACGTCATGGAGGATCTCTTCTGTCTCTTTAGCTATTTTGTCAGTTTCACCAAGCATAAGCTGATTCATTCTATCTTTGCTCCAGAACTCATCCTTGCAATCTTTGAAGATCATATTCATTTGCTTCGGAGTGATTGAAGGAAAGAGCTGAATAGCTATCTGTTCCCTGATCTCAAGATCCTTGGCCTTGCCATTGTTCTTCCTAATTTCTAGTTCCTTCTCTAGGCTCTTTGGGATTAGAGATATAATCTCAATGAATGCTTTATTATAAATGTTAAGATACCTGACTATGGCTTTTTGCAGGATCTTCTGATTAGCCTATTGGTGCCTGAATTGACTGTCAATTTCTAAGCAATTTTCATGTAGGCACCATCCCAAAATATCCAAAAAGTTCTAAGTTTTGGCACCCCTTCAGTGTTTTTCAACATCTGCATCTCAGTTCTTGAGGAAGGGGCCATCATGTTTTCTCCATCGGCATGAGTTTGTTTTTGTGTCTTCAAACTTCCGGTTTGAACTTGAACCCTTTGCTCAACGGTTCAAGGTTCAATAGTTCGATGCTTCGAGTTTCTTGGCCGCCGGTCAAGTGTTTTGCCAATGGGAGTATTTTTTATGTTTGAACCTCGGCATTGAACCATTGGGTTGAACCAGTTCATCGGTTCAATGGGTTCGCGGGGTTGCTTTTATGTTGCCGACTGAGTTGGTATCGGCGTCGAACTTCTTAGTTGAACCTCTCTTTTGAACCATCGGGTTGAACCGGTTCAAGGTTCAATGGTTCAAAGTTTTATGTTTTTGGTCTTATCGGAGTGATCGGCTTCATCGGCGAAAGATTTCTTGAGTGCTCCGATTGTTTTGGTCTGGCCGATGGACGTCCATCGGCGTGTGTTTGGTCATTGGCGAAGCAATTTCTTGGGCCACCGATGTAAGGTGTCTGGCCGATGAGGGATGTTCAAGGTGGTCGTTGGCGGGACTTGTGCTATCAGCCAAGGATTTTCTTGTTGCTCTGAGGGATGATGGTCTCGCCGAAGACCTAGGATGTGGTATGCCATCGGAGTGCGATTGTGTATCAGGATAGCTATTGAAGGGTCTGCCGATGGAATCTTCTCTGGCTGACGGGAGGATAGAGTGGCTATCGGGCAGATTTCGCGTTGGTCTCACTGATGAAGTATTATCGGTGAGAGTTGGTCTATCAGCTGGGGAGATTTTGGTTGCTCCGATGGTGTAAGTCACACTGACGGAGGTGGTCTTCGGCGTGACTTTTGCCTATCGGCAAGGAGGTTTTTGGCTAGCCCAACGGTTGTTGTCTGGCCAACGAAGTGTGTTTTGTTTGCCATCGGAGAGACTTGATAGATCGGTGGGAGTGTGGAGAGCTGGCCTGATGGTTTTTCTCTGGCCGATGAAGGGAATGTGGAGTAGGCGTCGGCAAGACAACTGAGGTTGGCAGGAGATCTGCAGGGTAGGCTGATGGGCTTTTGGCGAAGGGTCATGTGTCAAGCGTGGCAAAACGCTCGACACCTATTAAGCTTGCGGCCATACTTTTAAAGTGCTGAGGGAGTCTCCATGCCATGCATGTGGGATTAATCTCCCTATGTTATTTTGAACCTGCGGTGAAACACGTTTTGGCGGGAAGCTCCATTTTGAACGATGCGACAGTTTTCTCGATGGCTGCAAGTGGTTGAGCCATCAATGGTGATTGTGCTGAGGCATGGGCGAGTTGTTGAATAGTCATGTACCTGATTTTTGGCGTGAGGACTTCTAGATGGCGGCGCAAGGCTCGAGGCCTCCCTTGTCTGTTGCATTGATGACTTTTGAGCGCCATTCTTTCTGATGGATGTATCTGGCGGATTTTTGACTTCTGGCTATGTAATTAATGCTGAGTATGCTTCCCTCTAGCTGTTTTTAAGCAGGAAGTGTTACTCATTTTAGAGGTTGGATGTTTTTGGGCTTTCGTCTCTGGCTCTAAACATAAGGTGTTCACATTTTGAAAGGCATTTTTTGCTACAGACTCGGTCCTTAGTTTGGTGTACTAGTCTATTTTGGCTTGTAAATGATGATTTTCTCTATGATGACTTTCTATGTAGATTGATTTTAAATGAAAAACACCTGTGTGTGTATTATTTCTGATTGTCTCCTGTATGTCATTTGTTTTCCTTTCAAACAAGGTTGTCAAGGGCTTCCAAGTTTTTCAGTATATGCATACTGTGTGTCTGATTTATTGCGTCTGCTCAAGGAGTGGTTAAATAGGCTTTTGATCAGATACAAAGGAAAGTAGATTGCATCATAGGATCTGTTAAGTATGATCATTAGTAATACTCTTTCTTGGACATGTTGCTGTTAGGCAGTAGCATTCTTCTCAGGTCCTCTGGATATGAATTTATGTTGTCATAGGGAGACATTTACATTCTTAGATATGACTCTGCTACCCAGATAAGGCACTGGTTTGGGAATCTGTTTGTTCAATGGGTCTAGGAAAGTCCCATAACTCCAAACATCAATTCAAACCATTTCACCCTTCCACCTATTAGTTGTAGGATTAGGAGTAGGAAACCCCTGCATGCTCTCATACCTAACCAGACATTATGTCCAAGAATGTTGCCAATCTTGTGATTTGTTACACAAATCTTGGTCCTTACATGAGAGTATTCTGCCTGTTGCTGTCAAGTTATATCCTTCTGTCATTGAGCTAGTCAAGGTCATACTTTTATCAAATAGGGACACCCCCTTGGTGCAGCAGAACCAGAAGTGAAGGGGAGGAGCTCACGCAACCTCCTGTATTTAGTTGGCTGAATCTGCCTGTGCATTAGAACTGGCAAACCCTAATGCTGATTCAGAAGAAAAACCAACAAAATGGCGACTCTGCTGGGGACTCTTTCATGTGAATGATGATGCTCTGCTGGTGGTATGAACTCAGAAAAATATGTGTTGAGCTTTCAGCTGCTGTAAATTTTATCCTCTCTGGAGAGGTGGCGACTCTACAAAAGATTCAAGTGCACATGAAACGTTGATGTGTGTGTTGTGACAAAAAATGTGTTGATTCAGACTTCAGCATCTGTATGAGAAAAGGTACCTTGCTCCTTCCTACTTGTAATTGTTGTTTTATTGCATAGGTTAGATGCAAGGGAGAAGCCTTAGGTCTTAGGCAGACAAAGGATGTCTAAGAGTAAAATTTTTATGAATCCAAATATGTTTTATCCCATACTCAGTCAAAAGGGGGATGATGTATTGAGTAAGAGAATTGAAGAATTAAAAAATAGGTTGATATCTTTAGAGGCTAGGCAGGCTCAGTTGAATAGTGATAACCCTATTGTGTTTGCCAGTTAGAAAGCTAAACTTCTGGTCAACCCTTTTGATCCTTTGTATGACCAATTAGATTTGTCATGGGTTGATTATAAAGTAGAAAGTATGCCTGCTAGGATATACTGTCAGATGCCTAGATTTAGTGGTCACAGTGTATGTGATGGGAATGCACATATCCAAAATTTTCATGAGTTCATGGGAAAACATTCCTTCAGAGATGAGGATATGTGGATGAGGTTTTTTGTTAGGTCCTTTAATGCAAAAGCAAAGACTGGTATTTGAGCTTTCCAAAGAGATTTTTTGCCTGTTGGGATGAGCTTACTGACTGTTTCAAAAAGGAATTTGCAAAAGAACCTGCTGATCTTGTTGAAGAATTGATGAAAATTAGAAAATAAGATAAAGAGCTATATATTGATTTCAGTCATAGGTTTGCAGTAGCCCTTTCACAGATCCTAGAAGTCTTCAGACCTGACACTTCAGCCTATGTTGGCATATTCTTTGAGGCTTTTGAGGAGGGTTCTAGTGCAGTACTGAGGGATTTCAAGGTAACAAGTATGCAGATGGCATACAAGTTTGTAGAAAATATAGAAAAAATCAGAAGTGAGCACCTACTGAAATCCCTATCTCCAGGCCTTGGTGTGAATAATGGTTGTGAAGCTACAAATGACCAAATGATTATGGCATCATGTGAAAATGAAAAAGTAGATGTTGAGGATGCCAGTGAAAGGACTAGTGAGGACTCCCATTGCAATGATGAGGCAGCTGACCATGAAAACAACAACGAGGTTGTGGACAGCAATGAGCAACTTTTGGAATGGACTTGTGGGGATAATTGTGAGTATTGTACTCAAGACAGAGAAGATATAAGCAAACAGAGAAGCAGTCCCATGTGTGACCCATTGCCTTCCTTTCAAACACATGGAGATCATGAAGAGTAGTTAGGGATTGAAACAAGTGCTAGTATAGAGCATGATTGTTCTTTGTTTGATGACTATTTTGCTTATGACACATAGGCTGATACTTCTCCACAGAGTGAATCCATTAGTGATGAAGATGCGTGCTCTGCTACCCATGAACAAATGGCATATTATGATCAAGCTGGTGTACCTGGGTCACCCATCTTTGACACATATGGTGATGAGGATCTATTTGAGTATGGTGAAGGTTTGAGCACTATTTTTGACTTGGATTTTGTTTCTCATCATGATGAAAGAGGAACCAACATACATTAGGTAAGTGATTGTAAAAATGTGCCTAATTTAAAAGAGATGCCAGAGCCTGATCTTTTCCAGTTTGATGCTGCTATTGGTTGTGTGCATGATGTGCACAATTGTGAATTAAAAAGCTTTTCTTTTGATGTGCTAGCAAATGAAGAGAGCCCTATTTTTCCTAGTTGCATGGTGGACTTTGAGTGTTTTCAGTTTTCAGTCCAGCTAGGAAATCATTTTGCAATGCATAATGATGATAACCTATGTTCTATGCCATATGAATATGCATTGCTTGATACATTCTACACCCACATGTCACATGATGCTGAAGGTTGTTTGCATAGGGGTGACAATGACAAGCCAAATCAGAGGGTTGAATATGCGGATGACAAGGTTTGTTTGTGGGTGGATCTTTGCAGTATCTCCAAGCTTGACCCAGTGTATGCAGATGAGAACAAGGTGTTTGATAAGGGGAAATATTGGTTTTCCTTTTCTTGGTGGCCTTGGGCCATCAAGTTTGATTGGTGATGTAGATCATTGTAACTTCATGACTCTATACCCAATGGATAAGGCACTGGTCTACATCCTAGAGATCTGGGGTTCTCGTTGCAGTCTTGCACCTGCACGTCCCCAATCAAAGACACTATTGGTGCCTGAATTGACTATCAATTTCCGAGCAATTTTCATGCAGGCACCATCCCAAAATATCCAAAAAGTTCTAAGTTTTGGCACCCCTTCAGTGTTTTTTAGCATCTGCATCTCAGTTCTTGAGGAAGGGGCCATCATGTTTTCTCCATCAGCATGAGTTTGTTTTTGTGTCTTTGAACTTCTAGTTTGAACTTGAACCCTTTGCTCAACGGTTCAAGGTTCAATAGTTTGATGCTTTGAGTTTCTTGGCCGCCGGTCAAGTGTTTTGCCGATGGGAGTATTTTTGATGTTTGAACCTCGGCGTTGAACCATCGGGTTGAACCAGTTCATCGGTTCAATGGGTTCGCGGGGTTGCTTTTATGTTGCTGACTGAGTTGGTATCGGTGTTGAACTTCTCGGTTGAACCTCTCTTTTGAACCATCGGGTTGAACCGGTTCAAGGTTCAATGGTTCAAAGTTTTATGTTTTTGGTCTTATCGGAGTGATCGGCTTCATCGGCGAAAGATTTCTTGAGTGCTTCGATTGTTTTGGTATGGCCGATGGATGTCCATCAACGTGTGTTTGGTCATCGGCGAAGCAATTTTTTGGGCCGCCGATGTAAGGTGTCTGGCCGATGAGGGATGTTCAAGGTGGTCGTCGGCGGGACTTGTGCTATCGGCCAAGGATTTTCTTGTTGCTCCGAGGGATGATGGTCTCGCTGAAGACCTAGGATGTGGTATGCCATCAGAGTGCGATTGTGTATCGGGATAGCTATCGAAGGGTCCACCGATGGAGTATTCTCTGGCCAACGGGAGGATAGAGTGGCTATCGGGCAGATTTCGCGTTGGTCTCACTGATGAAGTATTATCGGTGAGAGTTGGTCTATCGGCTGGGGAGATTTTGGTTGCTCCAACGGTGTAAGTCACACCAACGGAGGTGGTCTTCGGCATGACTTTTGCCTATCGGCGAGGAGGTTTTTGGCTAGCCCGACGATTGTTGTCTGGCCAACGAAGTGTGTTTTGTTTGCCATCGGAGAGACTTGATAGATCGGTGGGAGTGTGGAGAGCTGGCCCGATGGTTTTTCTCTGGCCGATGAAGGGAATGTGGAGTAGGCATCGGCGAGACAACTGAGGTCGGTAGGAGATCTGCGAGGTAGGCCGATGGGCTTTTGGCGAAGGGTCATGTGTCGAGCACGGCAAAATGCTCGACACTTATTAAGCTTGCAGCCATACTTTTAAAGTGCTGAGGGAGTCTCCGTGGCATGCATGTGGGATTAATCTCCCTATGTTATTTTGAACCTGCGGTGAAACACGTTTTGGCGGGAAGCTCCATTTTGAATGCTGCGATGGTTTTCATGATGGTTGCAGGTGGTTGAGCCATCAATGGCAGCTGTGCTGAGGCGTGGGCGAGTTGTTGAACAGTCATGTACCTAATTTTTGGCGTGAGGACTTCCAGATGGCGGCGCAAGGCTCGAGGCCTCCCTTGTCTGCTGCAGTGATGACTTTTGAGCACCATTCTTTCTGATGGATGTATCTGGCAGATTTTTGACTTCTGGCTATGTAATTAATGCTGAGTACGCTTCCCTCTGGCTGTTTTTAAGTAGGAAGTGTTACTCATTTTAGAGGTTGGATGTTTGTGGGCTTTCGTCTCTGGCTCTGAACATAAGGTGTTCACATTTTGAAAGGCATTTTTTGCTACAGACTCGGTCCTTAGTCTGGTGTACTAGTCTATTTTGGCTTGTAAATGATGATTTTCTCTATGATGACTTTCTATGTAGATTGATTTTAAATGAAAAACACCTGTGTGTGTATTGTTTCTGATTGTCTCCTATATGTCATTTGTTTTCCTTTCAAACAAGGTTGTCAAGGGCTTCCAAGTTTTTCAGTATATGCATATTGTGTGTCTGATTTATTACGTCTGCTCAAGGAGTGGTTAAATAGGCTTTTGATCAGATACAAAGGAAAGTAGATTGCATCATAGGATCTGTTAAGTATGATCATTAGTAATACTCTTTCTTGGACATGTTGCTGTTAGGCAGTAGCATTCCTCTCAGGTCCTCTGGATATGAATTTATGTTGTCATAGGGAGACATTTACATTCTTAGATATGACTCTACTACCCAGATAAGGCACTGGTTTGGGAATCTGTCTGTTCAATGGGTCTAGGAAAGTCCCATAACTCCAAACATCAATTCAAACCATTTCATCCTTCCACCTGTTAGTTGTAGGATTAGGAGTAGGAAACCCCTGCATGCTCTCATACCTAACCAGACATTATGTCCAAGAATGTTGCCATTCTTGTGATTTGTTACACAAATCTTGGTCCTTACATGAGAGTATTTTGCCTGTTGCTGTCAAGTTATATCCTTCTGTCATTGAGCTAGTCAAGGTCATACTTTTATCAAATAGGGACACCCCCCTTGGTGCGGCAGAACCAGAAGTGAAGGGGAGGAGCTAACGCAACCTCCTATATTTAGGTGGCTGAATCTACCTGTGCATTAGAACTGGCAAACCCTAATGCTGATTCAGAAGAGACACCCCCTTTGGTGCGGCAGAACCAGAAGTGAAGGGGAGGAGCTCACGCAACCTCCTGTATTTAGTTTACTGAATCTACCTGTGCATTAGAACTGGCAAACCCTAATGCTGATTCAGAAGAAAAACCAATACAGCCTCACTGTAATCGTCATAAAATTCAGTCATTGACTTCAAGTTCCCATCCATAGTGACTGATTTAACTACATCATCTAAGGATAGAGTGGGCCTTTCAACAAACTCTTCTGCCTCTGCCTTCTTGTCTTCACCGGATACTTTCTTCTTCTTCTTCTTCATCTTCTTGATCTCTTCATCAGATTCTGTCTCTTCTTCATCCTTCTGACTGATATAAGACCTTGTGGCCTTTGTCTTAGTTCTTTTCTCTAGTTTACCGGATGATTTTGCTTCCAGTTTAGATACCTTTGAGCTTTTAGCAGTTGCAGGTGCAGAACTCTTACAGGATCTGGTCCGGGAGGGGGTTTTTACCAGAGCACTTTCTTTTTCTGCTTCTTCCTTCTCTTTTTCTTCTCTTTCCATCTTTTCTCTGTGGGCATCAAGTGCCTCTTTTGAGATACCATGCCTCTTGGCAACTTCTTCAACTTCCCTTCTCACTTTCCTCTTGATTTTAGGCTGTCTAAGTTCCACATGAACTTTTACAGTCAGCTCTTGGAAGGTTCCAAACCTTTCTGCCTTAGGGTCTTTAGGCTGGCTCAGCAGATGTTGGATATGCAGCTCTACAATTTTCTCATCTACTTCATACCCCATTGGCATGATCCAGACAGTCCTTGGCTCCACTGCCTCCATTAGGCATTGATCAGTGTCAACCATGAAACACACTGTATCTTTGTACTTCTCAACCAATGATTGGGGAATTCTTTCTCTGGTTTGCATCATATTTTGAAAGTTCTTGAAGTAACCCCACAGAGTTGTATTTCTTGCCTTAGCATCCCCAAGCCCATGCAAGTAATCTCTGATTTGAATTGCAACAGGTCTGTCATTCTACCATACCCAACCACTGGATCCGGGTAGCTCATTCATGAAGTAGAAAAAAAAACATAATATCATTCCACCATACTTGAAGGAGTTCTTCTTGTCCTTCTTGATCTTCTGTAAGTTTTCCATCAGTTGGCTCAGAAGTTCACAGAGATCATAATCTGCATTCTTTCTCAACATTTCATAAGCAGTATACACAGCAGTTCTGGATACTGAATTCTCCCTGCCGGAGTGGTATATCTTATAACCGATTATCATAGATGCAAACTTGATATCCAGATCAGTGATATCTTCTATTGTCATTGCTCTCTTATCAAATTTTGATCTGGTAGCCTCACTCACAATTTGGTTTTTGACAGATTTGAGAACAGGTAACCCTCTGGAAGAGTGCAAACCGGTTACTGCCCTAATTGCATCCTTGGTGATTTTAAATGGTCTATTCAACCATAAGAAGTTATCATGCACTATGCTCAACACATACCGGACCCACTCATCTTCTTCAAAATAGGGGAAATGGATGTACTAACCGAAATATTTGTCCCAGATAGCCTTGTACCGGGGTTTGAGTTCAAAATATTCATCTATCAAATGTTTGTGATAGATATCCATTAACTTGGATTCCCTAAAATCTTCAATATTTGCATGAATGTAAACCCTAACATCTTCTACATGCAAAATACCATGCAGAATGCTAGAAAAAGCACCTGAGGGATCTACTTCAAGAGATTTGTAGGGATGCTTCTTAAATTTAGGGCACAGCCTATCAGTAATCTTCACAACATTCAGAGTAGCCATTTTTAAGAGGATTTGCAGAAAGATGTTTAAGAACAGAAAATACCTTTTGCACTTTTTAGGTTTCACGGAATGAGCTGAATCAGATTGCTGGAAGAAATGACTTCTGCGGTTTATCTTCGAGAGGCTTGAGACAATTTGTTTGCAGAGCTCTTTTTCTCCTTTTCTTGAGTACAAATGTACAAGATGAATAGAAGAACCCTTTTATCTCTCCGCAAACCCTAATTTCGTTTGCAATAAATGCATACCTTAAGTTATTTTGGTTTCTCTGTTCTCCTTGTTTTGAGAAAAAAACTTTTCCCAGATCACTAAGAAGCATTTAGAGTTGTTCTTGGTGATGATTGACAATCTATCTTTCTTTCCCCAAACATTTCATCTATCCGCAGATCAAGATTCCTCAGTTTGAATCACATCGGATCTAACTGTGAAAAACCTACTTCTCACCGGATGACTGTTGAACCAGATTAGTCTTTTACCTGTTCAAACCCACTTGTGGATCTTCCATCTCTTTGCCAAAGCTTATTTAGAAGTTCCTTTGCAAACCCTTTAATCCGCAACTTTCCTTGTGCCAATTCCGGCACCAATTAACTTGCTAGGGGAAAAAGTTTTTCCTTGTGCTTGCCCCTGAGCCAGAGCTCACTTTTTAATTTCTGGAAGGAATATCAGCACCAGATTCTGGTGTGGATCCATTGATGGTGACTGATTGTCATTGATGTCAAAAAGGTCTTTCAGGTTTGATTTGATCAAGATATCTTCAAAGTTGTCTCAGAATGGATTCTCATGTTTAGTGTTTATATTGGTTCATATTTGATCTTGTTTATGACAAGATCTTGGGTTGATCTTAGTAAACGTCTGAAGGTCACTAATCAGGAGGTAAGTGCTTGATACTTGATAAAGTTGTGGTTGATCTTGTGCATAGATCTTCAAGGTTGGTTCAGGTGATAGAGGTTTAATGCAGAGACAATATATTGTTTGTAATGCTAACTTGTTAGTGTTGGAGACATTTGTTCTTGTTTGGCATATTGGTCTTCTCAGGGTATGCTTATCTCATGGCAGTTGACAGTTGTTGCTTATCTCTGTAATATATTCTTGTATCATGGCAGTTGTGACACATACAGTGGCATGATCTTCATTTGATCTTGGTTTCAGTGGCATATGATATTTATTGTGGCATGCGACACATTTAGTGACAGTTAGTTCTTCATTGTGTCACATTTGAGGTGATCTCAGGAGTTTGGTCTTCATTTGGTATTTGGTGTTCATTAGTGGTCTTCATAAAATCCTATTACTTGTTTAACCCCCTCATTACATTTTCTACCAAACACCACTGGTTTACATAAAGAGTTAAATGTGAAAGAGCATTTGAATATACAAGTGACCATAAGATCCTAAAGCCACAACCTGCATTGAATAATTGAAGGGGAGCAAAAATTATTCAAACCATCGAATGTTTTAGTGGAGACCATGATTCTATGAATTGAAAAATTCATCAAAGTTTATATATTTTTAATGTCTTAATTTGTGGAGCTCGATTCATGAAAGAGCATCGAAAATGTTTAAAAGGCTGATTTTGAGAAGGGCTTTATTTACATATGTGGTATGGGGAGCACCATGACAATTAATATGGTTTCTAAATATTACAAACTTTATTCTATTGGCCCGTGTTTTTATGACAATAAAAAAGGAAGGTGAGTTTTATTTGAAAATCTATGAATGATTTTGGGGAGGCCGAAAAAGGTGATAAAATATTTTTTTAAAATTTAGAAACTTAAACCCCCATTTTGATGGTGATCATATGACCATTTTATAAGAAGTTTTTTTTTTAAAAAAGGGAGGCAGATTTTTTGGTGTTTTAAAAAGCAAAGACACGAAGCCTTTTTAAGGAGAGCTTAATTTATAGCTCAAGTTTATAAAGTTTTTTTTTGGTTAAGCATCGAATTATTTTTTGGAGAGTTTTTTTTTAGGTATCAAATATTATAAGAAGGGAGTCAAATAAGGTAATAAAAGTTTTTTATTAGAAAATGATTTTTTCTCCTAATTTGGTGGGATTTTAAATGTCATCTTTTATGACATCAAGTGGATTTGTTTTGAGATTTCCAAGGAATTTTTTTTAAGAAAGATTTTCTTTCTTTCTTGAATTATCTCATGGAGAGAAAAGCAAAAGAGGATCTAAATATTGTGTTTATACAGAGTAAAGAAAATTTGCAGATTGGAGAAGAATTTCTTGTGAGAAAATAAAGGATTTTATTTTATGAAAAAGAAAATATTTTTTGAGGAGATGATTTTATTGAAGGAATGTGAAAAGTTTTTGCAGATGGATTTTTTGTGGGAAGCTTCAAATTGGAGAGTCATTTTTTTAATTTTTTGTTTCATGCAAGAATATCAAAGAGAAGACAAAATATGAAAAGTCTTTTGATGCAGGTGAATGGATTACAAGATTGGTTTATTGCAGAGCAAGAAGAAGATGAATGGTCATCTGATATTTATTGAGCTTACAGGTGCTTTGATATGTGTGTTGAAGTGTAGAGCAACATGTGATTATGAAGACAACTTTATGAAAATTCTTTTAAAAAGAAAACATAGAAGAATGTGTGTATGAGCTAATTTACAGTAAGATATGTTTTCCTGATTAGGTGAATTAGATGATTCAAGGATAGAATATTAGAGGATTGGAATGATGGAATATATGTTGCAGATGAGTTGATTTGAATGGTGCAAATCAAATTGAGCAGCAATCACTTCTTGCACATGAGATTTAGAGTTTTGATTGATTGAGAAATGCCAGTGAGGCACAACAGTATGCCAGTGAGGCTTGTAGGTCGTAAGACCATTTGTTAGTGAGACACTTACATCAGCCAGTGAGGCTTGTAAAGATATTTTCAAGGTTAAGCCAGTGAGGCAGTTTTGGAGTGGTTTTTATACCCCAGGAGGGTTTTCCACTCGTGCAAATTTGTGTTATGTCTCATATTGATTTCACCTGTATGTGTGTATGATTATAAGGTTTTGTTCTCTTTCTTCATTCTCAGTTTTGTGCATATGTATTTTACAAATCAATGGTATCTTTCTTTTTGAGCTCTGAAAGTTAAAGTTAAAAAAAAAAAGGGTTTTGAAAATTCACACAACACTAATTCACCCCCCCTCTCAGTGTTGTCCTTAACTCCTACATCCATCCCCTACATTTTATGTACTTCTCTTCACCCAAATCTTGTTCATCTCTCTTTGAACTTCATCTGCATTCACTTTTCCTTTTCCTTTGTCTTGATTCTGATTATGATGCACCGGACCCCTTTTGTCCTGATTCTTGCTTCTACAGAATTTGGCAATATGACCGGATCTATTGCAATTGTGGAAAACAACATTTATTTGCATATTTGATTGATATCCTCTTGATCTACATTGATTAGCCATATGTCCCATTCTATTGCATGCAAAGCATCTACCATTGAATGATTTGTTCATTTGCACATTTCTGCATTCATGAGATTTGTGACCATACCTTTTCCAGTTGAAACACTGTCTGGAGAAGGATGTATTAGTCTAATTTATTCTCTTTCTGCACTGATTAGCTTTATGACCAAAGTTATTGCAGTTGTGGTAGTATCCATTGAAGGATGGATATCTTTGAGCATTAGGTTGCCTTACCGGAGGTTTTCTAGGCCTATTCCTTAGATTTCCTGATCTAAAATTCTTCTGACCGGATCCAGAACTTTCACCTTTCTCATATCCGAAGCCACGCTTGCCATCTACCCTCTTTTGGCTTTCAGAAAGAACTTCAAGTTGAGCAGAACTTATCTTGATTGTATTCATTTGTTGTATGAAGATCCTTTTTAAGAGTGTCAATTTGATCCTCAAGTTTTTCTTCATTGTCTCTAGCATCTTCAAGATCAGATTCAAGATGTCTGATTATTCTATCCATCTTGTGGCAGTCTTCTGATTTCTCCTTGAGAGATTGTCTTAGATCATCTTCAGTTTTTCTTTTCTCTTCAATTTCTTGGGTAAATTTCATAACTCCTAATTCCATTTCATGTCTTACCATAATGATCTCTTTTGATAACTTTTCACATAACTTGGTTTTCTCCTTCAGATCTCCATTTGTATCATTTGCTTCACCTTGACTTGCCAATTGTTGAAGTAGATCCTTTCTCTTTTTCATAGAGAGACTCAGTTTCCCTTTTAGTTCATTTATGAAATCATCAGCCTGTTTGAGTCTTTCCTTCAATTCATTGACTTCAGAATTACATTGCTCAAGATCATCTAAGGCAGACTAAAGCTGTTCCCTCATGCCATACACATCCATTTGAATTTTTAGATCTTCCTCAAGCTGTTAGGCTTTGTTTGGAGGAACTTGGCTCTGATACCAATTGTTGATAACTGAGAGGGGGGGTGAATCAGTTATCTTAATTATTTTGATTTTCAGTCCTTCTTTAACAAATAGTGTAGAATCAAATCATTCAAGCAAGCATTACCATTGAAAGCAGAAATAACATTAGTACACATGACACAATGATTTTGACGTGGAAAACCTGGTTAAGGGAAAAACCACAGGGTGATTAACCCAAGATTGTATTCTTTGTTAGAAGAATAGAATAGTATAAAATGGCACTTGCCAATTAGGGCTCACTGCCCGAGCACACTGCTTACAAGAGGCTTACTGCCTACAAGAGACTCACTGTCTACAAGAAAAGAAGGTAACAAAATACTTGAACTGATGAGAAGCATCCACACATGCTAAGGTTCAGTTCCAGTTAAGCCCAATATACTGATCTACTGCACTTCATCTTTACTCTCCTTAGGTGCTGCTGTCCTGTTACATTCAGGACCTGTCTTACTACCTTCACACTACACTTCTTCTATTCTTCGCACAAAACCCACACCCAACACATCTATATCCATTTGGTATATATATCCGCACCAATGATTTCAACACCTTTCTAGTCAGCATCCGGAATAGTCAATCTCTTCCCAAACTTTGATTTGTCGGCTGAATCCTTACTTATCAAGTGATACGTATCAAGGATATACTCATAGAAGTCATCTAACATGTTAGCCAATCATGAATGATACCTTAAGAACTTTGATCACCATCGATATCTCATCCGGAATAATTTTGATGCTTTGCTGGTCAGTTCTTCCTCTGTCTACTCTGCCAAACCGGACCCCAATACTTAGATGCTCATATCTCTTTACTCTTTCATCACCAGAGGCTCAATCCTTGGAATCTATCAATCAAGGTATACTTATTGACTTCCCCAAGTCTGCACTTTACAAAGATACTTCCTTTAAGAGATCCGGACCTAACTGTCGGACCTTACTGCATGCTTTGATCTTGCTTACTGGACCAAAGTATCTTTCAATCTGACTTCCGGTAAAGACACACCATGTCCTGCGGACGTGTGGAAAGGTCTTTGTTGCCATCAATGACAACACAATGAAGCCACACAGTGTCTCTTGCCAACATAGTTGTTATTCCACATTGCAGATGTAAGATAATGTAAAGAAAACATCACCCATCAACATAAGAAGAATGAATAATGTCAAAAAGATATTTAAGATCACACAATCCAAAACGTCATTTATTTCTTCACACTGAGTTGTACAACTCTATTTCTCATAACACCATTTCAAATGTGAAAGCCAAAAAGTCCCTTTTTACAATTACCAAGTCTTGTATATATAGACTTGTTTCTGGTAACCAACTTTGTAACTACCTTATAACTACTTTTCCTAACTACCTCAAAATATATTTTTTTTAAAATAAAAGCACACTTTATAGACTTTTCAAAAGTTTTTGAAATAAAGTGTACTTTACAACATTTGATTACAAAAAGTGACATAAAGTCATTCTCATAGAAAGAGAACCAAAACTTATAACTTGCAAACTTTGAAAAGTGGACCAATATAATTGATCTCACAAGAAACCATCAGATTTTATCTACGCCACCTCTGGTACCATCTAAAGATGTTTTTGTTACTACAAACTGTTGTGAAGGAAGGGATGACTTTGTTTTGTATGCTCGGAACACCTTGACTGCTAGAGCTATAAGTTTATTTATCGGAACAAACACACCTATCATACAAAGCCTCCATTCTAATTGATCTTTATGAACCTTATCAAAATCATGATGATAATTTGATATATGATCAATGCCAGAATTGACAGCAACAAAAATGAGATTCAATTTATCCATAAATCCTTCATTGAAAACCTGCGTATTGAACAACTCTATAATGATCATGTTTTCAAAGTCCTCTTTAATAGCTTGAGCTTCCAAAACTTGAGATTTGTCTTTATTCATCACATCAATATTAATTGCCAATAAATTAGTGTGAATCTTCATCTTTACCTATTCACAAGTCTCCAGGCACTTCCCTTGGGTAGCTAAGACTTGTCCTATATTTAACAATTTCCAATCAACCGAACAAAGCCAAGAGCTAGATTGATTTTCTTCAATGTTTGGAAAGATTTTTTCAGCAATTAATATCTCATTATCAGTTTTGATCATCTCATTGAGGTCCTTGGATATTCCCTACCACAATAATTCTTCCTTTCTAATGCTTCTTATTTCTTTATCAACCTCTTCCTTCTTTCTTTCCACTTCATCATACAGACTCTTTGCTTGCTCAATGAAGCTAAATGCTTTTAATTTCATGCGTTCAACCCATTTTTTAGTCATTTTTCCATACAATTGATATTTACTGACACTTTCAATAATCTCCTTTTCAGCATTATTCTCAAGAGAGAGATTAGTGGGGGTAGAGAAAGTATCAAGAGGCAAAGCAGAAGTATCTATGATGGCTTTGAGATAGGATGTCAAAACCTGTACCTGTTGCTTCAGTTGATCTTTTGTATGCCTTTCTTTTTCTATTCTTTCTATTAACTTGGCAGCTGACACTTGAAAATTTTGCATGTCACCCTCATATGTAGATGGACCAAAATCTATCTTAGTGATGTTAAAATTACTTTCTGTAGCCTCATTCAAATTCTTTTCTGAAACAGGTTGTGCAACTTCGACATAGACATTGCTCGATGAAGAATCCACTGCCATCCTTGATGTAATCTTAATATTTTTAGGCTTAGGAGACCTTTGTAGCAAATTGGAGACTGTATCAAAATCAGGGATGATTAATTGAGTATTGTTTCTTTTCTTTGACAAACTTTGTTGCAACTAGGAAGAGGAGGGATTATGTGAGGACTCTAGAATATTTGTGGAAAGAGGTACTACATTTGAGGGAAAAACATTCTCATTAAATATGTTCATAGGCAGTAGGAGTGTAGATTGTAATGCATGAGGGGAATGAGGTGTTTCATGAGAAGGAGAAACAACAAGAAGTGAAGGAGAGGTATTTAAATGTTCATCATTTGGATAGTGGTTTTTAGGACTTGTGGACTTATTTTCCTCAACTTCTTCCTGTATGGGAGGCAATGCGTTAGATCCTTTATTTTTGTTTTCCCCTTTTTCTATTTTTCATCATTTTCACAAATTATCTTGAGACTCTTTCTCCTTGAAGGATCTTCTCTGTCATCTCCTCCTTGAGTACTTTTATGTGAACCAATGTTTAAAGATGGAGAATGAGAATGAGAAGAAGAAGAACATGAATGTTTATCTTTTCTGCTTGATGATGGAGCATTATTACCTGTTGGTTTGGTAGCCGTTTCCTCAATAGCCTTTTTCCTTACCCAATCTTTAGTCCTTTGGATGATATGAGCAGTTCTTATGCCTAAATCCTTGATCTCCTCATTAGCCCAATTAATGGGTGGTAAAGGCTGTGTTTCAATTTTATCAAAATACATAGGGTTAATTAATTCTGAACCATCTTCTTCAATTCCATCTGTATTGCAATCTATCTTGAATTCGCTGATCTGTTCAATGGTCATCCTTATCTAGTCTCTTTTACGTACCTCATAATCATTTTCACAATCTTCCCAAAAGTCTTCAAGTTTTGGAAAATGACAGTAACCTGCACCAAGCCGTAGATTATCCCTAACATATCCTTTGCTATCAAAAGGAAATCTCATAGCATAGGCATACATGATGATTTTTATTAGGGATCTCTCTATGTTTTGAGCATCTGCAGAAGATTTGCAGTTGTAATGACTAAGGCCGATGGGGAATGGAACTCTAGGTTTTCTCTTGTCTTTGCATCTCTTATTAAGTGTGGCAATTTGCCTGCATAGTTCTATCAATACCATTTTATCATCTACATACCTAGGCAACTTATATGGGTATCCATCAAACCCATCAACTCGTAAATAAGTAAACCTAGGATATTGGATGAAGTAGCTCCCATATATTTTGATCAGATTGGTAGCTTCTGGTGATATCCGGAGTGTAGTATTACCTTGAATCTCTCTTACTGTCAGCATTGTGAAAGCATCATTTACCCTACGGTAGTGTTTGTAACTTTGTTCCAGCTATAACTGAGGGTAATAATCATAGATCTGTGTCATGTTATCATATGTTCCTTTGGTAGAAAGACATGGCCATGATTTCATGCATGCAATTGCATAAAATAAGTAAGAAGACATATAGAAATGCTCGTTTAATTCAAAATTTACAACTCATAATGCAGGTTGTCACTAATAATGCTACCCCAATCAATAAACGGATCTCCTGCACACATAACATTTATGAAAAGAAACATCCACATTTCAAAATCAGCTACTTTTCCATCTCCCATCACTCTATGAAGTAGAATAATCATATTAGAAATATCCTCTATGAAGCATGATCTGTGAAGGACCTTGGGTAACTAAGATTTTCCTCCTTTCGGTGTATGTAGCCAGTGTTTTTCTATAGTGTTGAGGCATTGATGTTTCTTTTCATTAAAATATTGATGTGCAAGCCTTTTGTTTATGTTCACAAACTGATCTCTAACAGGTAGCCTGAAAGTGATCCCAATTGAAACATTGTCTAACCTGGCAATTAGCTTGTCATCAACAGTTTTGACTTCCCTGGTTTCTGGATTGTAGCATTTCATACATTCTAAAACCAAATTTGTGCATTAAACTGCTATTGGGAAACCAGCTGCATGGGCTAATCCACTATCAAACAATCTCTGAGCCATTGGTGATCTTTTCCCCTCTTCCATGGTTTTCCAGAAATCTGCCAAACTGATATGTCCCAAAGAAGTATCGGATATTTCTGGAAGTGTGGATTCAAGAACTGAGAGGAACTCAAACCCCTGATATTTGTACTTCATGATTAAATATCCACAAAAAGTTTTGAAATCTACCTGTATTTACTCTATTTCATAGCTTGCCGCAGTGTTTCATGAGGTTTTTTTGACAATTTTCAATTTTTTGTCTGTGTATACAATGGATTTCAAGAGAGGATTTCAAAGATGTTTTATTCAAACAAAAGACAATAGGTATTCATACCTAGGAATATGCATGTGATAAGTGTCCTTGGAGCATGAAATGACCTCTCTTTGAGGTCGCCTATAAACAGTTGTGCGCCTGGTCTTCACCTTCCTCAATTTGCATACATGTTGTATCAAAACAACAATCATTGCTTTTCATGAAACTGCATTTCTTTAAAACATTTTATCAAACAGTTCACGGGCCTTATGTATGCTTCCATAACATATACACAAATCTGCCAGAGTGTTTATACTTATAATATCTAATAATAAATTCATTCCATAGCTGGTCGTGTGTTTTGGAATTTAACTTTTCACCTGCGGATTACATATGCTTGAAATCTTGAAAATTATTTTCAACAAATCCATTTTAGTGTATGTTGCAACCATGGCAGTCCATAAGATGACATTTCTAGTACTGGCACATTGTCTATACTTCCACATTTTGCATCCATATACACCAGGGCACTTGCAACTACATGGTTTGACAAAAATCTGCTTTAAATTATGCTTTAATGGATATTTGTACCCAGTTTTAAAGTTCCCATTTTGACCCAAGACATGAGAAAGCTTGCAAAGGTTGTGGAATCTAATTTTACACCCGTGAACTAGAGTTTCTTGAATGTTTCTAAAGTCTTTTCAACAAATCCATACCATGAGACTGAAGAGCCTATGAGTTAAAACTAGCACTTGCACCCATAGGAAATTTAAGGAATACGCCATTAGGAACAACCGATAGGTTTAGAAAATCTACCAGTGGCATGAGACAATATTCTGAGCATTGAAATAAAGACAGACAGAGGCGTTTTCAAATATTATGGCTAACACAAAATCCACTTTCATCTTTTATGGACGTTGATATTTTGAGAAATCTATCCTCTAAGGCGCGAGCTAGAAAGAAGGCAACGACTACTACATCCCAGATGGTGATGTCTTTGATTATTAAGCGATTTATCTGCACCATATTTAAATCTCCCCATTAAACATGTTTGTCTACCAGCAATTATTCTGCATTACATTTGAGAATTTCTGCAACAGAAACGTTTGTTCAAGAATGCTTCGATGGAGATTAATAACTCATAAATCCTGCAAGGGATGTGGTGACTGGAGTAGAGATCAAACAATATCTTTCTTAGATGAGGTGTTGTTTGCATAATCAAAAGAATCTTTATCATGGAAATGTAGAATGCAGTAATATTATAAGGAGACATTTGATGTCTATCAAAAGTAGTTCTTGCCCATCTATTTAGCACGGTCTAAGGAGAATAACTCGCTCTTTCAAAAATAGAAGTAGCTTTTTAACCTACCAATATTCCCATCTTCATTTTGCATGTGAGAGAAAGAAACTAACTTGAGGTAATTTCCTAGATTGTGGGAGGTTTTGGTGGGCACTTATAAATCTTGTCAACAAATTTTTTCCTTCTCTACGTATGCAATTTGCATGAGATTACTTTTATATGAATTGCAACACGACTTAGTGAAGAGTTGAGCACGATCTCTACCACAAGTAAATTAACATAACTAAAGACCACGTTTCTTTCTAATGCAAGCCACGTGTCCACATTGATGGGAGTGAGAGCATGTTAAAGTGAAGTTTCACATTTGTTGTAGAAACCACGTCTTTTTCCACATTTTGTATTGCAAGACTTTAGGAAATAAAAACAACCTTTTAAAGACAAAGAAGTCTATTTTGGAGATGAATTCCTAAATTGTAGGAGAGATAAATGGACGTGGTGGAGTTATTACTGTTCATAAAAGGTAAAAATGGATTTCCTACTTTTTATCTCTCCAAACATGAAAAATTACACCCTTTGGTTTTGGTTAGCCAAAAGTCAAAATGTGCGCGAACTTAGCCAAACTTGAAAGTTAATGCAAACTTAGCGGAAAGAAAAAGTTGATGCGAGATTTGCAAAAAATGAAAGCTGATGCAAAGTTAGTGGAATTCAAAAGTTGATGCGAGGTTTGCAAAAAATAAGAATCGACGCGAACTTTGCAAAAATTAAAAGTTGACGCAAGCTTAATGTAAAATGAAAGTTGATGCAAAATAATATTACTAAGTTGTTTTTGACTTGGAATAATATTGCTATACAAAGCTTCAATGGAGAGAGGTAGAATGAACAAGACAAAGTATGACGTCTCGTTAACAAGTTATCGACATGATTGACACATGAAGCACAACATTGGTGAATTGTAACCAAAAGGATGACTTAGCAAAGGGTTTTGATATGCGAAAAGTTTAAAATTTGGGTAGTAGAACGGGGTAAACAGTACTGCACCACTTTCTCCTTGCTTGCTTCACTATGTCTAGTCCTGATAATCATCTTATGAAATTCTTTAGTTTACTCCTTCACAAATTTCTCTTTTTTCCTTAGGTTTTGTAATATCTTCAACAATTCCAACTCATAGTTAGTAGGTATGAACTGATTCTTCAACTTTGTCACCATCCTGTCCCATTTTATGATTGTCTCCTTTCCTCTCCTATTTATTTCAATTGAACTTCTTTCCACCAGATAGCAGCTTGTCCTTTCAAATTAGTTTTTGCAGATCTTACTCTCTCCAGATCTTCAATTTCTTCATATTCAAAGTATTCCTCCAGGTCATTTATCCATCAATTAATTCCTCAGGGTTTAAATTTTTTATGTAGTTTGGTACTTCTATTCTAGGTCTTTTACCCATCTAAAAAATAGCTTTCAACATCTTTACCTGATCTGATTCTTCTTCTTCTAGGGTTTCTTCATTTTGGTCGACTGATTGAAATTCTTCATCATCACTTTCATCTTCATGTCTAGGGTTTAGTCCTCTTCTTCTATCCTCTTCTACAACATCCAATCTAACTTTAATTTTCCTCATCTCTATCATTTCTTCCATTCTTCTAGCAACATTGGCCATAATAGGCATCCTCCTCAGTGACATCTCTTCCTAGGAAATAGTGCAACTACCTCAATTTGGTGATATGAATACAAGGTAGCAACTGCCTCACAATCAGTGCTCCGTTGACAAACACAAGTAGACTGCCTCAGGTTGGCAATCTATTCACCACAAGATCTTCCTAAATTCCTTCACTCCCAAAGGATTCACAAACTTCGCTCTGATACCACTTGGTGTAGTCACGGATGGAGGGTCCAGAGAATGGATTGTCCAACCATGCAGCTAGAGTAAACACCGTATAAACAACACAATAACAGAATGCAATGGAATATGTATATGCTCAATATATCAAACATTCACCATGCCTATATGCTAGCAACATGCAAGCTACAATCATGGGCTCATAGGCCTGCTCTCTGGGTTACAACTTATATGAAAGATATGGCATTGAAGTGCCTCTGGAAAGAAATTATCTATCTATTCTATCATGTCAACTAAATAACTTCATAATGCATCTAAGAGATGTATATATATCATTCTCTAGCTCAAAGAATCCTCTATGTCAACCTTAAGAGATCTCAAACTCCAATGAATGATGAAACATGTAGAAAACATGTAGGTCGCCCTACAACTCTTGGTAACGCTTCACAAATGAATGAAACTGGATGTGGTTCTCAATGTAGGTCTATCTGGTCCCAATTTGCTTTGTGTGATGTTCCATTTGGCTCCACAAGTCAAAGAAGGGCTCTGCAAACCTTGTGTTCTCAACTGACTAATGAATGCTCTGCTCTGTGAATACTGATGCTCTTCTGATAGTGATATCTCTCTGCAGACGAATCCAAATCTCATGAAATTTGAGTATGATGTAGCTAACATGGCATAGAAACTAAATCTTGCTCTGTGAGCTCTGAAATGAAGGTGCGGTAGAATGTGGTAGAAAATAGTGAACTGCAAATGATTGAACTGCAACTAAAATGCAAGAAAAGAAAAGAAAGAAATTTTTTTGGTTGATGCAAGATTGCTCTTCAACTTGGGATGGCCCTGCATCAAATACACAGCTTAGATGCCTAGCATGGAATTTCAACACACTTCCTTCTTCCAACACCTTCAGATTTCAACACTTTCATATTTCATTATGCACAAAAGAAAGAAATTAAATCTGGATGCCTATCTTTAGCAATAATAACAGTGCCTTCAAGTGGCCTTTGGAATTGTTGATGTGTGTTTTAACACGCAGCAACACAAGTGTGATTGCTGGTTTCACACCTCTCTTGAAAAGTATCCTACCCTAGGTAAGACTACTCCAAGGATAATACAGCTAGGTCTTAGCTTGCTTGGAAAAACTTCAGTGGAATGTCTAGTTGTGCCAACAAGGGGTCTTACATGCAATATATAGATCTTCAATTTGGAATAGCAAATACACATAAACCCTTCAAGATTTCAGTTGATAAACAATGTAAAATGCTGCTAAAATTCCTAATCTAACCAAGGTTTTTTAAGAAAATACAAAAGGTATAGGGTTTTAGAGAAATCCTAAGTGACATTTACAATGCATAGATTTTAATTTAAGTAGACAAATGCTCCTGAAACTTAACCAATTTTCTGAGTTACCAAACTAAATAGGTGTTATAGCACTGTAGAAAATGGTGCTATCTTCAATGGAAATCTAGAGATTTTCAGATTACATTCTGTGAGGGGGAGAATGAGAGTTAGTTTCAAATGAATAAAAACACAACAAAAACCCAAACATCAATAGAATGTGAAGATAAAGAGGAATCAAACCAAAGAAGTAGAAATACTTACAAAACCCATTGACCTATCATTTTCCATTGTTGCCTATCTTGCTTTGATCTTGATTGAAGCCCTCAGAAGCTCTTTTTAGCTTTCTTGCTTGTTTGAAGATGCCAAAGGAAGAATGGCTATTGATACCTTGTGTGGTGGAAGATGAGCTTCAACACACAATCATGAAGGATACTTAGAATGGACTTGAGAAGAGTAAAATGAGAGAATTTTGAGTATAGATTTGATGCAATAATGAATCCTTTTTCAATGGTTTAGAAGAGGGTTCTATTTATAGATTTCTTGAAAAAGAAATGGAGGGTGAGGATCACCAGATGAGATCAATGGCTAGGAATAAAAGTGAATCTTTAATTCATAATGGGTGAATTAAAAATCTTTTATTTAAAAATAGTGGATTATGACAATTGAATTAAATATTCAATTGGAGGATAGGAGTGGGGAACATTGAATTAAATATTCAATAGTGGAGGATAGTGGATTATGACAATTGAATTAAATATTCAATTGGTGAAGGAGAGTGGGGAACATTGAATAAAATATTCAATTTGTGAAGGCTAGTGGGGAACATTGAATAAAATATTCAATTTGTGGAGGATAATTGATTTTAAGATTTATTTTGGAAAATGGAGGATATTAGCTAATTAAATATTAAGAATATTTAATTATTTGTGCAACATGGTGAGGTGGAAGAGATGAGGTGGATTGATGAGGTGGATTGGTGAGGTAGATTTATAGAATTTAGGACTTAGGATAGAGGAATTTATGATTAATTAAATAATGTAGGATTATTTAATTATGTGAGACATTAGAAGAATTTAGGGAATTTAATTAAATAAATTGATTTTATTTAATTGTGGGATAATGAAACAATTAAATAAATTTTGAATATTTATTTAATTGACAGAAGAAAGTAAGAATTAAGATAAATATTAAAATATTTAATTAATTCGACCCGAGCCAATTTTAGGTGTATACATTTTGCCCCTCTTTGAAGCAATGTGTTTTATCACGTTGTTTCAAAGAATAAGAATTTTTGACAGTGATACATGCCCCAGTTTGCCCCTGGTACAAGTTATGGTGATAGGATGCCCCCTTGGGAGATTGGATGTGAAGAAGGTAGATGGCGTGGGACAGACAATCTCACGAAGAGGAAGGTGAAAATGGGTTATGGTTCGGAGAAACAGACATGGGAAGCTGTCCTAGGGTCATACACTCAGATATGGGTCACTTGCTATATAGAGGAGTTGGGTCCACACAATCTATTCATTTGTACACTTGGCCATAGTTGATTTGTCCTCTAGAGAGCTTAGGAGAACATGGCAGCCAGAGAGGTGGATATTCCGCGTGAGCAACATCAGTTTGAGCAGATTCAATGGTTCGATCGGCTAGCAGAGGCAGGACCCCCGGTATGTAGTTCTTCAAAACTTGTCGAAAGTCAATTTTTGTGCGCATTAATGGCTAGGAAAGTCAACGAGAATAAATGTGCAAAAACCCTAGTTTTGCACATATGCGCTCCTAAATTGAGCATATGTTGCGGGATTGCATATGTATGCTGTGAAATGGCACATTCATGTACTTTGCGCTTTTGTATCCAGAGTGTGCGCATTTGTATGTTTTGCACATTTGCTCTAATAAGTTGCGCATTCGTTCCGAGGTTGTGCATATGCACTATGAGTTTGCGCATATGATTAGCATTGCGCATTTGAGTTATGGCATTGCGCATATATAGGGAAATTGCGCATTTGCGCTAATAGGTTGCGCACGTACCAGAATGGCACATACGTGACAGGGAGTTGCGCCTTTATGGTGAAATTGCGCTTTTGTTATGAAATTGCGCATTTGGTGCCTGTATTTGCATATTTGTACTTTTAGGCAAATTAGTTGACTTAACGAAATTAACCCAATTGGCATCTTGAACGATGCGTCAATTGATTAGCGATCTCTGAGATTGCTGAGAATCTAGTCGAGAGATGATATGTTGTTTTGATTAATTTGATATGTTGAGCCAATGATAGGGAAATGGCATATGTACCACCTGTAGGCAAATCAGTTGTCTTAACGAAATTAACCCAATTGGCATCTTGATCGATGCATCAATTAATTAGCGATCTCTGAGATTGCTGAGAATCTAGTCGAGAGATGATATGCTATTTTGATTAATTTGATATGTTGAGCCAACGATAGGGAAATGGCGCATGTGCCACCTATAGGCAAATCAGTTGTCTTAACAAAATTAACCCAATTGGCATCTTGATTGATGCGTCAATTGATTAGCGATCTCCGAGATTGCTGAGAATCTAGTTGAGAGATGATATGTTGAGCCAATGATAGGATAGCTTGATTGCTTGGAGTAGGTTGTCGATATGGATTTGGATTGTTGCTGACAGTATGCGTTTCTTGGTTGCAGGAGGATATTCGGGACATGTTGACATCACGAGAGCTATTCCCGTTGCCGTTGTTGCAATGGTACATGCTGACCGATATGGACCGAGAGGCACTAGGTGCGATGGGTTTATATCATGTGCTCTTCATGCCTGAGGTTTGCATGAACTGGGCGATGGTGACGGCAGCCATGGAGCGATTCCACAGTGAGGATGGGACCTTCCATTTTCTGACGGGGGAGATGGCCATCACTCTGGAGGATGTGTATCAGATTCTGCACCTCCCTATTCAGGGGGAGTTGGTGGAGTACGAGTCACAGCGTGGTGCTGGGCTGGAGGAGTACAGGCAGGTTTTTGATGATCCTGAGTTGGCAGGGGAGGAGATTTCGTGGCAGGATATGCATGACTGCTATGACTACTTCTCGGGCATAGTGCTTGGACTGATCGGAGGCGTAGTTTGCCCCGATAGGAGAGCGCACGACTTCCCCATTGGCTGGGGATGGGTGTTGGAGAGTATGATCACCCACGGGATCTAGTATGCGTGGGGTGTGTTAGTGCCTGAATTGACTGGCAGTTTTTTCAGCAATTTTCATGCAGGCGCTCTCCCTAAGTATCCAAAAAATGCTCTAAGTGTTGGACCTCCTCAGTAGTTTTCAGCTGCATCATCATATTTTCTTGAGGAGGAGGTCATCATCATCATGTTTGTTTTGATGAAGGTCAGCATCATCATGTTCTCCGTCGACCGGTTTCTCATCGTCATCATCATATTGAAATGTCGGGTGATGTTTGGTTTTTATCCTGATGATGCTGACGAGCTACAGTGCGCCCTGGTCTGCTTGCGAGGGTGATTTTTCAATGTATCCGGTGATCTTGCACTTATCACCTTGCCCAAACATGATGATGATGTTGCCCCGATATTGTGAAGGTGTTATTCTCTAAGTTGTTCGACCTGACTTGTTCTTTCTTAAGGGTCGTCATCATCATCATATTTCCTTTTATCACCGTGTTGCTTGCGAGGGTCATCATATTATCTGCATCATGATATTTCGCCGGGGTGATATTTCTATCATCGGGTGATCTTGGTTATGATCATCCTGATGATGATGTTGAAGATTTCTAAGTGCGACCCGATATTCACTGGGGTCATCATATTTTGAACGTCAGGATGATCTTAGTCAATATCATCCTGATGATGTTGTATCACCTCTTGTTCGTAAATTTGTCATCCTGATGATGCTGACGTCATCCTTATATCAGGGTGATATCTTTCTTTCTGCCTATCTGCATCATGATATTTCCGAAGGAGGGGGTGATATTTTCATATCACTCGAGTGTGTGTTTGTTCCAGCATCATGATGATGCTGATATCAAGGAGATATCCGCCTGCTGGCTTCGTGCATTATCTAGTGGGGGTGATCTTTTCAAGCATCATCATATTCATATTTCGCCCTGATCTTATAGCGGAGCTACAGTGCAGCATGATGTTAGTGCATCAGGATGATATTTCCAAATATCCGGTTGTCTTCCGAATATCATCCTGATGTTGATATGATGATGACATCATCGAGGTCCGGGGGGGTCATATTTCTAACACTGATCATCTTGAGGAGATCTCCCGATATTTGCAAACATGATGATGACGTCATCCGGATATGAGGAGGTACGCAGTAGGCAGATATGATGATGACGTCAGCAGGATATGATGATGATGTCATCAGGATGTTCATCGGTCAGACTTTTGGTATAGGCTCAGCAGGAGGATGTTTCTCCGATGGATCAGGTTGTGCCGATGAAGGCGATTATCATGCGGTTGTATTGCGATATGATGATGACGTCAGGGTGATATTTCAGGCAACAAGATATCATGCTGCTGGAGGATGATGATGATGAAGTCTTATACTAGTGTCATCAGGAGCAAAAGCACCGACATGATATATGCTCATGACCTAGTATATAAAGTGTTAAAGAGGTCATCGCGGGGTGCATGTGGGATAATTGATATCCTGCATTTTCGAATATCATGATGATGAGTCTCGGCGGGAAGTGGTTGCGATTAACTGTCTGATGTTCTTCCCAAGGCCGCGGGTTGGTGCGCCATTAATGGCGATTGTTGCAGAGGTATGGGCGATGGCGTGGGCTGAACTTGTACCCGGTTGAAGATCTGGATCCCTAGGCAGTGGCGCAGGGCTCGAAAAATCTTCCTGTCTCCTCCCCTACCTGCTGCATTAATGTTTGAGCGCCATTTCTATGATACTGTATATCTGGCGGGATTTTTGGTCAACCTGGTAGTTAATGCTGAATACACCCTCCTGCTATATAATGCAGACGGTGTTATTCATTCAAGGTTGTTGAAAGTTGAGGATTTTTGGCTCTGTAATCCAAAACCAGCTGATCTGGTTGCTCTGTACAGCTTACTTGTGAGTTTATGTATCTCCTGTTGTACGACTTGGCATGAATCCACTGATTTCATGGTTGATCTTATATGAGTAATGCTATCTTAGCATGTGTTGTGTTAATTCTGTCTCCAGTATTGCATGTATTCTTCTTCTGGATCTGGATATCTGTGTAATGTTTAGATTCTAGAGCATAGAATTCCTATGTTGAATGTCTGATCTTTTAACTTCTGCTCAAGGGGCAGATTAAACTGTTTTCAGGTCGAACATTGGGAAGGGTATACTGCAGTAGGGATGCCATAAGTAGAGATAACTTAGCACTCTTCATTGGGAGATATCTGTAAGGCAGATATCATGTGTTTCCCCCTGAAATTTAGTTTTAGCTATTCATGCTGATCATTCACAGGTGTATGTCTACCGACTCCAAGTCCTGGATAGGCACCAATCATGCTGTGTTCTTGTGTTATACACCATGTCCAGCTTTGCATCCAAATTCATATCAACCATTTCATACTTCCACCTGTTAGTTGTAGGAGTAGGATTAGGAACCCCCTGCATGCTCTCATACCCAACCAGACATCATGTCCAAGAATGTTGCCAGCCTTGTGATCTATCATGCAGATCTTGGTCCATACATGAGAGTATTCTGTCTGTTGTTGTCAAGTTAGATCCTTCTATCTTTGAGCTAGTCAAGGTTACATCTTGAGTTATAGGGATACCCCCCTTGGTGCGGCAGAACCAGAAGTGAAGGGGAGGAGGTCACGCAACCTCCTGTATTCAGTTGGCTGAATCTGCCTGTGCATTAGAAGTGGCAAACCCTAATGCTGATTCAGAAGAAATACCAACAAAATGGCGACTCTGCTGGGGATGGACTAAAAATGGCGACTCTGCTGGGGATGGACTAAAAATGATATACTTGTGGCCCATCCGAGTCACTAACAAAATGATGCTCTGCTGGTGGAATGAACCTGGAAAAGTAGCTTTCAGCTATTGAAAATTTTGTCCTCTCTGGAGAGGTGGCGACTCTGCAAAAAAGATCCAAATGCACATGAAAGATGGATGTATGTGATGAGACGGAAAGATGTACATTTTTCTGCATCTGTATGAGAAAAGGTACCTTGTTCCTTCTCCTTTATATTTGCTATTTTACTGCATAGGTTAGATGCCAGGGGAAGCCTTAGGTCTTAGACAGACAAACAATGTCTAAGAGTAAGATTTTTATGAATCCAAGTATGAGTTATCCCATACTCAGTGGTGAAATGTTGGATAAAGGAATAGAAGAGATAAGAAATAGGTTGATACTCTTAGAGGCTGAGCAGGCCCAGTTAAAAAGCAGTAACCCTGTTGTGTCTGCCTGTCAGAAAGCTAAACCTCCTGTCAGCCCTTTTGATCCTTTGTATGACCAACTGGATTTGTCATGGGTGGATTATAAAGTAGAGACTATGCCTGCTAGGATATACTGTCAGATGCCTAGATTTAGTGGTCACAATGTATGTGATGGGAATGCACATATCCAAAATTTTCAAAGTTTTATGGGAAAATATTCATTCAGAGATGAGGATATGTGGATGAGGTTTTTTGTTAGGTCCTTTGATGCAAAAGCAAAAGACTGGTATTTGAGCTTTCCAAAGAAATTTTTTGCCTGTTGGGATGAGCTTGCTGACTGTTTCAAGGAGGAATTTGCAAGAGAACCGGCTGATCTTGTTGCAGAATTGATGAGAATCAGAAAACAAGATGAAGAGCCATGTGTTGATTTCAGTCATAGGTTTGCAGTAGCCCTTTCACATGTCCCTGAAAGTTTCAGACCTGATATTTCAGCCTGTGTTGGCATATTCTTCGAAGCTTTTGAGGAGGGCTCTAGTGCATTACTGAGGGATTTCAAGGTAACAAGTATGCAAATGGCATACAAATTTTTAGAAAATGTAGAAGAAATGAGAAATGTGCACCTGCTGAAACCCCTGTCCCCAGGCCTTGGTGTGAATAATGGTTATGAAGCTGCAAATGACCAAATGATTATGGCATCATGTGCAGATAAAAATGAAAATAAAGGCATTAAGGTTGAGACTGCTGTATTTGAACATAATGCTAACAATACTGCTCAACTGGATTGTTCACCAGTTGAGGATGCCAGTGAAAGGACTAATGAGGATTCCCATTGCAATGATGAGGCAGCTGACCATGAAAACAATAACGGGGTTGTGGACAGCAATGAGCAATTTTTGGAATGGACCTGTGGAGAAAATTGTGAGTATTGTACTCAAGACAGAGAAGATATAAGCAAACAGAGAAGCAATCCTATGTGTGACCCATTGACTACCTTTCAAACACATGGAGATCATGAAGAGCAGTCAGAAATTGAAATAAGTGCTAGTTCAGAGCCTGATTGTCTTTCATTTGATGGCTGTTTTGCTTATGACACACAGGCTGATACTCCTCCACAGAGTGAATCCATTGGTGATGAAGAGGTGTGCTCTGCTGCCCATGAACAAATGGCATACTATGATGAAACTGATGCACCTGGGTCACCCATTTATGACACATATGGTGATGAGGATCTGTCTGAGTATGGTGAGGATCTAGACGCTATTTTTGGCTTGGATTCTGTTTCTCATCCTGATGAAAGAGGAAACAACATACATCAGGTAAGTGACTGTGAAAATGTGCCTGACTTAAAAGAGATGCCAGAGCCTGATCTTTTCCAGCCTGGTGTACCAGATGGTTGTGTACATGATGTACACAATTGTGATTTTGAAAGCTTTTCTTTTGATGAGCCAGCATATAATACAATGAGCCTTGATCTTCCTAGTTTTGTGGTGGACTCCGAGTGTTCCCTATTTGCAGTCCAGCTAGGAGATCATGTTGCAATGCATGATGATGATATAGGTGATAAGTGCTATATGCCATATGAACATGCATTGTTTGATACATTCTGCACCCACATGTCACATGATGCTGAGGGTTATCTGCACAAGGGTGATAATGACAAGCCAAATCAGAGGGTTGAATTTGCAGATGACAAGATTTGTTTGTGGGTGGATTTTTGTAGTATCTCCAAGCTTGACCCAGTGCATGCAGATGAAAACAAGATATTTGACAAAGGGAGATACATGTTTTTCTTTTCTTGGTGGCCTTAGGCCATCAAGTGTGTTGGGTGATGCAGGTCAGTACAGTATTTGACTCTATACCCAATGGATAAGGGACTGGTCTGCATCCCAGAGATCTGGTTCTCGCTACAGGTTTTCACCTACACGTCCCCAGACAGAGCCACTGTTAGCGCCTGAATTGACTGGCAATTTTTTCAGCAATTTTCATGCAGGCGCTCTCCCTAAGTATCCAAAAAATGCTCTAAGTGTTGGACCTCCTTAGTAGTTTTCAGCTGCATCATCATATTTTCTTGAGGAGGAGGTCATCATCATCATGTTTGTTTCGATGAAGGTCAGCATCATCATGTTCTCCGTCGACCGGTTTCTCATCGTCATCATCATATTGAAATGTCGGGTGATGTTTGGTTTTTATCCTGATGATGCTGACGAGCTACAGTGCGCCCTGGTCTGCTTGCGAGGGTGATTTTTCAATGTATCCGGTGATCTTGCACTTATCACCTTGCCCAAACATGATGATGATGTTGCCCCGATATTGTGAAGGGGTTATTCTCTAAGTTGTTCGACCTGACTTGTTCTTTCTTAAGGGTCGTCATCATCATCATATTTCCTTTTATCACCGTGTTGCTTGCGAGGGTCATCATATTATCTGCATCATGATATTTCGCCGAGGTGATATTTCTATCATCGGGTGATCTTGGTTATGATCATCCTAATGATGATGTTGAAGATTTCTAAGTGCGACCCGATATTCACTGGGGTCATCATATTTTGAACGTCAGGATGATCTTAGTCAATATCATCCTGATGATGTTGTATCACCTCTTGTTCGTAAATTTGTCATCCTGATGATGCTGACGTCATCCTTATATCAGGGTGATATCTTTCTTTCTGCCTATCTGCATCATGATATTTCCGAAGGAGGGGGTGATATTTTCATATCACTCGAGTGTGTGTTTGTTCCAGCATCATGATGATGTTGATATCAAGGAGATATCTGCCTGCTGGCTTCGTGCATTATCTAGTGGGGGTGATCTTTTCAAGCATCATCATATTCATATTTCGCCCTGATCTTATAGCGGAGCTACAGTGCAGCATGATGTTAGTGCATCAGGATGATATTTCCAAATATCCGGTTGTCTTCCGAATATCATCCTGATGTTGATATGATGATGACGTCATCGAGGTCCGGGGGGTCATATTTCTAACACTGATCATCTTGAGGAGATCTCCCAATATTTGCAAACATGATGATGACATCATCCGGATATGAGGAGGTACGCAGTAGGCAGATATGATGATGACGTCAGCAGGATATGATGATGATGTCATCAGGATGTTCATCGGTCAGACTTTTGGTATAGGCTCAGCAGGAGGATGTTTCTCTGATGGATCAGGTTGTGCCGATGAAGGCGATTATCATGCGGTTGTATTGCGATATGATGATGACGTCAGGGTGATATTTCGGGCAACAAGATATCATGCTGCTGGAGGATGATGATGATGAAGTCTTATACTAGTGTCATCAGGAGCAAAAGCACCGACATGATATATGCTCATGACCTAGTATATAAAGTGTTAAAGAGGTCATCGCGGGGTGCATGTGGGATAATTGATATCCTGCATTTTCGAATATCATGATGATGAGTCTCGGCGGGAAGTGGTTGCGATTAACTGTCTGATGTTCTTCCCAAGGCCGCGGGTTGGTGCGCCATTAATGGCGATTGTTGCAGAGGTATGGGCGATGGCGTGGGCTGAACTTGTACCCGGTTGAAGATCTGGATCCCTAGGCAGTGGCGCAGGGCTCAAAAAATCTTCCTGTCTCCTCCCCTACCTGCTGCATTAATGTTTGAGCGCCATTTCTATGATACTGTATATCTGGCGGGATTTTTGGTCAACCTGGTAGTTAATGCTGAATACACCCTCCTGCTATATAATGCAGACGGTGTTATTCATTCAAGGTTGTTGAAAGTTGAGGATTTTTGGCTCTGTAATCCAAAACCAGCTGATCTGGTTGCTCTGTACAGCTTACTTGTGAGTTTATGTATCTCCTGTTGTACGACTTGGCATGAATCCACTGATTTCATGGTTGATCTTATATGAGTAATGCTATCTTAGCATGTGTTGTGTTAATTCTATCTCCAGTATTGCATGTATTCTTCTTCTGGATCTGGATATCTGTGTAATGTTTAGATTCTAGAGCATAGAATTCCTATGTTGAATGTCTGATCTTTTAACTTCTGCTCAAGGGGCAGATTAAACTGTTTTCAGGTCGAACATTGGGAAGGGTATACTGCAGTAGGGATGCCATAAGTAGAGATAACTTAGCACTCTTCATTGGGAGATATCTGTAAGGCAGATATCATGTGTTTCCCCCTGAAATCCAGTTTTAGCTATTCATGCTGATCATTCACAGGTGTATGTCTACCGACTCCAAGCCCTGGATAGGCACCAATCATGCTGTGTTCTTGTGTTATACACCATGTCCAGCTTTGCATCCAAATTCATATCAACCATTTCATACTTCCACCTGTTAGTTGTAGGAGTAGGATTAGGAACCCCCTGCATGCTCTCATACCCAACCAGACATCATGTCCAAGAATGTTGCCAGCCTTGTGATCTATCATGCAGATCTTGGTCCATACATGAGAGTATTCTGTCTGTTGTTGTCAAGTTAGATCCTTCTATCTTTGAGCTAGTCAAGGTTACATCTTGAGTTATAGGGATACCCCCCTTGGTGCGGCAGAACCAGAAGTGAAGGGGAGGAGCTCACGCAACCTCCTGTATTCAGTTGGCTGAATCTGCCTGTGCATTAGAAGTGGCAAACCCTAATGCTGATTCAGAAGAAATACCAACAGGGTGTATGTGTGCTTGCACATTTATATAGACACCTGCATCAGGCAGTATACCACTGAGGCTCTGGCTTAGCGACAGGCACGTCACTCTTACAGTTTTGGTTGTGGAAGCACATTGCCATCACATGTCTGATCTGTGTTTTTCAGAGGCAGAGGGGTGAGCCTTATAGTTATGGGTATGCAGGTGGTATTTCCCAGCACAGGTTGGGGAGGCTTGAGTACTGGAGGCATGCCTTTGATGGTGTGGATGTAGTTGTCTGGAGGCCATATCTTGACTACGAGGTATGGGAGGACGAGGCAGATGAGCTCCCCTACTGTTTCCAGATGAGATGGCTGATTGGTCAGACTCGGTTCATATTAGAGCGGTAGATTGCCAGCCGAGTGCAGAGACAGTTTGGCCATGTGTAGGGTAGACTGCAGGGAGAGGCCCATTTTGCCAGGACATATGCCGAGCGGTATAGGTGGGGTCCTATGGCTTCTTATGAGGAGACATTGGCCGATTTTTGGCATATTCCGTATGCATCTTGGCCAATGCAGAGAGACATAGTGGATGCTGGCATGATGCCAGACTATGAGGAGTGGTTTGCAACACATCCGTTTCCTCGGTACTCAGGTCCTAGAGAGGTAGCGCCTCATATAGATGAGGGTGACTCAGACGGAGGCGGTGGAGGTGGCAGGGGGAGGGTGTTGGCAAGAGACACTATATGGATTCATGGTTGTTGTCATTGATGGCAACAAAGGTCATCCCACATATCCACAAGTCATAGTGTGCCTCTACCAGAAGTCAGAATGAAGATTATTGTGGTCCGGTGAACAAGAATAGAGCATGTGGCAAGGTCTGACAAACTGGTCTGGATCTCTCAGAAGAAGTATCTTGGTGCAGTGCGGATTTGGGGAAGTTAAGAGGACTACCTTGAGTAATAGATTCCAAGGATTTAGCCTCCGGTGATGGACAAGGAAAAAGATATGAACAGTTGAATACCGGATTCCTGAGTAACAGTGTGAACAGAGGAAGAACTGACTGACAGAAGATTAGATTAATTTCTGGACATGTTTCTGACAATCGTAAAGGTTATGAAGACATGGATTATGTATGGCCGACATGATTAATGATATCTACAAGTATATGCTTGATCCGCATTACTTGATGAGCAAGGATTCAGCCGACAGAACAGAGTTTGTGAGAAAATAGACTGTTCCGGATGCCGACTAGAAAGGTGATGAAATTACTTGTGCGGATATATATGCACGATGGATTTAGTTGTTGTGTGTTGTTGATGAGCGAATAAGTGTAGAGTAGAGTAGAAACAGCTAGAGAGATCCGGTATGTGAAAGGAAAGCAGAATAAAGAGAAGAAAGATGAAGTGCAGCAGATCAGTGTACTGAGCCTAACTGGAACTGAACTCTAGAATATGTGGATGCTTCCAATCAGTTCAAGTATTATATAACATTCTTTTGTAGACAGTGTGTCTCCTTGTAGGCAGTGTGCCTCTTTGTGAGCAGTGTGCTCGGGCAGTGAGCCCTAATTGGTAAGTGCCATTTTGTAATTCCTTATTCTTCTAACAGAGAATAATCTTTGGGTTAATCACCCCGTGGTTTTCTCCCTTAACAGGGTTTCCACGTCAAAAATACTGTGTCATGTGTTTCTCATTTCATGGTAATGTTTGTTTGTTTGATTCAATGTTGCATTGATTAATAAGAAAGTTCAAAAGAAGAAATAATTAGGATAACTAATTCACCCCCCCTCTCAATTATCAACAATTGGTATCAGAGCTAAGTTCCTCCTAATAGAGCCTAACAGCTTGAGGAAGATCTGGGAGTTCAAATGGATGCATATGGTTTAAGGGAGCAACTCAAGACTGCCCTTGAGGATCTTGAATAGTCAAACTCTAAAGTCAATGAATTAAAGGAAAGACTCAAACAGGCTGATGAATTCATGAGAGAACTAAAGGACAAATTAAGTCTCTCTATGAAAAAGAGAAAGGAGCTGCTCCAACAATTGGCAAGACAAAGTGAAGAAAGTAATACAAATGAAGAATTGACTGAGAAAACCAAGTTATGTGAAAAGTTATCAAAAGAAGTCATTATGGTAAGACATGAAATGGAATCAGGAGTTATAAAGTTTACTCAAGAGATTGAAGAGAAAAGAAAAGCTGAAGACAATCTAAGACAATCTCTTAAAGAGAAATCAGAAGATTGCCTCCAGATGGACAGGATTATCAGACATCTTGAATCTGATCTTGAAGATGCCAAAGATAATGAATAAAAACTTGAGGATCAAATTGTCTCTCTCAAAAGAGATCTTCAAACAGCAAATGAATATAAAGAGAAATTCAAGATAAGTTCTGCTCAACTTGAAGTTCTTCTTGGAAGTCAAAAGAGGGCAGATGACAAGTATGGTTTGGGATATGAGAAAGGAGAAAGCTCTGGATCCGGTCAAAAGAATTTTGGATCAGAAAATCCAAGGAATAGGCCTAGAAGACCTCCAGTAAGACAGCCCAATGCTCAAAGATATCCATCCTTCAATGGATACTGCCACAACTGCAATCACTTTGGTCACAAAGCTAATCAGTGTAGAAAGAGAATGAATCAGACTAATTCATCCTTCTCCGGATAGTGCTTTAACTGCAAAAGGTATGGACACAAGTCTCATGAATGTAGAAATATGCAAATAAACAAATCATTCAATGGTAGATGCTTTGCATGCAATAGAATAGGTCATATAGCTAATCAATGCAGATCAAGAGGTTATCAGTCAAATATGCAAGGAAATGTTATTTGCCAAATCTGTAACAGGTCCGGTCATAATGCAAAAGTCTGCAGAAGCAAGAATCAGGACAAAAGAGGTCCGGTGTATAATCAGAATCAAGACAAGGGTAAACAAAATATGAATGTGGATGAAGTTAGGAATCAGATGAACAAGATTTGGGTGAAGAAAAGTTCAGAGAATGTAGAGGTTGGATCCGCACTAGACTCTGGTGCTGATATTCCTTCCGAAAATTAAAAGGTGAGCTCTGGCTCAAGGGGAGACTCAAAGAAAATCCTGTTCCCCCAGCCAATCAAGTGGTGCCGGATGTGGCACAAGATGTGGAGTAAAGGGTTTGTAGATATAAGTCTTGAGATGATCCAAATAAGATTTCAGAGGTCCGCATGAAGATGTGAAGTTGTGATCGATCAAGTAAGACCTGTTCCGGGAGATGCTCCGGAATGACAGAGGATTACCAAAAGGGTCCGGAGAGATCCGGAAGTGCATTGTCTTATTCTGCGGATTGGACAGAGTGTTTGGGATGTCCTTGTGATGTGTCATCTTGATTTGTTCATGGTTGGAAGATCCGCATGATGTTCATAGAACAGGACTGATCCGGTTCTTCAAAGTTATCCGAATAAGGCAAACTGGAATAATGTAGGTCGAGCATTTATTGTCATCAGATATTAAGGTTTGCGGAGCAATATAAGGGATTTCTCATAAATCACTTGCTCATTCTGCACTCAAGAAGAAGCGAAAAGTGGAGCTCTGCAACAAGATTCATCAAGTTCACCAAAGATCTCTTGGAGAAGTCATTACATACAGAAATCAATCCAACCACTCCATGTAACCGAAGGCGCATAAGGTATTTTTCGTTTTTGATATGTTACTACAAATCTTTGAAAAATGGCTACTCCGAACATAGTTAAAATCTCTGATAGACCTCGCCCCACATTTAAGAAACATCCATACAAATCTTTGGAGGTAGATCCCCTAGGAGCCTTCTCTAGTGTTCCGCATGGTGTATTGCATACGGAGGACATTAGGGTTTACATACATGCGAGTTTTGAAGACTTTGGAGAATCAAAATTGATGGATATCTATCACAAATAGTTGATAGATGATTCCTTTGAGATTAAACCTCAGTACAAAGCCATCCGGGATAAGCACTTTGCACAATGTATTCATTTCCCCTGTTTTGAAGAAGATGAATGGGTCCGGTATGTTCTAAGTAGAGTGCATGACAATTTCCTATGGTTGAACAAGCCTTTCAAGATCACCAAAGATGCAATCAGGGCTGTAACTGGTCTGTACTCCTCCAGTGGATTACCTATTCTCAAGTCTGTCAAAAATCAGACAGTTAGTGATGCAACTGGATCAAAATTTGACAAGAGAGCTATGACAATTGAAGACATCAATAAACCGGATGTCAAATTTGCATCTATGATAATTGGTTACAAGATCTATCACTCCAGTAGGGAAAATTCAGTATCGGGAACTGCAATTTACACAGCCTATCAAATGCTAAAGGAGAATGCAGACTATGATTTGTGTGAGCTTATTTTAAACCAACTTTTAGAAAATCTGTAGAAGATCAAGAAGGACAAGAAGAAATCCTTCAAGTATGGTAGTCTGATCCTTTGTTTATTCTTTTATTACATGAATGAGCTTCCCGGATCCAGTGGATGGATATGGCAGAATGACAGACCAGTTGCCATCCAAATCAGAGATTATTTCCATGGACTTGGGGATGCTAAAGCAAGAAAAATAGCCCTATGGGGATATTTCAAGAACTTTCAGAGCATGATGCATGCAAGAGAAAGAATTCCCCGGTCACTTGTTGAAAAGTACAAAGACACAGTATGCTTTATGGTAGAAATAGATCAGTGTCTGATGGAGGCAGTAGAACCAAGAACTGTGTGGATCATGCCCATGGGGTATGAAGTGGATGAACAGATTGTGGAGCTGCATGTTCAACACATGCTTAGTCAGCCTAAAGATCCAAAGGCAGAAAAGTTCAGAACATTTGAGGAACTAAGTATAAAAATCCATGTTGAACTCAGAGAACCGGAGATCAAGAGGAAGGTTAGAAGAGAAGTAGAACATATAGCACAAGGCCTTGGGATTTCAATGGAGGCTCTTGATGCTCACAGGAAGAAGAAGGAAGGAGATGAGAAAGAGAAGAAGAGGGTAGAAAAGAAAAGTGAAGAAAGTGTTCCGGTAGAAACCTCCACCCAGACCAGATCATCAAAAAGATCTGCACCTGCCACAGCCAAAGGCTCAAAACTGGAAGTCCAGGGATCCGGCAAAAGATCCAAGACAAAAGCCACAAGGGCTTATGAAAGCCAAAGAGATGAAGAAGAAACTGAGTCAGATGAGGGAGTAAAGGAAATAAAGAAGCAGAAGAAGAAAGGATTCGGTAAACCCTCCACAGGCCAAGACAAGGAAGAAATGGTAGAGAAATTTGTTGAAAAGCCCACCCTGTCTCTAGACAGTGTAATCAAATCAGTCACTGTGGATGGAAACCTTCAACCAATGGCTGAATTCTATGATGACTACAATGAGGCTAACCAAAAGATCCTGCAGGAAGCCATAATCAGGTATCTAAACATCTACAACAAAGCTTTCATTGAAATTATCTCCCTTATTCCTAAGAGTCTAGAGAAGGAGCTAGAAATGAGAAAGGCCAATGCCATGGCAAAAGATCTTGAGATCAGAGAACAGATAGCTATTCAGCTATATCCCTCAATTGATCACAAAACAATGAACATGGTATTCAAAGACTGCAAGGATGAATTCAGGAGCAAAGCAAGGATGAAATAGCTTATGCTTGGTGAGACTGACAAGGTAGCCAAGGACACTGAAGAGATCCTCTGGAATACATTCAAAAGGTTCAACATTCCTATTATAGAGGACTTGGGTGCAGAAACAGCTGTTGACTTGGAATCCCCTACTCCAGGAGAAGTGGCCCTTGAACAGACTAGCATCTCTCCTCTAGTTTCCCCTACAGTCTCCGGATCCAAAGAAGAAGAGAAATTATAGGAGAAAGAAGCAGCGGTAAAAGAAAAGGAAGTTGACAGTACCAAGGATGCAGAGAAAGAGAAGATTCCAACAGAGAAAACCACAACTGAAAGTGGTAAGAATGTGGAAGGAGAGAAAATTCCAAAGGACAAGACTGCAGAAGAGAAGAAACATCTGTCTCTGGCAAGAGACACTGCACAAACTGTTCAAAAATTTTTGAGCCAAGAAACAATAGAGATTGATGAACCGGAGCTTCTAAAAGGTCCATTCAACTTTGACTCCCTCTCTCTGGTACAGACAATGAAGATAGCTTCATTTGCAAATGCTAAGGCAAATGAAAAACTCCTAAAGTCTCATATGGAAGACTGTGAGTTGATAGAGGCTGCTTTCAGAGTGCTTGAAAAGATTATGCCATCGGTCCAGATAGATCCGACAACCTCCTCTTCCAGTAATCTCAAAACCTTAGTCAGCAGTGTTGATACACATTTTGATTCTCTAGAAAAATCAGTTGAAGAAAAGGTCCGGAAGGAGTTTTTGGATAAGAGATTTTCAGAAGTACTAGGCTTAATCTCTAATGATAGGAGAAATATGAGTATTGGAATTAAGAGCTTAGAAAATGCTCTTAAGGATGGCGGTGACATTTACAAATTTTGTATCTCCTGGTCAAAAGCAACAATAGAAATTGAGAAGAAAATAAAAGAGGAACAGGACAAACTACTAAGTTTGTCTCAAAGTTTTGATCCTCTCTCTTCCTCCATAGTAAATCAAGAATGCCAAACTATTGCAATCACAAATGCAATAAATAACTTTGAAAAGGAAAGGAAGAATATAATTAACCGGATGGGAGAACTTAGAAGGATTATTATCCCTAAGTTAGAAACCATGCATGAGGCCATAAGTGATGCCAAGACTACCGCCCAAACCAATGATCCGACAGATCTTAAGAGGGCAGAAGCTTTTGCATTTTTGTTGAGTGGTCACATTTCAATTTTGGATAGAATGAAGCAAAGTTGGGCTACATAACTCATCCAATTGAAGACATCCTTTGTAGACATTCTTCAGTTTTTGTGAATATGTAATATACAGCCAAGTATAGTAAAATTTTTTAAAATTTTTGTGTGCGGACCCTACCCTTTGCCATTGATGTCAAAGGGGGAGTGAGGAGCAGTGAAAAATGAGGAATCCAACTAAGGGGGAGTTCCGGAAATTGTATATAAAGATAGAGCATCAACCAAGGGGGAGCATAGTGTAAACACTTAGTCATTTTTCACTAAGTGTATGGCAGAGGAGGAGGAGAGATCAGGGAGAGGAGGGGAGGCAGAGGCAGAGGTAGAGAGTCAGAGAGGGGCTCGTGGGGAAGCAGGCAATTGCAGGATAGGCACAAGCTTAGGCAGAGGTGTCAGTGGCAGTGTCAGGGCAGATGCCACCACCTCGGCAAGTGGTACAGCTAATACATGGATAGGTGCCAGCGCAGCAGGTGGCACAGGCTGAGCAAGCTCCATAGCCTGATGCACAGCAACAGGTTTTGGTTTCTTTACAGACCCAGATTAGGCAGTTGAGGGCTCATCTGAGAGCAGCGGAGTCACGACGGGATGCAGACGCGACTCAGATATCTGAGTTGAGCAGGGAGAGAGATGCAGCCTTAGCTAGTACACGGGCTGCGATAGCAGAGCGAGATGCAGCCGTGATGGCCATGGGTAGTGATGGGACCACTAGCTTCTTGATGGCACAAGTACAGTAGGCACAGACCCAGATAGTGTAGTTGCAGAGTGATCTGACTAGAGCTCAGGCACAGACTCAGTATTACCGAGGGTTATATCACAGTGCTGTGCCAGCGAGTCAGAGAGCTGCGACCTTCCGGAGTCAATCAGAGGTGACGCAGAGAGCAGGTGGGTCTCGGTCTGTGGGCTCAGTGAGGGGTCCACCACTGTCAGGGGGGATAGAGGAGTAGCCAATGCAGGGAGCAGTGTTCCGCAACAGTAGGGTTAGATAGACCCAGATACTTGTACCAGTTTTTTTTTGTTTGATTGCATTGTAGCACATTTTTGACAGATGGCTGAGATAGCCAACATATGTACTTATTATTTTCTGAGACATGTATCACCATTTGTTATATGTATACTTTTATGGCATGGCTCTAGGTTTGGACAAAAATCTTGAGATTTTGTACATTTGGACATGCGTTGGATGTTTATATGATGATTTACCTATTTGATGGTCTATATGTATGTGTTCTGACATTTTATATGCTATGGAAGCACTTGGATGTTATGATGTGTTTGTATATGTTATGCAGACTAGATGGATGTTTAGAATGCTTTTGAGTTATGCAAATGCTAATGTGTATGGATATGGTTATGTAGTTCGATATGTATGTGACCTATGTTTTTGATTTTCTTTTGATATGAGGTATGGATGCATAATGTATATGTATGATCTAAAATGTATGGAAATTTGATCTCATGGATTTATTATGTATGCAAATGATGTAATCATGCTAAATGACTATCTCATGTGATGTGATATGCAACTTATATGCTATGTGTTTGATATGTCCAGATGTCTAGATGTACTCAATCGACACAGAGATGGTATAGACGAATGGAATAGAAGAAGATATGGAGAAATACTGACTTTTGTTTGTGATATACTGCAGGGTTTGCATTATTGTGCGGATGATATGGAGTTGCTGGATAGGAGACGGATGCGGATACGAATTTTTCATCTTCGCAAGTCTTTTTGCTTTCATCATCGGGCATTTTTTTTGGTATTTTTCGCTTTTTTGAAATGTTATAAGAAAATACAAGCATCTTGGTATAATTAGACCGAGATGACCTGAGTATGTCTTACATGGATTTTGATATAGCAAGTTGATACAAGCATCTAGTCAAACTTGAATCTAGATGACCTGAGTACTTCTTGCATTTCACCAGACAAGGATTGCCCTTTTTCATGTTTAGACCTCAGAGTCCTCGATGATCTTTTGCCGATCATGTCGTTAGACAAAAGTCGTCACACTACTAAAGTTTAATCCACAAGTAGCAGACAAAGAAAATAATCATGCCCCCATCATAGCATCTCTAGCTTTTGGCATCCTTGAGTAGCATAGGAAGACATAATGGACGAAAATTCAAGACCTTGTAAGTTAACCTATTCATAAAACATTCTTGCATTAGGTGTGTCTTTTGCCATAATTGATATAGAACCATTTTGAGTGTTTTGATATGGTGCTCTGCTTTGTGTTTGTTTTGGACAGGTTGATGTTATGTGTCGAGAACTTTGTCCTAGGTGTTTAGTGAAAGTATTGCAATCCTTTATTGGTATCTCCTTTCAGAACGATGGCATTCAAGAACCCAAATCTGCAACTAAGTCAAGGAGTTGCTCCTAGTTTAGACTAGGACCGACTTATTATGGGTGAGATGATGACAGATGTGGAGAGACAGACCCTAAGGGACTGACCTAGTGCCTCAGGGGCTCATTGCTAAATGGCCTTGCCTATGTGACGACGCAGAGGTAACATAGTTCGGGGTGAACCCTGATGGACCTAAGACCTAGGCAATGGTGAAGATGTAGAAATGGTATGGATCCAGACAAATAGAAGGATGAGACATGGAGTGGATGGGACAGTGGAGCCTCGGGGGCGCATAGATAATGGCCTTGCCTACGTGATAGCTTAGAGGCGACGTAGTTCAACTTAGACCATGGATGGACTAGAGGATATACGACAAGACATGAGATGGATAGGGAAGCGGAGCCTCAGGGGCGCATTGATAATGGCCTTGCCTACGTGATAGCTCAGAGGCGATGTAGTTCGGGAACGGTGCACAGGACCAGTTCAAAATGAATGATATGATAGACACAAGAGATATGAAGTTGAAATAGATGGAGGAAGTGGTTTGTCGCAGATAGCGCCTAATTACCAGGTTTTCACCACTAACTTTTATCTGCACGCGTAGCCAAAAGTACACATGATGCCTGTTTGCCAGGTTTTCGTCATGGTACCTATCCTTTTGTTATTTTCTCAATTTTTTTGATATTTTTGTTCTGTTTTTTATCACTTTTTCAATTTTTTTTTTTTTTTGGATTTTTTCAGGACTCCCTTACATTGGGGTTTTCAGGTATAGAATCTGCAAAGGTGCATGCTGTTGATAGGATCATCGAATAGTTCACCTTTAGATGTAGCTAATTGATATGCCCCCGATCTATAAGCTGTGATGACTACATAGGGACCCAGCCAGTTAGGTTCAAATTTTCCTTTCTTTTCACGATCTTGCTGATTTCTCAGATTTTCTCTTAGGACTAGGTCGCCAACCTGGAAGACCCGAGGCCATGCGTTACTGGTATGCTTTCAGGTGATTAAAGGCCTATTGCCTTCGTTCTTCGAGCAGCTCTAACTCTTGGAGTCTGGTTACTCTGTACTCTTCATCTGATATGAGGCCTTTTAATGAGACTCGCAATGATGGGATCTCGACTTCAATGGGTAAGATAGCTTCAGATCCATAGACTAGGGAGTAGGGGGTTGCACCTGTGGGTGTGCGGATGCTTGTTCAGTAGGCCCACAGTGCGGGATTCAGTTGGACATGCCAGTCATGGCCAGCATCATTGACAGTCTTTTTTAGGATTTTTAGAATGGTTTTATTTGATGCCTCATCTTGGCCGTTACCTTGTGGATAGTAAGGAGTGGAGAAGTGGTGCTGGATATGGAATTTGTCGCATAGTTCCCTGACATCTTGGTTCTTGAAGGGTCGTCCATTATCCGTGATAATTGACGAAGGGACACCATAACGACAAATGATGTAGTTTAGGATGAACGAGGCAATCTGTTTGCCTGTGATGTTGGCTAGAGGCATGGCTTCAATCCACTTCATGAAATACTCCATGGCAGTGATAATGAATTTATGGCCGCTTGAGGAAGGAGGGTGGACCTTGCCCACTAAGTCGAGTCCCCACTGACAGAAAGGCCAAGGAGTCGTCAACAACTGTCGCTCTTGCACTGGCCCATGTATCAGGTTCCCATGGATTTGACACTTTGTGCATTTCTTTACAAACTGATGGGAGTCTTGTTCCATTGTTGGCCAATAGTATCCCACGCATATGAGTTTTTTGGCTAAGGTAGGGCCACCAGAGTGAGCTCCGCATATTCCATCATGTATTTCTCTTAGAGCAGTTTGATATTCCTCTCTATCTAGACACCTAAGGAGAGTACCATCGAGACCTCGGCGATACAAGGTGTTAGCAATAATGGTGTACTAGGATGCCTGCCGAATGAAGGTTCTTTTCTAGTTATAGGATAGGTCAGGTGGGAGTGTATTCTCTTTTAGATAGGTAAAAATTTTACCATAGAGAGGGGAATTAGTTCCTATGATGTGGCATATGATATGGGCATCTGGAGTGTCATAAGCTGGACAAGAGACTGGCTCTACTAAGAACTCATATCGTGTTTGATTGTCTGAAATGTCGAGAAGAGATGCGATTGTAGCCATTGCATCTGCAACTTTATTCTCGATCCTTGGTATTTGTTCAAATGATATCTGGATGAAATACTCCTTGAAGTCATCTACCATGCATTTATAAGGAATTAGTTTCTCATCCTTCGTTTGGTAGTCATCATTTACTTGGTTGGTGACCAGTTGGGAGTCACCATAGACTTGAAGCTCCTTGATGTTCCACTCAATTGCCAGCTTGATACCGATGACCAGAGCCTCATATTCTGCTACATTGTTAGTGCAAGGGAACATTAATCTGTATGACTTTGGAATAGTATCATCATTAGGCATGATCAACAAGATATCTGCCCTCGATCCATGCTGAGTGTAGGAGCCATCAAAGTACATTTTCCAGTTTGTTGTGCTGATGTGGAAGATAGACTCATCTAGAAATTCAAAGCTCAGGGGGTTATCATCCATTAAAGGCGACTCTGCTAGTTGATCTGCAAGCACTTGTCCTTTTATCACTTTTCTATCCACATATTCTATGTTGAACTCACTGAGAAGCATGACCCATTTTGATAATCTACCTGTTAAGGCCACCTTATTGAGTAAGTATTTCAGTGGGTCAATCTTTGCCACCAGTTTAAGAGAGTGTGACAGCATGTAATGTCTCCATTTTTGCGAGGCAAATACAACAGCTAGACATGCTCTTTCTATTGGTGTGTACTGCAACTCATATCTGATGAGTGTTCGACTAATGTAGTAGATAGCATGTTCCTTTCCATCATAGTTCTGTTGAGCAAGGAGAGCTCCTAGAGCCGTTGGTGTAGCTGAGATATATAGTAACAGAGGCTTGCCTTGAATTGGTGGCATTAATACTGGTGACTTCATTAGGTATTCCTTTAGCTGTTGAAAAGCCTGCTCGCATGACTCGTTCCATTTGAAAGATACATTTTTGTGCAGCAAATGAGAAAATGGGTGGCACTTATCTGCTAGTTGGGAAATGAACCATCTAATAGACTGTAGTTTGCCCTGTAGGGATCTCAATTGAGTCAAATTTTTAGGAGGTGGCATCTCCATTATGGCCTTCACCTTAGTGGGGTCAACTTCGATACCACTGGTAGATACTATGTAGCCTAGTAGCTTTCCTGATGTAACCCCGAACACACACTTTTTTGGATTAAGTCGCACATTGAACTTCTCCAGTCTATTAAAGATCTTGTCTAGTACTGCTAGATGCCCTTCTCTTGTGAGAGACTTTGCTAGAATGTCATCGACTTAGTCTTCCATGATAGTATGCATCATATCGTGGAAGATCGTTGTCATGGCTCTCTGATATGTTGCCCCAGCATTTTTCAAACCAAATGGCATGACGCACCAACAGTAGGTGCCCCAAGGACATGTAAATGCAGTTTTGTGCTGGTCTTCTAGTGCAATCTTTATCTAGTTATATCCCAAGAAACTGTCCATGAGTGACAGCATGGTATGAACTGCCGTGAGATCTACAATCATGTCGATGTTGGGCAAGGGGAAGTCATCTTTCAGACAAGCTTTGTTTAGGTCCCTGAAGTCACTACAGATTCTGACCCTGCCATCTAGTTTGGCTACTGGTACGATATTTGAAATCCATTCGGGATAGTCTATGGGTTTGATAAACCCGACATCTAGTAGTTTCTTCAGTTCTTCTTTCACCATGAGAGCCACCTGCGAATGCATCTTTCTGATCTTCTCTTTAACAAGCTTAGCTCCTGGAGCCAAAGATAAGTGATGCATGATGAGATTTGGATCAAGCCCTGGCATGCCGGCGTATGTCCATGCAAAGTTGATCTGTTTTCTTCTGAAGAACTCTGTAAATGCTGGTTTTTCTTGTTCTGTTAGAGCCTTTGCCAGGTGGACCATTCTGGGATTATCACCTGTATTGACATTGATCACTTCCGCTGGTTCTATCAAGATCGATGATCTTTCCTGATGTGTTAGATTGGGAAGAGGGTCAAGCCTTCCATCGTTTGGCACCTCAGAGAGGTTTTCACTGTTGGATGCATCTTTCTTCTTACTATTTTGAGGATCTAACACTGCCGCGGAGCAGTTTTCACCGTTAGATCATTCTTTTATTTTGATGTTTTTGTGACTGAAAGGCTTGGCGCTCTCTCCAAAATAGGACTGCATGTTGAGTTCTATAGCATAGCTAGCTTTGTGGTCACCTGCAGGTATGTGATCTCTAAGCTCAAGGTAATTGATGATCACGTCATCATTTTCAAAGGTATCAAGCTCAGGGGTGGTGCCTTTGAGGTCCCAGTCTATAAGTTTAGGGTGTACCAGAGGTAAGGGGTCATGCGGTTGGTTGGATTCAACAAAGTTGATGGTAAGGACAGAATTGTTGAGGGAATGAACAAAGTCTGTGATGGTACTCACTAGTAGGGGATCTGTGGAGGGAGGTATCATTCTTTCCTCGCAATTGTCATTATTGTCATTATGCGGAACAGACTCTAGCGGTCTAGCTCTTAGACCTTGTCTCTCATTCATAGGGGTTGGGTCATACTCGTGGACAACGTCAATATCCTTTTCATCACAAGACAGCTCAGAGAGGCTATCCCACTCATACTCATTAGAATCTGTTTCACTCCCTAGTTGCATCCTCTGAATTTGTTCAACCATATTGTTAGTGGCTACTTCTATTTGTTTTTCCTTATTTTTGTTGCTTCTTGGTGCTCCAGTGTAGCCTAGCCCTGTAGTGTCTCGAGATGTTAAGGTATGAGGTTGGATGGGTTCAATGATGCCATCCTTTCTTGATCCAAGTGGACCGTGTCCTTCATATCGCATTTTCTGTAGTATTTGGTAACCTTGCCCATACTGTTCTGTTGGTATAGTGTGATGACCATGTGGCATTGAGGAGCTAGCTTCATCTTTGTACAGCCATTGTAGGACATCATTTTCATCACTTTCATCTTCTAGGCTTCCCCATTTCACAAATGGTCCTTTGGTTGGCTTCTTTACTGTGAGTGTTTTTAAGATAGGTCTCCCATAGTATCGAGGAGATAGGGGCAATTGTGCCAAGCAGAGGGACTGAGATACCGTGTACTCACCCAAACCTTTATCTTTGAGTTGGAATTTAGGTGGAGGTGCCCCTGAAGAAGAAGCCAGTGTAGTTGGATCAACATGAGATGATGAGGATGCAGAAGCACGGTTGTTAGGGATTACAATGTCTGGTTTAGACTGAATGGAGTTCCAGTATTGATAGGGGTTAGGATCGCCTGGGATGGTGATCTCTTGTCCTTCATGTGTGAACTTGATGCATTGATGGTATGTAGAAGGTATTGCTTCCAAAGCGTGTATCCATGGTCATCCCAGAAGAATGTTGTATGCTAACTCCATGTCAAGGACTTGACAAGCCACATCTTTCACTACGGGGCCCACTCTGATTGGTAGAGTAACAATTCCCTTAGACATTCTTTCTTCCTCATCATAGGCTTTTATGGTGATTTTTCTTTTCGGATCTATAGCCTTCTCTGAAAACCCCAATGTAAGGACTACCTTCAGCGTGCAGATATTCAAACCAGCCCCTCCATCGATTAGGACTCTTTTGATCTTGTGCTTGTGTATGAAAGCTTCAATGTGAAGGGAGGCGTTATGGGGTTGAGTGATAGACATATCATCCTTCTCAGTGAATGATAGGGAGTGTGGTGAGGTGATATTACCGACCATGTTTTGGAATTGTTCTTCAGCTAGGTTCGTGGGAACAGAGGCTTCTGCTAAGGCTTTGTCGAGTATGGACCTATGAGAAGGAGACAAACGCAGAAGTTCTAACATGGAGATGTGTGCAGGTGTTTTGTGGAGTTGATCCATGATACTGTATTGACTAGACTGAGGAGCAGAAGCTCCTCTTAGGGTGACTTTGTTACTACAGGTAGTAACATTGCAGTCTGGAGTCTTGTTGATAGTGATCATATTAATGTGTGAGTCACTTTCATAGATATGGTTAACAACGTAGTCGTATCTGATATTCATGTAATTTGCGTTGTTAGAGCCACGATTATTTTTGTTGGAAGGACCTCCTTGCTCGTAGTTAGGAAGAGGATCCTTGAATGCCTGATGATCACTGTTTGAGGTATGTTCTTTAACAAATATCTTGTTTTGATCTATTAAGTCTTGGACTATGTGTTTGAGTGCGATGCAATCGTTGGTCTTGTGCCCCCTATTTCAGTGGTATCCGCAAAAGTCATTGTCATTCCACCAAGGGGGTTTGACCTTTGGTTCATACTCTCATGCAGAGGGAAGTGTTATGAGATTGTCAGCGATTAGCTTCTGCAAGGCAGTTTCTAATGTATCATCCAAAGGTGTGAACTTTCTTCTAGGACGAAAGTTGCCTAACCTAGATTCGGTATTTCTTGGTTTGTTTTGCAGGGGGTCATTTTGTGGTGTTGATAAATTGAAAATTGGTTGTTTAGGAGCCGCATTTTTGGCATCCACCACGCCGTCATTCACAATGTTCTTGTTTTTTGTCCAGAATCTAGGTTTGTCGTTGTTGGTGTTGGTATTGGGAGAGTCTTTGTAGAGTTTGATTTGGCCCTTCGCGATGAGAGCTTTCTCTATGATGAGGCCCATTTCAATGACCTTGATAAAAGATGTAGGACATTGGATTTGGATCTGGTAACTTAAGTCCATTTGCAGATTGTGGACAAACATCTCTAGCATTTGTTTCTCTGGTATTTGGTGTGGGCACTTGCTTTCCAATTATCTCCATCTCTGTAAGAAGGCAGCGAAAGATTCTCCTCCTTTCTGTTTGGTGTTACAGAGATCCAATATTGAGATGTCATTCTCAATATTGTATGAGAAGTGGGTGACAAATTGGTTGACAAGTTCATTGAATGTCTTAATACCAGGTGGCAGTCTAGAGAACCAATCCATGGCTTGTCCTCCCAAGCTTCGTGGAAATAGTCGCATAAGGTAAGTGTCGTTATGTGCAACCTCTAGACAAGCAGCATTGAACTCTCTGGTATGATCTCTTGGATCACCCTTCCCTCGATACTTATCGAATTTAGGCACCTCAAATCTTGAGGGGAAGGGAATCATGATTAAGGACCTATCAAAAGGATGCGGTGAAATATCCTCTAGGGTGTAGTTTTTGGTCGATGTTCCTGCTTTTATGTCTAAAATTTCTTGTTTGAGAGCTTTGACTTCTTGGTTTACTAGGCTTAGGGCATCTAAGGAGTCAATTGTTGTTTTGCTCTTTTTTGTGGTTATTTCACCTTGTCTACTTCCTTCAGGGATTCTCTCTTCGTCATCTTCTTTGAGAGCTTCCACGTCGTAATCCTTAGGGAGTTTGGCTCCTATACTTGCTAGATATAAAAAGTATTTTGATGGGTCTTGGGCAAGCACCCCTTCAAGTAGTCGTTGAGATTTTTGGTCATGCTGCATGTGGAGGATCTCATCCATGGAAGGTTCTTCGTCATTGTCATGACCGTCAAAAATACTTTTCTCTGCCATTTCTAACTGCTTTTGTTTTTGTAATCTTGTCAAGACCATGTAAGGTGGTAAAGAGATGGGATGGAGTGAGATTGGAAGATTTTGAGTAAGGTGCTATGATGAAACAAGGTTTTAGCAAGGTTCCTTCTTAGATCTAGATGGTGTCAAACAAGGTGGGTATACAAAAGCGATAGTCTAAGTAGGGATGTTATAAATCTGCCTACTTGATATTGACTAGCCTTTGTACAATCTACTAGTGGAGTTCCGATAGAGAAGGATAAGTAATCCTCAATACTTGGAGGCTCACTAGGTCTTGTTTGAGATTTGATTTTGATCAAGAAAATTTGACTATAATCTTGTTGGAAACTTGGAAAAAGATTTGGCAAAATTTTGGATGAGTAAGCAACTATGGTGCAGATGGTGGATTTTGCAAGGTCTTTGATCAGATTTTGAAAACTAGATCAAGTCTAAATTGGTTTTTGAAAAGTATTTTGACAAATTCTCTTTGGAAGATACTAGATTTTTGCTCTCAGATTTAAATGCGCAACAACAAGAGGTATATGCACAACAGGTCGATACGTATACGCAACACTAGTCATTTCAAATGCGCAAAGACAAAGTTCAAATGCGTGATTATGACATATGCGTAGAAAGTTGGTTCAAATGCGCAAAACGTCGGTATGTATGCGCAATTCTAGCTATTTTTTGTGTTTTCTCTGATTTTTGGAATTTTTGGATCGTTTTCAGGATTTTCAATGTTTTTGGTTTTGGAAAATTTGGTGTTTCTGATGAAGTTGATGTTCAATTATGGCAAAAGCACAGCAAACACATAGAAGTTTTCCATGATTTTATCTTTTTATATATTTTTTTTGTATTTTTGGGACTATTATGACTCAAAACACAAGTACAACTTAGGCAAGATGGGACAATACTTGTTGAATCCTCTAGTTGTGCCACTCAAAGCATGTAGCTTCAGGATCTGGTAGCATCGGCTCCCCTCCACAGCACTCACTTCTCACGCATACCAGATCTAGGTTTCCTTAGGCTCATACCCACACTGAACCTTAGGATTGTCCCTGCTACCTCTACTAAGAGTCACTTGAATCGAGGCTGCTTCAAGGGCTCCACCCTTTGCATCAACAAATAGGGGTTTTTGGCTTTCTATACAATTGGTTCTTAGATAGGGCAACCGTTCGAGTGGTTACACATGCGGCGGCACTACTCTCCGTTATGGAGTCTCCCGGCCTCAAAGGGTTGCACAATGAGGGTTTTGGGGGAGGTTGGCCGTCGGTGTAACACAGCAGCACTCGTTGCTTGAGGTTTTCACCCCAAGCACAATTTATTTTAAGTAGCTTGGAAGGGCTTGGCTTTAGCCTGTTACCACTCAGGGTCATTCCCACTTGGACAAGCGTGCATCCAAGGGCAGGCCCCCCTAAAGGATTAACAAAAAGAATGACAAGTCTGGCACTTTGATCACCCAGTTAAGGGGAGAGCATAAGCCTATTGTCATTTGCAAACACAGAATATAGTTGTTCACCCAACCTAGTTAAAATAGAAAAACTAAATGGGCTAAGCTAATTTGTGCACTCACATGATAGTTAACTTGACAAGTGATTAATCATAGCATTGTTCTTTTCCCGTTTGTTAACTTTGAAAGTGATTAATCATAGCATTGTTCTTTTCCCGTTTGTAGAAGATAGTAGTGATTAAACTAGAAAGCAAATCCACAATGCAAGATAGCAATTTGGTCCAATTACTTCCTTCCTAATTAGGGACTATGTGTAGTTTTGTCATGAAATACATTTGATTACTTCACCCTTAGTTAGGCTAGATAAACTAAGCAAAATATCTAGATGACCTAATCCAGCCACTACTCCTGCAAAACCGACATAGCTCAGTATGCAAAGATCAAAAACCATACAACAGCAAAGCAGGGAACAGATGCGCAACACTACAGCCTGAATGTGCAGAAACAGGGAGTGTATGCGCAAATACAGAGGACGAATGCGCAATCTTACGAGGTATATGTGCAAGAGTAGTATATGCACAAAAATAGAGGACAAATGTGCAACTTTACAGAATGAGTGCACAAATCAGACAGATGTGCAACAATACAGAGTATATGAGCAAATTAGGTTTAGTTTCTGCAGTCAGGATTATATGCGCAACTACGGCGTACAAATGTGCAATACTGTTGTATGCGCAACTGCGAAAGATACAACTGCGGATTATGAATACGCAACACTTGTGTATGTGCAACTTCATAAGGTAAATGCATGACTGTAAAGGTTAAATGTGCAAGTCGGTCGTATGTGCAACTGCGGAGGACAAATGCACAACTGTAGAGTGTGAATGCGCAAAACTGCTGTCGGAAACCTGTTTCTTCACCTTTTTTCCTACAGGACCTGCAAAAGAAACCTGCCCGAACCTGCAACTGAAAACACTCATTTTTTTATTAGTAAAGGGGCAAGGGCCGCCAAAATGTGAGGGGGAGAATGAGAGTTAGTTTCAAATGAATAAAAACACAACAAAAACCCAAACATCAATAGAATGTGAAGATAAAGAGGAATCAAACCAAAGAAGTAGAAATACTTACAAAACCCATTTACCTGTTATTTTCCATTGTTGCCTATCTTGCTTTGATCTTGATTGAAGCCCTCAGAAGCTCTTTTTAGCTTGCTTGCTTGTTTGAAGATGCCAAAGGAAGAATGGCTATTGATACCTTGTGTGGTGGAAGATGAGCTTCAACACACAATCATGAAAGATACTTAGAATGGACTTGAGAAGAGTAAAATGAGAGAATTTTGAGTATAGATTTGATGCAATAATGAATCCTTTTTCAATGGCTTAGAAGAGGGTTTTATTTATAGATTTCTTGAAAAAGAAATGGAAGGTGAGGATCACCAGATGAGATCAATGGCTAGGAATAAAAGTGAATCTTTAATTCATAATGGGTGAATTAAAAATCTTTTATTTAAAAATAGTGGATTATGATAATTGAATTAAATATTCAATTGGAGGATAGGAGTGGGGAACATTGAATTAAATATTCAATAGTGGAGGACAGTGGATTATGACAATTGAATTAAATATTCAATTGGTGAAGGAGAGTGGGGAACATTGAATAAAATATTCAATTTGTGAAGGCTAGTGGGGAACATTGAATAAAATATTCAATTTGTGAAGGCTAGTGGGGAACATTGAATAAAATATTCAATTTGTGGAGGATAATTGATTTTAAGATTTATTTTGGAAAATGGAGGATATTAGCTAATTAAATATTAAGAATATTTAATTATATGTGCAACATGGTGAGGTGGAAGAGATGAGGTGGACTGATGAGGTGGATTTATGGAATTTAGGACTTAGGATAGAGGAATTTATGATTAATTAAATAATGTAGGATTATTTAATTATGTGAGACATTAGAAGAATTTAGGGAATTTAATTAAATAAATTGATTTTATTTAATTGTGGGATAATGAAACAATTAAATAAATTTTGAATATTTATTTAATTGACAGAAGAAAGTAAGAATTAAGATAAATATTAAAATATTTACTTAATTCGACCCGAGCCAATTTTAGGTGTATACACATTCATTCATTAAATACCCAATGACTGGCGCAATTTAACTCACGAAATGCAATTGAACTAAGCACAACTGATAAGTCTAGACTAACTTTACACAGCTATCTACCATCAGTGAATAACCAAAAATATGGACTAGGGCATTCATCAAATACTTTTCAGCAAACCATAAATATTATAAAGCACAACTAACTAACTATGGGAGAGCAAGAAACGATCCATGAAAGCCAAAATGAGCCAATACAAAATACAAATTCTCAAGATAAATGCAGAAACTTGCTTTGCATTACTTCAAATGGCAGAGTGTCAACAATTCGGTATCAAAATCTCTCTTACAAAAAGTGGAAATAGCAGCCCTTTATATAGGAAAGCAGCATACTGAGTTTTCAAATGAACGGTGGAGATTAACTCAACACTGACGGTCCAGATTACATCAAGAAGTGTCAGCACAACAACTCATATCAATTCCTGGCTTACACTTTGTATTTTATGAAAAAGATGAAAAACAACCTCCAAATACATTGAATCTAGTCAATTTGACTAGCCAACTCAATATATTAATAGAAAAGAATATTTTTAAAGCATAGAAAAGACAAAATAGAGTCACATGCTGCCCTGAATATAGCAATTTACAATTATGATGGAATTACATTCTTAAAATATTCAAAATAATATCAAGACTCTTCATCTAAATCAATTTTGTCTTCATCGACCAGCTTATTGTTGTAGTTTAGCCATGCCTCAAGAGCAGGATTGATCTCCAAGGGATTTGGATTCTTCAAATGATTGATCCGATAATCGAACATCTCCAGTTCCTGGCTAAATCTATTGTATATCTTTTCTATCTCTGCCCCAACCTTGTGGAATGCTTTGAATTCAGCTCTGAGGTCACTTACCTTATCCAACCTATCTTCCATACTGAGCTCAGTACTTTCAAAAATGACCTTATGTAATTTGCTTTTACACTTCTCGATATCATAAGGGGCGTATTCGTTATAGGATGTTTCTAGGCAATCCTTCAAAGAATCATTGATGTCGTATATAATAGACCCCAGCTCTTCATCTGTTGGCTTATATGCCTCCTTTATGTTTTCAAAAGTTTCTTTCCTCAAAAGTAGTTGTTGATACAATTCAATGGCCTTGGACAACTTGTCTCCAGTTAGAATATTCTCTACTACTAGAGTCTGGGCAAGCAAATCTCATATGCTCTTTATCCGTGGAAACATATGAGAGTAATATTCATCGAAGGAGTCACATTCTTCGTGCAGATCTTTCCATTTTTTATGAATTTCAACCAACTTCTTGTGCGCTTGAGTAGAGGCATCGATAGTCTCGCATCCCTTTTCAAAAACTCTAAAAAACCAATTTTCAGTACCTTGGGACTTGGCCCTTACCTCGCCTAGTCTCGCCATTTCATCAGTAGATAGGAAAGTGGGCACTGTCCTTATATCTCCTCCCGCATCGACTGGCTTGATAAAAAAAATGGAGACAAGTGCAGAGTTCTTCATTTTGTTGATTTACTCCTTCTTTGACATCCCATCTTTATCTAACTGTTCCAAAATTAAAGTGACTGATCCTTTAAATTCATCCACTCTTTGAGCACGAGTGGCGGGTCCCAAATCAACTGTGGAAATTACATAATCTTCCGCTCTGACTTGTGCTTTAGTTGCATTTGCTGGTGGGACGGCTACCTCTACAATTCTGGATCCTGATTCATCCTTATAGATTCTAGACTATATCTTTGCCTTTGTTTGCTTCTTGGGCCTATGAGCTTGTGACAAGATAGTGCTCAAATCCATCTGCATTATCTCTACTTGTGGCTCAAGATATACCACTCTATTTTGCAACCATTCAGGTGTTGTAGAAGTTGATTTGTTCAGTTTAGTGGATTTATCATCATTAGTTTTAGCTAGCTCTTCAAGTAATCCCTGCTCTTACTCTAGATTTTTATCCATACTCATCTCCTCTTCCTTCTCTCCTTCTTCAGCCAAGTTCCTCCAGTTTATCATCATACTTTCCTAGGCTGCCCTAAAAACTTCCTCTGTTTGACCTTTCTCTAGAGGGTTGTCGGAGATGTCAATGATTTCAACATTGACTGTCTCGATCAGAGGTTTATTTGGAACTTCATTACTCACTTCCACAAATGCATCTTTCTCTACCTCAGGCATCAATTCAGTTTCAGGCTCCTGCAAACCCAATTCTGCACAAACTTTATCAATTTCGGGCAGTAGAGGTATGGCTAAGGAGGTTGAATCTATGGGCATTTGTGAAATAGGAACTGCAGAGGATATGGGTGGTGTAGGCACGTTGGTCTGTGTTAGATTAGCTAATATTGCTGACAAGGTAGAAGAAATGACAAGGGGTGAAGGAAAAGGTAGTGAAGGTAGAGGAAGAGAAGGTGAAAGAATGGTAGAAATAGGAGGTAATGTTGTGGGGGTGGATAATTGAGTAGAAGAAGGAGATGGTGAAGGTGTAGTAGCAGTAGAAGGACATGAAGTGGCAGCAGTGGAGGAAATAGGGCTGCTAGGGGCATTGGAAGAAATTACTAATGAGCAGGAAACAGTTGAAATGGAGGAAGCAAGAGAGGTGGTAGCAGCAGATATTTCCTCGATGACTGCATCTGACGTCATGGGTGAAGTGGATACAGCAATATTAGAAGTAGTGGGGGGAGAAATAGCAGTAGAAGCTACAGAGGTTGAGGCAGCCATGTTTATACTTGGAGAAGCAGGAGATGGGGAGGTTGGTAGACTAGTATCTACTTGTGTTGCAGCACCTTCCTCAGTTACCCTCTTCACCTTAACTTTCTTGGTCCTAGAACCTTTCCCAGGACCACTTGGCATATCTCTTTTCTTGGAGGCCCTTGTCCTGGTGGAAGGAGCCTGGTCTTTCTTGGAAGGAGGCCTTGCGGATGGCTTCTTAATTTTCTTTGCTTTCTCTGCCAAAGATATATGTTCTTCATTATCTAATTTTTGCTTATCAACTAGCTCTACCCCATCTGTGACATTCATTGATTCATCCTCCTCACCTCCGGAAGTCCTTGTCTGACTCTAATGTAGTGTAGGTAAGATGCACTCCTTGTCTCTCCAAAGCAGCCATCTGACCTCTTACCCAGGCCTTGCTCAATCTGACTGGTTCTTTCATTATGATATCTAAAGAGCTTTCCTCTGCATTAGCCCAATTCAGTAATGGGATGGGTTGATGATACTGAGTCTCCCAATCTCCTCTGACCATGACATTTTCATCATCCTCTAACTAGTCAGGCACTGCAATAATATGGAACTTCCTAATGAAGGCTAGAGATAGCCTTGAATGAGCCTTTTTCATAACTTCATAGTCATCCATGCAGTTGGCCCAAAAGTCTTCAATATGTATCTTATGAAACAATTTCTTACTTACAAATCTTTCCATTATCTTATTCGGATCAAAATGATCCCTTGCATTGTAGTAGTGTAAGTTAAGAAGCTAGAGTTCCTTATCAGAGTGTTTAGCTGATGCCAAGGAAGGACATGCATAATTCCCCTTACCAAACCTTCTCAGCACAAGGTATCAACTGTCTAGTCAATTCTAGAAGCACTATTTTGTCATCAGGATATCTGGGAAGTCTATAAGCCATCCCAGTGAAACCTTGTACTCTTAGATATGTGAACTTTTCAAATTGAATATACCATCTACCATATCTGGTTACTTCATTCATTACTTCAGTGGAAATCCTCAAGGCTGTATTACCTTGCAGCAATCTGGCTATATACATTGTGAAAGCATCATTCACCCTTTTGAAGTGTATCAGAGATTGAGATGAGGTTAGCTGAGGGTAACATTCATATACTTTTACTTGGGTTTGCTCATCATTTCCAACTTCTCCAATCTTAGACAACCCAACATAGTGATTTCTTCTTGCTAGTGCATAGACAACATAAGATGTCCATCTAAAGTATCTCTTCTCTTTGAAGTTGCTGAAGGCCTCATGAATGTTGTCACTAAGGATTTGGGACCAGTGAAACCTAGTCCCTTTCAGTATCTCAATTATGATGACGAACATCCACTCCTCAAAAGTAGAGGCTGTAGGTAACCCATATATTCTGCTTAAAAAGGTTATCAAATCCCCAATCTCGTCATGGAAATCACTTCTATATAGAACTTGGGGAAACTTGCTCATGGCAGACCTCCTGCTTTTTGCCCAATGATCATTCATGTGTTTCTTGCACCCATTCACATCTTTGTTGTAAGTCTCCTTTGATCCTTGTTTGTCTGGCATGGTCATAACTGTGTGCCATGGAATATCAAAAGTCTCAACTAGAGAGGGTGGGCTTAAATCAGCCAAGTTGGTAGTTTGGATTGTCCTTGTCATGATATCATATCTTTCTGCACATATTACCATCAACTCTGCACACTGTACTGAGGTAGGGAAGGCAGCTGCTTGTGCAATTCCACTGTCTTTAAGTGTTTTGGACCTAGGAGTTGGATTTGAGCCAAAGATTCTCAATCTGAAGTCATCTAAGTCTATGTGACCTAGATCTGTGTCTCCTACATCACTCCATCCAGAATGAATCTTAGTCTCTGGAGGGATACCCTTGAATTCGTACTTCATGATTTGAGGTCGGACAATCATCTAATTTGCGGGACTGGACCTTATAAGTTTGATACCTTGAGCATTTTCCACAAGCTCCTAAGTTTGAGATGAATTTAATGAATCTACTAGTACTACTGATATGCCCTTTTAAAGAATCACAAATCTAATAGTTTATCACCATTGCACTTACTTCATAGTAATTTACCATTAATGCATGCAAAGAAAAACATTTAATGTTGCAAGACATCTCATTGGAAGCATGAAAAACATCATTATCTACATTTGTAACATTAATCACATCATTTCTGACATTTTCCCCTTTGAAAATTCTTTAAACACAGTCATTTTTTACCATTTGTGCTAGTTTAAGGGTCAACCGACCTATAAGCAGGAAAGTGCTATATTTGAGGTCCACCAACCTCAGCGGGGAAATCTAGTTCATCCGACCTAATATTCTATCAGTGTTGAAATGTCTTTTCACTTTTGCACGAGTTTCTAGATTGACCAACTTGCGCAACTTTCAAAGGTTATCGACTTTGAGTTTGGTTGTTTTAGTTAGTCGATTGGAATTTAGCACGAGACCACTGAGATCATTTTATTATGTTTGTGTGGGATTTGGCTTCGTCAAACCTGCATGAGATTTGAGGTCAACCAATTGATTCGATGAAGGCATGCTTTAGTGCAAGGTCAGACGGGGTTAATTATAGCACAGAGCTATTTTTCTTATTTCCAGCGGGATTTTGGGACGTTTCTGACTTGCGGAGATATTCTGAGTGTCCGACCAAGTCAGAGACAGTCTATTAGCACATGGTCGGTGCAAAATGTTTTTAGCACTAAATGGGTTTCAAAGCACAGCGTGAGTTTTCATGATTGCCGACCGACTGGATGAGCTGAATTGTTTATAAGTTGGTTGGTCTCAAATTTGGTGCAAAGGCTAGATGATTCCACAATTTACAAAAAGGTTCAAATTTTATCCTACTGCGTCCAAACCTGGTTAAGTTATTCTATTTAGCCCATGGTGATCCTACTACATTTTCAAGGAGAAATTCAAACTAGGTTTTGAAGAGAACAAACAATCCATGCACAAAACCCTAGTTGACACCCCAAACGCATTGCTTAGAAGAAAAATGTACTTTGAATGAAACCCTATCTGCTCCTAGTAAAATCTTAAAGAGGCGAAGTATAAACCCTACCTGGTTAGGTGCAGAAAATGTGTCTGAGATACACAGGCAGGAGATGGTCACAGGATCGAGTTTGAGGGCAACGACGGCGAGAACGCTGGACAGGTTGTGAAGGGGCTCTCCAAATCTCTTATCAAAATGTAGAAAATGATCAAAACAATGCAATTTAACCTTTTATTATTTTGGCCAAATTGCCATTAATGCACGACGTACGCATTGTCAGTCAGTAGATTTAGGGTTTCACGTGATTTTTTGTTCTCTCTGACTTGGTGGGGAAATCAGTCGTGAAAGACTTGGTCGACGAAAGGTCTTTTTAGCGCTACGACAATAAATTCAATTTCATGTCCTCTGCGGGACTTCGGGGATCTTCGGATTTTACAAGTATTTTGGTATCTTCCGACTCAGTCAACAATCAAACAATATAGCACAAGTCGGAGATGATTGATTTAAGTGCAAAAGTTCGCCAGGAGGAAAACTAGTGCTTGAGCTGGTGATAAAAGTTTCTTAAACATTGAGGTTGGTAGGGAGCCAATTTAGTGCAATGGTTGGATAAGGGACATTTTAGCACAACAGTCGGTTCGGAAGCATTTCAGTGCAAAGGGAAAATTAGACCTAGTGATGGTAATGCAAAGGACTTGACCTAGCAGATTTTTGAAACGATTTTCAAAATCACCATTCAAACATGGCAAAAATGTACCTTGACCACTTGACTACTTAGGAGATGAAAAATCTACTTGACACTCTAGACAAAATTGAAAGAGGGGGTCCCTATTTTGAAATGGGGCGTGTGTGCAAGGCACAACAGGAATGCCTTCAAGTGGCCTTTGGAATGTCTTTCTATAATAATTGTACCACCTCTTACAAGTGGCCTTTGGAGTATTTCAAAACATCTTCAGATACTTTGCTCAAACACCTTCACAACACATCAATAAATCTGAAAATGCCTTTATTGTCTCGAAAAAAAGTCTTCTTTCAACGCATTAAGCACGACGACTTTCATTGCAGATTTATCTTCAAAAACATATATAAAATATCAAAGCCTCCCTTCAAGACTTAAGATGCCTTTTACAGAGATATTAAATGCCTCTTTCAACACTCTATTTTCAAGATCAAGTTTGAAATGCCTTCAACAGTAATTTTCAACTTTCACTGGCTATACTCCAAACAAATTTCAACCTCCTTTTCAAAACACATAGGCTCATAAATTATAATGCTTTGATACCATATTGACGATCAAAGCAATGAGAAAATGTTTTATTATGAGAGCAACATATATATACAAATAGGTGATGGTTGAATAACCACCAAGGTCGGGCATACCCGACCAACCAACTATAACTATCAAAGATAATTATTAGTTGGGAATGTTAATAACATGAAATATATTATTAACATAGTACAATCATGTATGGTGTAATAAATAAAATAAATCTAACAGTTGCTCATGAGGAAATAAACTCTATCTTTGTTTCTTCTTGATTTTAATTGCTTTCATAGTCTAGAAGAAAAATTTCTTGCATTCTTAGATTAAGACGCATCTTTTCTTTATTTAGATTAAATCACTGCAATATCAAAACTATCAAAAAACATAAAAACATAACCAAATTGCATCTAGGTGTTGGTTTTTTCCCAGACTGGATGCTTACTCCCAGATTTCCCTACAAGGTAGCCATCAATGATCAACAGGATCTCTGGGCCAGGGGCCAACAGTGTAGGAGATAGACTCTCTTTTTTATCTCCTCTTCTTCTTCAGGCTCTGCAAAACCTAGGGGGGTATTCCCTACTCAACATCCATGAGGATATGCATACAAAGGCTGGGATGCTGACAGAAAGCAGATAAGCCCTCCTGTAAGTAGACCAAAACTGTAAGATAAGAGCAAAGGGGCTAGCTTTGGGCCTATTTGCAGTTGTAGACAGAGGACTTGGATCCTAAAACTAATTCTACTGTCCTAATGGTTGTTTTGGAGTTTGATTTTGATTTTATATTTGGATACAACGCTGGACATGGTATATAACACAAACACAAAGCTAGATTGGTGCCTATCCAGGGCTTGGAGTCAGTAGACATACACCTGTGAATGATCAGCATGAACAACTAAAACTGGATTTCAGGGGGACACATGTGATATCTGCCTTACAGATATCCCCAATATAGAGTGTTAAGCTATCTATACTTATGGCATCCCTACTGTAGTATATCCTTCCCAATATTCAATCTGAGAACAATTTAATCTACCCCTTGAGCAGAAGTTAAGAGATTAAACATTCAACACAGGAATTCTATGTTCTAGAATCTTAGACATTCCTTGAATACCTAGACTCAGAAGAAAGATACATGCAACACTGGAGACAGAATTAGCACAACACATGCAAACATAGCATTATTCATATAAGATTAACCATGAAATCAGCGGATTCATGCAAAAAACATACAACAGGAGATACATAAACTCACAAGTTTTGCTGCACAGAGTAACCAAAACCAACTGTATTGTATTACAGAGCCAAATGTTCAACTTTCAACAACCACAAAAATGGTAACACAATCTGCCTATATTGGCCAGAAAGTGTACCTCTAGCAATTAATTACATGCTTTTGACAAAAAACTGCCAGATACAGTCCTCAGAAGGAATGGCGCTCAGAAGTTATTGCTGCAACAGACAAGAGAGGCCTCAAGCCTTGCGCCGCCATCTGGAAGTCTTCATTCACAATCGGGCAGTTTAATTTCTTGTACCATCGCCCATACCCTTGCTACAGTTGCGATTTATGGCTCAACCACCCGCAGCCACTGATAAAACAGTCATAGCACTCAAAAAAGAACTTCCCGCCAAAACGCGTTTTACTGAAGGTTCAAAATATGCAGGGAGAATAGTCCCACATGCATGGTGCGGAGACCCCTTTAGTATTTTAAAAACATGGCCACATGCATAATAGGTGTCGAGTGCCTTTTGCTGCGCTCGACGCATGCTCCTTCTCCAAAAGCCCATCGCTATGACCTAAGCCATCGGCCAACCCCAAAAAACTCTTGCCAACCTCCGTTGTCTCGCCGACACCTACATCGCATACCCCATCATCGACTAGAGATGACCATCGGGCCAACTCTCCAGACCTCCACCGATAGCATGAGTCTCTCTGATCGCTACTCCAAACTACCCTGTCAGTGTGACCGACACCATCGGCCAACATGAAATTCCTCCTGCCGATCTCAATGGTCTCGCTGACTGCAAACTCCACATTCCCCTTAGCGGCTACCAGTCCACCTTCCTCCTCCATCGGTATGACCAAAACTATCGGGAAGACCACAAGTTCCTTCGCCGACAGATCAAGGTCTTGGCGACCACACACATGCCCAAATCCCCATCGGCCTGAGTAACGATATCTATAGAGACCAAAACCCCTCTGCCGACAGCAATAGTCTCGCTGACTGTCCTCGTGTCGTCAAGACACACTCCCTCATCACCCCGATATGCCAAACATCAACTCCACCATCGGCCAAACTCCCAACTGTCGGCCCAACTCAAAAATCCTTTGCCGATGAAGCCGATCACTCCGATAAGACCAAAAACATAAAACTTTGAACCATTGAACCTTGAACCAGTTCAACCCGATGGTTCAAATGAGATGTTTAACCAAGAAGTTCAACACCAATACCAACTCTGTCGGCAACATAAAAGCAACCCCGCGAACCCATTGAACCGATGAACCGGTTCAATGGCGAGGTTCAATACTGAGGTACGCTGGCGAGGTTCAAACCTCCAAAACAATACTCCATTGGCAACAAAGCTTCAAACCATTGAACCTTGAACCGTTGAACTATTGAACTTTGAGAAAAGGGGTTTAAGTTCAAACCGAAATGTAGAAGACACAAAAATGAACTCATGCCGATGGAGAAAATATGAAGACCACCTCCTCAAAAACTATGATGCAGATGTTGAAAAACACTGAAGGGGTGCCAAAACTTAAACTTTTTTGGATTTTTTGGGGAAGGTGCCTGCATGAAAATTGCTCCAAAACTGAGGGCCAATTCAGGCACCAACACTAGGAAAAGACAATTAGTTGCATTCATATTTCTTTCCTAGTAATTAAACCACTTTGAAATATTAGAAAAAGGAACCAAAAGTTGCATGCATTCATTTAGGATTAACTACATCTAGAGATCTCATCTTTAACTAGACACAACTATCAACATACAAGTGTTAAGCCCTCATTCTCTCCATGAGGCATTCAACCTCAAACATTCAGAAAGCCCTTGGTTTCATCCCAACGCACAAAAACCATAGCACAAACCACAAAAATCTAGAGCATCTAAGTCCTCTCTACTAAGCACCAAATGCACCTTGGTGTGAGAGAGGATTGGGTTAAACAAATCTTAGAGGAGATTAGAGCTAATCTCCTAGAATAAATCAACATAGAAAATCTAGAACAAGAAAAAACAATAGAATAAGACATTCAAGAAAAAATAGAAATCTTGGGACAAATTAGACAAGAAATAATAAGAATTAAGGTCAATCAAATATTTCAAATTACAGATCAAATATTTGATAGATTCATCAAGAAGATACACAAAACTTATGAATCCTAACATAAGAAGATATCAAAGATCTCAATTTAATTCAAGAATTAGTTCTTCAATTGTGTGAGCTAACCTAATAGTTGTTTATTTCAAAATATAACAAAACTCAATAAATTATGCTAATGTTGAAGAAGTAAATTTGGGTACTAAGTTATCTCCTAAGATGATTTACATTGGAAAGAAGTTCAAACTAGCTAAAATGTAACTTCTTATCAAGCTTTGTTGAGGAAGTTCAAATTTTTTTTGCTTGGTCATATAATGTACTAAAGGCATAAAGGGAGGACTTATTTTAGTACATTATTTCATTATATCCTAATACAAAACCATTCACGAATAATCAAAGACCAATTGACTCAACTTTGACCCCCTAGATGAAAAAGGAACTCATGAAGCTAAAGGATGGAAGCATCATAAAACCTATTAGGCATTCATCATTGGTGGAAACATAGTCCTTATGAGGAAGAAGAATGGATACATGGGTTTTTGTGTAGATTTTAGAAATTTCAACATAACATCATTGAAGGACAATTACCCATTACTTAACATGGAGAATTTGTTGCAAACGGTAACTAGACTTGAACTAATGTTAAAGATGTTGAACACACCAGGATGCTGAGAGGAGGGGTGAATCAATATCTAATCAAATTTTAGATCCTCCAGAGCAGATTAAAACTTAAGCATTACAGTATCAACATAAGCATGAAAGATTAACACAATGCACATCAACACATAACACCAGATATACATGGAAAACCCAAGAATGGAAAAACCATGGTGAGGATTAAATCACAATATATGAAGCTCAAAATTACAACTTTTTTTTAGGGCTAAAACCCAAGGAAGCTACTACTCCCTACTGACTTTGTTTTAGGGCTAAAACCCAAGGAAGCAACTACTCCCTGAAAATCTTTCTGTAGGGTCACTCCCAAGGAAGATACAACTCCCTAAAGACTTTTTTTTAGGGCTACAACCCAAGGTAGCAACTACTCCCTGATCTGAGAACAAACTTAGAAAAGATTACAGTATGACAGTCCTTCTACTACCTAAAAACTAACATTGAAGTTCACACCTTTGATGATTGCAATTCTTCTTATTTTGATAATTGAATCAATTAGGCACACTCTTGACTTCCTTCCTATCACATAATGTCTTCAAGATGCATCAGGACAACTTCTAACACATCTACTCGTTCTCCTTTAGTCACACATCATAATGCAGTCATTCTGCTCCTTTCCTTGCTTGTGAACCTTATCAATCACTTTGTAATCACACCTCACCTAACTCAATTTTATTTACAATTTATATCTGATATTACATTGATAACATTGCTTGTGAGGTAGAGACAACATGAAAAATACATTTACAAGTCGGCCAAACAACATACAACATGAAACGTGTAGAGGACAAGTCCTAAACAAGACGACACGCTACACCAGTAGAAGACCCATGCCTTGCGGACATCAACACTTGCTTAAATAGGTCCAAAACATCCTTCATAACATCAAACATTAAGGAATTACATCTGCACAATTTACTCATTTGAAAATAGGACATCCTTAGGCAAAGACATATGAAACTTGAAGCATAACGACCACAACAACTTAAAAACCTTGTGCGGTACTGGAAACAAGAAAGATCTTCATGAAACTCTTCCATATGAGTCTACAGAACTCATACAACATCTCCAAATGTTCCTTTACCTCCGCATATCAAAGATTTGGTTCCATACATCTTCAACCATGAACTCTAAGAACAACAAGTCATCTGGAACACACTGCAACATACTATCATTGAAAAACTGAGCTTACGGATCACCAAGAACCTTGAAACTGCAAGAAAACATATATTGCACATCAGTAAACATGTCCACAAAACTACAAAGGCAAACTAATGCAGGAGCATCTGAGTTCACTGGCAATCCTATGTCACCAAAAAATATATTTTATTTTCTAAGTTGGTTTTTGGCTTTGTTTTCTTTGTCGTTTTAGTTTTGTGTTTTTGGAGCAAATGTAGATTTATTTGGCCAAGATAAGAGCATCATCGTGTAGAAGAGCCTAATGGGTATCACCAGTTCCAATTTAGTGAAATTTGGATAAAAATTGATGAAGTTATGATCAGTCAGAAAAATCTCCAGTTTGCAAACTGTGCAGTTCGTCGGTTCGGCAGTTTGCCGATTTCTCGATTCGCCAATGGGCGATTTTCTTGACTGAAGCCTTCGAGATAAGTTTGATTTTCTAAGTCTTCTTCAATTAGCCATTTGGAATTTTGGTGAATCAGAATGAAGCTTCTTCATTGTCGGTGAAGTTGCAAGATTGCGAACTTAGCAAAATGAGATTTATTTCTTCTTCATAATACTCAGCTGCACCCTCTTCATTTGGAAATTCTTTTTCTCTGCTCAATGAATGAGCCACTGCACAATTTAATGGATCATGGGGAAGAAAACAAGCTTGGCACCACAAAGATTCATCTTGGAAGTTAACTTGATCCTTTCTCAAAGGATCAGAGGTATCCCTTTCAGGCTATTTGAAATTCACATGCCTGGGAGCAGCCTATCTATCATTCTGTTGTGGTCTCTTAGACCAATCAGTATTATAAGGTCTATTATGTAGCCTCTAACCTTCATTAAAATGTGTTGCAGCACCCTGAGGTGGCAACCCTTTGTCATTTCTAGCAACCTTATATGACAAATCTTTCACAACCCCCATAAGATTGTCCAACTTATCATCAATAGTAAGGGGTTTATTGAAAACAAGCTTATCTAGCTGGGATAACTTCACATCGGCCCTTTTAATGTGCTTCCTTAAAGCTCTCATGTTACTCTCTATATTTATAATTGTAACATATGCCTCTTTTAATGTTTGTGGATTCTTGTCCCTCAAACAATAACCTAATTTTGAATCAAAAGCACCACAATATAAAACCAAGCACATAGATTCATTGGGTTTCATATGAGGAGGTACTTTTCTCATTGTCATGATGAAGTGACTGTTAAAATCAGCTACTGTCACATTGATGGCCTTCTTGATGGCTGTGAGTTCATGGATGGCAAACTTGGGGTCAATCCTATCCTCATACTGCAATCTAAACACCCTCATGAATTCCTCCCAAGAATCAATGTTGTTATCAGGGAGAGCTTTATACCATTCTTTGGCACTTTCTTGCAGTGAGTACACGAACAACTTCATCATCACATCTTCGTCTTCAATCTCATACTCATCAGTGACATTAATAAAATGTCTCAAGTGTTCCTCACCGGTGACAACATTATTGCCCTGAAATCTTGGAATCTTCCCTCTAATCTCAGTTGGAATCGGATTAGGAAAATTAGGAATGCCAATGAAATCAAGCTACTTGTACCTTTCAGTACCCAATGGCTGTCTCTGTGCAATAAACATGTGTGCTTGTCTTCGTTGTGCATGCCCAATGTACTAAATGTTGCCATGCTACTAGTTTTCTTGATTTTGTGATGGTTGAATATTAATATTTTGAGTAGGGACCTAATTTACACGCTGTTGTCCCACTCGACGTTGTTGTTGTTGTCTCTGGTTATTCAGTTGATTGTATTGTTGTTGAGGTTCACACTGTTGATTAACATTTTGATTCAGGCCTTGCTACTATGCATTCTAATTTTGTTGGGCCTGCTGGGCAAGTTGAGCTTGATGTTGATCAAGCAAGGCCTGCACTTCCCTTTGTCTATTTCTGAGATGATCAAGCAAATCCAATTCATACTGGATTCTTCTTTCTCTTTCCTCATCATTATCAGGCTGTTGTTGTTGATTTTCCTCATTAGGAATAGTATCATGTCAACTTCCAAGTGATCCTATAGGAGAATCAAGATGCTTGGCATCCTGATATATCTCTTCATTATCAATGGGCATCCCAAATGCTCTCAAATGTGGATCATGCTATCTATCTTTACTTCCTCTACCAATTACATTCTCATTTCTTCTAACATTATACTCATTCTTATTCACCCTTCTATTTGTTTTGAGCATGTTATCTACAGAGTCCTCAGAAGTATACTCATACTAGCCTCTGAGATCAACAAATACATTACTTCTACTAGAGGTACTAGTCTGGTCTCGGGTATTCAATGGAGGCACATCATTAGAGTTTTTTGTTCTCCATTTACTCCTATTTTCTACACTGCTAGAGGATTCATCACGCCCAAGTTGCTCCTGGTTCTTTCCTCTATGCATGGTAAATCTATTTTCTAGTCAAACTACAATTATTTTCTAGGTTTTTAAAATAGAGTTACCACTTCCCCTTGCTGGGAAGAAAATTTAAACAAACATTGTATTTCAAAATCACAGCAACTGGAAATAAAATCTTGATCCCCAACAACAACACCAAAATGTTGGTTCCCAAAATAGCAGCGATCCAAAGCTCTAAAACATTCCTAAATTACCTAGGCCAAGGATTGTTGTCAGGGTGATAGGAAGAGGTTTATCAACAAGTTTTGGGTGATTTTGGCCAACTATAGGAGTGGGTAAACTCCTCTGCTCTTCAAGCTCAGCTTAAACTCTATAGGGATAGTCCAAGGGGTATTATACCTGAATAGCTATTAAAATCAAACTAGATGAACTAAAAATATTAACAACCAAACCTAGATTGCTCTCTTAGCCCCAAATCTGGTTGTTATATGACCCCTATATAGTTGATAAGTGCAATCCTACACAATGAGGATGCATAAAGACTACTTTTGCTTCTAAAGGTAAGATGTATAGTTTTTGTTTTGAAGATGGGTGATCAAAGGATACTCAAATTGGTACCTATCCATTGGGCTGTAGAGTCTAATGTCAAATAGAGGAAAACAATCACATAGAAGTGTATAAATGCCTACTTGATGAATCAAGTGCAAAGAAATCAATACCAAATTACTGAAAATACTTAACAATCCAACACTATACCATATTCTTCCCTATGCAATACTAAAATGACCATTCACAAAGCTTGAAAATGGATTACGAACTGTCACATTCATCAAATCAGAGCTTACATTCATACCACTAAATGTGGCAAAAGCAAACTGTAACTGCAATTATACTTTACTAGGAAAAACACCTACAACATTGGAGAAAAACAACAATCTGATAAAAAGATTTGTGAATTATATTACATATGCTTCATGATTGATTCATGTGTATAAACAAAGTCTGCAAAATATTCTTTCTTAATCTGCCTCCTCAAGCTTACAACCCTACTGAGAAAATGCCAAAATGACCAACCCTTTCTACAATTCAAACACCTGCATATATAGCATTTCACTGCCGCACCCTGTCAAGGACTGCACCCACGCTACATTCATTTTAGTTTCCAGTTTGTCAGGAAATTTGTATGTTAGAGGAGATATTGCCCATACTCTATCGCTTCTACAAACAATCAGAAAGAGATTGCTCGCACTCTTCATGTAATTAGAGCAATAAAGAGGGAATGTTCTAATCATCTCCCTATGACTTGTAACATTGAATTCTCTAATTTGTCCTTTGTGCATTGAAGAATTTCACTATGCCAACCATCTACACAGCACTGTTCTACAGGATCATTAAAATTTGGGTACCAATTAGTTTGTATATCCCTGAAAACTTGGCATATATTTAGGGAATTACCTATTTCAAGCATATACAACATTCCCAATATGTCGTCCCATTTTCCATTTGAGCTGTCTATGTTGATAACTGAGAGGGGGGGTGAATCAGTTATCCTAATTATTTCTGCTTTACTAAACTTTCTTATTAATCAATGTAGCATTAAAACATAATCATGAAATGGAACTACACATGACACAATATTTTGACGTGGAAACCCTGTTAAGGGAGAAAACCATGGGGTGATTAACCCAAGATTGTATTCTCTATTAGAAGAATGTAAATACAAAATGGCACTTGCCAATTAGGGCTCACTGCCCAAGCACACTGCTCACAAGAGGCACACTACCTACAAGAGACACACTGTCTACAATTTATAAAGAGTGTAATACAATACTTGAACTGGTAAGGAGCATCTACATATGCTGGATTTCAGTTCCGGTTAGGCTCAGTACACTGATTTGCTGCACTTCATCTTTACTCTTCTTCTGTGTTGCTCTCCTTTCACATACCGAACCTTCCTTACTGCTTTTACTCTGCTCTACTACTTTTCTTCGTACCCCACACAACACAACAACTGCTCTCATAACTAAAACCATCTTGTATATATATCCGCACAAGTGATTTCATCACCTTTCTAGTCGGCATCTGGAATAGTCAATCTTTTCCACAAACTCTGATCTGTCGGCTGAATCCTTGCTTACCAAGTAATGCGGATCAAGGATATACTTGTAGAAGTCATCAATCATGTCGGACAATCATAACTTATGCCTTAATAACCTTTACCATCATCAGTAACACATCCGGAATAATGTCTGATGTTCTGCCAGTCAGTTCTTCCTCTGTCCACACTGCTAATCAGGAACCCGATACTCAAGTATTCATATCTTTTTCTTCATCTACCACCGGAGGCTAAATCTTTAGAATTTATTAGTCAAGGTAGTCCTCTTGACTTCCCCAAATCCGCACTTCACCAAGATACTTCCTCTGAGAGATCCGGACCTGACTGTCAGACCTCGCCACATGCTCTGTTCTTGCTTACCGGACCACAACATTCTTCACTCTGAGTTTCGGTATAGACACACCATGTCCTGCGGATGTGTGGGATGAACTTTGTTGCCATCAATGACAACATTCATGAGTCCATATAGTGTCTCTTGCCAATAGTCTATACCATTCTACGTGTTGGGCACCAAAATCCTTAACAATCCCACCAACTACATTAAAAGCATTAATTTTGACCACCCACTTTGTAATTTCGGTGATCCGAGAAGTTTTCAGCACATTTGAAAGAACAAGGAAGGCCAAGAATTTGATCTCTGACAAATTAGACTTCGAAGCTCATGCCTTCTACCTTACAACTTGCATATTGAAGAGAAGGAGAAGAGTGCCTGACCCAATTACATAGAATATGAAGGGCGCCAAGGGTCGGGCCTCAGGCCTTCTTCCTTCCATCTTATGCCATGATGTCATGACCATCCACTTGGCATCTTCTCACGATTCTGCAAGCTTTCCACAAGCCCACCCAAAAGGTTCCACGGAATGGAAGAATGCCTTAGAAAATTATCACCCGTCGGGGGTTGGTCGTCAGGCCTTCCGCCTTCCACCTTCCATGAAGAAGATGAAAGGAAGCAAGCTTGAACTCCGACCTCCGAAATACTTAGTGCTACATTGGCCCCATTGGACTTCGGCCTTCACGCCTTTTCCGTTTCACCTTCTTAGAAGAAGACAAAACAACACAACTCTGACCTGACCCTCGAAGTCCACTTTACTTAGTAAAATTTTCAAACCTTGGGCAGACTTTGGCCCCCGGGCCTTCCGCCTTTTGTATTCATCATTTGGAAGAGGAAAGAGAGAAACCCCACCGGCCAAAACTACCACGTGTCCTCATTTCGCGGTTTTGCAAGCTAGTAGTGGGTCCCCCCAAAAAGAATCCGCAGAATGGTGGAATGCCTTAGAAAAAATACCTGTTGGGAGTCGGCTGTTAGTCCTTCCTCATTTTGCCTTCCTCAAAAGAAGGAAGAAGAGCCAACCTCCGAACTCCGATGATCACTTCATACTTAGAATATTTTTCAAGTAGACCCATCGGACTTCAGGCCCTGAGGCTTCTCCCTGACACCTGCCTTGAAGAAGACCGAAGGCCAAAGGCCCGAAGTCTAACCTATGAAACACTTAGAAGAAATATTGGAGTATGATTTCAGACCTGATTGATAATACAAGGCAGAAGGCATGAACCCCAAACTTCAACAGAGGTGAAAATACAAGGAAACACTTCTAGAGTTTTTTGGAGTTAGCCATTTTTTGGGTTTTCTACCTTACATTTTCAAAAGGCAAACACATGAAAACCTATGAAAGATGTCTTTGATCGGTTATCATCAATAGGTTCAACAATGGAGGCATAATGTGGGATTCAGATGGAAATTGGGGGTAAAATGGGGCATATCTGGGAACAAAATTTTGCAGGTACCAATAGGCAAGAGAGGTGATAGAGGTAGAGGCAGAGATAATAGAGGCAGGCATGCATCAAGGATTCCTAGGAGATTATCACCAATTCAAGAGGAGCGCGATGCTAGAGTCAGGTAGATGCAGGTACAGATGGAAGAGGTTAGGGTAGAGGAGGTGATGGAGGATGCGAGGGGAGATGTGGCGAAGGGAGAGGTTAGAGTAGAGGAGGCAGATGAGGAGATGGATGGAGAGGAGAGAGCTCAAGAGGAGGTGATTTAGGAGGGATTATAGGATATCCCAATCAGGGAGACCAATTTAGATGTGCTGGAGGAGGAGGCAAAGGATGGGGGATTCAAGCACTGTAGGCACAGGTGTAGGTATTACAGGGTCAGGCAGATCAAGTGTCAGTACTGCAGGGATAGATATCCCAATTGAGGGCAGGGTGAGACTTGGCCATCATCCGAGCATAGCAAGCCGAGTAGCAGTCTATTGATTTTATGGTTACTTTTGGTGGTCCCACAGAAGATCTAGCATAGATACTGTATCAGGCAAGCCAGGAGGGCCAGTATTATAGGGATTTATATGAGAGTGTCATACCAGCGGCGCAGAGGGCACCCAATTTTTAGAGTCAGAGCTAAAGTAGGATGCACTCACGGAGAAACGACGGGGTATCTCAGCATAGGAGGTCAACCCCATATGAGAGAGCATCAGGATCAGGGCATAGGCCACCCTCCTCAGGATAGGCACCTTCAGGAGATAGAGGCAGTACAGGCTAGGATTGTTTGTAGACTTATGTTTTTTTTATCGTGCCTGCGAGCTCCATTTTTGATAGACATCTGATATTGTACTATGACACATTTTTTGATATATATATGAGATGCATCATTTTTGGCGGCAACTATATGACATGTTATGTGATGGATTTATGTGATGTGATTCTACAATATGCATTCTATGGTTATGTGATGCTTTTCTATATGATATGCATTATGGATTCATGATATATGGTTGATGCTTATATATGTTATGATGTATGGATGGATTTGATATGTGGATGGACTAGGGTGGTATGAAGATGGAGGTGACACATAGGATTGAGGTGAAATTTGTTGATGTTGTGGTTGCATTTATTGGGTTTGGAATTGGTGGGAGGCTAGGAGTGGTTGAATGAGGGCTTCTTGTTGTTGTTGGGCTAGGATCTTTTTCTCTAGTGTTGGGATGGATTTACACATATGTTGAAGTCTTCATATTTTGGCTTGTTGTTCAAGATATGCATCATAATCTACAAGATTCTCATAATCATTGGAACTAGAAGGAGGGCCTCCTCAGAGTGTGACTTTGGGTTTAAGATTTAACCTAGGCTTGTTAATGATCACAACCATTTTGACAAGTGATGGATTAGATGGTGCTCAAGAATGGGGTGTAATGAAGATTATGTGGATGAAATTGGATTATGATTAGGATGATGAGATGGATGAAAGGGGTGATTAGGATGACTAGGATAGAGTGATTGGATGATGTGGATGCCCCCTCGAGAGGATAAATGGGGGAGAAAGAAATGGGTAGACTCTCAAAATGGATTGGGGTGGATAATGATTATGGTGATGTGGATATGACAAGTAGGATGATTAGGGATAATGAGATGGATAACAAGGATGATTAGGGTTTTGATTAGGATGAAGGTGACTTGGCTTAGGATGGATGTGATGACAAGGATACTTAGAATGATGTAGAATGTGTGTGTTGATAGATTGACTTTGGCAATTTTTCAAACACAAGATTTCACATGTACATGCATGAATCACACACACATGACACAATAGCAAGTTTGTCTTTCAAGATTGATTGTTATGATTATGAAGACACTTGAAGACACATCAACAAGCCTAGTATTAGTCAAATAGGTGTGTCCAATAGGTCTTAGTCTAGGATACACAAGTTGCCTAAGGATGTCCCTAATATACACGAGGTACGGGGGGCCAATTCCATGAAATGAAAGTGAAATAATGCCACACAGCCGAGAGAAAGGGGTAACCCACCCTTCACCTTGACTTCCCCAAGGTATAAATTTCTTGGGGGCTTAGCCTGAATGACAAGATTTCAACTTCCAAGAGGGGTGTCTTTTGATTCACTCCTCACTTTTTATACTCTGCCAGAATGCTAGAGTCGAGGTCATCCCTTGGAGTGGTGTGTCTCCAAGCAGGCCTCATAGGAAGGGTGACAAAAGAAAATCAAGTGGGTTCTTTTGATCTACAAGGTCACCTTGTGGTGTGAGGAGAGAGCATACACACACACTAGATTCACACTCACAATGTTTATTTTCCCTTAGAAAGTGAAATGTGTGTTGTGAAAGTGAATGGATGAAAAAATATTTTTGATTCTCAAGATCACACGAAGTGCATGCGAAGAGCATACACACCCTAAATCACACTCAAATCCACCAAGAAAAGCAAGCACAAGTTTGTTTTAAACCCAAATCCAAATGTGATTATGAAGACATTAGTTTATTTTAAGCCTAATTTCAAAGTGTGATTGCAAACAATAGTTCGTTTTAGGCCCAAATCAAAGTGTGATATTGCAAACAAGCTATTTGATCAAATGAAAAGATAAACGTTGGATTATATGCACTTGGAATTATTGATCTTCAAATATTATGTTGATGTTGATGTTGTGAAGTGCCTTATATTCTCCTAGATTCCATCAAAACAAAAAGAAAAACAAAGAAACTTGCAAGCCAATGTGTTAGATGAAAAAGAAGAAATCTGATGAAATTTTGATGTAGATGAGCAGTGATAGAAAAATAAATGATATGATCAAAATCTACATGAAATTCTATGTTGTTTCAAAAACAATTTCGTGAAAATTGGATAAAATTTGCTCAAGTTATGAGCATTTGAAGTTCACACACAAAGGGTAACTTTAACTGAATATACCTGATGAATCTGATAAAATCACCTCATAAAACATTCGCCACAGTGAAGCTAGGTGAACCAACTTTCCGACCCCGCTAGTTTTGCAAAAATCTGCCCTGATATGAGAAAGTTATGGCAAAAAGAAAAAACTGCCCTTTTAGGGCTTAAGTAGGATGATGACAGGCCTGGCGGTTAGGTCTTAACTGCTAACGGTTATGGATCTGCCTGGTCACATTGGTGGTTTAGAAATCCATAGCTTGTCTGGCGGTTATAGACTAACAGAGCCCTTAGTTGTTCATATGACCAAGGGCAAAAGGTAAGCAAAAACTAAAAGGGACGGAGGGGCAAACAGCTCCCCGCTCCTCGTTATAAATAGGACCACAAGCTTACAGAGGGTTGGCGTGAGCAAAGTGTCGACCAAGTGGCTGATTGAGCGCAGGGGATGCAACCAAATGGAAAGGGGGGGTTGCGATTGGTGGCACCTTCAAAATTTTCAAATTTGATGTGCCAATACCCTTTCGAGATGTCGACAAAGGCTAATTCAACAGGCTGCTCAATCTACCTTGGAGGCCATATTCGACAATTAAAATTTTGCAGCATCTTACAAATCTGGTTGGTGGAAAGTTTTTTGGAACATATGAAAATATGCTTGTTCAATTTTATGCTCCTGAGATGAGTTTTGACGGGGTATTTAATTGTTCTCTAACTGCGACCGGGTTAATTTTGGCATACCGAAAAGTTTTAAATTTCACAATTCTAAGAATGACCCAGTTGTCAATTTGGTCTCAAACATCTCCAGGTCCAGTTTCATCAAAATTAGAGACCATTTGACGCATTATTTTAATACATTTCAGTTGCAGCGAACTCACCCAGCGGGCCAGTTTACAAAGCAGGTACCAGAATTTGATCGGCGAAGCAAAATCTGAGAAAATGGGTCTTCCTGAAATAATTGATTACCCCCCATGCAAATTTTCATGATCGTCGGACACTTGATTTACCTGTAGTGGAAATGCCCTAGATGCCTGGAGAGAAGAATTAAAAATTGCCTAAAATTCAAATGTTTTAAAATGTAAATATAAAAGGAGATTAAATATTTTAAAGGGGGGCATATAAAAGAAAAAGGAAAGTCTTCAATGTGAATAAGAGAAAGACAAACTTATAAGGAAGACTTTTCAAAAGTTTATTAAAACTTTAAGTAAAGCTTATAAGGGAGATAGGGGTGCGATGGTACTGATTTCGCACCATCGCAACCCCTCAAGCTACTCTTTCCAAAGGCTGTGCAATGGTGCGAAATGCCCATCGCACAGTCCATTCACCTTCTATTTACCTCTGCGAATCATTGACGATGTCGCTCCTACATTTTTGTGGTGATTTTGATGTATTTTGTGTTGCTCTAGGCTGGGTTTGCACAACAATCACGTTTTTTATCTTCTGGCCATTTTTTGAAGGCAAATTTTGACTCAAATGTGTTGTTATGTGCCTAAAATTTGTCCTCAGACCATATCTAATCTATTGACGGAGGTTTTTTGCACGTTTGGAGTGATTTTTGGGTGCCAGATGACTGAAAAATGCCACTTTTTCTCCAAAAACGACCCAGAATTGATCAGTTGGGCAAGATTTGAAGTGAATGATGCTGCATTTTTTCTTCTCAAAGGCTGAATGCGGTCATGGAGAAGCTGAATAAGGAAGCCTTAGAGTTTATTTTGCATCAGTTCAGAGGATATGGGAGTCTCGAGCTGCAGCCGTTCAAGCTTGGGAAAAAAATTAAAATAATGTAAAAATTAAAAGAGGGATATTAAAGTGTATTTTATTCATTTTCTTCTCCTCTTAATATATTGTAATATTTTATTCCCAAGTGCAATTTGGAGGGAAAAATGAAATGGAAAATGTCTCACGTACCTCCAAAATGCAGTTAATTTCTAGGGCAACATATTTTTGGGCATAAAAGAAACATCTGGGCTCTCATTTTGGTGGTTGAAGATTTTGGCATTTTGGAGAAGCAATAAAATACAGTTCAGCTCGATTGTTCCATCTCTTTTGTTGTGAGTTTATGAGTTATATGTTGAATGTATGTATGCATATATGCTTTCAGTTTCATGTTGATTTAGATGAGTAATGCTTTATTGCATGTATTTAGTTATTTGTCTCCAAGTTGTATATGTTCTTTTTCTGAATTTGAAGTAGCTAAGGGTTATTTGAGGTTTGGTAACATGGTTTACTGTGTTAAATGTTTAATCTCTTACTTCTGCTCAAGGAATAGATTAAATGTTTTAGGTTAAATATTGAGAGGAACATGTTGCAATAAGGATATTTATAAGCAGAGATAACTGAATACTCTATCCTGGGTATCATTTGTAAGACAGATGCTGACTAAAACCCCTTGAAACTTGATTATTGTTCTAAGTTTATGTAAACCATTCACATATATACATCTATTTGACTCTACTGCCTTGAGATAAGCACCAGTCTGAGTTTGTATTGAGTTTGTGAGTCAAAACCCAAGTCTTTCATCCAATCATAAAAAAAAATCAGAATATCATTTGAAAACATTTAGGTTTTAGGAATAGAATTAGGATCTTGCATGCTCTCAGGTATAACCAGTACAGAGAGTCCAAGAACGTTGCCAGCTTGGGATTCATTTTGCAAATCGTGGTGTAAGAGTGAGAGCATTCTACATGTATTGAAAGGTTAAATCTTTCTGTTATGAGTGAGTCAAGGACAAATCTTTTTGTTATAGGGATACCCCCCTAGGTATGACAGAACCTAAAGTGCAGGGGAGGCACATGCAAACAACCTCCCGTCTTTGTTGGCCAAATCTTTCATTGAACTTGAGCATAGGAAGTGGCAAACCCTTAGAGTTTAATGGCTACTGATTTGAGAACCAACAACGACAAGGGATTTGATGGCGGGGGAATGGAGTTGACTAAATAGAAGAGGGGTGGATGTCAAAGATAAAGCAGAAGGAAATTTAAAAGGTGGAGGGGGGTGACTATGGAGGTCGGTGTCGATCAGGTGGAAGTTGTAGAAGGTAGTGGTGACTAGAGATAGCAGTGGCAACGGAGCGCAGATAAGCGCTGAGCAGAGAGGAGGTATTTCAGAAGCTACAACTAGGATAACAGTCTACGAGGGTTTTTAGATGCATGTTGATAGGTGTTGGGCAAAGTGTGCACAATGAAAATAGTGATGGCGACAAAGCATAGACTATGGCGACAGAAGTTTTAAAAAATAGTAGAGGAGAAATCCAGTCAGCCTGAATAACATGAAACCTATGAATTAACAAAGATGAATAAACCTACAATCATATCAAACAGTCTTTGTGCAGGTCGTACGGGTCCATATGGATTCGTACGGTACGACCCTGCGATAGGGGCCAAAACTAAAAAAAATTCAAATTTTTTTGGTAGCAAAATATGAAGTGTTTTATGTCTATTTTCGCCTACAAGGCCTCTCGGACGTGATAGTGAGGTCGTATCTTGGCTAGGGAGCAACTTGCAAAAGATTATTACCAAAACTTCACAAAAAATATGTTAGATTTGCAAATTTAAGCGAATAAACCTGCAAAAGGCAAGGGTTAGAGTAGCGGGCGTGCTAGAAATGTGGATGGAAAAATTGATGAAAAGGCAATATGAAGATAATGACAACAAACCCAATACCTTTACCTTCAAACCAAGTCCTCCACACATGATATAACGGAGTAGATGCACCCTAATCTACTAGCTATGTTCTAGATGAAGAAAGATGGATAATGAGATGTTGATTGCTCATGATTTTTGTAGCATAACGATAGTATGAAGATAATGGATATGAAGATCTAGAGTGATTTCGACAACATAGTGGAGTATGAAGATGGACCCCCCAAATGGCTTGGGTGAGGCTTGATTTATAGAAGATGAGGGATAAGGATTGATGGCTAGGATTGAAAGGTCAATTGTGTGATGTGGATGGCTAAGATTAAAAGATAATTTAATTTTCGATCCCTTCATTTAAAAAAGGTAGTAGTGGTGATAAGTAATTCAAATAAAAAAATTACTTAAATTATGGGAGAGGGACAAGTGTTGTGATGAGAATAAAGGTGAGGGCTAATTTAAATAAATATTTTATTTATTTAAATTGGATGATGGATGAATTAATTAAATAAATATGATTTATTTAATTAATTGGCTAATTTAATTTAAATAAATATTTTATTTATTTAAATTAGAGGAAAGGTGGAAAATTAATTGAATAAATATGATTTATTTAATTAATTGGCAAATGAGATAAATGGGATTAAAATGGGATTAGGATGGGAATTAGTTAAATAAATATGATTTATTTAACTAATTAAGTGATGGAGGGATTATGTAAGGGTCTTAGGACAAAATGTCATAAGATGTCTTAAGTAATGTATTGACAAGGTGATGTTGTAGGACATGGTCAATTTTAGGTGTCTACACTACCTGTTATATCTACTATCTCATGGTTGCAAGCTACATTTTCAAGTGAGAATTTATCCTTGAGATTCAAGAATTCAAATTCTTAATGTCGATTCCCATCCCTATCAGCATACTGAATTCCCCTAATATGAGGAATGTTGGAATTATTTTGCAATGTTTCACACCTATGGAGTTCATTAATTTCTTCCACCATTTTCTTGATCTCCATAATCCTTGTATTATCTTCTTGTTTCTTGGATGTGACTGCAATAGGAATTGAACTTTTTCCACATTGTATAAAGAAAAGTGAGCCATACTCAACTGTAAGCAAAGATCATCAACCACTTTTTCTTGGTCTTCAGCATACTTGAAAGCAAGATCCCTATCCATAAGCAATTGCAAGTAATCTAATTTCATCATTTCCAATGCTTCTTTGATAATGTACAATTGAGTAAGGGTGATTCCACTTGCAACTCCCTTCTTCCTCTCTTCAATTTGAGCCTCCCAAATGAGATCTTCAACATATTTGTGAATAGTGTATGCCCTTGTTAACACTTTTACAACTTTCTCATCTGAAACCACAAGTTTGTCCTTCAAATCTTGCAATACTAGAGGTCTTTGATCAAGTTCACCAAAGTGACTTGGGCTGCCACACACTACATTTTCTGATTTTCTTTTGTTTGAAGGAGCCATATCATCTTCTAAGTCAATTGTCTCACTAGTTGATGCCTTACAACTCTCAAGTAAGAATGATGGGACAACATCATGAACAAAACCAATATCATCCAATGAACTCATCTCTTCACAAGGCCTATCAATAACCACCTCTAATTCACCAACATAGAATCTCGTGTAGACCTCACTTGTAGAAATAACAAGTGACTTCTTTTTCCTCAATGTCCATGATTTTGCTCTGCTAGAAGTCATTCTTTTGATTGTTTGTCTATACAGCCTCATTTGTTGATTTAGTGAACTCCAAATCAACAAATTTCCCCATTTCAACACTATCATGAAGATCAATGTACTCCACTTCGCTAATGGAGGCACATGAAGAACTAGCTTCATCTCCCTTTTTGAATGTATCATAGCCATCATGAACAACTTCATTGGATAGCTCTAGAGGTGTATTCAAGGCTGTTGTTATGTCATTTTCCTCCTGTATGACCAAAGAGACATTCTATGGCTCTGTCTCACATTCAACATGTTTCTTAGCATTCACTACATCAGATGTTTCTGCTCTGGACTTCCTTTCAACCACCTGCTCCTTATCATCCACAACAGTGAACTGTGGATCCAAAAAAACAAGGTCACTAGGTCTATGTTCATGATCAACTACTTGTAATGTGAATTTAGATCTATTTTCAAGATAAAAAAACAACACCATCAATGCCACCCTCCATGCATAATTGTGGAGATGAAGTTAGAACAGCACTACAGTCAAAAGGAAACTCATCCCAAACAGGATCCTTGTCATACTTAGGTGCCAACACACCTGGATCCCAAGTGCTAAAAGAATGATTGTTGTATTCAAAAAAATGTGCTCCTCGTGAATGGTTGTCTCTCTGACAAATACACTCTCCAACTCACTAGTACTAAAATCATCATAAGCATCCCTCTTCATAGGCTTGGTTTGGAAGTCAAACCCAAAGCCACCTAAGTTATCATTACTGAAATGAGATAAGGGATCATCATCATTAGCTGATTTGAAGGCATCATCATAATTACCCTCAACATGCTCTTCTTCTAAAGATACATTAGTGAACTCATCATAAACATTTGCTCTACTAGAATCATCTAGGAAGTCATTAGTCTTAGAATCATCATTGGATGAATCTAAATTAGGATCCAAGGTTGTTTTGTCTTTTTTGTCAAACAAATCCTCATCATCACTTGTTACATGCACGTCTAAGAGGTCATTTTTGGGCTCTGTCACACATTCCTCATATGTCAAGGCGTCTCCTCCATCCAAATGTTTGGGTTTTGCAACAATCCTTGAATATGTCTTTTTAATGTCAGGGTCCTTCATTAGCCTAGACAGTTCCTGCATCAACTTAGATATAGACTTGTCTATAGACATCTTTTTAACTCTGCTTCTAACAATTGTCAAATAGTGACACTGAAATGGACATGCGGGTGTTGGTCACCAATATACAAAGAGATATGAAGCCACTGAGACTGATAGTCAACTACTGCAATTATTTGATTCGTAACTGAAGAACTGTAGCAAATGTTAGAACTCCAACAAGCTGGCAGGAAAACTAGCTCCAATACCACTGTAATGGCCCACCCTTAATTTTTTAATGTTTAGTTGAACTTGGTGTGTTTTATGTGTTTGAACATAACATTTGTTTTTTGCATCCATACATATATTCAGAAATAAAGCATTCTAAAACTACCCAAATGCATATTTACGTGGGAAACATCCATACAACTAAATTATCAAATACCCAGAAAGATATTTTTCATTAAACTCTATTTTCTATACATACCCATATGGCTTTTATGACTTACTAAGTTGATTATAGTAGATATCATGAATCTGGGTGCTCCAAAGACTTCATACAATCAATACTCTTTGTTGTTCTTGCATATGAATGTCTTCCATAACGATATGAACCCTAGACACCTCCCAAAAGTGATGGAATGAGTCCCTGAATTAGGTGCTCAACCTCTTGAATCCTCATGCCATGCCTATAGGGTTGTATGGCATGTTATGGGGAGTGTGCAGCAGCAAACAAGACTTAATAACTTCAATCCCTATTCCAAACTTCTCCAAAAACACCTACAAACTGATCCTTCTACTCCTCACCCAAAAAGAAGGAAGATGACACTCCAAAATACTCAAACCAACAATATAAATGGTACAATCTGCCCTTGCAATGGTACAACCAGCAACAAATAGAAATCAAATTTCAATTTAACCTTTTAAACCCCTCCAAACTCAAATCTTAAACACATCAAAACTCCCTTTCACAACCACAACAATAATCTACTATGAATCCCTGCTCAAAATAATCAAAATATGCAACATTGAAGGCTCCATCATAACCCCTGAATAGAGTTATCAGCAAAGTACTCTTGGGTGATATCTCACACCTGCAAATACTATTCCTCTTGAGGGTTTTCATCCTTAAAAAGCCAAGAACCAAGTTCAATCTCCAACCTATAGAAGAAAATATTTTCCAAGCATATACAAATGAACATTCAACACACCTTTTATTTTCCTTCCAAACCCTATGCTCAAGTTGGGGATTAAATCCAATATTTTAATTCTTTTATTTTAATCCCTTATGACTCCATAAAGTGGGCACCCAACATTAAATATTTATTTGACTTTATTTCTTTTGAAATATTTCCATCCTTTTAATAAAGTCACTTTATAAACTATTCTACTAAGTTAAATATTTAATTTAACTTAGGAAAATATTGTGCCATTAAAATAATAGCTCAAATGGACTCTAAACATGGATTTTGAAGCACTGACAAGAAGACCAATGAAGATTGAGTGAAATCCAAGTTCGTCGCACCAAATGGCATCAAATCTGGGACAACTGCTAAAAATAGTAAAAATGGCTCAAAAGGTCCAAAATGCTCAGAAAGACATCACCATGAACCTCCTAACATTATTGAGCTCAATGCAACACCTGGAAAGGCCCCATGGTGGCTGAACTGCCATGTCACCAAAATAATGTCCAAAGTAACACTTACTATAAATAGTAGTGTTCTCCGAGGACCAAAGAGAACAAACCCAGAAAAACCTAGAAAGATTATCGCCATGCAAGCACTTACTATATATAGTAAGTATGGATAAGTTGTCCGAAATCCCTCCGGAAAGTGTCATATAGCTCCACTAGATCACCTGAGCACACCAGTGACATCGAAATACTCCTCTGATCAGGTTGTCACAAACCTAGAAAGTCAGCTCTAATTGTGATGCAAGCGAACCCGAAAATGGGGACATTACATAAATCCAAATCATTATTCTCAAGTTTTCTCCAAGGAATCCTAGCTAAGGATCTTGAGCAAATTTGTAAAACCAAAATTGTGGAGTCATGCCACCCCACTAATCCAAATCCATCCAAGTGTAGTTGACAATGCCATCACCTAACTAACACCCATCAAAACCACATCATCCCCTTCCTCCTTCCTATCCCAAACATCTCAAATCCCTCCATCTACCCCATCTGAGGAGCCTATTCAAATGCTAAATAAAGTTAAACACTCCTCCCCTATCGTACCATCCATGCAAATTTGGATATGTCAAGAGCCTAATCCAAAGCATGTTGAAACATCAAACCCCCATCCTAATCAAGATACAAGCATCCCAACTCATCCCTTTCTCAATCCCACACCATCTCCTAATGATCCCTCATCATCCCCTATCGATCCTTTACCATCTCCCATCACCTATCAACCCCATCCAAAATCCATCATCCTATCCCCTTGGTCCCAACAACTTTATCCATGCTGGTTCTCTCATAGGAGAGAAACAACTTATATCCACCACCCATCCTCCCTCATCTAATAATGGACTCACATCATGTTTCCAAAAAAAAAAACATCCCATTGCCCATTGCATGCTCCAAAACTTGAACTATCAAGGAAAAGGCTTAGGCCTTTATGAAAAAGGAATATTGGAGCCCATCCATGTCAAAATATATCCACACACACATGTCCTTGGTTATACATCTCAAGAAAAACAATCCAAAATTTTGGTACCACCTTCATGCCTCCTAAGGCAACTTCTTCCAATCTCAACATAGGTGCCTCTCATTGCACCTCCAAACCATTTTTCACTATCCCCCTCCCTCATCATACAAATTCAAAAAGAGTGCCATTATCCCTCCTCCATTTTATTCTATCCCTAAATCCAAAACGTCCTCCCATACCTAAATCCACTCTTCCTCCCACCCTCCCACCATCTACTATCCACATCCTCAAATCCACTAACCCCCTCATCCTTAAATCCCCTCATCCCTTCATCCATAACTCCCCTGATCCTTCCATCCATAAATCCTATATCCGTAAATCCTTATCTCCCAAAATCTATAATCATGACCAACAAGTGCACACATTGTTTAACAACGAAGCTATCATAAAACGCATGGGATTCAAAAATAATATTTACCCATGGGATGCCTTCACACATAAAGAAAAAATCCACACATGCCTAGGAGTTATCATGTCATAGGGCATCGATACATAAAATCAAAGCCAAATCCATCTAAAAGGCCACACAAGCCCACACCTCCAAAATAAAAGACAAAAATGATGTGGGTCCCCAAGAAAAAAGTAATAAATCCAAGTGAAGCATCCAAATCCCACTCCATCCCCAAATCCAAAAATCCATATCCCTCATCCCGCACACAATCAAAAATTTCTAAAATTCCTAAGTCCATTTGGGTCCCTAAATCCCCAAATTGGCAATCCCATAATCCCCATCCCGATCCCATAATTGACAATACACTATCCCCCCCAATCCAAAATCCCCCTTACTCCCCATTCCCCATCAAAATCAAAATCTTTAAAATCCAACATGGTGTGTGCAAACATTGGTCCTACTTCCCCTCGACCCCACGACATTCCCCCATGCATCTATCCTACCATACTATCCCCACCATCCACTATATCTCCCCCATCCCATCCCTCTTATCCATGATCTCGCATAATCCCTTCATCCTCCATCTACTCCATCCATTATATCTTCCTCCACACAATCACTTTGTCCATCTATCAACATTCATGTGTGCAACAACACTTGGCATGGTTTATGTGTTGCATCCATCCACAATGGAACACTATCACCTTGATCCATAAATAGACACTCGAGTCCCCATCCTCCTCTGAATCATTTCCTCCATCCAAATCCACCCATCCCATCCAAATATTAAAAAATTTAAAAAAATTAAAAAAAAAAAATTTAAAATTAAAAAAGGAAAAAGTAAATAAAAATTCGTCCAAAAGTGAAAACCATTTCTATGGCGCCTTGGGAAAGTACCATGATGAAAACCCCTCATGGGAATCATGCGTAATCCCCCATCCACTTGCACCCTATTGGCAAGAAAATGGAGAGGACTCAGTCTGAAGATCTGAACCTTAGTCAATTCTATGTAGTCAGTTTATACCCCAAACAATACAGTGATAGAATCATAAAGAATAGCAAGGAATTATGGGATGTGGTAAGAATATATTATCCATACACATCATACACATTCATACATACTTAGACATTAGGTCCAATCCTTATATCTCCATTATATATTCATCAAAAATTTATATATACAATTAGGCAAGTCTGAGTCTCTACTCTTTCTATCTTTCCTCTTACATTCACTCTTACTCTTTCTTACTTCTTACATATTGTATATTACATATCTATATGTTACATTAGGGATGTGTCCCTTACAAAATGACACTGTCGAAGTCAGCCTTGTCCTCCGCATTCCCTTTGCAGTGAGCTGCGATAGGATCTGATGTATGTTCTGTTGTTGTTCATCCCCTGCCAACATCATCCCCTCTTTTTGAAAATATTTCTTTTTCCCAAGACATGCGGGTCTAGTTAGAGGGTAGGATGTTCTTGTAAATGACTTTGAGTTGTGTCAAGGTTGTGTCCCATTGTTTCTTTGTCATCTATAGCACATGTATCTATCCCTCTATCTCAATATGTGTATTCTTTGCATCCCCAAGAGTGGATGAAATTTGTATCTTTTGAGCCATTTTGTTTGCTTTTGTGTCATGTCCCGATATTAAGGTATTGTTTAAATTAAATATTTTAACATCATGATAAGACGTAGGAGTCACTTTGAATGATCATCATGTTTAGTGTTATAGATATGTACTTAAAATACAATATGTTTATATCGATTTGAGTATTATTATGATAATATAATAATACTATTAGCTATAATATCTATGAGATAATATATGTTATTATTATAATATATAAATATGTATAAATACATTATACAAGTGATTATATATATAAAATGACAATATAATAATATTTAATATATATGAATACATATAATAATAAATATAAGACTAAAAGAATATTTTTATTACATATTCCATGTGAGTGGGGCCTCTTAAGAGAGACCGATCACATAAACAAATGAGATAATCAGCAGCAAACCAATAAAAGGAATCTTTGTCATAATTAATATAAAATAATGAATATGAAGACTTCCCTATCGGATTTAAGGAGAGCAAAGGGAATTAATATAAACAGGAATTCATAGAACAATTAATAAAGAATCAACGAACAACGATATACCTTGCAAATGGGCACTAATAAGGGATATGAAAAGCCAGCATAGAGAATAAGAAGATAAAACAATGATTGTGTTAGACAAAGCGGTGCTGATTAGTTACTCATTAAAAGACATGTCTCCCAAGGTCAGCGGTGGTGACTATTAATATAAAAGCACAGATCTACGGTATAAAGAAAGGGGGAATCTGAACAGAGAATTATCTCAGATAATCGGATAGCGAAAGATAGAAAAGACAATAAAATGTTAAGACATACAAAAAGACGCTAAATCCTTTAAGAAGGTGACGAAGAAAGAAGAAGTAAACAAGATTGCTATAAGAGGGATAGATATATATTTGGATTGTATATTGGATCTGGCTGTGATAGAACTGTTGGCTGTGATTGTATAGCCTTGTCCTCCACATTCCCTTTGTAGTGAGCTGCGATAGGATCTGATGTATGTTCTGTTGTTGTTCATCCCCTACCAACATCATCCCCTCTTTTTGAAAATATGTCTTTTTCCCAAGACATGCGGGTCTAGTTAGAGGGTAGGATGTTCTTGTAAATGACTTTGAGTTGTGTCAAGGTTGTGTCCCATTATTTCTTTGTCATCTGTAGCACATGTATCTATCCCTCTATCTCAATATGTGTATTCTCTGCATCCCCAAGAGTGGATGAAATTTGTATCTTTTGAGCCATTTTGTTTGCTTTTGTAAGTATACCAGCCTTAGACTTACCACTTCCCTTAGTTGTTTGACTTGTGATTTGATTTGTTCCCTTTGGTCCTATAGTTGTTGAATTGATGTGTGTGTATTGTTTCAATTTGTACCCTTGTCACTCTATCCACATCTTTTAGGGGGTCATATGACCCTACAAACTGTGCAATCTATGTTTCTAGGCTGTCAATTTGATTCTTAATGGTCTTTGTGGTAATAGGACATTGTAAATATAATTGATATAGTATATTAGCTTCTCCTATAGCTTGTTGGATATTCTTAATTTTTGTCTCCAATTTTGTATGTGTTGTTACACATTTCCTTGATGCCTCAACAATTCTCTTTTTATACATCTCTTCTCTTACCTGTTGTTTGACCTTATTTTCTTGATATTGCAGCTCTGCTTGAAGGCTATTCACCAATTGCTTCAATTGTTGTGTTAAGGGCAAAGTGGTGTCCCTTTATGCATTTCGTAGTAGGCTTTGAATTGTATCTATCACTTCTTGTAGCTATTCAGTACTATCTATATGTTGTTGCAGTATCTCTTCACTTGCAGTGGCATGGAAGATGTCACCCAACTATAATTTATGAATGGGTGTTATCCCAGACAGGTTGACTTGTGATCTGAACAAGGGAAGTTGTAGGACCTATGGTGACACCAGTGGTTGTATTTTTTTCTGCTAGACCAAGAAGTCCTTGATGGACTGAATGGGGGAGGTAGAGGAAGATGCATCCATATTATTTGTTTTTGTATCTTGTTGTTCTTCCTACTCTTGTTGATCATCATTTTGTTGTTTCGAGGTCCTTTTGTTGATCATCCTGTGTGTTATGTAGAGGAGATCCCTGCATTTGTTCTTCTTGTTGTGCATTATGAGGTGAGGTAATTTCTATTCTTGTTCATTTGTAGTTTCCACCCTTAATTCTTCATATGCCTTCTTTGTCACTTCCTCCATTTCTTTTTGTATTTTTCTTGTATCCTCTTGGCCCATGTTCATCAATGTGTCCACCCTATTTTTGTACAGAGCTCTGCGGCCTGTAATTGTGCCAATTTTTGTTTTTTCTCCTCAGATAGGGCTGGGTCTACTTCACTTATTGCTTTTTGCCTCATTTCATCTTCTAGCTTTAGTGTTTTTAATCTTTTCTCCCTTAGTGCTTGTGCTAATTCTTCCGAGAATCCTTCTATCAGTTCATCTAATGTTTTATCTATTCTCTATATATACCTTATAACTACTTTTTGTATTATTTCTTTGTTCCCTTGGGATACCTCATTGTAGAGGTCCACTGTTTTCTGCAACATTCCAGAGTTTTGAATAGCATTTACTAACGCATTCAAGTCTAGTGGTTCCTCTTCTTTTTGTGATTGCTCTGGCTGCTTCTGTTCTCTAATTACTATAGTGGCAGTTTTTGTTTTCTTTTTCTTTTGCAATTTAGGTACTTACTCCATTTCTTCTTCAGTCTCCTCTACCACAAATGCTTGTACTATATTCCTTTTAACCCCTTCCTTTTTCTTTCCTTTCTTCTTCTCTACACTTAATTGAACTAGTACAGTTGAAATCTCCTCTACATGAGGATCTTTCTCTATCTGTTGTGGCGTTGATACTGTTTGTGAGGAAGTAGCAGGCTCAACCCCAGATTGGGTGCTAGGAGTTGTGGAATGCAATCTCCCAGACCTTCATGTCTATGGTGTGCTTTTTGTGCTGGCTTGCGACAGTGGTGGGGTAGTTGGCATAGCAAAAGAGTTGGGTTGTGGTGGGATACCCCACTTTGAGTGTAATTTTTCTTTGTTTTTCTCCAAATGTCCCTATGCCTCCTTTCTATGTAGCTTATCCATGAACTCTCTATATGTCCCAAACCTCTCCGCATTTGGGTCTTTTGGCTTACTGAGGAAGGTTTTAGCATATGCGTCAATTTCTTGTGTGGCAATTTCATAAGGTAACCTAGGAATCCAAAAAGTCTTAGGTTCTACTGTCTCCATGTATGTATAGTCTTTATCAACCATTAAGGTGATATGGTTGGCATATTGTTTGACAGACTCATATGGAATTCTCTCCTGGGATTGCATTTTATCTTGTAGGGCCTTGAAGAACCCCCAGTATGTGGTGGTGTAAGAGGGTTTATCTTTGAAGATTGTGCCATACTATTTTATTTATTCTGCCACGATGGTGTCGTGTTGCCATATTTTTCCACCATAATTTGGCAATGCATTCATGAAATAAAAAGTAAGGCACAGAATTAGGGTTCCATACCTAAAGTTATAGTTGGAGGTCTTTGTCTTTTGAAGATTCTCCATCAACTGCTCCCTTAGAACCTCATAGAGGTCAAAATATTTACCGTCCACAACCATCTGGTAGGCCATGTGTATCACCATTCCAGTGGCTAACCCTTTGCGGTCGGCATAGTATATCTTGTATGCAATTCCCATAGTAGCATACCTCACCTCAGGGTTTGTGATTTCATTGACATTTAGGCTTCTCTCATCTGGTGTAGCCCCTGTTAGCTCTATTACCTTCTCATTTTTATTTCTTTCTTTGTCGACTCTCCTACCACGCAAATTCCTATCACCATGTGAATTGCTTCTTTTGTGATGCGGTGTGTTGTCTCCAAGTATATGTACTCATCATGAATTATGCTTAGAATTATGCATACCCAATTGTGCTCCCAACAAAAATTAGGGTAGTTCTCCCATATGTTGAGTTTTTTTGTTGCAATGTTTTGATATTGCGACAAGTACCATGTTTTATCCAGTTGAAGAAGTGTATTTCGGATCTCCTCAAACTTTGTGTGATTAATTTCTGAAATTAGTGTGTGGATGTATTTTCTTATATCCTCTATGTATATTACATCCACTGGTACCTCTAAGAATTCCCCTTCTTTATTTACTTCCATTGTCATGTAAGGGCATTTCTTGTACTTGGGCCTGGGCTTCTCTGTTACGTTAATGAGTGTAGGGATGACCATTGTATTTTCCGCAGCTGTGAATAGGGTTTGCTAGGATTTTTCACTTTCTTATAGAAGCTCAAATTTTTCTAAGTGTTGAGTGCAAATGTGATGAGCTACATAAGGGGTTATGGTTTTTATAGCCCTAACAGTGCCCTTTTTGCATTTATTGCTTTTACCCATTTACTTTTTCATGAGTTTTTCTAGTCATTAGGTGCTAGTTGCTTGTAGACTGTTAACGGTTACTTTATATACACTATTTTATAATATAATACATTATCTTACAATATGTTGTACCATTATCTTTTATCACTCTAGAGATTGGTGGTAATGCTTCAACCTTGCTCCATTAACAAACCTTGTAATTCCGCTTACATCCATTTTTCTTAATCTTATCGCTCTAGATTATGTAATTTTGCATATATAGTAATGTCCTAACCACCTTATCTTTCTTCTTGAATTTGTTTTCATATAGTAACACTAAGTCACCTTTGCGGAATGTTTTTAGGCATAGATTCCTATCATGCAAGGATTTTTGTCTTTTTCATTCCAATGGTTGATTATACCTAGCTATGAGATGGTTTTCATCCAGATTTTCTAAATCATCAATCTTCTGAGCTAGGGATTCATCATCATCCAACCGCAAGGTAAGTGTGATACGTAATGTTGTTATTATGAAGTTCATAAGGATTACTGCATCAATTCCATATACTAGCTGAAATAATGTGAACTTAGTAGATCATTTGTATGTTATGCGGTATGCCCAGAGTATCACATGTACTTTGGGGTCCTAATCTTCTCTATTTCCATCACACATATTTTTTAGTGTTGTCCCGATTATCTTATTTAGAGCTTCACTTTCCCCATTAGCTTGCGGACGATATGGGGAACTTTTGTTATGTGTTATCATAAAGCTAGTTAGAAGTTCCACAATCATCTTGTTTATGAAATGTTTATCTTGATCACTTGTTATACTGATTGGACTTGAATCTTGTAAAGATATTTCATAGAGAAACTTTGTGGTAGTTTCAGTTGTGAAGTCTCTAGTTGGTTCTTCTTTTGCCCACTTAGTCAAATATTCTACTCCTGTTGTAATGAATCTTGCTTTTGAATGTTTTACGGGAGGATTTATGGGTCCAATGAAGTCTATTGCCCACTTCTCAAATGGTATTTGTATCAAGACTAATTTCAGGGGCATCTCATCTCTTGCGGTAGGTTTTCCTACTCTTTGGCATATTTCACAATTCTTAACATAGTATTTTGCATCCTTTTGTATGGTAGGCCACCACAAACCTGCTAGTTTTGCTCTTTTTGTGGTAGTGTCTCTATAGTTATGTCCTCCAAAAATTCCTTCATGTGCTTCCCATAATATTGCTTGTCTTTCATGTTCATAGACCACCCTTCTTAAGATATCATCTTTTCCCAAGATGTGTAGTTCTCCTTCAACAATTGTATAAGGAAGTGCCTTCCGCATTAATTTTTGTTTGTCATGCAATGAGATATCTTTTGGAAATTCCTCTGTGGAAAGTAGTACTTCTATCTCCTACGACACCTTGGGTACCAAATTTAGTCTAAATAAGTGTGCGCCAGGTAATTCTTCCTATTGGTCATCAGGTTCTTCCCCTATTTCTATCTTAGATAGGTAATTAGGGCCTTGGTTTTGTTTCCCCAATTTAACCATTATCTTGAAATCAAATTCTTGGAACAATAGTAACCATCTACTCCGGCCTTGGATAACCGGTTGGTTTAGTAGGTATTTTAAGGGTCATGGTCTGTGAAGAATGTGAATGGAGTGGACAATAAATAGTGTTTGAATTTTTGCAAGGCATAAACCATGGCTAAGGCTTCACACTCTGTTGTTTTATAGTTCTTTTCTGCTTTGGATAACTTCTTGCTGGCAAAAGCCATCGGATGGTCCTTATTCCCTTTGTTTGTGCTAGTACTGCTCCAATTGCTATCTCTAATGCATCCACATGTACATGAAACGGTATATTCCGATCAAGAAATATTAGTATTGGTGCTTCTGCTATCTTTTGTTTTAGTGTGTCAAAAGCATTCTAGAATTCATCATCCCATTTAATATTCTTCTCGATCTTCTTTTTCAATAGTTCCTCCAAAGGTGCTGCAATTACCACATATTTTCTTATAAACTTGTGGTGATACCCTGTATAACCCAAGAAGGTTTTCACCTCTGGTGTAGACTTTGGTGGTGGTAAGGTCATTATCAATGTTACGTTCAATGGGTCAACCATTAGACCTTCCTTGCAGATGATATGCCCTAATAGGGTACCAAGAGGTACCGCAAACATACACTTCTTTAAGCTCAGTGATATTTGCATGTTTCTGCATCTATTTAACATTGTCCTTAGTAGTTGCACATGGTCCTTTACCAGTCCATATATTATCCAATCATCAAGGTATACTTCTAGGAAATCATGAATAAAGTCCTTGAAGGCATTCACCATTAGCCTATTGAATACCGCAGGTGCATTCTTTAACCCAAAAGGCATCACTATGCACATGTAAGACCCGAATTTTGATGCAAATGTTGTCTTAGGCTGGTCTTCTCTTATTTTGACATGATGATATCTAGAGAATCCATTAGTGAAGGAGTATATCTCTCTTCCATCTACTAACTCCAATATTTCTTCTGTAAATGGAGTGGGAAAGCATGCCTTATTTAGCTCTTTATAGTCTACACATATTCTTATCTCTCATGTTTTCTTGTTTTGCACAACCATGGGGCTTATCCATTCGGCGTCCTCCACAGGCTTGATTATACTTGCTTCCAACATTTTGTCTAATTCCAATTTTACCTTCTTCTTCATATTAGGATTCAACCTATATGGTCTTTTCTTTATGGGTTTGACTCCTTCCTTTAATTGGATTTTCATTATTCTCGCTTCCTCCTTAATTCCTTTCATATATGTGAATGTTCTAGGGAATAGATCTTCAAATTTAGATAAGGTCTCCGCGACTTGCACCACTACCCTTTCATCTTAATAATCTCCAATTTTGGCTATTTTGGGTTCTCCTTCTTTTGCTACATTTTGCTCCCTTAGTTTTATGGGCTAGTTATAATATTTTTCTTTAGGTTCTGTAGGGAGTTCTAGTTCTCTTTTCCCTTCTTGTACTTCTATTTCTAAGTTCTCTATATCTTCATTATCCCCTTGAGTAGTTTTGTAACATGTATGTGTAGTGGGGTTTGTTTCCTTGTTCATCCACTCAATAAATTTCCATATCCATTCACTCTATGGTGGTGGAGAACTTGTTTTTCTGGTACTTGTTCTTCTCTTCCCTCATTTGGTTTGAATATTATTTCCTTGATTTTAAGTAATGCGGTATGAATGTGATCATATCCATCCCAAAAGAAAATGTATAATAGAAGTCTTCTTTTAATACATCCCAGTTTCTAGTTTATGCCCTTCTTTCCTAGTTGATGTACCAGGTTTGTGTTGTCATATTTTGCCCAATCCTAAATATTCTAGAATCCCTTCTTCTATCAGAAAAATCTGATCAGAGATAGCATAAATAGAAGGAGGTAAAACCTAAAATCCTTCAAAATCTACTGAATTCCCTTGAAAAATCCCCAAAAATTCTTGTGGAGAATTCTCTTAGAAAACCCAGAAAAACCCATAAAAATCTAAGTTCTTGTCTTAGTTTTTGACCTACTTTTGGGCTTTATTGGCAAAAGTTAAGGTTCCTGAACTTATAGAAAAATCATAAAATTGACTAAGGCATAAAATGATGTTTCTCCCTTTGGTTGGAAAATTTCATGTTCTGTGAACTCTTCTCCGAGTTCACTTTTCTACAGGTTCACCGATTCAAGAATTCACCGAAAAGGTGAGGAGGGCAGGATGTTTTCTCAAAATCAGCTAAGGTAAAGAAAAGGATCAAGTATGCCTTTACCGGCAAACTACTAAAGGTTAGAACTCATCGACAAGTTTGAAAATCCTTGGGTTCATTGACAAGGTAGATCCTCAATAATGTAGTTAGAAGGAAAGGTTTGTAAAAATTAGCTAAGTAAAGGGAAGTCTTTCCCCTTTTATTGGCAATGTTTGCTTTCCACGAATTTTTCAAAAGTTAGTTATTCCACGAGTTTGCCGACCCGTCGTTTTGCCGATAAAGGATGAGGGAGTAAAATTTTTTTCCAAATTTGCCTAAGGAAAAAGAGGGAAAAGGAAGGCTTGTCGGCAAAGTCCAAAAGGTTTGAACTTTTCAAAAGTTCAAAATTTCTACGGTTCACCAACAGGACAAATTGCTGACAAAGGAGGCTGAGGGGGGAGTTCAAGAAAAAGTGAATGAGCTGACAAAGCAATAAATTTGGCTAAGGCACTAATGGTTCAGCATTTGTAGGTTTAGCCGATGGGAGATTCACCGACAAGGTGAAAAGAAAAGAACAAGTTGCCAATAAAAAAGGGAACAACCAAGCATGGTTTAGAAAAAGATGATTTTGCTGAGAAGGAAAAAGAGAGCCAAAACAAGTTCAAAAAAATGAAATTTTGTCGACTGAGGGCAATTTCTCCAATAAGGCGAAACAGAACCAGGATTTTGCTGATAAGGAAGAAAATGATGAATATATGAAGCCCAATGGTTTTGAGGATGCAACAATAGGAGGCAAAATTTAGTCCAAGCCAATTTAGTCGATAGGGAATTCAGTGATGCCATGAATGAGCAAAAGAGTACAACACATTGAAGTGTTGTAAGAGCTTGTCTCTCCCTAAATCATGCCATTTTTCAGGGAGAGGTACTAGTATTAAATTTTTGCAGGCCAAGGCTAAATAAGGGTGGATGGAATAGTGAAAATCTTTAATGCTGGAGTACAAATGCAACTACAAAGTAGATTTTTAGGGACAAAGTAGAACTTTCTACATTCCCCCATCAATGCATCTACCATCCAATCATGCAAGCAATCTATTTTGCAGGCTTGCAGGCCTATTAGAGGCATCACCACCATTCCAAGGGGCATGGGTTCTATCTCAAATTTGTAGGATATTTGAATCAGAAATTTAATGGAAACATGGGTTGTCCTAGGTCAATTGTGTTGGCCCTCTAGCATTTGATCACATGATATTGGTTTGTTGGCATTGATGTCAACACAGTTTGGTGTTAAGAGAACCCTCTGGATATATGTGATTTGTTGTAATGCATATGGTTTGTTAGTTCATTTCAAAGGAATGGTGTTTGATGTTAATATCACAGTGGCAGAAGTACTTGTTCAATCTCATTTCATAATACAGATGCAAATTCTCATGCCAAGGTGATGGATTGTCTTCATGGTAAAGTGTTTGTTTGTTCATTCAATTATATGTTGATGTTTTCTTTATAAGGTGTGATGTTGTTATCCATTCTTGAAGATTTCTTGTCACAGGATCCTACATTGTCTTATCTTATACCTCAGGTATTCAGTGAGTTCAAGTCCTTATCCTTTTGGGTGAAATTTAGGGTTTGACATGTTTCTTTTATCATAACCTTTAAATGTTAAAAGTCTTCTTTCATCTATCCTTATTTGTCTATTCTTCTCTGCTCAGAGTATATGAGGGTATGGAGTCAATGTTGTATGTCTTAAACTTTTAGGATTTTGAGTCTCTCTAAATAAAACCTAAGTCCTAATAGTTGAAGTATTCTTTAAATCTCTAAGTTGTAAATATTTGAAGCCCTAAATTTTCTAATCTTCTTGATTTACAAGATCCATCTCTTCCTTTGTCTTAAAAATGCTCTCTGCAGGTTGACATACACGAAGTTAGGGTTTATTTAATACCTAAAGATATATTTTTTCCTAATTCCTGAGTCTTCAAAAACCCTAAGTCCATACATTGTCTAAACCCTAAACCCAATGTTATAAAGATAAGTCTGATGACTTCACTTTATCTTTTATTTGCTCAGTGACCGGCTCTAGCAGGTTAATGTCACTTATGTGTCAACTTAAGTAGTCACTCGTCATTGCATGACTGTCCCCCTTGCCTAGGGATACCGGCCCTCTCATGTTAACTCCTCTTCAGTGGGCGCCAATGTAAGATCAAAGGTCGTTGTTTTATCTTCCAAGTGCACAAAAGGGGAAATCAATGAACACCATTTAAAGTTTATTTTAAACCTAACGGATCTTCAGAGTGAATGGATATCGATGGGAAAATGAGTGTATTTGTAGTTATGTCCAGTTTTATAACAGTTTGTTAACTATTTTTGAACTTGATGATCACATGGATTTTTATATCTTTCTCCATGGGTTTTCAGAGGTTTTTTGAGAAGAACACAGTGAGATAATTATAATATACACATTGTATATCATGAATATTGCTCAAAAAGCCTAATTAAGGTCTATGAACATAAAGAAAACATGGACTTTAATCTACAGAGATATGATACAAAGATGAATAGCAGGGTATAGTTATGAAGAGTTTTGTTGATCAGAGGTGTGTAGAGTTGATTTATTGAACATTGTTGCAGAGGGCATTGTTTGTTATTGATTGGTGCAAATAAGATTGTAGAGAATCATTTCGTACACATGTATTTGGCAAATTTTTAGGAGATTGGTGTTCAGTTTTGTTGATTGGGGTTGGTGCCTTATTAGGGTTGGTAAGAGTTTGTTATTGATCAGGTGTGCATTGTACCTTGGGGTTGGTGTCCTGAAAATAGTGTTTTAGGTGTGGTTGTACCTTGATGTGGGTGCTTCTAAAACAATTGTAATATTTTTCTTTTGAGGTTGGATTTGAGCAGTAGACTCAAGCAACTCTCAGTGGTTTTTTTCCCTCACAAGGTTTCCACGTAAATTTTGGTGTCATGTGTGAATGTTTTGTTTGGTGTTCATTCATATTGTTTTCTTTAAAGAGTTTTAAGATTGTTGAATAAGGTGTTGGATTGAACTACACTAATTCACCCCCCTCTCAGTGTAACTGTGCTCTTTTCAAATTGACCGGCTCCAGTGCCACTATTGCAAAGCTCAAAATTGTTATATATACTTCAGAATGCAATGTATTTCTGCTAGCTGTTCTTCTGGGCTGTTGTAGTTTAGAGAATTTTTGTAGCCAGGTCTCTGTAATGCAATTGCATGAACTAACTGGATTTGATGGACTGTGCTCTTATGTTGAGCCTCTCACGTCTCTAGTTTTGTTCACCAATGAATGTAAAGTGGTTATTCTGTGTCTAACTTTAGTGCATTATTCTCTCTTTTGTAATGGCTATTTAGCCTCTATTATCAATCAAATTGATATTTTGCCTCTCTCATCATTCTAGCATTGTGTCTACTCTTTGATTAATGTGAGCTGTGTATTGCGGGCAAAATAGTCCCTTTCATTCCTCCATTTTTTTGTCCTGGCCTCTTTTCAAATTAGTATGAGTCTGTGTGAGTTCTTTTAGTTTTGGGATTATTACTGTTCTGAGTCAGTTGCAGTTGAACATCTTCAATTTGGTGCATCACCTCTTTCTAATTCAGCAATCCTTCTTACCCTTTTCCCCTGCAAGCATTAGCAATAGATTTAGTTTATTTCTCTGAGTCTTAAGCTCAGAAAGAGGAACCAGCCTTCTCTGGAGATCTGATCTCATGTGCAAGGTCCCACACCTTGAGATCAGTCCCATTATGTCATTGAAGTGTTTGAACTAGCTTCAAACAAGGTGCAATTTCACATGACAATAATTTGTACTACTAGTGTAAGTGTCTTGTAGAATAATTGTATGTATAATGTTTCATTGTATTCATTTTCATCCTTCCAAACCCAAATGCAACTTTTTATGTGTTCTTTTGGATGGATGCTTCCATCATATTTAAGGATTTTAGTGTACTCACCTTCTTTTGCTATATATCTTGTCTTAGTTAGTATCTTGAAGATCGGCCAGTGTTGGATGTTATGTTTATGGGTGTTTCACCAACTAGCGGCATTGCATATTAGTGTATGAGTTAATGCTTCAAGTCTCACTTTGTCTTTGTCAAAAGTTTGTTCCATTTGTGTTAGGTATGCAGTTAGGTCCCCAATTCCTGAGTATTTAGGTAGCTTGATATGCGATATTCCCCTTGAAATGTGGTTTATTTGCCATGATTTTTGGTGTGCACCTTCTATGTATGTGTTTTGTTCTCCGCATATTCCTTGCGGTATAATTTCATCATTTACAGTATAATGTGGTGCATTTAGTTATGTTGGTCTAACCATAAATACTCTTCTAGGTCCCCTAATTCTATGGATGTGTGTTTCGGGTTCTTCTTGCAACCAGGAACTTAGGACATCCTCATTGTCCATGCTATAATGATCAGTTTCAATCTCTATCTCTCCTTTAGAGTTAGGTTCTTCTATGTTATCATTTCTAGGGAGTTTGGAGATTGAATAGAGATTTTTGTTATCTTCCTCATTGTATTCCTCCGGATTGATTTCTTCTATGTATGGTCCATCATAGTTTCCTCCTAGAGGTATGTGAACAATCTTTTCCTCATCTGCAAAGGATATTTCTTCCTTTCTAGAGTCCACAACCCTATTTGCATCTACAAACTATCTTAGTCCTAGTAGTGCATTGAAAGAGTTAAAGGATTCTTTGATTGATACTATCTCAATGTCTATAATTTGTTTTACTCCCATGACACTCACTTCTACAATCATCCATGTTCATAGTGTTTTTATTCTGGATCTATCCACAAGATTGATATTATATGGTGTATCTTTAGTTTAGGCCTTCCCAACTGGTCCCACACCCTTTTCGGGATCATGTTCATATATGTGCCTAAATCAACCATTACATTTTCAACCTTTTGTGATTGAAGTTAACTGTAATCATTATAGGACTTTTCCTCCATAGTCTCTGGGTTCTCCCTATATTTCTGATTTGTGGTGGTTGGATCTTTTGTTTGTTCCAATATTTGTTTAATTGTGTAAGTTTTTCTAAGAGATCATTATGTTTATCCATTTGTGTGAGTTGTTTTAGTATTATCACTTCTTGTTTAGTACAAAAATTATTTGGCTCTTTCTCTTTTAGTTGTTCTTGTTTAAGTGTTTTCTTGGTTTGTTCTACAATTTGATCATGTTCTACTTTGTTAGGGAAGAAGTGTTCTTCATCTTCCTCACTTTCTTCCTCACTTGTGTTAATGTATTTTGTTGTGGTATCAGTCCCTTGTCTTGTAACTATCGCTGCCTTATTTTTCTTTTTCTATTTTGGTTTTTCTTCATATGTTTATGATTGGTAACCATCTTCTGATGAACTAATGGTGATTTCTAATTCATAGCTTTCCTCTTTTTGGCATCTCTGTATGGTTTGCGGTGGGTTTTTAGGAACTCTCCTCATGAGTCTTGCTCCTTTGAAACCTTGAAGTTCATTTCTCTTAGACTGTGGTGAAGCATTTTTGTAATATGTTTGAACCTTATCACAATTGAATATGTCATGGTCTGTGCTACCATAGAATCTACATTATTTTTTCTTTTCTCCCAAGCACTCATTAGTGAAATTTCCTAGCTTACCACATTTGAAGCATGTTGCATCATCTCTCCTTCTTCTTCCCCAACCGTGGTCTCTACCTCCTCTATAACCATTATATTGACCTCTTTCCTCATTGTTATAGTTATTCATGTAAGGTGTAGAGTTAGGGTTTTTGTTTTGTAAAGTATTTATGTTTCTTTGATTGGCCCAATTGGGATGTTTATAACCATGATCTTGCATGTATAAGGGTCTTTCTGCTAGTCCTTTCACATATGCCATATTTTCATTATCTGTTCTATTTTTGCAGTGTCCATTACACCATGGTTCATGATCATCTTCTTCTCTTAGTCTAAAGCATTGTGATGGACAATCCTCTGTTTCATGGTCATCCCACTCTCCGCATAGTCCACAATAGACTATATTATTTCTTTGCGATACTATTTTGATATCTACCTTCATTGCGGTAGCCTTCCTTTCTCCTTTCATCATAGGACATTCATTCCACAAGTGCCCTTCTTTGTGCAGTATGAGCACCATATGTTAGGTCTCTGTTTCTATGGGCTCTCCTCTTTTCTTTCCATAATTTCTTGTTTCAATTTCAATTGTTCCAGTTCCATCTTTAGCTTCTCCATCTCTAGTTTTTCCTTGGTCTTATCCTATCGGCACCAAGTTTGTGATTCTATGCAGTAAGCCATAGTCACCAGTTCTGAGTATGTCTCAAAAAACTTTCCATCCAGAGAAGTTCTAATGTCTGGGCTTAGGCTTGATAAGAACCATTCAATTCTTTATTTCTTTGTCAATGGTTCTTCTAGCCTATGGGTAGTTTCTTTAAACCTTTTGTCAAATTCCTTAATGGATTCTCCTTCTCTCATGACCATGTCCCTCATCTTACTCACTCATGTTTGAATTTATGAAGACTCAAAGTTATCTAGAAAATCTTTCTTAACTTCATCCCATGGTTTAACATGGTCATGGCATGTTTTTCTATACCATTTTAATGCATCATTCCTCAATGTTCTCAAAAAATCAAAAAGTTTAATCTGATCTCTTATTATATTTTTCTTGTTCCACATTGATTCCAAAACAAAGATATGCTCCATGGCTTCTATTGTATCCTTTCCAAATATAGTTAGCTTGATAGGTGAATCCATAGTTGATTTCTTTTGTTTTACCCAGGCTTACACGAGGATATGTCCCTGCCTATTCCAGAGGTGTCCCCATCTTTGGTGGTGTTTCTGGGATGGAGGGACGTCAAGGGACATCCCCTTAACGTCCCTTATGAATCAAAAAATCACAAAATGTCCCCAAAATAACATCTAAAGACAGGGAATAGTGAAAAGGAAAATGGGGATGTCTGGCCATCCCTGGGATGGTTGGGGATGTCGAAGATGTCCCTCAACCGTCTTGGGGATGGCCAGATGTCCCCGACAGTCATAATTTAAAAAAATTCATTGTGTTTAATATAAAGAATGTTTTAATAGTTATCGACAGAAACATCAAGAAAGTGAAGAATCTTCAACCTTCTAACACACCCTGGTACCTCCTCAATCCCTGTGTGTGATAAGTTCAAAACTTTGAGAAGCTTCATATCTCCAACACAATCAAGCAATGTAGTGATGCGACTCCTGCTCGAGTCAAGAACCCATAGTACTTTCATATTCATTAAAAATTTTGAGGGAATGTTAACTATGGGATTGTTATACAGTGATAATGTCTAGAGAAGTTTGGGAGAATATGCAGGAAGGCTCTGTGCCATGACACTATCATCTATACTTTTTATTGGGCAATAAAACCCTACACCAATTAGCAAGGGTTTTCTTGGAAGGGGATTTTGTGAAGGCCTCTTCAACATCAAAAGCACATTTATTTTCTTTAGATATATACACGGCCAAATCAAGAAACAAATCATGGACCATGTAATATTTCTTGACTTGATCATCATCATCATAGTCTGCCCATTCTTCCACTACTTCAACCAAACAAAGATTGGCAATCTTATATAAATAATTCCATCCAATATCCCACTGGTCTTCTCAACTACAACTGAAGCTATATGATACTCATTCTTGAAATCCAGAAGGGCATCTCTCTCATGTGGCAAGCATGAAACATAGCAGCTGGTAGTCACAGAGCATCATGTCATCACAATAAACAAGCGTAACACAACAAAGAATTTGTCCATTTTAGCAACTGATTTATTTCATCTGCAACCATGTTTGATGGAAAAATAAATGTTTATTGTTTAAACTTTATAGTTTATAGTTATATTGATGTTATACTATTGTGATACTATTGTTATACTACTTTTTTGAAGTTTATACTGCTGTTACACTATTTTTGTCATGACTTATTCACATATTGATATTGTTGTTAACTTGTTATCAGTTATTGACATATATAATATCTCTATTTATTTATGTATCTATATAACATATTGATATTTTGAAAAATTCACGTATATATATATATATATTGAAAAATTCATATATCGCCATCCCCCCGCCATCCCCAGAAATTGGCCCTCGGACTTCCATCCCCGAAACGTGTCCCTTGCCATCCCTCATCCCTGTCCCTGAAACGTCGTGGAACACAGGTTTTATCAGCTCTTCTTCTTTCTTGCGATGTGTTAGTTTGCTAGATCATTCTACTTAGGTTTTGTTCTTTGTATTAGGGTTTTGTTTTCTCTTCCCTTGTCCCTTTTTAACTTAATGTCAAAATAATCTTTCCCCAATACTTCTTTGCAATCCTTACTAATATGTCCTTCAATTTCTTTATGTTTGTCTATTTGATTTGTTTCCTCTTCTACCAAAATTCTCCTTGTCTTATATGGCACATGGGGTGACTCCTAGTTCGGGGGTTGTGTCTCTTCATTTTAGGGGATGAATTTTTGTTTTCTAATGACATCTCATCATTTATTGGTGTCATTTCATTTAATTTTCTTATACTCTCAAAACCAATGCTATCATATATTACATCATCTCTTCTTTCTCTAACCTTCATCACACACTGATTTACCAGATGGTCTAGGTAATCTGCATCCAAGTTCAAGGGTTGGAGGTTATGCATAGGATTTAACATTTTTTCCCATTGTTTATCAACTCTGATTTGGATATTAGAAAAATTAGGTTGAAACCTTGATGTTATGCTTATTTGCGGTAGGGCTAGGGTTTGATTATATTCGTCCCTCCATATGCTTCTTGACTGGTCATAGGCATCAATACATTCTCCTATACTTTTGAGAATTTATGTAGCCCTATCAATATGCATTGTTATTGGTTCAGGATTGTCTATATACCTTTGTATTAAATTTGCAACATCCCCTATGGCGCGCTTATCCATTTTCTCTTCTTCTCCTATGTTCTTTTCTCTGGTAGCACCCACATTGGCAGGCTTAGCAACACCCTCAATGGCACACTCATCCAATTGTTCTTTCTTCTCCACAACCTTCTTAGTGCTTTCCCTTACAATTTTCTCCGCATTCTCCATCCTTCTGTGGTATCTTTCTTGTCACTCATGAGTCTACTTTTGTCCTTCTTCCCTACTTATTTCTATATCGATTTGTATAATTTATTTAACTTCTTTTAATTTCTTATTGTCCCCTTTTGCCATGGGTGTTTTAGATATGTTGTTTCATTAATCCTTATGTATCCCATTGTTGGCTTAACTTGAAGAGTTACTGTTGTCTCTCAGATTTGCACCCTTGCTGAGTTGTAGAACTTGGCAGTCTGGAGAAACATGGGATCTTTCCAGGTCTGTGGGTCACCTGTGATGGAAAGAACCTCCGGAGAAGGCTGGCTTCCTGTTGATACTCCACCTAAACTACTTATACTAAGGTCTTTGCAGAGAAAAGGGTAAGAAAGATTACATGAAAATGAAACCTACTGTCTAAGGTGATGCACCAAAAGATCATCAGAAAATACACAGAAATGACACAGTTCAGAACCAGTAATAATAAGAATCCTTACACAACCCAGCAAATCTTAATCCTTGCATCATTACTTTGTAAGGAGGCCAAGTAACAATAGTCCTGCAAAGGAGAAAGAGGTTTTCTCACTACCCAAAAACTGATTGTTATTCCTTGCACATCTCACTACCTGCAAAAATATGTAATCCCTGCATAAAGGCACCAACATGAAAGACAGCTCCGAGGACAAAGAATATCACCAAGATCTGTACTAACACTAAGGACACACAATATCAGAAGAAATAGGAAGGTACAAACTGCTTATTACTGCCAAAAAGGTGTTACAATACTGTATATCTCTGAAAATGGGTTACAAGACTGTTCACTTTTGCAAAAGAACTCAGAAAATTACAATATACAGAGTAGTGAATAGCAAGAACTCCCTAAAAATGAACAAGGAGGAAGACTATATACTTCCTAAATAGTTGTAAATAGATAAACATCCACCACCTCCATTCTCGTGCGTCTCATAAATGCCCACAAAATATCTCTCTAAAGTCCTCCAAAAAGGTTTCCTAAGGCATAAATGGTCAAACCATGCCATCAACTATCATAAAGGCACCTGAAAACATCATAGAATGCCTTTGAATGATCTTTAAGGCTTCTAACATACGTCAGATTTGTGTCATAATCTCCTACAGCATCATAAATAACTCATATTATCCAAATACATGACATAATGACACATTTTCTGCATTTTAATTAACATTTAACTAAGAGGCTTATAATTACACTGTTGGTGCCTGCATCATCAGTCGGGTTCTAGGTTATTGGCTTGTAGGCACCTTCCCAGGATTTCATGAAGTTTCTAAGTCTTGGACCCTATCAGTGTTTTACAGCATCATCGGGATATTTTGAAAGTAGGGGTCATCATCATCATCATGTTCCCAGACATCCCCCTGATGTTTCTTGCATGGGTCATTTATCGTTATGTCCGGATATCTTGTGGGGGTCATCATGCATTTGCCAACCCGACCTTTGCTGCGGGGTGATATTTTAACATCGGGTGATCTTAGTCAAGATCATCCTGATGTTGGCGCTATGAAATTTCTAAGTATGACCCAATTTTTCATCAAGGTCATCATATTTGAATATCGGGTGATCTTTGTTAAGATCACCCTAATGTTATTTCATCACCTTATGTTTGTTCAACATCAGGATGCTGCTGAGGTCATGTTTCTGCGGGGGTGATATCTGCTCGACCTTTGCCTTCATCTTTTTCTCTGTAGGATGATATTTTCAATATCGGGTGATATTCTAAATATCGGGTCATCTTCTGAATATCACCCTTGTTCTAAATGTGATGGTGATGTCATCAGGATGTTCAATTATCAGGGTGATATCCTTCAGGTGATATGCTGCTGACGTCATCTAGATTTGACGGGGTCATACTACAAGTTTTCAATCTGACTCGACATTGTAATGTGATGATGATGCCATCAGGACATTTGCAGATAATATGATGATGCTGATGTCAGGGAGATATCCGCCTATCGGCTTCATGCATTGTCCAGTGGGGGGTGATCTTTCCAAATATCAGTCATATTCAAACATCACCCCAATGTTTCATTAGAGCTACAATGCACCCTGATATTTTGTGGGGGGGTGATATTTCTAAATATCGGGTGATCTTACGAATATCACCCTGGCGCCAATATGATGGTGACGTCATCCGAATATGAGGAGGTATGTGATGGGCAGATATGCTGATGATGTCAATAGGATATGCTGATGAAGTCAGCAGGATATGACAATGATGTCATCAGGATGTTCAATTATCAGGGTGATATCTTTTATCAGGTGGTGCGAATTATCCGGATGAGCTCAGCAGGATGTTTGTTGACGTCAACAGGATATGACAGTGACGTCATCAGGATTTTCATCGGCCAGACATTTGGTATCAGCAAGGCAGGAGGATCTTTCTCCGACGCATCAGGTTGTGCCAATGAAGGTGATTGTCATGAAGGCGAGGTTGGTCATCAGGATGTTATTTTTTTACATATGGTGATGAGGTCCGGATATGCTTTTGCACAGGGTGATATTTTCTACAGGGTGATATGAATTATCGAGAGGTTATCATGCAGTATGATGCTGATGTCAGGGTGATATTTTTTACATATGGTGCTGAGGCCTACTGACGTCAGGGTGATATTTAAAGCAACAGGATATCATGCTGAAGGATGATGATGATGAAGGCTTATACTAGCGTCGTCGGGAGCAAAAGCACCGACATCATGCATGCTCGTGGCCCAGTATATAAAGTATTGAGAAGGTTGTCGCGGGGTGCATGTGGGATAATCGGCTTCCTGCATATTTTCAAATATCGGGTGATATTTCTTGGCGGGAAAAACTGCGAATGCACAGTCTACTGCATTTTTTGAGGCTGCAGGTCTGGCACGCTGATTAATGGCAGTTGTTGCAGGGTATGGGTGATGGCGTGAATGGTCAAACCACCAAATTGAAGATGTGGATTCCCAGGCAGCGCACAACTCGAGGCCACTTCCTGTCTCCTCCTCCCCCTATTGCATTGAATGTTGGAGCACCATTTCCTCATGACGCGTGGTATCTGGCAGATATTTTGAAGTGCCATTGTACTAAATGATGGGTACACCTTCCTGCTATATAATACAGACTGTGTTATTCATTTAGAAGTTGGCTGTTGAAAATTGGACATATCTGGCTTTGTAATAAAATACAACTGGTTCTATTTGCTCTGTGTAGGTGACCTTGTGAGTTTATGTATCTCTTGTTGTATGTCTCATGCACGAATCTACTAATTTCATGATTGGTTTTATATGAGTAATGTTGTATTTGCATGTGTTTTGTTATTCTGTCTCCAGTATTGCATGTATCCTTCTTCTGAATCTAGATATATAAGGGATGTATGGGATTCTAGAATATAGAATTCCTGTATTGAATGCTTGATCTTTCAACTTCTGCTCAAGGGGTAGATTAAAGTGTTTTCAGATTAAGTGTTGGGAAAGATATACTGCAATAGGGATACCATAAGTAAAGATAACTTAACACTCTGTTCTGGGAGGTATCTGTAAGGCAAATATCACAACATCCCCTTGAAATCTAGTTTTAGTGTGTTCATGCTGATCATTCACAGGTGTATGTCTACTGACTCCAAGCCCTGGATAGGCACCAATCTAGCTCTGCATTGAGATTACACACCAGGTCCTAGTTTTGCATCCAAACACATAAATCAAACTCATACTTCCAAATCAAACCATTAGGACATTAGAAGTAGTTTAGGACCAAGATCCTCTGATTCACAACTGGACATAAGCCCAAAGCTAGCCCCTTTGCACTTATCCCAGAGTTTTGGTCTTCATACAGGAGGATTCATCTGCTTTGTGTCAACATCCCAAGCCAACCCACAAGCATATTCTCATGGGTGTTGAATAGGGAATACCCCCCTAGGTTTTGTAGAGCCTGAAGAAGAAGAGGAGATAAAAATAGAGTCTATCTCCTACACTATTGGCCCCTAGCCCAGAGATCCTGTTGATCACTGATGGCTACCTTGTAGGGAAATCTGGGAATGAGCATCCTGTCAGGGAAAAAAACCAACAGATTTGGCGACTCTACTGGGGATCATGTAGTAAAGAAATTATCTTTTCATCCCTGGTAAAATAATTCCTAGTTATAGGTGGTGACTCCGAACAATCTCCCAGCTGGTAAAGTAACATTTGTATGCAGGGGAGAAGATCCCTACGTAATCCTTTATTTGAAGAGTTACTAGTAGAAAGAAGGATGATGTATAGAAGAAAAGGAACCGTCTCAGCCAGTCATGAGGGTTCCCCCAGGAATAATGATGATATTCAGGATAACCCTAGACTTTCAGGGCAGCATGTACCTTATTTTTGAAATGCAGAAGCTGACATTCAAGGTGCATATGAAAGACAGCAGGGTGCTAGTCTAAAAATAAGGTCAGAAGTGTTCCAAGAACGCCCTTTCTTGGATCCCAGTGATAGATTTGAAGTAGAATCCCCAAGGGATGTTGAAGATGATGATCAGAATGGTATGAGACCATCTACCTCCATGCCCAGAGAAGAACAACTAGCTCATGAAATTAAGAGTTTAAGAGCAGAAATAAAATATCTGCAGGGAATGAAAATCAGAGATGACATGAGACAGAAAGTACAAGCTCTGAGGACTACTCACCAGGATGCAGTTCCTACCCTTGAAAATGTAAATATGCAGAGAAATCAATGCAGAAATGAGGTACAGTATCAACATAATAATACTAGGCATGATGCAAACAATGCTAGGATACCATTAAATAATGTAAGAAATCAAAATGTAAATAGAAATATTAATGCTAATCAGTTTGATAGACAACCCATGCAGTTGGATAGATTTAGGCAGCTAGTTTTTGATGGTATTCCTGGTTATCCTAACCCCATTGACAAGCATGTGAGGCTTCAAGTGCCAAAGTTTTTAGGAAATAATACTGTGTCTAGGGAGGATCATTTAAAAGCTTTTCAAAATGTCATGGACAACTTTGAGGTTGAGCATGAGGATGTCTTTATGAAGTAATTCATGCAATCCCTTGTTGATGAAGCTAGAGAATGGTACAAGAATCTGCCTGACAGGAGTATTTCATCATGGGATGATTTCAAAAGGATGTTTAAGGAGCAATATGGTGACAAAACTGACCCTAGCTTTTTTGTAAATGAGCTCACTAGTATCACTAAAGGGTCCAATGAGCAGGTTGCAGACTTTAATGCTAGATTTACTAAAGTGTTGAACAAACTGCCACATCACATGAGGCCCAATGAACCTATGTGCATAATATTATATATAAATGCTTTTGATGCCAAAACAGCATATGGGTTAAGAGATAAAGGTCCTGCTACTCTCTGGGATGCTTTCAAGATAGCAATAAATATTGAGAATAACAGGAAAGCATCAGGCAAGACAAACAGGAGGGATGATGTGAGAATTCTGCAGAATCCAAACAAACCTTAGAATATTCGAGGTAATACATCTGCCCCTGAAGACAAAATTGATAAACTGGCAAATGTTGTTAAGGACCTAAGCTATAGACTGGCTAGAAGTGAAAAGGGGATAGGTCCTGATAGGCAAGTTTACCAAAGGCAGGAAAAAAGGCCATCATTGCATGATATGCCATATAATACTAATTGGCATAATGGTAAACCTGTATTTCCACATAACAACACAAATCAAAGAGCTCAACATACCAAGGAAACTCCTGATCCTTTGAAGAAAGCTGTAAATATTGCTGATGATACTCCATGGTGCATAATCTATTAGATGCCACATTTCACAGTCACATGATTGCTCAGTCTTTGCATGATGATGTTGTGTCTTGTAATGAATGTAATGAGCCACATTATGTACAGGATGATGATGTTAATATGCTGTCCATAAGTAGGGAGCATCCTTCTCATGATGCAGATGAGAGTACAGATAATGAGATTCAGGCCTATCAGTAGGTTTTCTATGATGAAGATAATGAAGATAATTATGTGTATGCTTAGGGCTCACACAACTTCCTAAATAACCTGTAGAGACCTTCTGATGAGGAGATTAGAGCTCTCACAGCTGCAGCAGTGGCCCAAGTCAAGAGCAACTATAACCTCAGAGGTAAAGCTCAGATAAGTAGCCCACATCAGCCAGAAAGCATTTTTGCAGGTCAGCCAGTGCATAGTCATAAAGGGATTGAACCACAAAAAAGGCAGTGGGGTAATAACAAGCAAAATTTTAAGCAAAAAACAGGTCATGAATCTCAAGGATCAGAAAGTAGGATCCCCCAAGTTGAGAATCAAAACAAGAGTTCCCAAATCAGAAGTGATTATCAGGGGACTATGAAGATAAAAGCTGGATCATCTTAGGATAAAAACAAAGCCTTTTCACAAGTTGCAACTGTGGTACAAGATTATGCTCCCTTTGATATAACTCAAGTCCTCTCTCAGGTAAAGGTTTCTGTCCCATTGATGGAACTTATGAAGGTTGAAGAAATCAAGAATAGGACAGTATCCCTAATTTCTGGAGTACTTTGTCAAGCTAAGCAAAATGATGAGACTCAAGGTAAGAGGCATGCTATATGCAATGAAGAAGATGAAGTCCCTGAGGTGTATTTAGGGGTGACCATGACAAAGTGCCCTTCACAAGTGGAGCCATTTTATGTATCCCTGGTTATAAATGGAAAAGTGATTAGAAATTGCATGCTTGATTCTGGAGCATCCACAAATATCATGCCTTTAGCCATCATGCAGCAAGCTATATTGAAAATAGACAAGGCATGTGGAAAATGCTACGCCATGGATGCCAGAGAGGTACCAGTTATTGGAATCATGAAGGATGTGAATTTTAAACTGGCAGCATTTCCTGAAAAGAACTATGAAATGAACATAATAGTGGTTGACATCAAGCCACAGTATGGTATGCTGTTGTCAAGAAGATGGGCAGCACTGATTGGTGGAAGTATGCAGTTGGACTTGTCATATGCTATGATCCCTATGAATGGAAGAGATGTCAAGTTGATCAGAGAAGAAAGATCACCAGAGACAATGGAGAATCAAGAATCAGAGGAGCATGTATGCTTTGTGAACACTGACTGTGATAATTTCAGAGTTATCTCAAATGACCAAGGAGAAAAAGGGGGAGAAATTTGCATTCAAGACCTGGACCAGTAGGGTCTATGGACCATGTATTTTGATGGATCTTGTGCAAAGGAAGGCTCTAGAGCTGGAGTTGTATTCCTGTCTCCAACTGGTAAGCTCCTAAAATTCTCCTTCTTGCTAAAATTTGCTTGCACAAACAACATTGCAGAGTATGAAGCCTTACTCTTAGGTTTAAATTTGGCTCTCAAACATGGAATTAAGATGCTGAGGGTATTTGGGGATTCTTAGTTAATTGTGTCCCAAGTTAGAGATAGGTATGCCTCAAAGAACAAAAGATTAAAACAATACAAGCATGCTGTCTGGGATACAATTGAATTATTTGATGCATTTTCAATAGGCTGGATAGAGAGATCAAAAAATGTCATGGCTGATTTCTTAGCCAATGTAGCAATAAGGCTAGATGATATCACTCTATCAGATGTTACAAATGTTGAAGTTAAAATCAGACCTGCAGTACCAGAGAACATATGCAGTTGGCAAGTGTTTAATGATAACAAGGACTTGTTAAGATTTTTGCACTGCATAGATGAATTTGAGAACCAAGAAATTGATTTTCAAAATTTTGTAGAAATTGTAAATGGAAAAGAAGCTCTTATGGGGAAAGAAGTAATTCAGTTGAAGACTAACAAAATCCCTAGAGGGTTAGTAGCTTTGGAAAGAGCTTTTGACAATAAAGACCAATTGGTCACAAAGACATCTCCCACAAATAAAGATGACTTAGAGAAGATAAATTTGGGGACATCTTAGGCCCCCAAGAAGGTATACATTGGCAAACAACTCAAACCACACATTAGGAGCATGCTAATTGCATTACTGAAAAAGTATAAGCATGTTTTTGCCTAGTCTTATGAAGACCTCAAAGCTTATAGAGAAGACTTATTTCAGCATGAGATCCCATTGAAGCCTGGAGCTAAGCCATTTAGACAAAACCAAAGGCCTATTAATCCTACCTTAGCTCCAAAAATGCAAGAAGAACTCAAAAAGCTCAAGGAGGCTAGAATAATTGTGCCAATTAGACATTCAACCTGGGTATCTAACCTTGTCCCAGTCAGAAAAAAGAATGGTGATATTAGGCTTTGTGTTTACTTTAGAAATTTGAATGTATCCTCCTTAAAGGATAATTACCCATTGCCAAATATGGAAGCTATGTTGCAGAAAGTGACTGGTTGTGAACTCCTATCCATGATGGATGGATTCTCAGGTTACAATCAGGTGAAGGTAAAGGAATCAAAACAATACAAGACTGCCTTCACCACTCCATGGGGAACTTATGTATATGTGAGAATGCCATTTGGACTGACAAATGCAGGTGCTACATTTCAAAGGGCAATGGATGTTGCTTTTGCAGGGTTGATTGACTCAATCTTGGTTGTTTATCAGGATGATCTGACTGCCTATTCAAAGAAGGAAAAGCAGCATTGTATGCACTTAGAGCAGATTTTCATTAGAGCACTAGAGTATGGCATTTCTCTAAATCCAAAGAAGTGTGCTTTTGGGGTAGTGGAAGGAAAGCTCCTGGGGCACATTGTTTCCAAGGATGGAGTTAGGATTGATCCTGAAAGAGTAGCTGCAATTGACAGGATCCAGATGCCAAAAATAGTAAAAGGAATCCAGTCCTTCTTTGGACAAATAAATTTTGTTAGAAGATTTGTTCCCAACTTTACAGAAACCACAAGGAACATTTCTAAAATGCTGAAGAAGGGTGAGACTATCAGTTGGGAAGGTGAAGCAAGTAGATCTTTCCAGGACATCAAGGAAGCAATCAAAATGGCTCCTGTGCTGAAATCTCCTGATTTTTCTAAGCCATTTCAATTATTTTCATTTGCTTCTTTCCATATTGTTGCTGCATGTTTACTACACAAAAATGAAGATGGATTTGAGCAGCCCATAGCTTTTTTCAGTATGTCCTTGCAGGCTTCTGAGTTAAAGTATGACATTATGGAGAAACAGGCATATGCACTAGTGAGAGCAGTCAAGAGTTTCAGGCCATATCTGGTAGGATCTCAGATAGTTGCATATGTGCCTCATGCAGCAGTCAAGGACATTTTCACTCAGCAAGAGGTGACTGGAAGAAGGTGCAGATGGATAAATAAACTGCAAGAGTTCAACATAGAGATACAAATTACCAAGTTGGTAAGGGGACAAGGGTTAGCCAAGATGATGGCACAGTCAAACTTGGAAGCATGCCAAGTCAATGCAGTCCAGAATGAGAATGTAAATGTATCAAAATCTAAATGGTATAAGGACATCATATACTATTTGCAAAATCTAAATTGTCCTTCCCATTTCGGTGACATTCAAAAGAGGACTTTGAAACTACATGCAATCAGGTATGTTATTGTTCAAGGTGAGCTGTACTGGAAGAACCCTGATGGTGTGCTGCTAAGATGTGTGGATGAAGATGAAGCTAACATTATTTTGAATGACATGCATAAAGGGGTGTGTGGTGGACATTATACTGCCCAAACAACAACTCATAAGATCCTTAGGGTAGGATATTGGTGGCCCACTCTCTTTTCAGATGCACAAAGGCTGGTAAGGAAATGTGATCCTTGCCAAAGGTTCTCAGGAAAGTTAAGATATGAGGGTGCATTGCCCCTTAGAACTATAACTGTGGATGCTCCATTTCAGCAATGGGGAATTGACTTCATAGGGGAAATTGCAGAGAAATCAAGTGGGGGACATAGTTGGATTTTGGTAGCAACTGACTACTTTACCAAATGGATTGAAGCTATTCCAACTAAGAGAGCTACAAGTAAGGTGGTGATGGATTTCATACTAGAGAATATCATCATCAGGTTTGGAGTACCAGTCAAGTTGGTCACAGATAATGCTATGTGCTTCAGATCTGGAGATTTTGTTAATTTTTGCAACAAATATGGGATACATTTATCACATGCATCACCATCCCACCCACAAAGAAATGGTTAGGCAAAGTCAAGCAATAAGAGCCTCATGAAAATCATCAAGAGGATAGTGGATAAGAACAAGAGAGCTTGGGATTCAAAGTTAAAGTTGGCATTGTGGGCTGACAGGGTGACAGTAAAAAAGGCTATTGGAAGATCACCTTTTGAGCTGGTATATGGTGCATTAGCCAGGCTGCCTATAAAAAATCTCCTGCCAGTTTACAAATTCATCCAAGAGAATGATGAGGAGATTGAAGACTCCATGACAGAAAGAATAAACCAGCTGGTTGCACTGGATGAACGCAGAAAGGAGGCCCACCAAATCAATCTCAAGAAACAACAAAATGTGAAGTATCTGTTTGATAGGAGAGCTACAGAAAGGAAGTTCCAGATAAATGACTAGGTGCTCATCTGGAATGCAAGAAGTCAGGATAAGGGCAAACATGGTAAGTTTGAACCCTTATGGATGGGCCCATATCAGGTTTGCAATACTCATGGGGAGGATTCTTATATCCTCCAGGCCCTAGATGGTGAGATGCTAGAATTGCCTGTGCATGGTCAATTCCTCAAGTTTTATTTTGCATAAGTGATCTGCCTCTGCGCACATTTGTAAAAATATGTGTATATTGTAAATATCTTGTACAGTTGGTGCTTTTTTGTGTTTTGTCTGGTCTGCCCGGAGGTCTGGTTCTCGCTACAGCCTGTTGGCAAGAGACACTATATGGATTCATGGTTGTTGTCATTGATGGCAACAAAGGTCATCCCACATATCCGCAAGTCATGATGTGTCTCTACCGGAAGTCAGAATAAAGAATGTTGTGGTCCGGTGAACAAGAACAGAGCATGTGGCAAGGTCCGACAGATTGATCCGGATCTCTCAGAGGAAGTGTCTTGGTGCAGTGCGGATTTGGGGAAGTCAAGAGGACTACCTTGAGTGGTATATTCCAAGGATTTAGCCTCCGGTGATGGACAAGGAGAAAGATATGAATAGTTGAGTACCGGATTCCTGAGAGACAGTGAAAACAGAGGAAGAACTGACTGACAGAGTATCAGACTACTTTCCGGATGTGTTACTATTGATGATAGAGGTTGTGAAGGCATCAATCATGTTTGGCCGACATGATTAATGATATCTACAAGTATATGCTTGATCCGCATTGTTTGGTGAGGAAGGATTCAGCCGACAGAACAAGAGTTTGTAAGAAACTAGACTGTTCCGGATGCCGACTAGAAAGGTGATGAAATTACTTGTGCGGATATATATAGAGGATGGATTTAGTTGTGAAGGGTGTGATGGTGTGAAGATATATGCGAAGAAGTACAGAACAGAGCAGAAGTAGCAAGAAAGATCCGATATGTGAAAGGATAGCAGAATAAAGAACAGAGGAAAGATGAAGTGCAGCAGATCAGTGTACTGAGCCTAACCGGAACTGAACTCCAGCATATGCAGATGCTTCCAATCAGTTCAAGACTGTGATTCTTATCACTTTGTAGACAGTGTGTCTTCTTGTAGGCAGTGGGCCTCTTGTGAGCAGTGTGCTCAGGCAGTGAGCCCTAATTGGCAAGTGCCATTTTGTAATTTCCTATTCTTCTAATAGAGAATAATTTTGGGTTAATCACCCCGTGGTTTTCTCCCTTAACAGGGTTTCCACGTCAAAAATACTGTGTTATGTGTTTCTTATTTCATGGTAATGTTTTTGTGTTTGATTCAATGCTGCATCAATTAATAAGAAACTCCAATAAGGGAAATAATTAGGATAACTGATTCACCCCCCCCTCTCAGTTATCAACAATTGGTATCAGAGCTAAGTTCCTCCTAATAGAGCCTAACAGCTTGAGGAAGATCTGGGAGTTCAAATGGATGCATATGGTTTAAGGGAGCAACTCAAGACTGCTCTTGAGGATCTTGAACAGTCAAATTCTGAAGTCAATGAATTAAAGGAAAGACTCAAACAGGCTGATGAATTCATGAGAGAATTAAAAGACAAATTAAGTCTCTCTATGAAAAAGAGAAAGGAGCTGCTCCAACAGTTGGCAAGACAAAGTGAAGAAAGCAATACAAATGAAGAATTGACTGAGCAAACCAAGTTATGTGAAAAGTTATCAAAAGAAGTCATTATGTTAAGACATGAAATGGAATCAGGAACTATAAAGTTTACTCAAGAGATTGAAGAAAAAAGAAAGGCTGAAGACAATCTAAGACAATCTCTTAAAGAAAAATCAGAAGAATGCCACCAGATGGACAGGATTATCAGACATCTTGAATCTGATCTTGAAGATGCCAAAGATAATGAAGAAAAACTTGAGGATCAAATTGCCTCTCTCAAAAGAGACCTTCAAACAGCAAATGAATATAAAGAGAAATTCAAGATAAGTTCTGCTCAACTTGAAGTTCTTCTTGGAAGTCAAAAGAGGACAGATGACAAGTATGGTTTGGGATATGAGAAAGGAGAAAGCTCCGGATCCGGTCAGAAGAATCTTGGATCAGAAAATCCAAGGAGCAGGCCTAGAAGACCTCCGGTAAGACAGCCAAATGCTCAAAGATATCCATCCTTCAATGGATACTGCCACAGCTGCAACCACTTTGGTCACAAAGCTAATCAGTGCAGAATGAGAATGAATCAGATTAATTCATCCTTCTCCGGACAGTGCTTCAACTGCAAAAGGTATGGACACAAATCCCATGAATGCAGAATTATGCAAGTAAACAAATCATTCAAAGGTAGATGCTTTACATGCAATAGAGTAGGTCATATGGCTAATCAATGCAGATCAAGAGGATATCAGTCAAATATGCAAAGAAATGTTATTTGCCAAATCTGCAATAGGTCCGGTCATAATGCTAAAGTCTGTAGAAACAAGAATCAGGACAAAAGAGGTCCGGTGTATAATCAGAATCAAGACAAGGGTAAACAAAAGATGAATGCGGATGAAGTTAGGAATCAGATGAGCAAGATTTGGGTGAAGAAAAGTTCAGATAATGTAGAGGTTGGATCCGCACCAGACTCTGGTGCTGATATTTCTTCCGGAAATTAAAAAGTGAGCTCAGGCTCAGGGGGAGACTCAAAGAAAATCATGTTCCCCCAGCCAAACAAGTGGTGCCGGATGTGGCACAAGATGCGGATTAAAGGGTTTGTAGATATGAGTCTTGAGATGCTTCAGTCAAGTTTTCAGAGGTCCGCATGGAGTTAAGAAGAAGCTGTGATCGATCAAATAAGACCTGATCAGGGAGATGCTCCGGTATGACAAAGGATTACAAAAAGGTCCGGAGAGATCCGGAAGTGCACTATCTTGTTCTGCGGATTGGACAGAGTGTTTGGGATGTTCTTGTAATATGTTACCTCGATTTATTCATGATTGAAAGATCCGGATGATATTCGCAGATCAGGACTAATCCGGGATACTCCAAGCTATCCAGACAAGGCAAACCGGAATAATGTAGGTGAAGCATTTATTGCAGACAGATATTAGGGTTCGCGGAGCAATATAAGGGATTTCTCAAAAGTCATTTGCTCATTCTACACTCAAGAAGAAGCGAATAGTGGAGCTCTACAACAAGATTCATCAAGCACACCAAGGATCTCCTGCCGAAGTCATTGCATAAAGAAATCAATCCAATCACTCCGTGCAAATCGAAGGCGCATAAGGTATTCTCCGTTTTTCATTACCTCACTACAAATCTTTGAAGAATGGCTACTCCAAATATAGTTAAGATCTCTGATAGACCTCGCCCCTCATTCAAGAAACATCCTTACAAATCATTGGAGGTAGATCCACTAGGAGCCTTCTCTAGTGTTCCTCATGGTGTATTGCATACGGAAGATATTAGGGTTTACATCCATGCGAATCTTGAAGACTTTAGAGAATCAAAACTGATGGATATCTATCACAAACAATTGATAGATGACTCCTTTGAGATCAAACCTCAGTATAAAGCCATCCAGGACAAACACTTTGCACAGTGCATTCATTTCCCCTGTTTTGAAGAAGATGAATGGGTCCGGTATGTACTAAGTAGAGTACATGACAACTTCCTATGGTTGAACCAGCCCTTCAAGATCACCAAAGATGCAATTAGGGCTGTAACCGGTCTGCACTCATCCAGTGGTTTACCTGTTCTCAAGTCTGTCAAAAATCAGACAGTTAGTGATGCAACCGGATCCAAGTTTGACAAGAGAGCTATGACAGTTGATGACATCACTGAACCGGATGTCAAATTTGCAGCTATGATAATTGGTTACAAAATCTATCATTCCAGTAGGGAAAATTCAGTACCGGGAACTGCAATCTACACAGCTTATCAAATGTTAAAGGAGAATGCAGACTATGACTTGTGTGAGCTTCTTGTGAACCAACTCTTTGAAAATCTGTAGAAGATCAAGAAGGACAAGAAAAACTCCTTCAAGTATGGCAATCTGATCCTTTGTCTCTTCTTTTACTACATGAATGAGCTTCCCGGATCCAGTGGATGGGTATGGCAAAATGACAGACCGGTTGCCATCCAAATCAGAGACTATTTGCATGAACTTGGGGATGCCAAAGCAAGAAATACAGCTCTATGGGGATACTTCAAGAACTTCCAAAGCATGATGCATGCAAGAGAAAGAATACCCCAATCCCTTGTAGAAAAGTACAAAGACACAGTATGCTTCATGGTTGAAACAGATCAGTGTCTAATGGAGGCAGTAGAGCCAAGGACTGTTTGGATCATGCCCATGGGGTATGAAGTGGATGAATAGATAGCAGAGCTGCATGTTCAACACATGCTAAGCCAGCCCAAAGATCCTAAGGCAGAAAGGTTCGGAACCTTTGAGGAACTGAGTGTAAAAATACATGTAGAACTCAGGGAACCGGAGATAAAGAGGAAGGTAAGAAAAGAAGTTGAGCATATTGCTCAAGGCCTAGGAATCTCAAAAGAGGCACTTGATACCAGCCGGGAAAAGAGGAGGAAGGCTGAGGAAGAAGAGAAAAGTAAAGAAAGTGTTCCGGTTGAAACTCCCACCCGGACCAGATCATCAAAAAGATCTGCACCTCCCACAACCAAAAGTTCAAAACCAGAAGTCCAGGCATCCGGTAAAAGATCCAAGACAAAAGCCACAAGGGCTTATGAAAGCCAAAAGGATGAAGAGGAAACAGAGTCAGATGAGGGAGTAAAAGAAATAAAGAAGCAGAAGAAGAAAGGATTCGGTAAACCCTCCACAGGCCAAGACAAGGATGAAATGGTGGAGGTATCTGTTGAAAAGCCCACTCTGTCTCTAGAGAGCGTAATCAAGTCGGTCACGGTGGATGGAAACCTTCAACCAATGACTGAATTTTATGATGACTTCAGTGAGGCTGACCAAAAGACTCTGCAGGAAGCCACAGTCAAATATCTAAACATATACAATAAGGCTTTCATTGAGATCATATCTCTTATTCCTAAAAGCCTAGAAAAGGAATTAGAAATAAGAAAGAACAATGCTCATGCAAAAGATCTTGAGATCCGGGAGCAGATAGCTATTCAGCTATATCCTCAAATTGATCCCAAGACAATGAACATAATCTTCAAGGACTGCAAAGATGAGTTCAGAAGTAAAGCCAGGATGAATCAACTCATGCTTGGTGAGACTGACAAAGTGGCCCAAGAGACAGAAGAGATCCTCCGGAAGGCCTTCAAAAGGTTCAATCTTCCTGTTGTAGAGGACTTAGGTACAGAAACAGCTGAGGACTTGGAACCCTCTGCTCCAGAAGAAGTGGCCTATGAACAAGCTAGCATCTCTCCTCCGGTTTCCCCTACAGTCTCCGGATCCAAAGAAGAAGAGAAATTACAGGAGAAGGAAGCAGTGGTGAAAGACAAAGAGGTTGACAGTTCCAAGACTGCAGAAGAAAAGAAACATCTGTCTCCGGCAAGAGACACTGCACAAACTGTTCAACAATTTTTGAGCAAAGAAACTTTAGAGATTGATGAACCGGAGCTTCTAAAAGGCCCATTCGACTTTGACTCTCTCTCTCCGGTACAAACAATGAAGATAGCTTCATTTGCAAATGCCAAGGCAAATGAAAAACTCCTAAAGTCTCATATGGAAGACTGTGAGTTGATAGAGGCTGCTTCCGGAGTACTTGTAAAGATTATGCCATCAATCCAGATAGATCCGACAGCCTCCTCTTCCGGTAATCTAAAAACCTTAGTCAGCAGTGTTGATACACATTTTGATTCTCTAGAAAAATCAGCTGAAGAAAAGGTCCGGAAGGAATTTTTGGATAAAAGATTTTCAGAAGTATTAGAATTAATCTCTAAAGATAGGAAGATTGTGAGCATTGGAATAAAGAGCTTAGAGAATGCTCTTAAGGATGGCGGTGACATCTACAAATTTTGTATATCCTGGTCAAAGGCAACAGCAGCAATTGATAAGAAAATAAAAGAGGAACAGGACAAGCTACAAAGCTTATCTCAAAGTTTTGATCCTCTCTCTTCCTCCATAATAAATCAAGAATGTCAGACTATTGCAGTCTTGAATGAAATAAAGAATCTTGAGAAGGAAAGGAAGAACATCACTAACCGGATGGGAGAACTTAGACGGATTATAATCCCTAAGTTGGAAACTATGCATGAGGCCATCAGTGATGCTCAGACCACCGCCCAAACAAATGATCCGACAGATCTCAAGAGGGCAGAAGCTTTTGCATTTTTGTTGAGTGGTCACATTTCAATTTTGGATAGAATGAAGCAAAGTTGGGCTACAGAAATGATCCAATTGCAGACATCCTTTGCAGACATTCTTCAGTATATGTGAGTATGTAAATATGCGGCTATGTAAAGAAAATTTTTGAAAATTTTGATATGCGGACCCTACCCTTTGCCATTGATGTCAAAGGGGGAGTGAGGAGCAGTGAAAAATGAGGAATCCAATTAAGGGGGAGTTCCAGAAATTGTATATAAAGACAGAGCATCAGCAAAGGGGGAGCACAGTGTAAACACTTAGTCATTTTTCACTAAGTGTTGCCATCAATGCCAAAGGGGGAGATTGTTGGCAAGAGACACTATATGGATTCATGGTTGTTGTCATTGATGGCAACAAAGGTCATCCCACATATCCGTAAGTCATGATGTGTCTCTACCGGAAGTCAGAATAAAGAATGTTGTGGTCCGGTGAACAAGAACAGAGCATGTGGCAAGGTCCGACAGATTGATCCGGATCTCTCAGAGGAAGTGTCTTGGTGCAGTGCGGATTTGGGGAAGTCAAGAGGACTACCTTGAGTGGTATATTCCAAGGATTTAGCCTCCGGTGATGGACAAGGAGAAAGATATGAATAGTTGAGTACCGGATTCCTAAGAGACAGTGAAAATAGAGGAAGAACTGACTGACAGAGTATCAGACTACTTTCCGGATGTGTTACTATTGATGATAGAGGTTGTGAAGGCATCAATCATGTTTGGCCGACATGATTAATGATATCTACAAGTATATGCTTGATCCGCATTGTTTGGTGAGGAAGGATTCAGCCGACAGAACAAGAGTTTGTAAGAAACTAGACTGTTCCGGATGCCGACTAGAAAGGTGATGAAATTACTTGTGCGGATATATATAGAGGATGGATTTAGTTGTGAAGGGTGTGATGGTGTGAAGATATATGCGAAGAAGTACAGAACAGAGCAGAAGTAGCAAGAAAGATCCGATATGTGAAAGGATAGCAGAATAAAGAACAGAGGAAAGATGAAGTGCAGCAGATCAGTGTACTGAGCCTAACCGGAACTGAACTCCAGCATATGCAGATGCTTCCAATCAGTTCAAGACTGTGATTCTTATCACTTTGTAGACAGTGTGTCTTCTTGTAGGCAGTGGGCCTCTTGTGAGCAGTGTGCTCGGGCAGTGAGCCCTAATTGGCAAGTGCCATTTTGTAATTTCCTATTCTTCTAACAGAGAATAATTTTGGGTTAATCACCCCGTGGTTTTCTCCCTTAACAGGGTTTCCACGTCAAAAATACTGTGTTATGTGTTTCTTATTTCATGGTAATGTTTTTGTGTTTGATTCAATGCTGCATCAATTAATAAGAAACTCCAATAAGGGAAATAATTAGGATAACTGATTCACCCCCCCTCTCAGTTATCAACACAGCCATGTGCCTACACATCCCTAATCGGAGCCACTGTTGGTGCCTGCATCATCAGTCGGGTTCTAGGTTATTGGCTTGCAAGCACCTTCCCAGGATTTCATGAAGTTTCTAAGTCTTGGACCCTATTAGTGTTTTGCAGCATCATCAGAATATTTTGAAAGTAGGGGTCATCATCATCATCATCATGTTCCCAGACATCCCCCTGATGTTTCTTGCATGGGTCGTTTATCGTCATGTCCGGATATCCTGTGGGGGTCATCATGCATTTGCCAACCCAACCTTTACCGTGGGGTGATATTTTAACATCGGGTGATCTTAGTCAAGATCATCCTGATGTTGGCACTATGAAATTTCTAAGTATGACCCGATTTTTCATCAGGGTCATCATATTTGAATATCGGGTGATCTTTGTTAAGATCACCCCAATGTTATTTCGTCACCTTATGTTTGTTCAACATCAGGATGCTGTTGAGGTCATGTTTCTGCGGGGGTGATATCCGCTCAACCTTTGCCTTCATCTTTTTCTCTGCAGGATGATATTTTCAATATCGAGTGATATTCTAAATATCGGGTCATCTTCTGAATATCACCCTTGTTCTAAATGTGACGGTGATGCCATCAAGATGTTCAATTATCAGGGTGATATCCTTCAGGTGATATGCTACTGACGTCATCCAGATTCAACGGGGTCATACTAAAAGTTTTCAATCTGACCCGACATTGTAATGTGGTGATGATGCCATCAGGACATTTATAGATAATATGATGATGCTGATGTCAGGGATATATCCGCCTGTCAGCTTCATGCATTGTCCAGTGGGGGGTGATCTTTCCAAATATCAGTCATATTTAAACATCACCCCGATGTTTCATTAGAGCTACAATGCACCCTGATATTTTGTGGGGGGGGTGATATTTCTAAATATCGGGTGATCTTACGAATATCACCCCAGTGCCAATATGATGGTGATGTCATTCGGATATGAGGAGGTGCGCGATGGGTAGATATGCTGATGACGTCAGCAAGATATGACGATGACGTCATCAGGATGTTTAATTATCAGGGTGATATCTTTTATCAGGTGGTGCGAATTACCCAGATGAGCTTGGCAGGATGTTTGCTGATGTCAGTAGGATATGACAGTGACGTCATCAGGATTTTCATCGGCCAGACATTTGGTATCGGTAAGGCAGGAGGATCTTTCTCTGACGCATCAGGTTGTGCCAATGAAGGCAATCGTCATGAAGGCAAGGTTGGACATCAAGATGTTATTTTTTTACATATGGTGATGAGGTCCGGATATGCTTTCCCGCAGGGTGATATTTTCTGCAGGGTGATATGAATTATCGGGAGGTTATCATGCAGTATGATGCTGATGTCAGGGTGATATTTTTTACATATGGTGCTGAGGCCTGCTGACGTCAGGGTGATATTTCAAGCAACAGGATATCATGCTGAAGGATGATGATGATGAAGGCTTATACTAGCGTCGTCGGGAGCAAAAGCACCGACATCATGCATGCTCGTGGCCCAGTATCTAAAGTATTGAGAAGGTTACCGCGGGGTGCATGTGGGATAATCGGCTTCCTGCATATTTTCAAATATCAGGTGATATTTCTTGGTGGGAAAAGCTATGAATGCACAATCTACTAGATTTCCCGAGGCTGCAGGTCTGGCACGCCAATTAATGGCAGTTGTTGCAGGGTATGGGCGATGGCGTGAATGGTCAAACCACCAAATTGAAGATGTGGATTCCCAGACAGCGCACAGCTCGAGGCCACTTCCTATCTCCTCCTCCCCCTGCTGCATTGAATGTTGCAGCGCCATTTCCTCATGACGCATGGTATCTGGCAGATATTTTGAAGTGCCATTGTACTGAATGATGGGTACACCTTCCTGCTATATAATGCAGACTGTGTTATTCATTCAGGAGTTAGTTGTTGAAAACTGGACATATCTAGCTCTGTAATATGATACAACTGGTTATGGTTGCTCTATGCAGGTGACCTTGTGAGTTTATGTATCTCTTGTTGTATGTCTCATGCATGAATCTACTGATTTCATGATTGGTTTTATATGAGTAATGCTATATTTGCATGTGTTTTGTTATTCTGTCTCCAGTATTGCATGTATCCTTCTTATGAATCTAGATATCTAATGGATGTCTAGGATTCTAGAATATAGAATTCCTGTATTGAATGCTTGATCTTTCAACTTTTGTTCAAGGGGTAGATTAAAGTGTTTTCAGATTAAGTGTTGGGAAAGATATACTGCAATAGGGATACCATAAGTAGAGATAACTTAACACTCTATTCTGGGAGGTATCTGTAAGGCAGATATCACAACATCCCCTTGAAATCTAGTTTTAGTGTGTTCATGCTGATCATTCACAGGTGTATGTCTACTGACTCCAAGCCCTGGATAGGCACCAATCTAGCTCTGCATTGAGATTACACACCAGGTCCTAGTTTTGCATCCAAACACATAAATCAAACTCATACTTCCAAATCAAACCATTAGGACATTAGAAGTAGTTTAGGACCAAGATCCTCTAATTCACAACTGGACATAAGCCCAAAGCTAGCCCCTTTGCACTTATCCCACAGGTTTGGTCTTCATACAGGAGGATTCATCTGCTTTGTGTCAACATCCCAAGCCAACCCACAAGCATATTCTCATGGGTGTTGAATAGGGAATACTCCCCTAGGTTCTGCAGAGCCTGAAGAAGAAGAGGAGATAAAAATAGAGTCTATCTCCTACACTATTGGTCCCTGGCCCAGAGATCCTGTTGATCACTGATGGCTACCTTGTAGGGAAATCTGGGAATGAGCATCCTGTTAGGGAAAAAAACCAACATACACCACCTTAGTAAATTTTTACAATTCCAAAACTATACAAGTCTATTCAGAAAAAGTGACATTTATGACATAACATCTAATTCCCTAATTTTGATTATGCAAAAAATGACAAAAAATGTTTGTGACCCTAGGCAAGATGAACCAACACATCACATCTGCATCATATATATGTCACAAAGTTGTATCAAAACGTCTCACAACTTAACCACTTCCATTCTCACATACATCTCTATCATGATTTGAGGTTCAATGGAAAATGTTTCAAAAACAACCCTTATGACTCCCTACACACATCTTTATTCACAACTTACCCATTATCACCACCTTATATCTCCTAGCTGTGATATGCCTTGGCAAAATATGCCATTCGACCTTATGTTTCTCCACAATACATTTGGCTTGTCTTCAAAAAAATAAACAAAAGGCATAAAAATGCCATAGCCCCCCTTATCCTTGCTAGGCTTGGACATATGAAGTCCCTCCCCACGGCGCCAAATAGATAGCAATGATGCAACAAAAATGGAAAGTCAAAATAAACAATGCAAATTAGGTTTCAATCGAACCAAAAAGAAAGAAGACCTAAAAAGCACCTTCATTTTGCATTTTGTCTTCCACTATTTGAGCTTGGCCACCGCCATGAGGGTTTGAAGGCAAAAAATGCCATGAAAATGGGTCATTTTTTCGAGGAAAGCGTGAGGTAAGGTGTTATCTTTCTGAGATTTGAACCTTTGCTGTCTATTTGGGCAGATTTTGTGCCTTTCTGGCTGCATTTTTGACTGGGTATTGATGGATTTTCTGTTGTTTTGATGGTCGATCCTCTGTATTGTTCTTTCTTGTCTGTGTGAGGCCGTCGTTGGAAGGTTGCTGAGGAAATCCGTGGCTTTATCTCAGCAACAGGAAGAAAACAGAGGTAACTATCAAACCTTCCTTATTTCTGAGTCCTTCTTGCTACTTCTTGCTGACTGGGTCATGATTTGGACATTCTATGGGCTTTTGTTTGAAATGAATCAACAACCTTCATTTTCTCCTTCTATTGCTGCCCGTGAAGGGCTTCTGTAGCATTTGAACTTGACAAAATTTGCATTTTTCTTGGTTGTTCGCTACCAGAAGGCACAATGTCAGACATTTTTCTAAGTATTATGCTTGAAAAGAGTTAAAACCCTTGCATTTTTCCTCCATATTCTGTTGTTTCTCTGACAAAAGAAAAAATGCATTTTCTTTGAAAATTGCTGCCAGAAGGCACATTTTTTGGATGTTTTCTGAGCATATGTTTGTAATGAGTCGAAAATCTTTAATTTGTCCTCTGTATCTGCATTTTTGGGATGACTTGTTGATTTATTTTCTGCTGTTTCTTTGACAAAACCCATAAAAAGACACCCTCGTGCATCCTGTTGCTGATTAGCTGTAGAAAAATCCACACTTTCTTTGCTGGCTCTAAGATTTTGAGCATTCTGGGCATTTTGTAGTTTGAAAAGAGTTTTAAACTTTGTATTTTTCCTCCATATTCTACTGTTCTGGGCTGTGAACGAGCTTCAGTCTTAACAAAAAACTTGGAACAATGGCATATATGAGTGTTGCAACTCGAAATATATGTATTTTCTGTGTGTTGTGGCATGATCTTGAAACTCCCTTTTTAGTGATCCTCTTTCAGAGGGTTCTGTGTATTTGAACCTAGAAAAAATTATGTTTCTTCTTTCATTACTGTGGCAGACAAATGGAAGAAAAAAAAAGAGCATATTTTTCTGGAAACTCTATATTTTATGCGTCTGATGGCTGTATATGATCTTGAACAACAGAAAAAACTATATTTTTCTTTGTAAATCTGCAATTTTCTGTGCTTTGTCAGTAGCAAAAGGCTTGAAAAAAATTCATAATTTTCACTCTGTATCTGCGGAAAACACTGACACTCTGCCTCTGTCTGGTTTTCTTTCATTGTTTTGGCCACTTTACCATCACAACAGTCTTTGATGATAGTAATAGGACTCTTGATGAAGACAATAAAGATAACCTCTTAGATATTGAAAAAATGGAAATTGAGATATACCTGTTATCTCCTTTAAAGCATCTGCATCATTGACACCGTATTCTCTTCTCATTGGTCTCCTATCCTCATGAATGTTACCGAACCATATGACTGATCTTTGGCTCTTTTTAGGATCACTATGCTTCAACAGTCTACTGCTTCATTTTAAGTTGTAGCTCTACCATGCTCCTTTTAGTATGATTGCTCCTCTTACAACAGCTATATGACTGTTTCTCCTTGTGATTAGTGACTGCCACTACCTTTCATTAGGTGCCTTCACTGCTTATGAAAAAGTAGCAATATACAACAAGAAGACAGTCTTTTCATAAGCAGTGAAGGCACCTAATGAAAGGTAGTGGCAGTCACTAATCACAAGGAGAAACAGTCATATAGCTGTTGTAAGAGGAGCAATCATACTAAAAGGAGCATGGTAGAGCTACAACTTAAAATGAAGCAGTAGACTGTTGAAGCACAGTGATCCTAAAAAGAGCCAAAGATCAGTCATATGGTTCGGTAACATTCATGAGGACAGGAGACCAATGAGAAGAGAATACAATGTCAATGATGTAGATGCTTTAAAGGAGATAACAGGTATATCTCAATTTCCATTTTTTCAATATCTAAGAGGTTGTCTTTATTGTCTTCATCAAGAGTCCTATTACTATCATCAAAGACTGTTGTGATGATAAAATGGCCAAAACAATGAAAGAAAACCAGACAGAAGCAGAGTGTCAGTGTTTTCTGCAGATACAGAGTGAAAATTATGAAGTTTTTTCAAGCCTTTTGCTACTGACAAAGCATAGAAAATTGCAGATTTACAAAGAAAAATACAGTTTTTTCTATTGTTCAAGATCATATACAGCCATCAGACGCATGAAATATAGAGTTTACAGAAAAATATGCTCTTTTTTTTTTCTTCCATTTGTCTGCCACAGTAATGAAAGAAGAAATAGAATTTTTTCTAGGTTCAAATACACATAACCCTGTGAAAGAGGATCACTAAAAAGGGAGTTTCAAGATCATGGCACAACACACAGAAAATACAGATATTTCGAGTTTCAACACTCATATATGCCATTGTTCCAAGTTTTTGGTTAAGACTGAAGCTCGTTCACAGCCCAGAACAGCAGAATATGGAGGAAAAATACAAAGTTTCAAACTCTTTTCAAACTACAAAATGCCCAGAATGCTCGAAATCTCAGAGCCAGCAAAGAAAGTGCGGATTTTTCTACAGCTAATTAGCAACAGGATGCACGATGGTGTCTTTTTATGGGTTTTGTCAGAGAAACAGCAAAAAATAAATCAACAAGCCACCCCAAAAATGCAGATACAGAGGACAAATTAAAGATTTTTGACTCATTATAAACATATGCTCAGAAAACGTCCAAAAAACGTGCCTTCTCGCAGCAATTTTCAAAGAAAATGCATTTTTTCTTTTGTTAGAGAAACAACAGAATATGGAGGAAAAATGCAAGGGTTTTAACTCTTTTCAAGCATAATACTTAGAAAAATGTCCGACATCATGCCTTCTGGCAGCGAACAGCCAAGAAAAATGCAAATTTTGTCAAGTTCAAATGCTACAGAAGCCCTTCACGGGTAGCAACAAAAGGAGAAAATGAAGGTTTTTGATTCATTTCAAACAAAAGCCCATAGAATGTCCAAATCGCGACCCAGTCAGCAAGAAGCAGCAAGAAGGACTCAGAAATAAGGAAGGTTTGACAGTTACCTCTGTTTTCTTCCTGTTGCTAAGATAAAGCCATGGATTTCCTCAGCAACCTTCCAACGACGACCTCACATAGACAAGAAAGAACAATACAGAGGATCGACCATCAAAACAGTAGAAAATCCATCAATACCCAGTCAAAAACACAGCCAGAAAGGCACAAAATCCGCCCAAACAGACAGCAAAGGTTCAAATCTCAGAAAGATAACACCTTACCTCACGTTTTCCTCGAAAAAATGACCCATTTTCATGGTTTTTTTTTTCCTTCAAACCCTCATGGCAGCGGCCAAGCTCAAACAGTGGAAGACAAAATGCAAAATGAAGGTGCTTTTTAGGTTTTCTTTCTTTTTGGTTCGATTGAAACCTAATTTGCATTATTTATTTTGACTTCCCATTTTTGTTGCATCATTGCTATCTATTTGGCACCGTGGGGAGGGACTTCATATGTCCAAGCCTAGCAATGATAAGGGCGGCCGTGGCATTTTTATGCCTTTTGTTTATTTTTTCGAAGACAAGCCAAATGTACTATGGAGAAACACAAGGTCGAATGGCATATTTTCCAAGGCATATCACAGCTAGGAGATATAAGGTGGTGATAATGGGTAAGTTGTGAATAAAGATGTGTGTAGGGAGTCATAAGGGTTGTTTTTGAAACATTTTCCATTGAACCTCAAATCATGATAGAGATGTATGTGAGAATGGAAGTGGTTAAGTTGTGAGACGTTTTGATACAACTTTGTGACATATATATGATGCAGATGTGATGTGTCATGTCATCTTGCCTAGGGTCACAAATGTTTTTTGTCATTTTTTTCATAATCAAAATCATGGAATTAGATGTTATGTCATAAATGTCACTTTTTCTACATAGACTTGTATAGTTTTGGAATTGTAAACATTTACTAAGGTGGTGTAATTATAAGCCTCTTAGTTAAATGTTAATTAAAATGCAGAAAATGTGTCATTATGTCATGTATTTGGATAATATCAGTTATTTATGATGTTGCAAGAGATTATGACATAGATCTGACATATGTCAAAAGCCTTAAAGATTATTCAAGGGCATTCTATGACATTTTCAGGTGCCTTTATGATAGTTGATGGCATGCCTTGACCATTTATGCCTTAGGAAACCTTTTTGGAGGACTTTAGAGAGATATTTTGTGGGCATTTATGAGATGCACGGGAATGGACGTGGTGGATGTTTATCTGTTTACAGCTATTTAGGAAGTATATAGTCTTCTTCCTTGTTCATTTTTAGGGAGTTCTTGCTATTCACTACTCTATATATTGTAATTTTCTGAGTTCTTTTGCAGAAGTGAATAGTCTTGTAACCCATTTTCAGAGATATACAGTATTGTAACACCTTTTTGGCAGTAATAAGCAGTTTGTACCTTCCTATTTCTTCTGATATTGTGTTTTCTTAGTGTTAGTACAGATCTTGGTGATATTCTTTGTCCTTGGAGCTGTCTTTCATGTTGGTGCCTTTATGCAGGGATTACATATTTTTGCAGGTTGTGAGATGTGCAAGGAATAACAATCAGTTTTTGGGTAGTGAGAAAACCTCTTTCTCCTTTGCAGGACTATTGTTATTTGGCCTCCTTACAAAGTAATGATGCAAGGATTATGATTTGCTGGGTTGTGTAAGGATTCTTATTATTATTGGTTCTGAACTGTGTCATTTCTATGTATTTTTTGATGATCTTTTGGTGCATCACCTTAGATAGTAGGTTTCATTTTCATGTAATCTTTCTTACCCTTTTCTCTGCAAAGACCTTAGTATAAGTAGTTTAGGTGGAGTATCAACAAGAAGCTGGCCTTCTCTGGAGGTTCTTTCCATCACAGGTGACCCACAGACCTGGAAAGATCCCATGTTTCTCCAGATTGCCAAGTTCTACAACTCAGCAAGGGTACAAATCTGAGAGACAACAGTTACATCTTTTCAAAGATATTTTTAGACCCTCCCCCTTTCCATTTGTCATCCCCTTAGGTTCCTATCCCCTCTCACAAGGGTAGGTCCTAAGAGGATTCACCTAAGATCGTAAAAAATTTTATGTTGTCTTCCTTCCTATTCTTTTATTTCTCCTTTTTGTTCTACGGTTTCCTTCTACTATTCCATTCTATTTTTCTTCACTATTCTATCTAGGGTCCCGATAATGGAACTAAATGTTGGCAAGAAAATGGAGAGCATTCAGTCCGAAGATCTGAGCCTCAGTCAATTATCTGTAATCAATTTATACCCTAGACGATACAGTGATAGAATCATAAAGAACAACAAGGAATTATGGGATGTGGTAAGAATATATTATACACACATTCATGCATACTTAGACATTAGGTCCAATCCTTATATCTCCATTATATATTGATCAAAAACTTACATACAATAAGGCAGGTCTGATTCTCTGCTTTGTATATCTTTCCTCTTACATTCACTCTTACTCTTTATTACTTCTTACATACTGTATATTACATATCTATATTTTACATTAGGGATGTGTCCCTTACAAAGTGATAGTATCTAAGTCAGCCTTCTCCTCCACATTTCCTTTGTGGTGAGCTACGGTAGGATCTGTTGTATGCTCTATTGTTGTTCATACCCTACCAACACATCCTACACTTGGGGGCAAGTCTCACCTAGCCTATCACTCTCATCCATTGTATACTTATTCTATCATCTCCCATCCATCCCATCCCCTCTATCTCCCTATTTATCCTATTGTCATCCCATCCTCCCTTCCCACTTTTGATCCTAATAAGGACAAGGGAAAAATATCCAAAACATTCTTTAGACAACTATTGGCATACATCCCTTCCAAGCATATCCTATAAACATCCATCCAACCCCAGCATCCCAACGTCTCATCATGAACAACACATGTAGAGTGGGGCATCTTATTCCTATGTGGCATACTCCTTGGAGATCACATCTGAACCTTCTCCACCCATCTATCCAAACCCTCTATCCATTATCAATCCATATCCCCCTCTTCTATCTATCTTCAACATAATTTTGACATCCATGGGTATAGTCTGAGCACTACATTCCCCCATATATCACCCAGTCACTTAATCATCCGATCTTAATCATCTTATTATCCCTTGTCATTAGAATAGATAGCTAAAGGCTACCTAAATGCAATCCAATGCATTCCCCCCCAACAATCCAAATCTCCCAAATATCCAAATCTCCTAAACATCCAAACATCGCAAGAAGATCCTAATCAATTCCCATCTCTAGCTAGAAATATATGCATAATCATCCAATCACATCCATTGGTCTTATTCCTAGCCTTGCTACAAGCCTTGATAAAACATCCATCATCCTGATTGGGATATATCATTCCCAATCCTCATGTTGTTCTTATCATCAACAACATAGTCCAACATCATCAATCCATCAATCTTTGGCTTTTCAGCTTGATTAAGGGTAACATCGTGTTTGTATTTATATCATTTTGTGTATGTGTGCTTTCTTGTGTGTGTGCATTATCATTTTATCTTGCATCTGCATCAGTCCCGGTAACCTACCTACCACAATGGTATCATGGTCTTCCATATCATGGTGCTATACGACATAGGGTTGCTTGTGACCTTATTGGTTGTCTCATCACAGTACCCATAAAGGTCATCAAATGCCTTGTGATGTACTGGGGCATCCTTTTAAGCATGGGACACATTGTCACCCTGGTTCCTTATACCTTAGTGCATAATACATCTTATGTCATATAAAATAAGATTTCTAACCTAGTCCAATATAACGTATAATCCATCTATCTATTTGCATCCCCCATCCTTCCATATCCCTATTCCAATCATTTATCCCCCATCACCCCTTTTCTCCCAACCTCTAAATCCCATCTCTGCTATCCGCTCTCATCTTTCTAATCCAACAATATTCATCCTTTCAAGAGCACACTCGTGTTCTTTGAACCTGCCTACCCTCTCTTGTGGGCATCATCTCCACCATCATTCCTCCTCATCGCTCTCGCTTCTAGTGGTTGGGCATCATCATCCCTAACCTACGATCTTATTCTAATCCAATCAAGCACTACATTTAATCTTTCTTTGAAACGATGCTTCTTCACAACACCATCTCAAAGAGGGGAAAATGTAGACACCAAAAATTATCCACTCATCATCCAACCCCAATCAGGAGATCACTAAACCACTTTCTTCCATAATTAATTGAATAAACACTTGTTTAGATAGTTAATTATCTAATCCCCATTCCAACAATGATTAAATAATATTTTATTATTAAATCACTATTCATTCTTACCATCCCCTAGAATTAATTGAATAAATTTAATCATTTATTCAATTAATCAATCCCTTTCCATAGTCCAATATTAGATAAATAAATATTTATCTAATATTCCTATCCCATCCAAATATTAAATAAATATTTCTATTTATTTAATTCCTTATTTTGTGAACTTTTGATTAAGTTGACTATTCCACTTAATCAACTTAATCACATGCTTGCACATTCCAAATCCTTCATTAACCTATTTAAACCCCTCATATTCTCCAACATGTACAAAGACATGGGTCCTTTGTACATTTCACATGGGTCTCTTACAAAGGGATGGGCAAGTACCTTGCACGTCCCTCTAAAAAGGGTTCCTTTGTTCTCCTTTGATCCTCTCCATCCACTTTATCCAAGACCATCCTCTACCCTTGATCTCTCCTTGGTCCAAGGACCACCTTTATCCTCCAATCATATCATGCCACTTGGTGGCATCTCATCAATCCAATCCTCTCAACAATCCTCAACCATTGATCTTCTAAATCAATCCTATCCACTCTGTACTCATCCAGAAAATCTATAAATCCAACCTCTTGCAATCCATTTGCAAGTCTCCATGTTATGCAAGGTCATGTATCCAACATCAAGGAGCACATCCATAGATCAAGGTTTGCATTTGAAGTTCATAGTTAGCTTCATATGTTTGCATATATTCCTTTAGCTTAATCATGAGGTTGCATTAGTATCTAATGAAATAGGTTAGTATCATTCTATCGTGTTTCTTATGTTCATTTTCTTATATATGCACATGCGACTCTAGTGACCTCATGCTGAGAAAAGATGTCTCCTCCAAATCAGGAATTGAATGCCCTATCAAAGAAGTAGAACTAAGAGATGAAAGATGTTGAGCTACATCTGAAAACATTGAAGATGTAATGACATTGCTATCATCAAAGAGGAGAGATAAACCCTCAAATGTGTCCTCCAAATCTAAAATGTGAGACTCCACAAACAAGGATGTAAAGTCTAATAAATAGGAATCCCAATGACGTGGATCAGGAAGACTGAAATGGTCCTGCTACAAAGAATCATTGGAAGATCTCAAAGAAGAAACACTTAACTCTAAAGTGGCAACAGGTGATGGAGATATGATCTTGATAGAAGTTGAAGCAAGAGAAGTCTTTGTGCCATTTGAACATTCAAGACCTTCAACATAGTCAAGCTCCTCTAAAGTATCATCATCAAAGGGTATATTATCTGCATCATTAAGGGGTAGAAGGTAATCCATAGCAAGATCATCTGGGACTGGTGACACACCACAGTCTCCATAAATCTTCCAAATTGTGGTCCAAAGCGTGCATGGGCACTCAATATATGAGATGGAACACATAGTGTCAAATCAATCTCAAACCAATCAACTCTACAATACGATCAATATTGTTTTCCCATACAGATTTCCTCCTAGGTGTATTTGGTTCAAGTATGAGTCCATAAAGATAAGGCAAAAGATTGAGCCATCTGAGATGTGTCAAGATGCATTTTTGCCAAGACTCATGATTATCCTTAGTCAGAGTGACCATAGAAGGATGAATAGAAAAACCCATGATATCTCCTCAAATAAATTAGATCAAAGATCAAAACATCTAATATAGATTAATACTGATAAATGAAGCCCACCCAAGAAAACAAAACTTTCCAAGTGCCAATATGTCTAATATATTAACCAAAATGTAAATAACTAACAAAATAAATAAAAAATACATGGGGCTAAATCTTGAAAATTTACATGGATGGATTTCTAGATCTTTTCAATACCTTTCCAATGCTTGTTCATTTGTAAAAAAATAGATTTTAGGCGAAAGTTATGAGCTCATAGGTCAAAAAGGTGATATGGAATTTAAACAGTAATAAATTGGACCAGCAACAAAATCTTTAAAAAATACCAATACCACTAGAAAGTGCTCAAAATTAGCTTTTTGGTGCCTATTCATTTGCAAATTTTTGACTCTAGATGCCCAGGTTATGCCTAAAAGAAAAAAAGTCCACTGAAGCACAATTTTTGGGCCAAAAAGGGCCCCTGGTGGTGCCTGGGCGACACTCTGGTGGCTAGCAGTGACTTAGGTGGTGACTGCATTGTAGATGGGTGGTGACTAGGCATCTCGTAGGTGGTGCACCTCAGGTAGAAAATCACAAAAGTATTTGGTGGTGTGTGTAATGACATGTTGGCGGACCTAGCACTGGTAAAGGCAAAGCATTGGCGACGTTCGCGAGTGGAGGGTAGCATTCATGGGTGGCAACTAGCTATCTATCTACTATGACAACTTTTAGCAGTCCATTGGAAAATTTGGGGCCTGATGGATCCTATTTAAAGGTAGGTATAAATGGCCAATGGGGCTAGAGTTTAGGCCCAAAGCCCTATTCAACGACCGACTCAACCCAAAAATGGGTTTGTATGTCCCAAATTTGGGCACACAGTGTCAATATTCTTTTTTTAAAATCTTACAACCAGGCTATACAGGTGTTGTACAGCCCTATGAGCAAAATTTTGTTTGCCCTAGATGCTCCCAGGCCTGATTTTGATGATTTGACAGTTGATCTTAATATTTTTGGGACTTTTGAGCATGATGGTAGGGTTGATTTGACCCAAAATACCTTGAAATAGTGCCTACCCTCTAGATTTTAAAAAAAAGCACCCGCTTCAAACCCTCGCAAATCTATCCTTTGTTTCTCAAATTGAGCCAAATGAAAGGCTAATCTAACTTTCTTGATTTTTCTAAATCCAATGAAGAGATCCTTTTCACAAATAAATACTCCTAGCAAAAAGATCTTGCCTGATTTTCTTCCATATTTGAGAAGGGGCTTGCAAATCTTGTTGGTGTATATTAGGCTTTCTTAGGAGTGCATATTTAGGAGTCTATGTTTAGCCTTGAGCTATACTTGGGATGCCTTGATTAGATTAACTGAGTTAAGTGGTTACTTTTCCTATACTTGGAGCACCACTATTCTTAGTGAGTTTTTCCTATTATTGGCTCGACTATTCTTAGTCGATTATGCCCTATATGCACTACATCTTGTAAGCTAATTCATAATCCTATATTTTGAATTCACATTGCACGTCCATTACTTTGCAATACTTGTTTTCTTGCAGATTGAGCTTGCTCCTGTTCGTCTTGAGTGGCTCGAATCGATACTCGCATTCACTCAATGTTCTTGATTTCTACATGGTATCAAAGTAGGATTGTGTGGATGTTTGTTTGAATTTTTTGTGAGCTATTGAAAGTATTTGCACTGATGGATCTTTTTGTATGAGGTGTGGTATCTCTGCCCTTGGCAAAATCTTGGCATACCTGAAGGCTTTTTTTTTTTATTGGAGCAACAATTTGACTTCAAAGAGTCCTCTAAGTTACAAGAAAAGGTCGATTCATTTAGTGCTAAAGGATTGATATGCAGGGTCATAAGGTGTTTGAAAAGAAAGATCCATGGTCTGGACAATATGTGACCCTGTCTGGGAAGGCTTGTAGCCCACACAAAGGCTCATGGCCTGCAGAAAGGTCTGTGATTTATTTGTCAGGCCTGCGACTAGAAAGCAAGGTCTTTTTTTTCAAGTTGCTGACCAACCATCAACATTTTATTACCCACTAAAGGCATCAAAAGCAGGTATTTTGAAACCAGAAGGAGGTGCAGACATGCATTTTTTCAAAGTAGAGACAATTTTCCCCTGTTGAAAATCCTATTTTTTTATCTTGACTCTGTTGAGAGTGATTCTTTTCTGTAGAGAGGAGGTGATTTCTGTATTGGAAGGCTCAAATACCAAATCGGCCAAAGCAAAGGGTGGAAAGAGGCATCCAAAGTAGGCTGACCCTTGCCTCATCAAATTGACCCTTGCCTAAATCAAATCTGTTACGGGGTAAAAGTATCCCTATGCCTTTTTACCTCCTAGTTTATCTCCTAGGTCCCCGTGTTTACACTTTGCAAGCTTAATACTTATCCCAAAGCAATTTCCCCTGAAACCCATGTCAAATAGGACTTAGGGGCCCATCCTAAACCTTAATCAAGACCAAATTAGAGCCTTGGGACTTGGGCACCCATGCCCAAGTCCAACCTAATTTGTTGGGATGAAAATTTAAATGTGTCAGCTTGGGCCCTTTCAAAAGGTTTCCCTATGTCGACCTCTTCCATTTAAATTATGAATGTTAGCAGGAAAGAATATATAAGTGAGTTTATGACTTTATTTTACACCTAGATGGATAATGCGAACTTGTGATATTGAGCTAAGGGATTTCAAGGCCTTCATTGTGTTGCAGAGCAGAATTGTGTTATTGTGTTTGTTTGTTGCAGATTTGGCTTCATCAATCCATCTCCTCATGATTTGAAGAATCTTCATCTCCGTGAGGGATTCACCTCTAAGGTGACATCAATTTATGTTTAAATAATTTCATTTCATCATTGGATTTGGCCTCTGATCTCCTTGGGCATGCACTCTATATAACAACAATGTTGGAAGACTTGAATGTCCTTCCAGGGCTTGACCAAGGCAAGCTCCTAAACACCACAACCCCTAACCCCCTTTCTTTGTGATTGCAGGTTACAAGTGTGGGAGTTGGAAAAGTGTAGGTGCAGAGAAGTAGTTTGAAGGATAAGGAATCAAGATCTAGAAGAAACTTGTTGATATTTTACCCTCCTGGACTAGGGCGCCCACCGAGGCTTAACCCTGAAATCTGGAGTTGAACACGGTTTGACATATCTCACTACTCCATATCTACAGAAAAAAACTATCCTATTGGACTTGGGCGCCCACCTTGTACTCCGCAAAGTTTCTATTTCCAAAAACTCAACTTTTGGCAAGTTCCTGATCATCCCTAAGCATCTTCCTATACGGTTTCCTGTAGCATTTTGTCTGTCTATACCCAATTGCATTATAATTAGGGTTTAAAAAATCTCTCAATCTAACCAATATTTCCATATCATTCCTGAGTACACCAACTTGTAGTTGATTCCTCATTCATTTGTATTGACTTGGCTCAGTTGTTGTCCTTGAATGTTATTGTGAAAGGAGGGTTTGATTTGATGGACTTTAACACTATCTACCATCTTCCCACTTTTCATACATAACATTTTGGTGAACCTAGAAAAATGAGCATTTGACATCTTTCTAAGTGTTGTAATCAGTCCTTCCATTCATTCATATCATATTACCATCTTCCATTGAAAAAATTTACGTACATTTGAAAAAAGGGGAAAAAAACAAGCATTTTAGGCTTGCATTAAGGCATAGTTTTGTATAATTGATATTGCATAAGATAAAAAGATTTAATTTTCTAATATTTGCATTAGATCTAAACCTTATTACAGTAATTTATAATTAATTCATATCAAATCTTGCACTTGAAGGTTTCATTTGCTAGGGTTTTGCTTAAAAAGTTGCATTTTTCATATAACCTAGTAATTCCAAAAGCTAGGGTCTGTAGTCAAAATCTCATTTCAGATTTTACTATTGTCATAAACATCTTTCAATTCAGATCTAGCAAGGATTCATAGAATATTTTCATTGCTCATTTGAAAATTTGGCATCATTTCATACTTTATTTTGAAAAATTCACATGTTTGTAATTACACAATGTGTATTTCAACATAAGCAATTTAACCTCTCTCTAACATTTCTTTGCAAGAAATATTAAAAGTGGTCTATACTACCTCTTTTGAAGCACTTTTTACATCTTAATCTCTCTATTTGTAAGGACACTAGTGTATTTTTGTTCTTGGTAACAAGCTTCAAAAACTCGATTTCCTCAAACTAGTGTTGTGGTGTACAAAAGTCTCTCTTATTGGTTGTATTTGATAAATGAAAAGATCTTATTGTGCATTGCTATTCCAAGACATTTTATTATGGTATCTTCATCTTATGACTTTTTGGTATCTTTACATGCATATATCAAAAACTTTGAGAATTTCTACAAATTCTTTAATATGAATCCTCATGTTCTCACTCATATACAATCCATGTATCATAAGGATATATTTAAATGCTCTTTATTTGAAATCCTTAATTATGTATCTAATTTTGACAACTTCATAGCTCTTGTGAATCCTTACCCTTCGATATTAGAAGATCTAACCAAATACATCTCCATAAATACTCATGAGAAAGATGAGTGTGAAAGTTCTTCTATTAATACCTTGGAGCTAATATCTAAAATATATGATGATGATGATTCCATGAGTTATCCTATTTCTCCTTTGGTTTCATGTTCAAACACCTTCGACATCACTAAGGAAGTGAAGACCTTTGATCTTCCTCCTTTAGATGAATGTTTAAGAACCTTGGATATCTCTAAGGATGCGAAGACCTTGGGTAGCTCACCTTTGGTTGCATGTTCAAATCCTTTGGACATCACTAAAGATAAAACCATCAACAATCTCTTTAACAATACTTTCCATTCCCTTCGTTCCAATTCTCTCCCTTTAAAAGATGAAGCATTGATGAATAAAGAAGGGTCCCTCACATTCAATCCTTTAGGGATGAATGTCAAACTTAATCAAAATCAAAGCAATGTTAATTCAATTATCTTTAATAGATTTATTCCACCCACTAAGGGGACAGTAGAAAAATGTATTAATATTCCTAAGATGATTGTTTAAGGGGCACCTAATGCACCTTCTTGCTTAAAACCAACGATTATGGTTCAAGGTGATCCAAAACCACCTTGACCCCTGGGTTACATTCTAAATTATGCAAGACAAATCACTCAAAGAAATCAAGGTGTTCAAAATATGCCGCAACATCACATGATTGCTCACACATACACCACCCGTAATAACAAGCAAAGTAAGAAAGCACCACACATGCTTGTCTCTCTTCCATATTCTCAACCTATGCTTCCTCAACCACCTCGCCTTACTCATAAAAGTGGTCAAGAATATGATCTTATTGAATAGATTTGCGCTACTCTGGCTAAGATCTCTCTTTGGGGTTTAATACAAACATCACCTACATACCACAGAATGCTCCAGAAGCTTTACAAAAGGTGATTGTACCACATGTTAAGCTGAATGATGTAGCAACTCTGTTAGATTTTATGTGTGCGAAAAAAATAGATATTTTGTTTCAACAACATGAAGTACAATCAATTGAAGTTCAAAACAAAAATGATCCACTTATAATATTTGTCACAATAGATAAAAAGTTGATAAAGCGAGTTATGATTGAAAATGGATCGACTCTTAATGTTTGTGGCATTGACTTGCTACACATATTTAATCAAACTGGACAGGCTTAACATCCATAGTTTTGATAATGTTAACAAAATAAACTTCACACCATCGAAGCTGATCCTGAACCGAATAATTGTTTACATATTGATCTTCAACACAAAAACAAGTTAACAATCATAAGAGTCTAAACAACTTACGAGTTGATTCATCAATACCTCTTGCCATAGATAATGTTGTACAAGACTCTAAACCATCGAATGCACTTTTTGGTGACGATTGGGGTTCATTAGATTTTATTCCTTCCTTTGCAGTGGAATATAAACTTAATAACTCTAATCCTGACACATCAAAAGTCGCATCAATCTCATCCAAGCAATCTTTGGAAACACCTAAGAAACTCAAAGTCTCCTTGGTAGAAAACAAAGACAATACTCTTAATTACACTACAGAATATAAGACTTATGAGGCCTCTCCTTCTTCTAAAAATATGGAGTCTCTCTATGGTCATGGATTTCAAATCCTTTACAAAATTGTGACTAAGTAGTAAATGGTTGTGGTGTAAACCAATACGGAATCAGGGTACCTTTACAAGTTGCTGGAATTAACTACACAGCCGGTATTGGATACCAATCTTTGAAGCCCACCAAGGCTTATCATCGTCCTAAACTTAATGCTAATGTAATATCAATAATACCAAAACTAGATATAATATACCCTGAGTTGCTAGACATGGATTGTCCGCCAGAAAATATCCCACTGAATCAGGTAAGTATTTCTCCCCCATTTAGCAATACTTGATATAGCACCTATTACAGATGCTCTCAAGGGTGACCTCCTCCTCTATATATATATATATATATATATATATATATATATATATATATATATATATATATATATATATATATATATATATATGTTGTGTTCCCCTGTGTTGTGTTATATGTTGTTTAGGTCTCTTTGGATGACCCTTGATACTCTTGTAAGGTCAAGGATACAACTGGACTGCCTCTATCATAGCATTCTTTTATTTGTATCTCAATTCTTCTGTACTCTTCTCTCCTCTTTTTATTGTTGTGTGTTGTGCCTTGGGGGCATAGCGTTGCAGAAGATGTCTTGGGGGCATCCTCCTACATGTGTTCCTAAGGCACTTGCTTCTCCTCTCTCATTTTTATTGTTTACATTCTTCAAGTGGTTCTACTTAGTCAGCAAATGATGAAAACAAATAAATACTGATAAGGACATTGTGTCCCTTCAACAAGTAAGCAAAAATGGACCTAGTCCATATATGAAGATGGGGTTGATATATATATCTACCACTTGACTAGTAGAATCACTCCATGTGATCTATCATGTTGTCATATCTCTTATCACAAACCTTTGCAATACTCTCAATCTGCTTCTACACACTTTGGATGGTTTTGTATCTCACCTTGTTGCTACATTCGGTTCTGAGAACTATACTTGGTTCTGAACCTGCAAGTGTAGCCTTGGTCCTTGATGTGCTCTAGTATATGATTTATGCATAGCTTCTATGATTTGATTTGGTTGTTATCTTAGAGTAAGATGTTCTAACCAAAGTTTATCTCGTGTTGATCATCTTATCAATCTTAATATCAATGTGTTTGTGGGAACATTCGGCAATCATGGCACATGTCACCTCTGGGGGCATGGGCTTTGTGAAATTTCTTGTTCCTTTGCGTGTTTTCACTCTACCTTAATGTGCTTGATACCGGCAAGTGGTATCAACCACCTTAAAGTGGGGGCATATATAATGGTATATGTTCAATTACTTTTACATTGACAAAGCGTGTTTGAAATCCCTCATCATGAGGCGGAATGGTGTATCTCTTGAAGTTAGTGCACATGCTTTTTAAAAGAAAAAAGCCCTCATCATGAGGTGGGATGACATATCTCTTGAGCTAGTGTATATCCTTTTATACAAAGCCCTTCTGTGGAAGGCGGGGTGGTGTATCTCTTGAGCTAGTGCACATCCTTTTATACAAAGTCCTTTGCGAAGGTGGGGTTGGATCTTGAGCCATCCACCCTTAAGTGTGTCTTTGGTGGTTGTGGTAGCGTAACTCAACCATCAGGTGTGTTTGGCATGTTTTAGATAGTGGGGTAGTGATGAGCTCCTCCCTATCGCTCGTGTTTGTCATGTATAAGACATGTAGTATGTTGATGATGTACTATGTGGCGCTCGTGTATTCATTGTGTTTTCCACGTGTCTTCCCCGTGTGTCTGGCGTGCCTTGCATTTTTTATATGTGTCTTGCATGTTTTTTATTGTGGTGTGTAGCGGTGAGCTCCCTCCCCATCGCTTAGTTAGATATATATATATATATGTATATGTATGCATTTTCTTAATCATGTCTTCTCTCCATGTATACTTCGTGTATTGCATGACTGCTCTCATGTCTTCTTTGTGTATTGCATGCTTCCACTGTATTCTCCATGTTTTGCATGCTTCTTACTGTCTTCCTTGTGTCTTGTGTCTCTTCCATGTGTTTTCTAGTGCTTACCTGAGATTGGGGGCTAGAAATAGTCCTCCAACTTTTGGGTATGCTTTAGCTCTATGTGTTTGGTGTGTTTGATGTGTTTTATGTACTTTGACCATGCTTTAATGCATGTATGGAATTGTAAGATCATACATACATTAAAGTGGGGGCTAAATGTTATGGGGTAAAAAGTATCCCTATGCCTTTTTACCTCCTATTTTAGCTCCTAGGTCCCCATGTTTACACTTTGCAAGCTTAATACTTATCCTAGAGCAATTTCCCCTGAAACCCATGTCAAATGGGACTTAGGGACCCATCTTAAACCTTGATCAAGACCAAATTAGGGCCTTGGGACTTGGGCACCCATGCCAAAGTCTAGCCTAATTTTTCAGGATGAAAATTTAAATGTGTTAGCTTGGGCCCTTTCAAAAGGTTTCCCTCTATCGGCCTCTTCAAATTAAATTACGAATGTTAGTGGGAAAGCATATATAAGTGAGTTTATGACTTCATTTTTACACCTAGATGGATAATGCAAACTTGTGATATTGAGCTAAGGGATTTCAAGGCCTTCATTGTGTTGCAGAGCAAAATTGTGTTGTTATTATGTTTATTTGTTGCAGATTTGGCTTCATCAATTCATCTCCTCATGATTTGAAGGATCTTCATCTCCATGATAGCTTCACCTCTAAGGCGACATCAATTTGTGTTTCAATCATTTCATTTCATCATTGGATTTGGCCTCTGCCCTCCTTGGGTATGCACTCTATCTAACAATGGTGTTGGAAGACTTGAATGTCCTTTTGGGACTTGACCGAGGCAAGCTCCTAAACACCACAACCCCCAACCCCCAACCCCCTTTCTTTGTGATTGTAGGTTATAGGTGTGGGAGTTGGAAAAGTGCAGGTGTAGAGAAGTAGTTTGAAGGATAAGGAATCAGGATCTAGAAGAAACTTGCTGATATTTTACCCTCCTGGACTAGGGCGCCCACCCCGTAGTCCTCCCGACAGGCTTGACCCCGAACTCTGGATTTGAACACAGTCTAACATATATCACTACTCCGAATCTACTAAAAACTGCCCTATTGGACTTGGGCACCTTCCCCGTAGTTCGCAAAGTTTCTATTTTTGAAAACTCAACTTCTGGTAAGTTCCTGATCATCCCTAAGCATCTTCTTGTATGGTTTCCTATAGCATTCTATCTATCTATACCCGATTGCATTATAATTAGGGTTTGAGGCTTATTCGATCTAGGGTTTAACAAATCTCTCAATCTAATCAATCTTTCCATATCATTCATGAGTACACCAACCTATACCTAAGTCCTCATTCATCTATAGTGACTTGGCTTGGTTATTTTCCTTGAATATTATTGTGAAAGGAGGGTTGGATTTGATGGACTTTAACACTATCTACCATGTTCCCACTTTTCATACATAACAAAATTGATCTTTGTTTTGGAAGGCAGAAAAAGCTAGATCTAGGCACAAATCTATTCGAGCAAGGTAGATGAAGGTGCAAATTAGGTAAGAAGGATTCTGGTGGAGCTCATGGCTTGTGCTAAGGGCTCAAAACTAGAGCAAGACACCAAACCCCTTTTTGCAAGGCACTATCGCCCTACAGAAACCCCATTGGAGTTTCTTTTAGGACTTTTTTTGGCATGGAGTTGCTTTTTTTACTTTTGGAGGTGTCTTTTTTGGATTAATCTAATTTTAGCCTCAATCCCTCTAATTTTAGAGGTACTTTTTAGAAATTGTTAGTGCCAAATTTAAATATTTTTTTGTAAAAAGGTTAAGAAGTAGGGCACAATTTTAATCGACCTGCTTAGACCTAGCGCACTGGATGATAAAGTGTCAAATTCATGGGGAATCCAATTTTGAATCAAGGGGGTTGTATTCATGTCATGTCTTTAGCACTTTCGAATCTTCTCTGTAATTTTCCTTTCCGCACTTAATTTTTGCAAAACTACTTCAACAACATGGATTCACAATAGGCAATCAAGCCACTGACCATGTTTAATTATCATGAGTGGAAATCTACGATTCAACTTGTGTTAAAGAATAAACGGTTACATAGGGTAACGATGGGAACTGAAAAAGAACCCACTATCGATACAGAGAAGGATAAATGGTTTAACAAGTGTGATCAAGCCTTTGGTTTTCTATGTCGAAATATAGCTCTTGAACTATTGTTTCATGTAGAAGCCTTGAAAACACCCAATGAAGTTTGGCTAGCATTAGAAAAACTCTTTGGGAAGGTTGATGAGATAAGATCTCATGAGTTGGAGAACGAGCTAATTACTCTAAGTCTGAGTACATTTGACACCTTAGAAGACTTCTTCACCAAGTTTAAATTTGTAAGGTTACAATTAAAAGAGTGGAATCGACAAGAAAGATGATCAACTTGTGCTTTGAATTCTCTCCAAGTTAGGACCTGAGTATTCGATATTTGTATCTACTTTCTAGTTCCACTAAAAGAACTCTTGGAGCCACATGGACAATGCCATCCTTAGATGACTTCATTGCAGACTTAACTAGGGAACAAGATAAGTTAATACACATGGGTACCCTAAAGACATCAAAACCTCAAGCTCTCTTTTCTTGGAATGGGGAACATAATGCTTCAAATAACAAAGGGGAGAAGAATAAAAAAGACAAGGAGATCAAGAAGGAACAAAAATCTAAGCCCAACATAGAATCTTCTTCAAATCAAGGGAAACCTAAGAAAGAGAAAGTCAAGTGCGCCTATTGTAAGAAACTCGGGCATGATGAGAACATATGTATGAGGAAATAGATAGACCACCTTACTCATCTTCTTAAGAAGCATAACATAGGGGTCCCTGAATCTATCAAAGAGTCCTCATCAACCCAAGAAACTTCTAAGACAAAGGAAAAAGGAAAAGAGAAACTTAAGGGTAAGGCACTAGTTGTAGTAGCACCTTCATCAGCTCCATCTTGGATTATTGAATCTGGTGCTTCGCACCATATGCCTTCTTCACAGGTTGAGTTTTCATCCATAGAGCCTTATAACATGTCTAACATCACCTTGGGTAATGACACACCATCAACAGTTACAAGGAGAGGGTCTGTTGAAGTTGAAGGTGGAACATTCACAAATGTTCTAAGTGTACCTTAACTTTCAACTAATCTCCTATCAGTGTATCAAATTGCTCACATAGGGAAGGGCATGAGAATTGAGTTTACTCTAAATTCAGTTGAGATCATAGAGTTGCACAGTAACAACTTAGTGGCTTTGGGAAGGACAGATCACCATGCTAGGTTATACACCTTCTCACACTTTGCCCCTAATATTTCTCCTTCCAACCATCCACAGCAAATTCCTGAGGCTGAGTTTTCTTCTTCTTCCAGTTCTAACAATGAGCAGAGTGATTGGGTGTCATCTCTATCCATATCTAGATTCATTTTGGAGGATGAGGATTCAACATCTAACTCACCCACATTTAGCTCTCTTTGGGCTAGACAGCCACTTCAGAGTGTAGGCACTAGGGTACAAAATCCAGTTAGTGGCCGACTTACATTGTCACATTATAGTGTACATGCTTTCTATGCCTCCACTTTAGAGTTCAGTGTTTCTTCTTCGAGAGTTTCCAATGATTCATTATAGCAGGGTCATATTCAAGATTCACTTCATCGGGGCACACTTCTACCAGACATCTCTTGGTTGTTTGTAGAGTCTCACATATCAGATCTTGATGACACCTTGGAGGATCTCATCTTACTATTTGATGACAGTTATCTTGCACCTGCTACTACTACAGAGTTTAGAGAGGCTTCATCGAGGGCTTCTAGTGATTCTTTGCAGGACATCTCATGGGATTTTCTTTGTATCCACATGGCATGCATTGACATTCCACATCCACACATCAGTTCTTTGGATCTTGCTCTCCATCAGTTTTCACATGATTTTGAGAGGTCACTTGTTTCAGTTAGGCCTGGGATTCTTGATTTGTTTGTGACTCATTTTGACACCAGCGTAATGATATTTGAGTAGTATTCTGAGATAGGGTACATCATGAGACTTACCACCTCACCTTGCTTCTTTAATTTGGAGTTACTTCAGCATTCACCATTGGAGTTGTTTCTTCCTAAGGGGAGAAATGTCATTTGCCACAAATGGATCATTTTCAGCATTCATACGTGGACATTCTCTTTTGGCATAGGGGCTACTTCACTGTGGGGGGCTACCTAGTCTCTTTCTCTCTCCTATGGGGAGAGCTATCTACATCATCACAGTCAGAGCGACATGGTTTCAAGCTTGGTGCAGAGTTATCATCTTCAAGGAGGCTTCCTAGTCCTCTTCCTTTATCTTTTTCTCTTTTTGGAGGGGAGTTTTTTCCCACGTGGTTTTCTTCATTTTTGTGAGAGATTGCATTGTACATGGGTACTTGATTAGGCCTAGTTGTCAAGACCCATCTTCATTTAGCCCACTTATGCTACGCTTAAGGGGGGGTTTTGGTGTATATTAAGCTTTCTTAGGAGTGCATATTTAGGATTCTATGTTTAGCCTTGAGCTATACTTGGCATGCCTAGATTAGCTTAAGTTAAGTGGTTGTTTTTCCTATACTTGGAGCACCACTATTCTTAGTGAGCTTTTCCTATTATTGGCTCAACTATTCTTAGTCGATTATGCCCTATATGTATTACATCTTGTAAGCTAATTCATCATCCCATATTTTGCATTCATATTGTGTCCATTATTTTGCAATACTTGTTTTCTTGCAGATTGAACGTGCTCCTATTCATCTTGGGTGGCTTGAATCGATACTCGCATTCACTCAATGTTCCTGATTTCTACAAATTTGAACCTCTGATACCATGTAAGAGCTAATTGATGAGCTCAGATACCATGTAAGAGTCCCCAATGGACTCAAGCATCGAGAATCACGTGCAAAACCAGATTTTACCTTGTACAAGAGAGACAAGAGGATAATTTGCTTGATTATGAATGCAATAATAATATTGGAATTCAATAATTAGATGAGAGACCTTACTTTTGTATGGCAAGGTAGAAAACCCTAAGTGAGATTATAAAAGCCCTAAGTAAGATTAATAAAGTGTAATTAAACAAATAATTACACCAATAGTGATAAATTGAAGCTTGCAATCTAAGATGACATAGTGTCTTCAAAAAAGACAAGTAGAAGCCCTTTGAATTGGTATATGGGACAAATGTTGTATTTCCTATGAATATGAAGCTACTTATGCAACAAGTTGATGGAATTGAAGAATATTTAGCCACTCAGAGGAGCAATCAATTGACTAAACTAGATGAAGCAAGGAGAGCAACACATGTGAAAAATCTTACACATTAAGAAAAGGTCAAATGGTTGTTTGATAAAAAAGAAAAGTAGAGGTGCTTTCAATTGGACAACCAAGTTCTATTGTGGAATGCTAGGTCTAAAGATAAAGGCAAGAATGGCAAGTTTGATGCCTTGGTTAGGCCCATATGTTATAGAGAATCACTTTTGGCAAGAAACACTTTATTTGAGGAGCCTTGATGGTGAATTCCTAAAACTACCTATCCATGGGTAGCATATGAAGCACTACTTCTCATAATGGGTCTCACTAGTGAACTTTGTATATTACTCTATATTTTTGTATTCCTTCGTGTAATTATGACTACATGTGTGCTCATAATGAAGTGTTTATGTGTTGTCGTTTGTGTTGTCTTATCCATTTTTGTTTTGATTAGCTTTTGGCATTGTCCCCTATTCTATTTGTTTGGTCTACTACTGGAGACTCCTAGATTCTTATTGCACATACAAGAGGTGCACATCCCCAACCAAAGTCATTGATGGCACCTAATTTGAAATTACCATAATTTTAGTTTTTGTGTTGCCATTTTATCCCTCCATGTGTATAACTAATCTAAGAAATTTAAGTTAGAGCTTTATGTTGCGATTGTAGGCTCTTGATTAGTTAATCCCTCCCTTAATCCTTGTGCTTGGGCCGTGTGCGTGTGTGTTTCTTGATCAAATAGGCTCATTCAATTTGGCTAAGAATGATTTATGTATGCCTTCTAGTTAAGGTTTTCGTCTACATGTAAATCTCCATTGTTGGCACTGTGTAAAGTTCCTAACTCATACTCATGGAAATCTTTTTCAAAAGATGTCTCATTCTTTGTCGTCATCCCCATGCACTTTAATCTATTTGAATATTGATGTGTTGTAGCTTTTCGCTAGGGACTTAAGTGAAAATCTCATAACTACGTGGTAACTGACTATTGGCTATTGAAATGACTATGATGGTCTTGATCAATGGAAATAATGCTACTTGCTAGTCTAAGGTTTCCACATCAATATTAATGGGCTATACAAGTAGGTTCCTTTGAAGTAGTGTCAGCATGGATCTTGGCCATTGGTTTACATAGTGTGGCATTGATCATGTGGCCCATGAGAGTTCTACATGTGTCAAAGTGAAATATTAGTCCTAAGCCCCACAGACTATTAGATCATCTTTAGGAATGAGAGAGATCTACCATATCTTCACTATGAAGTGTAAGTGTGCTATGTGGTTGGTGTTCTATTGGTTGAGGTAAAGTGTGGTGGGCTCATAGTGTTTATGTGGCAATTTTTTTAAAGCAAATTCAATTTTGTCACCTTTGAGCTACGTGTTCATTTTCCATTGGATGCAACTTGATAGAGGGCTAACCTTTACATTATTTTATGACCTATGATGGGCCAAAATGTGTCCAAGTCATCATCTTTAGTGAGTTCAATTCTGCTTAGCACAAGTGTTTTGTGAAGGCAAAGGGAAGGAGTGGCATGTTCATTGCGAATTAGCAATAGTAAAATGGTTAAACTAAGGCTCTACATGTTTAACTACTATGTTTGAGCCCTAGTTGTTGATCTATAATGGTCAATGCAACTTGTTTGATCTACACAATGTTTAGTAGGCTAGCAACAATGGTAAAAGGTGAAGTGGTCATTTTTACAAGAACACTTTCCATATGTGGTGCAATCTAATTGATCTAATTGTGACTGTGTGGATAGCTCTTATGGGTTTATGTTATGGTAACTAATGTAAAACTATCATGTGGTTCCAATTGTCAAATATGGTGGGGTTATTTGGGGCCCTATTTTAATATTTAGGTGGTCATAGGGTTTGTTTAAAAGGCACAAGTTTTTATATGAACCTTCTAGACAATACTGAAAGATGGATTAGGTGGCCAAAGGATGAGTGAATGGAAGAATGCCACATATCACATAGTGACAAAAGTGATGGGTCCCCTCAATTCACTGGTTGAGCTTGCATATGTTTCAAGTCTTTATAGCAATATTGAAGTGGGCGATGTCTCTATTTCCCATTGGAAACAACAAAAGCCTAAGGGCCCTCATATATGTTACTCTATTTTGCCTTTTGTTTTCAATATGATAGTGTAAGATGGAATATTCATCAAAAAATATGATAGTGTAAGGAGAGTTTATTTGGACACTTGGCAGCATTCAAGAAGTTCCTATTGGTCAGAGAGCCAATGCGCATATCTTCCCATGTGTAGCAACAAATAGAAGAACACCACGTAATCCTAGCTGGTATATTTGGTGGTTTACATAGGTTCATATACGATAAATTTATTTTTATATGGCACAAAATAAAACTAACGATAAAAAGATAAGTCTATAAACCATCGTAAGGAAACCAATTTGATGAAACTAATAATAATTATTTTTCTTTCAAATTTTGTAATATATTACCTTTGTGGCCATTATCTACTATTCTTAAATATCATCCACTTCAATAAACTATGTTTATTAATTTCAATAAAAGATTGAAGATCTCTCTCAAAGATGTCAAGACTCATTCAAGAGCACTTTAATATAAATAAACATAAATTAAACAACATAAAACAAATTTGAGATGGAACAGACTCCAGATCTGCAAGTGAAAGAAATAAACGAGAAGGAAGCCATAATGGAACAAATCTAAGCTTAGACAAGAAAAAACACCAAGCACCATCGATATCTCCTCTAAACTAAATATAATCCGCCCAACGTCAAAATGTCTCCTCATTTGTATTCATATGAACAGCAAACATACAAAAATGTTGGTTGAGGACACGAGACAAACCGATAGAAACACAAACAAGAGCTCCGTTGATAACCAGAGAAACACATTCACTCTTTTTCTTCCACTCAACTACAATATTCAATAGCTGTGGCGTATTCTTGTTTGTCTGCTTTCACACCCTATCCTGCTTATAAGCTCTTCTTCTTCCCTGTTATCTCTCTCCTTCCATAGCTTTATTGTTGCCTGAGCTGCTTCTTCCATGGCTTCAGAAGCAGCAGCAACATATTCTTTTTCTTCTTCTTCTTCTGCAACTAGTGTGTACAAAGCCCATTCATCAGATTCGAAATGGCTTTGTAGGAGGCTCAAAACTAGGGACTTCCACGGCGGTTTTAAGAGACATAACCGGCGTTACTCTACGGTCATATGCGGAGGAGGAGCAATGACTGCAAATAAGACCGTGGTGGTTGGTTTAGCGGCGGATTCAGGCTGCGGAAAGAGCACCTTCATGCGCCGCCTGTTAAGTGTTCTTGGCGGCTCTCCTTCCTCTTCTTCTTCTCCTCAGCCTGTTAATCCTCATTCAAATACACTTGTAAGCAACGACACCACGGTCATATGCCTGGATGACTACCATTTGCTTGATAGGAGGCGGAGGAAAGAGGATGGAATAACAGCGCTTAACCCCAGGGCTAATAATTTTGATCTCATGTACGCCCATGTTAAGGCATTGAAAGAAGGCCTTCCCGTTATGAAACCCATTTATAATCATTTCACTGGCCTTTTAGATCCGCCCGAGTGCATTGCTCCGCCAAAGATTCTCATTATCGAAGGATTACATCCCTTGTAAGTGCATATTACTATTTCAAATTCCACTTTCAAGTTGTAAACATCATTTTTTGTTTCAGTTCGAAAAACTGATCACTTTTCCATTATTATATATGAAGGAATGAAATAAGTATTTTGCTAGCTCTTGCTTTTTTCCTGTAATATCTGTTGGAGAAAACTAAAAGAAAAAAACATTAAGTTTTTTTTGGCAGCTACTATGTGCCACAAGGCTATTTATGCCCCTCTGGTAATGTTTCAAATATTTTTAATATAACTAAGTGCCCAAACTGAACAAGCTATGTACAGCATTCAAATTTTCGAACTATTGAGTTTTTTGGCTTTTTGAGTGAACTATCATCACCTTTTTACCACTTTATTTTGGTCAAACAATCAATAGCGAATTTAGACCTCATCCATACTAACAAGTGGTAATTATCTGTCCTATTTTTATTGGTCAAAATTTACATTTGACTATTAAAATGGATGATGTTTAAAAATAACCTTTATTTTACTCTTACCATGTCTTTGCAAGCATAAATATCAAGCACAGACATTCTTAATCCTTGATGAAAGCTTGGCCTTAGTTTGACTAATTTATATATTTTGTGTGTAAATGTTTCCCTTGAAAGTAGTTTTTTTTGTGGGTATATGTCATCGCCTTGATGTGAAGATTTGCAGCATCCAAAATCCTGCTGGAGTTTCTCTATTGTTATCTTCTTTCGTAAAACATTCAGAATATAATGCTAATGGCTCTTCATACAAATCTAACTCTTCAATTATTCATAATTGAATCCATATTTCATGTTATCATGCGGCCTTCTCTTCATTGATAAACATTGTTTTGGTAAGGTTATCTTTCTATATACCCATATATTATTCTATCGAATAGCTAATGATTCTTCAAGCAAAGCTAGATTATCAATTGTCCATTTTATTCAAATTTCATGGCATTTAGGCGTTCTCTTGAATAGTAAACATTGTTTGGATAAGGCAATCTGCTTGTCTCTCCCTGTAAGCGCATTGGTTCTTCTTTGGGTCCCTGGCTTGAGGAGTTTTGTTTTTTCCTCGCAACCTTGTGGCCCCTTTATTCAACCGTGCTTTATTTAAAATTTACTCAAATAATCATAGTGCTACAGCACTTCAATTTTCGTTGATAATCTTGATACAAACATTATAAATGTCTAGAATGTTACAACATTCAACACTTACACACTTGATTAAGCATACATACATCTATTACATCATGTTTCTTTTATAGAGGTCTTTTGCCTTTCTAGGCTCTTCCAATCCTTTTCTAGAAAGAATCCATTTCCTTCTGGAAACTTCCTCTAGAACTTTCTAACCTTATCTTGACTTTGAAAGATTCTCTGTCTTTCTAAACTTTTCTAATTATAATTGTTTTTTTCCCTTTTTTATTTAATTACAAAATATAAATGGTGTTATTAGGAAGAAATTAATCACCAACAACATTGATAGCTATGACAGCTATTCTTGAATATCATTCACTTCAACAGTCAAAAGTCAATTTTGGCCAATAAAAATAGCACAAATATTTACCACTTTTTATTGTGAATGAGGTGTAAAATTACTATTAACTATTTGACTATTGAAATAGATGATATTGAAATAAAATACACAGTAACATTTTAAGGAAGGCACTTATAATATGGTTACATACCAATTTTTATTACAATATCAATTTTTGCAAAATTCTTTTTTGAGAACTGCACTCAAACAAAACAGTTCTTAAGAAAACTAATTTGTTTGGATCAGAAAAAAATTATACAAGTTCTACAATCGTTGTTAGTAGACCCACTTTTCTTTGGATTATATGCCTTGAAGATTGGTGTCTTATGAGTGTTTCATTTTTTTTTAAATCTTTGTGATGCTGTGATTTTATAATCCCAGAGGTGACCGCCAGTACGTGATATGAGAGAATTAGTTGCCTCTTCCACATATTAGATTTTTTTTGTTTAAGTGTAGGAAATCATGGACGTGATGTCTAGCAAATAGAATAGAATTATTTTAATAATCTATGTTGTTCAAGTCTAATACTTCTGAATAATTGTGTGTTTTTCCTAAATACATATGAGAATTGTGCTCTTTTATTTTTTTCATTACTTTCGTTGTTTAAGGAAATTCAATATGATCATTAGTTGTATGAACAAATCGGCTTGTTTCTCTATCCCCTACGCGTCATCTCTACCATTCCTCATGAAAACCTGTTGTTGCAGATTTTTCATGTCCATACGCCTTTTCTTTTGAAAGATTTCGTACAGATGCTCTTGGTGAAACAGTCAATAGTAATTTTACACTTTATTCATAACAGAAAGTGGTAAATATTTGTCTTATTTTTATTGGTCAAAATTAACCTTTAATTGTTGAAGTGGATGATATTTAAGAAAGCTGAATGGAATCATTCTACTTAAACATCATCCACTTCAAGGGTCAAACAGTCAATAGCAAATTTACACCTCATTCATAACAAAAAGTGGTAAATATTTGTCCTATTTTTATTGACTAAAATTGACCTTTGACTATTGAAATGGATAATGTTTAAGAATATGAACATCAAGTAAAAATATCAGTTATATATAAAACATTGGTAATACAAAGATTGTTATCAGCAAATTGTTAGTTTGTGGTTAACAGCATTTTATTTTTAGCTTACAGGTATGACGCTCGAGTACGCAATCTGCTAGACTTCAGCATTTACTTGGACATAAGTGACGAAGTAAAGTTTTCATGGAAAATTCAGGTTTGTCATTGAACATTAACTAAAATCTAAGAAACAATGAGATTAAACCCGATTTTGATATTAACGTTAATTATGTGAATGCTGGATAAATTGAAGCGAGATATGGCGGAAAGAGGGCACAGCATAGAAAGCATCCGCGCAAGCATTGCGGCCAGAAAACCAGATTTCGACACTTATGTTGGTCTGTGATGTATTTACTCTCATCACATTGCCATTGGTGTTTTTCTAGTTTAGATACACATTAATTTGACTAAATATTGATGAGCCATATTGCAGATCCTCAGAAGAAGCATGCCGATGTGATAATTGAAGTTGTGCCCACACAATTGATTCCTGACAATGGAGAAGCAAAATTTGTTCGAGTACGCATTGTAATGAAAGAAGGGTTGGAACATTTCGATCCCGTCTATCTTTTTGACGAAGGCTCAACAATAACATGGGTGCCTTGTGGAAGAAAACTAAGTTGCTGTTATCCTGGAATTAAGTTCTGTTACGGACCTGAAATTTATCATGATAGCGAGGTATTTACCATTCAGAGCTATTAAATTAACACAATAACTACATACTTCATTAATGTTTTCTGGCACAATTATCTTATTATTATTTTCTTCTTTCTAATCTTGATGCAGGTAACTGTTGTGGAAATGGATGGACAATTTGACAGATTGGAGGAACTTATATACGTAGAAAGTTATCTCAATGGTGTTTCTACTAAATATTATGGTGAGATCACACAAGAGATGTTAAAACATGCAGATTTCCCAGGCAGTAATAATGGCACAGGTTTATTCCAAACAATAATTGGCCTTAAAATTAGAGATTTGTTTGAAAGAATCGTATCAAAGGAATCTGAGATTATTGGTCATGAAATTGAGAACAACTTCTACATAAGTGGGACACATTAACAACATGAAAATATTGTTTCTAATATCTCCTGCAAAGTAATCAGTCAACGCTACCAATCTATAAAAGAGTCTAATACGAAATAAATTTGATTAGATCGCAATGATACTGATTGAAATCAAAAAGATAAACCCAATATAGCCGAGATATAAACATTTATATATTGTATTATAGCAATGTATTACTTTTATTCCAAGTTTACCAAAAAAGAAATATTATTTTAAACATTAATATATAGATTGATGTTCAATCAATGCTGTTAATATGAATTAATTCTCATTACAAAATATATTTTTATGATAAAATTGTTTCCAACTTTCATCTTTAGATTAAGAATTTGTAGACTTATTTCCATCTTGTCTAAATGGCTATTATACTAATTATTCATCCTTTTTTACTTTAAAGATTTTGGACTAAATTTCTAGTATTATAGAGGAGAAGAGTGCATACTTCACCCTTTATCCAGTTGTTTTACACTAATTTTGGCCTTGTAATTAGATTTTTCATTTCAACATTCAATTTAATGAACTATAGTACACAAGTTAATAGAGCCCAACCACTTCCTCCATCTTTTGCTAATTCATCCCTAATGGTTTGTGTCAAATTCTCCAAGATACATTGGATTGATTGCCAATACCAGTCGGGCAACGAAAGTCTACCAATCACACGCCCTTGCAACTTATTGAAACAAAGAATGCAAAGCAAAAAAGAAAGCCATACAAAATTGGATTAACCACACAATGCATTTACCATGAAAAGAATATGTACATATATATGTGAGAGGGAAGAGACTGCCATGCAAAATTAGTGGAGAAGACTAGGCAATTGACTCCCACTAATTTTGTATGGCAGTCTCTTCCCTCTCACATATATATGTACATATTCTTTTCATGGTAAATGCATTGTGTGGTTAATCCAATTTTGTATGGCTTTCTTTTTTGCTTTGCATTCTTTGTCGACTCCCACTAACTAGAACTAGTGGTGAGTTAACTTCCTCAAGACTTGCAAGCGGTGGCAAGCTAAATCTCACTAACTAGGACATCTAAGTAGGCTTAACGCCATGTGGAATATCCATATGCATTTAAATAATGCATGAGATAATAGATATACTAACACCCTCCTTAAGCTTAGCTTAGGTGGGCACAATAAAAATACTAGGTCTCGGCAACTAGGCCTAATGAGATACCCAAGTAAATGCAATCTCTCATAAAGTGGAGAAAGGGAGAAAACTCAGTGGGAAAAAAACTCCCCCCCCCCCCCCACAAAAAAAGAGAGAAAAGAAGATGAAGAGGAAAAGAAGGCCCCCAAAGATGATGTTACTACTAAAGTAGATCGCACCCCAAGAAGACCTCGTAGATGAATGAACTCTCTCAATAAAAGGTTTGATGAAGATATCAACAACCTATTCTAAAGAATGGCCAAAAACTAAGTCGATAATCTAACCATGAATAAGCTCCCAAATAAAATGCATGTGAATTTCTACGTGTTTGGTTTGTTGGTGCTAGACCAGATTCTTGCATATCTAGATGGTGCTCTAGTTGTCACAATAGATGACAATGGGCTTTCCAAATGGAATGCTAAACTCAGTGAGAATCCCCTGAAGCTAAATAGCCTCAGTAGTTGCATTGTCAATTCCCCTGTACTCTACCTCTGTGGATGATAAAGCAATAGCATTTTGCTTTTTGCTAGACCAATTGATAGGACTAGAACCTAGTGAGAAATTGTAACCTAAAGTAGACATGCAATTTTAAATATCACCAGCCCAATCTGAATCTATGTATCCAACCAAGTCAACCTCTATGCCAACTCTATAATGAATCATGAATCTAAGAGTGCCTTGAAGGTAGTGAAGAATTCTCTTAGATGCTTTATAGTGCAACTCATGAGGCTCCTACATGAATTTGGAAACTATGATGACAACATATGAAATATCAGGCCTAGTATGGGTCAAATAGATGAGGCTGCCAACAAGTCACCGATACAAGGCTACATCAACTAGTGGTGTAGTACAATTAGCCTCAAGCTTGACTTGAGATAGAAAGGGAGTCAGAGATGGCTTATAGTTAGTCATGTGAAATCAAACAAGTAAATCAAGAGTGTACTTGGATTGTGCAAGAGTGATCCCTAAGTTAGACTATGAAATCTCAATACCAAGGAAGTAATGCAATAAACCCAAGTTTGTCATGGCAAATCTACCCTCCAAAGCTAACTTCATTGCTACAAAAGTAGATGAAGAGCTCCTAATGATCAATAGATCATCAAAATCAAGTACCATTATCAACAAGGAATCATCATACTGCAAGAAATATAGATTAGGACCTAAATGGCACAGAGTGAAACATGAAGCTAGGAGAAAGGAATCCATCTTAGCATAGCAAGATTGAGGGGCTTATTTGAGGCTATAGAGGGATTTCCTAAGTCTGCAAACTAAGGATGAATCTTGAACAAACCTTGGTGGTTGCTCCATGTAGATCTTCTCCTTAAGGTCTCTGTGAAGAAAAACACTCTTCACATCCATCTGGTACACATCCCAACCATGTGCAATGGTAATGGCAATGGAAAGACTAAGTCAAATGGAAGTCATTTTGGCCACAAGTTCAAAGGTCTATGTGTAGTCAATACCAGCAACTTGTGAAAAACCATTGGAAACCATATGTGTCTTGTACTTATCAATTGACCCATCTGTAGCAAACTTGGTTCGATATATCCACCTACATCAAATCATCCTCCTTCTCTTAGGAAGTGAAGTCAAGTCCCAAGTGTGATTTCTGATTAAGGAATCATATTCCTCATGCATAGCATTATCCCACTCAGGTATGCCCGATGCCTCTTAGAATGTCTGTGGATCAGAGGTTGAGGTATAGAAAGCATGTGGCCCACTCTAATAATTTGACCATGTATGTCTACCATCTACTAGATTCCATACCCAATTGCTTGCACTCCGAAGTATCTATCTACCCCAAAGAGGATGATATGTGGGAGAGTTAGGTGCTAAAATATCAACCTCCAAAACAAGTCCAAAAGTGGATGAGGATGACTCCCTATCACTACCCTCACTGTCAAAACTGGAAGAAGAAGAAGAAGAAGACTCTACCTCAAGAATCTAGTGCGGATGGTTTGAATCGTCAGAAGAATCATCAAATTCAAGTGAGTCCACAATAAAAGGAGAAATGTTAAGTATAGAGTTAGTAGGATTCTCTTGAAACTTAACACTCCTCTTAATAAACAACTCATGTGTGGTCAAATGGGGTAGGTGATAACCTTTTCACCATTTGGATAACCTACAAAGATGCAAGGTTTATATTGAGGATCCATGGCCTTGTGATTCTACTTTGGTATACATGCCATAGCTGGAGATCCAAAGACACTGAAGTGCTCAACTAATGGTTTCCTACATGTCCAAGATTCAAAGGGAGTGATTCTTGTTGATGGGTGTTTTTGTACACAACTTGATGAAATACTAAATACTTTATTTCTCTTGAAAGGAATCAAATCCCAACGAATCAGAAAATGACTACACCAAGGTTTCTCCTAGCCAAGTCTTGGCCTTGTGAAATAACTTAATTGTTCAATGCATTTGTTGTTTCAACAAGGGACCTTATGTTGGAACCAAAAAATAAAGGGGTTTTAGAGTGATGTACTTCAAAAAATATGGAAAACCACTTATAGTTTTTAGACTTAAATTTTGAAAATAGTTTGTTTATCATCAAATTTAGCAATTATGGTCGACGCTTTACCGAATCTAAACTTCGCTATTTCAAAAAAGTTCAAAAGATAGGGGAGATAGAGAAAGGGTTTAGAAGATCCCTAAGGATAGATACATGTATGATTCAGTGATTCAGATTTCTATAGATAGATCTTGGAATAAACCAATTCCCACTTGATTAGACAAGTCACAACGGTGTAGAAACGATACAATCTTCAAAGGAAATTAAGATTTTCAAATTATAAAAATTCATTAAACACCTAGATATTTGTGCAGCTTAATCCAATTCTCATAATCAAACTAAAATTAAATTAAGTGTTTAGACTAATCATGCACAACAACTTACAATGAGTACTTTACCAATGGTGTGAACATGAGATCCATCAAATATCAAGAACAACTCATCACAATTGCAACTGAACTTTATCTAATGTGCAAAAATGAACCATGAATACCAAATACAAATCAATAAAACAACTCAATTTGATAGTAGCGAATTAACTTCAGTTTGTATTGATTCAAAAAATGGCAGTCTCAACAATTCTATCTTTTCACCTCTAACTGTACAAAAGTGAGTAATTGCCTTAACATATAAAAGGCAAGAGCACTTAGTATACAATGAGTGGTGAGGATTAGTCCAACACCAAGGGTCCAGATTCCATAAGGATTTAATATTTGGGGCAAGGTTGTTACAAACTCATTTTTACCTTTATCCTTTAGGAAAAAGATAAAATTACACTTTTGGAGCCAATCAAATAAGACAAATCTTTTACTTTTTTATGAGTTGACAAAGAAAAATGAAAATGGCACATTTTTGGAGGTGGGTCGTCCAACTGTAAGCTTATTAGGTTGATTTGCTGACTGAACTTTGTAAAATCTACGCCTTACAGACTGGGTGTATCATCTTCAATAATTATTGTATCATTTCCCTTCTCTTTTCTCCTATATTCCATGAAGTCATTGAGTGCCAGATTGAGGTCTTCAGGTGGTGGACCTTTAGTACAATGCAATCTATAACTCTGAGTATCATAAGTTCTAGCAAATAGATTGAAGGAAAATTTTCTAGCATGTGTACCGTTTTGAAATTCCTTGATTTTGTGCAAAAATAATGAAGTTGCATTCATACTGGTTGTGTTGAAATCATAAGGAATTTCTTGAAACCCCCCTTGAAACAATTACTTCCATCGTGACTTAAACAAGTCAATATCCTTAAGTGAACTAGTATCCATTTCACCTCTCTCACCAATGTATTGTCTAGTCAAGTCACTTAACATGTCTGAATAGTCATTCAAAATGTCAAGTCTGGGACTTTATATGTATTGCTTCCTGCTTTACCTTATCAAACATTTCTTTTATATATTTCATCACTTTAACCTAGTAATAAGGAGCTTTCAGATTGTCCTTTGTTAATATATTTTTTGCCAACAAAATTTCTGCAAACAATCTACACATCATTTCTACTCGTGGGAAAATTTTAGAATGATATTCTTCATTTGCATCACAATCTCCTAAGAGATTGATCATGTCCCCTCTGATACTCGAGAAATATTTATAAACCTACACAACCTCATCAATTACCCGACATCCTTCATCATAAATTTCATCTAGCCAATCCTGAGTTGTCATGGCCATATGCTTCATTTTATTGAATTCATTAACTTCTTGCTTAGATAGGATGACTGGAGGAATTATAGTGTGATCATCCTTTTGTAGCCAACTAAATGTTTGATAAATGCTTGTAGCTCTGCAACTTGTTCTCTCAATTGTTTTGTCAATCATCCTTTGGACAATTGTGTCGACGGAACCTCATAGCTCCTCGATCTCTTGAGTTCTTGTTGTTGGACTACGATTGATTGTAGTGATTTGGAAATCTTTAGCTCTCAGGTCCTTGTTATATTTATCAATGATTGGAGTTGCAATATGAGGAACCCTAGAACCCAAAGCATCCCTTGTGATATGAGATTGAACCTTAGCCTTCTTTTTATCTCTAGGTTTATCAAGCCTATTAAGAAAATTTGTCAAGTCTAATGTAGGGGCTTCCACAACTAGCTTACATTTTATTTTGTTTTGCAACCATAATGGGGCTGAAGAATCACCAATAGTACACACCATTTTTTTTGTTGAAGGGAAGAAACAGGAACCTCATGTTGTTCCAAGTCCTTATTTACTTCATCTTCTATGGAATGGTCCTTAGGATCAGATTCCTTATTAACTTCAAAGTCAAGTGGTTCTTGTGTGGACACTTGCTCAACTAATGGCACATCTTTGGGAACCTATGTTTTCTCTATTTCTCTAGAAGGGATCAATGCTTGATTATTAGCTACTTGTGGTACTTGATCACTTATTACATCCTCATGTTGATTAGTGGTTGTACCATCAATTTGTTCAGCCATATCTATGATTTGATCAACATTTGAAAGCTTACGTGCAGCTTCTACAGGAGCCTCTTCTTGTGTATCCTTTGTAGGCTTAGTGTCTTCATTGATAGCCCCTTGCATTTCCATCTCCCTATATACTTTCTCAATACCTTCTAGGGATGTGTTTCCCTCAAATTTGAAATTTGTAGTCCTTTTTTATTTTCCCTATGTTGTGTCATAAATGTCTCATACTCTCTTTAGTCAACAATTTCATCCTTTTCCAAACTTTGTAACATCTGTATTCATATCGGCAAATTTGAAATTTCTAGAACTTGAACTGTTTTCTTTGTCTTATCGGCAAATGTCTTAATTAGTGAACTTGTCAGAAAATAAAGTCATTCCCAACTCTATCAACAAATATTAAGTTTCTCAAACTCTTGTTTCCCCGACAAGTCCCTTATGTTGCCCCTTTCTATCTTAGTCAGCTTTATTTCATTTTCTAGAACTTCATTATTGGTTCGTTGGTTAGACATTTTCCCGATTTATCGGTTTGCCAATAAGTCAATCATGTTGTATCTTTGGTCGGTGATCTTTTCATTTTTAGAAGTAACCATTTGGTTCATAAGTTCTGAAGTTCTTCGGATTGCCAATTTCCTGACTAGCCATGCTAAGTTACCGAGAAGCTTCACTTGTTCAAAGGTTTCATATTTCCCCAGTTCGCCAATAAGCTTATGACTTGGGAGTTCAAAAATATTCTATTTTGCTGACAATGTGAAAGCTCCATGGTTCACAGATTATTCTAAAAGCTGATAAAAAGGAGAGAGATCTTTGGGGGGTCTTCTTGAGAAGCAAATTCAACAAGTAGTTGTTGGGCTTCTTCCTAATCATCTGTTGTATCCTGAGCATCTACCCAAACTTTAGTGTCAGGCAGAGAGTCGAAATTCAATAGGTAGAGATTTTGCTCAACACATCAATGGCCTCGAGTGATTTTCTCATCACAATTATATAACAAAGTCCTTTTTCTCTATGTGCCTGCATCTCTGCTTCAATCAAATGCTTGATAGGAGTTGTTCTAGGAGCTGGTGTTGTTTGAGATTTTTGGGAAGTTGTATTGGTGAATGAAACCAAATTAGAGTTGGATCTCTGTTGAGCTATGATCTTGTCCTCTGTCAACTTAGCCAACCCTAGGGCTTCCATCATTGTGTTAGGATGGAACATTTTAACCTCAGATTGAATTGCATCCTTCAGACCACTGACAAAACAACTCCTAGAGAATTAATTAAACAATCCCTCCGTGTGATTGGCTAGTTTTTCAAATTCTATCTGATATTCTCTCACAGTGCTAGTTTGGTGAAGTTTAGTGAGTGCTCCAGTGAAGTCATCAAAAGCACTAGAGCCAAATCATTGCATAATGAGTTTGCAAAAAGCAATTCATTGTGGCTCGTCACGAGCCTTGATATACCAATGGAACCATTGAAGGGCTTCATGTTCCAAGTGAAAGGATGCAAGTGGGACTTTGTTGACATCAAAAGTATTATGTAGACTAAATATTGTTATGCCCGGTATATCCATCTAGTCGGATCTTCACCATGGAATCGAGGAAAGTCAAGCTTCGGCCCACGAAAATTATTGGAAGAAGAAAACCAAGTGTCTAAAGAAGACTCTGGCCGCCGTCTGTTGTTCATGGCTGAATGCTGAAGATTGAGACCAAAAAAATTTTCATCAAGATCTTGGTGTTTGGTCTTGAGGGCTACAATTTCATCCTCTATGTTTTTTACTCCTGTTTGAGTTACAACCATAGCCAGGAGATTTTTTTTTGGGAAAGGGTAGAAAAACGTGTGCTAAAACATGTTTAGTAAAGGAAAAATTTAATTTGGGGAAAACTACAATGGGTAATTGGGGTTTGACTAGCTTTTGGACACTTTCTGAAGAAAATGGGAGAAGAAAATGGTTATTTCAGAAGCGAGGGGAAAGAATGGGAAAAATTTTACTAGAGGGACAAAGGAGTAGAAATATGAAAGGAACAATATGGTAAAATTTCAAAGCTATTGGGTGAGATTTGAAGAAGTTATGGCAAACCCTAAAAATAGTGAAATGGGGGATTTTTGGCTTCGATAAGTGGAATTTGGGATAGGGTCCTCAAGGAAGGAAATGTGCAGAATGAAATTTCAGGTATTCCAATGAATTTTGAGAGGAAATAGAGCTAAAACAAGAAAGATATGGTGAAAAAATGATTTTCCAACTACTCTGGATGGATTCAATCTGTGGTTTGCTTGCTGCTAATAAATATGGGCCCCAAGTTTATTTGGCTTCCTAAAGGTTCAAGGGAGTCACTCTGGCCACCAATGTTATCTAACGGCTTGCATATTGGGGCAGTACCCCTCACTCCACGACTCAGGTAAAACTGATAACTGCTTTGCCACAAATGACAGCTCTTGTTTTACCTCACATATGGGAACAGTCAATCAGGTAGGGGTCGTTGCCCTTTTCACTGGCAGGTCCTCTCAATGGGCCAGCTACTTCGGGGTTCCTGTGGTACTCCTCACAATGAGTTTAGGGCTATATGCCCAAGTACTTCCCATAGTAAGCGGATAGGGATGTTCCCAGATCCAAACCTACAATCCAAATGAATTTAATACAGATTTGAAAAAAATATTGTTGCAACAATCACAGCGCCTGGAGGACCACTGCAAAAAAAAATCTACAAAAATTCCACCTAGTGAGCCCAAGAAAGCGCTCTGATACTAGATGAGAGGAACCAACTGTTGCAAGTATGGGCCTAACCGGTGTTGTCATTAATGTCAACATACTCCTGTTGCATTGATGATAAGGATTGGATGAGTTGTATGCTGAGGATATTGAGAAAACTAGTCCTATCAGGAACAGAGAAGAACAGTGAAGACAGTGAGGTGAAGATCCCAGCTAAGATGAAGATCAGAGGATGCGCATAAAAGGGTTTGTAGATATGTGTCTTAAGATGATCCAGTAAAGATCTAAGAGGTCCGCATGAAGATTTGAAGAAGTTATGGCCATTTGAGTAAAACTGGTTCTGGCAGATGTTCAGAGGTGACAGAGTGACACAAATAGGTCCAGTGAGATCTGGAGATGCAATATCTTGTTCTATAGATTTGGTGGAGTTTGTAGGAAGTCAATGTGAATTGACAACTCAATTGGTTCGTGGTTTGAAGGTCCGCAAGCATCTATTTCAATATGACAGTGATGATAGACTAAGTTCTTGAGGTTCCGGATGAAGGAGAGAATGATTTTAGTAAGCAGAAGTAGTGTGGATGTTCTTGGTGATTCAGGCAAGCTTGTGGAGGTCTCTAGATTGTGTCCAGTTCATGTTGGTGGTCCGCATTGAAGACTGAGCTTGTAATTGAAGAATTACTTCTGGATGATGATGTTCTTCCTAAGTTTGGCCGACCGGATGAGTTACATATCTTGCGGATGATTTTGAAGATGTTCTATGAAGCATGGCGTGTTCCTACAAGAAGATTGAAGTCCTAGATCTGTGTGGCGACAGTGTGATGATCCACATAAAGTCTTTTGTAATTAGTCAAGTTGTATTTGCTGTATAAAGTATGCCGACTTGGATGATTATCCCAAAGTCAATGTTTTGTATAAATAAGAAGTTGTGAAGTCATTTCAAAGGAATCTTTGTAGAAATGAGAGTGTGGTAGAGAGGAGGAAAGTGAAAGGCAGAGTAGAAGTATTGGGCTTAAATGGAACTGACTCAAGCATGGTGAAGTTGCTATTCTTCAGTTCAAATATGTAATATTTATTATTCTGTAGACAGTGTGTCTCCTGTAGGTAGTGGGCTTCTTATGAGCAGTGTGCTCGGGCAGTGAGCCCTAATTGGCATGTGCCATTTTGTTCTTATTCTTTTAACAGAGAATACAATCTTGGGTTAGTCACCCCGTGGTTTTTCCCTTAACCGGGTTTTCCACATTAAAATCTTGGTGTCATATGTGTTAATGTGTTTATGCTCTTGAATTGTTGCATTATGTTTCCATGATTGATTTATTATTATGTTGCTGAATTACAAAGAGGATTTAAGTGATTAATAGGAAGAAAGTTTTGGGACAACTAATTCACACCCCCCTCTCAGTTGTCTGTCTTGAATCTAACAATTGCTATCAGAGCTAAGTTCCTCTAAAAGAGCTTAACTGCTTGAGGAGATCTAGGATGTCTTCCTAAAAGAAGGATAGTCCGAGGTTTGACAGAACCAATTTCACTCTTTGGAAAAGTCACATGGAATGTCACTTGCAATGTATAGGAATGCAAATTTGGATCATGGCTTCAAAGAAGTATGTTCCTCCACAGAATGGTCGGAGAACTGTAGATGAAATCAGAGATGCTGAAAACAATCTTCAGGCTAAAGAATCTCTACTAAGTGCCTTATCTGATTCAGAGCTGACAAATGTTATAGATCTAAAAAATGCATATGAGATTTGGGAAAAAATGGAACTTCTGCATGAAGGAGACAAGTATGTTAAATGTGCCAAGCTACAGAGTCTGAAAGGAAAAATTGGAAACCTGAAGATGAGTGAAGATGAAAATATCACTACATTTATTCCAAGAGTAAATGAGCTTGTTTGTGGCATTAGATGTGCTGGTGGAATCTTGGATGAAGATGAGATTGTTGCCAAAGTTCTCAGATCCCTACCTACTTCTTACAAATACAAGGTTGCTACTATTGAAGAATTCAGATCTTTTTCAAATATCACAAGAGATCAATTGGTTGGTAAATTAGCTACATTTGAATTGGCCGAGTTTGGAGATGCCCCCCAAGACTAAATCTACATTCAAAGCTAGTGCCTCTATAAAAGGAAAACAAAAGTTTAATCCAGGAGAGAACTCTTCAAAGAAACTATCATGGTATGAAAAAGCAAGAAAAGATCTGGAAGAAGATGAAGCAGAAGCTGCTCAACTTGAAACCCTTATTGCAAAAAGATTGCCAAGAAGATCCGGTAGGTATGAAGGAAAATTGCCCTTTAAATGTTTTAACTGCAATAAGATTGGTCATTTTGCCTCAAGGTGTCCGGAAAGATTTTCAAGGGCAAATCCAAACAAATCAAGATTCCAAAAGAAATGTTACTATGTTCATGAAGATGATGATAAAGGAGTAACAGATGATGAATCAGAGACAGGAAACAAATCCAGAAGTGACTGGGTGTTTATTGCCATCAAGGAAGAAGATCCAATGCCCTCTGAATCTGTCAATCATAAAATGGTAGAAAGAGCTCTGGCTGCCCAAGTTGAAGAAAAGAATGATTGGGTCATTGACAGTGGATGCTTCCACCATATGACATGTGATAAAAATAAGTTCATAGATTTGGAAAGATATGGAGGAGTTGTAAAATTTGGTGATAATTCTGCTGGCAAGATCAGAGGTAGAGGAACTATTTCTTTTGATGGAAAGAACAAAACTAGTAATGTATTGTATGTTGAAGGTTTGAAGCACAATCTTCTCAGTGTTGGACAGTTGGTGGACAAAGGCTATGATCTCCGATTCAAAAATAGAAAATGTAAGATCTTTGAAAGTTCTAGAACAGAGATTGCATTCGGTACTCAAACAAAAGGTAATATCTTCCACTTGGTTGGTACTGGTAAAAGTTGTTTATTTGTTCAAATTGATCAGAGTTGGTTGTGGCATAGGAGAATGTGTCATGTGAATTTTGATAATATCATCAAGATAAGCAACACTTAGGCTGTAAGAGATCTTCCAAGACTGGTGAAACCTACTAATAGTTTGTGCAAAGAATGTCAGTTGGGTAAGCAGAGCAGAGTCACATTCAAAAGTAAGGAATAGTCTTCTACCGGATTGTTGGAATTAGTACATACTGATCTGTGTGGTTCGGCAAGAATTAGGAGTTTGCAAGGTGATAGATACTTCATGTTATTAATTGATGACCACTCTTGGATGATGTGGGTGACTTTTCTGAAAGAAAAATCTGAGGCTCTTGAGAAATTCAAAATATTCAAGGCTATGGTAGAGAATGAAATTGGATTAAACATAAAATGTCTTAGGTCTGACAGAGGTGGAGAATTCACATCTGGGGAGTTCATAGAATTCTGTGAGAAACATGGGATAAAAAGACAATTGTCTACTCCAAGGACTCCACAGCATAATGGGGTAGTGGAGAGAAAGAACCGGACCATCCAGGAAGCTTCTAGAACCATGATGATGGAAGAAAATGTTCCTCAGATCTACTGGAGAGAAGTTGTAAGCACTGCTATCTATACTCTTAATCAAGTACAAATCAGAAGCAATACTGGTAAGACCCCTTATGAAATCTGGTTTGGCATCACTCCCACTATGAAGTATTTCAGAGTCTTTGGTAGCAAATGTTATATTAAAAGAGATGAAGACCTTGGCAAATTTGATGCTAGAAGTGATGAAGGAATATTCTTGGGTTATTCTACTCAAAGCAAAGCATACCGGTGTTATAACAAGAGATTGAGAAAGATTATAGAAAGTACAAATGTGAAGGTTGATGAAGGTATTGAAAAACCCTCAAAGTTTTATGAATATGATGAAGATGATCAAAATGATGTTTTGGTTCAAGAAGTTCAAGCCCCTTCTGAAATTCAAATCCAGACTGATCCGGAGAATCAGGAAGAAGAGATAAGTTTGAATGAACCTGTTCAAGAAATAGAGGTGCAAGAAATTCCCAAAACTCCCAGGTATGTAAGACTGAATCACTCTAAAGATCAAATCATAGGTGATAAAAACAAAGGTGTTCAAACAAGAAGAAAGATTGCTCAAGACTCAGAAAAGTATTGTCTGATTTCAAAGATTGAACCAAAACAGTGAGTGAAGCATGTAATGATGAAAGCTGGACTAAAGCAATGGAGGAAGAGCGATGCAAATTGAGAAAAATCACACTTCTAAGGATCTTGTTCCCAAACCTAGAAACAAGAATGTCATTGGAACCAAATGGGTCTTCCGAAATAAACTGAATGAAGATGGTGAAGTAGTCAGAAACAAAGCCAGATTGGTCTACAAGGGTTACTCTCAAGTAGAAGGAGTTGATTTTGAAGAAACTTTTGCTCTAGTGGCAAGAATTGAAGTAGTCAGATTATTTCTTGCCTTTGCTACCTTCAAGGACTTCAAAGTATATCAGATGGATGTCAAGTCTGTCTTCCTGAATGGTGACTTGGAAGAAGTATACATTGAGCAACCGGATGGATTTCAATTGTCTGATCATGGTGATATGGTCTGCAAGTTGAAGAAAGCATTATATGGACTCAAACAAGCCCCAAGAGCCTGGTATGAAAGATTGGATAAGCATCTTTTGAAGATTGGTTTCAACAAAGGTACTGCTGATAGTAACTTGTACTTCAAAATTGATCATGAAAATATCTTAATTGTTGAAGTGTTTGTTGATGATATCATTTTTGGAGGAAGAGATAGTATGTGCAAAACTTTTGCAAATCAAATGAAAAGTGAATTTGAGATGTCCATGTTTGGGGAAATGAATTTCTTCTTAGGTCTGCAAATCATTCAAACAAAGAAAGGAATCTTCATTTCACAGACCAAATATGTGAAAGAATTGTTGAAGAAATTTGGGATGGAAGACTCAAAACTAATGATTACTCCCATGGCAACCGGATGTAAATTGAGCAAAGATGATGACTCTCTTAAGGCTGATCAGAAAAAGTACAGGTCAATGATTGGAGGACTATTGTATCTTACTCAAACTAGACCTAACATTATGAATGTTGTTGGTCTTGTTGCTAGATTCCAAGTTGATCCTAGAGAATCTCATGTCATAGCAATCAAGAGGATTCTTAGATATCTAAAAGGGACAGTTGAGTATGGTTTATGGTATCCTAGAGATCATGATTTCACTCTTCATGCATATACAGATGCGGATTGGGCAGGAGATGCGGATGACTGGAAGAGTACCAGTGGTGGAGCATTCTTTTTGGGGAAAAGATTGGTTTCTTCGTTGAGCAAGAAACAAGAGGCAATATCTCTGTCCACTACAGAAGCAGAATATATTGCAGCAGCAGGTAGTTGCACTCAAGTATTGTGGATGAAGCAAATGCTAAGAGACATCAGAGTTGAGTATGAGGAACCAATCACAATCTTCTATGATAATTCAAGTGCAATAAATATATCAAAAAATCCGGTGTTGCATTCAAAAACAAAACATATATCCATCAAGTTTCATTTTTTGAGAGAGCAAGTGAACAAGAATGAAGTCAAATTGGAGTTTGTGCCCTCCAATGATCAGATTGCAGACATTTTTACTAAACCTCTACCTAAGGACTCTTTTGAGTATCTCAGGGAGAAGTTAGGGGTTATTACCCCTCCGGTTCTGAATTAAGGTGCACTGATGTGCATCAGTCTGGTGGATCTCACAGTCATATCTTGTGGTCTAGATTGATGATGGGAAGCTGCTACTCAAGGGGAGTAGTTGGTATGATTTTGAGTGATGCAAGTATGTGCCCTTTGCCATTGATGTCAAAGGGGGAGAGAAGACATGTGAAAAACAAAAAGTGGTTGCTGATCAAAGGGGAACAATAAAGGAAGAGAAGACATGTGAATGGTTGTTGTTGATAGGGGGAGTTATATCAGTCAGTAAGGAGAAGTTCTTGTCTTGATGGTTAAAATAGTTTTTCACATCATATGTTGCCATCAATGACAAAGGGGGAGATTGTTGCAAGTATGGGCCTAACCAGTGTTGTCATTGATGTCAACTTACTCCTGTTGCATTGATGATAAGGATTGGATGAGTTGTATGCTGAGGATATTGAGAAAATTAGTCCTATTAGGAACAGAGAAGAACAGTGAAGACAGTGAGGTGAAGATCCCAGCTAAGATGAAGATCAGAGGATGCGCATAAAAGGGTTTGTAGATATGTGTCTTAAGATGATCCGAGGTTAGGAGGTTGGACTGATTTTCAACTAAAGGAGGAGATTAGACTAGCCCAAGTTTCAACTATAGGGAGCTCCAATGCGGGCTTCAATTAGAGGGAGTGTCCGAGTACCTACTTGGATGATTATCTTGAAGTCAATGTCTTGTATAAATAAGAAGTTGTGAAGTCATTTCAAAGGAATCTTTGCGGAAATGAGAGTGTGGTAGAGAGGAGGAAAGTGAAAGGTAGAGCAAAAGTATTGTTCTTAAATGGAACTGACTCAAGCATGGTGAAGATGCTATTCTTCAGTTCAAGTATGTAATATTTATTATTCTGTAGACATTGTGTCTCCTATAGGCAGTGTGCCTCTTGTGAGCAGTGTGCTCGGGCAATGAGCCCTAATTGGCATGTGCCATTTTGTTCTTCTTATTCTTTTAACAGAGAATACAATCTTGGGTTAGTCACCCCATGGTTTTTCCCTTAACCAAGCTTTTCACATTAAAATCTTGGTGTCATATGTGTTAATGTGTTTCTGCTCTTGAATTGTTGCATTAGGTTTCCATGATTCATTTATTATTATGCTACTGAATTACAAAGAGGATTTAAGTGATTAATAGGAAGAAAGTTTTGGGACAACTGATTCACCCCCCCTCTCAGTTGTCTATCTTGAATCTAACACCTCCAACAATATAATGAAAAATGCATGAAATAACAAATTTATATAAATAGCAGAAACACAAAAAGAATTTATTGATTGTAGGCCACTTTGAGGGGGCAACCTCCTTTGAGCAAGCTCAATAAAATAAATTCGTGGATGCCTTCATTGTCCTCAACACGTACTTATATACTAAGTCTAATGTAAAAAACTACTACTTCCCATGAATGTGGGATAATACAATATGCTCACGGGACAACTTACAAAGCATATGTGTCCATAGCAACTAATATACTAACAAAGTAAATAGAAGGGTTAAAAATGGGTTCCTAACACAATGCGAAAGCTCCATGGTTCACAGATTATTCTAAAAGCTGATAAAATGGTGAAAGGTTCGCAAATGTGATATTTTTATGATAATTCTAAAGATAAGTTCAAGAAATAAAGAATTCATCGATAGGCAAAGAGAAAGGAGCATGATGTCGACAAAGTGAAAGTTAGCAAAAAATTATTTTTGTCGATTGTGCATATTCAAAGAGTTCACAAAAGAGAATCATTGTCGATAAAGGAGCTTTATGAAAGCTAAAGTTTTCAATAACGAGATCCATAAGGTAACTTTGGCTATGTGTTTCGATAGGCTTAAAGGTAACATTAATTACAAGGACACATTAAATAGCTTCACCCTATGCTTCATTTTACCTTATAAAGCAAATACCCCTTTTCATAAGCATCATTTGTTATTGTAAACCAAAGAAGAACCCAGGAGCTAAGTGTAGCTAGCCGCCTTCCTCTCCCCATCGAGTGTTGGCATCCAGGTAAGTCTGGTCACCTGCTCCCCTCATTTAAAAGATTGTTGCTAGTTATTCATGTGTTGTGGGGGGAATTGAAAGTGGGTCTTGTTGTTGTTCATGTATTGTGAAACCCTTGCTTTATTTGTCAACCATTATTGCCCTTCTCCACCTGACCAGAGTTTACCTTATCTTACCATGGTTAAAATCCCTCTCCATTGGTTACTTGGGTTAGTAAAAATGAAATACAAATACAAGGGATTAGACATTTCCTTCATTTTTAGGAATTAGAGATACTGATTTTGGGCATGTTAATCTCCGAGAGTTCTGGCTCCGGATGAACACCAACCCTAGACCAACAATTACTCAGATGGTTTTTGACAGCGGATTGGCACATGTTGGGGGTTTCCCTCCAGCAGTTAAATGTCTAGATTTAATAATGGATTGCATCCAGAATTATAATCAGGAGACCAGGGAGATTAGGATAGTTAGTGGCCACATCATCCTGCAACTAAGTGTCGATGCTATCATTGATAGATTAGGCATGGCTACTCATGAGGTATATGCAGAGGTGACACTAGAGAAAGCCACAAATTTCTTAATTAATGGGAAGAAGAAATGCAAAGATATGATGGACACTGCTTAGCTGAAAAGGGCGAAAAAGGGAGGGTCTTAGTTACCTCAAAACCTTGTCAGAGGCTACTTCCAAGATGAAATTTCAAACATTATTACCATGTTACATAGAGTGATAGGCAGCAGAGAATGTGACATTTTTTAAAACTAGATGTGTCAATACACCTTAATAATTTGTATAGGAAAGCAATTCATTCATTGGTCTCAACTAATAAGTGATCAGTTGCATGAGCAAATGATATATTTCCAAAATAAAAGAAAATTCCATGTGTTCATACTTAGCTTATCTACTAGCCACTACTCAGCCAAGATGGCCAGGGCTACAGGTTGCATGGTCCTTGACTGCAGAAACCAAGGTATATGATTATTTTCTCCAATTACGGGAGGCAGATGGCAATAAAGTGTATAGAAGGGTTAACGATGCTTTCCTAATGCTTATGGTTTAGAGAATTTGGGAAAACCCTGAGGTTAGAATCTCTATAGAAGTGACTAACTGGGTTATGAGTTTTGTTAGCTATTTCATCCAATATGAAAGGTTCACATACATTAGGATTGGAAGCTTTAAGTATCCCCCACTTAGATTACCAAGATATGCCTCTGATTATATTGTGTTTTTGGAGGTATACAGGCAAGCCTACTTGGCAGGGCAAAGATACTATATTGTAAAGAAGAAAGGGTATCCATTCCACTTGAAACTGACGCATTACACTTGTGCCAAGCCTGAAGATGCAAATAATGTGGATAGATTACTCAATCATTTCCATTTTCAAACATATGGGTCAAAAAGTAATTTTTATAATAAGGATTTCACTAAAAACAACTTGTATGCCCCCATGTTGAGAAAACATATACCCCATCTGGAAGATTTTTGGGCCGATTGTGTGGATGAATATGAAGTAAGAAGAAGGGATTGGTTGAGATTAACCCTTGATCAAATGAGAATATTTAAGCTTGGTTGGGACATTCCTAATATTTATGATGATTATTTTGATGTTGGTGATCCTTCTTTTGCTGAGGAAAATGCCAAACCTTTACCTGATATCAATTGCGAGATGGATGAAAACACTGATCTTAAGACTAGGACTCACTCTGTATTAAGTAGGATTCTAGTATGGTTGAATTCTAAGATTAGTGTTGATGGTGTAGCTTCTCCTTCACACAAAGAGCAAAATATGGAGATTTCACAGGTGGTTGTGAATACCCCTAACTGTAGCAATTCTTCACAGTCAAATAAGGGTTCAAAGTCATATCAGCAAGGGTTGCAGAATGAGAAGGATGGTGATGCTGCATTAAATATTGAACAGAGTGTTGGCAAGAGACACTGCTAGGATTCATAAGTGTTGTCATTGATGGCAACAAAGTATATCCCACACATCCATAGTACATAGATTACTCATACCGAAAGTTAGATTGAAGATAGGTTGGTCTGGTAGTCAAGAACAGAGCATATGATAGGGTCTGATAGTTGGGTCCAGAACTCTCTGATGGTGAAACCCAGCATGTTGCAGATTTGAATGAGTAATAAGGAGTACCTGAACTATTGTATTCTAGAGATTTAGCCTCCGGTGACAAAGCATGTGAAAGATATGAGCATCTAAGTATCAAACTCCAGTTAGACAGTACAGACAGAGGAAGAATTGGCCAATAGGGTATCAGACCTCAATCCAAATGTGCAGAAGGTGTTGATCAAGTAACTTGAAGTGTTATATGATTTTTGCTGACATAGGTAATGATTTCTATGCCTAAGTTTTTGGTGTGCATCATCAATCAAGTATGGATTCAATCGACAGAACAGTAACTTGTAAATATCCTAAGTGTTCTTGTTGCCGACTAGAAAGTTGTTGGAAATCCTTGATGCGGATACATATACTCGATGGATTCAAGCTTGTGAGAGTGTGGAGGCGATAGTGTGATTGATTAAGTGTGAAGAAAAGTAGAGACAAGTACAAAGGCAGTAATCCAAGCTCGAAATGTGACAGAAGAGTAATACTGAGCAGACGAAGGATGAAATGTGCTAGATCGGTATATTGTGCCTAACCAGAACTAAATTCTTGCATATGCAGATGCTTATCATCAGTTCAGACACTTTGTTATAATCTGTAAGCTTTTGTAGACAGTGAGTCTCTTGTAGGCAGTGAGCCTTTTGTGAGCAGTCTGCTCAAGCAGTGAGCCCTAACTGGCAAGTACCATTTTGTACTACTTTATTCTTTTAATAGAGAATACAATCTTGGGTTAATCACCCCGTGGTTTTTCCCTTAACAGGGTTTCCACATAAAAATCCTTGTGTTATGTGTGTTAATTTCATTTCAGTTCTTATGATTGCTTATGCTTTCATGCTTTGATATATTACTAAATGTTGAGATAAGAAAAGGAAGTAAAAGTAAGAAAGTTTTGAGATAAATGATTCACCCCCCCCTCTCAGTTATCTGCCTTGTTTCCAATAATTGGTATTAGAGCTAAGTTCCTTAGAAAAAGCTTAACAGCTTGAGGAGGATCTGGGAATCTCAATGGATGCATATGGTATGAAAGAAAAACTACAGTCTGCCTTAGATGATCTTGATCAATCGCAGTCTAAAGTCAATAATTTGAGAGAGCGACTTAAGGAGGCTGATGATTTCATCAATGAGCTGAAAGAAAAACTCAGTAATTCCATGAAAAAGAGAAAGGAACTACTTTAGAAGTTAGCATATCAGAATGAAGCCATTAATACTAATGAGGACCTGAATGAGAAAACAAATCTATGTGCAAAGATGTCAAAAGAAGTTGTTATGCTAAGACATGAAATGGAATCAGGGGTTATGAAATTTACCCAAGAAATTGAAGAGAAGAGAAAGACTGAAGATAACTTAAATCAATCCCTCAAGGAGAAAACAGAAGACTACTACAAAATGGACAGAATAATTAGACATCTTGAGTCTAATCTTGGAGAAGCCAGATATAATGAAGAACAACTTGAGAGATAGATTGACACTCTTAAACAAGATCTTGAAACTACAAATGAATACAAAGAAAAATTCAAGATAAGCTCAGCCAAACTTGAAGTACTACTTGAAAGTCAAAAGAGGGTAGATGATAAGCATGGCTTGGGATATGAGAAAGGTGAAAGCTCTGGATCTGGTCAAAAGAACTTTGGATCAGGAAGACAAAGAAACAGGCCTAGAAGACCTCCGGTAAGACAACCTAATGCTCAAAGATATCCATCTTTCAATGGAAGTTGCATCAACTACAACAAATTTGGTCATAAAGCAACTCAGTGCAGGAGCAGAATGAATCAGAATAATCCATCCTTCTCCAGTCAATGTTTTAATTGCAAAAGGTATGGTCACAAATCTCATGAATGCAAAAATATGCAAATGAACAATTCTTTCAATGGTAGATGTTTTGCATGCAATAGAATGGGGCATATGGCTAATCAGTGTAGATCAAGAGGATATCAATCAAATAAGCAAGGAAATGTTGTGTGTTACAATTGCAATAAATCAAGTCATATAGCTTGATTCTGCAGGAGCAAAAATCATGATGGAAAAGGTCCGGTGAAACATGATTAGAAACAAAACAAAGGCAAAGGTAAAGTGAATGCGGATGAGATTCAAAAGGAGATGAGAAAGACTTGGGTAAAGAAGAGTGTGATGAACATTTGTGATGGGTTTGCACCAGAATCCAGTGTTGATAATCCTTCTAGAAATTAAAAAGTGAGCTTTGGCTCAGGAGGACCTGCAAAGAAGATCAAAATTCCCCCAACCAGCTAGTAAGTGCCTGAATTCAGCACATTAAGTAAGAATCAGAGGTTGTGGATTAAAGGGATTTTGGAGGTTCATCTGAAAATCCTTCAGTTAAAAGTTGAGAAATCCACTTATAGATTTGAAGAAGTTATGAGTAGATCCAGTTCCGGCAGCTATCCGGTAAAAACATAATTACACAAATAGATTCGATATGATCTGAAAATGTAATTTTATGGTTTGCGGATTTAGAGGAATGTTTCAAAAGGCTAAAGTTATGTTGTCAACTCACTTGGATAATGATTTGAATATCCGCACATTGATTCATGAGAAATTCACTCAAAATAGGGTAACCGGATGACTTAAAATGTGTATTTATTGCAATGGGGAATTAGGTTTTTTTTGTACAAGGATAAAAGGTTCTTCATTCATCATTTCCAACACTTTGCATTCATGAAGAAGAGAGAAGAGCTCTGAGAAGAGATCCTGTAGAATATTCAAGTTAAGGTTGAAGATCGAAATCAAGCAAAAATTCGCTCCGACAGTTGCAACAAACCCTAAGGCGTAAAAAAGTATTTCTTTTTTGCAAAATCTCTCTGAATTTCATTACTAGAATGGCTACTCCCATGGTTGTGAATGTCACTAAGAGACCGAGACCGAAATTCAAGAAACATCCTCATAAATCTCTAGAAGTTGATCCCTTGGGTGCATTTTCCAGTATCTCGTATGGTGTTCTGCATGTAGAAGATATTAGGGTTTACATTCATGCAAACATTGAAGACTTTGGAGACTTAAAATTGATGGAAATATATCATAAATAGTTAAGAAGTGAGAATTTTGATCTCAAACCAGAATTCAAGGCTCTAAAATACAAGCACTTTGCACATTGCATACATTTCCTATCTTTTGCAAAGGATGAATGGGTCTGGCATGTCTTCAGTAGAATGCATGATAAATTTATGTGGTTAATGAGTCCATTTAAGATAACCAAAGATGCCATCAAGGCTATAACTAGATTGCACTCAACTAGTGGGTTGCCTACACTCAAATTTGTGAAAAATCAAACGGTAACGGAAGCCACCGGATCAAAATATGACAAGAGGGAAATGATTATAGATGATATTACTAATCTGGATGTCAAGTTTGCATCAATTGTAATTGGTTACAAGATTTACCACTCAAGAAGGGAAAATTTTGTATTTAGTACAACAATCTATACTACATATCAGATGCTGAAAGAAAATACAGATTATGATTTGTGTGAGCTTCTATTGAATCAACTGATGGAGAATTTGCAGAAGATTAAGAAAGATAAGAAAAAATCCTTCAAGTATGGCAATCTGGTGTTGTGCCTATTCTTCTATTACATGAATGAGTTACCAGGATCAAAAGGTCTGATCTGGACAAATGATAGACCTGTTGCAATTCAAATCAGAGATTATCTGTTTGGACTTGGTGATGCACAAGCCCGAAAGATAGCTCTCTGGGGTTACTTCAAGAATTTCCAGAGCATGATGCATGCAAGAGAAAGAATACCAAAATCAATAGTTAAGAAATACAAAGACACAGTTTGCTTCATGGTTGACACAGATCAATACCTAATGGAGGCACTTGAGCCAAGAACTATATGGGTAATGCCCATGGGTTATGAAGTTGATGAAAACATATTGGAGGTACATGTTCAACACTTGCTAAGCCAACCCAAGGACACTGAAGCAGAGAGGTTTGGCACCTTTGATGAGCTAAACATAAAAATACATGTTGAATTAAGGAAGCCTAAGTCAAAAAGAAAAGTGAGGAGGAAGGTTCAAGAACTTGCTAAGAAGTTTGGCATAACAAAGGAGGTAGTAGATGCAAATAGAGAAAGAATAGAGAAAATTGAAAAGGAAAGGGAAGGAGCAAAGAAAGAAAGCGTTCCGATGGAAGCCTCTACCCGGACAAGATCTACCAGGAGTTCTACCCCTATCACTCCTGAAAGTTCAAAAACTGCTAAACCGAAAGTCAAACCATCTGTTAAAGGAGAAAAGAGAAAGAAGTCTAAGGCCACGAGAACATATGTGAGCCTTAAGGATGATGAAGAGACAGAATCAGATGTGGAGGTTAGAGAATTGAAGAAATCCAAGAATAAACCTTCCAAGAATGAAAGGAATGATGAGGAGAAGAAGACATAAGAGTTTGTTGAGAGACCCACACTCTCCATTGAAGACATCATTAAACCAGTCACTGTAGATGGAAACCTGCAGCTGGTAACATAATTCTATGATGAGTACAATGATACAAACAAGAGAATTCTTGAGGAAGCAATAGTAAGGTACCTGAACATCTATAACAAAGCTTTCATTGAAATAATTTCCTTGATTCCTAAGAGCTTAGAAGAAGTTTTGGAATTAAGAAAAGAAAGTGCAAAAGAAAAAGACTTGGAGATCTAGGAACAGATAGTGATACAGTTATGTCCAACTATCACTCAAAAACAAATGGACATGGTTTTCAAGGATGCCAAAGAAGATTTCCTGAGCAAGTCCAGAATGAACAAGCTCATGCTTGGAGAAACTAACCAAATAGCTGATGAGACAAAAGAAGTTCTCCAGAGTACCTTGAAAAGGTTCAACCTTCCCATTATAGAGGAAGCAAATGAAGAGCCACATGACATGGATGTCAAAGGATTAAAGAAAATTGATGAAGAGCAATCTGAGGCCTCAGACTCCTCTGTTCCGAAAGAGGAAGTACAAAAAGAAGAGACAAATACTATTGATGGCAATAAGCAAATTGGTCCAGATGCCCCCAAAGGAAAGGAAGGTGAGACTACAAGAGACACTGTAGAAGCAGTGCAAAGTTTCTTGGACAAGGAAGTTGTGGAATTAGATGAACCTAAATTGATTCAAGGGCCACTGAATCTGGACTCTCTCTCTCCAGTTCAGATAATGAAGATAGCATCTTTTGCTCAGGCCAAAGCCAAAGAAAAACTCCTGAAATCCCACATGGAGGAATGTGAGGTGCTGAGTATTGCATCCGAAGTGCTAGAGAAGATCATGCCCACATATCAAAAGGATCCATCTACCTCTCCATCCGATAATTTGAAGAACTTAGTTAATTATGTCAATACACATTTTGAGTCTTTAGAAAAATTAGCAAAAACTAAGGTCTGGAAAGAGTTCTTGGGAAAAAGATTCAGTGAGGTACAAGGGCTAATTGATAATGATAGAAAAACCCTAGACATTGGCATAAAGAGCATTGAAAACACTCTTAAGGATGGTGGAGACATATATAAATTTTGTTTATCCTGGCCTAAAGTTGCAGAGGACATTGAGAAGAAAATGAAAGAACAAGAAGGAAAATTGACAAATCTATCTCAGAATTTTGATCCTCTTACTATCTCTCTGGTAAAACAAGAATGCCAAGTAGTTGTTGTAACAAATGAAATAAAGAAACTAGTTAAGGAGAAGAAGAATTTAATGGATAGAATGGGTGAACTCAAAGGGATAATCATCCCTAAGTTAGAGTTAATGCATGGTGCCTTAGCAGATGCTCTAAGTACAACCCGGACCAGTGATCCAACAGATTTGAAAAGGGCAGAAGCATATGTGTTTTTGTTGAGTGGACACATCTCCATTTTGGATACGATGAAGAGAAGTTGGGCCACAGAGCTTGTACAGTTGAAGACTACATTTGCAGATATACTTAAGTATATGTAAGTTTATCTTATGAATTGTATGTATATATGCGGCACTATATAATAATTTTTGCACATTTTTGGTTTGCAGATCCCACCCTTTGCCATTGATGTCAAAGGGGGAGTGAAGAGCAATGAAAAATGAGGAATCTAGCATGAAGGGAGCACTGGTAAGTAGTGTGGAGAGATGGAGCACAAGCAAAGGGGGAGTTTCAGCGACAGTCATTTTTCACTAAGTATTGCCATCAATGCCAAAGGGGGAGATTGTTGGCAAGAGACACTACTAGGATTCATAAGTGTTGTCATTAATGACAACAAAGTATATCCCACACATTCGCAGTACATAAATTACTCATACCGGAAGTCAAATTGAAGATAGGTTGGTCCAGTAGTCAAGAACAGAGCATATGATAGGGTCTGACAGTTAGGTCTGGATCTCTCTGATGGTGAAACCCAGCATGTTGCAGATTTGGATGAGTAATAAGGAGTATCTAAACTATTGTATTCCAAAGATTTAGCCTCCGGTGACAAAGCATGTGAAAGATATGAGCATCTAAGTATCGAACTCCAGTTAGACAGTACAGACAGAGGAAGAACTGGCCAACAAGGTATCAGACCTCAATCTGGATGTGCAGAAGGTGTTGATCAAGTAACTTGAAGTGTTATATTATTTTGGTTGACATAGGTAATGATTTCTATGCCTAAGTTTTTGGTGTGCATCATCAATCAAGTATGGATTCAGCTGACAGAACAGTAACTTGCAAATATCCTAAGTGTTCTTGTTGCTGACTAGAAAGTTGTTGGAAATCCTTGATGCGGATATATATACTTGATGGATTCAAGCTTGTGAGAGTGTGGAGGGGATAGTGTGATTGATTAAGTGCAAAGAAAAGCAAAGACAAGTACAAAGATAGTAATCCAAGCTCGAAATGTGACAGAAGAGTAATACTGAGTAGAGGAAGGATGAAATGTGCTAGATTGGTATACTGTGCCTAACCGGAACTGAATTCTTGCATATGCGGATGCTTATCATTAGTTCAGACAATTTGTTATAATTTGTAAGCTTTTGTAGATAGTGAGTCTCTTGTAGGCAGAGAGCCTTTTGTGAGCAGTGTGCTCGGGCAGTGAGCCCTAACTGGCAAGTGCCATTTTATACTACTTTATTCTTTTAACAGAGAATACAATCTTGGGTTAATCACCTCATGGTTTTTCCCTTAACAGTTTTTCCACATAAAAATCCTTGTGTTATGTGTGTTAATTTCATTTCAGTTCTTATGATTGCTTATGCTTTCATGCTTTGATATATTACTAAATGTTAAGATAAGAAAAGGAAGTAAAGGTAAGAAAGTTTTGAGATAATTGATTCACCCCCCCCCCCTCTCAGTTATTTGCCTTGTTCCAACACAGAGTAAAACTCCTCCCCTTATTCCTCAACAAGATTCTTTCAAGAAGCAGCCAACAAGAGATAACAGTCCTAAAACAGACAAGACATTCTAGAAAGCTACAGAGGACTTCTTTGTTACCACTACTCCAGCATGGCTCAAGACGGAGCTTGGCAATAAAAGGAGATACTCCCATAATATAGATACTAAATTTGATGCAGTAGCCAGGCTACTTAAATTGGAGTCAACTCCTAAGAAAGCAAAGAGGATGTCCAGGTTAATGGTGGATCTAGTCTCCAAGCATCAATATGTGGAGATTGTTGTACCTATGGTAGACAAGGAAATGAAGGACGTATCTACAGATGATTTTTGAGTGAGCACTGTGGACATGGGACCCCCATCTATTGAAGGGGATATTTATAGTGCTAAATTATCTGTAGATATATTGGCCAACAGGGTTGAGGAAAAGGAAAGAGAAATTGAAGTGCTAGAAGACCAAGTTGAAATACTCACTTCTTATATCAAATCCATTGTTGATACTAACTCCAGGCCTCTGAATGCAATCTCTAGACCTCTTAAAGGTGCCACTACTAAGGTGTTAGAACAAATCAACAGGTACAAATACATCAAGACCATAGTAGAGAAATTGGTGGGGAAATTGATCTTTGATGGCACTCGTTTTATTCATGATGCTTATAATCTTTATGGTAAGATTTCAGATAAACAAACAAAAATTTTGAATGATCTAAAGGCAATTAGAAAAGAACAAGTGTTATGTCAAAATTGTCCTCCTATATGGAATGGTACAATTTCCCATGGTTTAGCTCCTCTCCTTTGGTGACCTTTCAACCTAGTTTCTTTCAGACATTCTCGAACCCTGACTGACCTAGGTCTAACTAGAAGAATGTCATATTTTGGAATAACTGAACACTGAGGGTGAAAAGCAAACTTGAATTTGGGATCCACTAACCTCCTTGAGGTGGTCTTGAGCAAGAAATCAGGGCTTAGACTTGGGCGCTAGCGCCCTTGTCCTACCCTATTTCACAGGGTCCTGAATTTTGGAGGGATGCCAGCTCTTGCCGTGCATTCCAGGATTTCATTTTCAAATTTTCATTTTTCACTCGATGTCGACATCTTATTTTGAAATTTGAATTTCCTAAGGTTAGATATTTAAATACATTTGAAAATCATTTTGACAAATACAATTTTTATGCAAGCTTTATACCAAAAATTTCCATTGAAGTTTAGTAATTTGTTGAAGCTCTTTGAAGTTATTTGAATTTTCTATCATGGAGAAAATGGATGGAGATTAGGAATCAAGATCTTGAGACTATCTTTCTCTTCCTAAGGTTTGTACACCTTTTGCATGATCAGGAGAAGGGTTGAAGCCTCCAACATCGAGCTTGGAGATCCTCCACGAACATTGCTGATTTGCCTTCTTGTTCATGCAAGTCTTCATTTGTTTTCATCTCCTTGAGGTGAAGTTGTGTTTGTTCATTGAGTGAAGCAAATTGTTGATCTTTCCTTGATGCTTTAGTCATCTAGGGTTTTATGTTTATGCATGTACATTTGTTATATGAACACACACATCTGCAGATCTTTATCTTTGGCTATTGTTGAGGTAGGAATATCAAAAATGGGGCTTGACTAAGGCAAGCTCCTATATAGCCACAACCATCTTTCTCCTCCTTTTGCATGTGCAGGTTGCATTTGTTGAGATCCAACGGAAAGGAGCGACAGGAAGACGGATATTGCAGACACAGTCATCATGGAATTTAGATTTCAAGATTCCAAGACTTTCAAGACACTACCACTAGCGCCCTAGTCCAACTGGGTGATTTTTCTGGGATCTAGAAACCTCTGGAGATTGTGAAACAGTTGTTGCAAAGAATCCCGACATTTAGAAACTTGCGGGACATTGCCACTAGCGCCCTAGTCCAACTGCTCCTTAGTTTTTGAGCACACTGTCTTTGATCTACTTACTTTGCATTTCTGTATTTACTTCATTCATATTTGTGTCAAAAATTTAGTTATTATAGTCTAATTTGCAAATTAGGGTTTCCTAGTTAGAAAGAGATACTAGCTTGTAAAACTTGATTCAAACAGTCACACAGAGATAATTAACAGGAAAAGGGAACATTAGAAATCAATAGTTTATCCCTAAACTTACCCTTTTCTTCCCTAATATTTTAGTGCTTGTGAAAGTGTGGGACTTGTAGTTCTCTATCTTGCTACCACATTTTCACCACTAAACATTTTGGTCAACCCGTGCTCTAAAGAATTAGCATCCTTTTAAAACTCATATCTGAATTAGTTTGTTTTCCTAAAACATAATTAGATTGCAAACCTTCTTTTGTGAAAGTATGAATATTGAAACTTGAGTGATTTCCTTTATCCTTTCATTAAAAGAGTTTTAAAATTACAACTTTGTGTGTCGCATAGTGTTATTCTATTATATTTTAACAAAGTTTATGCTTAAGGGTTAAAGCAATAAGTTGAGTATACATTTCGCGGAAGTTTTCCGCAGATAAAAAATGTCGCTTGGAACAGGTACCTATTTTGAAAAAAATGGGTACCCGTTTATGATCGGGCTCCCAAAGCAAAACGGGTACCCGTTTTCAAAAAGTATGTTTTTTTACATGCCTATGGCTTTTTTTTTAACTTTTTAGAAACGGGTACCCGTTTATAACGGGCACCCGTTATGAACAGGTACCTGTTTCTAAAATTTTGAAATTTCAAACCCATCAATTTGCATTGGTTTTAGGCTTGGAAACCCAAGTCTTAGCTTTGGACCTGCAACTAGGAGACCATGAAAACAACAAGAGAAAAAACCAGTTTCACCACTATGGCTGACGACTTTTTTTTAGAATATTTTAACGAAATTAAAACCCATTATAGATCTAAAAGTCTAGTTTTCAAATATGTAATTTTTTCTACTATTGAATATAATTTTCTATTTATTATTTATTTTCCAAACAAACTAACTCATAAACTTGAAATAACATAGGTTACTATTTTTTTAATAACTTTTGATTTTGAAAGTTTCTTGAAAAAAAATTATGTCTGACCAAACTAGACATCATTCTCTACATGATGAAAAAAAAAATTAGTGAATTGATTAGTTTAGGTCAAATTATGTTGGCCATACACGAGGGGTTTTTAAAAACACTAATTAGGGCCATTTAAAAATTAATAAAAAATATATATTTACCAAAAAATTATAAAAAATATTTAGACCAAAATTCAACATCCTGAGAATCTTTCCACAAAAGGAATTAGAAAAATACATTAATTTAGGTCAAATTATGTTGGCCATACACATGCATGCTTTTGCAAAAAATAGGGGACTTTTAAAAAGCCACTTTTTGTACATCAAATAAAAAACCAACTTGCATCATCTAGGTATTAGAAAAAATTATATATTTGAAAACAAGAAACAAAATCCTACATTTCATATTTTTACATCATCTTAATATTTTATGTGCAAGTGCTTCAAATCGTCACTCCAAGTACGACAAAATTTAAAAAACAGGAAAAGCACTTCCACTTTTTGGCCAAAAAGTGAACTCATCTTCTTGCACTTACCCTTAAACATTTTACATTTAAGTCTTGAGTTCATTTGAGCATGTTATAATGTCAGATTACTTTTTTCAAGACTTTCATGTGTATGATGAGCTGTTTAGTTGCGATGACTTCAATATGTTAGATGAAGCCCTTGAGGACTTTGTCTCGATTGAACATTCCACTACGAATCTTAAATTGTCATTGTTTCAAAGATTTGTAAATGCAATTTATGTTTCTAAACCTCAAGAAGAATCTGTGAAACCGAAAATAGTGGTCACTTTATGTTCAGATGCGATTCAACCTCCTTATAAATTGGTGCTCACTGTTAGAGGTCCTTCACCTTCTTCTTGACCTCCTGATTACATCTATAACTATGCTAAATAGATAACATATCGAAATTCACAACAACCTAGTCATATTGTGGTTGCTCATGCATATAATACTCGAAATAACAAACAAGGTAAACAAAAATTAAGAATTATGATATCTTTACCATCTTCTCAACCTATGCTTCCTCAAGCACCTCGTTTAACACATAAGGTTGGTCAAGATTATGATCTTGTTGAGCAAATTCGTGCTAGTCCTACTAAGATATCTTTTTGGGAACTTATACAAACTTCACCTACATACCATGGAATTCTCCAAGAAGATTTACAAAAGGTGATTATACCACCCACTGTAAAACCTAATGATGTAGCAGCTCTTCTAGATTGTATGCATACGACAAAAATAGATATTATGTTTCAACAACATGAGTTGCCATCTCTTGAAATTCAAAATCAGTATGATCCTTTGATTAGATTCATCACAATAAATAAGAAATTGATTAAACGAGTTATGATTGATAATGGATCAGCTCTTAATGTTTGTGGCATCAATTTATTACATAAGATTAAAGTTGATACATCTTTGATTAAATTAGATACGATAAGTATCCGTGGCTTTGATAATGTTGGAAGATAATTTGTAGGCACTATAACTTTACTCGTACAAGTTGGGCCTATAACTCTAGCTACCCTGATTCATTTCATGCCTTGTTCCTTATCTTACAACATGATTCTTGGTAGACCATGGATTCATGCACTAGGGGTAGTTCCTTCTACCCTTCATCATTCAATCAAGTTTGTTCATAAAGATAAACTCCATACTATTCATGATAATCCTGAACCAGATCTTTGTTTACAAATTGAATCACAAAAGCAAGTTGTTCAACATAAGATATTAAACAATCTGAAAGTTGACTTGTCAACCCTTCTTGCTACAGATAATGTCGTGCAAGAGCCAAAACAATCAAATGCATTACTTGGTGATGATTGGGGTTTGTTAGATTTTGCATCCCTCTACAGGTGAATATAAAATTAATAACTCTGCTCCTGAGACATCAAGTGTTGCATCGATCTCATCTCATTGTTCAAATACTAAAGTCTCTTTGCTAAAAAATATAGATAATACTTTTACTTACACTACAGATTATGAGACTTATGAAGCCCCGCCTTCTTCCAAAGAAATGGCTTCTCTCTATAGTCGAGGATTTCAGATCCTTTATAAGAAGTGCGACTATATAGGTAATGGTTACGGTATTAATCAACAAGGGATTTGTGTACCTATAGAATCCACTTCATGACATTACTCAAGTGGCATTGGATATAATCCTTTCAAGGAATCTAAAGCCCGTAGACATCCTACTCTTAATGTGAATACAATATCTATTCTTAACTTGATCTTCCCTAATATGATTGACACTAATTATCCTCTAGGAGAGATTCCCTTAGATGTCTTTTCAACAGATGAAGCGATAATTGAATTCTTGGGTGCTTATGACAATATTCCTAGTTACCATCATAAACACAGATTGCCTTATTGTTTGAACAATAGTGCATTTTTGGGAAAAACCACTAATATGATAAATGCTACTCTAAAATCTGAGAAAGAATTTGAACAATTACCACAATCACCTAATCTCCTAGACCATAGTACTCTACTTAATGGAAAGACTGTCAATGTTTTCATGGAAAAAGATAACACTGAAAAAGTTGTTCCTATAAGTGATTGCTTAAGTGAAGAAGAAAAAGAAGACATGACAAAATTGTTACACGAATGTTTTGAACTATTTGCTTGGAACTATTCAGATATGCCTAGTATTGATCCTTAGATTGTAACACATAATATTATACTGAAACTAGATGCTAAGTCGTTTAAACAAAAGATTCTTAAGATTAATCCTAAGATCACGTTACTTGTCAAGGTTGAGATAGAAAAGCTTTTACAAGCTGTATTTATTCGCCCTATTGACTATTCACCTTGGATTTCGATTATAGTAGTTGTCACTAAACCTGATGGTCGTATTTGCATGTGTACCAACTTTAGAGACTTGAATCTGGCATCTCTGAAAGATTATTTCACACTTCCAAACATTGACATGATTGTTGATTCAATAGCTGGCCATGAACTACTTTCCTTCATGGATGGATTTTCAGGATATAACCAAATTGTTATAAACCCTCAAGATCAATATAAAACAACTTTTATAACATCTTGGGGTACATTTTGTTGGGTAGTCACGTCATTTGAACTTAAGAATGCTAGAGCAACTTACCAACGTGCTATGACTCTTATATTTCATGATTACATGCACAATGTTTTAGACTTGACTATGTTGATGACATCTTGGCAAAATCTATTAATCTCCAAGATCATACTATGACTCTCTGACAGATCTTTGAATGAATAAATAAATATGACATGCAATTAAATTCCCGTAAGTGCATATTTGGTGTCGACAGTGGCAAACTATTGGGATTAATAGTTTCAAATTGTGGTATTGAAGTAGATACAAAAAAGATTGATGCGATTGTTAACATGCCGCCACCTAAAAACATATCTCAACTTCATAGTTTACAAGGGAAGATACAAGCCATTCGCTGATTTGTCTCACAACTCACAGATAGGTCTCACCCTTTTACTCAATTACTGAAGAAGGATTCAAAATTTCAATGGAATTTGGAATGTCAGAAGGCTTTTGAGGACTTAAAATGTTACCTCTCTAAACCTCCTATTTTACAACCTGTTGTTTCTGATAAACCTTTTATACTTTACACCTCAACATCTAATAATGCTCTTGTAGCCTTATTAGTACAACATGATACTGAAGGCAAAGAACATGTATATTATATCAGTCGTACATTGCTCAATTATGAAGTGTGATATATTGTCATTGAGAAACAATGCTTAGCTCTTGTCTGCGCAACATAAAAGCTTAGGCATTATCTTCTAAATGTTGAGACACGAGTAATTGTAAAATTTGATCCTTTGAAACATTTATTTGCTAAAACAGTTCTTTCTGATCGCCTGGCTAAATGGGTTATGTTGTTAACCAAATTCAATCTCAAATTTATATCTCATAAAGTGATTAAAGGACAAGCATTAATCGACCATTTAGCTGAGGCGCCCTCTCCTTTTGCTATTCAAAATCAAGAGACATTCCCTGATGATCAAATATTAGCTATTGATAAAGAAGATAAATGGGAATTGTATTTTGATGGATCAAGATGTCGAACCAGCTCCGGTGCTGGTGTCATATTGGTACCCCCTGTAGGTAAGCCGATTCGTATGTCTTACCAGCTAAACTTCTCATGCATAAACAACATCACTAAGTATGAAGCTCTTATTGCAAGAGTTCATGCTGCTTTGGCTTTAAACATCAAAAACCTCACTATATATGGTGATTCACAATTAATTGTAAGACAAATAAATGGATCATATCAAGCTAAACAAGACAAATTATCTCAAAATCATTATTTTGCTTTGTCTTTATTAAATCAATTTACATCCTTGTCAATTGATACTATTCCAAGGATGGAAAATTGGCATGCGGATGCAATGGAAAGCGTAGCTTCCCTTATATCCCTTGATGATTCTCTTGATGAATTTACCTTTATTATTCATAATCTTAAAATACTAGTCATAGAGGGTCCTATAGTTGCAATTCTTGATCTCTGTTGCGATATCAACTCTGATGAATGGTTCTCCCACATAGTCAACTATTTATGTGATGGAATCATCCCTAATTTGACGTCTAAAAATGCTCGAGTTCGCCTATGAAAACTTGCAGTGCGATATATCATTCTATCTAATGTCTTATATAGATGAAGTTATAATGGTGTCCTCTAATGTCTTAATAATTCAAAGATTCTGATAGCTTTAGAAGAAGCTCACTCTGGCGCTTGTGGAGGACATTTTGGAGGAAAATCATTGGTACAAAAATTAATACGTATGGGATATTATTGGCAATGCATGGAACAAGATTACTATGCTTACGTCAAGAAATGTCTGCAATGTCAATAACATCAACATTTAATCTGAGCACCTGCCCAAGAACTTCATGCCCAAGTGTCACCTTGACCGTCCTCTGTTTGGAGCTTGCATCTAATTGGTAAAATCTCTCCACCCTCCTCTCAAGGACATGCATTTATTATCACTACTACTGATTATTTCACAAAGTGGGTCAAAGCTGTCCCTTTATGATCCATGATTGCTGACGTAATTTGTCAATTTATACAAGATAACATAATCTATTGATTTGGTATACCTTCCTCCTTGGTCTCTGACAATGGCACGACATTCAAAAACAAGGATGTGAAGAAATTTCTAGAAAAGTATCACATTCAACATTGCTTGTCTATACCTTATATTGCTTGTCTACACCTTATAGATTAGACAACATTAAAAATAACAACAGAAAAGTATTATATATATAAGCAGCAGTTTACATATACATCAGAGTCGACTATCCTGTACATCAAAATGGGATGTTGTAGTACATAATATACATCACATAGCTGAACCTCTGTCACCTATGCCCTCGGGACCTCATGGTGCACGTGTGATGGAAGCCTGACCATGTGTGGCTACGGATCGTGAATGACTCCTAAAGACACTCCACGATCGTAACCCACTAATCTCTCCTCTCAGTCCTAGCACCTCGTCATGTGACTCTTGATACATTTGTTGGTATCGATCCCTCTCAGATGTGGCTCTCTCTAGCTTTGTCTGAAGCCTATCCCTATCAACTCTCGCCTGACATAACTGTTATCAACTAGGATTGCACCCGTGATGCAAAGCTGGAAAGCTTAGCAATCTTGTGTAACATTGGAATACCTTCAGGTTGTGGGTATCCTATGATGAAGGTAAACCTGCAGATTATAGGTTGATTCCCCTTTAGATCTCCTAGAAACTATTGGATTTGAATGGAAAAGGGATAGAAAGATAACTGAAAATGTAATCAAATCCTAGGAGGTGATGTACCATTAATGGATGAGAGTTTAAACTGCTATACAAACTCACAATTTGCTTCAACAAAGATGTTAATCTGTTCATAACTTGATTCAGGACACGAGGTACATGAATATTTCATATGGAAGTAGCTGACCCTAGCGTTTGCATGAAAGAAAGTGAAGTTTCACAACTACAAACTATTGAAAGCATCCAAACACAACATATAACCTGTACTAATCATGAAATAACTTGTTCAATCATTGCAAAGATGGAAAAGAATCAAAGGATTTACTTGATTAAATCACAGTAATTGCTTTACAATCATACAATAACAACGAGAACTAAGAATAAAACCAGAAGGAACTGCTATACTTTCTTGAATCATCAAGGAATTGTGTACAAAAAGCATTGAGAAAATGCTTTCAAACAGCTAAAACTAAGTAACAAATATCTCTCTGCCTCTCTGCAACATGCAAGAGAAAGCAAAAGGTAAGAACTGAGAAAAACATAAGTTTTTTTCTCCTATATACAAAAGATAACTCCCAAGAGTCAGATTGGGTTAACTAAAGTCAACTCAACTCAAAAATATCTCCATGAATCTCCCTCATGAGCAAAGATGAAAAGCCCCAAAAAGAGGGGTCAAAACTGATGTAATTTGAGCAAAAATAGGCTCAAACTCCTCCTTCAATCAGTTTGACTGAGTTTGCCCCCTAAAATTACTCTAATTGACTGGAATCATGATAAAACACTTCAGTTAAACTCCTCAGTCGATTTTGCATGATTTAGAAGTGAAGTTAACTGATCTAAATAGACATTAAAGCAACCAATTAAGGATTACTTTAATTCGTGTTATGGGTATGTATCTTTCTATATCTCATGACAAGTATTAAAGTAATTTATAATTGATTACTTTAATGATGTTTACATTCTCTAACTCCATTTTTCATCATGCAAAGTTGATTGAGGTCGATGTTTGAGTTTGACCTAACAATTTGCATATAGTTTTTGCATAGTTCACAAAGAATAACTTAGCATATGCCAAGGTATTAGTTTTGTGCAAAGGGTTTAAATCAAAGGCAAAAATGCCTCCACAATGAAGTCGGCCGCATTAGGGTAAAAGAAACCCTAATGACAAAAAGACGCGGCCTTTTGTATTCCATTCTACATTCACAACTTTTGGATTTTGGCTTCTCTACAACCCACCGACATGCTACTAGGGTTTGCTCAAGCTCTCAAGGTTGGGCATTCTCCACAGGCCAAACACCACGTTGGTAAGTTTTCCCTCATTCTAGAAGTGAAAAATACTAAGATTTCCATTTATCTGTGAAAGAAAAAAATATTTTGCTATTGCTTCTTGGAAAAGAATAAAAGAACTTCATTATTTGCATTCTCCTTAGGGTTTGTAGGTCATGGCTCCTCTTTTCCTTGCAAGCCGTGGTTTCCATTTATTCTTTGCTTGTGACAAAAATGGAACTTCCTTTATGCTTGAGGGTCTTCACCTTGTTATGGCTGAGGGTTTGCTCAAGCCTTCCTGAGGGCTCTTCATGTTTTGGAACTACCACTCATCCATGGCTCCATTGTTTGAGAATTCTTGGCTTTGAAGACTGTATTTTATGCATGAGATCCTTTGCATCTTGAAATTACTATGTGATTGTGATCATGCATTTATAGGACTGTGATAAGAATGAAAGGAATGATGCATATATATGGTTGTCCTTGTCTTTCTTTGCTTGAAGTGGCCATCATCATTATGTGCATTGTGTCCATGTTTCTCATGACAATCCTGTGACATTTGATGCAATCTTCTCTCTGTTTGGTTTCCCTTCAACTGTTGTAACTACCATTAACATGAATTGACTATTATTGATATGTGTTGCACTTGTTTTCACTCACATTGCTATTGTAGGCTCTTATTCTTATATGATATGAATCTCTTTGAGGTCATTGTTAAGATTGTTGCATCTTTTCTTAGTCTATTTGTTGTCTTGAACTTCAAAATGCTCTCAAACTTTGGTTATTAATACGCTTATGAAACAATGACTTCTCCTTCTCAAGAGTTCATATGCTTGGCATTGCATTTCACAATGAAGTGGCACTATATTTGTTATGCATCATTGTCCTCTTGTAAAGTTGTATAGATTGTTAGCTCATGAAATGAATGATACTTGAAGAATGACTGATCCCTTATGAATGGACAGTGAATTCTAGCAATGATCTAGCTTTGAATGTGATTTCCTCATTGCATTACCTATCTTGATCTTCAAACTTGTTGTATGATCCTTATTTGATTGTTGACGTTGTTGTCCTGGAACACAGTCACAAATGACTATCCTCAATAAATTTGTTTTCACACTTCTTTCATTACAAACATGTCCTTGCATTATTTTAGTGATTACTTTATGGGGTCACTACCCTACAACTGCCTTGATCTCCTTGGACTACTGAAAGATCTGGACAAACTCCTACTGCTTGAGGGTTCTGCCCTCATCATAAGTATTGTTGTAGCTATTCATTACTTGCAATGACTGATTGCTGTAGCAGATCTCATATATTCCTTAATTCTTAAAAATTTAAGAATATATTTACCTTAAATGTATATGCTGCTTCCTTTAAATGTTTTGTGACCCCTTTTTGTGACTGTCATGCATTCAAGTGCATGGTTTTGAGCTTTTGCACTAGATAATTATCACTTGCCAGTTGTGCATAATTTTGTGTTGTTTCTTATGACTAGAATCAGCTACCTTTATGCCAGTCAGCCATGACTATTCTCTTTTAATGAAAATAACTAGGACAGTTAAAAGAACAGTTAAGGCTTTATGTTGATGTAGTCTTTAAATGAATGTAACTTTACTCCTTTGTCATGGATTCAGGACTTCATGGTATTTTCATTGCCATAAATAATAGTCAAGGTAAATGATCTGCAACTCCTTTTACTCAATGATGACCAAATAATGATTCTTTGTAAATGGCAACTTGTCCTTTGTACTGTGCATAGACTCTTGCATTGTATTTGATTGTTAGTTGCTTTGTGAGTACTTGACATGATTGCTCCTATCTTTTGAGGTGATTGTACTTATCAACATGCTCATGACTACCTTCAATATAAATAGTAACTGTCTTATTCATTACTATGATTATAATGTTAAGGCATCATTTTGACAAGAGACAGTAGCCTTCAACATGCTGAGCTCAACCCTTGTGGGAGCCCATTTTCCTCCACATGTTGTGATGTCAAACAAGATGGATTGTGATGATAAATGAGCCTGTTCCTGCACAGTGAACAAACAAGTTAGATAAAACAATGAAATTTAAAGCTCTTCTTGATGATTTGACTTTCATTTGATGATTTGATTTTGGCTTTTCTTACATACATCCGGTAATTGCTCAACTGATCAAATGCATCATAGATATAGGCTATATTTCTGTTGATAGGACATATGATGAGATTTATATTTAGGGCTCTAACCCAATCCTTTCATCATCATGCAGGTTCATCTGAAGATCAGCAACAAGGAGGAGCTGGAAACAAAGAAGATCAACACAAGACTATGCCACAAGCAATGATGGATATACTTTATCTTCCTGTGTTTTCTACTTTTCTTCAGTTGTATAGTCTATGTTTATGTTGCATTTCATCATGTATGATCAGTTACTCCTACGACTTGTGTGGGACATCATGTTTCGTTTGTGAAATGAATAAAGACAACAATACTATACAAATTTATGTAATTTCCTCTGTTGTAAAATATTGCATCATAAAACTAAATTTCACTTGAAAGCAATCATATGCAATGATTAAGCTTTAGCAGAAATTTGTTAGAGTACCTTTCACCTTTGAAGTAATCAATTGTTTCAGCTCTACCAAATTGAGTTGTAGGAGAAATTTTGGTAACAGTAACTCAAGAAGTAAAATCTCACTCGTGATAGGATCTCCCTCAGGTGTAGCTACTGCAACAGCCTGATCTCATAGCATCTGGAGCTCCATCTCTACATGCTTATCTCTTTGGATAGCCTGATCTAAAATAGACTCCACCAATAACCTGTACCTCACAAAAGGCATAAAGATCTCTACATGCCACCCTGTGGATGGCTATGGCAATTATCCCATCTGCACTTGTAGCTTGGCCACATCAACTGGAACTATCTCTGCTATGACTTGGCTTACCAAGTTGTGCCATGCGTTTATCCCAACTACAAAAAGAAACCAAAATATATATCAATACCTCATATAAACATCATAAATCAATAATCACAAATAACTGCATCTATACATAAAAAGCATCCTACCTGGATCTTCATCTCACCAAGATGGATCTCGGATAGCTGATGGTGTGACTAGCTCTGTAGCCAACTCTGTAGCTGGGGGCATATGACTATTGGTCCCCCCTCATTCATGTTGGCTCGATCTCCTCACATCCATAGGGGTTGGACCATGAGCTCTCGACTGTGATTGAGACTCAGCCTCCTCATCGCTATCTGCCTCCTGTTGATCTCACCCTGGTCTCGCCTTGAAGACATACCGTGACGCAATTTCCTCCTCATCATTATCTAGATCATAGTATCCTACGAAATCACTAATGTCATCCTATATCACTATGTCACTCGCGTGACCGGCCCAAGGTCGAGGATTGCTTGTGGGGTGACCGGGTGGATAGATAGGAGCGGGCCGCGCTATCTGCCACCAAATTTGATATGCTCAAGTAACTCTGACATTATCTAAATAAGATATCAGATTTGCATCCTCTATACCATCATCATCACTAACTGCTACATCTACTAATGTCGGTCGTCGGGCAATGTTCACCTAACCACGCTGCGTACAGAGAGCGTATAGCTTGGATGCATCATAGGTACATCATGTTAGCATCTGAATTGTCGTGCTACCCAATCAAAGAAAAACCAGACAACAATGTGATCGAGGCAACTAGCCATCAACTGATCCCCCTACATCCTTGCTAACTATCTCCGTCGACCTGGACATGCTATAGAGCCGCAATATTGTCTCCAGATAATATCATTGGGCTAAAATCTATCAAACATAATCCTCCAGTATAGTAGATCACCGTATCTCCAGCATCTGACAAGAGGATAGGCTTGGACTCAAGGATAGGTAAATGCTGGCTCTATAGGAAAACCTATCGGCCATGTGCACCGGATATGCTCAAAGGCCCAGACCTATAATAATGTGATGTTATGTCATAAAATGTCCCCTTAGGGGCTTTTCCCGCTTAAGGTTTAGCTCACGGGTCCTATTTATGCATTTAGAGCATCTTGCATGATAATTTGACATCCCAATGAGAAAACCCTGAAGTTTCATGGCAAATGGGACTTAGGGGGTGCACTTGACATAAGTCCTACCTGAAATAGGGGGGAGAACTTGGGCGCCTGCACCCTAGTCCTACCCTATTTTAGGTCAGGACCAATTTTGGAGTGTCAGTTTATGACCATTATTTAGATCCTATGCCAACACAGTAAGTTTCAATTACGAAATTCTTGATGGGAATGTTTTTAGTTGCATATATAAGCATGATTAGGTTATCATTTGTAAACTAGATGGCAATTGTGATCTTTAGGCATTCTTGTGATTAGAGCATTCAAAATATTCATTGTGTTGTAGAGCAGAGCATTGTTATTGTGTTTGTATTTGCATATTTGGCATCCATCTCCTCATGGCAATGAAGAGCATCTTCCTTCCATGAGATCTTCACTACAAGGTGATATCAATTGTGTTTTCAATCATTTATCATTTAGATTTTGCCTCTATCCCAAAGGGATACGCACTCTTTATCTGACAATGGTGTTCGGAAGGCTTGAATGTCTCTCTGGGGCTTGACTAAGGCAAGCCTCTAAACACCACAACCCCCAACCCATTTTTCTGTTATTGCAAGTTACAGGTTGTAGGAGTAGAAAAAGTGGAGTTGCAGAAGAGTAGTGCAGACTGTCAGAATTGCAAATTAGAGAAGAAAATAGGGTCCTGGACTCGAGCGCCCACTCATTAGTCCTCTGAATCCTGCAACTGAAGAATCTTTGGAACAACAGGAACAGGTTGCAGACAAGATTCCTAGATCCCGACAAAAAGTATGGCACTGAACTAGGGTGCTTGCTCATTAGTCCTTGACTTTTCTATTTTCTGAACTTTGAAATCTAGTACGCATTTGATTGTCATTTGATATCTTTGTGTGCGAGCATTTTTCGTGATTTGTCTGTTTGCTTCTGAATTTGCATAATTAGGGTTTTGAGCATAAGTGGACTTAATTGAACAACTAAATCACACAATTCCAATTTTCCCCTATATTCTGAGTGACTGAAGGCCTGTAGTAGACTTCCTACTCGGCTGAAGTCCTTGAATGTTTAGAGGTGAAAGGAGGATTCATACAAACTAGCAAAATCAACCCTAAACATTGTTGGTGTGAATAGGGTTATCAACTAACTGGTTTACCCTTGTGTGGATAATTTACATTATTTAACTATTTACTAGTTAATTAATATTCACACATCACACATAATTCACACATGTTAAGTTAACTTAGTGAGCCTACTAGATGTCTAGTTGAGTCTAGTTGTGTGTTAAGTTGTTGATAGTTGGAGTGAGTTGTCTTATCCTCCACATGTGCAATTAGTTATCATCCTCTAATTGTCACATGTAGGAATATCTCCACTTTCCACTCCACCTTTCTAGCTCTCACCTTGCCTTTATATGCAAGGCTCTCTTCATGTAATATTAATACAACAATCTCTTGTAATCTTGTAATCTTTTGCATTCATTGATTGAATAGCATTATTCTCTCATCTGATCTATCTTATGCTTTCATGAAGTACTAGATCCTGGGTGGCTCCAATCATAGCCAACTCTAACATGGTATCAGAGCTCTAGGAAGAATCACTTTGTGTTAGTCATTTTTTGAGAGATCTTGAGTGCAATTCATGGTGGATCTTGATAGTTGAGTATGCTCTTCTCTTGCATCGAATGATGACCTGGAGAATCAGAAAAACTTGATAGAGATACCAGATTTATGAGGGTTTCCTCTTTGTAGCCTTGTATTGCAGGTTCAAATTAGAGAATGTTGCTGCAAATTTGAGCACACCATTGTGTTCAGGAGGTCTGAGATAGTTGAGATCGGCTTTTGTTTCGTCTAAATTGGACACTGGAGGCCAAATCTATAGCATTTTCAATCTGGGGGATGGATACCTGATCCGGGAGGCATCTGTAATTTCAGAGCAGTTTGGGCAAAAATCGACCCTGCCATCGCACTCAGGACACTCGAAAACTTATAAATCGACTGTAAAATTGTCCAAATTGGACAAAGTTGCAGCAAAAGGCAAAAAAATTAGCTCTTGGTCGTACAGATCTGTCGCAGGGAATATTCTACAGCATATTCTTCAGAATCTTTGACTGTGATGTCCTGCACAGGGTAATCTTGGACACACATTTCTTATCCATCAGGTAAAATCATATAATCGTTGTTTAATAGCATTACTCTATGGTTTTATTATCTATGGAATATTTTTTTTCTGTCGATTACTGCAGGGTCGTACCTGTAGGTTGCAGGTACAAACAACCAACATTGGGGCGCCGCTTGGCACAGGCCCCCATACATAATCTCTTTGCAGAGACTATCAGCGGTCATCCTCAGATGACCTCTGCAAAAGCTACCATGGCCAATCTTTCGACAGCCACAGCAATAGCATTCCCTGGCAGTTCTTTCAGCTTTCTCGACAGATCTTCATCCCAAACTGACAGGTAGATCTCTACTAAAATCATGGCGGTAACTGGTAAACCCAATAGACATAGCATTTCCTATATTCTTGTGGGTGCAAATCTTCTGGCAGCCAGTTAAGTAAAATCCACCGGCGACCACAAACCATAGTTTTTTGCCCAAAGAGGAGGTTTCCACAGACGGAAGGTGGTTTCAGCCTAAGAACCAACGGTTTTCCAGTCCTTGTAGGTGGTTTCCCAGTAATTTTTTGCTTTTCCAAGGGGGAATTTTTTTTCTCCAGCGGAGGAGAATATTCCGCCAGATTCTGCTGACATCAGCACTGCATCAGCGTTAGGGGGCCATTTTTGCCTCTCAAAGCCCTAAACAAGGGCTTTTTTTTCTTTTTTGCATAACTTTTGCCCACAAAGGTGAAATTGGGCAAACGAGATATCGTCGGAAAGATGACAGAGAGCACTTCACAGTGGTGTTAGTAGTTTTCTAATATTTTTCTACAAGTGATTGATACAGTAATTTGAAGATAGATCTTCATTTTTCGCTTCCAAGCTCACAACTTTTTTCCACGATCTCTAATTTTCGTGATTCTTACGACATCGGAAAGGTATTTAGAAGCTCTTCAAATCCATCTATGCACTTTTCTCAGATTATGCTCCAGGTTCTTTTAATTCAATTTGTTGATTGTTTGGCTTTTGAGTGATTAACTTGGGCATTTTGGCACTTGATGAAGTGAAACTTGTTTTGAAGGGATCTGTTTGTTGTGGTAAATCATTGTGAACAATTGTAATCTCCCTTGAATCTTAGTTTTAAGGGATTTTCATATTTTCCCAATTTTGGTCCATTGAGGACAGTTGTAAATCGCACTAAGTATAAAGTGCCACAATCATTCTTTTTTGGGAGGTGATCTCTTTAATTGAGTAACAGGGGGATTGCACTTGTGTTCTTTTTTGTACTCTTGCATCATGGATCCAAACAAACTTCCTCTACTCACACCATATAACTATCATGAGTGGAAAACTAAAATGGAGATTCATTTAAGAAGTTTAAAAATTCATAGAGTAACAATGGGTACAGAAATTAAACCAACAGCAACTGCAAAAAAGAGAAAGTGGTGCAATAGATGTGATCAAGCTTATGGAACACTATGCTTGTCTATTTCTCTTGATCTCTTTTTTTCATATTGAATCTTGTACAACACCTAATGAAGTGTGGACTATTGGGATAAGTTGCCATTAACTTGCAATCCTAACCAATTTATGTGTCTCCAAAGTTCTTGGAATGTGTTCCCCAACACATTAAGACTTTGAGAGATTAATTATTTATTAATTACTACACTTTGACTTTTGCATATATGTTCTAAATGGATAATATCAAACTTGGGCACCCACTTTGAGATGGGAGCCATGAAGACCTTGTTGATTTCTCCTAAGTCTTAAGATAGAGTTTGATAACTCCTAGTCAGTGGGAGTTTGACTTGGGTCATATTTTTAGACTTGGAGTTGTGATTTTTTATGTACATGAGTGGATATTGTTGAGACACCTTGCATGGATATAATGTTGGAGTTAACTATAGTGTTAGAAATGCATGAAGTGGATATTCCTTGCATGTGGTCAGAATAGTTTGCATGGACTTGCATGTTTTTGCATGTAGCTTGCATGCACTTGCATGCACTTGCATATTGTTGCATGTTGATGCATGTTGTTCATATTGACTTGCATGTGCTTGCATGTTGTTGCAAGTCACTCCTATGGACTTGAATGACCTTGCATGTTGTTGCATGTCACTTGCATGTGCTTGCATGTTGTTGCATGTCATTCCTATGGACTTGTATGACCTTGCATGTTCCTGTATGTCAGTTATATGACCTTGCATGTAGTTGCATGCCATTTTTGTGATATTACTTGCAGAACACTCCAACTCCAGAAACTTGTAGGATGGTACATCTCAGTGATTCAGAAAATGGGTATCAGTTGCATGTTGTTGAAAATACTTGCATGTCAGTTGCATGTTAGTTTTAAGATATTACTTGCAGGACAATCCAACTCCTGAAAGTTGTAGGATGGTACTTCTCAGAATTTCAGGTAATGAGTATCAGTTGCATGTTGGATCCGGTGTTTGCATGTCACTTGCATGTACAGAACAAGATATTTCAGAATAACCTTGGGGACATCAATCTTGCATGTTGTTTGCATGATTTTGATGTGTATTTGATCACTTCAGTTAATAGAAACTCATTGGGCAAGTATGGACGCCCAAATAGAGGAGTTTCCAATGTTGCTTTTACTTGGTGATAAGTTTGATGATGGAAAAGCTATTTTTAGCCAACTTGGGTGCCCACATCTTGGAGGATCAGTTAACTCAATGTTTGGACTATGTTGAGTTCAGTCTTCTCAATATAAGTGAGCTTGATTTTTGCATGAGCTTTGGAAGCTATGTTATCAAATGTAATTGATTATATTTTGAGTTTCAAGTTCTTGTTAAGAAGTGCTTGAATTAAAAGAGGGTTCTTGAATTAAAAAGAAGTGCTTGAATTAAAAGGAAGTCCTTTTTATTTTAATTGAAAACCCCATACATTTTCCAGAGAGTTGATTTGAAGAAAAAAGACTTAGAGAAAAAAGAAAGAAGTTTTTGAAGTGCATCAAGGACTTAGAGAAATTTCAAGTATTAAATGTAATCCTTTCAAAGAAGATTTAATACAAGCAAGAAATATCTTTGGGTGTGGAGTTTTTTCCTGAAAGGGTTTCTCCACATAAATACTATGCAAGTTCTTCTCTTCTCTTCTCTTCTTTTCTATATTGAATTGAATGTGCAAATAAATTGTTGAGTAAATTGTTACAAGTTAATCTTTATTTCAGCTTTGCTACACAAAATTTTAAAATTCATAGCAGCAGTTCTACCTTCATTTTCAACATGGACTACCTTAGAGAATCTCTTTGGTAAGCAAGATACAATGAGAGGTTTCAAATTGGAGAATGAATTAATTGGTTTGAATCCAACCGATTTTGCAAGCATCCAAGACTTCTTCACAAAACTAAAATCACTTCGATTGTAACTCAAACAATGTGGAATTGAGAAAGAGGACACTCAATTGATTCTTTTAATCCTTGCCAAGCTTGGTCCTGACTATTTAGTTTTTGTTTCTACCTTTTATGCTACTATGGATGCACTTGGGAAAGCTTTCACAATGCCTTCACTTGATGAATTTGTTGCATCACTCACAAGGGAGAAAGCTAAGTTAGTACACATGGGCACATTGAAGCCTCCTAGACATCAAGCACTTCTTTCTAATCAAGGTCCAAAGGATCAAAAGGCTTCAACTAGCAAAGGTAAGAAACAGAAAAATAAGGATTTCAAGAACAATGAGCAAGCAAAAGAGTCAACCAAATCACCTAAGTCCTCATCCTCTCCCAAGGAGGAATCATCTAAGAAGGAGAGACCAAAGTGTGCATATGGCAAGAAACTAGGACATGATGAGCATAAGTGTTATGAGAAGAAAATTGATGAGTTGACTCACATTCTTCAAAAGCACAATATCAAAATTCCATCATCATCACCTAGTACATCCTATTCTTCGACACCATCATCATCTACACATACAGGGACAACAGGCATTGCAAATGGGACAAACAAAGGAAAAGGAATAGCACTCTTTGCTTCTACAAGTCTACAGTCAGAGAGATGGCTTCTTGATTCAGGAGCTTCTCATCATATGGCATCTTCACTGGGGATGTTCTCTTCATTTGAGTCATGTACTTCACCACCTATTTTGATGGGTAACAATACATACATGCATGTAACTGGTAAAGGAACTATTGATGTTGGTGAGAATGCATTCAATAATGTATTGTGTGTACCTTCCTTGTCAATCAATCTCCTTTCCATCTGCCAGATTACTCATTGTGGTGCAGGAAAGACAGTTGAGTTCACTCCTGATTCAGTGATCATACGGGACTTGGAGAGTAGAGATATCATTGTTGTTGGGATGGCTGATCATGAATCTCGCTTGTATACATTCTCCCATTTTGCTTCTTCTGATGATGTAGATCCATTGATTGATATTCACACTCATGCATCAAGTGTGAATCATGTTACTAAGGAGAAGTTTGATCACTTGAACCTTGGTATTCTTTCATCTACTTTGGTTCGTGAGACTAGTGTTGAGCTTCCATCACCTCAACCTCCTGCTTCTTCTGAGATTGACATCGACATAGTTTCATCTACTTCAGTAGAGCGAGATCATACAAGTCTTTGGGACACAACTTTGTGGGATACTTTCTTGGTAGGTATATCAGACTTTTTTGTGAGTCTCATATTACAGATTTGGAGGACACACTTGAGGGGATATCTCTCCTCTTTGATGACAATTATAGTACAACTGCTATCCCATCTACTTCATATTTGGATGTTGTCCTTCATGAGTCTACCCAGGATTTTGGATTGGTCACACCTCATTGCATTGTGCCATTCTTTGATTCTAACATGTGGACACTTGAGCAGTCTTCAGAGGCATACATCATGAGACCTCTTCCCTATCTCTCTTCTTGGAGATGGAGTTTCTTCTATATTAGCCTTTGGATTAGTTTCTTCCTAAGGGGAGAAATGTTGTTTGCAAGTACAGGACACTTTCCAGCATTCTTCTTTAGGCATTCACCATCAGTACAGGAGCTAGTTCATTGTGGGGGGGACCTATAGTCTCATACTTGCTCTCCTATGGGGGGTATTTGATTGTACATATGTGATAGAAGTTCTCCTTGGGGGTCATGTTGAGTCCTCCTACTATCACTTGTTCTTTCACTTTCATTGTTTCATACATTATCACTTTTGGAGAGGAGTTTTGTCCCATGAGGTTTTCTCCTTTTCTCCATTTGAGATTTGGTATACATGGGTACCTAACATGGCCTATTATCCAGGATCCATCCATCATTTCATCTTTCTTTAGTCAGCTACTCCCTAAGTTGCACTTAAGGGGGGTGTTGGTGTGAACAGGGTTATCACCTAACCGGTTTACCCTTGTGTGGATAATTTACATTATTTAACTATTTACTAATTAAATAATATTCACACATCACACATAATTCACACATGTTAAGTTGACTTAGTGAGCCTACTAGATGTCTAGTTGAGTCTAGTTGTGTGTTGAGTTGTTGATAGTTGGAGTGAGTTGTCGTATCCTCCACATGTGCAATTAGTTATCATCCTTTAATTGTCACATGTTGTAGGAATATCTCCACTTTCCACTCCACCTTTCTGGCTCTCACCTTGCCTTTATATGCAAGGCTCTCTTCATGTAATATTAATACAACAATCTCTTGTAATCTTGTAATCTTTTGCATTCATTGATTGAATATCATTATTCTCTCATTTGATCTCTCTTGAACTTTCATGAAGTCCTAGATCCTGGGTGGCTCCAATCATAGCCAACTCTAAAAAACACAAAAATCCTCTTCATCATTTTTCACCTTAAACATTTTGTGAACCCATGTTTTTAATAAATTTTGCACCTTGCTGAGTGTTGTGCTTCAAATTTACATTCATTTCATTCATTCATATCATTGTTCATCTTATTGATTTGAAAAATTACAAAAAAAATTGAAAATTTTGAAAAAAATTGGCATTTTTAGCTTGCATTTTCAAATAATTTGAATTAGTGGCATTTAATTTCAATAAATTTCTATCAATATCATCATATCTGATTTAAAATATAGAAATTTTTCATTCACCATTCATTTAGATTGCATTTTCATGATCATATTGTTAAAAATTGCTTGAAATTGTGTATTTTTCCATATAACCTAGTTTTGCATTAGCTAGGGTTTGTAGTCAAAATCTTGTTTCAGATTTTACTACCATTTTAAAACACTCATTAGAACTAATTTCTAATTGTAGTGTTGCATCATAGTGGTTTGCTTGCAAAATTTCATGCCTAGGGTTTGAAAACTTTGATTTTTCACTAGATTTGGCCTTATCAACTCTCTAGATTTGCATCATAAGTGTGTTGTGACAGATTTTTTGGCATTAGGTGGCTTTTATTACTGTTATAATTTGTTTTCCATCATAATTTTCATCACAACACCCTTTATCATACTCTTTTGCATTGAAATTTGGTGAAAAATTGCATATTTTGGCTATATTTGCCCTAGGGTTTAACCTAGATTTGCACTCCAAGCATGTTGTGATAGATTTTATGGATTTAGGTGTCTGATATTATTGCTATAATCTACTTCACTTCCTAAAATTCTTTACAAAACCTTTTTATTGGGCTCTTACAGTGGAAATTTGGTGAAAAAATGCATATTTTGGCTATATTTTCCCTAGGGTTTGACCTTGAGTGGCACTATAAGCATGTTGTGAATGATTTTTTGGCATAAGGTGGCTATTATTACTGTTATAATTTTTTTTCCATTATCATTTTCCTCAAAACACCCTTTGTCATACTCTTTTGCATTGAAATTTGGTGAAAAATTGCATATTTTGGCTATATTTGCTCTAGGGTTTCACCTAGATTTGCACTCCAAGCGTGTTGTGAAATATTTTATGGATTTAAGTGACTGATATTACTGCTATAATATTCTTCACCTCCTAAAATTCTTTACAACACCCTTTCCATTGGGTCTTTGCATTGAAAATTTGTGAAAAATTGCATATTTTATTGTATTTTCACTAGGTTTTGACTTCTTGTCATTCTAGGTTTGCATCACAAGTGTCTTGTGAAGAATATTATTACTTTATTGGACTGATATCAGTAATATTACTTTCTAAACTTGATCAATTTCCTTACATCACCTTTTCTTTTTCACTTATTTGCATTGAAAAAAGTTGAAAAAATTAAGCATTTTAGGTCATTTTCATACATAGTTTTGCACTGGTCTTTTGCATAACTTTTGAAAAGATTTTAAAATCTGATTTCACATTGATTTGAAAACTTATACACATGTCGTCTAATCACAACAACAACAATGGGTTCTCTCCCAGACCTTACATGAAAAGAAAGGTCCTCGAACCTGAAATTGTGTTTACACCTCATGATAGAACAATTACAGAAACTGAACCTAACCTATCTATATCACTGTGAAAATAATGGGAAATTCTTTGGATGGAACCCTTATTGATCCTAATTGCATGACTAATGTCGCCACGGAAGAGTTCCTCTTTTCACATCAATTAATACAAGACTTTTATGACCCTTCGGATATGATGATTAAGACACATAAGGGAACCTTTATAAACACTTTTGGAAAGATATCTTTATTGGTCATTGTATTTGAGAAATCTGTAGAACAATGGTTTGATGTTGTCCCCATTTCTAATTTTTTTCACATCAAACTAGGACATCCATGGTTAAAGGCTGTGAAAGTTGTCCCTTCAACAATTCATAACTGTGTAAAATTTCCTTTGAAAGGACAAGTGATTACTATACCTCGCAATAAGTATAAACCTCTGGTTACAAGACAACACTTTACTTTGGATTACTTTTGGGAAAGATCTGAGGTGGAACCGGAGCCACGAATAGACGTTAACTTCTTGAGATATAGAAACTACAAAACAAAACTATTACATCAAATGGTCGGTCCCGCTATTAAAGAAACAACAAGAGACGAACAACCTGCATTTGATGAGAATCCTAGATCGAAAGGAAATGGACCTTATGCTGAGGTTCCTCCCTTGCCATCCTTACAAGGATTAGGAGGTAGTCATCGACAACAAAACATTCCACCTAGATGAATGAGATTTGATCCTAATGCTTCCTCCTCTAAAACACAAAAACTTATTGAAGAGAAAAACACTATCTTACAAGAGATAAGTGGTAGGACAAAAAGACATAGACAAGCAAAATAAAGGAGGAGGAGACGACAAGCTTATGCCCAATGACTTGCATCTCAACAAGAAAACATTCCACCTAACATTGAATCAAACCAAGAAGATCTTAAGAATAGACAACTTGAAAACAAGAATAAGAGTTGGGCTATGGTACCTTATGTCCCACTTTCCTCTAACATTCAGGAGTGGGAAGATGATGATAATTTGCTCATTGACAACCTTTAGTTAGGTTGTCCTTACAGGTAAGTATTTCTAACCCTTTATCTCTCGTGATGTGTTTCCCCCGTGATGTGTTATGTGTTGTTTAGGCCTCCTGGGATGACCCTTGATTCTCTTGTAAGGTCCAGGATACTAGGATACCGCCTTTGTTGTGACCCTCCTTCTATTCGTATCATCATTCTTCTATATTGCTTCTCCTCTATTTTCATTGTTGTGTGTTGTGTCTTACGGACATAGCGTTGCAGTTGGTGACTTGGGGACACCCTCCTACGTGACTATCCCTAAGGCACTTGTTTCTCCTCTCTTGATTTATTGTTTCCCTTCCTCTAGTGTTTCTCTCTAGCGGGCGGATGACAAAAAACATTTTATACTGATGCGGACCTAGTGTCCCTTTAGTGAGAAATCAAAAATTTAACTTAATTGCTATATGACGATGGGGTTGTTATATATTATCCGACGCTTGGCTATTAGAATCACTCCATGTGATCTTTATGGCGTCTTATCGCGTTTAAAAAACATAATACTGTTGCTCCGTGCACTTTGTCTATCCTGAATCTTGCTTCTTTATGTGATTGATCATATGCATTGTTGTTTATCATGATTATATGGACACTAACACTTTTCTTGTAGGGATGTGTTTGTGGGAACATTTAGCAATTGTAAATTCAATGTCACCTCCAGGGGGCATGGGCTTTGTGAGAGCTCATGTTCCCTTGTGTGTTTTCTTCCTACCTTAACGTGCTTGATATCGGTACACGATATAAACCACCTTAAGGTGGGGGCATATATAAGGTAAGCTGTCTGTTCTAGATATTAGCAATGTTCTTGTTCTCAGGTGTAGTCTTAAAGACTGGTGGCGATGAGTCCCTCCTGCACTCTGAGATTTGTTTGCAATCATGTAAGCCCTCTGCGGAGGCAGGATATCGAATCCTTTTCTTAAGCCCTCTGCGGAGGCAGGGATGGTGTATTTCTCGTGGAGAGTGCACACCATGTCATTTTCACAAGTCCTCTGTGGAGGTGGGGAGCGGTTCTGTGACTAACTCAACCCTTAAGTGTGTCTTCAGCGATTGTTGTGGCAAAGCCCAATCATTGGTGTGTGCCTATAATGTGCCTGAGATGGTGATGAACCTAGAAATAGGAACACTCCATCGCTTGTCTATCATGTTTTCTCTATGTCTTCCAAGTGTGTGTGTATGGCATGCTTGATTTGTTTGGCATGTCTATTGCCCCATATGCAGTCTTAAAGACCAGTGGCGATGAGTCTCTCCTACATTATGGGTGGTGTGTTTACTTTCCTTGTACTTGCATCTACATTTCATATATATAAATGAAAAAGAAAAAGAAAATCATCATTGTCTTCACTGCATTTACCGTATTCACTATGTTTTGCGTGTCTTCATTACTGTCTTCTCCATGTTTTGTGTGCCTATTACTGCCTTCTCTGTGATTGGCGTGTCTTCTCCGTGCTTGGCATGTTTACTATGTTTGTTGACCGTACTTTAATGCATGTATTGGCCTTGTGTTTATACATACATTAAAGTGGGGGCTAAATGTTATGTCAGAAAATGTCCCCTTGGGGGCTTTTCCCTCTTAAGGTTTAGCTCTCAAGTCCTGTTTATGCATTTAGAGCATCTTGCATGATAATTTGACATCCCAATGAGAAAACCCTAAAGTTTCATGGCAAATGGGACTTAGGGGGTGCACTTAACATAAGTCCTGCCTGAAATAGGGGGGACTTAGGTGCCCACGCCCTAGTCCTACCCTATTTTAGGTTAGGACCAATTTTGGAGTGTTGGTTTATGACTGTTATTTAGGTCCTATGCTAACACAGTAAGTTTCAATTATGAAATTCTTGGTGAGAATGTTTGTAGGTTCATATATAAGCATGATTGGGTTATCATTTGTAAACTATATGGCAATTGTAATCTTTAGGCATTCTTGTGATTAGAGCATTAAAAATATTCATTGTGTTGCAGAGCAAAGCATTGTTATTATGTTTGTATTTGCAGATTTGGCATCCATCTCCTCATGGCAATGAAGAGCATCTTCCTTCCATGAGATATTCACTACAAGGTGATATCAATTGTGTTTTCAATCATTTATCATTTGGATTTTGCCTCTATCACGTAGGGATACACATTCTTTATCTGACAATGGTGTTCGAAAACTTGAATGTCTCTTCGGGGCTTGACTGAGGCAAGCCTCTAAACACCACAACCCCCAACCCATTTTTTCATGATTGCAGGTTACAAGTTGCAGGAGTAGAAAACATGGATTTGCAGGAGTGTAGTACAGACTATCGAAATTGTAGATCAGAGAAGAAAATAGGGACCTAGACTCGGGTGCTCATTCATTAGTCCTCCGAATACTGCAACTGAAGAATCTTCAGAACATCAAGAACAGATTGCAGACAAGATTCCCAGATCCTGACAAAAAGTATGGCACTGGACTAGGGTGTCCGCTCATTAGTCCCTAACTTTTCTATTTTCTAAACTTTAAAATCGAGTATGCATTTTATTGTCATTTGATATCTCTATGTGCGAGCATTTTCTATGATTTGTCTATTTGTTTCTGAATTTGCATAATTAGGGTTTTGAGCACAAGTGGACTTAATTGAACAACTAAATCACACAATTCCAATTTTCCCCTATATTCTAAGTGACCGAAGCCCTGTAGTAGACTTCCTACTCAATTGAAGTCCTTGAATGTTTAGAGGTGGAGGATTCATACAAACTAGTAAAATCAACCCTAAACACAAAAATCCTCTTCATCATTTTTCACCTTAAACATGTGCAACACATCAAGCCCTGGACCTCATAATGGACATACTGTCCCAACTCATGTTAGAGGTGCACAAGCATACTACGCCCCCAACCGTAGACTATCCTCTGCTCCTCTATTGCCCTGATAGTGTGAACCAGGCCCCCATGAAGATGAACACCTCGTCCATCAGGTGCAATTGCTAACACTACTGTAATGATCATAATCCTCTGAATCAAAGGGATATCAGCACATCCCTTCTCTAATAACCAAAGTTGAATGTGCCCATGCTCTCCCTGAGTGACTGTGCGGCCAAGACAATACATCTGACTCTCCTGGGTACACTCCACTGAGCGATGATCTATGACCCTCACAGTCTCCCCACGTATATGTAGGCACAGGATCCAATAGACATCCTCTGTCATGATAGTCATCTCCCTTGTAGGTAGATGGAATGTAGAAGTATCTACATTCCACCTCTCCATTAGTGACATCAGCATACTAGAATGAAATCTAATTGTGGGCATATCAAACACCCACCAAAGCCCTACTAACTGTAAGTGGTCTCCCTCTACATTGGTCATGGTGCTGATGTGATCTCGAAGTAGCAACATCAGGCAATCACCTGTATGTTCTCGCATCTCCAGAACAACCTGCATGATACAAACAATGAGAAGTTTAATCAACTTGCAAACATGAAATCATCACCTAATGTATATAATAACAATCAGTGCCATGTCCCTGGGGTTCTTGTCCTTTCTGGACTTGGGCGCGCCAGGTGGACTAGGGCACCCCAGAAGGACTTGGCACCCTGAGTGGACTTGGGTGCCCCTGATAGGGACCCTTGTCTAGAATGTCCTAATTGGCACAAAAAATGACAAAATTTAAAAGCAACAGAATGAATGATAATACAAGAAAGGACTAGGAATCTACCTTGGCCTCAAAATGTCTCTCTACCACTCGAGCTCAGAGTATCTCTAGTCATGGAAGCTGGTATGGGAGTCAGGTCGGCATCGTTGATCTCTTTCTCCTCCTTCTCTCCTCTACACAATGACAGGTAAGAATGAATAGTAAAAAGTGAAAACTCCCCTTACATATAGTAAGTGGATGAGAATTCCTATCACTACCTAGGTCCAAAATTGAACAGTTTTACACTTGAGCCTTTATCTTGAGCTGTCGAACTCAGATTTTCACGTCGTCTGTTGCGTTGGAATCTTGGTTCCACTCTTTATCCTACCCAATGTGTTGTGCTTAGGTGTTGTTTGTCCAAGCAACCCTCACAATGCATTTCTCATCACATCTCCTCGAAATCGACACGTGTAGATATCTCCTTGTTTCTCCTTTTTAGAATAAGGAAGTAGAAACAAGGGGGGCATGTTGGCAAGAGACACTGTGTGGCTTCATGATTGTTGTCATTGATGGCAACAAAGTCTATCCCACACATCCACAGAGCATAATATGAATTTACCAGAAGTAAGATTGAAGAATGTTTTGGTCCGGTGAACAAGAATAGAGCATGCAGCAAGGTCTGACAATCAAGTCTGAATCTCTCAGAGGATGTATCTCAGCAAAGTGCGTGTTGGTTTTTGCTTTTGAATCAGCATTAGGGTTTGCCAGTTCTAATGCACAGGCAGATTCAGCCAACTGAATACAGGAGGTTGCATGAGCTCCTCCCCTTCACTTCTGGTTCTGCCGCACCAAGGGGGGTGTTCCTATTTGATAAAAGTATAACCTTGACTAGTTCAATGACAGAAGGATTTAACTTGACGGCAACAGGCAGAATACTCTCATGTATGGACCAAGATTTATGTAACAAATCACAAGGTTGGCAACATTCTTGGATATAATGTCTGGTTAGGTATGAGAGCATGCAGAGGTTCCTAATTCTAATCCTACAACTAACAGGTGGAAGTGATGAGATGGGTTGAAATGGTGTTTGGAGTGATGGGACTTTCCTAGACCCATTGAATAGACAAATTCCCAAACCAGTGCCTTATCTAGGCAGCAGAGTCATATCTAAGACTGTAAATGTCTCCCCATGACAACATAAATTCATATCCAGAGGACTTGAGAATAATGCTACTGCCTGACAGCAACATGTCCAAGAAAGAGTATCATTAATGATCTACATAGAAGGTCATCACAGAGAAAATCATCATTTACAATCCAAGATAGATTAGTACACCAGACTAAGGACCGACTCTGTAGCAAAAAATGCCTTTCAAAATGTGAACACCTTATGTTCAAAGTCAGAGCCGAAAGCCCAAAAAAACCTCCAACCTCTAAAAAGTAACACAGCCAAAACCATTTATATAGAACCGTGTACATTCAGCAATTAATTACATGGCCAGAAGTCAAAAATTTGCCAGATACATCCATAAGAGGGAATGGCGCTTAGAAGCCATCAATGCAGCAGACAAGGGAGGCCTCAAGCCTTGCGCCGCCATCAGGAAGTCTTCACTCAAAAATTAGGCAACCTGATGATGTGTACCATCGCCCATACCCCCGCTACAGTCGCCATTGATGGCTCAACCACCCGCGGCCTACCTGGAAACTATCGCTACATTCAAATGGAAGTTTCCTGCCAAAACGCGTTTACCACAGGTTCAAAAAAGTGCAGGAAGAATAGTCCCACATGCATGCTGCCGAGACCACTTCATCATTTTAAAAACACGGCCGCATGTATAACAAATGTTGAGTGCTTTTGCCGTGCTCGACGCATAAGCCTTTGTCCAAAGCCTATCGCCAAGACCCGAGCCATCGGCACACTCCCAAATCCTCCTGCCGACATCAATAGTCTCTCCGATGCCTATCGCAATTCCCTGTCGGCCAGACTACTACCATCGGACTAGCCACAAAAACCTCTCGCCGATCTCAATCGTCTCACCGACGACACCTCCGCAAGCCTCTGACTTCCACATCAGCCAGAGAAGACCCATCGGCGGACCCTCCAACTACTAGCCCGATATGCAATCTTACTCTGATGGCATTCCCCATCGGGCAAACTCCTTACATCGGCGGCCCAAAAATTGCTTCTCCGATAGCCAAACACACGCCGATGGACATCCATCAGCCAGACCAAAACAATCAGAGCACTCAAGAAATCTTTCGTCGATGAAGCCAATCACTCTGATAAGACCAAAAACATAAAGCTTTGAACCATTGAACCGGTTCAAGCGGGCGGTTCAAAGGAGAGGTTCAACCGAGAAGTTCAAAGACACAGTCGGAGCGCTTCAAAATGAACTTTCACCAAAAAGCCAAGTACCAAAAACATAAAGCCTTGAACCGTTGAACCCCGAACTAAAACAAAAAGGTTCAAGCGGGAGGTTCAACGATGCAATATTTGCGCAAGGCAAATGCATAATGCGACCCGTTAGAAGAAAATTGAACCTTGAACCGCTGAACCATTGAACTTAGAGAAAAAAGGGTTCAAGTTCAAACTGAAATGTCGAAGACACAAAAATGAACCCATGCCGATGGAGAAAAGACGAAGACCCCTCCTCAAGAAATGAGATGCAGATGCTGAAAAACACTGAAGGGGTGCCAAAACTTAGAACCTTTTGGATATTTTGGCATGGTGCCTGCATGAAAATTGCTAAATTAACTGACAGTGAATTCAGGCACCAATAGTGCGGACTTGGGGAAGTCAAGAGTAGTACCACAAATGCTACATTCTAGAGATTGAGCCTCCGGTGATGAAAAAGTGAAAAGATATGAGCATCTAAGTGTTGGGTTCCTAACAGGCAGAGTAGACTGAGGAAGAACTAACCGGTAGAGCATCAGACTTTAATCCGGATAAGAAATTGATGGTGATCAAGCTTCTTGAGGGATCATTCATGGTTGGTCGACATGATTGATGACTTCTATGTCTATATTTTTGATACGCATCACATATTAAGCATGGATTCAGCTGACAGACCAGTATTTAGTAAATATCTTGAGTATTCCGGTTGCCGACTAGAAAGATGTTGAAATCCTTGATGTGGATATATATACCAGATGGATTTTGGTATGAAGGTGTGTGTGTAAGTATGTAGTGTGCAAGAAAAGGCAGAGACAAGTGTGAAGCAGCAATACAATTCTGATATGTGACAAAACAGCAGCACTAAGGTAGAGGAAGAATGAAGTGCAGTAGATCAGTATATTGAGCCTAACCAAAACTGAACCTCAGCATATGTGGATGCCTCTGATCAGTTCAAACACCTGGGTACCATCCTTAACTTTGTAGATAGTGAGTCTCATGTAGACAGTGTGTCTCTTGTGAGCAGTGTGCTTGGGCAGTGAGCCCTAATTGGTAAGTGCCATTTTATACTTCTTATTCTTTTAACAGAGAATACAATCTTGGGTTAGTCACCCCGTGGTTTTTCCCTTAACAGGGTTTTCCACGTCAAAATCATTGTGTTATGTGTGTTGATTTTATTTCTGCTCTCATGGTTATGTATGCTTATATGTTTTGATGCTACACTAATTGTTAAAGAAGAACATAAAAGTAAAATATTTAAGATAACTGATTCACCCCCCCTCTTAGTTATCTACCTTGTTTCCAACAATTGGTATCAGAGCTAAGTTCCTCCAAACAGAGCCTAACAGATTGAGGAAGATCTGGGAATCTCAATGGATATGTATGGTATGAGGGAATAACTTCAGTCTGCCCTAGATGATCTTGAGCAATCTCACTCTAAAGTCAATAACTTGAGGGAAAGACTCAAACAAGCTGATGATTTCATAAAAGAACTAAAAGAAAAACTGAGTATCTCTGTGAAAAAGAGAAAGGAACTACTTCAACAATTAGCAAGTCAAAGTGAAGCCAATGATACTAATGAAGATTTAAATGAGAAAAACAAGTTATGTGAGAAGTTATCAAAGGAGGTCATTATGGCAAGACATGAAATGGAATCAGGGGTTATGAAATTCACCCAAGAAATTGAAGAGAAGAAAAACTGAAGATAATCTAAAATAATCTCTCAAGGAGAAGTCAGAAGAATGCCACAAAATGGATAGAATAATTAGGCATCTAGAATCTGATCTTGAAGAAGCTAGAGATAATGAAGAACAACTTGAGAATCAGATAGACACTCTTAAAAGGGATCTTCAAATAGCAAATGAATACAAAGAGAAATTCAAGATAAGCTCTGCTCAACTTGAAGTTCTTCTTGAAAGCCAAAAGAGGGTAGATGATAAGCATGGCTTGGGGTATGAGAAAGGTGAAAGCTCCGGATCTAGTCAGAAGAACTCTGGATTAGGAAATCCAAGGAACAGGCCTAGAAGACCTCTGGTAAGGCAACCAAATGCTCAAAGATATCCATCCTTCAATGGATACTGCTACAATTGTAATAACTTCAGTCATAAAGCAAATCAGTGCAGAAGAAGAATGAATCAGACTAATTCATCCTTCTCTGGACAGTGTTTTAACTGCAAAAGGTATGGTCACAAATCTCGTGAATGTAGAAATATGTAAATAAACAATTCATTCAATGGTAGATGCTTTGCATGCAATAGAATGGGACATATGGCTAATCAATGCAGATTAAGAGGATACTAGTCAAATATGCAAAGAAATGTTGTTTGCTACAATTGCAATAGATCCGGTCCTATTGCCAAATTCTACAGAAGTAAGAATTAGGGTAAAAAGGGTCTGGTGCATCATAATCAAAATCAGGACAAAGGAAAAGGAAAAATGAATGCGAATGAAGTTCAAAGGGAGATGAACAAGATTTGGGTGAAGAGAAATACATAAAATGTTGGGGATGGATCCACACCAGAATCTGGTGTTGATATTCCTTCCAGAAACTAAATTAAATGAGCTCTGGCTCAGGGGGAGTCACAAAGGAAAATTAATTCCCCCAGCTAGTCAATTGGTGCCTAAATTTCGCACATGGAATGCTGTGGACTAAAGGGTTCTGAGAGATATATCTAAATAACCCTTGGTAAAAATATGAAAGATCCACAAGGAGCTTTGAAGAGTTTAATCATCCAAGACTGATCTGGTTTGACAGCCATCTGGCAAAAGCAGGATTTTCACAGTTAGATCCGGTGTGATTCTAAATTGAAATATCTTGATCTGCGGATAAATGGGATGATTCGAGGAAATGAGATACATTTTCAATTATCACTAAAAATCATTCTAAGTGCATCTCAGTGATCTGGAAAGATCTCTCTCAGAACAAGGCAACCGAAATGACTTAAGTTGTGCATTTATTGCAATATGAAATTAGGGTTTGTGCAGAGATAAAAGGGTTCTTTTATTCATCATTTGCACATTTGCATTTGAGAAGAAGAAAGAAAGAGTTCTGCAAACAAGATTGCTTCAACCCTCTCAAAGATCAATCGCATAATTTGATTCAACTAGCGATCTTTTCTGGCTCATATCTTGAACCCTAGAAGCGTAAAAAGGTATTTCTGTTCTTGAATATCTCTCTCTGAATCTTTTGCAAGATGGCTACTCCAAATGTTGTTAAGATCACTGATAGGCCATGCCCAAAGTTTAAGAAACATCCTTACAAATCCCTAGAAGTTGACGCCTTAGGCACCTTCTCTAGCATTCCGCATGGGGTTCTGCAGGTAGAAGATGTTAGGGTATACATACACGCCAATAATGAGGAATTTAAGGAATCCAAGCTAATGTATATCTACCATAAACAACTAATAGATGAATCCTTTGAACTCAAACCTCAATACAAGGCCATCCGGGATAAGCATTTTGGACATTGCATCCATTTCCCCTGTTTTGCAGAAGATGAATGGGTCTAGTATGTTCTTAGCAGAATTCATGACAACTTCATGTGGTTGTTAAAGCCCTTCAAGATAACAAAGGATGCAATTACGGCAGTAACCGAATTGCACTCATCCGGTGGGTTGCCTGCTCTCAAATCTGTCAAGAATCAGACAGTAAGTGAGGCTACCGGATCAAAGTTTGACAAGAGAGCAATGACAATAGAAGATATCACAGATCCAGATATCAAATTTGCCTCTATGATAATTGGTTATAAAATATATCACTCCAGTAGGGAGAATTCTGTGTCTGAAACTACAATATACACTGCATATCAGATGCTAAGGGAAAATGTAGACTATGATCTATGTGAGCTTCTCCTGAGCCAACTACTAGAAAACCTGCAAAAGATCAAGAAGGACAAGAAGAACTCATTCAAGTATGGTCGGCTAATATTGTGTTTATTCTTTTACTATATGAATGAGCTACCCAGATCAAGTGGCTGGGTATGGTAAAATGACAGACTGGTTGCCATACAAATTAGAGATTATATGTATGGGCTTGGTGATGCCATGGCTCAAAGTACAGCACTCTAGGGATACTTCAAGAACTTCTAAAGTATGATGCAGGCCAGAGAAAGAATCCCCCAATCTCTAGTTGAAAAATATAAGGATACAGTGTGTTTCATGGTAGACACTGATCAATGCCTAATGGAGGTAGTGGAGCCCAGAACAGTCTGGATTATGCCAATGGGCTATGAGGTAGATGAGAAAATCCTGGAGCTATATGTCCAACACTTACTAAGTCAGCCTAAGGACCATGAGGCAGAAAGGTTTGGAACCTATCAAGAGTTAAGTGTAAAGATACATGTTGAACTGAGACAACCAGAGATGAAAAGAAAAGTGAGAAGGGAAGTAGAGGAAATCGCTAAGAAATATGGCATATCAAAGGAGGTAGTTGATGCAAACAGAGAGAAAGTAGAAAGAGCGGAGAAAGAAAGATAAGAAGCAAAAAAAGAAAGTAATCTGGTGCAAGCCTCCTCCCGGACCAGATCCTCAAAGAGCTCTACACCTATGACCTCTAAGAGCTCAAAATCCTCCAAACCGGAAGCCAAGACATCCAAAAAGGGAGAAAAGAGAACAAAAACCAAGGCTACAAGGTCCTACATAAGCCAAAAGGATGATGAAGAGACAGAGACTGATGAGGAGGTTAAGAAAATGAAGAAGAAAAAAAAAACATCTGTGGAATCCTCTACCGACAAAAACAAAGAAGAAGCAGAAGAATTTGTTGAAAGGCCTATTCTTTCCATTGATGATGTCATCAAGGTAGTCACTGTGGATGGGAATCTGCAACCAATGATAGAATTCTATGATGAGTATAGTGACACAGAAAAAAGGATCTTGGAAGAAGCTACAGTTAAGTACCTAAACATTTACAACGAAGCATTCATTGAAATTATCTCTCTAATTCCCAAACATTTAGAGAAGGTACTTGAACTCAAAAAAGACAATGCTAAGGAAAAGGATTTGGAGATCCGGGAACAGATTGCAATTCAGCTCTATCCTTCCATTACTCCAAAACAAATGACCATGATCTTCAAGGACTGCAAGGATGAGTTTCAGAGCAAAACAAGAATGAACAAACTTATGCTCGGAGAGACTGATCAGGTGGCAAAAGAGACTGAAGACATCCTTCGGAATACATTTGAAAAATTCAATCTTCCTATTATAGAGGACATAGATGATGAATCTTCTGCCATGGATGATGAAGGACTAAGTACATCAAAAGAAAAATCTACTGAGAAAAATGCAAAAGAGCCAAAGGAGATAGGTGAGGAGAGGACTAAGGACTTGGATTCCTCTATTCCAGAAGAGGAAGTCCATGAAGAAGTAAACATCTCTCTTTAGGTCCCCCTGCTGACTCTGGAACTAAAGGAAAAGAAAGAAAAGAGAAAATTAGTCAAGAAGAAGAGGTAAAGGAAAGAGAAGAAGATCAAACAGAGAAGATCCCAAATGACAGTTCTGAGGTGGGAAAAGGAAAGAAGACTCTATCTCCAACAAGAGAGATTGCTGAGGCAGTAAAGAGCTTTTTGAACAAAGAAATGTTAGAGATAGATGAATCGAAATTATTTCAAGGACCACTCAATTTTGACTCCCTCTCTCTGGTCCAGACAATGAAGGTAGCATCTTTTGCTCAATCTAAAACAAAAGATCTGAAGTCCCACATGGAAGAATGTGAGCTGATAGAGATTACATCTGGTGTGTTGGAGAAGATCATGCCATCCTTCCAAAAGGATCTTTCGGCCTCCTCATCCGGTAACTTGAAATCTGTTGTTAATTCTGTTAGCACACATTTTGATTCTTTGGAGAAATCGGCAAAAGAGAAAGTCCAGAAAGAGTTTTTGGGAAAGAGATTCTCTGAAGTACAAGGACTCATAGCAAATGATAGGAGAAATCTAGATATTGGGATAAAGAGCCTAGAAAATGCTCTTAAAGATGGCGGAGAAATATCCAAATTTTGTCTATCTTGGTCCACAGTGACAGAAAACATTTCCAAGAAGGTGGAAGAACAAGAGAGTAAATTGCCAAGTTTATCTCAGAATTTTGATCCTCTCACCTCATCCATAATGAATCAAGAGTGTCAGGTTATTGCCACTATAAATGAGATAAAGAGGCTTGAGAAGGAGAAGAAGAATAGAATAAGCAGAATGAGTGAACTAAGAGGGATAATTATCCCTAAGTTAGAGGCAATGCATGAGGCCCTAATTGATGCTTAGACTACAGCCTGGACCAGTGATCTGGCAGACTTAAGAAGGGTAGAAGCCTTTTCATTTTTGTTAAGTGGTCACATCTCAATTTTGGATAGGATGAAGCAGAGTTGGGCAACAGAACTTGTCCAGTTGAAAACCACTTTTGCGGATATACTTAAGTATATGTAAGTATAACATGTATATATACTTATGCGGCTATGTATAGATTGATTTTTGCAAATTTTTGTGTGTGGATTTCACCCTTTGCCATTGATGTCAAAGGGGGAGTGAGGAGTAGTGAAAAATGTGAAATCCAGCTAAGGGGGAGCTCCAGTAAAAATATACATAAGACAGAGCATCAGCCAAGGGGGAGTTTGTTACGACACTTAGTCATTTTTCACTAAGTGTTGCCATCAATGCCAAAGGGGGAGATTGTTGGCAAGAGACACTATGTGGCTTCATGATTGTTGTCATTGATGGCAACAAAGTCTGTCTCACACATCCATAGAGCACAATATGACTTTATCAGAAGTAAGATTGAAGAATGTTTTGGTTCGGTGAACAAGAACAGAGCATGCAGCAAGGTCTGACAATCAGGTCCAAATCTCTCAGAGGATGTATCTCAGCAAAGTGTGGACTTGGGGAAGTCAAGAGGAGTACTATGACTACTACATTCCAGAGATTGAGCCTCCGGTGATGCAAACATGAAAAGATATGAGCATCTAAGTGTTGGGTTCCTGACAGACAGAGTAGACTGAGGAAGAACTAACTGGCAGAGCATCAGACTTTAATCCGAATAAGAAATTGATGGTGATCAAGTTTCTTGAGGGATCATTCATGGTTGGTTAACATGATTGATGACTTCTATGTCTATATTTTTTATACGCATCACATATTAAGCATGGATTCAGCCGACAGACCAGTATTTAGTAAATATCTTGAGTATTCCGGTTGCCGACAAACCAGATGGATTTTGGTATGAAGGTGTGTGTGTAAGTATGTAATGTGTGAGAAAAGGCAGAGACAAGTGTGAAGTAGCAATATAAGTCTGATATGTGACAGAACAACAGCACTAAAGCAGAGGAAGAATGAAGTGCAGTAGATCAGTATATTGAGCCTAACCGGAACTGAACGTCAGCATATGTGGATAACTCTAATTAGTTCAAACACCTGGTTACCTTCCTTAACTTTGTAAACAGTGAGCCTCTTGTAGACAGTGTGTCTCTTGTGAGCAGTGTGCTCGGGCATTGAGCCCTAATTGGCAAGTGCCATTTTGTACTTCTTATTCTTTTAATAGAGAATACAATCATGGGTTAGTCACATCGTGGTTTTTCCCTTAACAGGGTTTTCCACGTCAAAATCATTGTGTTATGTGTGTTGATTTTATTTCTGCTCTCATGGTTATGTATGCTTATATGTTTTGATGCTGCACTAATTGTTAAAGAAGAACAGATAAGTAAAATATTTAAGATAACTGATTCACCCCCCCTCTTAGTTATCTACCTTGTTTCCAATAGGGCATATATCTCCCTCGATTTCCTCCCTCATCATGTCTCATCACTCAACCCCTTTAGTGCTTATGCACTGAATTATTGGTGGTGGTTGCAGGTTGATTTAATTTTTGATTTTTCTAACAAGTGTTCCCTTGCAGGTTGTGATTCCTAACTTTGTGGTCTTGCAGGATTGCAGACTTGGGGGCTTCTTCCTCTCTTGCGACAACACTTCATCATCCTCTACAATATCCTTTTGGGTATCCTTTTCATGATTGATATATTTACTTTCCTTTAGTTGCATATACATGTAGTGTCATATGGCCACTAAAGCGGGGGCTAAATGTTATGTTAGAAATTGTCCAATATGGAATGGTACAATTTCCCATGGTTTAACTCCTCTCCTTTAGTGACCTTTAAACCTATTTTCTTTTAGACCTTCTTGAACCCTGACTGACCTAGGTCTAACTGGAAGAATGTCATATTTTGGAGTAACTGAAGATTGGGGGTGAAAAGCAAACTTGGATTTGGGATCCCCTAACCTCCTTGAGGCAAACCTAAGTGGGAAATTAGGGCTTGGACTTGGGCACTAGCGCCCTTGTCCTACCCTATTTCCTGGGGTCCTAAATTTTGGAGGGATGTCAACTCTTGCTGTGCATTCCAAGATTCCATTTTCAAGGGTGCTGCCACAATAATGGGTTACACTTTCTGAGACATCATGATTTTTGTTGAAATCACATATTTTTAGAAAATATAATGATTTAAGCCTTGAAAGGTTCCATTTAAAGGATTTTAATTGAAGATGGTTTGATCAAACCCACTTAGATTCAAACCCTCTTGGATAGAACCCCGCTAGTTTTAAACCATACCTATAATGGAGTCTCTACACCTATCAAAATGCTGATAAAAAACCACTTTTGATTTACCTTTTGGGGGATCAAACAAATTCGTTTAAAATTTATGATTTGTAAGTATGTAATCCTTATTATAAGCTTCCCAAAAAGTATAATTTTAAATATATTTAATTCAATTATTATATTTTTTTTTTCTTGTGAATGTAGGTTTTTCACCGAACATCAAGTTCTCTATTCTACACACATGGAAAATTAGTAAATTAGTGAAAAAAATTCTAAAAAAGATCTATGCCCTAGGTATTGATGTCCTTGTTTCAACCCAAAAAAAGTTGAATTTTGATACATACAAAAAATGTTATGTTTTACGGAATACGCCTATGCCTAAATTATAATTGGTTTGACTTCAAAACTTAATTAAAAAAGACATATTCAACAAAACATTATGAAACTAAATGCATGCCCTATATATCAGTGTTACCAATCTAAATTCAAAAGAATCAGAATTTTATCCTTTGTAGAAAAAAAGTTATGTGCTATAGAATGCACATCACTTTAAAAATGTTGTTTACTATTAAAAACTAGTTATCAAAGGAGACACAAAAAATTTTACAATTTAACTTCAATTTTTTTAAAAAATATATATTTAGAATCTACAAACAAAATCTCACAAATCACTAATTCACATCATTTTCAAATTCCTAACGGTTTAGTAGCTATAGATGTCAGAAAGTGAAGATTTAGTTTAAAATGTTGATTTCAATGTCAAGTTTGGCCAAAAAGTGTAACCCATTATTGTGGGATGACCCTCAAATTTTTGTTTTTCACACGATGTCGACATCTTATTTCAAAATTTGAATTTCCTAAGGTTAGATATTTAAAGACATTTGAAAATCATTTTGACAGATACAATTTTTATGCAAGCTTTATGCCAAAACTCTACCAAAATTGCCATTGAAGTTCAGTAATTTGTTGAAGCTCTTTGAAGTTATTTGAATTTTCTATCATGGAGACAATGGATGGAGATTAGGAGTCAAGATCTTGAGACTATCTTGCTCTTCCTAAGGTTTGTACACCTTTGGCATGATTGAGAGAAGGGTTGAAGCCTCCAACATTGAGCTTGGAGATCCTCTGCGGACGTTGTTGATTCACCTTCTTTTTCATGCAAGTCTTCATTTGTTTTCGTCTCCTTGAGGTGAAGTTGTGTTTGTTCATTAAGTGAAGAAAATTGTTGATCTTTCCTTGATGCTTAAGTCATCTAGAGTTTTATGTTTATGCATGCACATTTGTTAGATGAACACACACATCTACAGATCTTTATCTTTGGCTATTGTTGAGGTAGGAATACCAAAAATGGGGCTTGACTGAGGCAAGATCCTATATAGCCACATCCATCTTTCTCCTCATTTTGCATGTGCAGGTTGCATTTGTCAAGATCTGGTGGAAAGGAGCGACACGAAGACAGATATTGCAGACACAGTCATCATGGATTTTGGATTTCAAGATTTTGAGACTTTCAGGACACTACCACTAGCGCCCTAGTCCAACTGGGTGATTTTTCTAGGATCTGGAAACCTCTGGAGATTGTGAAACAGTTGTTGTAGAGAATCCTGGCATTCAAAAACTTGTGGGACATTGCCACTAGCACCCTAGTCCAAAGGCTACTTAGTTTCTAGGTACACTGTCTCTGATCTGCTTACTTTGCATTTCAGTAATTACATCATTCGTATCTATGTCAAAAATTTAGTTATTATAGTCTAATTTGCAAATTAGAGTTTCCTAGTTAGAAAGAGATACTAGCTTGTAAAACCTGATTCAAACAGTCACACAAAGATAATTAACAGGAAAAGGGAACATTGGAAATCAATAGTTTATCCCTAAACTTACCCTTTGCTTCCCTAATGTTTTAGTGCCTGTGAAAGTGTGGGACTTGTAGTTCTCTATCTTGCTACCACATTTTCACCACTAAACAACAAACAATGCTCAGTGTAACCAAAAATAACTTTATTGCTATGGCTAAGATGGATTCTAGTATTCTAATAATAGAAATGGTTATCAAGAAACCAAAAGAAAATGGATCAGCCAAATGGTTAGCTACAGTGGATTGGAAAATGTATATAGAACAACAATGTACCACGAATCTAAAGAATTTGGACAAGAATAACAAATCCTATGTACTTGATCTCCGCAGTGCCTATGTTTCTCTAGGAGTGGATCTTTGCAATGAAACCAAATCTAATCTATTAGATTTAGAAAGTATCAAGCAGGCCTTTAAAGAATTAATGACTGAAGAGTTTAAAGTTAAAAAAGATGTAAAAGGAAATGCCATAGAGAGACTCAGCAATGTGTCTACCTATTTGTTCAGTTTCAAAAGGATCTTGCTAGGATGGAGAGGAAGCTCATTGAAACTAGTAATGTACTGCAAAAATGGAAGACTAGGCTGACTATCACTATTGTTCGTAACACCAAATGAGTGCTTTCGATTATGAGGAGATTCAAAATCCTACAAGAAAAGTTGAATGCCACCTAGAAAACTAAAGATGGAGTCGAGAAAGGGACACTAGAGAGGCTAGAGAAGTCAGATGCTACAAAAGATGATGATATCACAATTTCTTAATTGCTTTCTGTATACACCTAAAATTAGCTCGGGTCGAATTAAGTAAATATTTAATATTTATCTTAATTCTTATTTTCTTCTGGCAGTTAAATAAATGTTATACATTTAGTTAATTGGCTCATTATCCCATAATTAAATAAAGTCATTTTATTTAATTAAATTCCCTAAATTCTTCTTATATCTCACATCAATTAAAATCCACTTCATCAATCCACCTCATCTTTCCACCTCATCTCTTCCACCTCACCATGTTGCACATATAATTGAATATTTCTAATATTTAATTAGCTAATTTCCTCCATTTTCTAAAATAAATCATTAAATCAATTATCCTTCACAAATGGAATATTTAATTCAATGTTCCCCACTAGCCTTCACAAATGAAATATTTAATTTAAATGTTCCCCACTCTTCCCAACAATTGAATTTTTAATTCAAATGTTCCCCATTATTTTCCACTCTTCCCAACAATTGAATTTTTAATTCAAATGTTCCCCATTATCCTCCACTCTTCCCAACAATTGAATTTTTAATTCAAATGTTCCCCACTATTCCCAACAATTGAAATATTAAATTCAATTGTCATAATCCACTATTTTCAAATAAAAGATTTTTAATTCACCCATTATGAATTAAAAATTCACTTTTATTCCTAGCCATTGATCTCATCTGTTGATCCTCACCCTCCATTCTATTTTCAGAAATTCTATAAATAGAACCCTCTTCTAAGCCATTAGAGAGATTCATTATTGCATCAAATCTATACTCAAAATTCTCTCATTTTACTCTTCTCAAGTCCATTCTAAGTATCCTTCATGATTGTGTGTTGAAGCTCATCTTCCACCACACAAGGTATCAATAGCCATTCTTCCTTTGGCATCTTCAAACAAGCAAGCAAGCTAAAAAGAGCTTCTGAGGGCTTCAATCAAGATCAAAGCAAGATAGGCAACAATGGAAAACGACAGGTAAATGGGTTTTGTAAGTATTTCTACTTCTTTGGTTTGATTCCTCTTTATCTTCACATTCTATTGATGTTTGGGTTTTTGTTGTGTTTTTATTCATTTGAAACTAACTCTCATTCTTCCCCTCACACTTTCTAATCTATTGTATTAAACACTTCTCGCTAAACTTCTTTGATATCTTTACACAAACTCTATTTTATAATGATTTGTCAATTATGATAACTGCATATGGGAAAGTTGGTTCTACTCTATATATTAGAAGTGTAAAGGAGTAGAGGGGATTTTTTTTTTTTTGAAAGGAAAAATTTTGCCTTTAGAAGACTAAATTATTGTAATTCCATTTTGGAAGTAAGGGGGATATTTTGATAGTGTATGTGATGATATTGAATTCATTAATACTAGAAGGATTGGCAGTGCGTCAATTGTTTTGGGTGATATTATCTATTCTTCGTATGTTGGATAGTTAATTGGTGAAATCTTAATATCTGCATGAGACTGTTAGAAATATTGATAACCTACTTCTATATTTAAAATATTACCATTTGAGTGTCTCTCTTCGTATGTTGGGATTTGATGTGAAAATGATATTGAAATTATTGTGGAGATTTTAATCAAGTTCTCTTTCATTCTTATGTTTGAAAGAAAACACTTATTTAACGAGAATCCTTGCCTGCAATATAGTTCGTATTGTCATTAATTTAAATTTTCTTTTACATATGCAATTACCTTTCCCTCTTTTTGGTTAAAAGCGTAACAAAAAAACTTTTAAATTATCATAAGAAGGGAATTGTACCTTCTAAAACCTTCAAAGGGTAGTTTGCAAGAGCAAATTGCCCAACTGTTAGTGAGATTGTTACTACCAACAGGTAAGTCAAGAAAATTTGAGTGGTGATAAATCTGTTTGCTAACAGGATGGAACCTCTAAACTATGAGTATCAAGACCAACATTGTCTTGGGGCACTATTTCCTTATTTATTGTAGAAAGAATGGTAGCTACAACCTCTTGAGGAAAGGCCTAGGTTAGTTAGGCAATGAAAGAAGGGATGGTTGTTGGGATAGAAGGAAGAGTAGACATGGTAGGTATAGCAGTAGGGATAGGCATTTGTACTTGTTGTAAGGAAGAAATAGGCAGTGGTAGTGAAGAAAGAAGAGGTGAAATGGAGGAAATAGAAATGGACTAGAACATGGGTGAGGATTGGAAAAGAGTGGTGGAAATGGCAACATCCATGGGAATGGTGGAAAACATCGATATGGAAGGTGTGGAGGCTAGGACGATGATGGTGACAAGAGGAACATAAGATGTGGGAGCAACACTGGTGATAATGGAACTAAGTGAAGGAGTGGAAAGTGGAATGGAAACTTGAGGAGAGGAAAAGGAAGAGGTGGTAGATGTAGCACTAGAGGATGGAGTGGAAATAGTAGAGGTAGGTGGTGAAAGGGAAATGGTAGAAGGGGTAGGGATGGATGAAGCAAGAGTAGTGGAGGTGGAAGAAACATGGAGTGAAATGAAAGTTTTAGTAGTAGAAGTGGGAGGTGCACAATCAAAGGAATTGTTGAAGGGCCTAAATTCTTTTTTCCTTTCCTTGGATTCTTCTTCAATTGGCTTTCTTCCTCATCTACTTCTTCTTCCTGACCATTCTTCCTTTTGTAAACCCTTGTTTTCTCTTGAGGAGATTTCTAGCTTCCTCTCATTTTAGCTCGAGTAGTAGGGGCCTTTTGGTCGCTTTTACTTTTTCTTTCCCTTTGTCTTTAGGTGGAGGCACCACTGTTTCTTCTTCAGTTTCTTCACTGTCAATATCTATTTCCTTTCCTTTCTGATCAGATGCTGCTTCTTGTCCACCAAATGGTCCTTCCTTATCGTGAGTTTCAGATTCCCTTATTTTCTTAGGCTGAATTGGAGTGTATGTCATTTGAATGCCTTGATTCACCAATTGACCCACCTGAGCATCCACCCATTTTCTACTATATCTGATATTTTCTTTCATCACCTCCTCTAGTGAGCTCACTTCTTCAGCCTAATTGGGGAGAGGGATGGGTTGGTCAAATACTCTTTCATGTTCAGCTTCCTGAGCTAAATCATCATCATCTATTACTTGATCTAGTACAACAATTATATTAAACCTTTTGATAGTATCAACCAGAAGATGAGAAACATTTTTTCTTCCTTACTTCAAACTCATCATGACAATTTAGCCATAAATCCTCTATATGCTCCTTGTGATAATATTGTTTCCCTACATTCTTTTCCAATTTATGATAAGGGTCAAAATGTGTTCTTGCTCTATAAAATAGGAGATGATATGTCTACATCTCAACATCAGATACCTCAGCTACATATGATGTTGGGCATGATAATATCCCTTTGCCTACAATAAAAGGAAGTGGCACTACAGCCTTATGTAGCTCCTTCAATAATTGGTGTGATTTATAGACCTACCTCATTAATTCTAACAACACCATTTTGTTTGTGGGGTACTTTGGGAGTCTATAGGGTGCCCCAAAAAATCCTTCTATCCTTAAATAGGTGAATTTAGGAAATTGGATAAACCATTATCCAAATTGATTAACTAAATCCATTGCGAAGACTGACAATCTCATGCTAAAATCTCCTTGAAGCATTCTGGTGATATACATGGTAAATGCATCATTAACCCTCTTATAATGCGACAAAAATTTCTCCAACTGCAACTGAGAGAAATAATCATATATTTTCATTTCTCCAGGCAAATTGCCAACATTTCCTAGCTTGGTTAACCCAGGGTATGGAAAATTCTTGGCTAACATATACACCACATAAGAGGTCATGTCGAAAATCCTTTTCTCTCCTAAGGCCATGAACTGTGAATGGACATTATCACTGATGATTTTGGCCTAATATATTTTCCTCTTTCTATATATAATTTCTTTGATGAAGCTAAACATCCATCCTGTGAAAGAAGAAGCAAAAGGAATGCCCATTACCCTACTCAGAAGAGTTACCAAGTCATTGATTTCTATGATAAAATCACTTATGCATAGGTTCTTAGGTAACTTTGCAACTATAACCCTTGGTTTCTTCATCTAGTGGTCATTGATGATTTTCCTACATTTTTCTGGTCCTTGATCATAGACCACTTGTCCAACATCCTTGGTCATATCCAGCATAGAAGGATAGATAGGAATATCAAATGCCTAAGAAATGACCTCAAGAGTGAGGTCTTCTATTACCCTTCCATCTAGAGCAAAAATCTCCTAGATATTGGTTAGTAGTGCTCTCAACATTCCATAATAAGCTTTGGGCATTGTACAGATGTTAGAAATCCCACCGCCTGAGCAATCCCATTGTCTACCAGTTTCTCAACCATATCCGTGGGATGTGCCCCATACATCCCCTCTTTAAGATCTTCTAGGTCCACGTGCCCAAGGTTGGTGTCTGGAACGTTGTCCCAACTGGAAATGATCTTCGTGGTTGGGAAGACTCCTTTGAATTCATATTTTATCTTGTTTAACCTAGACATTTATCCTACAGGAAAACCCATAATAAATATGTATGATCTTGATTAACTTAACTACATGGTTAATGCTTCAATCTCATGCAAATACCATTTCTTCAAAGAGAATCCAATCATTTATTTTACCGAATTTAAAAATTTAAAGAGATTTAGCCCATAATAGGATATTGAAATTTTAACCAATGCATAAACCATTTCATTTGAAGCAATCAATCTATTATTTCCCAATGGATTTGCAAAGACATCATCATTCCATCACAAGAAGCGAGCAAAGATCATGCAAGTACCACCATTTCAACCAATATAAATGCATTTTATCTTGAAGAGATAATCCAATTCACTATCATTTACTATATGCATTTCATTTCATCTTATCCCAAATTGCAGGACTTAGGGGATTATGTGGATATGAGGAAGTTTAAAGGCTCTAAGGATATAAATTAATCCCAGGCTTTGTTGGTCACAAAGAATACTGAGAGGGGGGGTGAATCACTATTTTGTAAAACTTTTCTTTCACATATTTATTAATCCATTTGCCAATTTCAATAATATGAAAGCAAAACAAACATAAGAGAAGTAGCCACAAAGTCATAACACATAGACACTAGGATTTTTACGTGGAAAAACCAAAAGGGAAAAACCACGGTGAGTGTTATCTCACAATATATTATGATATCAAAACTGAATTACATAAAGGCTCACTACCTAAGGACTCACTATCCAAAAGAAGTGCTCACTGCAATAGGCTCACTGCCAAAAGAAAGAGAAGAGAAGATAGAAAAGGAATGACTCACTGCCAGTAAAGGACTGCTACAAGTGCATCTACAGCCTGAGATGTAGTTCCATTTATAGCTCAGTATAAAGACTCAAATGTCTTCATAATGTCTGCCCTGCTTTTTTTGCTTTGCTTCACATATACTATGTTCTAGAAAATTTTGTTCTTCTTCACACTGATTTGATCACAAAGGCAAACTTAATTCACATATTAATATTCCTCACAACACATTCGCTCCCTTTGCATTGCAATCCATCCAATATATATATTAGCACATAGATTTGGATCTTAATTGGGTCAGCCTAAAATAGTGCTTGTATACAAAAGTAATACCAAGTTGGCCCATAACTTCAAATGAGATCATTATGAAACTCTGAAATCCTTGTTAATGATTCATTATTGATCCCTTATCATACCTTTAGAACCGTAGAATATAATATTCAACTACAGTCAAATGAGGATCTCAGAACTGTCACTCAGTCACTGTGAAACATTGTCAGACTGTAAGCCGATAAAGAACAACTTGTAGAATGTGATAAATAGAGCTTCAGAAGCTATAACTCTGAATTTAGGTAGTCATAATAAGTATATTTTCTACCTTAGAACCACAAGACAAAATATGCAACAGTAGAGGAATGCAGACCCTTTTACTCTGGTACTGTGCACTGTTCTTAACTTAGGTTTTCTTACCCTAACCTAACTAAATCATAGTGTGTCTTTCAAAGATCTTCAGGACTTGCAAAATTGAATATAAAACCTTCAAACAACTGTAAACAACATACCTGAACCACATAATGTGAGCTTCAAATGTAGAAGCATACCAATCCTTACTCTGCCAACTACCTTGTAAGTTGTCAACACTTAGTCATTCTGACTAAGTTATTGTTACGAACTAGAACCCATTATGCAGATTGTTTCAAATTGAGTTCCCAATCATCGTTGGCTACTTCACTGTCATATCTATCTATTGCCAAGTTAATCCTATCTACATATCAGACCTTGTTGCCATACTGACTTGTCTCCATCATACTCTGTCTGTCAGACCGTGAACCTTGGTGCCAAGACTAGACTGCTTGTTGCCATAGCCATAACCTGCCGGACCTTGTTGCCACCAAACTTGACATGTTTCCATCAATGACAACAATCATGACTGCAAAGCAGTGTCTCTTGCTTAAATGCCAACAATCTCCCCCTTTGGCATTGATGGCAACACTAAGTGAAAAATGCTTATTTGCTCCCCCTTACTATATACAATATGTTTTTCTTCTCCCCATTAGGTGTTTGCCCATTTTTCATAGGTTTTATTCTCCCCCTTTGACATCAATGGCAAAGGTGTATGTACAAATACCAAAATTGAGTCAAACTTTCAAAATTGTCATATTCTTCCGCATATGTACAGGTACAATCTTCAACTTAATTTGTTGTGGGTTGTAGGATGTCATTAAAAATGATCTTGACTTGAACTAACTCTCCATCCCAACTCTTCTTTGCATTGTCCAAAATTTGAATATGACCATTTATTAGAAAGACTAATTTCTCTACCTTTTGTACATCAGAGGGTATGCTAATTATTGCACTTACCTTCAGTGCTTCTGCTGCAAGATTTGACATTGAGTCTAGCTTAGGACTTATTAGCCCTCTTAATTGACACATTATGTTTTTCATTTGATCCCTTTTATTCATTAGACTACTTATGTTATTATGAATATTAATAACTTGTATCTCTTTGCTACTTGTTGACTCAACTGCTGGGTCAAATGACTTAGAGATATTTATAAACTACAGTTCCTGATCCTTGATCTTTTCTCCTAACTCCTTTGTGGCTTCCGGCCATGATAAACAAAATTTGTACAAATCACAAGCTTCTTTAATGGGACTCTGTATACCTTTTATTCCACTATCTAATAGAGTTTTATCATTAACTAACATGGTCTTTGACATAGCCAATCTCTTCTTATCAAATTCTTTCCTTACTTTTGTTTCTGTAGACTTTTCAAAATGCATACTTACGGAGTTTATGAGTCCCTTGAGTTGATTTGTGGATGACATTGATGTATCATTTTGATATGATGTCATCAGCTTCTCCAAAATGTTTGATGCTTCACTTAACGACTCATTGTCTTGTATATGTGATTTTAACATTTCTTCTTCTGCCTTAGCCTGGAAAATTGTCCCTGGTTTAAGCTTTTGAGAGGGGACATAGAGGCTAAATTCAGGGGACCTTGTAGTAGAGCCTCAGATTCAAAATTTGTTTCTCTTGTTGTTTCTCCAAAAATTATTTTACCATTTCTACCGAATCCTTAGAGGAAGATGGTCCTACAATGTCTCTTGCTGCATCATACACTTTCTTCCCTTCTGCCTTCTCCTTGTTAGTGTTATCAACTTGTTGCTTCTGAGGAGGACTTGCATTGGTTTGTTCATTAGTAGCTTCATCTTGGCCATCTGTGATAGGGGTTTGATCAGGAGCAGGGGTCTGGTCATCAGTTCTAACTTCTGGTAGAGAAGTGTTATCTCCAACATCTATTTCTTCCTTGTCATATGTATTTGGAAGATGAAATTCTCTTAGTGTTTCCAAAGTAATGTCTTTTGTTTCCTTCACAACCTTTTCAATCTCTTCAGACATGAGTGTATTTGTTCTTTTCTTTGTCTGGAACCTCTCATTAAGAACTTTTGACACCTTTGATTTTTCCTCGGGTGTTATGTCTGGACACAACTTTATCAATGCATATTCCCTGAGTTCTACATCATTTTTCATAGCCGCTTCTTTTCTTGACTGCATTATGCTAGCCAGGTTATCTGGGAGGTCTATGACCACTTCAATCAAAGCCTTGTTAAACATCTCAAGAAACCTAATCACTTCTAACTCAATTATTCTCTTATCATTGACCTCATCATATAGTTTAGCTATTGGTTTCAAATTGCCATGAGCAAACATGGCATTCACTGTGTCCTCAAGATTTATTATTGCTTGGTCTTCTATAGGCACTTTAGTCTTAGCCTTCTTTCTCCCTTTACCCTTATCAGAGGTCTTCTCCTTTGTGGAACCAAAGGGTTTGCCTTGCTAAGAATCGAAGGGTGGTGCATTCTGTGCTTTCATCTTCTTCACCTCTTCATCAGTCTCAGTTTCTTCATCATCAATTGCATCAATACTAACATACACTCTCTGACCTTTGATCTTCTTTTTCTTACCAGTTTGTGCTTCAGCAGTGGTTGTGGATGTCCAATACTGGAGGATTTAGATGTTGTCTTAGAGGAACTTGCACCTCTTGTTCTTCTTTTTGGTGCAACAGGTGCCTCTTAAACTTTTAGAGTCTTATTGACTTGTTCTTCTTGCTCCTTCTCTTTTGCTTTTGCTACTCTTTCAACTTCCACTCTAGTCCTAGTACCAGAAATCTATTCTTTAGTAAATCCTTTGCTTTCTGCATATTCCTCTACCATTTTCTAGACCTTTTTCACTATTTAAGGCTTCTTTAGCTCCACATACACTTTGACAGATAATTCTTCATAAGTGCCAATCTTTCTTCTATGGGGTCCCAAGGCTTGCTTAGCATTAAGTTAGCAAGACCTATCAACACATCCTCAACCACCTCATAGCCCATTGGTGGTACCCAAATTGTCCTAGGCTCATCATGCATTGATCTTTATTTACAATGAAACAGATATCATCCTTATACTTTTCAACTAATGACTTAGGGATTCTCATTCTTTCTTGCATTGACTTTTGGAAATTCTTGAACTATCCCCATAATGTTGCATTTTGTGCATTTACATCCCCAAGCTGCTAATGTAATCTCTTATCTGTACTACTACTAGTTTACTAGGATCCCAAACAATATTGCTTATTCTGGGAAATTCTCTCTTGAAATAAAAGAAAAGGCAAAGAGTTAACGTACCAGATTTAAATGGATACTTTGACTTTTTACTCTTCTTCAGATTCTCAAGCAATTGTTGCCTGAGGAGTTCACATAGGTCATAATCCATATTCTTCATTATCATCTCATATGTTGTATAGATTGTAGTTCTGGATACAGAATTCTCCCGGTTAGTGAAGTATATTCTATAGCCAATGATCATTGATGCAAATCTGACTACATGATCCTCAATGGTGTTTACAGTGAGTGCTCTCTTCTCAAATGTTGCTCTAGTGGCCTCAATAACCATTGCATTCTTTATAGATTTTAGTTGTGGTACCAGACCAGTAGAACATAACCTTGTGAGTGCCCTTATTGCATCCTTCGTTATCATATGTGTAGATTCCGGCCACATGAACTCATCATGCATTCGGCTCAACAAGTACCTGACCCATGCATCTTCAGTGAATGTAGGTAAATCCAAAAATTGTATGAATTTCTTGTCTTCTAGAGGTTTGTACTCATCCAATAACTGAAATTGATCTCCACTCAACTTGTTCAAGAATAATTCTCCAAGTTTTCTGCCATCATGTTCTTCTAGGGAAACATGTATATAAGCCCTAACATCATCCTCATGCATGACTCCATATGAAATATCAGGGAATGCACCTTCAGGGTCAACTTCCATGGATTTAAAAGGGTGTTTTTTGAATTTGGGTTGAGGTCGATCAGTTACATCAACTACCTGTGGGCTAGCCATATCCATAAACACTCAAATCTTCACACAAAGAAGTTTGAATGTAAGTACCTTTTGTCTGCCAGTGAAATTTTGTTGTTGAATCACTTGGAAACGTTTGAGTAGCTTGATTCTTGATTTGATCTCTTTGGAATGCTTGAAAACGTGTATGCAAGGTGTTTTTCCTTTCAAACTACAACCCTTTTAACCCTTGGTACATCAAACCTAATTGTCATTAATGCAGTCTTTCAAAAAGCTGTCAAACACTTTTCTATTAGGCACAGTCGATCAAGATTGCTCCACAATGCTCCGCATTTGATCCTTTTCTACCAAAATTTCTTTCAAAAGATCTGCCATATAAATCCTTACATCATATCTTTGTGTCGAGTCTTAACACTGACTATCTGGCTAGGGGATTAGGATTTTCAATATAGCTCCCCCTAAGTTAGAGTTCCCAATTTACTTCTCAGAGGAAGTATCTGCACCAAAGACTGGTGCGGATCCATCCTTAACCTCAATTACATCTTTCTTGATTTAGACTTGCTCATTTCCTTTTTGGTTTCTTCCGGATCAATTTTGTTCTTTCCCTTGTCATTCCTTTGAGCACTCTATATTTTTCCTTTTTGCAAAGTAGTTTCTTTTCACATTCTTGCTTCTACAGAATCTTGTAACATGTCCAAAATTATTGCAATTGTAGCATACCACATTTCTCTGTTCCCAATTTCTTCCATTTATTCTTGATATGCATTGGTTATCCTTGTGTCCAAATCTATTTCAAGCAAAGCACTTTCCATTGAATGATTGAGTGTTTTTTGCAATGTTAGGACCATTCCTTATCATACTTCTACACTCATTTGCTTTATGACCAATTTTCTTGCAATTAAAACACTGACCAGAGAAAGATGAAACATTTTGATTTATTCTACTCCTGCACTATGTAGCCCTATGACCATACTTATTGCATTTAAAATAATAGCCGTTAAAAGATGAGTACCTTTGAGCATTAGGCTGCTTTACTAGAGGTCTTCTAGGTATATTTCTCTAATTCCAGATCTGGTTCCCTTTGCCTTTCTTCCTTTGAGTATTGACTTGTTCTAAATTTGAACTTTCTCCTTTTTCAAATCCCAAACCTTTCTTGTCCTTTGGATTTTTCTAACTACCAAGCAACTCATCTAGCTTTGCAGAGCTTATTTTGAACTTTTCTTTGTAACTGTTTGCCACCTCCAAATCAAACTTTAGAAGTATAATATCTTTTGCCAACTTTTCACATTCTTCAGATTTGTCTTTCAATATTTGATTCAAATGTTCCTCACCTTTTTCTTTCTCTTCAACCAACCTTGATAAATTATTTAGGGTTTCATTTGCTTCAATCAGCTGTTCACTTAGCTCTCTATTCCTATCCTTTGATCTATTAACTTGCTCTCTTAGCTTTAGGATGAATTCATCTACTTCTTTGACATTTTCTTTCAAATCTTGGATATCTGCTTCATACGTGCAAAAGGTTGTCTTTAGAATATCTACTTTGTTAAGACAAATTTGATGATGGACAAAACAGATCCAATTTGGAAAAAATGGACACCATGGAGCTCATAAAGTAACTCATCATTTACTAGAATGGAAAATTTGTCCTTGATGATGAGTTTTTTCAACTCACGAAAGTTAATGCAAATCCTCCAAGACCCACCTTTTTTTGTGAATGAGTATCTAACAGGAAAATAGTATGGACTAGTGTTGGGATGGATGACACCAACCTTAAGGAGTCTATATAACAAGTTTTTAATTTCTATTTTTTGGAGGAATGGATACTTGTAAGGATGAATGTTAAGATGTGTGCTCCTTGGAAGGAGTTGAATGTGAAGCTCTTCTAGATGTTAAGGTGGCAATCTAGTAGGCTCAACAAACATTGAGGCGTGCTTAGAATTAAGAGGGTTGAACTGAATGGAGCATAGTTGAGTGAAGATCCATGAGAGTTTTTCTTAAGAAGATTTCCCATTCAATGTGAGTTGATAAGGTTGGTAGATCCATGGGTAAGACCCTTCAAGGTGCACTTTTGTCCATTATTAGAGAATTGCATCCAAAGTTTAGAGAAATTCCACAAGATTGTGCCTAGGATATGTAGCCATTAAGCCTAAGAACTACATCACGACCACCCAAGAGTAAGACAAACATATCTAAATGAAGGTTAAAGTTTCCCACAACAATTCAAACATTTTGGCATTTTCCTTTACAAGGCAAAGTTCCACTAGTAGTGATTATAAATTTGAAGTTGGAATAGGGATACACAAAGCAATTAACTTGTTTGGTGAGTTGTGGATCAATGAAGTTATGTGTGCTAGTAAAGTAAATGAGAATAGTGAGGGGAATCTTCTTGAAATACCCTTTGAATTTTACAGTTTGAGGAGTGATGACCCATGCCAAGGCATGAACAAAAATTTCTAGGTGGGATTCTATAGGAGAGGAATTAGTGTTAGGAAATTCTTATTTGTCTTAGGATTCTAGAGCATCTTCCAACTCTCCAGCATCTAGAGGTGACTCAACATTGAGGAGATATAGCATTTGCTGCACACATTTGTGGCCCCTTGTGAAATTTTCATCATAATTATAATATAGCCCCTTTTCTTGTCAAGCTTGTATTTTAGCCTCAGTAAGGTGTTTAATAGGAGTGGTCTTTGAAGGCTATGGTAGAAGAGGACATGGTGGTGTGGTGTTCTTGAAGGGAGTAGAAGTTGAAAAATGACATTGAATAGTGAGCTTATCCTCTACAAGTTTTGCCAAACCCAAAGATTCCATCATGTCATTTGGTTTGAACATTTTGACCTTAGAGCAAATTGGATCCTTATGGCCACTAATGAAGCATCTTGTGAAAAAATGAGTTAGATGAGCCTTGAGTATGATTGATAAGTTGCTCAAGTTTAGCCTAATATTCACAAACTGTGCTGGTTTGATGGAGCTTGGTAAGAGCACTAGTAAAATACTCATAGGCACTAGGATCAAACCAAACTTATAATTGTTTAACAAAAGTTACCCAATTGGGTTTACCATGAGACTTGAGATACCATTGGACAACTTCTTTCTCCAAGTGGAATGATGTAATAGGGACCCTATTCACTAAATAGGTATTATGGAGATTGAAGTATTCATTTTTCTCAATAAAGCCTATTGGTAGGATCGATGCCATCAAATCTTAGGAAGTCCAATTTTGGGCCATGTGGCACATATATAGATGAATTGCCACTCTCATATGGCTACTCTTTATTGAGATGACTATTGAGAGTTACATTTTGGGCTTTAAGACCATGAACTAGTTGTGTCAATTCTAAAATTTGAGTATCCAATTCTATAAATTTTTTGTCCATTTTGTGGTTGTCGAAGCAAGTAGATACATCCATGAGGTGGCTGGGGTGCCAAAAAAAGTTTCCAGAAATATGTCTCAAAATGATTTGTGTAGTGAGATGGTTGCAATGGGAAAATCAACTAGAAATGGAAAACTTTCAAAAAAATTACCTTTTTCCAACCTTTTATTTTTATTTTGGGTTTTTTAAATTATAGATCCCTTTGGGGCAAATATTCAAACTAATTTTCTCTTCGATGCCTGATTAAAAATTGTTGGCTCTATTTTGATTTTATTGTTCAAACCCTTACACATGCACTATTGCCTTTGCACTCTATTGTTTCTAAAACAAAAAAATTGCTTCTATACTATACTATTTCAAAACAATAAAAACTACTTCTAGTGTTGCACAATCTAGCCTGCATGTATTATTGTCCCTATAATTTGTTAGTTTTCTAGCCAACAATCACTGGTGGTGGCTTTTGATACCTTCCAAATAGGCTAGGATGGATGAGAGTTAGAGGAAAATAAAGAAGGTTGCTACAAGGAGTGTCCTGTCTATGAGTCTATGGATACATAGATCCTAGTGGATCTAGTATGGCACGAGTAATTTCTCAGGGCTAACCACTTATTGATGCATCATAGGTGATAAGTGACTAATGCATTCCTAGGGCTATGGTTTCAAAGAAGTCTAAGGGGTCTTTTTATATACTCGATGGTATGTGGAAGCACGAGATTGTATACAGAGGTTGTCTGAAGTCATGTTTTGGGAGGGAAACCCCTCTGGCCTTCACTAAAATATATATGGGGAATCCAACTTTTCCTAGAATGACAACTTTTCTTTGCTTATTTTAAAACCCAAGGGTTTCTAGCCTATAAATTTAAAAAAAACTACTACTAGAAACAAAAAATGAGTAAATTTTGGGAAAAAATCTCAATGTTGTTACTTTTGTCCCCACTTCCTAGAAATACAAAAAAATAAAAAATATAAACTGCATAAACATGAGAAACATGAAAACTATGCGAGGGGGCAACCTCCTAGAGCAATGCTCAATACAATATATTTCATGAATGCATGTATAATAGCCTATGCCTTATATTTATACTAGTCCTATTCAAGCTAACTACTATTTCTCAAGCATATGGGATTATTCCTAATAGTTGAAGGGATGACTTACAAAGTATATGCATTCAAATCCTTTATTACAATAAGAAAAGAGTTAGGACTAAGGAGTCCTAACACAATGGTAACAAGCCATGTAGTGTGATGACATGACCATGTTCACAAAAAAAAATTAGAGTTGACATTTATTTTTTAAATATAAAAACATCAAAATTTTAAAGTACATATTAATGTAAAAAAGTTAAAAAGTTACATATAAGTATATAATATGTACTATACTTTTAGAGTAAAAATAAAATAAAAGAATTTCAAACTAATGAATAGTGGCTTTTCCAAAAGAAAATCAAAAGTTACATATAAATTTAAAATATATATTATTGTTTTCAAAATAAAAGAAAAATAAATGTATTACTAAACCAACTCTTAAAATAAAATAATTCATAAATAAAAGTTAAAATTTATGTGTCCATGTATAAATGTAGTGAATAAAATAGTTGTGAAGTAAAATAAAATAACTAGTGTATTTTGGATATATGTATTTAAGATATCTATACTAGTATTTAGTACACTTTTCAAACTAAAATCAAAGAGAATTAACAAAATAATGAATGGTGACTTTTTCAAAAGTAGAATCAAAAGTTACATGTAAATATAAAATACATATTATCCTTTTCAAAACAAAAGTAAAACAAATATATTATCAAAAAATAATTCATCAAGTAAAAATAAAGTAAATAATGTAGATAAAATAAAACCATTCTTAAATAAATAAAATTTATGTGTCCATATGTATATGTAGAAAAAAAATAGTTATGAAGTAAAATAAAATAACTCTTAAAGTAAATACAATAGCTAGTGTCTTTTTCATCTATTTGTTTATCTAATAACTCTTGAGTAAATAAAATAACTCAATGTTTTTTCATCTATTTGCTTATCTATTTATGTGTTCATATTCTATATTTAATATTTATATAGAAAAATAAAATACCTCTTTAAAATAATACTTTATTAAAGTAATTGAAAAAACTTATGCACTAAGATATGGAGTTAATAGTTTATTAAAATAGTCCATAACCTAGTACATATATCTTAAATATATTTATCTAAAAAATGTTGATCTAGCAATGATAATCTAAACTATGTCATAAATTAAGTGATACCTCTTAGTGTCTTTTAGATAGATGAATTTAAGATATTTATACTACTTGTTATATGTTGACTTCCACACCAAAACTTATAAATTGTGCACTTAAGACAAGTATTAACGAATATTCATTCCTATGTCATTTGAATGATCAAGCATCTTCTTTTCAAGCATCTATGATCTATCCATCATTAGGACAACTCTACCTCATCTATTTGTCATAAAGGATCAATCATTAATCATTATTCAACCTTCTACATCAACTTTTACATAACACATGGTGAATCCCTAACTATTGCACTAGGTCACTCCATCATCCATTTGCATTGTAGTTTGTTGCACCAAAGTCATACGTCTCAATCACCTAGCATCATCATAGCCACATCAACATCACTTGTATTGTTGCTTGCTATCTTCCAACTTTTACCAAAACTGTTAAATCAAATTCAAGGGCTTTTCATAAGGAGAAGATCCTCACTTAGGAAGCTTTGAAAGGTGTTACTTGTTTTCCATTGCAGAAACATACATTAGGTGAGTTTTTGTATGTGGAATTAACCTCATACAATTCAATGAATTAAAGTCAAATCTGTATACCAAAGGTCATTTCAATGAATTAAAGTTAAAATGGTGGGTGTAGAACTAACCTCATACATAAGTTTGCATAAAGTTTTTGCATACCAAAGGTTATTTCAATGAATTAAAGTCAAATTTGTTGGGTGGAATTAATATAAAGTTTGCATACATCAACATTTCAATTAATTAAAGTCAAAATTGTGATTGTGGAAATTAACCTCATACAAATTTGAGAACAACTAATTCATATTCTGTCATGCTACTTCCAACACATCCAAGGTTAGGCGATTCTAAATTATGATAAAAATAGTGCATAACTACCCATCAACTCTCAAAACCAACTAAATCCTTTCACTCTTCCTAATATCCAAATTTTAAAATCCATCACAATTCTAAATTAAATTAATATCTACCTTATCTCTTATATTAAATCATCTTTTTATAAACATATATATCATCACATAACTTTTTAATATAACTTATTAATTTTATTTCTAAACATTAATTACTTTAAAAAAAGGCACATAATAATTATTTCCTTTTCAATCACGATTCACTATCGTTGTTCCAAATTTCAACTCCCATACCTACATCACATTGGGGCCCACCCAAGTATGTGCTCGTCTCTATTATTGGCCAATAATGACTGCTGCTATCCCACGACCACATCAAACTCTAAATTATATTAATTTAATGATTTAAATATTACATTTTTTTTTTATAAAAGGTCAATAAAACTGCAATACATTTATCGGGAGCAGCACCCCTTGACTAGGGTTAATTATATATTTTAATATTGTAATAGAAAAATGGAATCGGTTTCTCTATCTGACTTGTGTTAATTATATATATTGAAAAGATCAAACCATACATTTCTGGCCAGCGTGCACACTGCACAGGGATATGTGAATGCTAAATGTGTTTCATCTTGACGTCATGAACAGGGTAAGTCTCCTCAAAGGGAATTAAATTTCACAGGCAGCTTATTTCTGTCTAGATTTAATTTGCTTCCAGTAGTTGTTTTATACACGCCTTTGTCCATGACGACCTACAGGCCTAGGTTGTACATGTTTGGCTTATTCTTATACAAGAGAAAACAGTTAAAAATTATACACATACCATGTAAAATCCAGAGGAGGATCATGTTTGAAAAGAAACAATAATTTGAGCAATGAGACCAACAAAAGACAAAGTAAAAGCTGTCACCTCTAAGGCCGGCGAGGCTGACTGGCGAACAAATCTGTAGTCTATAAATCCCTATAACAGTTTACTCACATATCCAACTTCGGCCTAAAATGTAAGACGGGCAAGAAATTGTAGAATGCACAGAATGACAGGTTTAGCTGTGGTGAGAGTGGTATGCGATGATAATATTTGGTTATTTGGAGTTGGAAGGGTGAGCAACTGAGAGATAAGGCGCAATTTGCAGGCGCAGATTTAAATTTTATTAAGCAGCTAAGATGAATGTTGTTAAGTCTCAGGTGTGGCAGCCTTGTAATCGTAAGCGTGGTATTGCATAGTCTGTAATAAAGTGCAAATATATTATTTATGGGAGGAAAATGAGCACGCAAAGAACTCGTGTGGGGAAGTATGAATTGGGGCGCACTGTGGGAGAGGGTAATTTTTCCAAGGTGAAATTTGCCAGGAATATGGAGAACGGAGAAAGTGTTGCCATCAAGATCATGGAAAAGGAGACACTGCTCAAACACAAGATGGTACAGCAGGTACTGCTACTTATACCTTTATCCAATTTTCATTGTTTCTTTACCCGTTTTGCTTCCAGGCTGCTGGTCACACCTTTTTTTAAGCACAACTTGCTCACTAGACTCCTATTCTGTGGACTCAACCTGAAACATAAAACAGTCCATACATTAGAAAAGAAAAGAAAATAATTACTTTTAATGTAGGAAAACTGCACCTGTAAATACAACAGAAGTTAGTAGAACGTTTCTGGAAATAACCATGTGATTTTATTTTGCACTGTTTCGGATCATGCTGATCCATCATGAGGATACACAGTGCAAATAAAATTACTCAGTTATTTCCAGAAACATACTACTCATTTAATGGACTGTGAAAATATCATTTACATGTAGACTGGAAAAATCAGGTCTACTAGAGATTTTGTTGATTTACTCTTTAGTTAAAATCATACCAAAAATTAACAGGGTTTTGAGGAAATGGAAACGGCAATGGAGAGATTTTATCAATTCATTTTTAATAAAATCCCATTAAAAAGTTAAATACTCTTTATGTTCCTCACCACCTATCTTTCCCCAGTCCTACTCCTGAAAATAGCATAGATAAAGACAACAGAGAGATTCTACTGATTCACTCTATAATTAAATCAGACCAAAAATTAAAAGAGTTTTAAGGAAAAGATAGCAACAATGTAAAACAACAGAAAGATTCTATCAGTCCATTTTACAGTTATATCCATTAAAAAATTAACAGAACAGTAGTGTTCTTTCTTTCAAATTTCTTCTTTTTATGGATCTACAGTGTAGCCCTTCTTACCCCTTGTCTGCAATCTTCTCATGATTACTGCCTAGGGAGGGCTCCCTTAGCGGGGGCAACTATTTGGATTTTCTTACTCAAAGTCATCTCCATAGAATGGAATCTTTTTCTAAAATTATGGATCAGATGCTGCTTACCTAGGTATTTTGATTTTCTTGCTCAATATGGTTAACATGAAAGCTGCCAATTTTTTTAAAAAAATGGGAACACTACACTATCAGATTAATAAAAATAAGAGATTAAATACAAAGATTTACAATAAAAAGTGGCCAGTTGGTATGCATAGGCCAAGAGCTCACAGAAAATTTTAATTCAAAGTGCCACTAGGCATGAACAGATACAAAGCCACTAAGTGCAAGCTGCCTCACCAGAGGGAGGAAGGGGCAGATCATCTCAGGCAGGGGGATTATCCTAAGAAGAGGGCTCACCAAAGGGAGGATTCTGAACCTCCCAGCCATCTTGAGCATCGTGAAGAAGAAGAGGCACAAGCACTTCCCACCTAGGTAGAGGAGGCACAAAAGCTCCTAAATCAGCTTTATCTTGGGCTAGAGATGCCCACCTAGAAGGTCCAGCATCAATCTTTCCATGCAGAGACAGACTCCATCCCCTCTGCTAAGAAGGAGGGGGAGAGAAGCAATTGTGACTGTATGAATGTCTCCTCCACTGCAGCGCTGGGGTTGATGAACCCTGGGGTGGGTTGTTGGATAGAATTCTACTCATGGTGCACGAAGTGCTTCCCTAGTGATTAAGAAGGCTTTAGAGGCATTGAAACTCCAAAGCCACTTTTTCAGCTTGCACCTGGATCTTAAAGAACATATAGGCGAGTACATGAACTTTCTGATTAATAGAATTGCTTAGAAATCTCCTCAGTATTAAAGATAGAAAAATTTCTAGACTTCCAACATTGAAAAAGACTAGTGGCTCTATAAAATTTCTAAATGCAATATAAGTCAGCCACTGGGCAGTATCCCCAAACAAAGCAAGTTTCTGAGAGAAAGGTCTAGGATGAAAGAATGAGAAAAGGTTGTGAATCCAAATCCAAGCACTCTGACTCTGCAGACAAGTCCAGAAAAGATTCTTGAAAGTCTAAAGTCTATTACAGGCAGGACATGGATAGGGAATCTTGATATGAAGAAGCTTTTTACCTAAAGAGATCCCTTGCTAAATGAGACACCAAAGAAAAAGTACAAGTGTTGGCTTGAGCCTCGCATGCCAAACTCACTTGAGCTGAAAGAGTTAGGTCTGGGGCAAAGAATTTAATCCCCAATGGGGGTTTGACCTCCCAAAAGCTGAGGAAAAGGGGCTAAAAATCTTGTATAGAAGCCTTGAATTTTAAAAGCGTATAACAATTCCAATGCTAATACTTTACCTAGACACAAGTTGGTTGAAGACCCAACTTATGCAACATGACATTAGGCATAAGTTACTGAATGTGAAGGTGTAATGTCCCCTACTTGATACATGGTTAGTCCATCATTGGGTTACTGTGGACTAGCAATTTGGTTAGGGAACTGTGGTTAATTTGGCCGTGGAGGTGTTTGTCGGTGATGGAGTTGTGGTTCGAGGTCAGTGGATTCAGTTGGCACCCTCTGAGTTGGCTCTAGTTGCTCTTGGCAGTTACTATTTTTAGTAAGTCTGGGTCAGTACCAGATCGGGATTTTCGGAGTGGGGTTGGATTTGTCTCGTCGAGGGCTTTTCGACGAGCTATAGAACATGGCATTCTGGTATCATCTTGATATTTATTTTAAAGTCCGAAGTTTAATATATTTATCCATGGGGACTTTATGAATAAATATTAAGTTGTCACTTTATAAAATATGTTGCAACTTAAAATGTGACCCCCCTAGGAGGTGGACGCCCATTGGAGACATAAGGGGATGAAAATAAAATAATCAAACAAATTTAAATTCCCTCCATTTGGGCGTTGGGCTTGGAGAGGCAAATAAAAGGTGAAAAAGAAGCTCATTTGTATTATGTTATGTTATGATATTTCTCTTTGTGAGCTCTGCTAGGGTTTTGAGGGTTTGAGGATTTGAACCAGGCTCTTGGAGACGAAAACCTCCCTGAGTAACGACATTCTATAGGTGTGCAATACCATCAAAAGGTGCCATTTGGGGTGAATACATCCAGTGTTCATAGTTGTGCTTTCATGGAGTTCATTTGATTGATCTATGGAGCTTATTTGTGATATCTTTCGAGGATAGATGATGTGTAGATCAGAACAGTGAGGTAGCAGTGGATTTTAGAGGGGTATTTGGTGATTTGTGGCTGTTGTGTACTTCTCATGCTGGCCGTACCTCTCCTTGGTAGATCGTACCACTTCTAGAGGCAGTTTGGAGCTTTCTACTTGCCATTTCTTCTTCATAACTGGGTTGCCCAGCTTAGACTTCAGTGTGCAGACTGTTATCAGCCATTTTCAGAGGTCTATGAATGTGCATTGCTGCTAATACCCTCATCTAGCCTTGGTCGTACCTTCCAGGAAGGACGTTGAGGTCTCTAGGCCATATTCCTCTTTGTGGGTAGTTGATATTCTTCATGGTGTGAGGTGTTTAGGGCCTTATTTGCTGCTGCAAACACTTGTATGACATTTCTTTCATGTATTGTTGATTTTGGAGTGATTCCGGCCATACCCATTGCTGGTCCGGCTACGACTGTTGTATGAAGTTGCAAATCTAAACATGGGTATGTGATAGTAATTGTTTATTGGCCATTTTACTATCTGGGTAGTTGATAGTTTCTTTATATCTATTGTATATTTTTTGGGTTTAAGTTGTATGCAATACATTGTATGCTCCGGCAACACATCTGTAGGAAAACTGAAAACCCCTTCTACATCTTCTGTCTAGTCTGTAAGAACACTTCTAAAAATTAAAAATAACACATAAAAAGATCATTAAAAAATACAGACAGGTACGACACATTACAGTGGTATCAGAGCTAAAGATCTTGACATCCTGTGAGGTTATATTCAGACATGCAGAAGTGAGAATGAGACATGCGGCTTGGTACAGATAGATATTATTTTAGACAGAGACAAGGAACACGAAATCCACAGAGAGTACAGGAAGGAGAAGTACCACAGATTTATCCATTTGAGTCAGAGACAGAGATTGTAGCTGCTGAGGAGCAACCAGTAGTATTGTATAGTGAGGAAGATTTCGAAGTTCCCCGCATAGATCCCTTTTCTGGTGAGATTCCAATACAGCCTAAAGAAATGGGAGATAGAGAAATCGAAGAACCTAGCACGTGGGATATTTTAAATGATTTGGCGAGAGGACAACAGATGATTAATAGGATGGACAGGTCACAGGAGGCACTCACACGGCTTCTTGGTCGTTTGTTTCCTGATTTGGATGAGGATAGGAATAACGGAGATAGGAACAGAGATCGGAATGATAGAGATAGACACCGAGACCGAGGTAATGGAGAACGGAATGGAGATAGGAACAATGGGGACATGAACAGATACAGGGATCCTGATGGAGAGGCTTCGGTGAATAACCGAGGTGCTATACAACTCATAGCCATAGATAGACCAGGCATTCCTATCTTTGTACCGAGGGATGAGATTCCTGAACGGGATGCTACGCAGGTGGAGTTTCAGGATGAGATTTGGAGAGATTGGCAGGCTTCAAGTGCAGAGTTACGGGCTAAGATGACTTTTAGGGATTACTCTGATCTCAGGATGAGACAGACCTAGAGGGGGTAATAGGCAGCAGAATCATGAGCTTCAAAAGAAAGTCAGTAAAATGACTTTACCCTACTTCGATGGTTCAGGTAAAACTTCAGCAAGAGCTTGGGTCCAAAAGTTGGACAGTTATCTCCAGATCAGCCCCATGCCAGAGACCGATGCCATCACATATGCAGCCTTACACTTGGAGGGCAGCGCACACAAGTGGTAGAGCAATGGGAAGGTAACTCTGGGACATGACCAGATTACATCTTATGTAGAGTTCATAGCCAGACTCATAGACAGGTTCGACAAGAAGGACCTTAAGTTGCAGTTCAAGGAGCTGACACAACTGAGGCAGAGTGGATCAGTGGACTCATACATTTCAGAGTTCCAGGACCTTTCAGTTATGGTTTCAGATATCTCGGAGCGTAGGTTGATCATGCTTTTTGTTGATGGATTGTCTGATCCTCTACGAGGTTGGATTAAGGGTTTGGACCCTTTGACATTGCAGGAGGCCATGAAGAAGGCCCGAGACATGGAGTCTTCTGTTTGGAGAAACAAATTTCAGTCAAAAGGATTTCAGCATAGGAGAGATAAGGAGAGAGACAAGAGACATTTCCATAAGGATTCAGGACATCAGTAGCCTAAGAGTTCTTCCAGGTTAGACAATGATCAGTTGAATGACCTCAGGAGGAAGAAGCTCTGTTTCCATTGCAGAGAGCCTTGAGATCCTAAGCACAAGTGTGCTGCCCAAGGAAAGGCAAAACAAATAGAATACTTTTTAGCAGATGAGTCCGTGGAATGTGAGTCTCATTCAGAGCATCATACAGAAGATAATGATTCAGTGACAAATGTTGCATATGAGGCATCGGATAAGGATGAGGAGACCTCCCTACCTACAACCCATATCTCGAGCATTCAGAGGGGTCATTCAAGATCAGAGGACTATTGGGTGGACAGCGATGTATTACACTGCTTGACACAGGTGCCACTCATAACTTCATAGACAAGGGCTTGGTTGTGAAGAGGGGGTTGAAGACTGAAGAATTTGAGGGGTTTAAGGTGAAGGTAGCTGATGGGTTTGTACTCGCCTGCACTAGGAGGATACCCAATTTGACCATCCAACTGAATAATTACACTTGCCAGTCAGAGTTTTATGTTGTCAGCATGGGTGACATGGATGTTGTGTTGGGTATGAAGTGGTTGCATGAGATAGGAGAGTTCACCCTCAACTTGAGGACCATGGAGATGAAGTTTGAAGTGAACGGAGTTCGGCATGTGCTCAGGGGTATTTCAGATGGTGGGTTGAGAGTAGTTTCTCTCAAGCGGATGGAGAGATTGATTCGACATGATTAGGTGCAGTGGGCAACAAAGGTAATGGTGATGCCTGCAATTTCAGAGCAGCAGAAACGAGAGTATCCACCTGACATACAGCTCTCTTGACTAAACACACCAGAGTGTTTAATGACATTCCACTAGGTAAACCACTTGATAGGGGTATTGAGCATGTGATTGAGTTGGAGGAGGGTGCCAAACCAGTGATTACTACTCCTTACAGGGATCCAAAAAGATACAAAGTGAAATCGAAAAGGTAATCAAAGAACTTCTCGAGATGGAGCACATAAGGCCTAGTAAGAGCCCCTTTGCATCATCAGTGGTCCTAGTAAAGAAGGACGGGACCCTCAGAATGTGTATTGATTACAGGGAACTCAACAAGAAAACAATCAAAAGCAGGTACCCTATACCCAGGATAGATGAGCTAATTGATGAGTTGCACGGGGCCTGTTACTTCTTCAAGATAGATTTGAGATCCGGTTACCACTAGATACGGGTCCGAGATGAGGATGTGGAGAAGACAGCTTTCAGATGTCACTATGGGCACTTCGAGTACCTGGTCATGCCATTGGGATTGACCAATGCACCTGCCACCTTCCAATCCTGCATGAACAGAATATTTCGAGAGCAGTTGAGGAGGTTTGTGTTGATATTCTTTGACGATATATTGATCTACAGCAGGACATGGGAGGAACATTTGAAACACATTGACATTGTGTTGAGCATTCAAGAGCGGGAGTCATTGTACGCTAAGATGTCAAAGTGTGAGTTCGGGATGACCGAGTTGTTGTACTTGGGTCATATCATCAGTGCTGGTAGTGTTAAGGTAGACCCGGAGAAGATTCGGGCAATTGTAGAATGGCCACCACCAAAGAATCTCACTTAGCTGAAGGGATTCCTTGGTCTTTGTGGGTATTACTTTAGATTCGTGAAGGGGTTTTCACAGTTAGCAGTACTCCTCACAGATTTGACTTGAAAGGATGCATTCAGTTGGACAGGAGGTACTTAGGAGTGTTTTGACAGATTCAAGCAGATTATGAGTACATGCCCTGTGTTGGCAATACCAGATTTCAGCAAACCCTTCGAGTTGCAGTGTGATGCCTTAGGAGAAGGCATTGGTGCGGTAATAATGCAGGATAAGCACCCCATAGCATTTGAGAGCTGGAAGTTGAGGGGTGTGGAACGGAGTTACATCATATATGACAAGATGTTAGCCATCATGCATGCGTTGGCTAAATTCAGACAGTATCTTGTGGGCAGAAAATTTGTGGTAAAGACAGATCATAACAGTCTGAAACATTTCCTTGGGCAGAAGGATTTAAATGAGAGGCAACAAAAGTGGGTCAGCAAGCTTCAGGCCTACGACTTTGACATTGTTTATGTCAAAGGTAAGAACATTGTTGCTGATGCATTATCCAGGAGGCCCCATTTGTGTGCCTTAGGTGCCATTTCAGATGACTGGAGAGAGATGATATCGGCAGAATATGCTAAGGATTCATGGGCTACTAGAATAATAGATGGCACTATCAAAGATGACAGGACACAGTGGTAAATGATTTAATCATTTACAAGGATAGGATCTTCTTGGTGCCGGGTTCAGAAATGAAGCAGAAGGTTTTGAGGGCATTCCATGACTTGCCTATGGCAGGGCATCTCGGGCACTTCAAAACTTACAGACAGGTCAGAGAGAGGTTCACTTGGAAGGGCCTCAAGACAAAAGTTATGCAGTATGTGAGAGAGTGTCCGATATGCCAGCAGAACAAATAGGAGCACTCTTTCCCAGGAGGATTACTGCAGCCCCTGCCCATTCTTGAGAGGAAGTGGGATAGTATTTCTATGGACTTTATCACAGGCCTACCTAAAGTCTAAGGCAGGGATTGTATTTATGTGGTAGTGGACAGATTGATGAAGTATGCACACTTCTTTGCCATTCCTACCACCTTCACTATAGCTCAGGTTGCAAACTTGTTCTTTCGTGAGGTATTCCGTCTTCATGGGTTGCCAAGGAGCATTGCCAGTGATAGGGACAATAGGTTCCTTAGTAATTTTTGGCAGGAGCTCTTCAGGTTGACAGGGACAAAGCTCACCCCCAGCATGAGATACCACCCGCAGACAGATGGTCAGACAGAGATTGTTAATAAATGGGTGGAAGGATACCTCCGGAACTATGTGTTAGGGCAGCAAAGGGCATGGATTAAGTGGCTACACATGGGAGAATACTATTACAATTCTACTTATCACATGTCCATTCAAATGTCACCCTTCATGGCTTTGTATGGGTATGAGGCACCGAGCTTTGTTGATTTTCTTTTTGGTGATAGCAGAGTGCCCAAGTCCAATGACCTTCTTCAGGAGAGTCAGGATATCATGAGGTCTTTGAAGGAGAACATACAGAAAGCTCAGAACTAGCAGAAACAGTATGCAGATCAGCAGAGTACTGAGCGATCATTCAAGGTTGGTGACATGGTATATTTAATGTTGCAACCCTATAGGCAGTCCACTCTCAAGAAGAGTGGTGCAAAAAAGCTTAAGCCACGATATTATGGACCTTTCAGGATCTCAAAGAAAATTGGAGAGGTGGCTTATGAGTTAGAGTTGCCAGCAGGTAGCAGGGTACACAATGTGTTTCATGTATCTTGCCTTAAGAAGGCATTGGGACATAATGTGACACCATCAACAGAGTTGCCTCCTCTCGATGAAGGGGGGAAGTTGATCTTGGTACCCGAGGCCATAATTGACATCAGGGAACGTACCTTGAGGAGGAGGACTATTAGAGAGTACCTGGTAAAGTGGAAGAACCTGCCAGTGGAGGATGCTACTTGGGAGAATGAGCAAATATTGGAGCATCTTGATCTGAGATTGCTTGAGGCCAGCAATCTTAGGGAGGGCAGACTGTAATGTCCCCTACTTGATACATGGTTAGTCCATCATTGGGTTCCCGTGGACTAGCAGTTTGGTTAGGGAACTGTGGTTGGTTTGGCCGTGGAGGTGTTTGTTGGTGATGGAGTTGTGTTTCGAGGTCAGTGGATCCAGTTGACACCCTCTGAGTTGGCTCTAGTTGCTCTTGGCAGTTACTATTTTTAGCAAGTCTGGGGTCGGTACCGGATCGGGATTTTCAGAGTGTGGTTGGATTCGTCTTGTCGAGGGCTTTCTGACGAGCTATAGAACATGGCATTCCGATATCATTTTGATATTTATTTTAAAGTTTGAAGTTTAATATATTTATCTATGGGGACTTTATGAATAAATATTAAGTTGTCACTTTATAAAATATGTTGCAACTTAAAAAGTGACCCCCCTAGGAGGTGGACGCCCATGGGAGACATAAGGGGATGAAAATAAAATAATAAAACAAATTTAAATTCCCTCCATTTGGGCGTTGGGCTTGGAGAGGCAAATAAAAGGTGAAAAAGAAGCTCATTTGTATTATGCTATGTTATGATATTTCTCTTTGTGAGCGCTGCTAGGGTTTTGAGGGTTTGAGGATTCGAACCAGGGTCTTGGAGACGAAAACCTCCCTGAGTAACGACATTCTATAGGTGTGCAATACCACCCAAAGGTGCCATTTGGGGTGAATACATCCAGTGTTCACAGTTGTGCTTTCATGGAGTTCATTTGATTGATCTACGGAGCTTATTTGTGATATCTTTCGAGAATAGATGATGTGCAGATCAGAATAGTGAGGTAGCAGTGGATTTTAGAGGGGTATTTGGTGATTTGTGGCTGTTGTGTACTTCTCATGCTGGCCGTACCTCTCCTTGGCAGGCCGTACCACTTCTAGAGGCAGTTTGGAGCCTTCTACTTCCCATTTCTTCTTCATAACAGGGTCGCCCAACTTAGACTTCAGTGTGTAGACTGTTATCAGCCATTTTCAGAGGTCTATGAATGTGCATTGCTACTGATACCCTCATCTAGCCTTGGCCATACCTTCCAAGAAGGACGTTGGGGTCTCTAGGCCATATTCCTCTTTGTGGGTAGTTGATATTCTTCATGGTGTGAGGTGTTTAGGGCCTTATTTGCTGCTGTAAACACTTGTATGACATTTCTTTCATGTATTGTTGATTTTGGAGTGATTCTGGCCACACCCATTGCTGGTCCGGCTACGGCTGTTATATGAAGTTGCAAATCTAAACATGGGTATGTGATAGTAATTGTTTGTTGGCCATTTTACTATCTGGGTAGTTGATAGTTTCTTCATATCTATTGTATATTTTTTGGGTTTAAGTTGTATGCAATATATTGTATGCTCTGGCAACACATCTGCAGGAAAACTGAAAACCCCTTCTGCATCTTTTGTCTAGTCTGTAAGAACACTTCTAAAAATTAAAAATAACACATAAAAAGATCATTATAAAATACAAACAGGTATGGCACATTACAGAAGGATAGAAGGAAAATCAGAACTGGTAAGCTTTTATTTCCTCTGAAGGATAGGCTAGGGACTAAAGTCTTTGGAAGTAACAAGATCGCAAATAGTACAAATGCCTTTTCTAAAAATCCTGAGAGCTTTGATGCTTGGAGTCTTAGCTAGAGGTACACTAGAGCGGTTGGTGATAGAGGACCACCAAATGTTATGTTTATTGAAGGAAAGACTAGTCGTAAAACCATCTCCAGGCCACTTGAGGAATGACTTGACCAACTCAAAAGCCTTCCAAATGCTAAGGGAAACAAATGAGCCTTCAATTTTAATCGGGGCCAAGGTGACGAGGAGTGTATGGAAAAAAACGTCTTTGCAGACTTTCTTGCCATAATGCATACTGTTCAAAATTCATTCCTCGAGGAGAATTTTCCAATCCTTTGATCCTTCAATGGAATGAATAATCCACTTGGTTGAAAAAGGATAGTGCTTTGTCTATGGACATCAATTATGCCCATTCCTCCTTTGTCTTGTGGAAGGCAACAAATATTTTAGGCAACTATGTGAAAATCTCGGGTTTGCTTGGCATTGGCCTAGAGGAAATCACGTAGTAGCGTGGGGAGCTTGTCATAAGCCACTCTAGAAGGAGCCAAGCATGAGGAACAGTAGACATGACTCACAACAAGGACTTTAGTGCAAATTTGAAACTTATGAGCCAAGGAAAGAGGCATGGTGATCCAATATGCAATTTTTTCTCCATGCATTGAAGCACATATTGCTAAAGGGTGGAAGGAGAAATCTCAAAAGAAAAGAGAATGCCATGGAATTTGAGCATTTCTCCTTAACCATTTCCAAGAGAATTTTTGAAGTCAATCAAGCAAGGGAAATATTCTCAGTTGATAGCATAGATTCTTCTTCCATTGCAAGCTCAAACCAAAAACTTTACAGAATATTTTCTGCCTATTTAATATACCTTTATATATATTGTAGAGTGAATAGAAGAAATACACATAAATGATTCGTACTATAAATTCCAATTCTAGAAGAATGTAAACAATTCCTTTCATTCATATATATTTATGTTCTTATGTACAAAATTGTAGTACAGAGTATCATCAACTTGCGGTCCCCTCCCTAACTATTGAGGACCTATATAAATCCTTCGATGGTTGCCTAGAGGTTGCAACTGTTGGCAACTAACACAAAACTATATCCTCTAACTATCACAAGCCGACATGACACAAACATATTGTCAAGAATAAATAAGTACATAAAACATAACTACAACAATTAATACGTACTACATCAGCCCCCCAAAATAAAAGTCATCCTCCAGATGACAAAGAACAAAATACAAAACATTATTGAGGGGTGGAGGGAGGAGATGTCTTTAGTAGAAGACACTGAAGAAGAGGGAGTCAAGTGATGAGAAGCAACCACGTGTAATTTGTAGACTTTCTCTATTCTTTGCTTCAAATGGTGAGTCGCCAAGAGTTCCCACCAAGAGTTCCCGCTCCCGAGAACTTTTAACCATGTGGACTGCCTCCATGACTTGAGCTTTTGCCTTCTCATTGGCAACTCTCAGTTATGCAATTTCTTTGTCCTTGTCAGCTGACTTAGTCTTTTCCAATTTTGTGAGCTGAGGCTGTAGTGCAAGATGGGCTTGGAACCAAAGTCTTTGATCATCCAATTCTTCTCTTAGTTTCTTGGAAATACGTGTGGACTCATCAACTTCTGCCTCAATAGTGCGTAGTGCTGCCATTTTTGTTCGTAGCATGATGTACAAATATCAAAAGAGATACTCAATAGAATATAATGCCTCCAAAACTTTTCCATTAGAACCACCAAAAGAAGGGGGCATCCATACTAGAATCCACTGATGCTTCATTTCAGGTACCTCTATGGTAGGCCACCCATGAGTGTAAGGTCCCCTTCTCGCATGTGAGCAGTTGATAGCCATTAACCTATTTTCCTAAGTTTTCTTGTCGGCTAATTGGTATTGGTAAAGGGAAAATAAATTAAATAATTAATTTAAGTTGTCAAAGAGTTACGTTATTTTATAATTCTATTTGACAACTTAATTATTTAAAAAGGTACTTTAAGTTGTGCAGATAAAGTGGCGTTTGGCACAAGGGGGCAAAAAGGTGGACTTCTACACACATAAATATGTTTTTATTATATTTTGAGGAGAATATGGAGGAAAAAGGAATTCAATATTTGGTTTCCCTAAAAGTGCCTATAAAAGGAGTTGTGCACAGAGTAAAGGTTAGATTATGATATTGATTTTGCTATTTGCTCTGAGTGAGAACTTGAGTTCTTCATATTTCTTGAGGACAAAAACCATATTGGAATACCAATTTCGGGGACGAAAACCCTCCTAGCTAGATAGTGATTTCATCCTGAAATCACCATTGTACTGCAAGTGGAGTTTACTAGTTTGGTTGTTGATAATGGATACTTTTGATGTGTTTTGAGATGATTTTTGGAGTGCAAGTTATTTGAAGTTTATTGTTTGGGTTTAGTTTATTTTTTTGAAGAGGTTTTTGGAGCTTCTTGTAGGGACATACTTTTCCTATGCTGGCCGTACTAGTTCCTTACCAACCGCACTATTTGTTGCTGCCATATTTTATGAAATAACATTGTTTATCTGCTCTTTGCTATCTGTACTAGTCTATACTTGCAGGTCGTACAGATTTAAGCTATTTTCTAGTGGATTTAGTGGGTCGTACAATAGGTGTGCATGCCATACCATGTCTGGGAGCTTGAAGTGCTCCCTCTTGAATTTTTAGTTGTTTTGAAGGCGCCTAGGTCTGATTACATTAGGTCGTACTGCTTAAGGGAGTATTTCTGCAGTTTGGGATAGTTTGTGTAGGCCATACAGTGGGATTTTGGTGGTTTCAGTATGTTGCAAAATCAGGTCAGTTCAGATTGATCAGTGTTGACAGTAGTTGAGTGTAAAATCAGACCTGTAGCTCCCTATTGCTTCATCTATCAGTGGCATACTTTAGTGGACTTGCTTACTTAGCCCTGTAAGCATGTTTATTTATCATTTGATGGATTAATATTGTTGTTGCAGCAGTGTAATCAATCTGATCAGAATTAATATTTATTTGAGTTGCAGCAGTTAACTTTGCATTTTGAAAAATATTGTAATGTATTTCATGCTTGTCTTGTAACCCCGGATGGTGGTACTACCAGAGGCATTTTCATTAATGCATTTCATATTGTAAACTAAATGGTTTACCGCCAATTCATATAGCATATCATTTAGCCTGTTTGGCATTGAACAAGCTTGCTTGTTATCGACCATTTTGGTCCGATCAAGTATAGACATTTTGCTAGTGCTTTTGCATTAATGCACACTTGTTCGCCGAAGAGGTGTACATTTGGGTCGGCTCTATCGCCTGTGTGCTTAATTTTTGTAATTGCATTTACGCATGCTTGTACGCTGAATAAGTACAGATTTGGGTCGGCTCTGTCGCCTGCGTGCTCTGGTTAGCTTGCCGCCTTCATTCTGTAATTGCATTCATCTTAGATAGTTGTGTGGTCCAAAGCATCATATGCTCTCACCTTGCCCACACTGGGATCTTAGTGATTAGAACGTGTTTAGACATTGTATTTGCATTTCCTTATTGCAAAAATAAAAAAAATTGGTGTGGGTTATTTCAATGAGAGATAAAGATTTTGATCCTTTGATCCTCCAATGGATCGAATAACCCACTTGGTGGAAAAAGAACAGTTCTTTGTCTATGGACATCAATTATGCCCATTCCTCCTTTATCTTGTGGAAGGCAACAAATATTTTAGGCAACTATGTGAAAATCTCGGGTTTGCTTGGCATTGGCCTAGAGGAAATCACGTAGTAGCATGGGGAGCTTGTCATAAGCCACTCTAGAAGGAGCCAAGCATGAAGAATAGTAGAAATGAATCACAAGAAGGACTTTAGTGCAAATCTGAAACTTACCAGCCAAGGAAAGAGGCATGGTGATCCAATATGCAATTTTCTCTCCATGCATTGAAGCACTTATTGCTAGAGGGTGGAAGGAGAAATCTCAAAAGAGAAGGGAATGCCATGGAATTTGAGCATTTCTCCTTAGCCATTTCCAAGAGAATTTTTGAAGTCAATCAAGCAAGGGAAATATTCTCAGCTGAGAGCATCGATTCTTATTCCATTGCAAGCTAAAACCAAAAACTTTGTAAAATGTTTACTACCTACTTAATATACCTTTATATATTGCAAAGAAAACAAAAGAAATACACAAATGATTTGTACTATAAACTCCAATTCCAAAAGAATGTAAATAGTTCCTTTCATTCATATGTATTTATGCTCTTATACAAAATCTATAGTACAAGGAGTATCATCAACATGCGGTCCGCTCCCCAACTACCAAGGACCTATATAAATCCTTTGACATTTTCCTAGAGATTGCAACCATCGGCAACTAACACAAAACTATATCCTCTAACCACCACAAGCCGACAAGGCACAAATGTATCGTCGGGAATAACTAAGTACATAAAACATAACTACAACAATTAATATGTACTACATCAACCCCCTAAATAAAAGTTGTCTTCCAGATGACAAAGAACAAAATACAAAACATTATTGAGGGGTAGAGGGAGGAGACATCCTTGGTATAATAGACACTAAAGATGAGGGAGTCAAGTGGTGTGAATCAACCACGTGTAATTTGTAGACTTCCTTTGTTTTTTGCTTCAAATGGTGAGTCACCAAGAGTTTCCGCTCCCGAGAACTTTTAACCATGTGGATTGTGTTACATCCCTTTTTGCTTGAACAATTAAATATTAATTATGTTGTTAGTTGAGAACAACTACTTTCATATGAACGTGAAATTATTCGTTGGAAAAATATATATGATGATTTTTCTTTAATTGCAAATATTTTATTATTTATATATATGAAAATGGATTGATGAAAATGATATTAATTATTATTCGTACCATGGAAATGATTTAACCTTCCTTAATTGTCTAAGTGGATGCAAGACAAAACAGGTGGCTAAGAAAAAGGGATATCAACAAGGAGAGGGTGATTACAGGAATCGAAAAACAATAATTTAGCCAAAATTCTAAAGTCATCGTAGCTTTGGCCAAGGCACATGAGTATATATATATAAATATATTTAGTGGAGAAAAAGATTTATCTCTTTTGTTTATTTAATAAATTATTTTGAGTCTTACCTTGTGGAGTGTTTGAAGTGTATGAGTTGAAATCTTGTTTGTAACTCCTCTTTCTTCTCCACTATGTGGAGCGGTTTTTTTTTGATTGACCATTCTTTCTTGGCATGCATTCTCTTTCATATAGAAGGATAGAGGGAACATCCGCCATTCCATTAAGCATTTTTATTTTCTTTCTGAGTAAGACAGACAGGGAGAAAATAAGAGATTGAGCTGTAGTATCCTTGTGGAGTATTACCTTTTTGCGTGCATGTTGTTGGCGCCTTGTTTCTGAGAAATTCCCACTGTGTTGTGCATTTATCAAGCGGCCTTTGTTACCAATTGCATTGGATAGAACAGTCGCGGCTAGTTTAACCCGACTTTCCAATCACTTGTCAGGCAAGATCTTAAAGTTCCTAAGCAATAGATCTTAAATCTTCTTTAGCAGTTTGTTTAAAGTTTAGTGATCATAGCAAATCGTATTATGTTATCTTTCGATTGTTATGATTTTGAGATTCTGAATCAATCCTCTGAAATCAGTATTCGTATTTTTTTATTCAAGCTTCTGAGATTTCAAAAGCCGAGATACTTTTGATATTTGATTTACGTCTGAAATACATGTATAAGTATATGTACACACACACACACATATATATATATATATGTTTATATATATACATGCTTAGAATCCATTTCTTTGACTGTGAGCCTGGGTATTATAATATACTGATAATAAGAGTCTGTTGTACTCTTTTGAGCAATTTCTGTTTATGTGTTTCTGTTCTGATTTTAATGCGAATGAAAGTTGTCAAGAAAGTCATGAATGATGCTATGTAAAAACCTGCATTCATAAACTAAAGAAGAAAGCATTAAGTTAATAACAATGTCGAGCAAGGGTGAAGGCTGATGACACAGTAGTGTCAGATATATATATATATACTAGAAAATCCTTGGCCAAGGTTACGATGCAGCTAGACATCTGTCAGTGATCAAGTACCAGATATACCATTGGTCAAAATGATCTTTCCAGTTAGGAGCTACCTATAGGGAAAGATCGATCAGGAGGTATAGGTCTTGACACTAGGCTCAGCAGCACATTGCTGTTAATTGATTCCTGTCATCACCCTTGTGAAGGGTCAGGTTTCTTCAGTTGAAGAAGCACGGGAGACCAGTTGGTCTTGGTTGGGTGGTTAAAACCCTTGTTGATATTTCTTTTTCCAATATTCAGAGGAGGATCTACAAACAAAATTAGCAGGAAGCTATTCAAGTTGTACTTCTCTTAATCTCTCTTATTATTTGAAGTTCGTTGAAGAAAGTTAGTTAAATTGTTTTGATTGCATATAATCAGTTAGAAAAGATTACTTCAGCTGAAAATGAAAGTTAGTTGTAAACGTGAAATTGTTATTACATAGAAAGTTAGTTAATCAAGTTAATCTTTCTGCTGAGATTCTGTTAATAGTTAATTTTATATTCTCTTAAATTAGAATCGGTGTAACAGATTGCCTCCATGAGTTGAGCTTTCGCCTTCTCATTGGCAACTCTCAGTTTTGCAATTTCTCTATCCTTGTTAGCCGACTTAGTCTTTTCCAATTCTGTGAGCTGAGTTTGCTGCACAAGCTACGCTTAGAACCAAAGTCTTTGATCGTCCAGTTCTTTTCTTAATTTCTTGGAAATATGTATGGACTCATCAATTTTTGTCCCAATAGTGCATTGCGCTACCATTTCTATTTGTAGCATGAGGTATAAATATCAAAAGCGATATTGAATAGAATTTAATTATTACACAGATAATTGGTAAATTGTTCGATGATATTAACAATGAGCGAATGCTCAATAAATAGGTTACAACATGTACACGAAGAGGCACGTTTCTATAATTAGAAATTGCCAAGGATCGACACACGATCCAAGAAATAATTACAAGACCGTTACACTTACACGGTGCTGACCATTAACTAAAAATAGACGATTCTAGAAGAATATCTTAATACCCTCCCTTAATGGTCAACCTATTTACAACACCAAGAGACCCCCTGAATTTTACAAACTTGTCAGGACTCAAGGACTTGGTGAGAATATCTGCTGTCTGATCCTCAGTGGGAACATATAGCAACTGAACTGTGCGGTCTTCAACCAGCGATCGGATGAAGTGACAATGTGTCTCGACGTGCTTGGTTCTCTCATGAAAGACCGGATTCTTGGCAAGTTTGAGAACTCCCTGATTGTCGCAGAACAGGGAAGTCGGTCCTGCTTGAGATAGTTGCATATCTGCAAGCATCCGGCGAAGCCAAACTGCTTCACAGGCGGCCTTCACTGCACCTCGATATTCAGCTTCAGTTGAGGAGAGTGCCACAGCCTGCTGTTTCTTACTAGTCCATATGACGGCACCGGATCCCAAACTGAACACATACCCAGAAGTTGATTTTCTGTCATCAACAGATCCTGCCCAATCGGAATCTGTGAAGCCTCGAAGGCTGGGATCGGGATTCCTTGTGTAAAGGATACCAAAGTCAGATGTACCCTTCACATACCGTAGCACATGCTTAGCTGCTACCCAATGATCAGCCTTGGGGGCTGTCAAGAATTTGGAGATGTAGCTGACTGCAAAACTGATGTCTGGTCTAGTAGCAGTTAAGTAGATAAGACTGCCCACTAGCTGTCGGAACAGAGACTCATCAACCATTGGTGAGTCGGACTTAGCTGACAGCTTAAGTCCCTTTTCCATGGGGGTGGAGGCTGGTTTGCAGTCCTGCATGCGGAACTTATCCAGAAGACTACGAGCATACTTCGACTGAGAGATGAAGATGCTATTCTGAGTTTGCCAAATCTCAACACCTAAACAATAGTGAGAAAGTCCCAAATCTGTCATATCAAAGGTGGTGCACAGGTGCTGTTTGATCTGATCAATCAGGTGTGGCGAGCTGCCAGTAATAAGCAAGTCATCCACATAGACAACAACTAATAAGATATCACTGCCAGTGTGTTTGATATACAGATTGGAGTCAGATGGACTCCGCTTAAAGCCATGGTCTGTGAGGTACTTGTCAATTTTGATGTACCATGCTTTGGGAGCCTGCTTCAGGCCATAAAGTGCTTTGACCAGCCTACAGACTTTATGTTCTTGACCGGCAACCTTGAAACCAGGAGGCTGCGTCATGTAGACTTCTTCCTGCAACTCACCGTTGAGGAATGCACTCTTCACATCCATCTGATGGACTTGCCAGCCAAACTGGGCTGCTAAGGCAAGGACAAGCCGTATGGTGCTCATCTTGGCTGTAGGAGCAAAGGTCTCCTCGTAGTCAATGCCTTCTTTCTGCGAGAAACCCCGAGCAACAAGCCGTGCTTTGTACTTGTCGAGGGTTCCATCAGCCTTGTACTTAACTTTATACACCCATTTGCAGCTAATGGGTTTCTTCCCGGGAGGAAGATTGGAAAGGACCCAGGTGGGGTTTTTCTGAAGACTCTGGAGTTCGGATTCCATCGCCGTATCCCACTCTGGAATACCCGTAGCCTCTGAATAAGTCTGAGGCTCATAGACACTGTGCAAGTTGGCCATGAGAGCAAAATTGACTGTAGACTGTTGTTTGCTCTTATTCCGAGAAGATCTACCCTCAACAAGTTCATCATCATGAAGATTAGCAATCGTCTTGGACCACCATTGGGGTCGACGGGTAGAGGGGCCAACATCAGGTGCAATAGGGGGTTCTGTATCTAGAACAGGTGCATCAGGAGGAGGTTCTACAGCATCCTCAGGAGTTTCAGGCTGAGAATCATTAGAGTCGGAGGAATAAGCAGCATCCCTCCCAGCAGGTGGACTTAATGGAAGACTAACACCCAGGTCAGAAGCCTTCAAAGGCGAGTCCTCAGACTGCTGCAAAGAAGAGGGAGAGAAGAAAGGGCCTCGCGCTTCATCAAAAACCACATCACGACTGAAGATGAGACGGTCTGTCTCAATGTCAATTAGCCTGTAGGCTTTGTGGTTATCGCTGTATCCTGTGAACATGAGTTTTTGACTCTTGGAATCCAGTTTGGAGCGCTTGGCATCTGGAATCCAAACATAAGCAAGAGAGCCAAAAACTTTCAAATGACTAACCCTTGGTTTGCGGCCAGTCCAGACCTCTTCTGGAGTTTTGTCCTTAACTGCATAGTTCGGAGACCGGTTAAGAAGATAAACTGCAGTGAAGACTGCTTCTGCCCAAAATTTCTTAGGAACACATCTGTGCTTCAGCATGGAACGTGCTAACTCAGTTATAGTGCGGTTGCGCTGTTCTACAACACTGTTCTGTTGAGGAGTGTAGGGTGTGGTCAATTGGCGTTTGATGCCATGTGTATCACAAAAGTTGGAGAACTCATTGGAACAAAATTCCCCCCCATTATCGGACCTAAGAGTGACAATGGAACAACCAGACTCTTTTTCTACTAAGGCCTTAAACTTCTGAAAAACTGAAAACACACCTGATTTCTGTCTAAGAAAGTAAACCCACATTTTCCTACTGAAATCATCAACAAACAGTAAAAAATATTTGCATCCAGTAACAGAGGGAGTATTCATAGGTCCACAAATATCAGCATGGACAAGTTGAAGTACCTTGGATGCACGCCAGGAGTCACCAGTCGGAAAAGGAGTGCGGTGTTGTTTGCTAGCTTGACAGGATCCACAGATACCGAAGTTCTGATACTGAATCTCAGGAAGCCCATCTACAAGGTGCTGTCGGGAGAGCTGGGACAGGTAGTGCACATTCAGGTGCCCATACCGCTGATGCCAGAGACTGGTGATGGAGGAGTTCCGAGCTGCTAAGGCTGATTCTGGAGGACCACCCGAATCCACAAGTTTGTACAGACCATGATCCTCAATGCCAACAGCGACAGTGCAATTGGACAGTCGGTCGATGATAGAGCACTGATGAGTGTTGAAGACCACATCAAGGTGCGGAGAGTGTCGCATGATCTGGCTGACTGAGAGTAGATTAAGTTCCATGCCAGGAACATAATATACATTGAGGAATATGAGATTCCTCCCACCAGACTGGATCTGAACAGTGCCTTTGCCGGCAACTGTGTACTCTTCACCACCACCGAAAATGACGGAATCATGAAAAGGAGAGAGGTCGGTGAACCAATCACGTCTGTGAGTGAAATGTCGCGAGGCACCAGAATCTATGTACCAAGCCGAGGATTTGACATGGTCTGCTGGGCTTTTAGCCATGAAGGCGTAAAACGCAGACTCTCTCTGCTCAGTGTGCTCCGCTGTGTTGGCCTTCGGCTGAGACCCTCCCTGCTTCTTCTGCTCAGAAGCTAGACGTGCCCGACAGTCTTTCTTCAGATGTCCAAATTTGTGGCAATAGTTGCACTGCACATTTTTTCTCTTACCATTATCAGAGGATGGTGCTGAACCCCTTGGCTGATTCTGCTGAGTAGGCTGACTTGTGCCTTTATTCGGACCCTGAAACTGGGCTGCAAAAGCCTGCTCTGAAGAGGACGAAGAATCACTACTACCAAACTGTTGTTTCCAGCGATCCTGCTGCAAGAGGATAGTACAGAGTTCTGGAAACTTCAGATCAACATTAGCTGATGTAATGTTGAGAGTCTCAATAAAGTGTTCATAGGACTTAGGTAGACTTTTCAAAGTGATCACAACCAGGTCTTCTTCCTCCATTTTTCGACCAATAGCCACCAGCTGATCTCGGATCTCTTGGATCTTGTTCAGGTGCGTCTGCAAAGATGTCTTCTCATCCATCATGATAGAAAACAGTGTATTTTTCAGGAAGAACGCACGACTCTTGTCGGAGGTTTCATGCAAACCCTTCAGATGGTCCCAAATCTCCTTCGCTGTTTCGCCAGCCGGAATCTAAGGTAGCTGATCATCGGTGACTGAGAGCTTAATCAGCATGACAGCTTCACGGTTCTGCTCATCAAACTTGTCCTGGTCTTTGCCGGCTGTTGCAGGACGAGTAGCAGTACCGAAAATCATCTGATCGAGGCAGCGATATTCAAAGATTGTCATCATTCGCTGCTTCCAGGTATTATAATTTTTGCCATTAAATCGCTGACTGCCTTCCAACATGATGTTGTTCAGACTTGCCATCTTGCACGCTTTTCGATGCACGAAAAAAAATGAGGGACAGAGAAGAGGCAGAAAAACTCGAAACCTGAAGCACAAATGTCAATGCATAGAGGCAGGTCCAGGAACAGATTTCAAGATGAACTCGCTGGCACAAATTTCGAGGCACGAATTTCAAGGTAGCCGAAAAATTCTGAAGGCAACCCAGAAAAGTTCTCGAAAAACCCAGAAGGAATATGTTGTCGAAAAAAAATTTCGTCAAATTCTGAGGGTGCAAAACCCTAGACGAAAAAAAATTTCCGTGCCCTAGGCACTCAGAAATTTTCGAAAAAAAATGCAGATACTCTAAAAATTTCGAAATGAATTAGAAGGGCCACGGCCCTGTCTCTGTGCAAGAGCTTTCTGCATGCGGAAACACGGAGGACGTTCTGACTGTGAAGGATCCGCGCCGAAGATGGAAGAAAAACGCAGTCGCAGAGGGAGAAACGCGACCTGCGCGACCAAACCTGACGAAGTCGTGAGGTATGCAGAGGTTTGAGTCCGCGAAACGGGCGGGGTTTGAGTCCCAACAAGAACGCGGACCAGAAGGAAGGATGGGCGCGGCCAGATTTAGAAGAAAACGTCGAGAAAATCGCGTCACAGGATCCTGAAAATCGCGACCCAAGGATGCGTCACAGGAACCACGACCATAGACAGTGACGCCGACGAACCAAATCTGCAGACAGCAATCACGAAAAACCGCCAAAACAAATCGCCGGCCAAGGAAAGAACATATTATGGAAGAAAAATCCGCCCAGAAGCTCCAAAGAAAAAAATTTCTTGTTTCGAAAAAACTGAATAATTTAAAAAAAAATGAAATTATATTTTCGAAGAAAATAGCTCTGATACCATATTACACAGGTAATTGGTAAATTGTTCGATGATATTAACAATGAGCGAATGCTCAATAAATAGGTTACAACATGTACACGAAGAGGCACGTTTCTATAATTAGAAACTGCCAAGGATCGACACACGATCCAAGAAATAATTACAAGACCGTTACACTTACACGGTGCTGACCATTAATTAAAAATAGACGATTCTAGAAGAATATCTTAATATTAATGCCTCCAAAATTTTGCCATTAGAACCACCAAAAGAAGGGGGCATCCATACTAGAATCCATTGATGCTTCATTTCAGGTACCTCTGTGGTAGGCCACCCATGAGAGATAAAGATTTTGATGAACTCTTCGTGGCACTCACCTCACCTTCAACAAATTGTTGCATTCTTCTCCTCTTCAATCTCATGGTACTTTTCATTATGACAAAAGCCTTTCCATAAACCTCTGTTAACATCAAAACTTTCATACCATAAGTTATAATTAATAAAATAATCAAATTGCTCACCAATAGTTGTTGATCTGAAAATTTCAGCAAACTCAAGCTCAACATTCTGCTCAAGAGCATGCTCCTCAACATATTTTTTTTGTAAATCAGTCTTATATGTTCCTTGAATTGGAACATCCTGCTCATATTTTGAATTATCATCACCAGAATAAACCAAATGCATATCATTAGTTGTTGATTTGAAAATTTCAGCAAGCTCAAAACTAAGATTAGTATCCAATGAAGCATTTTTCTCATGACTGAAAATTCTACCTGGATCCCATATCAATATTGGGAATTTGCAATTACCAATCCTCGATCCTTCTTGTGATGTAGATGGCTCCTGCTGTGCCATTCTGTTATTATCACAAGTTGTAGAACTTGAAGAAGAAAATGTCTTAGCATCCATCTCAAAATATCGATTATCAAAAGATATCTCTGCATCCATTTCAAAAAGTGGGTTATCAAAAGATTGAAAGTTATTTCTATCCTCTTGTTTAAACCAATCTTCTTGTTGACCCAAATTTGTACTTGCAACTTCTGGTTTTTCTAGAAAATACTCTAAATCAAAATCTTTTTGAAGCCTATCAAGCTCATCCATTACTTGCTTGACTTCCTTAGCCCTTGCTTCATTCTCTTGCTCCTTGAAGTGTTCTACAACATCAATCTAATCTACTACCTCTAGAAGTGCCATTTGGGTACTTTCTAATGAGTTCTTGGTTGATTTAAGCTCAAAGGCAAGCTCATCAACCTTAATCTTCATTTCCTTAGATGCAGTTTAGGACTCATTTGCAAATTTGATGGCCACATCTTTGTCGCCGATCATATGTAGATATTTTGATTTCATTGTCTCCATTGCACTCTTAACTATTTGTAAATTTGCAATAGTGACAGTTTTCTCAAACTATTCTCTCTTCAAATTTTGCATTAATCCTTCAATGAGTCTCTTCATGCTATCCAACTCTGTTAGGAATTGCACTTCATTCTCTTTTGTTACCAGCAATTGTTCCTTCCAATCACCCTCATGAAAACCAAAGTCATGCAATGATATTGGACTTCTGTTAGAATCAATGCAAAAATCATCATTCTCTTTTAAGACATACCTTTCAATAGTCATTCTAAAAGTCACTCTGATAGTTTTCTTGTAGCTCCCACTCATTTTCTAAACTGATTTCACAAAATTTATCTAAGTATTCATTATTAGTTGCTGATCTGAAATTTTTAGCAAGCTTAATCTCATTATCAGTAACTACTAAGTCATTCTGGAGCCCCACCATAGATGCTTCTTGAATCAAGATATTTTCTTCTTCACAAGAATGTTTTGAGTGTTCTTCCTTCTCAAATTCAGGTTCTTGAACAACTTTAGAAATTTTTGCTGCTAACTTATCTTCTTCTTCTTCATGCTCTATTGTCAAATAAGGCTTCAATTTTTCTTCACATTGATTTACAACTTTAGTAGCTAGAGCATGCACAAGTGGTGAAAATTTCTACTCATCCTTCCTCACATTAGCCAATAAAACTGATAAGAGTGGCTGGGAGATATTATCATTCTCATTCAAGATCAAAGTCGTAATTATCTGCATAGAGGTTACAACATTTTATGCATGATTCTTATTGACAATAGCAAAGAAATGTTGAAACATATTAAGAATAAGATCATCACATTCAAGATCTAACATAATAACACATGATCTGATTTTTGTAGTAGTTTCTAGAATTGTGATCCTTTTAGCAAATGAAGGACTTTTGATATCATCTAAACCTTGAAAACTTTCAACAATCAGCTGAAATATCTCCTTCATTGTGTCATCACTATATGGAGCTTCTAGGGCTATTAATCTTGTAATTTCACAAATGCAAGAGGTAATTGTAACTCACATCTTTATCTTGGTGTCTTAAAAGCTTTGGTTTTTCCAAAGAAGTCGCAAATGGAGTCACAACATGTTGCATCATCACAAAATCTAATTGATGTACCATAAATAAACAACTCTCCACTTCTTCCAAAATGCAGAGTAGATCATCTTTTGACTGAGGCAGGTGCTCAAGTTTCTTGCCTGTTCTGTAAAGCTTCTTTCCCAAATCTTCTTCACTTTTTAATGCCATGATTCACATATTGGAAGAATCAAGGCTCCAATAATCCTCTGAATGATAAATCGTTGTTGAAAGTCAAAACATGAAATTGCTGAAACTGACATGTAGCCATTGAACACTGACATACAACTCTTGAAATTCTGTCATATGACTGAAGATCTACAACAAAGTGTTTGCTTCCAAACAGACTGGCAAAGCCACTAGCTTCGATACCATTGTAATGTCCCTAGTACGACTGTTAACTCAAATCCAATAAAATTTTACGATCACTCAAATTCTAACTCTTTTTGATCACCAAGTTCCCGATATGGACAAGGTGAGAGCATATGGAGATTAGAATAAGGACAGTGAAAATTAATTGAAAGATGTTGGCGGCAAGACGACCAACTTATAATATAAATAGAACATAGAATCAATCAATCCAAACTGGCTGATAATGAATGCATGTTCAGGTCAAGCCAAAGTGGCTGAATACATGCGGAATTGTGTTAACGCTCAAAATGGCAGACTAATTCACTCGATTCCGATTCACACCAAATTGACGGATAATGAAAGCAATGTGTCTAGCGATGAACTGTCCAAGACCTTACAAATATCAAATACTGGCAGTAAACCATCCAGTAGTTACAATTATAAAGATAAGCAAATATTTCACTTCAATAATCAAAACTAGGTAATTTGTTGTAATGTCCCCTTTCCGTCAGTAATTGACACAGAGACAGTTAGCCTTGTTCCTAGAGTTTCTCAAAGGCTAACTTGGTCGTTTAAAGGGAAAATATTTTTTAAATAATTATTTTTAAGTTGTCTAAGGTTCTAATCTTATATTTTAAAGTTTACAACTTATATTATTTAAAAAGTGTCTTTTAACCCCCAAGTTGGCACTTGACTTAGGAAAGACATATTTTCTTAAAGTAGCGTCCCATAATGGAGAAGAAATAAATATCCCATGAAGCCATAAAGTAATATTATATATTATCTCACTTGGGCGCTTCACGGGAAGTTTATAAACGAGGATTTCAATGCTCATTTGAAGATTATGCATTTTTTATATCAAATTTCTGGAGTGAGCCTCTGTGCTTTGTCTTGTGGGTTTGAAACCCTCATTCCTTCTCTAGTTTCGGTTGTGAAAGATCAACCATAGCTAGATTATTTGGTGATTTTACTTCTGAGATCACATAGAGCTTCAATGGAGTCCTTTTGCTGTGGAACTGAGATGAGTATTTTGGATGTGTTCTGAAGAAGATTTTGATTGTGCAGATTTCAGTGTGATTTTGGGTGTGTTTTAATGCAGCCATGTTGGAGTGTGTGAAGGATTCTTTCCCAGTTGTGCCGTACCAATTTACCCAAGACTGCCATACCAATATGCTGGTTGGGTGAATATCCTTGCTTGAAATGCCTTAAATTTGCATTGGTAATTCTTTTTGGATCCTGACACCAAGAATAAGAGAGGTTTTGAAGATGTTGCTGTGAGTTTTTAGTGTTTCCAAGCAGGCCGTACTACAGTACAGGCCGTACCATCTAAAAGTGGGGACGTGTAAAATACCCTTCTAGAATGACTGAAATTTTTTGCCAACCTTTAGATAAGATTTCTTGCACAAATCATCAAATAAACATCACCAGTGAACAATGCAACAATAGAACTTCAAATCCACATCATACTTGCTTATTTGAAACCTTCAAATGAGAAATACATAAATGATAAGTGGCTGATATGAATTTCAGTCACAGTCTGATTTTATATCAGACCTTATTACATGCATAAAAAGTGTCCAAGCACACCAAATCTTTCATAGGAACAAAGCCCAAACACTCTAGAACAAAGATAGCTATCAAATGATGTTATAACAGCCTTGAAAGTACATGAACAAATGACTGATATAAAACTTCTGTAGGCTGATATGAATGCTGAAAGTGATGATTTTGCCCAGCCGAGTTGTAGCAATGAAAAACTCATGAAAACCACTTCCAAACCCAAGCGATGGATGCCTAGTTTGGCCTTCTATCAAGTGCAACTCTTCAAATGTGAAAGCCTTTGTCAAATCCACTTCACAAACCCTGTAAGTGTCCAAACAATTCGCTGCCATAAAAATCAGACTTTGCTGATATGAAATCAGACCTTGAAAATATGCAAAAGTCACTCAATTCTCACTCTAAACCCAATCAACTACCTTGGTAGTCACTCCAATACACCAAGGGTTCCATTATGATGTCAAATACTCTTCAAATCTTCACAAATAAACCTGCAAATTTAACTTCAATGATGAAATCTGAATGATAACATCTCACAAATTGTCATGGGAACATCACCACAACACTCAAGGGAACATCTCCTTGAAAAAAAACTAGAAAATGCAATTTCCAGCTTAAAAGAACAAAATGTAAAAGCTCACCAAATGATCATTAGTTGCAAATTGGAGTTCAAGAGCTCTATTTATCCTCTCCAAGGATAGGTGTCCCTTCTCTTTGTCAAATTGAAATGAAGCTTGGAATCCATCAATCAAAATTGAGAATCTTGAACCATTGTAAATGAATGACATCTATGAATGCAATCATTTAAAACAATTTTTAATTGTTTAAATGAATTATAACCATCTTTCAAGTGGATCGATCCCTTTGCATTAGAATTCCTTCCTAACTTTGACGGCGGCCATGAATGAGAGCAAACAAACATTAAAATTCCTTACTTAGCATTGATCTCTTCTTGCTTGGGGACGGCGGCTGATTGTATGCAATCATTTAATATTTTTATTTTGCAATGAATATCAATCCTTGGCTTGAGCGATCCTCCTTAACATAGGCGTTTGGCATTTAAAACCTTTTCAAAGCACAATAACTATCCAATGCAATCATTTAATTTCCTCAAACCCAATCGCCCTCATGACACCATCGATCCAATGCAAACATTTAATAAATAAAATATTCTTTACTTGTGTTCGGCAGCCAGCTATGAATCATATGCAATCGTTGAAAATCAATAACCAACCTCTAATAATACCAATCGCACAATACAAGGCATGGGCGAATGCATCTTCATGGTGTTGGAATTGGGCACTTGGATCAATGTGAGCGCTCTACAAAAAGTGGGCAATCATCTAGATAGCCGTTGGCTGCAATGCAATTCCAATCTAAATCAATGAACATGCCAATCGATCCCCTCTCCTTTGCTTTTGATTTTGGCTTGGACCTATATCTCCTTGGCGAACACATCACCCTTATTCATATATACAACTCCATAGAAATCGATTATAGAAAATGCAATTAAAGATTCCATTTTCTAAAATATATCAAATGAAATGAACATACAATTTCAATATTGCATTTTCCAATTAACCACAAACTAGTTGAGCTAACATTCCAAATCTCCATGTATAGACACATACCAACTTTCCGGTTCTCCATGTATAGAAATAAGCTCAAACTAGAAATTCATTCCCTTACCAATGCATTAGCCTACGGGAATGGATGATAGGCTAATCATCAACTCCATGTGAAGTCACTCCGGAAATGGAGACATGACAGTCCTCTCTTCTTGGGATTGCTTGTCCTCAAGCAATCGAAGATTAGGATGCTCCAAAATTTGCTTTCCTTCCCAAGTAGCATTCTCCAAAGGCAAACCTCTCCATCGAACCAAATACTCTCTAATGATTCGGCTTCTCAAATGACGCTCCCTCATATCAACAATGCTATCAGGCTCCAATATCAACATGCCTTCCTCATCAAGAGGTGGAAGATCGGGAGAAGAAACCACATGTTGTCCTAATGCCTTTTTGAGGCAAGACACATGAAACACATTATGAATGCGGCTCCCTGATGGTAACTCAAGCTCATATGCAACTTCACCAACTCGTCTCACAATCTTGTATGGCCCATAGAATCTTGGCTTGAGCTTTTCTACACTTCTCTTCAAAGTACTCTGTCTGTATGGCTGTAGGCGCAAAAATACCAAATCATCAACCTCAAATGTCCTCTCAACTCGATACCTGTCTGCATATATCTTCTGCTGATTCTGTGCCTACTGAATGTTATCCTTAAGAATCCTAAGGATGTCTTGTGTATCCTGCATTAACTCAGCTCGAGGAGCTCTGCTATCATCAAATGCCAAATCCACAAAAGAAAGTGCATCATACCCATACAATGCTCTGAATAGAGTCATGTCTATGGACATGTGATAGGTAGTATTGTAAGAATACTCCCCAAGGTACAACCATCTAATCCAAGCACGCTGATGACCTGCAACATAATTGCGAAGATATCCCTCAATCCACTTATTAACAATCTCTGTCTATCCATCAGTCTAAGGATGATAACTAGTGCTCGGTGTCAACTCTATACTTGCAAGTCAGAATAGCTCACGCCAAAACATGCTGATGAATCTACTATCCCGATCACTCACAATAGTCTTTGGAAGGCCATGCAAGCGAAATACCTCATGAAAGAACAACTCTGCAACCTGCAATGCTGTGTAATCCGCTGCAATAGGATAAAAATGTGCATATTTGGTTAGCCGATCAACAACCACATATATGCAATCCTTACCATATACCTTCGGAAGACTCGTGATGAAATCCATGGAGATACTTTCCCACTTTTGCTCAGGAATAGGCAACGGCTGAAGTAATCCTGCGGGAAAAGTATGCTCAGACTTGTTCTGCTAACAAGTCAAACACTCTCTAACATGCTGAAGAACATCATCTTTGAGACCCTTCCAAGAGAATCTCTCACGAACCTGCCTATAGGTTTTGTAAAACTCTGGATGTCCTGCTGGAGGTGTATCATGAATGGCTCTAAGTATCTGCTGCTTAAGTTTTGACTCAGGTACCAAAAATATCTTGTCCTTATAATATATCACATCATCTACAACCTTATATCTATCATCCTGAATCAAACCATCCATGATTTCGCATGCAAATGTACATTTGGAAATACTCAACTAAAAGTTGAGATTTCCAATCAGCTGAAATCTCACTCAAGGAACAACTAGTAGGCCTCCTAGAAAGTGCATCTGCAACAACATTCTTCTTCCCTTTCACAAACTCAATATCAAAGTCATATGCCTGTACCTTAGAGACCCATTTTTGTTGTCTCTCATTCAAATCCTTGTTCCAAGAAGTATTTCAAACTATTGTGGTCGGTTCTCACCACAAACTTCGCACCTACCAAGTACTGACGAAACTTTGCCAAAGCATGCATTATGGCAAGCATCTCCTTGTCATAGGTGGAATATAGGCACTCCACATCTCTCAATTTCCTGCTCTCATATGCAATGGGGTGCCTATTCTGCATCAACACAACTCCAATACCTTCTCCTGATGCATCACACTCAAGTACAAAGGACTCTATAAAATCTGGTAGTGCCAACACTGGAGTAGTACTCATCACCTCCTTAAGCCTGTCAAATATTGCTTGTGCCTTGGAAGACCAAAGGAATGCCCCTTTCGTAGTGAGATCAGTCAATGGTGCTGCCAACTGTGAAAATCCTCTAACAAACCTCTTGTAATAACTGCAAAGACCCAAGAAACCTCATAACTCAGAAATGTTCCTTGGAGTAGGCCATTCCTGTATTGCTTTGATCTTCTCATCCTGTACTCTAACTCCATTGGCACTAATCATATGCCCCAAGTAGAGAATCTCCTCCATCCCAAAATCACACTTTGAAGCCTTGGCATACAATGACTGTGCCTCCATGACTCCAAGTAACTCATCTAGATGTCGAAGATGCTCATCCCATGTCTTACTATATATCAAAATGTCATCAAAGAATATCAACAAAAACTTACGCAACTGCTTATTGAAAACATGATTTATGCAAGACTGAAATGTAGCAGGTGCATTAGTAAGACCAAATGGCATAACAAGAAACTCATAGTGTCCATAATGGCATCTGAATGCTGTCTTCGGAATATCCTCCTCATGGACACGAATCTCATGATAGCCTGAACGAAGATCAATCTTAGAAAAATACACGGCCCAGTGTAACTCATCAAGTAGCTCATCGATCCTGGGTATAGGGTACCTGTTTTTGATTGTCTTCTTATTCAAAGCTCTATAATCAATACACATCCCCATAGTTCCATCCTTCTTCACCAACACCACAGAAGAAGCAAATGAACTAGATGAAGGTCGAATGTGTCCCATATCAATCAACTCCTTGATTGCATTCTCAATCTCAATCTTGAAGTGTCGAGGATGACGATATGGTGCAATATTGATAGGCTTGGTCCCATCCTCTAACTCAATCACATGCTCAAAACCACGATTGGGTGGTCTACTTGGAGGAATGTCACCAAACACCCTACTGTGCTTATCCAATATAGATAGGATATCTACATGATACTCACCACCTGAAGAAGACTTAGAAGAAACGTTTACTTGAGCTGCCCATGCAATATCATCATGACGAAACAATGTCTCCATGCACCTAGTTGAAACAACTCTAGGTGCTCCACCTGAAATAGCTCTCAAGATAACTTTCCTTCCCTCATGAATGAACTCTATCTCCATCTTCTTCAAATCCTGGATGTAACAACCAAGTGGATGCAACCATTGCATTCCCAAAACAACATCAATGCCTGAAAGTCCAACCATGTAGAAATCTTCTATCAATGTATAATCTCCCATCTGAATATTAAGCTGTGGCACTCTTTTCTGACAACTCAGTAAATCCATCTGCTACTGCAACTGTGAATCCCTCAAAGTCCCAAGCTTGTAAACCACGTTTCATAACTAAACCCTCATCAACGAAGTTATGAGTGGCTCCACTACCCACCAAACAAGTGACTCGTTGTCCTTTGATAACACCCTTTATGCGAAAGGCATGATACCTAGGAACTCCTGACATAGAAGCAATAGTCACTTTACCTTCACCTATATCAAGCTCCAATGTAGGCTAATCCTGATGATCCTCATTTGAAACTGTATCCTCATGTACATCACTATCATCATCTAAAATCACCTCGATGAGATGTGCTTTGCCTTTCCCAAGGCATCTATGTCCTGGTTCCCATGGTTGCTTGCAAGAAAAACATAGCTTCTTCCTTCTCAATTCATCTCTCTCTACTATAGAAGGATTAGTCTTAGGTTGAAATGATTTTTTTTATTAGAATTAGAGCCCTTAAAGAAGTTTTTCTTTGTAGTGAATGTAGGGGTTGTATCCAAATCAAGTGCTAACTCAATTGCCTCCTCAAATGTAATTGGCTTATGTACCGTAACCAACCCTTTGATTCTATCATTCAACCCTTCAACAAACAACATAGTTATTCTCCTATCTGTCATATCAGGAACCATAACCGCAATCTTTTGGAATTCATTGACATATGAATCCACTCTACCACTTTGTTTCAACTGTGCAAGCTCACGGTAGTAGACCTCCACATCCTTGCGGTCAAACCTAGTAATGAGTTTTTGAACAAACTCATCATATGAAGTGATCCTGTTGTGATGCTGTGAAACAAGTCCATGATGCCACCACTCATATGCTAGACCCTCCAAATGCATAGTAGCAAAGTGTATAGCTTTTTCTTCACTCACGGGCTTGAGTGTAAGAAAAGTATCTAACTTATTCACCCATGCTCTAGCACTTAGCTTACCACTACCATCAAAACTAGGAAGAGAAATTTTATTCAATGCATCCTTGTATTCCTTTGGTTGTGTAGGTTGTGCTCTTCTTTGCCTTGGACGATTCACTCTACCTCTTTGGTTGTCTCTCTTTTGGCTCATGTAATTTTTGAAATTGATCCTATTCCTTACATGCTCGGGGAGTGAATCATACTCATCAACCAAAGATATGATATTCTCCTCAAAAGGAACCTCTTCTTCATCCTGTGGCTGCTCCTCTTCTACTTCATCTTCTCTAGGAAGAAAAGTAGGCTGCATAGGTCTCTCAACTGTAGGTGTACATGTCCTATCACGTGGTGGTGATCTTCCAGCTACACTACCTGCATCCTGATTATTTTGATTTCCTGGATTAGCCCGATTGTTGTTATTTTTGTCACCCATCATAGCTTGAAGCATCCTCTCAATATTTGTATTTGTTTGTCGCTGTTGTTCTGCCATCTCACGCGGATTATTAACCATGTCCCTTAACATATTATCAATTTCATCTTGTGCAATACCTTGCCTTCTATCACCCATTGTACCTGCTCTTCTTCTATAATGTTGTGGCAAAGGATCAACGTAGTAGCTCATAACCCATAGGCTGGCAGGATCTAAGCTCTGATACCACCGTAAAATACCTTTCTAGAATGACTGAAATTTTTTGCCAACCTTTAGATAAGATTTCTTGCACAAATCATCAAATAAACATCACCAATGAACAATGCAACAATAGAACTTCAAACCCACATCATACTTGCTTATTTGAAACCTTCAAATGAGAAATACATAAATGATAAGTGGCTGATATGAATTTCAGTCACAGTCTAATTTTATGTCAGACCTTATTACATGCATAAAAAGTGTCCAAATACACCAAATCTTGCATAGGAACAAAGCCCAAACACTAGAACAAGGATATGTATCAAATGATGTTATAACAGCCCTGAAAGTACATGAACAAATGACTGATATAAAACTTCTGTAGGCTGATATGACTGCTGAAAGTGATGATTTTGCCCAGCCAAGTTGTAGCAATGAAAAACTCATGAGATCCACTTCCAAACCCAAGCGATGGATGCCTATTTTGGTCTTCTATCAAGTGCAACTCTTCAAATGTGAAAGCCTTTGTCAAATCCACTTCAAAAACCCTATAAGTGTCCAAACAATTCACTGTCATAAAAATCAGACTTTGCTGATATGAAATTAGACCTTGAAAAATATGCAAAAGTCACTCAATTCTCACTCTAAATCCAATCAACTACCTTGGTAGTCACTCCAATACACCAAGGGTTCCATTATGATGTTAAATACTCTTCAAATCTTCACAAATAAACCTGCAAATTTAACTCCAATGATGAAATCTGAATGATAACATCTCACAAATTGTCATGGGAACATCACCACAACACTCAAGGGAACATCTCCTTGAAAAATAACTAGAAAATGCAATTTCCAGGTTAAAAGAACAAAATGTAAAAGCTTACCAAATGATCATTAGTTGCAAATTGGAGTTCAAGAACTCTATTTATCCTCTCCAAGGATAGGCGTCCCTTCTCTTTGTCAAATTGAAATGAAGCTTGGAATCCATCAATCAAAATTGAAAATCTTGAACCATTGTAAATGAATGACATCTATGAATGCAATCATTTAAAACAATCTTTAATTGTTTAAATGAATTATAACCATCTTTCAAGTGGATCGATCCCTTTGCATTAGAATTCCTTCCTAACTTTGACGGCGGCCATGAATGAGAGCAAACAAACATTAAAATTCCTTACTTAGCATTGATCTCTTCTTGCTTGGGGGCGGCGGCTGATTGTATGCAATCATTTAATATTTTTATTTTGCAATGAATATCAATCCTTGGCTTGAGCGATCCTCCTTAACATAGGCGTTTGGCATTTAAAACCCTTTCAAAGCACAATAACTATCCAATGCAATCATTTAATTTCCTCAAACCCAATCGCCCTCATGACACCATCAATCCAATGCAAACATTTAATAAATAAATATTGCATTTAAAATATTCTTTCCTCATGTTCGGTGGCCAACTATGAATCATATGCAATCATTGAAAATCAATAACCAACCTCTAATAATACCAATCGCACAATACAAGGCATGGGCGAATGCATCTTCATGGCGTTGGAATTGGGCACTTGGACCAATGTGAGTGCTCTACAAAAAGTGGGTGATCATCTGGATAGCCGTTGGCTGCAATGCAATTCAAATATAAATCAATGAACATGCCAATCGATCCCCTCTCCTTTGCTTTTGATTTTGGCTTGGACCTATATCTCCTTGGCGAACACATTACCCTTATTCATATATATAACTCCATAGAAATTGATTATAGAAAATGCAATTAAAGATTCCATTTTCTAAAATCCATCAAATGAAATAAAAATACAATTTCAATATTGCATTTTCCAATTAACCACAAACTAGTTGAGCTAACATTCCGAATCTCCATGTATAGACACTCCATGTGAAGTCACTCCAAAAATGGGGACATGACAGGACGTGAGGGTTTGCTAATGCAGAATGCCTCACCTTAGCTGGCCAAAATATTTGAAATGGGGGCGCCTTGGGAAGTTGAAGAGGTCTAGGGCAGTATGCAGGAGGAGGAGTTGCAGATTAGGGTGTTTGGATTGATTTAGGTGTTGGAGCAGTATTTCAGTGCTGCATACTCAGAAAATCAGACCTGCAGCAGACAAAATAGCAGTTCAGACCCTCAGTTCATGTCACCAAGCTTCTTCTTTGGTATATTTCATATTACTCTTAGTTTGGGTTTTTTTGTAGTAGTTTGTTTCAGAATTACATGTATTTCAGCTTGCTTGCACTAGCTACAACAGTGTTCTAGTTTTCAGATCACAATAAAGTATATTTGCAGCTCACTTTATTTATTTTATCTCAATAGTTGCAATGAATAATGAATGTAAAACACTGGATAGTAGTACCGCCTGTTGGGACTCCTGTTTTTCAAGCCAAGTATTTGCAAAATCTTGCCAAGTTGCCCAAACAAGCTAATCTTGTCAAATCCATCAAAGCTCCAACCCTGTTCTTTTTGAAATGTAAGGAAGAAACCCAAAAAATGACTAAGTCCAAATATTCTAAGTGTTGTCCTTGTATTTTCTACCTTTGTCGAAGTTTCGGAGTTTTGGACTCCTGTCTTCCGTCGTGCCTTGTCTATTGGCTTCGAAGTCCAAGGCTCTAAAATTCGCCTAAGTGTTAAGTCCTTCAAAAATCGCCTAAGTGTTTCAGGCGTCGGAGGTCGGGCTTGCAGCTTTTTGTCTTCTTCGAAGCATGTGTTAACAGGAGGGCCCGATTGCCGAAGTCCGCCAAGGGTTATGGAAAATTTTCTAAGTATCGCGGATTGTCGGAGGGCGGAGTTACAGTCTATTGTCTTCTTTTAGGAAGGCGGAACGGTGAAGGCCCGAAGGCCGAAGTTTGACGGAGCCAAAATTCTTCTAAGTGTTGCGGGCATCGACAGGCGGGAGTTGTCTCTTCTCTCTCCTTTCTTTTGGAAGGCGGAAGGAAGGAGGTTCGGCGGCTGATCCCTGATCATTTCAAAATTGCGCTGTCTTGCGGGTGGTGGCCAGCGGTAGGTTGCTTTTCTCCCTTCTTTCTTTTGGAAGGTGAAAGGAAGAAGGCCTGAGGCCTGACCCTCGGCGATCTTCATTTCTCTAAGTATTTCGGGTCGGGCAGTTCTTTTCTTCCTTTCCAAAGTGCACGGTGCAGGGTGGAGGCCCAATCTCCAAAGTCCGATTTGTTGGAGGCCGACTATCTGGCCCTCCATACTCCTCCCACCGCCTGGGAACGTGCCAACAACCCTTGGGATTGCCATTAATGCGAAGTGGGTAGCGGAAATTAATGCTTTTACTGCAGTTGGTGGGGTTGTTGAGGGTTTTTTGGCCCGTTTCTTTCTCAGATCCGCGTGTGAAGGCTATAAGTAGAGGATTGAAACTATTTTCAAGGGTTGGTCTTTTGACATTTCTTTAGGCAACAAAGTGCAGAGCTCTCTAGGGTTTCAAAGAACAAAAAGTTCCAGTTCTTCAACAAGGCAGATAAAGGTTATGAAAGGTTTTCATATTGATTTCAAGGATCACGTATGAACTTCTCCTTCTTCTCATGTAATTTTTCAAGGAAATCTTAAGTTTCAGCTAGGGTTTCCTCTTGCCACACTTCGTGGTATGACTGTAACCATTGATTAGATGAATATGACAGATTCTTCAAACATTACATGCTATGTGATGATCTCTTCTATGGTTGTAGATAAATGATTGTATTTTGACAAAGGATTACTAAGTATATTCTTCATTGATCATTGTTTTTCTTGCATCTGGCTATCTAGAAAGTGCTAGTTTTGTGTCTCTGTTGTCTTTCCCTCTGCTGAACTGTGAACTCTGTAGCCCATCGTAATAGGCACTGGTTTGAACTATCTGATTGTAACATACACCCCTATATATGTTTTCCCTCTGACTGATTTTTTTTGTGTTTTTGTGTTTTCTGCTTTTAGAGTTTATGGGTTGTTTTGCATGTTGGATTTTTGCATTGCATGTGCATAATATGAAGTAGATAAACAAACCCATAAAATATACAATGAATCTACACAAACTAAGAGCAACCCAGATCACAAAATACAATAAAGCTAATTAAAATGAAATACCCACTTGGAAATCTCCAACTTTGTTTATTGCCGGAATTTGTAGCAGCAATACATGGCCATAGAAATTTCTTTAATCTTCAGAAAATGCAAGGAAATGTAGATCACAAAGGGCTGCAACAATGACCCCAAATGCCACCCATGATTGTGTTACATGCTTTAAAGAAGGAAGAAAACACATGTATAGAGCCCCATGTCCAAGGCTGTATTGTACGGCCTGACTGGGTGAAACACAGGAGTAAAAATCACTAAAAAACAGTCTCTTTTCCCTGTAAATATGCTCAGATCTAATCCTCTCTGCTAGGCGACCAGCTTCCAATTAGTTTTTTGCCCAAAAGTCACCTCAAACTCCAGAAACAACCACTCCAAGGTGTACGGCCTGATGGTACAGAGGTACAACCTGCTTAGAAAGTAATATGGCAGCTTGGAAACAATTCTAAACTATTCAAATCTGCATCAATCCTCAACTGTCCTCAAGTGTAGCTCCATTACTTCGCAGAAGATGTTCTTTCACTCAAATCGGCACCAAAATACATTCAGCGGAAGCACAAATGAAGCCTCTGTGTGAAGCTCCTCTAACCCCTTCCTGATGCACTCTCTCATACACGAGGAAAGGCGAAATACAAAGGTTTCCGTCTCTGCAAATCGAAGATCAAGACCAAAGAGCCAAGCTCAAACCCTAGGCACGGGCAACTCTCAGTATCAGAGCAAATATCATAAAGTAAGCATAATCAAATGAAGTTCTCTTTTGCTCTTTTATTTCCTCCAAGACTCAACGCCTAAGAAGTGAGAGGGAAATTACTTTATTTTGCATTTTAAAATATTGTTTTTGAGTACCATGGGCGCTCATCCCTAGAGGGGCCACTTTTTAAGTTACAACTTAAAGTTTATAAAGTGACCTTATAACATAACTTCATATTATGTCAATCTCATAAATATGAATTAAATCTTTAATTTAATTCATTTCGCACCAAATGAAGTTTCTAGTTGTATCGAGATCTTGAATTCTCAGGCCCTATCCAGCCATGCCTGCCCTGCTAAAAATAGAAACTTTGGCTCTTGACTTACTAAAAATAGTAAGTCACTAAAATGATTCCCTACACATCTATTAGCCTACGAGAGTCAATTATAGGCTAATCCCAAACCTCTGATGTAGTGAGCTAAATGGGGGACATTACAGTCTGCCCTCCCCAAGATTGCTTGTCCTCAAGCAACCTCAACTCTGGATGTTGCAATATCTGCTCACTCTCCCACGTGGCATCCTCAACTGTCAGATTCTTCCACTTAACCAAGTACTCTCTGATAACCCGTTTCCTCAGATGTCTCTCTCGGGTGTCAATGATGGCCTCTGGTACTAAGATCAACTTAACCTCCTCATCTAACGGTGGAAGCTCTGCAGATGGAACTATATTGTGACCAAGAGCTTTCTTTAGCCTACAAACATGAAACACATTATGCACCCTGCTATCTGATGGAAGCTCAAGCTCATAAGCCACCTCAACCACTCGTCTGATAATCCTGAAGGGACCATAAAATTTGGGTTTTAACTTCTCTGATCCACTCTTCTTGAGAGTGGACTGCCTATAGGGTTGGAGCCTCAAATCATAGTTCCGAGACTCGGACTCGGCGCAGACTCGGCGAGGGCGACTCGGCTCGGGACTCGGGACTCGGCGCCTAGACTCGGCGCAGACTCGGCAAAAACTCGGCAAAGTGAAAAACCCAAGAAATTTAGAGATTTTTAAGGATTTAAAACTTGTTTCATGCACCCTTTATTAAATAAACCTTAAAGACACAATAACATCATCAAATAGAAGCTAATTGGATCACATACACAAGTATACATCGATCACATAAGTATAAATGCAAATTGTAGCTGAGCTGTTGAAGGAAATAACACACTTAGATATATAAATATAGTCAAATGTATACAAAACTCATGGAATATGAAATCCATGACATCAAAATGATCAAATGTTCCAAGCAAATATGAAGTATCAAAACAATAACTAGAAGTCTATGGCTCAGAGGAGCCTGCATCCTTCGCCTTCCTACGAAGGCGTAAATGGTAGGTCTTCAATGATGCAGCAGCCATAATCTCTGCCTGTGACTCCATGCCACCCTCACCAACATCAGATGTGCCTGTGTCTGCTCATGCTCTATCCACCTCCTCTGCCATGGCTACAGCCTCAGCCTCTCTATCTGCCTGGTCAACCCAATCAAAGTCCTCATGACTAAAGATAGGATCTGTAGCCTCAGTGATCCACTCAGATTGTGGATCGACCTCCTCTAGCCTGATTGGGGTGGAGTCATGGTCAAAAATCTGTTTGTGTCTAAGTCGAAGGTTGTAATGAACATACACTAGGTCATTCAACCTCTCCACGGACAATCTATTGCGCCTCTTGGAGTGTATGTGCTCAAACATACTCCAATTACGCTCACAACCTGAAGCACTGCATGGCTGGCTCAATATGCGAATGGCAATCCTCTGAAGGTTTGGTGTTTTAGCACCAAACATTTGCCACCATACATCTGAAATGAGAAAAAGAAAAAAAAAATCAATCTCATTTCCAATTTTAAGTCTCAAGTTTCAAGTTTCAACATTTAATAATAATATAAAAAGAGGAAAATTATGCCCTTATATATATTTTTACTTGGCTGCAATGTTGTCCTACTCTCTTTGCACATTAGACGAGAAAAGAGCTCTCCTTGTGCACTAGTAAAGGCCTCTATCTCATGGACTATCGGTCTAGTAACTGCAGGCGCCATCCGCTCTATCACTGAGTAGAGCCCACCAAGAACCTCATCATCCGCCTTGAAATCAGGGCGGAATTGGAATGCCGGATTTAGGAAATAAGCTGCTGCATGGAGGGGCTTGTGAAGCTGGTGCTGCCATCTCCTATCAATGATCTCCCAAATGGGACGATACTTACCCTCAACTCCCCCATAGATTGATCTAATGGCCTCCTTGGCCCTATCCATGCCCTCATATATGTAGCCCATTGCGGGCTTCTCCCCATCAGCAACTCGTAGGAGAACTACCAAGGGCTTGGTGAACTGCAAATATTGTGAAACATTAACTTAAGTGTGAATAAAATAAAGTTAAACAAATAAAAGAAAATATGAATAAAAATTAAAGAATACTAGAATTGAATATTACGGTTACCTTCACAATCTCTGCAGTAGGTGTCCAAAAGCCTGGCTCATCAAAAATGTAATTTGCCACTTCAATCCCAGCGGTGGAAGTACCATAGGATGAGGAAGTCCACTCCTCAGCAACAAACATACGTCTCAAAGGTCCCTTTGACCGAATCAAGGATTGTAGTGTGATGAAATTTGTAGCAAATCTGGTGATGCCAGGACGAGCCAACTCCTTTAACCCCGTGTATTGCCTCATTAGGCTAAGGACCCATGTGTGATTGTATATAAATTTGCAAATATTTTTGGCAATATCCACACATGTTTTGATCCATGGAAGCTTGCCTAAATCCTCCAATATGAGGTCAAGGCAATGTGCGGCACATGGAGTCCAAAATACTGTTGGGTGCCTCTCCATCAGTAGTCTACCTGCAGCAACATAATTTGCTGCATTATCGGTCACTACTTGAACCACATTCTCCTCACCCACCTCAAATAGGACTTCCTCTATAGCCTCACAAAGGTATGTGGCATTTTTTACATGTGTTGAAGCATCAATTGACTTGATGAACACGGTGCCACCTGAAAAAAGAAGCAAAATCAATGGTTCAATAAAACATAAATTAAAAATATTAATCGTTAAATCAAATTTAAAATTCAAATTATTCAATGCATTGAGGGAAGTACAATTACTTGAAGAGGAAACAAGAAAATTCAGCAGCGTCCTATTTTTTCTGTCAGTCCAACCATCGGTCATGATGGTGCAACCCTTCTTGCTCCATACCAAGCGCTGCTCCTCTATTTCAGCTTTTACATCAGCCACCTTTTGTGTCAAAAGTGGGCCCCTTAAGTCATCTTCAGTAGGGCCTTTGAACCCCGCCCCACAAACAGTTATGGCATCAAGCATATTTTGCCAATAAGGAGACCTAGCACATGTAAAAAGGAGAGTTTAACTTTAAATTTGAATTCAACACACATCTAAAATTTAAATATAAAAATTCATGAGACAAAGAATCAAACTATAATAATATAAATTTTAAAACAATCAAACAAAAAAGAATTACCTAGCTGCATGGAATGGAATGGTGCAATAGTACCAAAAGTCGCCAATTGCTCGTCTAGCTGCGTCATGTGCCTCCTTGTTCCAACCCGTGCTCTCAAGTGACGGTTGGGCACCAGGAGTAGTGCGTGGCACAAAAAATGAATCCAACCTAGATTTACGAATTCTAGGACCAATGCTAATACTACCACTACCACTACCAGTAGCGGCAGCGGCAGCACTAGCAGTAGCGGTAGCACTAGCAGCAACGGCAGCAGTAGCGGCAGCACTAGCAGTAGCACGGGCACCAACAGTAGCAGAAGTACTAGCACAAGCACTAGCACTAGGATGAAATGGAGGCTTGGAAGAAGCCTCTCCAACACCACCAATGCACGCTAACTCCTCCCTTTGCCTCTTTTTCAGCGCTTTTTTCATTTCAAATGTTTCTAATTGTATTTGCACCTCACGAACAACCTCAATAGGTGCATCATTGCATCCCAAAGCATCATGGACGGCTATGCGTGCAAGATGGTATTTCAATCTATTAATGCCTCCATGAAAAATTGTTTTGCAATAAAAACATTTTGTTTGTCCTTTTTTTTGCCCTGGAAAATTTTCAGCGTGTTTCCAAGCTGGGTCCTTTCGAACTGGGTGTGAAGAGTTAGACATTGTGCAAAATACAATTTGAACTTGAAATCAAGGCTGCTGCAATAACACATAAACACAAAAAAAATGAACATTTGTTAATTCATTTATAATTATTAATTTATTAAACTAATGCAAAAAAAAAGTAGGGTTTGTTTCAAAAATAGGTAGGGTTTGTTGATTGTTCCAATTTTCAAAAACAAAAGGTAGGGTTTGTTTCAAACTTTCAAAAATATGTAGGGTTTGTTGATTGTTGAAAACTTGAATGTAGGGTTTTTTAATTTGTTGAATGTTCAAACTTCAAACTTCAAACAAAAGGTAGGGTTTTTTAATTTGTTGAATGTTCAAAGTTTCAAACTTCAAAGTTCAAAATTCAAACAAAATAAGTAGGGTTTGTAACTTTGTTCAAAATAAAATTTGAAATTTTACAAAACAATGCAATTTTTGCTAAAAAACACAAAAAAAACCAACCTTGAAATGAAATGCAAAGTTGCAAACTCCTTCCAATCGCCGGTAGAGAGCTCTCAATGCACCAACTCTAAGTATGAAGCTGCTCCAATGCGATTTAATGACGGATTTTTCGTTCTACGGTTCTACCTCCTTGCTATTTGCCCTACAATGCACACTCTTATTTTTTCTCACAACTCTCTCTTCTCCTCCTATTTTGCCAAGAAAATGAAATGAAGTTACTTTAAGTGTAATAGAGGCAATATAAGTCCAAAAAAAATCAACTTTGACTTGAGTTTTTTATGTTTTTTTTTCAACTTTTCACTCATGCTGCGCCGGCCGAGTTTCACCATCGGGACTCGCGAGTTTGGGCCGAGTTTCGGCAAGTTTCAAGAAATGGCGAGTTTCGGCGAGTTTCAAGGCCGAGTCCGAGTCCGAGTCTCCAGGACTCGCCAGACCTTGCTCGGCTCGCGACTCGCCGAGTTCTGGCGAGTTCGGGCGAGTCTCGGAACTATGCCTCAAATACACCATGTCTCCAACCTCAAAACTCCTCTCCACTCGGTGTTGATCAGCATACAACTTCTGTTGATTCTGTGCCTGCTATATGTTCTCCTTAAGCTCCCTAAGAATGTCTTGGCTATCCTGTAGAAGATCCTTAGCCTTAGGCACCCGACTGTCACCAAGCAAGAGATTTGTGAAGCAAGGGGCATCATAACCGTAGAGTGCTTTGAAAGGAGTCATCTGAATGGACATGTGGTGTGTAGTATTATAACAATACTCCCCCAGGTGTAACCATCTGATCCATGCCTTTTGCTGCCCCAAAACATAATTTCACAAGTACCCCTCCAACCATTTATTTACCACCTCTGTTTGTCCATCCGTCTGTGGGTGGTAACTAGTGCTAGGAGTCAACTTTGTACCACACAACTTGAACAACTCCTGCCAAAATATACTCAGGAACCTATTGTCCCTGTCACTGACTATGCTCCTGGGTACCCCATGTAACCTGAATATCTCCCTGAAAAATAAATCAGCCACCCGAGCAGCTGTATAGGTTGCTGAAATGGCAAAGAAATGTGCGAATTTGGTGAGTCTATCGACCACCACATATATGCAGTCCTTCCCCTGTACCTTCAGCAACCCTGTAATGAAGTCCATGGAGATACATTCCCATTTCTGATCGGGAATGGGTAATGGCTATAGTAGTCCTGTAGGAAAGGTATGCTCATGCTTATTCTGTTGGCAAATGGGACACTCACGAACATACTTCGGCACTTCGTCCTTCAGTCCTTTCCATGTAAACCTCTCCCGAATCTGTTTATATGTCTTGAAGAATCTAGGATGGCCAGCCATTGGTGTGTCATGGAAAGTTTTGATAATCTTCTGCTTAAACTGTGAATTGGGCACCAAAAATATTCTGTCTTTGTACATAATTAAATCACTCACCACAGAATATTTCTCATCTCTAACTGTGCCCTCAATGACTCCCGTAGCCCAAGAGTCCTTAACATACTCTGCCATGATCTCTTTCCAATCAGCGGAGATCTCTCCAACCAAACACAAGTGAGGTCGTCTAGACAAGGCATTTGCAACTATATTTTTCTTCCCTTTGACATATTCAATGTCAAAGTCATAAGCCTGCAGCCTGCTGACCCACTTTTGTTGTCTATCATTCAGGTCTTTCTGGTTCATGAAGTATTTGATGCCGTTATGATCTGTCCTGATTATGAATCTACCCCCAACCAGATACTGCCTGAATTTGGCCAATGCATGCATAATGGCCAACATCTCTTGGTCATATACTGAGTAGCTCCTCTCCACACCCCGAAGCTTTCTACTCTCAAAAGCTATCGGGTGCTTCTCGTGCATAAGCACAGCCCCGATCCCCTCTCCAGAAGCATCACACTATAACTCAAACGGTTTAGCAAAGTCAGGGATTGCTAAAACCGGGCATGTAGACATCAAGTGTTTGAACTCGTCGAAGCATTGCTGGGCTGTGTCACTCCACTCAAAGGCTCCCTTCTTTGTCAGATCAGTCAGTGGTGCTGCAATCTGTGAGAACCCCTTAACAAACCGTCGGTAAAACCCACAAAGCCCAAAAAACCCCTTAAGCTGTGTAAGGTTTGTGGGTGGAGGCCAACCAATTATTGCCTTTATTTTCTATGGATCCACTCTGACTCCATCTGCACTGATAATGTGGCCAAAGTAAAGTAATTCTGTCATCCCAAAATCACATTTAGATTCCTTGGCATAGAGTGAATTACTCTCCAGGATGCTCAGAACCTTCTCTAGATGTCTCAAGTGGTCCTCCCAAGTCTTGCTGAATATCAAAATATCATCAAAGAAGATCAAAACAAATTTCCTGAGCTACTGCTTGAAAATTTGATTCATACAACTCTGGAAAGTAGCAGGTGCATTAGTTAAACCGAAAGGCATGACTAGGAACTCGAAGTGACCATAGTGGCATCTAAAAGCAGTCTTCTCAATGTCTTCTGCCCGCATCTTGATCTGATGGTATCCAAATCTCAAATCAATCTTAGAAAAGTAACAGGCATCATGTAGTTCGTCAATCAATTCATCTATCCTGGGAATTGGATACCTGTTTTTTATAGTTTTCTTGTTTAGGGCCCTGTAATCAATACACATTCTGATTGTCCCATCCTTCTTCTTGACCAATACAACTGCAGAAGCAAATGGGCTTTTGCTAGGCCTGATATGTCCCATCTCCAGAAGCTCCTTAATGGTTTTCTCAATCTCATCCTTAAGCCTCTTTGGATGGCGGTATGGTGTGATCATGATGGGCTTAGTCCCATCCTCCAACTCGATGACATGCTCTATGCCTCTATCAGGAGGCACTCCAGGTGGTATATCCCCAAACACCTTACTGTGCTTGGATAGCAACTTCTGAATATCAGGATGATAGCTATCCTTCTGTCGTGGTGGGGACTCTGGCATAATAAGGCACTCTGCTGCCCACTCAACCTGGTCATGTCTCAATAGCCTCTCCATTCTCTTCAGTGACACAACTTGAGGTCCACCATCTGAAATTCCCCTAAGGCATATTTTCCTTCCATTATGCTCAAATCTCATGTCCATTTTCTTAAGATTTATGGTGAACTCTCCAACTGGCTCATCCAATGCATGCCAAGTACTACATCTGTTTCCCCTATACCAACCACATAGAAGTCATCAACTAGCTCATAGTCACCCATGATGATTTTTAGTCCTAATATCTTCCTAGTGCAATGCATTTTGAATCCGTCGGCCACCATCACCTTAAAGCCTTCGAATTCTTCTATTTTCAGCCCCCTGCGAGCATCTAAACCCTCATCAATAAGATTATGAGTGGCCCCTGTATTAATAAGGGTGATAATACGCTGTCCACCTAGTACACTCCGTACCTTGAAAGAGCCAACTTTCTAAAAACTCGACAGCTGGGCAATAACACCACCACTATCGACACTGTGATGTGAAGCTCTCTCATCCCCACTGTCATTGTGCTCTGAATGCTGATCTGACTCTGTATCTGATCCCCCTGAATGTGACTCCTTAGCTGAATAGTACTCAATTAGTTTGGCCTTAGCCTTATGTGAGCACTTGTGCGAAGGATTCCATGGTTCTTTGCAATGAAGGGACAATTTCTTCCTTCTGTACTTATTCAACTGATCATCTGTTAACTTGTTGGATCTATCCTTGTGCTGATCAACATCTCTGTGAAATGGTCTCTTCTCCTTCTCCTTGTCCCTCCTGTGAGAAAACCCCTTAGACTAGAATTTACTCCTCCACACTAATGACTCCATGTCCCAGGCCTTTTTCATGGCCTCTTGGAGTGTAGCAGGGTCAAAACCCTTAACCCAACCACGAAATGGGTCAGATAATCCGTCAATGAAGAGAATCACTAATCTGTGCTCAGATAAATCTGGGACCATAACAGATTGGTCCTGAAACTCAGAAATATAGGAGTCTAACGATCCACTCTGCCTTAGCTGTGCTAGCTCCTTAAACTGGAGTTCCGGATCCTTCTTGTCAAATTTGTTGATCAGACGGGCTGTAAACTCCACATATGAAGTGATCTGATCGTGCCCCAATGTAACCTTCCCATTACTCCACCACTTGTGTGCCACTCCCTCCAGATGTAATGCAACATAAGTGATGGCATCCTCCTCAGGCATATGACTGATCTGCAGGTAACTATCTAACTTCTGCACCCAAGCCCTAGCAGTGGTCTTTCTTGATCCGTCAAAGTAGGGAAGTGTCATCTTGCTCACTTTTTTTTGTAACTCCTGGTTCTGAGGTCTACCTCCTCTGCGAGGTCTATTCTTCATCCTAATATCAGAGTACTCTGCAAAAGTCATCTCTGCTTTGAACTCTGCACTAGATGCTCTCCAATCCCTCAGAATCTCCTCCTGAAACTCGGCCTGTGTGGGATCTTGTTCGGGAACTTGGTTCCTGGGAGCGAATGTAGGGATGCCAGGTCTGTCACCTGCTGTAAACTGTGAAGCCCTCCTATGAGTCACTGATGCCTCATCCTCATCATCTCTGAACCTGTGTCTATCACCATTATGGTTTCTATCTCCATTATTCCTGTCCCCCTGGTTCCTGTCACCATTATGTCTATCACCCACATTATGCCTGTTCCTGTCTCCGTCATTGTTCTGGTTCCTGTCACCATTATTGTTTCTCTGTCTATCACCGTCATTGTTTCTATTCCTGTCACCATTGTAATTGTTCCTGTCACGGTGATTTTCTCTCTTATTCAACCCATCAAGCAACTGTGCAAGGGAATGTCCTATCTCAGCCTGTGTCTCCATCATCTCCCACCGAGAATCCCTCAACTCTCTCTCTCTATTGCCACTGAGCTCCTGGTGAGCACATTCAGGATCTCTCGTAAACTAGGCTCCTCAACCACCCGGTCACCCATTTCTTCTGTGTGTTCTGTAATTGGTGGTAACTCTCCTGAAAATGGGTCTGTGCGCGAAACTAAGGAATCTTCGTCAGTAGCTGCAACCACTATCTCTTCCTCAAACGGATCAACTATAGGTACTGGTTGCTCAGGTTCTACTAATTGTGGTATTTCTCTTTCCTGTGTTCCTTGCCTTGCCCTGCCCTGGTATTTCTAAAAGGATATCTGTCTGTCGGTCACATATCTCATTTTTCTCTGCATGTCATATTAACCCCACAGGATGGCAAGATTTTCTGCTTTGATACCACTGTAACATACACCCCTGTGTATGTTTTTCCTTTGACTGATTTTTTTTGTGTTTTTGTGTTTTCTGCTTTTTAGAGTTTATGGGTTGTTTTCCATGTTGGATTTTTGCATTGCATGTGCATAATATGAAGTAGATAAACAAACCTAGAAAATATACAATGAATCTACACAAACTAAGAGCAACCCAGATCACAAAATACGCTAAAACTAATTAAAATGAAATACCCACTTGGAAATCTCCAACTTTGTTTATTGCCGGAATTTGTAGCAGCAATACATGGCCATAGAAATTTCTTTAATATTTAGAAAATGTAAGGAAATGCAGATTACAAAGGGCTGCAACAATATATCAGACCCCAAACACCATCCATGATTGTGTTACATGCTTTAAAGAAGGAAGAAAACACATGCATAGAGCCCCACGTCCAGGGCTGTACTATACGGCCTGGCTGGGTGAAACACATCAGTAAAAATCACTGAAAAACAGTCTCCTTTCCTTGTAAATCTGCTCAGATCTAATCCTCTCTGCTAGGCGACCAACTTCCAATCAGTTTTCTGCCCAAAAGTCACCTCAAACTCCAGAAACGACCACTCCAATGTGTACGGCCTGATGGTACAGAGGTACGGCCTGCTCAGAAAGTAATATGGCAGCTTGGAAACACTTCTAAACTGTTCAAATCTGCATCAATCCTCAACTGTCCTCAAGTGTAGCTCCAATACTTCGAAGAAGATGTTCTTTCTCACTCAAATCGGCACCAAAATACATTTAGCTGAAGCACAAATGAAGCCTTTGTGTGAAGCTCCTCTAACCCCTTCCTGATGCACTCTCTCATACACGAGGAAAGGTGAAATGCAAAGGTTTTCGTCTCTGCAAATCGAAGATCAAGACCAAAGAGCCAAGCTCAAACCCTAGGCACGAGCAACTCTCAATATCAGAGCAAATATCATAAAGTAAGCATAATCAAATGAAGTTCTCTTTTGCTCTTTTGTTTCCTCCAAGACTCAACGCCCAAGAAGTGAGAGGGAAATTACTTTATTTTGCATTTTAAAATATTGTTTTTGAGTACCATGGGCGCTCATCCCTAGAGGGGCCACTTTTTAAGTTACAACTTAAAGTTTATAAAGTGACCTTATAACATAACTTCATATTATGTCAATCTCATATATATGAATTAAATTTTTAATTTAATTCATTTCACATCAAATGAAGTTTCTAGTTGTATCGAGATCTTGAATTCTCAGGCCCTGTCCATCCATGCATGCCCTGCTAAAAATAGAAACTCCGGCTCTCGACTTACTAAAAATAGTAAGTCACTGAAATGACTCCCTACACATATCTATTAGCCTACGGGAGTCAATTATAGGCTAATCCCAAACCTCTGATGTAGTGAGCTAAATGGGGGACATTACACTGATCACCCACACCTCTTTTAAAACTAAAACAAACTTATCAAGTGTGAACTAAATAGTTAGTATTGCATGCTTTGTTGTGGTTATGTGTTGAAAACATGAAATATTGTTAGTGAGTCTTCAAAATATCAATTCTGGCAAACCAAACAAGTATACCTGCACCTTCCATTATTACAGGAAGTGCCTTTTCATCAGCTTTAAACAGAGGTTTTAGTGCAGCAAGCTTGTCTTAATCTAGTAACTGTATTTAGGAATTAAAACAACAGTTGGGTATTGTTGCAATAGTATGACCTTGAGATTATCTTCCATTATTGTTAATCCTTCCTAAAGGATACCTCTAGGAACACTCTCCTTGGTTTAGCTGAGCGAGAAGCGAAGGGGAGATTACCCATTCCCAACCATTGGCCCTTAATCATCCTTATCTTGTTGATGAACCTCTTCTCTATCTCCTTGATGACAACCCTGGCCTCGAAGATTGAAGAATGTTCTAGGGATTAGGATAAGCTATTTTGGGACCCAACACTGCCAGTGCATCTACATAGCTTGCATGTCATTTTGTAATCTACTAGATGATTCACTGCCAATTTATATAGCATACTACATCAAAACCCCATTTTGGCATCGAATGAGCTTATTGACCAATTTGGTCTTGATACAAGCTTAGACATTTTGCTAGGGTTCATCTATACACATTGGTCCAGTTGAATAAGTGGTTGATAGGTCGGCTACGCCGCCTTGCGTGTGTCTCTGGTCGGCTTGCCGCCTTGCATTCTATTTCTACATTCAAACAACTAGTTGTGTGATTCGAACATCGTATGCTCTCACCTTGCCCACTTTGGGAATTGGGTGATCAGAAAGTGTATCGGTGACTACTTGTGATTTGGTTTTCAGCTAACATTATTTTGAAAAAAAAAAAAAAAACTATGGTGGTCATTACATTTGTCAAACAGATATCCAACATTCAGAAAGAAGACATTTCGTCAAATAGTTGGTGAGCAAGGTGAAAACACATAAAATAATTACCCAGGTTGAGTGATCAGCTATAGAATCAAATGATATGGCTGATGCAAACCTTTGTCTAAAATATCATTGTACCCTTAAATGACTACTCAAAATACTAAGAATAATGCACCCAAAAAAGTAGTATCCTTCATAAATCAGCTATGTTATATCAGAACCAAATTTGAAGTAAACAAAATATTAACATGTTGCCCCTTTATTGTTGTATAGCCTAGTAGCTACTGTCCAAATAGAAAACAACTAGAAGAGCTCAGTTGTAAACCATATTGAAAACCACTTAAAATGGTACGGCTTTACCCCAACAATAGTACGACACATCCACAACTAATATGGTGTGACTCCCTTCCTAATATCATTTTCCCTCCTTCAAATCTGTACGGTTTCTTAATTTGATTTATCAACTCCCTAAACTCCAAGCTGACATGGAAGGTAAATTTCCAACACTAAACAAAGACTTCAGCAAGAGTACACTGTATGGATCTCTAAGACAAATACAAGGCAGTAAAAACAAATAAATTACCTTTTCCAAAAGGTATTCCCTTCTTAAGACTTTGTACAACAGTTTAGAATATTTAAAGGTATGGATCCAAGCTTATTTAAGCTTTCACAAACCTTCAACTCATAAAAAGCTTTTGGTACGGTAGCACTTATGTAGTATTTAAATTTTGTACGGCTCTTTAAGGTAATATTGGTACAGCTCATTCAAGAGCCCTCTGCCTCTTCAAAGTCAAATAATAAAATTTTCTTTGCAAATAAGCTATATATATATATATTAAGATCTACACTTACCAAAGTCACAAAATCACACATACACATTGAAATCACATATTGATATTTTTGTATTTTCTGGATAAGTAAAATACCCACACTGCAATCTGAAACACATTGCAAACTCGGAAAATCTTTGCAAACCCAAAATACTGAAAACCACCATTGAAACCCAAATATTTGAAAATTAAAACTTCACACAAACAACACCTGGAACAAATCATTCAGCTCAAATGAAATTTCTAAATAGAATCTCTCAAATAACTAGAAGGGTTTTCATCTTCAAAGTCATTTTTGCCAATAGGGTTTTCATCTTAGGGAAAGAAAAGATGAACAAAGTTCAATCTTAAAAAACTAGGGTTTTGGTTTATCAAATTCGTTAACTTGCTCCAATGCACAACCCTTTTATAGGCACAATGAGGGAATAAAATATTTCCTTTTATTTTCACTTTTCCCTCCAATAGTAAAATAAAACGACTTTCAAAAAGTGCCTTTTTAAAATAATCACTTTTGTACCCCCACACCCAACGACACTTTTGAAAACAACTTAAGTCAACTTTTAAGGTCACTTTTTACGACCTTTTAAATAATTAAAAATAAGTCATCTTTGAATTTATAACTCAAAGTTAACTTTTTTGACAACTTAATTTTTTAATTATTTAATTATTTCCAAGGTCTTGAAAAGGGGGACATTACAATTTACCTTTCAATATGTCAGTGGCAATGGTGTTATTAGAATATTTTGTAATGTCCCACCCTGTTTGTATTTTTTTCTGTTCTAATTTTTTTGTTTTTTTGATGCTGCTGTTTAAGGTTTGCATGTGGGTTTTTGCTTGCATAAAGTTGAGATATAACATTAAAGAAGCATTTCTAATAATACCCAAAAGCTTATATGAATTGAAACAACCACTAGGAACATAAATCAGCAATACCCATATGTTAGGAAACCTTAGAAAATCAGATATTTCAAAACCCTAGCTGCTGTCATATGTTTTTTGAGATATATTTGCCATTTGCTGTCATACAATGTGCAGGTCTGAAACAATTTGTGAACATCAATGGAAGCTCCAAAAATCCTAGCAGAAATGCTCAAATTACAAAATGCTCAAAACCCTTTATTCTCCAGCCCTAGGTGTCCCCATTCAAGGTGAAATAGCACTGAAATTATTTGAAAACAACTCCCAAAGTCTCAACATTCAACTACAACACTTGGAGCGGCCAACAATGGAGAAGGTACAACAATGAAACACTTAAAATCTACAAAAGATCCTTTGTTATGTTCTTCTAAATCACTCTATAAAATCTGCATCCAAACCCATGCTTCAAATCATTGAAAATCGTCAACTATCCAGCTCCAGCATAACCCCTGTGTGAGGCTATCAGCAAAGTATTCTTGGGTGATCTTTCACACCTGCAAATACTTTTCCTCTTGAGGGTTTACGTCCTCAAAAAGCCAAGAACCAAGTTTAGTCTCCAACTTCTAGAAGAGAAAATATTTTCCAAGCATATACAAAAATGAGCTCAAACCCCCTTTTATTCTCTCCTTCACTTCCACGCACAACTTGGGCAATTAAATAACATTTTAAATTTCACTTTATTTCCCCTTATGTCTTTCTAAGTTGGGTGCTCCATATTACTTTATAAAATATGCCTTTTAATTTTTTTTCCCCAACACCCCTTTTATGAAGTCACTTTAATATTTTAATTAACATTAAGTTAAATCTTTAATTTAACTTAAATGACATTAATGTTAATTAAAATAATATAACTTTGCCCACGAACTCCAACAGGCAATCAAAAGAGTGACCAATCATGTAGTGACATGGAAATTGTGCCACATGAGAAGTCGGTGCTGAGTGGAGACCCTGCTAAAAATAGTAAGAATGGCTCAAAAGGTCTGAAAATGCTCGGAAAGACATCACCGCGAACCTCTTGACATTACTAAGCTTAATGCAACACTTGGAAAGGCCTCAAGACGGCCGAACTGCCATGTCACCAAAAACAGTGTCCAGACTGACACTTACTATAAATAGCAGTGTTCTCCGAGGACCAAAGAGAACAAACCCAGAAAAACTCAAAAAGATTGTCGCCATGCAAGCACTTACTATAAATAGTAAGTACGGACAAGTTGTCTGAAATCCCGCCGGAAAGTGTCATATAGCTCCACTAGATCACTTGAGCACACTGGTGACATAGAAATATTCCTCTGATCAGGCTGTCACAAACCCAGAAAGTCAGCTCCAACTGTGCTGCCAGAGAACCCAAAAATGGGGACATTACAGTTCGCCCTTCCCAAAGATTGCTTGTCTTCAAGCAATGCCAATACAACATCCAATCAACAGACTGATCCAAACTGGAATCAAGAATGATCCCAGGGTCCCAAGTCAACCGAGGAGATCTATGGTACCATCTACTGAAGACACTGTCCTGCAAGGTACCATACAAATGACCTGAAAACCTTCTATAAGAAGAGCAATTAGATACTGCATGAACTCAATCAACTCCTCAGGGAATTGCTCTTCGGAAAAATCCAATTGTAACATTGTAAGAATATGCTCAAGAGAGTCAGCATCAACTCTCTCATTCCCAAAAACTACTGCACTGCAAACCCAAGTGATCCCTGGGTTCCAAGTCAATCTCTGGAAAAAACCTCCAGATTGTCGCTGCACCACTCTGATATAAACTATAAAACCGTTGTGTCACAACAACTCTCCTCTCCTAGGACTCCCAGAAGTAATCATCTCCAGCCCCCAAATTGGAACACCGGTAAGAGTTGAAACCCATACTATGAGACATCTCCTGCTGAGGCATCCCGGTAAAGTCCATGACTGCCATCCTTGTATCAAACATGACCCTGGGCAACAGGTAGAATAGTTTTCTCAACCCAAAAACCAAACTCCCCCAAAAAAGAAGTGGACCAATCACTGTCACAACTCTGAAATCTCCAACAAGGGAATGCCTCTATTGTCATCAACTATACTCATATCATTGACACTTAATCTCCAAGTGTCGAAATGAAGATTCCGAACACACCAACACACCCAAACCACTACAATCAATAAGGCATCATCTGACGATATGCACACTATTCTCATAAAGTATTTGCAGCACCTGTCACTTACCAGGAACTGTGTTCGGAAAAACTCCCATAACCATCTTCCCTAAAGCATGCCAAAGCTCGAAACCAATCTTCTCACAAAAGAATAGCACCATAACCAATGTGGAAATGTAAGGGCAGCGGTAACCATTCTGAAATCCTACTGAAAACATAGGAGAGATGAGTATGGAAGTAGTTATAGAGTCATCTCCTATGATCAAACCATTTCTATCAACCAACTCCAACCACTAGATACTCCACTGTTGATTTGAAAAGACAAACCAACTCAATTGCGGGTCAAGAGTTGAATTCATGTGTAGGCTGGTCGGGAAGTGGACAGCGGTGCTAACACTCACTGTTACAACTCCAAGAGCCCCTAAAAGATGAATCACAACATGTGAAAACTCACTGTCCTGAACCCACACTGAGAGTAAACTATCATAGTTTACATCACAAACCTTCATAAGATGAACTTTCTGAATTAGGAAGTGTTGTGACCTAATCACACATCGCCCCATTGCAAATGGGAACCCCTTTTTTTTGAGCTCTGATGCTTTGCATTAAGTCTTGATGATGTCTTAGTTTTCTTTTTCATGATGAAGTCAGTGGTATTTGAGTCTTATAGTCCCCTGATGATCTGATCCTGATGTTTGAGATCCTGAAAATGACTAAGTCTGGTATCCTGATCCTGAAAATCTTGAAAATTGGCTAAGTCTCAAATTTGGTGGATCCTCCAAATTCTATAATCTACATGTTAAATCCGGTGGATTTGAGACCTATCTCAAACATCCTGAAAGGTATAACTTATACTTAAATATATTTTTTATATACGTTACTTCTGGGACTCCCACTTCTAGGCGCAAATTTATTCTAAGTAGTTAGGCACATTTCTCACTTTTGCAAACATCATGTTGCGCCTAGGATTGAGACCCAATTTTGCGCCTAAGGTAAGAACTCAAATAGGCGCCTAGAGGAGAATAAGCTTCAAAACACTTCAAATAGTAGCGCTTTGGTAGAGATCACTCAAAACTTGATGTATGCACTGCTTCAAGGTTAGGCGCAAATTTGCTCTTGTACAACCTCATTTTGGCGCCTTCACATGAGGTGAATATCCAAATCTTTAGGATGATTGCGCCTTGAGAAAGAATGGTCAAAAGTTATTAAGATGAGCGCCTAAGAGGTGACTTTCTCAAAACTTCAAATATTGAGCAACAACCATGATGAGTTAAGGTGCAATTTTCAACTCATAAAGCCTCAAAAGGGCGCCCAACTTGGAGAGAGCATTCATTTAAGACAAGGCGCCCATTGACACCTATTCCACCATAAAGTGCCCTAAGGGTGAGAATACCTTGAAATCTAGCATGTAGGCGATGAGAGTATTTCTTGAAAGATTGAATAAATGATCAAAGGTGTTTTGAAGACTAAGAAATTAGCTAAGTGCACCTAGGCGCCACTCCACATCTATGCAACTAGTTTTAGCGCCTAGGCTTGAGAGACATGATTCCTTGAGTTAAAGTGGACAAGTTAGGCGCCAGTCCTTGTTGTTCTTGGCATTAGCGCTTTAATGTGAGCCTTTAGAGTATCAAAGAGTAAGCCAAGTCAAGTGAGGCGCAAATTTCCTCTATGTAGTCCATTTTGGGCGCTTTGGCATGAATAAGATGTTTAAACCAACATTGGCGCCTAGGAAGAATTGACATGAAATAACCTTTTGAGTGGACTCCTTGATGAATATAACGTTTTAAAGATCTCTCCCATTGTTTGGATCATCAAAAAATGACAAGTATGAAGCCATTAAATCTTAGGCGCCCTTTTACTCCTCTGTAAACCTATTATGGCGCCTAAGCATGACAAGAGAGTCTAAATCCATACAAGGTGGCGCCTTTAAGAAACCTAGCTTTCCTTGAATTCATAAGGTTGACTTAGCATGTTGAATTGCCTATCTTGAGCTAGGCGCCTTATTACACCTAGATCATCATCAAGATGCACCTTTAGGAGATCAATATTACTAAGGGAAACTAGGCGCTATTTCATATCTGAAGCATCTTGGAGTGAGCGCCTAAAGGAGGGAAGTCATCCTAAGATCACCATTGTTTAAAGCACAAAAAATGAGAAGTAAAGTTTCATGAGGTTGGGCGCACTTTGCCTCTCTGTAGAACTAGATTTGGCGCCTTGAGAGTATAGGGTTTGCAATCACCTAAATGAGCGCCTAGAAGGTATAAAGCTTGACAGTAAGTGTTGAAGTGTTTGTGAATAGGCGCCTTAATGAAGAGGTCTCCAAAAGGTCTAAGCATAAGTTTAAAATTCCCAAAATGATAAGTTTGAAACCAAGAATATCTAGGTGCCAATTTGCCATCAAGACAACCTCAGAAAGCGCCTAAGGGGTATAGGGTCTTTGAAGCCTTCAACGAGTATTTGAAGTCATTGGAAATGCATTAAGACCTTGGGCGCCTTCTTATGCATCTGCAAACTCATATTGGCGCCTCAAAGAAACATCATAGATCTACATCATTAGATGAGCGCCTAGAAAGGATTTACATAAGATGACACTTTGGAGTGGGCACTATGAGGAACATAGATGTTTTAAGTCATGCTCAACTGATTAAGATTATAGAAAAAGACAAGTATGGAGCTAACTTATGATAGGCGCCTTTTGCTCTTCTTTTCACCTATATATGGGCCTAGATTTGAAGTAAGATTATTGCATGTTTAAAGAGGATTCCTTTGTGTTATAAAGTGTTTATCATAAGGATTGATGTGTTTCTTGGTTTGTATTGCAGGAAGATTGAAGGAAAAGAAGTATCATAGAGGAACGTAGAAGTTGATGAAGCTAAGGAGTCATCTGAAAGACAAGCACCTGAGTCACCTTCAAGTTGCAGAGGAAACACCACTTAAAAGGTTCACATCAAGTTTGACATACTTACAGGAGGGTAACCAATCACCTCATAATGTGAACCTAAATCAAAACCAAGCTGAAAATCACACTCCAACTCAAGTTCTGAATCTTCTCCCGGATCCCATACCTTGTTATTTTTTCCAAGGGCAATACTACAACCGGAAACAGCTCCATCATCCAACTCAAAGAGTGGATTGTCATAAGTCATATCAACACCCATCTCAAATAAAGGATTATCAACAACCACCACAAATTTATTCTTGGAATCATATTCATGCAAAGGAAATGAACTGTTGCTATGATGAATACTAAAATCAAAACCTTCATATCTGTCATCAATGACTCCAAGGCTGTCCCAAATCACCCATGCCTCTTCCTTATCATCTTCAACAGTGAGCGGTGGATCCAAATCAACAAGGTCACTAGGACTCTGCTCAAGATCAGCTATATGCAATGTGAAATCAGATTTGTTTTCATGATAAAAAACAATACCATCCATACCACCCTCCATGCATAGCTGTGGGGATGAAGATAGAACAACACTACAAGCAAAAGGGAATTCATCCCAAACAGGGTCCTTGTCATACATCGGTGCCAAAACCCCTGGATCCCAAGTGCTAAAAAACTAATTTCTTTGTTTAGAAAGAATATGCTCCTCATGAACGGTTGCCTTTGTTAATAAATCACTCTCCAACTCCCTAGTACTGTCATTAACATAGTCATTCCTCTCCATAGGCTTGGTTTGAAAGTCAAACCAACAACCACCTGTGTCATCATCATTGAAATAAGATAAGGCATCATCATTGTTAGCTGTTTTGAAAACCTCATCCTCTTTGCCTTCAACAAGCCCATCATCTGAAGGTATATCAATGATCTCAACTATCCCAATATTTTCACTAGTGTTATCAACGTCATTGGGAAGCTCTAAATGTGTATCTAAGGTTGCAGTTTTGTCACATTTGTTGCACACATCCTCATCCTTCATAGCTGTATGCATGACCAAAGAATCATCCTGAAGCCCCTTTTTCCTTTGCAAATCCTGATTCTAAGGTCTACCTCCTCCATCTTTGCGGGGTCTACTCCTTTCCCTGAAGGCCAAGTATTCCTGAAATGGCATTTCCGTTTGAAAATCTGCATCCATTGGTCTCCAATCTGTTATTATTTGGTTTAGCAATTCTTGCTCTGTTGGTTCATTTTCAATTGGAGGATTATTCCTTGGGGTAAAGTTAGGCATGGGAAGCCTAGTGTTGGCTGTTCTAGCAACAGTATGCTGATGAGCAGCCCTATTGTTGACTGAGTTATCCCCATTTACACCATTCTTTCCATTATTTCTTCCATGTGCATTGTTTCCACCATTATTAATATTGTTCCCATTGTCATTCGGCACTAATCGGGTGAGAATTTGGGCTAGTTCAGTTTGGCATCGGTCCATCCAATCCAACATCTTTCGCTGCCCTCTAGCCAAATCATTTACCACATGCAACAAACTCGTCACATTGGATCTCCCTTCATCATGATGATCTCTGCTAGACCTCCCTTCTCGGTCACCCATCGTTTTTGCTACTATTTCTTCTTCTAAGTGGGTTTCTAATTGTTGTTCTTCAAACTCAGTTGGCCATTGTTCCCACTGTTCAGCTTCCTCTTTCCTTTGTCTTTCAAGATGTCTTCTTTCCCTGTCACTACCTCTCATAGAATATAGATCTTAAATATAGAAGCTCATCTGTAGATCACTCACATGCAATTGTTGCTCAGCCCATGAAATTGACATGCAAGCATCTGGGTAGTCTTCAAACCAACATGCAAGTACTGGGTACTAACATGCAACTGAAATTTTTGACATGAACTCTGCACAAGGGTTAGCAATCCAACAGGCTAGCAGAAAAATCAGCTCTGATACCACTGTAATGTCCCACCCTATTTGTATTTTTTTCTGTTCTATTTTTTTGGTTTTTTTGATGCTGTTGTTTAAGGCTTGCATGTGGGTTTTTGTTTGCATAAAGTTGAGATATAACATTAAAGAAGCATTTCTAATAATACCCAGAAGCTTATATGAATTGAAACAACTACTAGGAACATAAATCAACAATACCCATATGTTAGGAAACCCTGGAAAATCAGATATTTCAAAACCCTAGCTGCTGTCATATGTTTTTTGAGATATATTTGCCATTTGGTGTCATACAATGTGCAAGTCTGAAACAATTTGTGAATAGCAATGGAAGCTCCAAAAACCCTAGTAGAAATGCTCAAATTACAAAATGCTCAAAACCCTTTATTCTCTAGCCCTAGGCATCCCCATTCAAGGTGAAATAGCACTAAAATCATTTGAGAACAACTCCCAAAGTCTCAACGTTCAGCTACAACACTTGGAGCGGCCAGCAATGGAGAAGGTACAACAATGAAACACTTAAAATCTGCAAAAGATCCTTTGTTATGTTCTTCTAAATCACTCTGTAAAATCTGCATCCAAACCCTAGCTTCAAATCACTGAAAATCTTCAACTATTCAGCTCCAGCATAACCCCTGTGTGAGGCTATCAGCAAAGTATTCTTGGGTGATCTTTCACACGTACAAATACTATTCCTCTTGAGGGTTTTCGTCCTCAAAAAGCTAAGAACAAAGTTTAGTCTCCAACTTGTAGAAGAGAAAATATTTTCCAAGCATAGCTCAAACCCCCTTTTATTCTCTCCTTCACTTCCACACACAACTTGGGCAATTAAATAATAGTTTAAACTTCACTTTATTTTGCCTTATGTCTCCCTAAGTTGGGTGCCCCACATTACTTTATAAAATATGCCTTTTAATTCTTTTTCCCCAATGCCCCTTTTGTGAAGTCACTTTAATATTTTAATTAACATTAAGTTAAATCTTTAATTTAACTTAAATGACATCAATGTTAATTAAAATAATATAACTTTGCCCACGAACTCTAACAGGCAACCAAAAGAGTGACCAATCATGCAGTGACATGGAAATTGTGCCACATGAGAAGTCGGTGTTGAGCGGAGACCCTACTAAAAATAACAACCTGCTAAAAATAGTAAGAATGACTCAAAAGCTCCGAAAATGCTCGGAAAGACATCATTGCGAACCTTCTGAAATTATTGAGCTCAATGCAACACTTGGAAAGGCCCCGAGATGGCCGAATTGCCATGTCACCAAAAACAGTGCCTAGACTGACACTTACTATAAATAGTAGTGTTCTCCGAGGACCAAAGAGAACAAACCCAGAAAAATTGTCGCCATGCAAGCACTTACTATAAATAGTAAGTACGGACAAGTTGTCCGAAATCCCTCCAGAAAGTGTCATACAGCTCAACTGGATCACTTGAGCACATTGGTGACATCGAAATACTCCTCTGATTAGGCTGTCACAAACCCAGAAAGTCAGCTCCAACTGTGCTACCAGAGAACCCGAAAATAGGGACATTACATATTCTATCAAAATTTGAACCTTGCAATCTGTTGATATTTCCATCATAGAACATAGAGTGGGTTTTGTAGACAATGCATCAACCACTATGTTCTATTTTCCCTTTACAAATTCAATATCAAAATCGTAAACTTGAAGTGTACTTACCCATTTTGTTGTCTTTCATTGAGATCTTTTTGACTTAGGAAGTACTTCAAACTATTGTGGTTAGTCTTCAATACAAACTTACCACCAACAAGGTATTGTCTGAACTTGGGCAAGGCATGCATGATGGCCAATATTTCTGTCATAAATATAGAACCCTCTTTCAATCCCTTTGAGTTTGTGGCTCTCAAAAGCAATTGGATGCTTATTTTACATCAAAATAGCTCCAATCCCTTCTCCAAAAGCATCAGATTCTAGCACAAAAGGAAGAGAGAAATCAGGAATGGCTAACGCAAGACAAAAACTCATCACCTCCTTGAGTTTGTCAAAAGTTTGCTGTGTTGAATTAGACCATGGGAAAGCCCCTTTCTTTGTCAAATCATTTAATAGAGCTGCCAACTGAGAAAATCCTTTCCCAAATCTCCTATAATAGTTGCAAAGTCCAAAGAATACTCTCAGTTGTGTCAAAGTCTTTGGAGGAGGCCAATCCAAGATAGCCTTAATCTTTTCTCGATCAACTTGCACTCCTTGTGCACTGATTGCATGCCCCAAATACAGATTTTCATTCATACCAAACTCAAATTTAGACTCTTTGGCAATTAGAGATTGTGGCTCTAGAATAACCAAAACGTCATCCAAATGTCTCAAGTGATCTTCCCAAGTTTTGCTCTAGATGAGAATATCAACGAAGAAGACCAAAACAAACTTTCTTAACTACTGATTAAAAACTTGGTTCATACATGACTGAAAAGTAGCAAGAGCATTAGTAAACCCTAATGGCATGACTAAAAAATCATAGTGCCCTAATTAAACCTAAAGATTGTCTTATGAACATCTTCAGAAACTCTATGTAACATACACCCCTGTTCTGATTTTTTTTGTTTTTTGTGTTTGGTTGTTGTTTGAGTGTGTTTTAGAGAAGTAGACAGAAATGCAAAAATAGGTTTAACAGTAGCATTATTTGCAACAATGGAATAGCAGAAATAACTCTTAAAAGTAATATTTTGAATACCCACAACTAGTATTAATTTTTAGATTTATTTCCAGAACTGAAAGTACAATATATCATCAAAATAGGCACTACCCAGATCATCAAAATAGGCACTAACCAGATCATCAAAATACATTACAATGCCATTTTCAACATACCCATTAACAACTGTTGCAAAAGTCTGAAAACTGAACTTGGACTAGCAACCCTGGAATTCAATGAAATGTTGATATCTCCCTCAACATGCTGCTATTCACTCCTGAATTTTTTGCTGAGTCTTCCTTAACCCTAGGCACCCAAAATCTGGGTATTTTCCAACCCCAAACTTGAGCGACCCACTCTCCAATTCCCACGCCCCTCTTTGGGTGGTACGACCAGCCTAGGAAAGGGTACGACCAACAAATGGAGGTGAAGACTTGATGTTTTGGCCTTCCAAAATTGCTGTTAAAACCTCTTCAATCTGCTCTCAAAATCTGATTTGAAACCCTTGGCAAAACTTCACCAAAATCTGAAACAATAAGCTCGTGTGATTCTTGAATGAAATCACCTGTAATATCCACTAGGAAAGATCTTGCACTTTTGAAATGGATGTCCTCCGTAAGGGTTTTCGTCCTTACAAAGCTTGCAACTTCGCTGTTCAAACCAGCAGCATTTTTCCAACAAAATATTATCCGTGTATGTCAAAATGAGCTCTCACAATGTCTTTTATTTCCCTCTCAACCCGTCACGCCCTTTTTAGGAAATAAAATATTACTTTATTAAAATCCATTTACATCCTTATGTTGAGCGCCCCAACATTAAACAATTAAATTTAATGTATTTTAACTTCACCTTATGTCTCCCAAGCGCTCCAAATAAAGTCAGTTTAATAATATTAAATAGCGCTAAAGTTAAATCTTTAATTTAACTTTATAATTTAACGTTATTTAAATTAATCCTAATACATGTGTCAAACGGCCACCAAATACAAAGACCAACCTTGCCAGAGTGAACCTACTGCAACGTGATGATGTCGGTGCTAACATAGTGACTTACTATAAATAGTAATATTGGGCCAAGTACTCCAAACTGCTAAAACGAGCTCTACCCAACACTTGGAATATCGCCGACACTGCACTGCTGGTCACCGAAACTCAATGAGTTCCCTAACCTTGCCACATTAGCCTACGGGAACCCGAGGAATAAGCTAATGATCGTCTCCCTGCACCTGCCTTAGGAAGGGGACATTACAGTCTAATCTGGTGGTATCCTAAGATCTATTTTAGAAAAATAAACTGCACCATATAATTCATCAATAAGTTCATTGATCCTAGGAATTGGATACCTATTTTTGTTGGTCTTTTTGTTTAGAGCTCTATAGTCAGTACACATTCTCATGGTCCCATCTTTTTTCTTTACCAAAACTACTGAAGAAGCAAATGGGCTTTTACTTGGTCTAATGTGACCCATATCAAGGAGCTCCTTAATTGTTTTTTCTATCTCTTCCTTATGCATTTTACGATGGTGATAAGGAGTGGTGATAACTGGTTTAGCTCCTTCCTCTAACTCAATGACATGCACAATCCCTCTATTAGGAGGTCTCTAGGGGGTATGTCATTGAAATCTTTACTGTGCTTCCCTAGAAGAGACTGGATAACAACATGGTATGATTTCTTACCCTCTAAAGAAATGGTAGGCATAATCAAGCATTGGGCTGCCCATACAACTTGACCATGGTGGAAAATCGTCTACATACATTTGGCAGAAATAATTTTTGGAACAACATTTGGCATTCCGCATAGTACCACCTTTTTACCATCAGAATGGAACTTGAGTTCCATGGTTTGGAAGTTTTGAGTAATTTCTCTCAAAGAATGCAGCCACTGAACTCCCAACACTGCATTAGTATCTCCTATGTTGACAACATAGATGTCATCTTTTACCTCATAATTTCCCAACATGAGACTTATTTTGGGAATCTTCCTTGAAGATTGGATGGTGAAACCATTAGCAACCATCATATTGAAGCCTTCAAATTCTTTAGTTTTTAGGCCTCTTCTTGCAACCACCCTTTCATCAATAAAATTATGAATAGCTCCAAAATCAATGAGCACAGTAATTCTTTGTCCACATAGAACTCCACAAACTCTGAAAGGGTTATACTTAGGGGTTCCAGAAAGTTTGGCAAGAGTACCTCCTAAAGTATCTTTCTCTTCCTGATCTTCTTGCAAAGGTTCTTCTTCTTCTTCACTTTGCTGTTCGAAATCTTTAGCTCTTGATTCTTCATATGAAACTACCTCAATGTAATGCACTTGTCCCTTTCTGAGACATCTATGGCCTAGTACCCATGGCTCTTTGCATTTGAAGCAAAGATTCTTCTTCCTTAATTCATTTTTTGCCTCTTCCTCTTTGTTTGTAGGAAAATTTTCTAAGAAGGCTTCTTTGGAGGGAAAGTCTTCTTCTGAAATTTGCTCTTTGGAATTGAAGACTCAAGTGCCAAGGATCTTTTGATAGCCTCCTGAAGAGATGGAGGTTCAAAAGCTTTGACTAAACCTTTGAGGGGTTTAGACAAGCCTTCAATAAACAACATAATCAACCTTCTTTCAGTGATGTTAGGTACGATAACGGAATTTTTTTAAAAATGTGCAACATAGATTTCAACACTTCCATATTGTTTGAGTTTTGCTAACTCTTGAAAATGAACTTCGGGATCCTTCCTATGAAACTTCTCAATTAGTCTTCTATTGAATTGATCATAGGAATTGATAAGACTGTGTCCTTGAGTAATCAACCCACGATACCACCATTCATGATCTATATCCTCAAGGTGGAAAGTGGCAAATTTAATGGCATCATCTTCCGTTATAGGTCTTAGCGAGAAGTATGTGTCCAACTTTTGTATCCATGCATGTGTTGTACACTTGTTAGATCCATCAAATGTGGAAAGTGTTAACTTTCCCAAAGCATGCTGCAAATCTTTCTAAATTGTTTGAGGCCTAGGCTTAGGTCTAGGGCCATTTCTAGACTTCTTCATATTCAAAGAGTTGGTAAGAGACATTTCAGCCCAAATCTCTTTTGGAAGAGCTCTATACTTAGCATAAGTAGCTGTGATATCATCCACCACTGAATTTTGAGCCTCTACTTCAAGAAATTCTTCCTCCCTACGAAGGAAGTGGGTTGAAAAGGCCTAGCAGCAGAACGGTTCTTTGGGTGTTATTGATGTTCTCATGGTGATTATTTTCCCATGAAGTTCTACCTTCTCCATTATGATTTGTAGGCACAATCATGTTATTGTCCATCTTATGAAGCATATGTGTGAACATGTCAAGCATCAAATCAAACTTCCTTTTTTTCCGATCTACAGGGTTATCTTCCATATTAGTTGTCTTTTCTCTTTCTGCCATATTAGCCTCTTCTATCACAATTTCTAGATTATGTTTTTCAACCTCTTCCCTTCGCTGATTTGTACCCTTCTTTTTCTCTCTGATAATTTCAATACCATCTATCATTTTCATGCATGGGGAAGAAACTGCATGAAAATGATTAGCTTATGAAAATAGGCTAGAAAGACCACCAGCTCTGATACCACTGTAATGTCCCCAACTAATTTTTTTGCAATCACTTGAATCCTAGCTCTTTCTGATCACAAGTTCCCAGTGTGGGCAAGATGAGAGCATACAGAGACTAGAATGAGGACAATGGAAATAAACAACAGATATTGGCAGCAAGACGACCAATTTACATTAAAGCAGAGTCTTAGAATCGATCGATGCCAAAATGGTGGATAGTTTTGTTGATACTGATATGTTGATATAGACATACGAATAAATCTACAAACTGAAATAAGTGGTTGACCTTGTTGAAGCTGTACAACCCTTTTGAAAATTCCTTATGGTTTCTATAGATTTAAAAACTTAATTGAATCGCCCAAAATACCTTTATTGAATGGTACGACTCACCCCAAACACAAATACGACTCCCCAAACTCCTCCAAAATGCAACGAATCACAATTTTAAATCAATCAGCCCTCTTAATAGACTAGAATAGCTTAGCAAATTGAGTGGCTAACATTTGAATAATGGTACAGCCCTGCAATGTCCCCTTTTTTGGAGTGATCACTAATGAAGACCTAATGGACCAATTTTCACACTTTGATAATTTTGTAGGGCAATTTGAGAATGGGAAGTAGCTTGGCATATTTTTTATAATAATTTTGATGAAGTCATTGTCAATAAAACAAATTTCTCTAGGGTGGAGTGAACCATCTTGGAGATGGGAAAGTGTGGAAATGTCATGTCCCCAAAATGGGACACTACACCTTCTCATACAGTACATGGAGGCTGACCTCATGAGTAGAATAAAGATTTAATAAATAAAACTATACTACATTAAGACACATTGATTAGAACAAATCAGAAATAAAGGAGGCCGACTCATGTAAGTAAAGGCTAAAAGATAATTATGAGGAAGCGAATAACAATAAGGAGACATCGACTAAGTATATGATGGCAGTGACTATTAAACAAAGCTGTGTTAAAGAGAAGTGCGATACATATGAAGTGGCTGACTATATTGACAGCCGACAGTCCTTGGGAGATAGAGATTAATATAATTTAAATTAAAGATTTAAATTGATGGAGATAGCCGACTTCCCAAGGTAGCGCTCCACCATGTTTTATATAAAATCAAGAGGTGTGAATTATTATTCTTTAAGTGGAGTGATCAAGGACAAAAAGGGATGCGATTTTTGCATAATACAAAGGTTGTTTTGTTAAGAAACTAAAGAGGTGCGATTTGCTAAGTATAGCGATCAGCAAGAGAGGTGATTGTTTATTGTGAAAAGGTGTATCTCCTAGTGGATCGCCTTACTTGGAGAGGTATAAAAGGATAAAGAAGTGTGAGGAATAAAGGCATCAAGAGAGAAACATATATACAGATCTGCCATCAAGATATATATAGAAGAGGCATTGAATTGAGATATTTGTGGTAGGATATTCATATGGGAATTTAATGTATAATTTAAATATGGTTAATGGTTCATGCTTGTTATTATCATATGGTCGCATGTTCATAAATTATTATTGCTGATGTGATTATTTGTAAATGTGAATTTGATTAGCTCATTTTGCACATACCTTTACCATGATGGGAGAAGGGAGAATTGCAAAAGGGGAATGGTGACGGGGCCCTCTTCTAGGTACGCCACCTAGGGGGGGGGGGACAAGATGAGCCCACATGGGCCAAAGGGCTACTGCCTTTGGGCCTAGAGAGTTTGGCTACTAGGACACCCTTCGTAAACTCACTCTCCTATCATGGTGTAACAATACAGGGAGATCAATCGTGGGGAAATGGAAAAGGTGGCAAGGTGAGGGGATAACGGATAAATAAGAATCCTCACTAGGTAGGCAACCTCATATGAATGGCATGCGCCGCATGAGGCCAAGGCCACCTCATATGAATGGCATGCGCCACGTGAGGACTAGGGGGATGGTATATCCGCCCTGAGGTCTAGGGAGGCTAAGACACCCCATTGAGTCACTCTCTTCCATGCTCCCCCATGGTTGAGTATCCCAAGATAAGGTTTAATAATTGGGATAACTAATTTACTATGGACTTACTGATGTTTAATCATGATACTCTATTTGATAATTTATTATTGTAATTGATCTCTAACTTGTTTGCAGGGATTAAACCAGGCCAAGGTACCCTCTAGATCCATTGTTTGCTTGGAAAGTTGATAGTTTAGGATAAAATTATTATAATTCTTATTAGGGACATTATAGGCAATTGTCAAATAAAGAAGAAAGGATAAGAGGATGACATGATATAAAATGAATTTTATTCCATATGCTTAGTGGTTCGCCCTTGGAGAAGGAAAAAATAATAAAATAAAACAAATGATAATATGGGCTCTCATGAGGAGGTCGGCATCAAGGAAAATGGGAAACAAAATTCAAATCTTTAATTTGTAATTTTGGGCACCTAACTTGCTTGTTAGTGGTTGGCCTTATTGGAGAGACAAAAAAATAATAAAAATAAAAGGAAATCATGCCTAGGTCGGCCAGCTTGTGGAGAGGGTAAAATCATGTATAAATAAAGGTTCATTTGTGGTCATTTGGATCATATCATTTTCTTCATATTTGGCTCCAACTTGTTGCACAATATTCCAAGGACGAAAACCCTTCAGAATATAAGGTGGATTGGATGAAAACTCAATCTCATCTTGGAGGTGGATTCATATGGAGTTCACAATTGCATTTCATTGGGGACCTTTGGAGCGTCATTGCACATTCAGATTTTCAGATCAGCATTGAAGGATGGATTGTAGTGGCATTTGGTGAGCATTTTGCATTTAGGGTTTTGCCCTAATTTGGAGCGCTACTATTGGAGGAGGTTTGCTTGGCTTTTTGGTGGAATATTTTCCATGTTGTAACATCAAACCCTAGCTGTCCTTGCATCATCATTTCAGATCCGTTGGAGAAGGGCGAATTTGCATTGGTGAGGCGATTTGCATCATTTGTGGAGCCATTACATCAGCTATCTACATTCCTTGCAAGCGCCGCCACTTTGGAGGGTTGTTGACCATCATTTGTCATCATTTTGGTATGTTAAAAACATATGATTAGGTTGGAACTGTAGTGGCAGCTATTCAACTATGTTTGGGCATGCCTGAGCCCTAGAATTTGGTGTAATTTCCATTTCAGTACATTCAGATTTGGAGCAGCAGGCTTGCTTACTCAGAAATCAGATTTGTTTGTCATATGTTTGGCTCTTGAATAATTGTTTTTCATAATTGCAATCATAGTTGATACTATCTACCTGTTTAGCATATTTTGTGGATGTTTTGGCACATGTTTATTGGCTGCTCATAAGTGGTCATATTCAGAAAATAAAATCAGAATTCAGTCCTAGGGTTTGGAGCAGAAAACCAAATCAGCGAAGTAGGGCAGAAATCAGAATTCCTTGTGGGAATATCCTTTGGGCATGTTCATTTGCATTTTGGGCATTTGTATGTTGGCGGTTGTAATTATTTATCAATCTGAAAATAAAAATCAGAATTCTAATAAGCAGAAAATTAGGGTTTCAGCAGAAAAATCAGAATTCTAGGGTTTTATCCTATTTGGGATATTGCAGTTAAAAACAACCAACAAAAGGTATGACTTGCATTTGAAATTGTACATCTGGGTGAAGAGTTTGTAAGGATACCAAACTCATTAATCTATCCCTTAGTTGCGATTCAAATCACATAACCAAAATTGGCCCCCCCTCACATTCGTACGACCAACAAATGGTTTCATATAGTATGACTTGTAGAATATGTTAGGAAATAATAGGGAATAGCTAGCAAGAGAAATAAATAATCCACTCCAAACAAACCAGCAAACTGAAAATCTTGTAGAACCCAAAATCATCACACCCAAATTGAAATACTACAAATCTGGAAATCTTAATCCGCTGAAGCACAATGGCAATCCCAATATAGAATTGCACTAAAAGGCTAGGAGGGTTTTTGTCCTTGAGACCAGCAATAATAGAGGGTTTTTGTTCTTTAGAAAGAAAGAAGAATGCATGTTCATTCTTGGAAAATGAAATTGTTTGAATGAGCCAGCGGAAGATTTTTGAAAACATTCCTCTCTTTTATAACTTTTTGCACCTTGACGCTAGCGACACTTTATTTAATCACTTATAACAGCTTTTTAAATAATTAAATATGTCATCTTTTAAAATATAACTCAAAATCACTTTTCGACAACTTAACTTAATTATTCCTCCCGCCCTCCCACCCCTTTTTTTCCACCACCCCATTAGCCTACAGGAAAATAGGCTAAGGCTCATCAGCAAACTTACACTAGGGAAGGGGACATGAAATTTTTAATATAGTGTGGGCACAAGGATGTCTAAATCTGAGCCTCTTTGCACCTTTTCCCCTTTTCTTGCATCTACATTTTGCATCTCTGCATTATTCAATTATGTTTGAGAGAGTTAAGAACATATCTTGGGTTCTTCATTTGTCACATGAATTAAGAAGATAAGCTGGTTATCTCAAGTAACTGATCGTGATCTTTGTCCAGAATCCAATGTATGGATCATACGTTGCATCTCTAGTTGGACAATGAAGGTGACGTTTTGGGTTTATATACTACCCATTCATTGATTCTCATGGAACAAGTATTTGTTGGGCTCCAAATAATAGAGGATTCTAAATAAACTCTCCATTTACCTGTACTGCATTCTCGTTATTCTGATGTTTACTGTTTTGAGAGTCTAAATTCTTGAAATTTCATGTTTTTATGAATTTACATTCTTTGACTATAGTTAGATGTTTGGTTGTGGCAACTTCCTATATCTTTCTTTGCCTTTGCTACAGCTATAGACAATCACAAAGAATATTATTATTATAAAAGGTTAGTCATTTCTCTGATAGTTATTTTCTAGTTCCACATAATATTACCACTGAGGTTTAGTACCTAGGAAGAATATTCTGATTGACATGGATTCTTGACCAGATTATGTTATATGTTGTCTTTATAGGTTTTGTTGTAATATATGTTCCACTTGTGCAGATAAAGAGAGAAATTTCTACCATGAAATTGATCAAGCATCCAAATGTTGTACAGTTGCATGAGGTGGGTTAATTCTGGATTTAGAGATTTTGTCATTAACAAAGAGAAGTTCTGATATTGGTCAAAACTAGCAATTTAATAGTTAATGGTGTTCTTTTATCCTCGTACTGAAAATATTCCTTCTTTCATATCAATAGGTTGCTGGATGTGATGTCCCCTTTCTAGAAGAAACACTTAAACCTGAATCTACATTCAAATAATTCTCAAGGAGACATTAGTACGTTAGAGAACAATAAATTTCAATGATAGATCAAGTAAGATCAATGATAATGCTTTCATTTCATTGCTTGTTAAAGGATTATTTATTTCCTAATTGTTACTTGTATGTTGATAACCATTCCATAATCCAATCATTCATATTTCTTATTACTTTTCCTCATGGCACTAGGCTTTACATGTATAGGGCGCGTTGAAACCATCTCTTGACCCAGCCTATGGGAACTATGTCCCAGCCTACGGGCTTTAATACGGATGGGATTACTCCGCCTCTCCCTCACAACACCTCTCATTCCTTAAAGGATGAAGTAATAGAGAAATATATATAGAAGTAACAACTACGTTTATCTCTCCATGTCATTTTCCTTCTATTCCTTAACCATGGATGGAGAATTATATGTCTAGGGCGCGTTGAACCCTCTCCAATGCATTATGAATGGAATTACTTCGCCTTTCCCTAGCATTCTTGTCTAGGGTGCGTTAAACCCTCTTTAATGCATCGTGATGGAATTACCTCGCCTTTCCTTAACAAGACCGCCTCTCCCATAGTCATAGGAATTAGAAGTGATGAGATGGTTGTGTTTTTCTCCTCAAGTTTCATAATGCATATATATGTTCATATATATCTCAATCATGTTTCTTTATTTAAGAATGTACTTCAATCAACTATTTGTTCACATAGTATAGTTCTATTTTGCTATATAGTGGGTTTCACTATTTTCTAACATATAAGTTCATTTTCCTTATTTGAGTAATATCTGAACATACATTCAGATTTATACTATGAATTTACCTCATGTCACATATCTATGTTCTTATACAAATTCCTATATATAATATATATTACTTGACTTCTATTTAAATATAAAATATACATTATTCAACATACCTGTTCGCTGCCTTGTTATTCCCTTATTCTTTCTGTTTCCTTGATTCGCTGCTGATTGTTCTTTTCTTTTCATTCAATGATTGTTCCTATTTATTTCCTTTATTCCTTTCTGTTATGACTATTAAATGATGGCTGATTCCATTAATGCATATTATCTTCTTTAAACTGATCCGATATCTCTCTATATCTATGTATTCCCCTCAGATGCAATTCGATGATATTATTCCATGATGATATCCTTTGCTGCTCTTGGATAGATTACTGATGCTTTTCTTGAATGACTCGATACTATTTGATGATATCTGATTTTGGTCTGTTTTTATGATGTGAGATGATGATATTCTTGAACTGTATTTTCTCTTATATTTTCTTCCTTGATGCCCCCCCCCAATGTGAGTTTATTCCTGATTCCTTTATACCGTAGACTTGTGCCTCTTCATCAATAGACACCACCGCTGCCTTTGGGAGTCCTGTCCTTAATCGCTGTTCTTAATATTAATGACTAATTGATAATGATTAGTCAGCGCTGCTTTGTCTCACATGATCATTGTTTGGTATTCCATGATCGCTGACTTTACAAATATGTATCGTATCTTTTTTTTTTAAGATATTGCCTTAGTTTAATATTTAATATCTTTATTTATATTTGTTGCTAGCTCTATTCATATAATGGCCTTTTTGTCTTATATAAGTCTATGATCCGTGGGCTCCACCATGTGTGATTGCTGCATAGGGCAGCCTTATATTGTAATTTTATTTATTAGTATTATAACACTGATATTTATATTAATACTTGTAATTATATTTATTTTATAATATAATAATTATAATAATATTTAAATATAGCTTATTTGTTATTTATATAATCAAATATATATATATCCTTATATATTATATATATTGAGTATTATTTATATAATATGATTATTTTAATATTGTTATATTTTTATAAATACAATAAATATATTATAATATTAATTAATAATATTATGTTTATTAAATATTATTATGTATAATTATTGTCCAATTTGACGATGACAAATAATGCCTTAATATGGGGACATGACAGCCCTCCCCACTCAAAATTTGCTTGTCCTCAAGCAATCACTACGAGTTCTTTCATTATCTTGCATTTTAATGTCTACCTTCAATGTGTTGAGACGAAGTCATGGTCTCATTCTAAATGGATAGAACAATTAAGTTTGATGAATATATCTTATACATTTCCACCTTTCCTTTTAAGATCTTTCTTAGATGAAATGCTCTTCCCTTTTTCACCTTAAGGTCGAATGGTGTTGAGTGATCTCCTTAGGAAGTTAAATATAGAAGTGATTGCACCAATTTGTAGGTTACATGCATTGCCATTTAGTTACATAATAAAATTGAAGGAGACAACCACGTAGCTCAAGAACGCAAACAACTAGCTCAAGCAAGTAGGCAAGTAGCTCAAGCATGCAAGCAACCAATTCAAGCAAGTAGGCAAGTAGCTCAAGCATACAAGCAACCAATTCAAGCAAGTAGGCAAGTAGCTCAAGCATGCAAGCAACCAATTCAAGCAAGTAGGCAAGTAGCTCAAGCATGTAAGCAACCGGCTCAAGCAAGTAAGTAGCTCAAGTAGACAAGCAAGTAGCTTAAGCAAGTAGGCAAGTAACTCAAGCAAGTAGGCAAGTAGCTCGAGCAAGTAGGTAGGCAAGTAGCTCAAGTAGACAAGCAAGTAGCTCAAGCAAGTAGGCAAGTAGCTCAAGTAGGTAGGCAAGTAGCTCAATCAAGTAGGCAAGTAGTTCAAGTAGGTAGCCGGGTAGCCTGGGCCACCGGAAAGACATCTTAAACATTCTCATAGTTTTTTAGTATAAAGTAATTATAAGAACACATCTTGTTGAAGATACATGAAGTAACACATCACAACATGTGATACATGAAGTATAAATAGAGTATATACAAGAAGCATGAAGCATATATGCGAAGCATACATGTAAATTGTAAAGTATATACTTAAATACATAAGTCACATGAATACACGTATACACCTGAATACACTCGAATACACATAAACCACAATGTATACACTTGAATACTCATAAGCCGCAAAATATACACTTGAATACACATAAATCATGGAATATGCAAATACAAAGTCATAGAGTATACACTCGAATACACAGTCATGAAGTATACACTTGAATACAAAGTCATAGAGTATACAAATACAAATACATTCATAGAGTATACACTCAAATATAGTTACAATCATAGAGTATACACTCAAAGCATACATTCATAGAGCATACACTCAATTATAGTTACAATCATAGAGTATACACTCAAAGCATACATTCATAGAGCATACACTCAATTACAGTTACAATCATAGAGTATACATTCAAATATAATTACAAAGCATAGAGTATACAAATACAAATGCATTCATAGAGTATTCACTCAAATTCAATCATAGAGTATACACTCTATACAATTACAAAGCATAGAGTATACAAATACGTTCATAGAGTATACACTCAAATTCAATCATAGAGCATATACTCAAATACAATTACACTCGAATAAAGTATACTGTCGGACAATTAGAAAGGGGATTCGGTGCATCCCATACTACACCGTGGACCCATCCACCATCTCAAGGTCATCAAGTATGCACGAGTATGAAACATACATGCAAATACACATAATGCACAAAGTATTCACATGAACATACATAAGTCACAAAGTAAACCTTGAATACACTCAAATACTCATAAACCACAAAGTCTACACTTGAATGCATGTAAGACACACATAGTATACACAGGATGGCAGGATGTCTGCTCTGATACCACTTGTGATGTCCCCTTTCTAGAAGAAACACTTAAACCTGAATCTACATTCAAAATAATTCTCAAGGAGACATTAGTACGTTAGAGAACAATAAATTTCAATGATAGATCAAGTAAGATCAATGATAATGCTTTCATTTCATTGCTTGTTAAAGGATTATTTATTTCCTAATTGTTACTTGTATGTTGATAACCATTCCATAATCCAATCATTCATATTTCTTATTACTTTTCCTCATGGCACTAGGCTTTACATGTAGAGGGCGCGTTGAAACCATCTCTTGACCCAGCCTACGGGAACTATGTCCCAGCCTATGGGCTTTAATACGGATGGGATTACTCTGCCTCTCCCTCACTGTAATGTCCCCCACTTAGCTCACTCCAGAGGATCAGGATTAGCCTATGATTGACTTCCGTAGGCTAGTGGATGTGTATAGGAAGTCATCTCAGTGACTTACTATTTTTAGTAAGTTGGGAGCCTGGGTTGCTATTTTTAGCAGGGCAGATATGATTGGACAGGGCATGTGAATTCAGGGTCTCGATATCACTAGGAAACTCCAGTTGGTGAGAAAAGAATTAAATTAAAGATTTAATTCATATTTATTTCTGAGACCGACATAATATAAAGTAAGGTTATAAAGTCACTTTATTTAAGTTATGACTTAAAGTGACCTTCCTAGGGATGGATGCCCTCATGGTGGTACAAGGAGATGATTTTAAATAAAAAATAAATTAAATTACTCTCTCTTGGGCGTTGGAGAAGGAAGACAAATAAAAGACCCAAAAGTGACTTCATTGGTTATGCTTGCTTATGTGATTTTTGCTCTCATATTGAGTTTTGCCCGTGCTTAGGGTTTGAGCTCGGCTCTTGTGTTCGAATATCGATTTGCAGAGATGAAAACCTTTGCAGATTCACCGTTCCTCGTGTATGAAAGAGTGCATCAGGAAGGGGTTCGGAAACTTCATCCAGGAGTTCCATTTGTGCTTCCAGGAAATACATTTCGAGGAGTTTTATGCATAGAATGAAAGTATTTTGATAAAGTTTGGTTCTGCAGAGAAAGAGGAGTTATTAATGATCAGATTTAATGCTTTGGAGGAGAGTTTAGAGTTTGTTATTGGTGCATTTACTTGGGCCGTACACCTAGTTGCTGGCCATACTATTCATGGGAGCTGTATTTCTTGAGATATGTTCATTTCTCATTGTTTAGTGACTGTTAATGCTTGGAGGGAGGTCGCCTTGGACAGGGAAGTAATATTGATCAGAAAAAACAGAGATTTTTGAGGTGTTTGCTGCTGTTCCTTCACTGTTGAGAGGCCGTACAAGTTGGTAGAGGACGTGGTGCTGACTGGGGGTCATTTTCATTGTTATTGCTTAACACAAAGTCCTTCAAACTAGGTGTCCCTAATCTGCTACAGTGTTGCAGCAATTTGTATCTGCATTTCTTGACATTGTATGAGTTTTGAAGCGAGTCTTTAATGGGAACGTATGCTGGTCCAGTCTCGGCAAGAGAACGAAGTTGAAGTATTTCATATGGGTATGTCTCTATAATTTATTTTGTTACATTTTATGATCTGGGTCATCTTCCGTTTATGCGAAATAGTTGTTGTTTTTCTGGGTCTGTTTATCATTGTCATATATTGCACATGCAAAGCAAAAACCCTACATGCAAAAACAACCCATAAAATCTAAACAGCAGGAAACCCAAAAAAAATACAAAAATCAGTCAAGAGAAAAACACATATAGTGGGGTGTATGTTACAGTGGTATCAGAGCAGAAAATCTTGCCATCTTGTGGGGACAATATGACATGCAGTTGAAAAATGAGACATGCGACCGTCGGACAGATATCCTTTTAGACATACCAGGGCAAGGCAAGGAATTCAGGAAAGTGAAATACCACAGTTAGTAGAACCTGAGCGACCAGTACCTATAGTTGATCCATTTGAGGAAGAGATAGTGGTTGTAGCTACTGACGAAGATTCCTTAGTTTCGCGCACAGATCCATTTTTAGGAGAGTTACCACCAGATACAGGACACACAGAAGAAATGGGTGACCGGGAGGTTGAGGAGCCTAGTTTACGAGAGATCCTGAATGTGCTCACCAGGAGCTTAGTGGCATTAGAGAGAGAGTTGAGGGATTCTCGACGGGAGATGATGGAGACACAGGTTGAGATAGGACACTCCCTTGCACAGTTGCTTGATAGGTTGAATAACAGAGAAAATCACCATGACAGGAACAGGTACAATGGTGACAGGAATAGGAATAATGACGGTGATAGGCAGAGAAATAATCAGGGTGACAGGAACCGAAACAATGATGGAGACAGGAACAAGCATAACGTGGGTGATAGACATAATGGTGATAGGATCCTAGGGGACAGAAATAATGGAGATCGAAATCACAATGGTGATAGACACAGGGTCAGAGATGATGAGGACGAGGCCTCAGTGACTCATAGGAGGGCTTCGCAGTTTACAGCAGGAGACAGACCTGGCATCCCTACATTCGTTCCCAGGAACCATGTTCTTGAACAAGATCCCACACAGGCCGAGTTTCAGGACGAGATTCTGAGGGATTGGAGAGCCTCTAGTGCAGAGTTCAGAGCTGAGATGACTTTTGCAGAATAATCTGATATTAGGTTAAGGAACAAGCCTCACAAAGGAGGCAGACCTCAGAACCAGGAGCTACAGAAGAAAGTGAGTAAGATGACACTTCCCTATTTTGATGGGTCAGGAAAAACCACTGCTAGAGCTTGGGTGCAGAAGTTAGATAGTTACTTGCAGATTAGTCCTATGCCGGAGGAGGATGCCATTACTTATGCTGCATTGCATTTGGAGGGAGTAGCACACAAGTGGTGGAGTAACGGGAAGGTTACACTTGGGCATGATCAGATTACTTCATATGTAGAATTTACAGCCCGTCTGATCGACAGATTTGACAAGAAGGATCCGGAACTGCAGTTTAAGGAGTTAGCATAGTTGAGGCAGACTGCATCATTAGACTCCTACATTTCTGAGTTTCAGGACCTTTCTGTCATGGTCCCAGATTTATCTGAGCGTAGATTAGTGATTCTCTTCATTGATGGACTATCAGACCCACTCCGTGGTTGGGTTAAGGGATTTGACTCTGCTACACTCCAGGAGGCCATGAAAAAGGCCCGAGACATGGAGTCATCAGTGTGGAGGAGTAAATTTCAGTCTAAGGGATCTTTTCATAGGAGGGATAAGGAGGAAAAAAAACCATTCCACAGGGATGTGGATTAGCATAGGGATAGATCTAATAGATTGACAGATGAACAGTTGAATGAGTACCGAAGGAAGAAATTGTGTTTTCATTACAAAGAACCATGGGACCCTTCGCATAAGTGCTCACAGAAGGCTAAGGCCAAACTAATTGAATACTACTCAGCTGAAGAATCACATTTGGAAGGATCAGATACAGAGTCAGATCAGCATTCAGAGTGTTGTGACAATGGGGATGAGAGAGCTTCACATCACAGTGCTGATAGTGGTGGTTGTATTGCCCAGCTGTCAAGTTTCCATAAGGTTGGTTCATTTAGGGTGTATGGTGTACTAGGTGGGTAGCGTATTATCACCCTTATTGATACGGGAGCCACTCACAATTTTATTGATGAGGGATTAGTTGCCCGCAAAGGACTAAAAGTGGAAGAATTTGAAGGCTTTAAGGTGATGGTTGCCGACAGATTCAAAATACATTGTACCAGGAAGATTTCAGGGCTGAAAATCATCATGGGGGACTATGAGTTAGTGGATGACTTCTACGTGGTTGGCATAGGGGAAACAGATGTAGTGCTTGGCATGCATTGGATGAACCAGTTGGAGGAGTTCACGATAAATCTTAAGAAGATGGAAATGAGGTTTGAATATAATGGGAGGAAAATATGCCTTGGGGGAATTTCAGATGGTGGGCCTAGAGTTGTATCACTACGAAGGATGGAGAGACTCTTGAGACATGATCAGGTTGAGTGGGCAGCAGAGTGTCTTATTATGTCCAAGTCTCCACAACAGAAGGACAGTTACCACCCTGATATTCAGAAGCTGTTAACCAAGCACAGTAAGGTGTTTGGGGATATAGCACCTGGAGTACCTCCTGATAGAGGAACAGAGCATGTCATCGAGCTAGAGGATGGGACTAAGCCCATCATGATTACACCATACCGTCATCCAAAGATGCTTAAGGATGAGATTGAGAAAACTATCAAGGAGTTTCTGGAGATGGGACATATTAGGCCTAGCAAAAGCCCATTTGCTTCTGTGGTTGTATTGGTTAAGAAGAAGGATGGGACAATCAGAATGTGTCTTGACTACAGGGCCTTGAATAAGAAAACTATAAAAAACAGGTACCCAATTCCCAGGATAGATGAATTGATAGACGAGCTACATGGTGCCTGCTATTTTTCTAAGATTGATTTGAGATCGGGATACCATCAGATTAGGATGAGGGCAGAGGACGTTGAGAAGACTACTTTCAAATGTCACTATGGTCATTTTGAGTTTTTAGTCATGCCCTTTGGGTTGACTAACGCACCTGCGACCTTTCAGAGTTGTATGAATCAGATTTTCAGATAGCAGCTCAGGAAATTTGTTTTGATCTTCTTTGATGATATTCTAATATTCAGCAGGACTTGGGAAGACCATTTGAGACACCTAGAGGAGGTTTTGAGTATCCTGGAGAGTAATTCACTCTACGCCAAGGAATCTAAATGTGATTTTGGAATGACAGAACTACTTTACCGTGGCCACATTATCAGTGCAGATGGAGTCAGAGTGGATCCAGAGAAAATAAAGGCGATAGTTGATTGGCCTCCACCCACAAACCTCACATAGCTTAAGGCGTTTTTTGGACTTTGTGGGTTCTACAGACGATTTGTTAAGGGGTTCTCTCAGATAGTAGCACCATTGACTGATGTAACGAAGAAGGGAGCCTTTGGATGGAGTGACACAGCCCAGCAGTGCTTTGACAGGTTCAAACACTTGATGTCTACATGCCCGGTTTTAGCAATCCCTGACTTTGCTAAACCTTTTGAGTTACAGTGTGATGCTTCTAGGGAGGGGATTGGGGCTATGCTAATGCAGGAAAAGCACCCGATAGCTTTTGAGAGCAGAAAACTGCGGGGTGTGGAGAGGAGTTACTCGGTATATGACCGAGAGATGTTGGCCATTATGCATGCATTGGCCAAATTCAGGCAGTACCTGGTTGGGGGTAGATATAATCAGGACAGATCATAATAGCATCAAATATTTCATGAACCAGAAAGACCTGAATGACAGACAACAAAAGTGGGTCAGCAGACTGCAGGCTTATGACTTTGACATTGAGTATGTCAAAGGGAAGAAAAATGTAGTTGCAGATGCGTTGTCCAGACGACCTCACTTGTGTTTGGTTGGTGAGATCTCTGCTGATTGGAAGGATGAGATCATGGCAGAGTATGTTAAAGACTCTTGGGCTACGGGAGTCGTTGAGGGCACCATCGGAGATGAAAAATATTCTGTGGTGAATGATTTGATTATGTACAAGGATAGAATATTTTTGGTGCCCAATTCATAGTTCAAACAGAAGATTATCAAAACTTTCCATGACACACCAATGGCTGGCCATCCTAGATTCTTTAAGACATTCAAACAGATTCGGGAGAGGTTTACGTGTAAAGGATTAAAGGACGAGGTACAAAAGTATGTTCGTGAGTGCCCCATTTGCCAACAGAATAAGCATGAGCATACCTTTCCAGCGGGATTACTATAGCCATTACCCATTGCCGATCAGAAATGGGAATGCATCTCCATGGATTTCATTACAGGGTTGCCGAAGGTACAGGGTAAGGATTGCATCTATGTGGTGGTTGATAGACTCACCAAATTTGCACATTTCTTTGCTATTTCAGCAACCTACATAGCTACTCAAGTGGCTGATCTATTTTTCAGGGAGATATTCAGGTTACACGGGGTACCCAGGAGCATAGTCAGTGACAGGGACAGCAGGTTCCTCAGCATTTTCTGGCAGGAGTTGTTCAGATTGTGTGGTACAGAGTTGACTCCTAGCACTAGCTACCACCCGCAGACTGATGGACAAACAGAGGTGGTAAATAAATGGATCGAGGGGTACCTACGTAATTATGTTTCGGGGCAGTAGAAGGCCTGGATTAGATGGTTGCACCTAGGGGAGTACTGTTACAATACTACACACCATATGTCCATTCAGATGACTCCTTTCAGGGCACTCTACGGTTATGATGCCCCTTGCTTTACAGATCTCTTGCTTGGTGACAGTCGGATGCCTAAGGCTAAGGATCTTCTACAGGACAGCCAAGACATCGTCAGGGAGCTTAAGGAGAACATACAACAGGCACAGAATCAGCAGAAGTTGTATGCTGATCAGCATCGAGTGGAGAGGAGTTTTGAGGTTGGAGACATGGTGTACTTGAGACTCCAACCCTATAGGCAGTCCACTCTCAAAAAGAGTGGAGCAGAGAAGTTAAAACCCAGATTTTATGGTCCTTTCAGGATTATCAGACGAGTGGGTGAGGTGGCTTATGAGCTTGAGCTTCCATCAGGTAGCAAGGTGCATAATGTGTTCCACGTTTCCAGGCTTAAGAAAGCTCTTGGCCATAATATAGTTCCCTCTGCAGAGCTTCCACCCTTGGATGAAGAGGGTAAATTGATCCTAGTACCAGAGGCTATCATAGATACTCGGGAGAGGCACCTGAGAAAACGGGTTATCAAAGAATACTTGGTCAAGTGGAAGAATTTGCCGGTAGAGGACGCCACCTGGGAGAGTGAGCAGATACTGCAATATCCAGAGTTGAGGTTGCTTGAGGACAAGCAATCTTGGGAAGGGCGGACTGTAATGCCCCCCACTTAGCTCACTCCAGAGGATCAGGATTAGCCTATAATTGACTTCCATAGGCTAGTGGATGTGTATAGGAAGTCATCTCAGTGACTTACTATTTTTAGTAAGTTGGGAGCCTGGGTTGCTATTTTTAGCAGGGCAGATATGATTGGACAGGGCATGTGAATTCAGGGTCTTGATATCACTAGGAAACTCTAGTTGGTGAGAAAAGAATTAAATTAAAGATTTAATTCATATTTATTTCTGAGACTGACATAATATAAAGTAAGGTTATAAAGTCACTTTATTTAAGTTATGACTTAAAGTGACCTTCTTAGGGATGGACGCCCTCGTGGTGGTACAAGGAGATGATTTTAAATAAAAAATAAATTAAATTACTCTCTTGGGCATTGGAGAAGGAAGACAAATAAAAGACCCAAAAGTGACTTCATTGGTTATGCTTGCTTATGTGATTTTTGCTCTCATATTGAGTTTTGCCCGTGCTTAGGGTTTGAGCTCGGCTCTTGTGTTCGAATATCGATTTGCAGAGACGAAAACCTTTGCAGATTCGCTGTTCCTCGTGTATGAAAGAGTGCATCAGGAAGGGGTTCGGGAACTTCATCCAGGAGTTCCATTTGTGCTTCCAGGAAATACATTTCGAGGAGTTTTATGCATAGAATGAAAGTATTTTGATAAAGTTTGGTTCTGCAGAGAAAGAGGAGTTATTAATGATCAGATTTAATGCTTTGGAGGAGAGTTTAGAGTTTGTTATTGGTGCATTTACTTGGGCCGTACACCTAGCTGCTGGCCGTACTATTCATGGGAGCCGTACTTCTTGAGATATGTTCATTTCTCATTGTTTAGTGACTGTTAATGCTTGGAGGGAGGTCGCCTTGGACAGGGAAGTAATATTGATTAGAAAAAACATAGATTTTTGAGGTGTTTGCTGCTGTTCCTTCACTGTTGAGAGGCCGTACAAGCTGGTAGAGGACGTGGTGCTGACTGGGGGTCATTTTCATTGTTATGGCTTAACACAAAGTCCTTCAAACTAGGCGTCCCTAATCTGCTACAGTGTTGCAGCAATTTGTATCTGCATTTCTTGACATTGTATGAGTTTTGAAGCGAGTCTTTAATGGGAACATATGCTGGTCCAGTCTCGACAAGAGAACGAAGTTGAAGTATTACATATGGGTATGTCTCTATAATTTATTTTGTTACATTTTATGATCTGGGTCATCTTCCGTTTATGCAAAATAGTTGTAGTTTTTCTGGGTTTGTTTATCATTGTCATATATTGCACATGCAAAGCAAAAACCCTACATGCAAAAACAACCCATAAAACCTAAACAGCAGGAAACCAAAAAAAAAATACAAAAATCAGTCGAGAGAAAAACACATACAGTGGGGTGTATGTTACACTCACAACACCTCTCATTCCTTAAACGATGAAGTAATAGAGAAATATATATAGAAGTAACAACTACGTTTATCTCTCCATGTCATCTTCCTTCTATTCCTTAACCATGGATGGGGAATTATATGTCTAGGGCGCATTGAACCCTCTCCAATGCATTATGAATCGAATTACTTCGCCTTTCCCTAGCATTCTTGTCTAGGGCGCGTTAAACCCTCTCTAATGTATCGTGATGGAATTACCTCGCCTTTCCTTAACAAGACCGCCTCTCCCATAGTTATAGGAATTAGAAGTGATGAGATGGTTGTGTTTTTCTCCTCAAGTTTCATAATGTATATATATGTTCATATATATCTCAATCATGTTTCTTTATTTAAGAATGTACTTCAATCAACTATTTGTTCACATAGTATAGTTCTATTTTGCTATATAGCGGGTTTCACTATTTTCTAACATATAAGTTCATTTTTCTTATTTGAGTAATATCTGAACATACATTCAGATTTATACTATGAATTTACCTTATGTCACACATCTATGTTCTTATACAAATTCCTATATATAATATATATTACTTGACTTCTATTTAAATATAAAATATACATTATTCAACATACCTGTTCGCTGCCTTGTTATTCCCTTATTCTTTCTGTTTCCTTGATTCGCTGCTGATTGTTCTTTTCTTTTCATTCAATGATTGTTCCTATTTATTTCCTTTATTCCTTTCTGTTATGACTATTAAATGATGGCTGATTCCATTAATGCATATTATCTTCTTTAAACTGATCCGATATCTCTCTGTATCTATGTATTCCCCTCAGATGCAATTCGATGATATTATTCCATGATGATATCCTTCGCTGCTCTTGGATAGATTACTGATGCTTTTCTTGAATGACTCGATACTCTTTGATGATATCTGATTTTGGTCTGTTTTTATGATGTGAGATGATGATATTCTTGAACTGTATTTTCTCTTATATTTTCTTCCTTGATGCCCCCCCCCCCCAATGTGAGTTTTTTCCTGATTCCTTTATACCGTAGACTTGTGCCTCTTCATCAATAGACACCACCGCTGCCTTTGGGAGTCCTGTCCTTAATCGCTGATCTTAATATTAATGACTAATTGATAATGATTAGTCAGCGCTGCTTTGTCTCACATGATCATTGTTTGGTATTCCATGATCGCTGACTTTACAAATATGTATCGTATCTTTTTTTTTTAAGATATTGCCTTAGTTTAATATTTAATATCTTTATTTATATTTGTTGCTAGCTCTATTCATATAATGGCCTTTTTGTCTTATATAAGTCTATGATCCGTGGGCTCCACCATGTGTGATTGCTGCATAGGGCAGCCTTATATTGTAATTTTATTTATTAGTATTATAACACTGATATTTATATTAATACTTGTAATTATATTTATTTTATAATATAATAATTATAATAATATTTAAATATAGCTTATTTGTTATTTATATAATCAAATATATATATATATCCTTATATATTATATATATTGAGTATTATTTATATAATATGATTATTTTAATATTGTTATATTTTTATAAATACAATAAATATATTATAATATTAATTAATAATATTATGTTTATTAAATATTATTATATATAATTATTGTCCAATTTGACAATGACAAATAATGCCTTAATATGGGGACATGACACTGGATGATAAATTTCTGTTAGGTAGGAATTTGGAAATGACTAAACTTAAATCTTTTTGAAATTGAACAGCTTTCCATTTTCATCTTTCATTATATGAGATCTTAATTTTGAAGATTAAAATGCATAGTAGCATATTATTTTATGAGACATATTAGGTTTTGTTAGTTTGTCACTGTAGGAGCACAGGTTTCCTAGGACTACTTTTTGCAGCAAATTAGTATGACTTTCAACAATGTTGATCTTCTGGTTTTCAGGTAATGGCTAGTAAAAAAAGGATCTATATCGTTCTTGAATTTCTGATGGGAGGCGAGCTTTACGATAAAATTGTAAGATACAAAAGAGATCACTTATGAAATAATGATATGTTTCTGTTCCATCTTTAATCAATAACAGATAATTTTTCAGTTCTTTTGGTGCTGGCCATCCATCTTTTAACTTATATGTAAGGCTTTGCAATTTTCTTTTTAAATGGTAAGGCATCTTCTGCTTTATTGGATCTGGCTCCTTTAAAATGTATTTCTTTTGAAATCAGGTTCACCATGGAAGATTAAGAGAAGATGAAGCAAGAAAGTATTTCCAACAACTTATCAATGCTGTGGATTACTGCCATAGTAGGGGTGTGTCACATAGAGACTTGAAGGTACAGTATACTAGAGAATGCTACTTCCAATTCATCTTTTCCCATTGGATTCATTCTTTAGGCATTTTACCTGAACCTCCATGCCAATGATCCCTAAATATTCTTTGGAACACACTATATTATGAACTTTTCTAATTGGGCTTATGCTCACTTTGGGTTTCGTAGCCAGAAAATCTGCTTCTTGATTTGCATGGAAATCTTAAAGTTTCTGACTTTGGTTTGAGTGCACTGCCACAACAAGTCAGGGTAAGCATATTGTGAGAAATTAATTAGATCTTAATGAATTTTTATTTCATCATATTGGTTTGAAGTTTCAGGATTTACAAGATGAAAAAACAATTTAAATAATCAATACGAATTAGTGATGTTTAGGACTTTCATATTCATTAATTGTTTGTATTAGGTGCAGTAACAACTTTTTAGGGTGCTGGTCCATTCAATGAATCAGCACTGGCATCAATATTTCTTATGGTAAGATTTGTTTTTTAACGAGAACTATGGATTTGACTGTTGATGTTGAATTATTTCCACAAAGGGCAAATTTACTGTGTAGGTTGGGGTACTTCTCAATTATTCTAATATTTTAACCACAGTTTGACTGGCATAATTATTAAAAAAAGAAGAACACTTTTAAATTAGGTTTAGTATTAAAAAAATAGTTTCAAAAAGTTAAGGTTATCATATTAATAATATCAACATATAAAGTGTAGCCTAACTATTTATAATGCCCCAAAAAATAGCATTATAACTCACTAAAAGAATTCAAGTTAATAACTCGTGAGATATAGTGCATACAACGAAAATCAAGTCATTATTGGGACAAGTGCAGATTATTTCCTTGAAGTCTGTTATATCTTTGCTAGCTGAATTTGGCCACTCAAATCTATCTTTCCTGATTAAATCCATAATTGGAGTAGCAAGGTGAGAAAATCCTTTGCTAAACTGTCAATAACTATATAATATTAGGAATACTCTAAGCTGACTAAGTGTCTTTGGTTCTACCCACTCCTCAATTGCCTAAAGCTTGGATTGATCCACTTTCAGTAAATCACCAGAGCTAATCTGTCCCAAATATAGCAGATTGTGTGCAGCTAAAACACTATTGCTTTCTTTTTCAAACAAACTATAAATTTCCATGCCATTCAGAACAATATCAAGGTGGGCTAAGTGCTCTTGCAAAATCCTTCTATAAACCAATAATCCATAAAAAAACACAAAACAAGCTTCCTGAGATAAGGATGAAATGCCTTGTTCATGTTAGCATGGAAAGTTGCTGGTGCATTTTTGAGACCAAAAGGCATGACAAAAAATTCGCAATGTCCATGGTGCATTGGAAATGCTATTTTGTGTTAGGCCTCATCCCAATCTACAGGTTGCTAAATCTCAGGTCAGTTTTAGAAAAGATAGTTGCTCCATGCAACTCATCAATGAACTTGTCCATCATAGGAATAGGAATATTGGTTCTTTATGGTTTTCTTATTTAATTCATGATAATTAATGTGCATGAATAAAGAACCATCCGACTTCCTAACCAATACCATTGGTGCAACAATTTAGCTCTTGATTAGAACAATGTGCCCCATGTCATGTAGGTCTTGTACCACCCTTTCAATTGCATTCATAAACAACTTCAGATAGTGATAAGTAGTAACATAATGTGTTTTGTACCCTTTTCCAGTTCTACAGCATGCTCTTAATCCCTATAAGGTGGAAGACCCTTAGGAAGGTCACCATAAATCACTCTGTACTGCTTTAATTTCCATTGTACTGGTTGAATATATATATTTTAATTTTTTTCTGAACTAGTTCAAATATGCAAGCCCTTCAAACTGCTACAACTGATTACATAACCTGGATTGATTTGATTGGTTTTCTTTTTCATTTTATAACAGGTATGATGGAGCCCATAGGAAGCTAAAAATGTCTAATTTAATTTTCTTCATCTTCATGCACAAATTTCAATTACAACTCTTTAAATCCCATGTGGATTTTGTAATGTCCCCTTTTAGACTAGATCTGCAGCTCTGAATTTGTCAATAGGCAGACATGACTAAGTATTGACTAAGTCCTGATCGGCAGTTAGAAAGTAATAAATCTTTTAGTTAGTTTGGTTGGCCAGTTAGGTAGTTATTCAATAAAATCTGGTTGTTGCCTTGTTAAGTGAACTCATCACTAGACGGACTTGCTGTAATGACCTCTTCTCGAGCGTAAGTTGTTGGAGCCCCTTAGTCTATTTTCCAAAATTTTCTCGTAGGCTATTGGGGTGATGGTAAAAGGGAAAATAATTAAATAATTAAATAATTATATTAATTTGTCAAAAAGTGCTTTGACTTATATTTTTAATTGACAACTTATATTTAATTATTCAAAAGGTTGTTTTTAAGTTGTGCAGATAAATTGTCGCTAGGCTTAAGGTGCAAAAGGTGGTCATCGGGACACTTTATTATGTTTTTATATTTTTGAGGAGATAATTGAGGGAAAAATGAGATAATATTACTTTATTCCCTCGAAAATTATAAAAGGAGGATTATGCCTTCATAAGAGGGTTATTGTTAATTCATTTCTATTTGCTTAGTGAATGAACGTGAGTTCTTCCATTTGCCTGAGGACAAAAACCCTTTGGTGAATCCAATTTTGGGGACGAAAACCCTCCTAGCTGGTTTGAGTGATTTCATCTAGATATCACCTGTGTGCTAAATAATGGAGTTTTTTCCCAGTTTTCCAACTTATTTCTATAATGGAGATTTTTTATGTGTTTTGAGATTCAGATGTTTCTGAGTTTATTTTTTTTATCCATATTGCAGTACCTATTGATTCCCAAGGTCGTATGAATATGAGACTTTCAGGCCGTACCATCATCCTGTTTGTGTTGGGTCGTACTATCTTAAAAAAGGGCCATACTGTTTTCTAATGCCGTTTTTAGACCTTTGGCAGGCCGTACAACATAGTGAGAAGGGCGTGCAAAGTTGGAGGTATTCACTTCAGTTTGAAGACTTTCCAAAACATTAAACTCAGGCTGTACTACTCAAGGGAGGGCATGTGAAGTGTTTAATTCAGTTGTTGCAGTTTTTAACTATTTTTTGGTTCTATTAGGGATGCCATGTAAGAACCCTGTCTAGTTCTGCCCTGAATTTTCAGTTTTGGTAGTTTGACATTTTGTCAAACACTTGTCATGCGATGTCGCTATATTCTGATTTCTGAGTTTTGTGTTTGGTTTTGATGCGTGTTTTAATTGGTTTTCATTGAGAAGACATATGCCAATATATAGGAAACATAACCAATGATTTTGCATGCATAAACATCAAAGTACCAACACTAAATGTGCCTTATTTATCATCAAATCAGGTCTGATTACAATGTTTATCAGGTCTGATACAGACTGTCACAGCGAATGAATGCTTATTCAAATTATAGATTTGAAATGAGAACATCAAATAAACATACCTGGTCTGATCCACCTTATTACATGCATGAAATAGGTACCAAATACAATATAAACACTGCTGTACCAACCTAGGAAAGTCTGATAACAATCAGTTATCCAAACAATGGTGGAATCGGCCTCACTAAGGCTGCAAACTCTCCTTGATGATGCGCTTAGGGTTTGTAACCTTCAATACCAATCAAATCACCCTTTCTTGGCCTCGATCTCCTTCATTGATGCATGCAAACTCTTTCATAACAACCTTAACCTGTATGGCCTGTAGTGTGCCCACAAAATGGCAACAATCTTCCCTCTCTAGGGCAGCAATCCTCCTCTAGATGTCAATGAATATCAAACCATAAGCAACCATCAATCGATTGTCTTCAAATCGCCTCAATTCCAAAATGATATTTGGACAAATCTCATCATTTTGGTGTCCAAACCCTAGTCGCCCATAGCTGACATAAACCTGCAAAAATGATGTCCTCCTTGAAGCTCCAATTGATGCCAAAAACCTGCAAATAAGCTCTATAGCAAATGTAATGTCCCCATTTCTGGCATGTATCACCTAACAGGAGTCTGGGTTAGCCTATCCTCATTCCCGTAGGCTAAGTCATCAAACAAGGGAATAATTTTGGTTGAGCTACGACTTGGAGAAGATAACGTTGTTTAGAGGCTTGGAGAAAGGAAAGTTGTTTTATAAGGCTCAGCCAATTTCCGACAAAGTGGAAAATGAATCAATGTAATTTTACATTAATTATCAAAGGATAAAAATAATAAAATAATGGTTTGTGGTTTTGGGCGAATCACTTGGAGAAGAAAACAATTAAATAATAATATTTTATTATTGTTTAATGAGAGCACCCAATTATGGGAGAAATAAATAAAAAAACATAAATTTCTATTGGAGTGCCCAAATGGAAGAAGGAAAAAATAAATAAAATAATATTTTATTTGAGGAGCACTCAAGGCAAGAGGAAAAAATAATAATATTTTCTTATCATGGGTGGAGCGCTCATCTTGGAGGGAAAAAAGAAAATAAAATAATAAATATTATTTTAATTTTGGGCGGCCACCTTGGAGAATAAAAAATAATAAAATATTGCTTTGGCCGATAGTGGAGGGAAAAGGTAATTCAAATCTTCAATTTGAATTTGTCGGCTATTTCGAAAGGAAAAGAAGATCCAAGTATAAATGAAGGCTGACGGAGCTCATTTGATGATCACGAATACTTTGGCAACTTTCGCATTTTGCTTGGCAATTATATTGCAGGACTTTCCAAAGACGAAAACCCTTGTGGAAGGAGGTGTGTTGGACGAAAACCCAATCACATTTGGGAGGTGGATTCATACAAAGTTCACATTTGTGCTTCATGGAGAATTGAAGATTCATTGAGAATCATTGAGACATCATTCATAGCTGGTTGCATTGAAGATTAGATTGAAGCTAATTGTTGGAGATCTTGTTATCATTGAAAGACATCATCATTTTGCATCTTGAGTGCCACCATTGAAGAAGAACCTTGTTGAGGATTCGCTGGCATCTTTGGAGCGCCCATCCATTGAAATTGGTTGCATATTTAGTGAGGACAGTTTGCAGATTGACCATAACAGCAACCTCTTATCCTAGCCGCCGCCATATTGGGAGTGAGATTCACTTTGGGAGGCAGTGATTTCTGGCTAAGGGAGTTCGGCTAGGTTTTGGGACTGTATTTGGCCCTTTTGGCATCAGATTCATCACTCTAAGGAGGTGCGGTCTGCTACAGACCTGGTTGAGGGTTAACAAAGGCAGAGATCTGCACTTGTGAGGCGTCATTGCATTCCTTGAACACCCTTTAAGCAGTGATCAGCAGTTGGAGTCGAGCGATCAGCTTGTGGAGAGGAGCGATCAGCTCTAGAGGACATTCGATCAGTTTTGGAGGACTTAACATTGCATCACTTTGCATCAAACACTACAATTGAAGACTGCATATTAAAGGCCGATATGATTGGAGAAGGTTCGCCTTCATTGGTTGTCAATTTGTCATCATAGATTGGTAGGTTGCATTCATTATCTACTTCTGATTTGTAACAGAAGTGTTTGCATAATTGTATGGCCGATTTGGAGCCTCAATCTTGATTGTAATTCCATTCTATGATATTATACTTTGGAGCAGCAGTCTTGCATATGTACTTTGCATATTTGAATATGTATTTCATGGTGTAATAAGGCTGCCAATCTATACTTTATTCCATCATCCATTTGTATATGTTAGTTCATGTTTTATGCTCGGTGAAGACATAATTGAAAGGTGCAGAAATAAAAATCAGAATTCAGTCCTAGGGTTTGAATTGAAAATTGCAAATTCAGAAAATCTGATCAAAACCCTACTTCGACACATTACAACAAACCCTATATGGATTCACCTCTCAAGTGCTGTTGGGTTTTCGTCCAAACCACAAAAGTCTAAAGGTTTTCGTCCTTAGAACAAGCTGAACCAGAAGTTGCAGCAGAAAGGAAACTCTCCAATATGCAATTTATAAAATGACAATTTGATAGAATAAACTCCCAATGACCTCTTTTTAAAGTCTCCAAGAGGTTCGACCTCATTTACCAATTTTAATATAATTTTGAAGTCCATAAGAGATGTGCCACAATTTGGGAATAAAATATTATTTTTAATTCACTTTTACACCCTCAAATGGGTTGGCCCACTTGCCACTTTAAATAATATTTTATTTGTCATTTAATTGTATTTTACTTTTCCCTTTTACAAAGTGACTTTCCTTTCTCCAAGTTTCACTTAATTGACTTTCCTTTCTCCAAGTCACTTTTGCTACAATGACTCAACTATTCATTCCTTTACCATACGAATTAGCCTACGAGAATGGTGAATAGGCTAATTTGCAATGTCCCCATTTTCGGAGTGATCACTGAAGAAGACCTAAGGGACTAATTTCCACACTTCGGAATTTTTTGAAGGCAAATTGAATGTTGAAGATGATTTGTCATATTTTTCTAAGAATTTTGATGTATTTATTTTGAGTAAAATAATTTGTTCTCACTTGGAGCGAACCATCTTGGGATGGGAAAGAATGTGGAAATTGGTCATTTGATGGGCGACTTGGTGTAAGGAAAGTCAACCTCATTTCATTTGATTTTTATGATCGCCCTTGGAGAAGATTAAGTTGTAATTCATAAAATATCTTGGTCCCATGTGAGTGCCCATGAGAGAGGGACAATTTTATGAAGGCATTAAATAATATTAATTCATTTTGGGTTCCCTTGAGAAGGACGACTTGGAGAAGGAAAATAGTTTTAAATTCAAATCTTTAATTTGAATTTAGGTGCTCAAGATGGGTCGGCCTACTTGGAGGGATAATTTTAAAACAAAGGAAAATCAGTTCCTAGGTGTCCAAGAGGGATGAAATCCGTGCCCAAAATTATCCAAGAGAGAGTGAAATCCGCGACTTTTTTTGTCCAAGACCCTCTAAAATCCACAACTTTTTTGTCCCTCACCAAGCAAAAAGTGTGAAAATTCCACAAGGTGACCAAACATGTGCTCGAGCATAAAAAATTCCATGACATGGCAAAATGTGCGAAAAATCCAAGGGTATATGAAAATTGCGACCAAAATAGCAAAATCCTTGATCCCATGGAAATTGCGCTCTAGGAGGAAATTCCATGATCACATGGAATGTGCACCAAAAATAAGAGAAAATCCTTGATGTAATGGAAAATGCGATTAGGAGGAAAGAATCCACAACCTAGTGGAAATTGCGACAAGGAATAACTTCAAGGGTGAGTATGAAGTGTGACAAAAAAAATTCCTTAACACCCTCAAAAAGTGCGAAAATTCCATAACATGATGAAAGATGTGATTTCCTCCAAGGAAAATTCCATGACTTAGCCAAAATTGCGACTTGGAATGTTTCCAAGACACCAAGGAATGTGCACTCAAGAAAAAAATTCACAACCCTCTCAAAAGTGCGACAAGGATTTTGATTTATCCACAACATCCTAAAATTTGCAAAGTGAAAAATCCAGGAGACTATGAAAAGTGCGACTTGGAATTTTTCCACGACTCTATGAAATGTGCGACTTGGAATTTCAAAGGGAAAATCCAGATGGACAAGAAAAGTGAGCTCAATCCAGTGCCAGGAGGGAAAATCCATGATACCGTTGAGAGTGCGCCTTGGAAATTCCTGATCAAACTAGAAATGCGCCTCGACTAGGAGGAATTCCTTGATAAAATTTTATCAATCCTTGTTAAAATCTCATCATTCCTTGTTGAAAATTCTTGAGTTCCGACTCTAAAGATGAAAAATTCCAAGATAAAATGAAGAATTCCTTGTCAAATTTTCATTTTCCTTGACAAACTTGCAAAAATCCTTAACTCCGGAGTGAAATTCCTTATCACAATTCAAGAGTTGAAGTCCTAAAATTCCTGAGTGAAAATCCATCTACTCATGGAAAATGCATCCTGGAATTCCTGAGCGGAAAATCCAAGACCACATTGAATTTACGCCTAAGAAAATCCTGTTCAGTGTTGAGAATATGCCTTCTTAGAAAATCCTATATCCCCCTGCAAGTGCGCCCAGACAGAAGAAATTCCACCTCCAGCGCCTGAATCTGCTCAGTTCCTGCCTGATAATCTTGGAATGAAGGAAAAGTTAGTCCAAATGTGAAAAATGCAAGGAAAATGAAGAAAATCTTTCATTTACTCAAGAATTTGGGGATGAAATTGATCAATCATGCAAGTTTATTTCATGTTTTATCTTAGTATTGCATTGCATTTAAGGATTTTGTTCATCATGACTACTCGAGGTTTCCTTTGTTTTTGCAGGAAATCCAAGAACAAGAATCCAGTGCATCTTTCATCAAGAGAACGAGCCCAACACCATGAAGACAAGGATTACACCAAGAATTCCATGCCAAGACAAGAACCCAAGTCAAATGCAACACAAGATGAAATTTCCAAGTCCAAAGTACACTCAAGAGACAAATGTTTGGAATATGTTGAGGTGGCATCCAATCATCATTAACCAACCAAAGCATGCCAAGTGTACCAATGGATGAGCTAGAGATCACCATGTTCAGATTCATTGAACCTAGCTACAAAAGGACAAGATAAGGGAGGTGCCCTAGTACATGTGTCAGCTTTTCATTGGCCAGAATGTTGGCAGTCATAACTACTTTCTCATTAGGGTTTTGATGGAGCTAATCTTGGCTGTTGATTCCTAGAATCAATCTGGGCCCTTCTTTGTATTTTTGGAACTCTATATAAAGGCCCATTCGCCTCATTTTTGAGGGGGAATAATAGAAGGAGAATAAAAAAGAACAAGAGCAGTAGTTGCTGTTCATTACTGTAGTAGTACTCCATTTGTGAGCAAGAAACTCTGAGGTATTAGCAGAATTGTTGCAAAAAGGCATTTCCAAATCAATACATAAGCATTGAAGTTTGGTGTTTGTAGTGTTCTTTGGAATGCTGGCATGGTTTTCTAATTTCTCCAAAGCAAATCATAAGCTCCAATTTCAGATCTGTTTTATTTCAGTTTCATTTAGTTAGAATGGTGAAAGATATTGCTGTTGATGCATGTTGAAACCCTTATGTTCATACCATTTGTGATTTGTGGCTTGCAGATCACAGTGTATGGTTAGTCTAAACTCCTTTAAAAAGATTAACTTCGATTGCTTTCTACATATTCATTTCCATGTTTCTATGTATAAGTAATCTGAAAATCATCATAAACTCCTTAGAAGATTGCATCATCTTTGTGTAGTTGTTGTCTCATGGCGAAACAAAGCATGATTTGGTTTCACTAGGTCAATGGCATTCTTTGCATCAAAATAGATTTCTAAACCCTCATCTTTTCGTCTGCACTTTGTTGTAGATCTTCACTAGGATTAGTTTTCAAGAGCTTCATTGTCAAAACATACCCCCCTAATAGTAGGCCTTGGAAATTCTGAGTGTTGCCCATTCGCGAAGGAGCAATTTAGCGTAAGTCCCCTTGTGATTACCAACAAGATTACATCATTCCACTGAGTCTTATCCCTGTGCACGTCTAGACCTGACATTCAAGGAACCTTGGAGTAGTCTCACTCGATCACATTGTTCAGTGTTTGAGATGCTTTGTTCAAGAGAGGATAGAGCACTTAGTGTTTTATTCTAATGTTGTTGTCGTCATGAAAAACGCACCAATAGTGTGCCAAGCAGTGGCACAACAAGAATCCAAATCTCCTAGCAGACCAAAAAACACACCAAAAAATGACACACAGGAACCGAAACAAAACAGCATCAAGACCAACAGTGGTCAAGACTGCTCGAGAATAAAAAATGAAAGATAAAATTTGATTTTACCATTCAAAATTTGAAGGAAATCATTACTTATGAAAAGTAATGCTTTAAATGTTCATCATGAACGGGCAGCTCCATGAGTTCTCCTTCCAAAGTCATCAAATAGTAGACGTTGAGCTCAAACTTCTCAGGCACTTCATATGGCCCAAGCCACAATGGATCAAACTTACCATGCTTCCCTTTGTCTTGAAACTTTGCATTCCAAAGGAGAACCAAATTACCAATCTGGAAATCCCTTGACACGGTACCTTTATCAAACAAACACTTCATTGTCTGCTATGATTCAAGTTTTTATCATGTGCAGTTCTTCTTTGTTCTTCCAACTCAGTCAGTTGCATGATCCTTTGGGAAAATGCATCACACTGATCTTCCTCTATATCTTGCAACAATTGATAGACTGGTAGTTCCAAGTTGATGGGCATCTTCACCTTTGTTCCATATACTAGTTCAAATGGGCTTCTACCTATGGCCTTTTTGAAAGTTATTCCGTCAGCCCATAGAGCATATTTCAAACTGTCATCCCATCTTCTCTTCTTCTGATCCAATGTCCTTTTTATAATTTTCATCAGGCTTCTATTGCTTGATTCAGCCTATCCATTGCTTTGGGGGTGATAAGGGGATGAATTCACAAGGTTTATGCCAAATTTAGAACACATGTTTTGCATATCTTGAGACTTGAAACACATTGCATGATCTGCCAAAACCCTAGATGGCACTCCAAACTTGGTTATTATATTGTTGATCATGAAATCAATGACCACCTTGGAAAAGTAGTTAGTGGCTACAAGGATCCATTTAAATCCATTGTTGGATTTTTCCTGTATAATGAAGTTAATTCCCCACTATTGGAAAGGTGCATCAACTACGAGGGGCAAAAGGGGTAGTGCTCCAACAAACTTCAACTTACCTGAAAACCGTTGGCAAGCATCACACTTTCTTATCTTCTGTGCTACATCCTTAAATAAATTTGGCCACCAATACCCAGCTTTAAGGATCTTATGAGTAGTGGTCTTAGCTTTGAAGTGTCCCCCGCAAATGCCATGGTGACACATTCATTAGTACTTCAGCTTGCTCTTGATCCAAACACTTGAGCAATACACCTTCCTGATTTCTCCACATTAGCTCATTTTGGAACAGGACATACCTCTAAGATTTCAGCTTGAGGATCCTTTTCTGATTCTCATCCATACATGGTGGACAATTCATATTTTCAAGGTAAAATATCACGTCTTTATACCATGCATTATCCGTGAATCTGCAATGAGGAGTATCTTCTACATCTGTTTCATTTACCTCTGCTGCTTCAAGATTTGAATTAGCCATCAACTTAGCTAAACCTTGGCCTCTAACCAACTTTGTGACCTGTATGTCCATGTCATATTCTTAGATCCTGTTGATCCATCTGCACTTTTTACCTGAAGCTTCCTACTGCATAAATATGTCCTTCACTGCTGTGTGTGGCACATATGCTATGGTCTTGGCACCTGTGAGATAGGATCTGAAATTTTTTACGACCTTGACCAATGCGTAGGCATGCTTCTCCATTATGGAATATTTCAACTCAACTACCTGTAATGACTTACTAAAAAATGACACAGGCTGTTCATACCCTTTTGCTGTTCTTTTGAAGCAACACAGTAGCAACAGTATAAAACGAAGCAAAGGAGAACAACTAAAGGGGTTTGGAATAATTTGGACTTATCAGTATCGGTGCCTCCGTGATGACTTCTTTGATATCTTTGAATGCTTCAGATGGCTTTGCATTCCATACAACCGATTGTCCTTTCTTGAGCATTTTAGAAATGGCCTTAGTCTTCTCTGCGAAGTTAGGAACAAACCTCCTGACAAAGTTTATCTGCCTGAAGAAAGACTGTATTCCTTTAACTAATTTGGGCTGAGGAATGAGGTCAATAGCCTTGACTCGTTCTGAATCTATTCTTACCCCATCCTTTGACACAATATGTCCTAGCAACTTGCCCTCTTCAATGCCAAATATGCACTTCTTGGGATTAAGTGAAATCCCATACTCTAGACATCTTTTGAAGATGATTTCAAGGTGTTTGCAATGCTCACCTCTTTCCTTCGAGAATGCTGTTAGGTCATCTTGATAGACCACCATGATCTCGTCAATAAGACTAGCAAAAGCCACGTCCATGGCCCGCTGAAATGTTGACCCAACATTCTTCAAACCGAATGGCATCCTCACATAGACATAGGTACCCCAAGAAGTCATGAATGTTGTCTTGTATTGCTCTGACTCCTTAACCATCACTTGGTTGTACTCGGAGAATCCATCCATCATGGACATTAATTCTGATCCAGTCACTTTCCGCAACAAATGGTCCATGCTTTGGAGTGGATAGTTATCCTTAAGAGATTTGATATTCAAATTTCAGAAATCCACACACAACCTGATTTCCTTGTTCTTCTTTCTTACTGGGGCAAGGTTGGATACCCATTCAGAGTGTCTGATGGATTTAATAATACCTCCCTCTTTCATCTTTAACAATTCTTTCTGCATCTTCGGAGCTATGGTAGGGTTTATAGGCCTTTGCTTTTGTCTGAATGGTTTTGCATCAGGCTGGAGGGGAATAGTATGCTGAAACAAGTCCTCCCTGTAGGCCTTGAGCTCATCATAGGACCATGCAAAACACTTTGAATTTTCTCAGCAGAGCAATCAACATTTGCTTCTCATAAGGCTTCAACTTCTTACCTATGTAAACCATTTTAGGTGCCTCCTGGGTGCCAAGGTTAACACCTTCAATGTTGTCCTCTTCAACTGGTTTACATTTGCTTTTCCATCGGTCAGCATTATCAAACATTCTTTCTAGTTCAACCAAACCTTTTGGAATTGTATTTGTTTTTAGTTGCACAACCTCAGTGCCAAACAAAGTTTCCCTGCCATCAGCAACCTCTATCATTGGCTGCCAATCAATCTCTTGATTGTCAAACTCATCCATGCAATTCAGAAAACTGTAAATCTGATTACTATCATTGAAAACCTGCCACTTGTAGATGTTATTAGGAATTTTAGGCTTGGTTAGTATTTCTATAGCATAATGGGAAAAGGGATTGGAATTAGGCCGCTGATCAAACTTTGAACCAGCTATAGCTAAGGCATCTGCCTTCTCATTTTTACTCCTCTCAATCCATTCGATGCCAATGGCCTCAAACAGCTCCATTGTATCCCAGACAACATTCCTGTATGCTCTGAGTTTGTTGTCCTTGGAAGCAAAGGTGTTTCTTATCTACTGTACAATCAATTCTGAGTTGCCATATATTCTCAGGCACTGGAATCCATGCTTATGAGCCACATTCAGACCCAGCAGCAGCGCCTCATACTCAGCCACATTGTTGGTGCACTGAAAATCAAGTCTATGTAAGATACCCAACTAATTCTACCAAAATTTTTCCTTACTTAGACAATTTTACTTGCTATCAACTCATCAACTATTTCAACAACACAAAGATATACATCAAAGATAACTATTTGAATGAATCAACCTTAAGCTGGGTACTTGTTTTATTACTTGATTCAATCAACTCACAATGTCTTATTACATGAGTAATGCTTTCAATGGCATGAAGTTACACTTTATTCAAATGGAATTACAAAGCGGGCCTTGGAGCCTTGATGATTACAATGGGCGCCTATACTTGATCGACTCAATTGAACTCAACGATGTCAACTGAATGTCAACACCTCACAGTACAACAAGGGAGCATCACCTTGTCAGTTGAGGGAGCATCACCCCAACACTTGAAACTCGCAGGCCTCAAGATTATAAGCTCAATAGCTTTGCAGAGAGAATTTTGTCAAATGAACAGATACCAAATGAATGAGAGAGCTCCTCCTTTTATAGGCCTTCCAAAGGCAATGAAGGCACGTTTTTCTATGCACAAAGAGGAACCAAGGCACGTTTCCCAAGAAGCATATCCAAGGGAATATTCCATCTTATGACTCATTCTGAGTTGGCAAGCTCATCTAGAGACCTTGACACGGATCCCGAAGACATTCTGTCGACCAATGAGAGCTCAAGTTCTGAATCATCTTATCTTAGGCGCAGTTACAAGTGTTCTTCTAACTGGGCGCCAAGTTGAAGTATCTGGAGTGCCAAGTGCGCCTATCATGAGGTTGTGCCTACCTAGAAGGAACTTCTAAAGGTTGTTGGTGTGATCATGATACTTCACTCACCCAACCTGCCCAAGGCGCTCACTGAAACTTGACCAAAATGCTACTTGATGTTGGGCGCCAGAATGATGCTTCATGGACACAAAAGTGCGCCTTGCATGAAGATTGACTTTCCTTGGCGTTTCTTCAAGATTTGATGTTCAGGGAGGTGGAATGCTTCATCTGGAAGTGAGCAAGTACCAACTTGAGATGATATTGCGCCTTGCTAGGGATAGGCGCCAAATTGAGGATTGCAAAGAGTCTAGGCGCCAATCTGAGTCATGAAGATGCATCTAATGAAGTCTCTAACACTCATCCCTTATTCACTGAAAACTTTTGGACCTTGATTCCAGTTTAGGCGCCCAAATGATCCCTCTGGAGTCTAGGCGCTAATTGAAGGCTCATTGATAGTTCTCTGATAGCGTTTGATGTTGCTTCTATGCCTTGGCGCCCATTTGAGATAGTTTTTTCATGAAACTGCGCCTTACCATTGGTGGGTACCAATTGAAGGTTGAAGAGTCTTGGTTGTGCACCCTGGCATTTTCCACTTCTTCTTTTAGTTCACTCTACAGCTGGGCGCTAGAACAGGGGTCTTCAGTTAGAGTATGCGCCTAGAGTCTTCTAGGCCAAATTCAACCTAGATTGGCGAGGTAGGAAGCTTCTTGAAGTTAAAAATATCTTCACCAATCAATGCGCCATTCATTCATCCTTTAGAAACTCCTGTTCTTGCTTGGGCGCTCATTTGATCTTGGCATTGTGGAGCTGGCGCCTAGGTGTGGAAATCTCATAGTAGATATCAAATCTTCATCATTTAAACTAGGCGCCCTTATTGAAAGAGTTTAACCATGTTAAGCGCCTCCCTTCACAAGACCATTATTGAGTGCCAGAAGTCATCCTGAAAGCTAGGCGCTCATTGTAGCTTGTTTGATCAGGAAGTGGCGCCTTGATCATAACTTATCATCCTTTCAAAGATCCTTGAGAGCAACTTGACTTTAAATGATCATTATCTCACCTTCTGATGGAGCGCCTTGTATCTAGATGACTTGAGAACTTGCTCCCACCTTAGGCGCACATTTGAAGAAGTTTCCACTGGTATCTGCGCCTAGCACCTTTGTGAAGATGTTCCACATTATTCAAACTCTCAAACACTTGCAATCATTCCTTATTGATGCTCTTTTAAACTAGCGCCTTCTTCAGAGTATCTATACCTTGTCTTGGTCTGCAATTGCATCTGGATGTCTGTGGAGAGGTGAATTGGCGCCCTCCCTTGAACGGCCTATTTCCATTCAAGTGTTCACTTCTGGAGGCATTGAGGTAAGTCCAGAACATCATGCCTATTGGCGCCTAGATGGCTTGGAGGGTTTGAAGTCCATTTGATCCATGAGGTGCATTTTTGAGATGAAATGATATAAGGTTGGCACCCAGAAATGCCTAGGCGCATGTTGGAGTCAGTTTGGAGATCAGAACATTCATTCCTCCCAGAGCGCCCTAGCTGATACGTTTGAGGTGCTTCAAAATATGATATTTCTATGCTAGGCGCTCATCCAGGAAGTATGATTTGGAATGGGCGCCTAGACAACTTCCTACTTATTCGGCTTCCAGACTTAGCCAAATTTTGGGTTTCTGACTTATTCCTGCAAAACAACAAATTAAGTTAGTCAAAAACCAGTTCATTCCCTCATTATTTAGAATTAGCCTCCGGGAATGAGAAATAGGCTAATTCATTCTTCATTTGATGATCAGGCTGGGAACGGGGACATGACAGTCTAAAGGACTTGCCAAACTGTTCGCCATCTGGTGATATTAACACAATACCAGCACCCGAGCCCTCTCTTGAATATGCTCCATCAAAATACATCATCCACAAATCATTTACACCACATGTAGGAGTGACAGGACTAGGAGGTAAAACATCCAGGCCAGGATCATCATCACTGCAATATCCCATGAAATGGTTGATATTAGTGTCAAAGAAGTTGGCGTGATCTTCCTCTGTTTTGTATCTATCCTCTATGTGTTCATCTTCCACCTTTTCCTTGTGAAGCTTCACCTCAACACCATGGACTGGAATGGTGGTGTATGATAAATCCATCTCTATACTCCCACCCATGGAAGCTGCCCATTTCCTTGATAACAACATGCCCCATTTGGCAGGGCAGTCCACAATAATTATATCCATCAGAAAAGACTTGTCAGGATATGCAGCTAACTGGACATCAACATCCTTGACCAAACCAATTACATTTACTTCCCTAGAGTCCATGGCAAAGCACTTTCCAAAGGAATTTGACACCTTTAGTACCAATTGATTCATTGTTTCTAGTGGCATGACATTGTTAGATGCTCCAGAATCAAGCATGCAGTTATGTAGCAGCCATCCATTTACGATCAATGTGGTGTAGAAAGGATCCACACCCATCTGACTATTCACAATAGATGACCCTAAGTAAACCTCAACTCTTTCATCATCTTTAAGAGGAGCAACAATGGGCTGTATAGGTGCACTGGAGGCTGTAATAAATGAGACAGCCCTATCCCTATGCTCAGGGATCCTAAGAAGTTCCCCAACATGTACTGATATTCTGACTTGGCTTAAGACATGGGCCATGTCAATAGGATGATACAGGGGTAAAGAGGTGTCACATAAAGTTGTAACATCATTCGCATCAGGAATATAAGGTATCAATTGACTGGAAGAAATATTCATACCTTTCACCTCCTTCCTCTTGTCTTTGTCCTTTTGTTCACCTGATGCATTAAGCTGGCTCTCTTTGTCATCACCTTTTGGCTTGTGAGTATCAATAACAAGTACAACTGGTTGGACTACATGTGCTGGAACCTTTTGTACATATTTCTTCTTTGCTACTGGCTGCTGCATAGGGAGTTTCTTCTTCTTTGGCAAATTCTTCTTGGGAGCAACACCACTGTCTTTCTTTTCCATGTTAGCCTTACTATTTTCTTTCTCACGTTCCACTTCATGCTGTCTAGATTCTTGGACAGGGGAGCTATGCATAGGGACAGACCTGGTTCTCAATTGATAGCCTCCTTGGACTTGCATGATGGCAGGATTAGTTAAGGCCTTCACATCTTCTCTGGAAGGCTTGGACTGCTTGTATTTCTTTGGCATGAGGTCCCTCAAATGTCCAAAGTCATGGGATGGTAATTGATATTTCTTTGGGCTTTTATCATAATCATATTGGAAAATATGATCATCCTCCTCATAACTATCATAATCAGCATTATGACCCATGTGCTCATATTCCTCTGTGTCTAGCTGATTATGTCCTCTTCATAGTACTTAGCAGTACCTTCTTCATTTGGCAATTCTTCCTCTCTGCTCATTGAATGAGCCACCGTGCAATTTGATGGATCATGGGGAAGGAAGCACGCCTGGCACCATAAAGACTCATCTTGAAAATTAAATTGATCCTTTCTCAATGGACCAGGAGTGTCCCTTTCAGGCTGTTTGAAACTTACACCCCTGGGGACAACTAGTCTATCATTCTGTTGTTGTGGCCTTTTAGACCAGTCGGTGTTGTAAGGTATGTTATGCAGTCTTTGTCCTTCGTTGAAATGTGTTGCAGCACCTTGTCGAGGCAACCCTTTCTCATTTCATGCTATCTTATAGGACATGTCCTTCATAACCCCCATAAGCTTATCCAGTTTATCTTCTGTGTTGAGGGGCTTATTGATAGCTGCTTTGTCTGGCTAGGACAATTTTACATTAGACCTTTTGATGCGCTTCCCTGAAGCCCTCATATTGCTTTCTATGTTTATAGTTGTAGCATATGCTTCCCTTAGCGTTTGTGGACTCTTGTTCCTCAAACAGTAGCCAATCTTCGAATCAAATGCACCACAATATAAAACTAAACACATTGATTGATTAGGCCTCATATGAGGAGGTACCTTTCTCATGTCATGATGAAGTGATTGTTGAAATCAGCTACTGTCTCATTGATGGCCTTTTTGATGGTTGTGAGTTCATGGATGACAAACTTGGGGTCAATCCTATCCTGTAGTAACCCCCCTGTCCCTTGAGGTGATTTTGCTATGCAACTGCTAACTAATTTTTTTGTAGTTTTGAATGATATATGATTTTTTTGTATTTTCTTGAAAATAATGCTAGGAAGAATAAAACTAGAGAAATATGCAAACTACTAAAATGAACAACTGGAAATGCAAATGCTGCAAATGAAACTGTATTATTAATAGATTGACTCTATAGGCGTTTTTACATGGAAATTCATACTCGGATGAAGATGAAATTAATTATCTTGAAATCTGGAAACAATGACAGCAAACTGTATGACTGGTAATTGTACAATCTGCTATTGATAATGATATCTCCACCTTGAAAACAACAGCAAACACCTTCCAAAGCCTGGACACCAATACTAGTGAAGGAAAGTGCACAAAAATCAAGGCAATTTGACCTTGACTTCACACGCCTAGGGCTGAAGGTGGTACGACTGGCACTAATGAGGCTGTACGGCCCTCTTGAGATGTGTGCACAACAATTAATAAATACAGCCACAATAATGTATGCCCTTCACAATAGAATCTGCTTCAAAATCCTTGACTAAACTTCTCAAATCTGCACAATGCTGACCTCTGAATGAAGCCAACTCATAGGCAAACCTTCAAATGGTATTGCACACCCTCAGATTGCAAAAAATAGTGAAGAAAGCACATTCTCCAATGCTGGTTTGAAGCCAATTTGCAGAAACCCTTGGTCTCTTTCACAAAATGCCAAAGAACAACAAAAGACAAATTCAAGTGCTCAATAATAATGAGGTCGATTTGCTTTTGAGTCCCTTATATACTTTTCTCCATGAGGTCGATCCCAAGAAGATGCTTTTTAATCATTAAATGTACTTTTTAATATGCTTTTGTTGACTTTGGTTATACCCAAGATAGGTGTGCTTTTCCATAATCACTTAATGCACTTTCTAGTGTGTCATGGCCCCCATTGCCTTAAAGTGCAAACATAACATTATAATATACCTTTTAATGATTAATTATTATTAAAGTCACCTTTAATAATAACTAAATGACATAACTCGCTTAATACATCTTATTTCGCCAAGCCAACTGAAATTTGGGATCAACACTGAAATCACATGTCCAGGTGCCTTACTATATATAGTAACACTGGACTCCACTGGCTAGATGACTTACTATAAATAGTAAGTATGCAAATCTGAGTCCCATAACCTCTGCAAAGGCCTAACTTGAACCATACAAAGCTCTGGAGAAGGGTAATGTCATCTGATGACCAAGTATCTGCCTCAAAAGACCCTCTATCCAAATCCATTAGCCTACGAGGGTCAAAATAATAGGCTAATATTACTGACAACTGGAACTAGCTAAAAGGGGACATTACATATCCCCATACTATAGTTTGAACACTCATGAATTCCTCCCAAGAATCAATGTTGTTATCAGGGAGAGCCTTGTACCATTCTTTGGCACTTTCTTCCAATGAGTGCACAAACAACTTCATCATCACATCTTTATCTTCATTCTCATACTCATCAGTGACATTGATGAAGTGCCTCAAGTGTTCCTCACTAGTGACAACATTATTTCCTTGAATCCTAGGGATCTTTCCTCCAATCTCATTTGGAATTGGATTAGGAAAATCAGGAATGCCAAAGAAGTCAAGTTGTTTATACCTTTCAGCTCCCAATGGCTGCCTCAATGGAGGAAATCTCTGTGCTTGTCTTCGTTGTGCAGGCCTAGGGTTTTGAACATTAGCATATTACTGATTCACTAGATTTTGTGGTGGATGATTGTTAACATTTTGAGCATGGGCGTTATTTATACCTTGTTGTCCCATTTGATGTTGATGTTGTTGTCTCTGGTTATTTTTCTGATTGTAGTGTTGGTTGTAATGCTGTGGAGGTGCATGTTGCTGATAAGCATTTTGATTTAGGCCTTGTTGTTGTGCATTCTGGTTTTGCTGGGCCTGCTGGGCAAGTTGAGCTTGTTGTTGATCAAGTAAGGCCTGCACCTCTCTTTGTCTGTTTCTGAGATGATTAAGCAAGTCCAGTTCATCCTAGATTCTTCTTCCTCTTTCCTCATTGCCAGGCTGCCCCTGCTGATCACCCTCACTAGGAATGTTGTCATGTTGACCTCTAAATGATCCTGTGGGAGAAGTAGGGTGCCTTGTATCCTAATACATCTCTTCATTATCACTGGGCATCCCAAATGTTTTTTGGTCTAGACCACGAGACCTATCTCTACTTCCTTTGCCAACCATATTCTCATTTCTTCTAACATCATAATCATTCCTATTCATCCTTCTGATTGTTCTAAGTATGTTATCTGTTGAGTCCTTAGAAGTATATTGATACTGACCTCTCAAATCATCAAATGCATCATTTTTGCCAGAGGTACCAGTTTGGTCTTGGGTATTCAATGGAGGCATCATATTGGTGTTTCTTGCCCTCCATCTACTCCTATTTCATGTACTACTAGAAGATTCATCACGCCCAGGATGCTCCGGGTTTCTTCCTCTATTCATTGTAAATCTTTTCTCTTTTCAAACTACAATTAATTTTTGGGTTGTAAAAACAGGGTCGGCACTTCCCTTGCTGGGAAAATGTTTTTGAACAAACACTGTATTTCAATACTACAGTAACCGGAAGTAAATTGATTCAATGGCTTCCCCAGCAACGGCACCAATCTATTAGGTCCCAAATAGCTTATCCAAATCCCTAGAACATTCTTCAATCTACAAGGCTAGGGTTGTCATCAAGAAGATAGAGAAGGGGTTCATCAATAGGATAAGGACGATTAAGGGCCAATGGTTGGGAATGGGTAATCTCCCTTTCGGTTTTGGCTCAACTAAACCAAGAAGGGTGTTCCTAGAGGTATCCTTCAACAAGGATTAACAATTATGGAAGATGTTCTCAAGGTCATACATTTGCAACAATACCGAACTGTTGTTTTAACCCTTAAACTTGGTCACTGGATTAAGACAAGCTTGCTACACTAAAACCTCTATTTAAGCTGATGAAAGGCACTTCATGCAATGATGAAAGTGCAGATATGCTTGTTTGGTTTGCTAGAATCGGCGTTTTGAAGACTCATTAGTAATGTTTCCTGGTTTCAACACAGAACCACAACAAAGCATATAGTAGTAACTATTTACTTCACACTTGATAATTTTGTTTTAGTTTTTTGATGGGTGTGGGTGATCAGACACTTCAGACCGATGCCTATTATGTTGGGCTACAGAGTCCACAGTTCAACAGAGGGAAAGACAACATAGAAATGAAACAAGCACTTTCTGGATATCCAGATGCAAGAAAAACAATGATCAATGAAGAATATACATAGTAATCCTTTGTCAAAACATAATCATTCATCTATAACCATAGAAAAGATCATCACATAGCATGTAATGTTTTAAGAATCTGTCATATTCATCTGATTAATGGTCATCAATTACCTCTATGTAGTGCACTTTACCTTTGCCAAGACATTATGACCCGGTTCCCAAGGTTCTTTGCAAGAAAAACCCAACTTTTTCCTATGAAGTTCATTCTTTGTCTCAAAATCAGTCTTTGATGTACCTTCAATTTTTGTAGGAGTGGGCTGCTCATGAGATTGTTGATCTGAAATTTCATTCTTGTTCTTCTTTTGAGCCTGAAATGAAGGAGTAGTATCAAGATCAAGCGCAAGCTCAATAGCCTCATCAAGTGTCCTAGGCTTGTGAACCTTCACCAAGCCTCTTATCCTATCGTTCAATCCCTCAACAAAGAGCATAGTCACTCTCCTATCTGACATATGTGGAACCATCACTGCTATTTTTTGGAACTCATTGACATAGGAGTCCACTCTACCAATATGTTTCAACTGAGCCAAATCTCTGTAGTAGACTTCCACATCTTTTCTGTCAAATTGGGTAATGAGTTTGTTTGTAAACTCATCTTATGAGGTAATCCTATTATGATGCTGTGTGACAAGTCCATGATGCCACCAATCATATGCTAATCCCTCCAAATGCATGGTAGCAAAGTGAATAGCCTTTTCCTTAGTCATGGGTTTGAGTGTAAGAAAAGTGTCAAGCTTGTGTACCCATGCTCTAGCGCTGATTTTGCCGCTGCCATCAAAATTAGGAAGAGGTATTTTGTTCAATGCATCCTTATACTCCTTGGGTTGCTTGGTTTGACTTCTATGTCTTTGCTCAACCCTTGCCCTTCGCCTGTCCTTCCTTTGGTTCGTGTAGTTGTTGAAGTTTAGATGATCTCTGATATGCTCAAGAAGTGCATCATAATCATCAACCATGGAAATCAAATCCTCATCAAACGGTGGCTCCTCCTCAACCTCTTCTTCTCTAAGAAGAAAAGTAGGCTGCATAGGTCTATTTGTAGTAGCTGTGCATGTCCTCCTAGCACGAGGTGAACCAACAACACTACCAATACCTGTATTAGCTAGATTGCCTCTCATATTAGTCAATGATTGGGTCAACACTTGCATCATCTGCTACTGGTTGCTAATATTTGAGTTATATTCTCATTTGTAGTATGTTGTTCTGCGGCCATCATTCTTTAACCAGCAATGATATCTCTCATCATATCACCTATGTTATCCCTTGGCAAACTACCTGCTCTTCGATCTCCCATATTGCCTCGATTTGTACCTGTTCTTCTTCTATAGTAAAACTAAAGTGGATCTATTTCATGCATTACCCAATAGGCTGGCAGGATCCAAGCTCTGATACTACTGTAAGAACTTTGTCTAACCTGAACTGAATTTTATCCCTGCTGATGTTAATTTTCTGATTTGATTTTCTTTCAATTCATTCAAGGTTTTCAAATTGCGTTTTCACCAATGTGTTTGTAATGTAATGAAGATGGAAAGGTTGCAATTGAACATTCAAACAATATGTAAAAATAACTGAAATTAGACAAAATAGTTCACACATATCACAAATAAACATACCCGGATGAATGCTTGTCTTCTTTATTGAAATTGTAAAGGCTGATTACAAAAGATGGTGACTAATTTTATAACAGTCAAGTCTGATTTACAGATGCATACAAATCTGCCCAAATTATGATCTAAACCCTAGCCGCCTTAGGAATGATAATGCCTTATGAATATATGATGACAAACCCAGAAAAGTATGATTGATATAACACCAGTAGCTGTTAGAATGAGGTCTGAAATGTTTGATGTAACTCCTGTAGTTGTTGATATAGAATCAAACCTGTAAAATGATGCCAAATTCACCAAAGTATGCCTCCAAAGGGTAGCGCCTATGTGTAGGAATGAAGCGATTTAGCCCAGCTTGCAATCTAAACCCTTGTATCATCAAATCATACCAAAATATCATTCAATTTACCTTTGATATGAAGTTCCAGCCTGTTGTTATAAAAATCAGAATATATAGAAGTGATGAAAATCGCCTAAAATTTCTTCTTATGCCAAGCGATCCACCTAAAAAAAATCTCCAAATGCTTATTGATGAAAATATGTCAAATATATCCTCAAAGTTGAATATCAAAGTTTTCAATCTGCAAAATGCTTCAAACCCTAGCTGCTGAAATGTATTTCAATCCAAACCCTAGCTGAAATGAAGCCATTATTCCTTCAAATACCTGCAAATAAGCTCAATGATGAATTCCATGTGAATCCATCTCACATAGTGATTGGGTTTTCGTCCAAATCACTCCTATCCAAGGGTTTTCGTCTTTGAATACCACTGAAAACAAGTTACAGCCAAGAGAATCACTCTAAAATGCCAAAGCCAAATCATCAAGTATATGAAAAATGATATTAATTCATGTCCTTTTATCCTCTTCAAGTTGGGCGACCCAATAGAACATAATTTTATGAATTTTCAAGTCCACCGCCATAATCAAATATTTTTATGGATTTTTATTCAATATTTTTTCCCAAGTTCTCCTTGGGCGGCAACTAGGAGAGAGAAAATAATATTTTATTATTTTCTTTTTTTAAAAAAAAATTTCTTCTCCTTTTTTGGGCGTCGATTTCATGGGCAAATAATAATAATAAAATATAATAAAATATTATATTTGACATTTGCTCTCCAACTTGTCCATTTTCCATCTTTAAGTTGTTTTTATTCCTCCAATTTGGCTGCTCAAGTCCTTGGCTGATTATTTTATTATTTTTGGCTAAATAAAATAATATAAAAATACCACTAGCCAAAAATATTATTAGTTGAGCTAACATTCCTTTTTTCCAAACCTTGACAACATTCGTTTTCCCCCCCTAGCTCAACCAACACATTCCCTTACCAAATGTATTAGCCTACGGAAATGGTGAATAGGCTAATATCCAATCTTGCTCAAAAAAAGGGACATTACATATTAACTTCTTTGCACCACGTACTACACCTAGAGCACAACCGATTTTGGAAAGTAGGAGGTGGAAGAAAATTGTGTATGAGCAGGCCAAAAAGGCCATTTCTAAGGTACTATTCTAGCATGATATTCCATATTGCAAGGTCTCCATACTGGTAGTCCATGATGGATGCCATTGTAGTTGTAGGTCCTGGGTTCAAAGCACCCTCATAGGTCCTCCGAAATGTGTGAAACTTGCAAAAGTATTTGATTAAACCCTATAGGAAAAAAATTAGTTGTAGACTTAATGGTGTCTGATTTGGATAAAATGAAAATCTACCCTAACTGATTCGAGCCTTTTGATCACAATGAAATAGCTTGTTTCTTCTCAAGAGGCCTCCTACAATGAGTGATAAAAAAATCACACAAACTGCAAGACTATAAACCTAGGACAAAGAATAGAAAGACTCAGATTTTTAAAATCAAATGTCACATAATCTGCCTTGCTCTGATACCATGTTAGATTTAATAAAGACGTGTAATATAAATGTCATGTCCCGATATTAAGGCATTGTTTAAATTAAAGATTTAAACATCATGATAAGGACGGAGAAGACGCTCTAGTCCAAAGAGTGTTGTTATTATTATATATATAAAAATATTTAATAATATTATTTTATAAATAATCAAAATATAATATATTTATTGTATTTATAAATAATATAAATACAAGTATAATATTATTGTAATTATAAAATAATTTATTAAATATGATATTATTATATAAATATAAATACATAAAAGTGTACTAAATATTAATAATAATAGGTATAAATATTGAATTAAATATTATAATATAGAATTAATAGACTTTAAGACTCTATTAAGTGTAGGGCTGATGGGGGACAAGATTGTTAATTTGGAATAAATCTTAATTTAATATTCCAAACATTACATACCAAGGCAATAAAAGACAAAGTCAAAGATTCCTTTGAACTATAAAGTATAAACTCTAATCCTTCTTAAAAAAAAAGACAACGGTTTGGAAAAAAGCTATTCAACTCCACGTAGGCATGAGTAAAGCAAGGATTATAGACAAGTCAGCAAATAAAGACAAGGCATAAAGCATAAGGCAGCACATAATATTAGACCCAAGGTATAGATGCATCGATAAGTTTAAAACAGCGATTATTATTAAAAAAAAAGGGACGCTTCCCTTATAAAGTCGTCCCTCTTCATAGGCGCCTCTATTGGGCATTTGATAAGTATAAATGGAATGAACTCATCCAACTAGCAAGGGCACGAAGGAAAAAACAATAATATCAATCAATGATCATCAGACCTCACTCCAATATTAACATCGAACATCTGGAATTCGAATATCAAGCAAAAGCAGAGCATAATATATTTCTGTGTAAAGATAACTTCAATCAGCAGATAAGTCCATAACCAAATCGAATGGCATAAAGTTATATACTCTGCATAGTTTTGATCTGCTATCAAAGATATTACAGAAAGCATTATAAGAAGACATTTCAACAGCAAGCTTCCATTCTTGCAGGCTCCATTAATCAAAATGATATAATACCACAGGGGCGACGGTACATTGTTTTCCTTGCTTGTTTTAATGTTCAGTATAACACTGCATTTATTTTACAGCCAGTTCTAAGCAATATAATTCATGGACAGTCATATGTAATATTCACTAACTGTGTATTCTATATCCCATTCATTAACCACATATGGGATCAATGAAGGGTGACATGTCTAGTTTATCATTCATAGTCGATGTATTGGTCTTGGCTACCTAGAGTACCAAGAATCCTCACGGATGCCTTAGCCTCAAGAATACTCCAAGTAGTTCTTGAATAAGGATGGGAGACAAACATAGCCTATGATGAACAACAACATGCTACACCCTATCAACCCCATATGGTGTTAAGGAATAGTATATAAGTTATAGAGAAGAAGTGTATGTTGATAAGATCATGAAGATAGCATGTGAAATGTCATGATAAATGGTGAACAATGAACATATGAATTGCATTGTGTAAGAGTAACAATAGCTGACTGTGATAGCATGAAATCATTATAAATTATGAATTGTTTACATTGCAATCAGTTTAGTTAGATTATGTAATGAGTACGAAATATTTATGTGCATTTTCATTATAATGAACTAAGGAAAGAATACAAAGAGTATAAGTACATAAAAGGCATGAATTCCTAAAATAGAGGAAGGCAATAATGTTAATCAACTCGCCACCATGATGAGTAAGGAAGATTAGGGGCAGGCAATCAACCAAGGATAGGTACGGGTTCATTGGTCTAGAGCACCCCTTCGAGCCCTTGTCTCAAGATGGTACCTTAGGGAGCAAGAGGTAGTCCTTTTGACTTGAGTGGTCTAGAGAACCCCGAGTCAAAGGAAGGTCCTAGAGTGGCCTGGGTCTAGAGTACCCCTCGAAGGAAGAACGACCTATACCATTGGCATTGCACCCTAACGGATTCATTCTCATAAGAGGGAGGATTTGATTAACAAAAGGGCCAAGTAGATCTCTTCTAAGGGATCATGAAACAAATGGTTTATGTTTATAAATAAAGACATGTGGTTTAAAGAAGAATTGTATACTAATGTTCTCTTTGGTGAGTTGAAATTGTTGCAAGGTTGCAAAAGAATTCGGACTCACTAGAAGGGGACATTACAATAAATCTAGTTAGGAACAAACAACATTATGATGAGATAAAATTAAATGCAATCAAGAAAGACAAGAATTTCAACATTCTAATGTTTGAATTCAATTAGATAAAAAGCAGAAGGAAAGAGTTATAATATATAGACTCATAGTTTCCAAATCTGATGAAGATGAGGATAAGGCAAAATCCCAGAAAAACAAGGGGATGACCTTTGAGTTTCCAAATTTGAAGAGGATTAAAAAAATAGAATCCCAAAAAAGAAGGGAATGATAAGTACTCATTATCCTATTCTACCTAAGTAATATAAAATAAATTAGCTAAGTAAACTTAATATAATAGGTACAATAATTAATTACACCAACACAAATGGTATGGACCCACTTAACTATTGAAGTGCTTAAAAACACAATAACAAAAAGTAACCCTCATAAGACTGAGTAACCCTCAAGTGAACTATCAGATTTCTGAAACAAGAGTTGTGGGGGCTCCATCCACCTTCAATGCAAAAACATAACAAAAGTGGCACTTTATTCCTTGTCAGGCTCAACAATGGCTTCAATCTTTTTTGACAGTGATGACTTGGACATGAAAGTTCTCTACTTGTTGACAATCTTTCCATGATAGCCAAGTCAAGTGGTTTGAATTCTCTAGAGTGAAGATTATGTTGAAGGATGAGTTGTTCAACATGTATCTCGTTCATTATCAAGTATTTGTCTTGTACCTACAAGGTCACTGTGTTGGAGAGTCCATTTGATTCCTTATAAACAATTTATCTATAGTGGATTTGGGAGGAGATGGGGACCTCTTCATGTGATTGTCCATCTAAAGCAAAAGGGATTCTTTGCATGAATTTTGGGGAAGATGATCATCTACAATTTTGTTGGAAATGGTAGCACTGTAAAATTGCAAGGTCAAAGTAGTATCATTTAGGAAAATTGTCACTTGCTCTCTTGCCACCATTATTGGGTAACTTATGCAGAATTATGCAACTAGAGTCCTAGACCATGAAGAACCTCCTTGATTCCCTTATTCTAAAATTGTGGCAATATACCCTACATTTCTATTGATGGCCTCTACAATCAAAATCCTTCCAGATTCATAATGTTATGGAGTATCTAGTGGTTTGGGTAAGTTGATCCAGGTTCCTCTCAATCAACACTGAGTTTACTATATCTCCTAGGTTTCTTAGATAACAAGAATCAGGGACCCTATTATTTCCTTTAGAGACACCGTCTCCTTAGGTAGTAAGACGCGCCATGACAATGTTGTTGTGTGATTGCACAGGCATTGACATAATAAGGTGATTTAATTTTCTCCACTCGTGTAACCAATTTCACAGATGCTCTTAGTCTTTGCATTTTTCCTAAGTCTTCATCATTGTGCACATGTTTGAAACTTCCTTCAAGGAATTGGGACATGCCTTCATTCATCTTTCCTTTGTGATTGAAGTGATCTATACTTAAATCGGCTTCCATAGGCTTGTCTCTGCAGGTGAAGTATCCAATCTTGATGGATAATCTGATGGAAGAAGGCCTCTTGCATTGTTCATTGAAAATCTCGTGCACAACCAATGCTTTCTGAGAAAATTCCATCTAGAGTAGGAAATCAGGTACATGCCTAGGCAATCTGGAAGGTTTTCCCGTGAAAGCAAAGACCTGAATGTATGTGAATGACTCATTCTTGATGGACTGATGAGCCCACTATCTGATTGCTTTGATACCCTCTTAAGAGATGTATAAATTTGAGTTCCTGTGTAGTTTTGAGATGACTTGAAAGATGAGCCTGCCATTGATCATCTCGAAGTCTTTCTCAAAGTTATTACAGTAGAACCTTGAGTAGCATTGGTAGATAGGAGTATTCTACATTATCAATTCTCTGATTCTAGGAGCTTTCATTCTGTTTACAAAGCTTAAGAGTGCTAAGCTGCCCTTTTTCTATTTAATATAAATGCTCTTCTAATAAAAAATAAATGAAAAGCATATAGATATGAAAATATTGGCAGTAGCATCTATCCACAGATTTTAGACCTGGATTGATTTAGGTCTAAGCTAGTACAACTTAAGATAGATTTGTTCAACTTGGTAATATGGAGCAAGTAAATTATGCATCTACTGTTCTTATGGAATTAGTCAGTGTGTCAGATCTTCGGGCATCTGTTAATTAGTTATCTATCTCATTACTGTGATTGAATGCAGGAAGATGGATTGCTTCACACTACTTGTGGAACACCAAATTATGTTGCACCTGAGGTATCATTATATTTCACAGTATGCATTCAGTATCAAATTGGCCCTGTGAATTTGTGTGTGTTTTCTAGTATGGCATTATTATAGCACTAAATTAGAAAACTTACATCTTTGTCTGCCCTTTATCTTGCTTTATGCAGGTCATCAGTGATAAAGGTTATGATGGTGCAACTGCAGACTTGTGGTCGTGTGGTGTTATTCTCTTTGTTTTGATGGCTGGTTACCTTCCTTTTGACGAACCCAATCTTATGGCACTATATAAAAAAGTTAGAACACCAGACCAACTTGAGATTACATTCTTTTGCAGTTTTTGCAGTTATTTTATCTTTCTTTATATTACCTACCCTGTACAAATAAAGCTCAAATGACATATGATGCAAATAAATTGTAGATTTGTAAAGCAGATTTTAAATATCCTCCATGGTTTTCATCAAGTGCAAAGAAATTAATTTCAAGAATTCTGGATCCAAATCCCAAGATGGTAAGAGAAAAACAATTTACATTGTACTCCTATATAACATAGATATCAGCTTGTAGTATCTTTAATCATGGTGCTTTGTCTTCCTGGAAACAAGATATGCATTTACTGATCTGCATATTCATTCCTTGCACTGGCAGCGCATTACAGTATCAGAGATCCTAAAGAATGAATGGTTCAAGAAAGGTTACAAGCCACCCAAGTTCCAAGAAGATGAGGATATAGGCCTGGATGATATAGATGTTTTTTTTGGTGATTCAGAGGTAAGATGTTGCTAGTTATATGTCCTGGGTGATTTTTTTTTCTTTTTTTCTTTTAAAAAAAAAGTAATTTAAGAAACATCCTTTTGTCTAATGTTTTATATTGGTTATATCCAGGAGCATCTTGTCACAGAGATAAAAGAGACACAGCCTGTTTTTATGAATGCATTTGAACTTATTTCCATGTCACAGGCTCTAAATCTTGGTAATTTGTTTGAAAAGCACATGGTAAGTGTTAGGAAAGCTTGTTTATATCTAGGTGCTACAAAACCCTTTTTTTTGAAAGCCTCTTTTGTAATGGAATCAGCAAAAGCTTCTTATCCTATATTTCATCTCCTAAAGAACTCTTCTTTGAAAGCAATCTCCGGAGAAAGCATACTTTGTTTCACAAGTAGTATATGCGAATTGTTATATTTCCTTTTATAGTAGCTAATGTGTAAGGCTGACTGCGAGATTGTTGATAATATTTTTAAATGTCTTTGAAACCAGTGGCCCTGAGGACCATTTGTTGAAAATTTGTAATATGTTGTCATGTCCCCGTTTCCGGCCTGATCATCAAGTGTATAATGGATTAGCCTATTCCTCATTCCCGGAGGCTAATTCTAAGTAATGAGGGAATGAACTGGTTTTTGACTAACTTAACCTTTTGTTTTGCAGGAGCAAAGTCAGAAACTTGTAAATTGACTAAGTCTGGGAGTAGTTTCATCAACTCCATTGATCACCATTACCAGGCGCACTCCTTGACAAATCAGGGTCACTTTGGCGCCCAACTTCCAAAGCTCATTTTAGCTCTCAGTATAGCATTCAACTGGAGGCGCTCCTTGTGGTTTACTTCATCCAACTCAGTGCCCAGTTCTGAGATAAGCGAAGATGTTAGGAATAAAGTTTCAAGCTTAGGCGCCAATAGCAGGCTGAACTCACCTAAATGAGCGCCTTGGGTTCTGAAGGCAGCAATCAGGAAGATGAAGTCATCTATGAACTAATTGAGCATCACTGGCAATTGCTCATTCACCTAATATATGTTTGTAGTCATTGAAAGAGCCTAATTGAGCTAGGCGTACTTTCTTAATCTTACTCAACCCCAGAATGCGCCTAACCTTCATAAGGCGTCAATTCAAGTTTAAACACTCCATTTTGAGCGCCTAGCATGAGTAATTGATGGATTGAAGGTTTGGGAGCTAAGGAAAGTCACTAGATGAATAATCAAGATTGAAATGAGAAACTCTTAGCCAAGGCGCAAAATTCCTCAATCCTGGCATCCAGAAATCAAATCTATGTAAGGCGCTCATTCCATTTGCCTAAGACTCTATTAGCGCCCTTGGTTGATGATCGCTCCAGACACCTAAAATGGCGCCCAGTGGATCTTTCAACTTGTATCAGGAAGAAGGGAAGCATTTTCAGTGTTGTTCAGATAATCCAAGTTTGAAAGTTAACAAGGAAGATAGCCAGAGGACAAGGCGCACTTATTGGTCTCCATCACCTCAGAAATGCGCCTAATGCAGTTGACACCTCCAAATGGCGCCTAGAGTCAAAAAGGATTTCATTTGAATAATGTTAATGTTTTGAGCATCAAACTCTGTTTGGCGCATACCTATGCTCTTGCAACCTCAATTTGGCGCCTAGGGTTCAGTCATCTTCCTAAGGCGTGGTTCTGCTTCTCCATGACCCTGTTTTGGCGCCTAGATTTGGAAGCACCTTGAAGACTTAGATTAAGATGGAATTCACCTCCAGAATGTTAGGCGCTTGAGAGAAGATAAGGGGCGCTAGGGTAAAAGAGCTTCAAGAGTTTGATTGCAAGTATGAATTGTGGTAATAGGCGCTGATGCCAGTTGACATTACTCCAAACATGCGCCTAAGGGAGTTGCCAGTCCCCAAGACCAGAGTTGGAACAAGGCGCTCCATCAGAGGATAAGAAGATAATCATTGATAAGACAAGTGTTTTATTTCATTTCAAAAGACTTCAAGAATGAGCGCTTTCAAGGAAGATTTGGGCAATTCAAGACTGGGCGCCAAACTCATGTCATTTCATCTCAAAAATGCGCCTCATGAATAGAATGATGTTCTTGAACACTTGCATGGAGATGAACCATTCAAGAGGAGGGGGCGCCAATTCACCTTTCCACAGATACCATGATGCGCCTAAGCATGAAAAGACCTTTCAATTCACTCAATGTGAAGAGTGCTTTGCAGAAGTTGGTATTTTTGACTTAGATATGGCTTGAGGTAAAGATGTTTGCAAGGAAAGTTCACATCCTTCTCCAGGCGCCAAAACCTTTGCAGAAACCTAAATCTAGCGCCCAAGTCAAGAGAGCACTGGAATTGCGCCTTAGTAAGTTGGATGTCAAATTCTCCTCCTTCCAACCTTCAGTTGGCGCCTAGCATTGAGGACTTTGCAATTATGGCGCCTAGTCAAGAGATAAGGTAGTTGTAACTACCTGAGCTCTTATTGGTCCATAGAATGTCTTCGGGATCCGTGTCAAGGTCTCTGGATAAGCTTGCCAACTCAGAATGAGTCATCAGATGGGATATTCCCTTGGATATGCTTCTTGGGAAATGTGCCTTGGTTCCTCTTTGTGCATTGAAAAACGTGCCTTCATTGCCTTTGGAAGGCCTATAAAAGGAGGAGCTCTCTCATTCATTTGGCATCTATTCATTGTTGACAAAATTCTCTCTGCAAAGCTATTTAGCTTGTAATCTTGAGGCCTGCGAGTTTCAAGTGTTGGGGTGATGCTCCCTCAACTGACAAGGTGATGCTCCCTTGTTGTATTGTGAGGTGTTGACATTCAGTTGACATCATTGAGTTGATCAAGTGAAGAAATCATTGTAGACATCAAGGCTTCAAGGCCTTCTTTTGTATTTCCATTTGAATAAGTTTGTAACTTCATGCTATTGAAAGCATTATCTATGTAATAAGACATTTGCAAGATGATTGAATCAAGCAATAAGACAAGTACCCAGCTTTAAGGTTGATTCATTCAAGTAGTTATCTTTGATGTTGTCATTAAGTGTTAAGTAGTAGATAAGCTAAGTACAAGTAACTTCATCTAAGTTAAGGAAAAATTTTAGTAGAACTGGTTGGGTATCTTACATATGTTCAACAAGAAAACCGGATTTCTAGGTCTTAACAGGTCAATTCCTCAAATTTTAAAATTTCTGCAGAAGTGACAAACTGCTATGACTGGCATCAGCACCTTTCAGTGCCATGGTCGGCCAATAGGTTGTATTTAAAGGACGTATTGGCATGACCTTCTACACAAAAGACAAATCAATCACAGGTTGTACTTGTGCCCATAGGTCCTTTAAATATAGCCTATTGCCTGGCCATGGAATTCAAAGGTGCTATTGCTAGTATGGGGGTATGGTGTTGCTATTATTGTGATTCTTTGATGCAAACTCTGCACTTTTTGTTGTCTCAAACTATGTTACCAGAAATGAGAAACAAAAACGGCAACTGCAACTGTAATGTGACGAGAAATGGGATATTTAGAGGTTGCCTATAAGAAACGGATTTTAGACACATATTTTTTCAAAATTTTGGATTTCTAATAAAGTTTGTTTTAAAAAAAAAACAAGACAAAGTTTGTTTTGAAAAAAAACTATTTATTATGAACATTCTAAAAACTCATTCTTGATCTCATGTTTAGTGAAAGAGTTTGGAGTTGATTAGAAATAAAATTATGACATACTCCTTTAATAATGTGGAAGGGTTTGAAGGGTTTAAAGGAAAAAATGGAACAGGAACAAGCAACGAGAAGAAATGCACAGAAACGGCCGTTCGGCATTCTCTATGGAAACGGTTTTTCGCCCGTACAAAACAGAAATGTGGCCTTCTCGTCGCGTTTCTGGTAACATAGGTCTCAAATACACTCTCTTTAATCAGACCATAGATTGAATGTGCACATTATGGTACACTCTTTTTTGTGTCCTTCAAATGTGCTTGTTGAGGGACTCAAGTTTAATTGGGGTAGATCTCATGCAATATATATTATACCATCACCCCTTGTTCAGTTTATGTTTCTAATTTTGATTTTTTTGATGAAATTATAATGTCCCAAATGGGGATATTTTGGACTAATTTGGATTTCCCAGGTTTCCAAATAAATTTTCTGATTCTCTGCCCTAAATTTCTGCACTTTGTAATTCTGCCCTAACCCTAGTTCTGCTCCAAAAATCAGACTTGAAATATATGCATATATTTATCATAAATTATGGCAAAAGTCAATATGATCACACCCAATGAGTCACCCAAGCATGAATGATATATTTACCATGAATTACATACTAATCATGTCAATCATGCAACCACAATAAATATGAAAGACTGCTGCTATAAATTCTGGAAATGAATGATGATATTCAGATCTGCATACTTGTAATATTCACATATGCTTCATCAAAACATCAATGGATCTTCTACATAGGTTGCTCAAGCATAGGAAGGTATTACATCATGATATACATAATATTCACCATGATAATAACTCACAAATGAAATAAATCAGTCTGCTGTTCTGCTGTTATGAAATCTGCCTTTGGTCAAAACCCTAGCAGCAACTTATCTTCCAAATATGCATGAAACCTTCCTCCTAAAGGTGGCGCTCCAAGAGAGGGCACTTCTCCTTGCAAAATGATGAACTATCCACACCAAGAGTGCCTCTAAAATGATCTCCACAATCTGATCTGCAGTCTGCTCTGTAAAATCTGCTCTAAACAATTAAGTGCAAGTGAATTCCCGTGATGGAATTCTCCTAGGATGGTGAGGTTTTCGTCCCACAATCCTTCTCTAGAGATCGCTCTCCAAGTTGTATGAGAAAAGATGCTTGAATGATATGCCCAAATGCCACAAATCCAATTGGTATTTATACACATTTTCATTCTCCTTTCATGCTGGCCGACCTAGCCTGATGTATTATCTGTTTCTCCTTATTAGGGCCGACCTGGGTAGTTAGTGCATGCTTAAATTACAATTTTCCCTCTCTTGAGGGCTGACCCATGTGTAATGTGTTCTCCTTCAAGGAGAGCACCTAACTCAAATTAAAGATACGAGTTAGGACGACTAGCAAGGGCGCCATCAAGGATAATAGTTAATTATTGTACTCCACTTCGATTGCTAGTCATCAATGAGCGCCTAGGAGAGGCATGTGAACAATGTTAGCTCTTCGCCCAAGTGAATAGTGACCTCCATGATTATACCCAAGGTGAGTAATGATCTCCATGATGATGTCAAGTTGCCCCAAACAAAGTATCCATATGAAAGCATCCCAAGACGAAGTGATAGCACCCATACAACATATGAAGCCCGAATCCCTAACACAAATCCATATGAAAGGCCCTCCAAATGTCTGACTCCGAAGAAGACAAATCTCCACATCCCTGATGAATGCATTGAAGACGACATACCAATGTGACAAGTCATCTCCACTGCTCATGATATCCTCCAAATGTCCCGGAGTGAGGCAAAAGGCCCAAATCAACCCTAATAGCGACCATTCCAAAAACGGGGACATTACAGAAATAGATCTGTGTTTCTAATTTTTGACTTAGAATAGAAATTTAATTCTATCATTAAGTTAAACAGAGACTCCTAACTTGTGCCTACCATTGAAATGAAGCCCAATAGAGCAACTGCGATTGACTCTTCTGTTTCAAGGTGGTCAGAGATGACCCTTGTATATCTCTTGGTAATTGTAGACTTTCCATTTTAAAAGAAACCAACCTCTTACGAATATGTATGCATTGTTATCTTGGTGGCAAAACTGGGACATTTCAGTAACTTGCAAAAACTTGCCACTCATATTCAAGCCAGCCCTCTGTTATTCTTACGTTCTATGCTTTTTTGAGAGGTCATCAACCTGGTAGAAACATGGAAAATTTTGGCAAAAAATTGGGTAGGAAAAAATTTGTGTGCTATAGAGATTTGTAAACATCCAAATAAGCTTAACTGAATCCAAGGCAAACTTTAGTGTTTTTTTCTCTTCTATGTTTAAGATCTTCCTTCATGTATGTATATCTCTAAAATTTGATTAGGACCCATGTATAGGCATTTGTTTAGTGCTTTTAGATTACTTAAACATTCTTCAGCATTTGACCACAGAATAGATACACTACGAATTTTTTATCATTTATAAATAATGCCAGTACTCTCCTGACTTTTACATTGGTCAGTGGAAAGGCTGTATAACATTTATTAGTATGACTGAACCAAATACAGATGCTGTAGGTTCACTTTGAATTAAAGATAGTGTGCAAATTCGAGTATTTAGCCACTAATAGGATCTATGTCAAACATGGGAGTACTTGCTATTTTAGTTGATACTAAGTTGTAAATATTGCATTGCAAAGACTTCTTTTTCTGGAAAAGATGTTTCATTGACATATCTCTAGGGTTTCAAGGTTGTGCATGCCTTTAATTTGTTTTAGCTTCTTTCCCTTTTATTAATATTTAGTACCTTACTGATGTGGTTTTACACCATATGCTTGTATTAGGGTCTGGTTAAGCGAGAAACAAGATTCACATCCAAACACCCTGCTAAAGAGGTAATATCAAAAATTGAGGAAGCTGCTGGACCTCTTGGATTCAATGTTAAAAAACAGAATTATAAGGTATCGAGAATCCCCTGATTATATTACTCCACGCTTTAATAAGGATTTAATTTGTTAAAAATGTAATTACTTACATTAGTATGTGCTCTCCTTTTGAAATTGCTTTTAGGTGATCACCTACATGAGTATCTCGTGTGCCATCTTATTTGAATTTCTTGTAGATCTGATCTTTTTTCTACAAGTGGTGTTTCTCTAGTGCATCATTATATTCTATAGTTTTAGGATTCAACTATGTAGTTTCCAGTCAATCTACATTGATCTATATTTTACGAGTAGTGGTTCACAAACATTCATCTCACATTAGTATGAATTGACCTTTATTTTGCATGAATTTCTCTTCCTTTCTGGATTACTTATATAACTCGCTTTCAGATGAAGCTGCGAGGTACCAACACTGGAAGAAAGGGTAGTTTGTCCATAGCGACAGAGGTACTAATAAAGCTCATCTATATGATCATGAATTTGAATTTATGCTTTGTAAACATAAGGCTAATGCCTGTTGTAAGCTATTAGAGTCCTCTTTAAGTGTAATTAACTATGCTATTATTTGCATAGTGAAGCATTTTCTTTTCTTCTTGCGCTACAATATTTTTTTTGTTGTGTTTTAGTTATTTGAGGTTGCTCCATCACTTTGCATGGTTGAGGTTCGGAAGGCTGGAGGTGATACCCTGGAATTCCACGAGGTTGAGACATACTTTGAAATATGTCTATCAAATGTTGTGTTTCAGCATGTATTCTAGTCATTTTCTAGCAGATATGTGGATCCAGTTGTATAGGTTTCTCACAAGCTATGTGATGACTTTGTTCTTTCTGTGCAGTTCTACAAGAAACTTTCATCTGCATTAAAAGACATCGTTTGGAAGTCTAAGGTGAACATCAGGGAGAGTACATAGATTAATGATCAGTTATATGAAACAATCAGAAAAACTTATGAAATATGCTCTCTCTGCTGATAGACCGCTTTTACAGAAACTGATTGATTAGTTTTGTTAAATACTGCATCCTGCACTCTCAGTAGATATGATAATTGTTTAGATTTAGACTACATTTTCTTTAGATATGATTATTGATTAGATAGTTTAAGATTAAGATAAATGGAATTGATTCTCTTTGAACTATGCAGTTGAAAGATGAATGAAATTGTGAAAAGCAAAAACAATCTATTAGTGTTTATCTTCGGATTTTGTCCTTTAGATACAGTACTTTTACACCTATCTTCTTTTAAAAAAAAAAAAAAAACCCTTTACTTGGCAACTGGAATATATTTTGTAAGATTGTCGTTGCATGCAGGTGTATTTTTCACCAAACTGATCAATTTTGCAGAGTCATTGCGATTATTCTCAAAGGTCATTTAAGATACAGGACTTCTCAAAATCCCGTTGCCATTTTGATAAGTTTATGTTATATAACTTGAACTATTAATTTCATACAAGAAGGGAACGATTATTTTAAGCATACTTGCAACAACACAACTACAAAAGAAGGATAGATGCAAAAGTTTTAAAACCATATAATTGTATTGACATAAATACATGATGATTACAAATGAAGGATAGATCCATGACATATAGAAAATCCTATACCTTAAATCAAGTGTAGAATTTCATCTAAGGTATTAGAAAATGAGTGGCATTACCTACCGTTAGGACCTAAGAGGTAACTTGTAGAGCAAACTGCTAGCTAGAAAAGCTTAGATACATTGAATTTAAGTAGTTCGTAAAGAAGTTATTCAATCAAAATTAATAAAAATAATTTATTTAAATTATATTAAAATAAACTATGTCTAGGTTTATGACCTGGGAAGTTTTGTCTCAAAAGTTCCAAATAAATGCTCTCCCATGCAACTTTGTATTTCTCTAATGTGTCCTACGATTGGAGATTGTTGTCATATTTTAGCCAAGGCCAAAATAACCCAAAGATTCCCCCAAAAATCCCACCTTTCTTTCATCATAAATATCTGATCTAATAAAGTCTAAATGGAAGAAGTTTCCCCTTCAAAAAGCCCAAAAAATTCTAAGTGTTTTGCCTTTGTCTTTTGCCTTTATCGGCAAATTTTAGGTTTGGCGAAACTTAAGTTCGCCGATCGGCCGGTTCACGGACAAAGGAAGAAGCTCTGACTGGAAGGCCAAAGGAAGGAAAGTTTGCTTTAGTTAGCAAATTTTGAGTTCAGTGAATTTGCTAACTAAAGAAGGCAAGGCAGCAGGAAGGCAGGTTTTTTCTCTAAAGCAAAGAAGAATGCAAAGAAGGCTTTTGTTGACAAATTGTTTGGTTTGTGAACTCGAAGGTTTGCCGACGGGCATGTTTTCTGAGGGACCAATTCATTGACAGAGAAGAAGTTTCAAAGGCAAGGCAAAAGAGACGAAGGCAAAGTCTTAGTCGGCAGATTTCAAGTTTGGCGAACTTAAAGTTCATCGACCAACTAGTTCACCAATCGGCGAAATTGTCGACAAAAGAGGCAAAGGAACAAGGCGAAAGAAAGAAGTTGCAAGAAAGATGATAGTCAACCAAAGACAAAGGAAAGGGAAGCCGCTCGCTTGGTCGGTAAGTTTGCGAAATGGCAAAGTTGCCGATAGGTTCATGGTTTTCCAAATGCGCCGATAAGGCAAGGTAAATGAAAGAAAGAAGATCTAGAAGGAAAGTGGTTCGTGAAAGTGAAAATTCACCAATAAGGCGAAAAGCAAGGCAAAGATCAAACAGAGAAGGAGAAATTAGGGAATTGGCAAAATTGCAAACTCACTGATCAGTTCGTGGCTTCTCAAGTTTGCCAATAAGGCGATTTGCTGACCAAAGTGGTGCAGGGGCACCCTCATGCACATGTTAATCAACATCATACACAGAATTTGGGGAAATAAAACAAATATTTTTCTCCAACACTCCAAGTAAAAGACAAGACAAGTTGCATATGGACAAAATCCTAATCACGTACATGCTAGAAGACAAAGATTGGACAATGAAGAGTTTTCAAGCACCCAAGTCATGAAAGAAAGCAATAAAAGAATCCCAAGAGTCACCTTTCTCCAAGTTGGACGCCATCAAGTAAGAAGAGGAATACCAAGAGTCATTGGAGCCCAAAATGAGGAAGATGAAACTATGCAAAGGAGATCTTATAAATAGATTAAAGTTTGGCTCCAAAAAGGCATTAAAAAAAGAAGAGGAGCCCAAATTTATTTCTGATTTTTGCAGGTCATCAAGAGGACATCCATGGGTGATGTTGAAGATAATTCTCTAAGGGAAATACATCCATTTTGATGAGGCAAAGAAGGTGAACATCCATGGTGACTTGTTAGATGAAAAATTTCTGAATTTGTAAGCTTGTGGAGGTGGATAGTTGGAAAGATTGTTGGAGATATTTCATAGTTGGATTTGTGGAGGTTATGTATGTGTGTTACCATCTTGATTGACTGCATAAAAACATTTTGGGTTGTAAGTATTTGTTGTTCATGTTTTATGAAATTCTCAAGATATGGTGTTACTTCATAGCTGAAATTGTTGCTACTGTTAGATTCTCAAATAAATCAGGAGAAGAGCTCTGATACCAGGTTAGAGCCAGATACAACCATGTACCATGTGGGATTCATACCCACTACGTACCATGTCAATAAGCCAAGCTTATGCGGACGAAGGGTCAAGGGCTCGAGGGACTCGAACCGATGACCTACGCTCTGATACCATGTTAGATTTTGCGAGAAGCGAGAATCGAGCCAGGATCTGATGTCGGTCGTAGATCATATGCGCCTCCACTCAACAGATGATCGAAGATCAAAATAGTAGAATGAAGAGATATCTGAAATGAGAGAAAAATAGAGACAAAAAAAGAGAATTTTGAGAAGACTCTCAATACTCTCACTGAGCTATCACTGAACTGATATTCAAGCTTGTGAACTTGCAGTCCAGCTTATGGTGAGATGAGAGTATTGTATATATAGCAAAAATAGGGCATATACATCCAAGAGGTGTAATAACTCCCATATCCCATAAAAGGTGGGAGATCTTACCTGCTTGGTAAATGCCAAAACATGTAGCATATACATCCAAGAGGTGTAATAACTCCCATATCCCATAAAAGGTGGGAGATCTTACCTACTTGGTAAATGCCAAAACATGTGGCATAACCTCCTTACATGAAAACAAAAAAGGAGTTATAAGGGGTGGCACATAAAGACAAAAGAGTGTGAGAACTCTACTACCCCATAACCCACTTAGGTAAGGACAAAATAGTGGTTATGAGAGGTGGCACAAAAAGCCAAAAGAGTGTGAGAACTCTAACTACCCCATAACCTACTTAGGTAAGGACAAAATAGTGGTTATGAGAGGTGGCACAAAAAGCCAAAAAAGGATGTGTAACTCAACTATCCATGTGTGGGAGAGAGTTACACATGTAGCTGATGTATTTCGCCACGTGTCCTCGTATTAACCACTTATAATAAACCTAAGCAAGCTTAATAATGTGTAGGAAAAAGAAATATCCCTAAGGAAAATAAAAAACCTACACTAACACCCCCCTTAAGCGTAGCTTAGGTGGGTGAAAAGATGGGTCCCGGCTAGTAGGCCATGTTAGGTACCCATGTACAAATGCAAAAGAAATCTCTCACAAACGGAGAAAAGGAAAAAACCCAGTGGGACAAAACTCCTCCCCAAAAGAGAGATGAAAAGAAGAGAGGCCAAGTAGCCCCCCAATGTAGAGTGTCCTACACTGATGGTAGATGCCCGAAAATGAATGTTGAAGATGATCCATGATCGTCGAACAATGTTCCTCCCCTTAGGAAGAAACAAGACCAATAATGTATGCAGGATTTCTTCCCATTCCTGAAAGGAATATGAAGGAAGAAGGATAAATGTCTTTGAACTTTGCACATGATCCAAAGACAACAATGATGCTCTTAAAAATGGCTCAAATGTCTCCAATCCACTACCAAACTGTGACTGAATAGGAGGATGAAGAACAATCTCAGAAGATGATATCTTCTCTGAAGACAAGGAAGCCTTCTCCAAATGTTGCCCAATGATCTCTAAGCCAATGCCAAACTGTGACAAATACTGATATGGATCAGGTACCATAGAAGATTCAGGTACAGTAACCATGGATGTATGGTGCTCACCATCGGTAAGACAACTGGACCAATGAGAATCTGGTACTTCTACAGAGGATGTCAACATGACTGATGACTGAGTCAGATGTGTGGACTCATGAGTATCTGTAGAAACTGTCACTGTAGAAGCAAATGTAGGCAAAGAAGGAACAAGAGGGTCTGAATGTGCCCTCAAAACATCTGAAGAAGAATCGACTCCATCAAAGAGAAGATGAATGAAATCAATAGTGTCTCCCAAATCTATAATGTGAGACTCCACAAACAAAGATGCAATGTCTGATAAATAGGAATCCCAATCAGGAAGACTAATGATCCTGCTGCAAAGAATCACTAGAAGCTCTCAAAGAAGCATCTCTGGAATCTAATGAAGCAACAGGTGCTATGTCTGAAGATGGGGTATCAATGTATGTCACACAAGATGGGGCAAAAGAAGTCTCAGTATCATCCATAAGAGCCTGGTCATCCAAGGAAACATCACTCTCAGATGAAGATCCAAAGTCTCCATACAACTGCTAGATGATGGTCCAAATAGTGAAAGGGCACTCAGTGTGCTCTATGTGATGTAGAATATCCTCAGAAACAGTAATACATATTAGTCCATAGACCATGTCATTATTGTTCAACCATGCATTCTTCTGTTCATAGTCACTTGGCTCAGGAACGAGTCCAAGGAGATAGGGCAATAGATCCTCCTCAAGGTATTGATTCTTTATCCCTTGTTTCCAAGACAAATAGTTCTCTGAGGTTAACTTAACAACAGAAGGATGGAAATAACCGAAATCCATGATGAACCCCCAAAATGATTACAATAACCCCATAAAAGATGCGACTCAAAGAGAGCACATAAGACGCCCCCTTTTCCACTCAATCAAAGAACCCCCCCAAGAAAATATGATTTGGCACTTTATATTTAGTGCATTTACAGCTGCCACTAGCAAGAAATACTAAGTGGTCTTGATTTCAATGCATTGCAAAGTCCTCACAAAGAGCATATGCTAAAAATACAACTTTGGCACAATACTCAGATAAATAAATAGTACCATTGCGATCTACTCGAAAAATCATGCACTTTCAAAAAAAGAATCGCCTCGATACGAGGTCGTATGTGAAAGTTACGATCCTCCGAAATTCCCAAAAATGAGAACTGTGCAATGTCATGACTGAGAATTTGCAATTTCTAAAAAATCTGTACACTGAAATCAAAAAACGATTGTACCAGCATGTAGAGCACGAAAAATTAGCCAAAATAAAAAAAAGAAGCTCGCAAATCCGAGTTCGGGAGCCCGAGTTACGGCCTTTGGAAGTTGAACTGCAATTTCCAAAACGCCAATGGAGAGGGGTTTTGCTATAGCTTTCTGATGTCGTTTCTGCAAAATATATAAGCTGTATGCAAAAACTAATAGATACCCAAAACGTTTTTCGACCCTAGGAACAAAACCCAAATTTTTTTTTTTTCTGAAAATGAGTAGAAGCTGGAAATTTGAAGCACAAATGAAAATGGCTCTGGTAAATTTAAAAAAAAATAATCCCGATTTGTTACCGTGTCCTCCAATCTCTGATTTTGGTGGAGTAAAAGTCACTTTTGACTTTCTCAAGCCTTCTGGACACTCTGGAAGTACTGAAAGATGCCTCCAATATTCCCACAAAGCTGCAATCACCCAGATCTCACAAGAACACATATATGCAAACCAGATTACCCATATGCCTATTTTCCTTTAAACTGTTCTGATTCTCCAGTTCATTCAAGGATGCAGGAGAAGAGCATACTTGGTTTTTAAGAAAAATATTAGCGATCTAATAATCTCAAATCTCTCAAATAAATCAGAAAAATAATGAGCTATACCAGACAACACGGCTCTGATACCATGTTAGATTCTCAAATAAATCAGGAGAAGAGCTCTGATACTAGGTTAGAGCTGGATACAACCATGTACCATGTGGGATTCGTACCCACTACGTACCACGTCGATAAGCCGAGCTTACGCGGACGAAGGGTTGAGGGCTCGAGGGACTCGAACCTAGTATCAGATCTCTTCTTCTGATTTATTTGAGAATCTAACATGGTATCAGAGCCGTGTTGTCTGGTATAGCTCATTATTTTTCTGATTTATTTGAGAGATTTGAGATTATTAGATCGCTAATATTTTTCTTAAAAACCAAGTATGCTCTTCTCCTGCATCCTTGGATGAACTAGAGAATCAGAATAGTTTAAAGGAAAATAGGCATCTGGGTAATCTGGTTTGCATATATGTGTTCTTGTGAGATCTGGGTGATTGCAGTTTTGTGGTAATATTGGAGGCATCTTTCAGTACTTCCAGAGTGTCTAGAAGGCTTGAGAAAGTCAAAAGTGACTTTTATTCCACCAAAATCAGAGATTGGAGGACACGGTAACAAATCGGGATTTTTTTTTTTTTTGGGAATGAGTTTTTTAATTTTGTGAAAATCGAGTCAAAATCAGGCGTGAGCCATTTTTGACAGGCATATTCAGTAACCTTTCTTAAAATTATGCCTGTCAAAAACGGCTCACGCCTGATTTTGACTTGATTTTCACAAAATTAAAAAACTCATTCCAAAAAAAAAAAATCCCGATTTGTTACCGTGTCCTCCAATCTCTGATTTTGGTGGAGTAAAAGTCACTTTTGACTTTCTCAAGCCTTCTGGACACTATGGAAGTACTGAAAGATGCCTCCAATATTACCACAAAGCTGCAATCACCCAGATCTCACAAGAACACATATATGCAAACTAGATTACCCAGATGCCTATTTTCCTTTAAACTGTTCTGATTCTCCAGTTCATTCAAGGATGCAGGAGAAGAGCATACTTGGTTTTTAAGAAAAATATTAGCGATCTAATAATCTCAAATCTCTCAAATAAATCAGAAAAATAATGAGCTATACCAGACAACACGGCTCTGATACCATGTTAGATTCTCAAATAAATCAGGAGAAGAGCTCTGATACCAAGTTCGAGTCCCTCGAGCCCTCGACCCTTCGTCCACGTAAGCTCAGCTTATCGACGTGGTACGTAGTGGGTACGAATCCCACATGGTACGTGGTTGTATCCGGCTCTAACCTGGTATCAGAGCTCTTCTCCTGATTTATTTGAGAATCTAACATGGTATCAGAGCCGTGTTGTCTGGTATAGCTCATTATTTTTCTGATTTATTTGAGAGATTTGAGATTAGATCGCTAATATTTTTCTTAAATTTCTCAAATAAATCAGAAAAATAATGAGCTATACTAGACAACATGGCTTTGATACCATGTTAGATTCTCAAATAAATCAGGAGAAGAGCTCTGATACCAGGTTAGAGCCGGATACAACCACGTACCATGTGGGATTCGTACCCACTACATACCACGTCGATAAGCCGAGCTTATGCGGACGAAGGGTCAAGGGCTCGAGGGACTCGAACCGATGACCTATGCTCTGATACCATGTTAGATTCTGTGAGAAGCGAGAATCGAGCCAGGATCTGATGTCGGTCGTAGATCATATGCGCCTCCACTCAACAGATGATCGAAGATCAAAATAGTAGAATGAAGAGATATCTGAAATGAGAGAAAAATAGAGAAAGAAAAAGAATTTTGAGAAGACTCTCAATACTCTCACTGAGCTATCACTGAACTGATATTCAAGCTTGTGAACTTGATATTCAAGCTTGTGAACTTGCAGTCCAGCTTATGGTGAGAGGAGAGTATTGTATATATAGAAAAATAGGGCATATACATCCAAGAGGTGTAATAACTCCCATATCCCATAAAAGGTGGGAGATCTTACCTACTTGGTAAATGCCAAAACATGTAGCATATACATCCAAGAGGTGTAATAACTCCCATATCCCATAAAAGGTGGGAGATCTTACCTAGTTGGTAAATGCCAAAACATGTGGCATAACCTCCTTACATAAAAACAAAAAAGGAGTTATAAGGGGTGGCACATAAAGACAAAAGAGTGTGATCTAACTACTCTATAACCCACTTAGGTAAGGACAAAATAGTGGTTATGAGAGGTGACACAAAAAGACAAAAGAGTGTGAGAACTCTAACTACCCCATAACCTACTTAGGTAAGGACAAAATAGTGGTTATGAGAGGTGGCACAAAAAGCCAAAAAAGGATGTGTAACTCAACTACCCATGTGTGGGAGAGAGTTACACATGTAGCTGATGTATTTCACCACGTGTCCTCATATTAACCATTTATAATAAACCTAAGCAAGCTTAATAATGTGTAGGGAAAAGAAATATCCCTAAGGAAAATAAAAAACCTACACTAACAACTACGACATTCACAATTTATTTGAATTTAGGGGCTATAAGTTTAAGAGATTAATATACATTTATTTTGCTACAACTAAAGGATCAAAGGGACAAACAAAAATCCTTAATGGCTAGAAATTATCAAAGTTAATTTTCATCTAAGAGAAGAGTAATCTTGGTAAACAACAATCTTAAGGCTGAAATTTAACAAGGATATGTTAGCACATACAATTTGTTTCAATCTTTGAAGTTTTGAGCACATGATTATGATAATTTGAAAGCATGAATATTGCTATTATCACAATGCACATAAGAGAAGTTGATTGGGATGCATGATGGGACAATCCTTCATTGGATTCTCTTGTCACTGTCTGCATCAAATTGGTATCAGAGCTAGAAGATCTTTGAGAATGATTTATTCTTTTGGCTAATGTTACTGTCTATATCAAATTGGTATCAGAGCTAGAAGATCTTTGAGAATAATTTATTCTTTTGGCTAATGTGGTTTAGTGAGATTTGATGTTGAAGGATGGCTCCTAATAAGAAGAAAAATGGAACAAGGGCATCATCATTTCTAGATAGATTGTTAAGAGTGGCAAAGAGGCTACATGAAGAAGAAATGGCAAAGAAGATACAGGAGAAAGAAATGGTAGCCAAGAAAGCAAGCAAGATGGCAAAAGAAAGATTATTCAGGACTACCTGCAAATCCAAAGGTAAATGTTGTAAAGTTGTGAATTCAGATATCTGCATGGATAATATTGTTTCCGAGTATATGGTAGATAAATTGGGTTTGGAAAGAATAACACACCCCACACCCTATTCTGTGAGTTGGCTTCAAATTGGTAATCAAGTAATTGTAAATGAGCAATGCAAAGTTGAGTTTAACATAGGCGGTTATAAGGATGAAATAGTTTGTGATATTATGCATTTGGATGTATGTTACCTTGTGTTTGGAAGGTTGTGGCATTATAGCAGAGCAGCGAAGTATAAAAGAAAAAACAACACATGACATTATGGACAAATATGAGATGAAATTTGCATTAATAGCCTTGAAGGATGAGTGCATAGGAATTGAAAGCTTATTGTTAAGTGAGAAGATAGCAGTACAACAATATGAAGCAAAGCCAAATGAGGTAATGGTTGAGGTAACAAATTTTGAAAACATGTTTGAAAAATCAGTTGAACGAGGAATGGAAGAGTTTTCTTTTGAATTTGCTCAAACTTATGAAAGTAATAGTGACATTGATGTTGAAGTGGGTGATGTTCAGGAAGAAGAGGAAGAAGAAGAAGAGACAACAAAAGAAGCTATAGAGGACTCAAGGATAGTCCAAAGAGGAGATAGTTATGGAGGATAATGAGATAGCATGGTTCTCAGGAGAAGAACCAAGAGTTGAGAATGTTGATCTGTCAAGGAGAATAGAAGAATGGATGAGCAATTCAAAAATGAAAATGAATGGCTGATTATGGTTGAGGTGCAACCAAAGAATTTGGAGAATAATGAAGAGAAAAGAATGTGTGGCAAACAACATGAGGTGGATGAAGAAGTGAAGTATGAAAAAGAAGAATATGATTTCTTTAATATGTTTGTTTCTTGTGTATGTAAAGAAGACAAAGTGGATGAAAGAGAAAATAAATTTACAATTGTAGTCCAAGGTCAAGTTAGAACAAGAAAACAAACAAAATCACATGGCTTAAGAAGCATGTTGTTGGACCAAAAAGCACAAGTGCACCAATGGATACAAATGTACTTGAGATCCAGCAAAATGAAAACAATGCACACATGCAAAGGAACTGGAAGACAAGAAAGAAGATCAATATTTGAGGTGGAACTCAATTTTTTTTCCTGGGGAGTATGGTGCAGGGGCACCCTCATGCACATGTTAATCAACATCATACACAAAATTTGGGGAAATAAAACAAATATTTTTCTCCAACACTCCAAGTAAAAGACAAGGCAAGTTGCATATGGACAAAATCCTAATCACCTACATGCTAAAGACAAAGATTGGACAATGAAGAGTTTTCAAGTACCCAAGTCATGAAAGAAAGCAATAAAAGAATCCCAAGAGTCACCTTTCTCCAAGTTGGATGCCACCAAGCAATAAGAGGAATACCAAGAGTCATTGGAGCCCAAAATGAGGAAGATGAAACTATGCAAAGGAGATCTTATAAATAGATTTAAGTTTGGCTCCAAAAAGGCATTGAAAAAAGAAGAGAAGAGCCCAAATTTATTTCTGATTTTTGTAGGTCATCAAGAGGACGTCCATGGGTGATGTTGAAGATAATTCTCTAAGGGAAGTACATCCATTTTGATGAGGCAAAGAAGGTGAACATCCATGGTGACTTGTTAGATGAAAAATTTCTAAATTTGTAAGCTTGTGGAGGTGGATAGTTGGAAAGATTGTTTGAGATATTTCATAGTTGGATTTGTGGAGGTTATGTATGTGTGTTACCATCTTGATTGGCTGCATAAAAACATTTTGGGTTGTAAGTATTTGCTGCTGTTCATATTTTATGAAATTCTCAAGATATGGTGTTACTTCATAGTTGAAATTGTTGTTACAACATTCACAATTTATTTGAACTTAGGGGTTGCAAGTTTAAGAGATTAATGTACATTTATTTTGCTACAACTAAAGGAATCAAAGGGACAAACAAAAATCTTTAATGGCTGGAAATTATCAAAGTTAATTTTCATCTAAGAGAAGATGAGTAATCTTGGTAAACAACAATTTTAAGGCTGAAATTTAACAAGGATATGTTAGCACATACAATTTGTTTCAATCTTTGAAGTTTTGAGCACATGATTATGATAATTTGAAGGCATAAATATTGTTGTTATCACAATGCACATAAGAGAAGTTGATTGGGCTGCATGATGGGACAATCCTTCATTGGATTCTCTTGTCATGTCTGCATCATAAAGGCCCAAAAGGAGAAAACAAAGAAGACCCGATGGTTCACCAAATGAAAATTTCGTCGACCAAAGGGGGATAAGAGAAGGAAAATAAAGAAAGCCAAGGAAAAGGAGTTCGCCGAAGGGCAAATTCACCGATAAAGGGAAATTCAAATGTGCCAAAGGCAGAATTGAAAATAAACACTTTTAAAGTGTTGTAAAAGCTTGTAGGGCACGATTTCTTGAAATCATGCCATTGTTGCAGAATGCATTAAATACCTAAAGGACAATGTTGCAGATCAGTCAGATTTAGGTAGTTGAAATAGTTAAAATCTTCAATGTGCTTGTACACAAGAGGGACAAACGGACTTGTGGGTACCATGGAAGGAGAACAGACCTTCCCTCTTCAATGTGCATGACACCTATGGATGTAGGCAATCTTCTTATGCGACTTTACAGACCTATCAGAGCGAGGCCACCGTCCCTATTTGCAGATTTGCTTGATAGGGCCATGGGCTAAATTAAATGCAACATGGGCACTTGGGCAAAACAGTTGACTAATTTTTAGCGCCTGTAGTTGCATGATGGATTGAAAAGCTATATATACATGTAAAAAAGATGTAATTGCTGTTCGCTGTTCTTCTGGGTCATTCCATGGGCAAGGGGAATTTGTTGCAGTTCCAAACCTTGTAATGCATTACAAGAACCCGTCAGATTTGATACATTGTTCTTGAAGTTGAGCCTTTGATGTCTCTGGTTGTGGTTCACCTATGAATGTAACTAGTTATTTTGTGTCTATTTCTTCTGCATCAAACTCTTCTTTTTCTGTAATGGCTCCTTAGCCTTCATGATCAATACAATCATTGATATTTTCCCTCTCTTATGCTTTTACTCTATGTTTACTTGAAATCTGTAAGCTCATTCCATGGATAAAATGGTCCCTCTTGTAGTTACAGTTTTATAATTCGAACTTCTGTGAAAGTTGTAAGTCTATGTGAGTGTATGTCAGTATTTGAGATCATTGTTGTGTTATGTCAATCCCAACTAACACTCTAAATCTGGGGTATCACCTCTTGTTAATTTTAGTTTCTCCTTCCCCTTTTCCTTGTGAGCATTAGCATTAGATTTAGCCATCGTTCTCTGGACCTTAAGTTCAGAAAAAGGAACCAGCCTTCTCTAGAGGTTTGGTCTCAACTGTCAGGTCCCACACCTTGAGACCAATCCCATGTTTCACTAAATTTGTTGGAATTTCCAAAAGCTCCAACAATAGGGTGCAAATTCAGGTGACAACAGTTTTTGGCATGCCCAGTGGGCCTCTTTGTTCTGAGTAAGAGCTAAACTGAGAAAAATTGGTGATGCTCTTAGTTCACGTGCAACTATGAAAGCATTCAACAAGCACCATGGTGACTCTGCTGAACAAATCTGCTGGTGAAAGTAGCCCAATGGCTTAAAGCTCTATCAAAGATCAGAGTTTAGTGATACTCTAGTCTTTTCCAACCTTCAAGGTTCTCAAATCACCTGGCGACTCTCTTCTGGTATGTTCACAGTCTCTAAAAGCAGACCTCTTACCCTTATTTTCAAAGAATATTTTGATGCATCTTTGCTTTTCAATGCTCTAGTATGTGAAGCTATTATGGAGGTCATGGCATTTTCCCTCCATCAAGAATAGGCTTCCATATACCCATCATAGCCTTTACACCTACCTTTTATGGCTTTGCCAAGAAACAGACCCTTTGTGGCCTTCAATGGTGGAATCCCTCTCGACCTTGCCCAATATGATAACATCCTAGTTTCAGCTCTAAAGCTATTCCCTTTTTCACTGGTGAAAATTCCACTACCCCTGTCGTTCACATCCAAGACATTGCCAATGTATGCTCTGTTCACAATGTTGCCCAAAACAATGTCGCGGTAATGCTCCTTGCTTCTTCCTTGAAAGGAAAAGCTCTCCAGTGGTACATGGGGTTATCTGCAAATTCAATTCATGAATGGGATGAGTTAGGAGATAGGCTTTGTCAACATTTTGAAGATAACGGTGATCATTTGCCCCTGATAGAGCAACTAACCACTATTAAAAGAGGCCCTTATGAATTCATGGTGGATTTTAATTTCAGGTTTCAAAAGACTTGGTACAAAATCCCACCACTGGTGAGACCTTCCCCTCATGTTGCCTTGTATTATTGGAGATTCCTAAAAAGTGATATTGCTGTCATGATCTAGTCTTTGGGAGGAGATGTGTTGCCTGATGCCTATGAGGTAGCTATTAGGGCATAGAATTATTTGATTTTGGTTGGAAGGATTGCTCCTAGGCCTCCAATGCCATTATTTCCAGAAGCCCCAGTCATTCAACCAATTATGTCACCAATTCCTATAGCTAATATGCCATACCAAGCTCCCAATTAGCCCTATCAGCTTAGCGGGAAACCTTGTCAGGGGAATAGTCAAAGACAAAATCAACTGAGCTGTGTTAGGCCCCTGAACTCCACAAACTCAGCTACTACAAGTACATCAGGCGTACTTGTTCCAATTTAGAACAACCTGGCTCAGGATTATGAGTGGCGCCATTAATGCAATCTATCAGCAGTCCCAAAACTGCAGGTTGGACCTAGTCAACAGGCTATGAGAGGACAAAGGCAAATGCAGGTGGATTGTGTGTTTTTGAATTGACAAGAGGATGAGGACGCTGAGGAGGAGGTTGCTGTAGAGATTGCTGTTGAGGTTGATGATGCCACTCTATTTCAAGAACTGCCTGGTTTCATTGAATATGAAGAGGACAGGCAAATGTCAGAGGTTCTGAAGCAACATGGGGGCAGTGAAAATGATGGCAAATTGTTGCATGTTGAGGCCAAGTATAACAATGAGGTCCCACTCATTAGGATGAACATATAAGCAACCCCATACTAAAGAGTGCAGAGGACTTGGAGGAGGCTCATTTATGGGATAAGCTTGATGTTTTCTGCTCAAATTTCGATAGTAAATCAACTCCTCTTAGTAAGGTAGATCATTAGCAGTTTGAGCAGATTGAGGAGGCAGTCATTCCTCCAATTGATGTGCAGGAGCCAGATCATTCAGATCAACAGGAGGAGAAGGAAACAAAGCAAAGGCATGAGATCAACTCTATTGATTTGCATATCATCTCAAAGGGATGCCCTATAAGGCATTTGGCCCAGCTAGAAACATATGAGAAAGAGTCACCACCTGCCATGCTTACTTTAAAGCATGAGGTTGAACATCAAGAAGGGCTAGATCAACCTGTTGTCATGTGAAATCACACCCTGTTTGAAGTTGGTTTAAACACGTCTGACACAATGGGACTGATCTCAAGGTGTGGGACCTTGCAGATGAGATTAGACCTCCAAAGAACGCTGGCTTCTCTTTCTGAGTTTAAGGCTCAGAAAAATAAACTAAAATCTAGTGCTAATACTCGTAGGGGAAAAGGGTAAGAAGGATTACTGAATTAAAAAGAGGTGATGCACCAGATTAGGGATGTTTAGCTGCAATTGAATCAACATAGTAATAATCTCAAAACTGAAGGAAGTCACACAGACTCATAATAATTCATACCGAGGTCAGGAAAGAGAAGTGAAGGTATGAAAGGAACCTTTTATTCACAATACATAACTCACATCAATCAAAAGACACAATGCAAGAATAATGAGGGAGGCGAAATATCAGTTTATATTGATTACAAAGGCCAAATAGCCATTACAAAAGAGAGAATAACATAGAGAAATTAGACATAGAATAGTCAATTACATTCATAGTTGAACTATCAATTGGAGACATGAGAGGCTCAACAGAAGAGCACAGTCCATCAGATCTAATTGGTTCGTATAATTGCACTACAGAGGCCTGGTCACAAGAATTCTCCAACCTATAATAGCCCAAAAGAACAACCAACTGAAATACATTGCAATTTTATGTATTTATAACAATTCAAGCACTCTGCAATAGTTGCACTGGAGCTGGTGAATTGACCTAGGACAGGCCCATGTTTCATTAATTCTCTGACCCAGAAGGTCTACTACAAAACCTGCAAATTGGGACAAAAATCATGCCTCTGACAGGCCTGCAATCTGCAGAAGAAGATTTCCTGCATGAATGGGTGTCAGGCATATTTATGAAGGACCTGCAAATTTGTTTTGTTCCTGCAAATCCATTTTGGGCAGCATATGTACATCAGCATTGAAGATTTTCACTGTTCTACCTGCCTGTAACTGACTTTGTCCTATGGAATTGAATGTTGGAGTACCTTTTGCTGAGAAAATGACATGATTTTAGGGACCACTTCAAATTCCTTATTTTCTATAGAGAATTATCCATTTTCATGATTTCTTTATTTTTACCATCAGCAAAATCTCTGTTTTCTGAACCTTCCTTTGTTTCTTTTTCCAGCATCTATTAGCAATCTTTCTGTTTCTAGAACTATTTCTGGCTCTCGTTTCTACCTTATCGGTAGAATCCAAGTTTTCAGAACTATTTTGGGCTATCTTTTGCCTATGTCAGCAAAATTCTCCTCTTACGAACCAAGCTTGCCTATCTCTATTTTCCCTCTTATCGGCAAAATCCAATTTTGTCGAACCTTTCTTCATTCATGGCTTTTTGCCCTTGTCGGCAAAATGCCTCATCAATGAACTGGGCCCTCTTTGTCGGCAAAAGGTCACTTTGCCGAACCACTTGCTTCACTGATGTCTTCGCCTTATTTTTCCTTATTGACAAAATGTTTGTCGACAAAACATTGAGATTTTGAACTCATTTTGCTTTACCTTTTTGTCTTATCGGCAAAAGTCACCTTTACGAACCTTTTTCATTCACCGCTTCTTCACCCTTCTTTTTGCCTTATTGGCAAAATGTCCCGTCGGCGAACTATAAAAACTTTGAACTCTTCAATGTATTGGCCAAATTTTACTTTATCGGCAAATTTACCACCTTTTGAACTTGTTTTCTTGGCCTCCTAGTCTTTTACCTTGTTGGCAAAATGCTCCGTTGGCGAACCGCGGAGATTTCAAACTTGTGAAAAGTTCACGTCTTGTGAACTTTGCTGACAAGGCAATCCTTTTCTTTGCTTCCCTTTTGTCGAGGCTTCACCTAATCGGCGAACCTTTTGAAACTCAGAACTCTACTTGAGTTCGCCATTTGGAAAAATCACCGATAACCTTTGTCTTATTTGAATTTGAAGAAAGCTCACTCCCTTGCCCTTTGTCAGCGAATTGGCGAATTGGTGAAAAGTTGAACTCTTGAAGAGTTCACAAAAAATGAAATTTGCTGACAAAAGGGGAAAGAGTTTCCTTCATGCCTTAGCCATTTTTATGGTTTTCTGCAAGTTCGGGAACTTGGACTTTTGCCGATAAAGGCTAAAAGGGTCCCAAAAAGTAAGGCAATGACCTAGATTTTTCTAGGTTTTCCTGGGTTTTCTGCAAGGATTCTCCACAGGGATTTTTGGGTATTTTTGCAAGGAAATTCATTGAAATTTGGAGGATATTAGGTTCATCTCCTTTTATTTAAGCTTTCTCTGATCGAATTTTTCTGATAGGAGGGGAATTCATGAGTATTTTGGTTGGGCAAAATATGACAACATTTTGGCGACTTTGTAGGGGTGTTTTCCTGCTAAACCCAGGGATCCAGTTGCCTTATATAGTCCATTGGGCATAGGGTAAAAAAGAAAGCAACCTCAATAATCAAACCAAATTGAAAATGCCTCCCAAAAACAAGAACAAAACAAACAAGACAAGACAATCTCTTAATGAGAAAGCTTCCTGTGCAAAAGCATTTGGAGGAAGGGAAACCTAGAACAGAAAGCAAATCTATTCTAAATATATACAAGGATCTCAAAACCAAACTCAGAAGTATGGTTTGAGATGAATCCCATTCACTGGGATCTGAAGTGGCACACCAGTCAATTTGGATAGTTGAAAAACATTGGCCTGCTTGCAACTAATGATAATGTAGGGGCCGCTCCATATGGCATCAAATTTGGAATGCCTTCCTATTATGTCATAAAATGTTCCGCTAGGACTTTTACCTCCTAAGTTTAGCTCTGGGTCCCTTAGTTTTAATCATGCATGTTAGAAATGAATCTCGAAACAAAATCCCCTGAAACCCATGTCAAATGGGACTCAAGGGACATCTCTGAGCTTAATCCAGACCCAAAATAAGCCCCTGGGCTTGGGTGCTTGCACCCTTGCCCTGCCTTATTTTGTCGGGGTCCCAAATTTGAATGTCGGTTGGTGACCGTTAAAAGGTTTTCGTTGTCGGCATCTTAAGTTTGAATTACGAAATTATAGAGGGAATGCATATATAATCATGTTTAGGACTTCATTTGCAAACTAGAAGATGATTTTGAGATTAAAGTGAACTTATGATCTTAGAGCATTCAAGGCATTCATTGTGTTGCAGAGCAAAATTGTGTTGTTGTTGTGTTTGTTATTGTAGATTTTGCTTCATCTTCTCATGGCATGAAAGATCTTCATCTCCTTGAGAGCTACACCTCTGAGGTGATATCTATTTGTGATTCTATCTATCTATTTTATCATTGCTTTTGCCTCTGTCCTACAAGGACACACACTGTCTATCTAACAATGGTGTTGGAAGACTTGAATCCCATTCCGAGGCTTGACCAAGGCAAGCTCCTAAACATCACAACCCCCAACCCCTCTCTTGTGATTGCAGGTGACATGTATCGGATCTTGTGGAGAGGAGTTGCAGAGGACCATTGCAGAGCAGAAGGATCCCAGATCTGAAGAAAAAGGCAAAAAATATCACTAAAAGGTTAAGGGTGCCCGCTCTTTTGACCTCCAATTTTGCAGTCCCAGAAATCTTGGAGCAGGTTGCAGTCTATAGTAGATTTCATCCTGAAGCCCTCAAAAAAAGTGCCACCTTGGGCTTGGGCGCCCGCTCTTTCAACCCCAAATTTTCCACATTCTAAAATTTGAAATATGGTATGTATTTGATCTGTATTTAGTGTCTTTTTGTAGAAGCATTTGTCGTGTTTCATCCATTTGCTTACGATTTTGCATACTTAGGGTTTTAGGCTTAATCAGGCTAAAAGTTAACAAATCAATCAACAAATTCCAAATTTTCTTATCATTCCAAGTGACAGCTAACCTGATAGTTGAGTCCTCTTACAAAAGTTGTGATTCAACTCGGTTAAATGTCCTTGAATGTATTGAGTGAAAGGAGGACCTAATCAAACTATCAATCAATCCCCTTAACCCTCTTTATATCCATTACATTTTGGTGAACCTATGTTTTTTGCTGAATTTGCACCTTGTTGAGTGTTGTATATCATATTTGCATTCATACATTTCATTGTCATCATTATACATTTGAAAATGTTGCATAAAAATTGAAAATTTTGAAAAAATCAAGTATCCTAGGCTTGCATTTAGACATAGTTTACACCATTTTCATTGCATTTCATCTAAATCATTTAAATCTCTAACATTCATATCAAATCTAACATAAATTGCAACATTACATCATTACATAATCATTTACCTTGCATTTTCATACTTTATTTGTTGGGATTTGCTTGAAATTGTGCATTTTTCATATAACCTAGTCTTTGAAAAAGCTAGGGTTTGTGGTTAAATCTTGTTTTAGATTTTACTACTCCTTTGAACACTCTTTCAAATATGATTTTAAACTGTAGTGTTGTTGCATTGCACATTTTTGTATTTACATTTGCATCTTTAGAACTTTTGCATTGGAAAAACGAAAAAAATCAAGCATTTTAGGTCATAAACAAGCATAGTTTTGCATGTACTTCTTTGCATATGTATTAAAAATCTTTTAAAATCAGATCTTGTATTCATTTGAAAACATACATACATTGCTCATTTAAAAATTTAGCATCATTTCACACTCTTTCTTGAAAATTTGCATGTTTTTAATTACACATTGTGTATTTCAACGCTAAGGGTTGTATACACTTTCTTTAAACAAACTTACAAATCACTCATATTGCCTTGTTGTGCTGCATTGTTTCATTCTACCCATTTTGTTTGCTATGGACCCTGTGTGTCTTTTAGTACCCGTTTCCCTCAAACAAGTGCTTAAAGGGTGAAATAGTCTCGCGTACATGGCTTCTCATCGCAACAATAATGCTAGGTTCCCTCCTAGAACTTATATCAAACGAAAGACCCCTGAACCTAAAATAGTATTCACACCTCATGATAGAACAATTAGAGACATTGAAGGACCTCTTTACATCACAGTGAAGGTAATGGAGACTCCTGTGCATGGAGCACTTATAGATCCTAATTGTATGACTAATGTGGCAATGGAAGAGTTCCTTTATTCACATGATCTGATACAAGATTCTTATGAACCTACGGACATAATGATTAAAACACATACTGGAGCTTTCATTCCTACCTATGGGAAGATATCTTTATTGGTTACGGTATTTGAGAAAGTTGTGGAACAATTATTTGATGTCATCCCTACATCCGACCTCTTTCACATAAAATTAGGACACCCATGGCTAAAAGCTATGAAGGTTGTCCCCTCAACAATTCACAAATGTATAAAATTTCCTTTACATGGACAAGTGCACACTATTCATCGTAATACATGGCAACCCATGGTTACTCATAAGAACTTTACTCTTGATTACTTTTGGCCACAACCTACTGTGGAACCTGAGCCACGGAGAAAACAACTTTTCTTGGGATATAGATGATATAAGGCAAAACTACTATCTAGAGTGGCCAAACCTTCTATTCAACAAGAAATAAATGAAAAACAACCCGCATTAGAAGAACTTCCTAGATCGAAAGGTAAGGGACTCTATGTTGAGGTTCCTCCTCCGTCATCCTTGCAAGGATTGGGAGGTACTCATGGAGAACAAAGCACTTCATCAAAACAAATTAAGTTTTTACCAGCTTCCTCCTTTGAAATGTCAAAAACTATGGGAAATCATGAGAATCCTTTGGAGAACATTAGCAATAAACAACGAAGAAATAGACAAGCAAGAGAAAGGAGGAAGAAAAGACAAGCTTTTGCTCAATGAAATGCACCTCAACAAGAAAACATTCCACCACCTAACATTGAACCAAACAAAGAAGAGCTTAAAGAAAAAGAGTTTAAGGACAATGACAAAAGTTAGGCTATATTACCTTATGTACCTCTCTCCTCTGACATTTGAGATTGGGAAGACAATGATTTGCTCTACGACAACTGCTAGTTCAGTTGTGCAACATGTAAGTATTTCTAACCCTAGTGGTCACCTTTGTTGTAGCATAGTTTGCTCATTTATGTGGCCTCTCCTCTTGTGTTGTGTTCCCTCGTGATGTGTTATGTGTTGTTTAGGCCTCCTAGGAAGACCCTTGATATTTTTGTAAGGTCAAGGATACCGGGAGACCGCCTCTGTTGTGACCATTCTTCTATTTGTTTCATCATTCTTCTATCTTGCCTCTCCTCTATTTTATTGTTGTGTCGTGCCTTAAGGTCATAACGTTGCGGTTGATGACCTGGGGGCATCCTCCTACGTGGTGTTCCTAAGGCACTTGTTCTCCTCTCTCATTTTAGTGTTTACCTTCTTCTAGTGATTCTATCTAGTCGACGGATGATGAAAAACAAACAACTAACTGATACGGATCACGTGTCCCTTCAGCAAGCAAGCAAAAATAGACATAGTCCATACATAAAGACGGGGTTGATTTATATATCCGACGCTTGGTTAGTAGAATCACTCCATGTGATATTTGATGTTGTCTTATCTTTCTAACAAATCATAACAATACATCTGCTCTGTGCACTTTGATTATCTTGTATCTCACCTTGTTGTTACACTCAGTTCTAAGATGCCTGTAGTATAGCCCAACGGTTATACTCAGTTCCGAACCCACAGTATAGCCTTGGTTTCTTTGATGTGATCTTGTTTTCATGCATAGCTTTCATGTTTTGCTTTGGTTATTATCTTAAAGTAAGATTTGCAACCTCTCTTGTTATCTCATCTTAGCATATCTTATAATTGTGTTTGTGGGAACATTCGATGATCATGAACACGTGTCACCTTGGGGGCATGGGCTTTGCGAGATCTTGTTCCCTTGTGTGTTTTCACTCTACCTGAACGTGCTCGATATCAGTACACGACATCACCACCTTAAGGTGGGGGCATATATAAGGTAATTTGTCTGATGATTTTGGTACTAATGAAGCGTGTTCGTAAGCCCTCTGCAGAGGCGGGATGTTGTATCTCCAGCGCGAGTGCACATCTTTATCTATATTACAATCAAAGAAGCCCTCTACAGAGGCAGGATAACATATCTCTTGAGCTAGTGCGTATCCTTTTATTCAAAAGCCCTATGTGGAGGTGAGATGGTGTATCTCTTGAGCTAGTGCACATCCTTTTATTTCAAAAGTCCTCTACGGAAGTGGGGTTGGATCTTGAGACTATCCTCCCTTAAGTGTGTCTTTGGCAATTGTTGTGGCATAAGCCCAACCATCAGGTGTGTTTGCAGCGTGTTTGAGATGGTGGGACTTAGCAATAAGCTCCTTTTATCGCCTTGTTTGTCATGTTTAAGACGTATAGTATGTCTATGGTATGCTATACGGCGCTCGTGTTTTCCTTGTGTCTTCCGTGTGTTCCCCCCCCTCATGTAGTGTAAAGGATGTGGTGATGAGTCCCCCCTATGCTTGGGTTTTGTATGGCGTGTTTTCTCCCCTTGGTGTAGTGTAAAGGGTGTGGCGATGAGTCCCCCTACATTCTTGGGGTTTTGTGTTGCAATTTTTATTTCCATGCCTATATATATATGAAAATGAAAATGTTATATCAGTGTATTCATTGTGTTTTACGTGACTGCTCTCATGTCTTCATCATGTTTTGCGTGTCTTCAATGCTATCTTCTCCATGTCTTGCATGCCTGTTACTGTCTTCATTGTGTTTTGCGTGTCTACGATGTGTTTTCTAATGCTTACCTGAGACTGGGGGCTAGAAATAGTTCCTCATTCTTGGTGTATGCCTTAGCATCAAGTGCCCGGCGTGTTTGCTGTGTTTACGACCGTACTTTAATGCATGTATGGGTTGTAAGATCATACATACATTAAAGTGGGGGCTAAATGTTATGTCATAAAATGTCCCCCTAGGACTTTTACCTCCTAAATTTAGCTCCCGGGTCCCTTAATTTTAATCATGCATGTTAGAAATGAATTCTGAAACAAAATCTCCCAAAACCCATGTCAAATGGGACTCAGGGGACATCTCTAAGCTTAATCCAGACTCAAAATAGGGCCCTAGGCTTGGGCACCGGTGCCCTTGCCCTGCCCTATTTTGTCGGGGTCCCAAATTTGAATGTCAGTTGGTGACCGTTAAAAGGTTTCCGTTGTCAGCTCATCTTAAATTTGAATTACGAAATTGTAGCAGGAATGCATATATAATCATGCTTAGGACTTCATTTGCAAACTAGAAGATGATTTTGAGATTAAGGTGAACTTATGATCTTAGAGCATTCAAGGCATTCATTGTGTTGCAGAGTAGAATTGTGTTGTTATTGTGTTTGTTATTACAGATTTGGCTTCATCTTCTCATGGCGTGAAAGATCTTCATCTCCTTGAGAGCTACACCTCCAAGGTGATATCTATTTGTGATTCAATCTATTTATTTTATCATTGCTTTTGCCTCTGTCCTGCAAGGACACGCACTCTCTATCTAACAATGGTGTTGGAAGGCTTGAATGCCATTTTGGGGCTTGACGGAGGCAAACCCCTAAACACCATAACCCCCAACCCCTCTCTTGTGATTGCAGGTGACAGATATCAGATCTTGCAGAGAGGAGTTACAGAGGACCATTGTAGAGCAAAAGAATCTCAGATCTGAAGAAAAAGATAGAAAATATCACTAAAAGGTCAAGGATGCCCATTCTTTTGACCTCCAGTTTTGCAGTGCCAAAAATCTTGGAGCAGGTTGCAGTCTATAGTAGATTTCATCCTGAAGCCTTAAAAAAAGTGCCACCTTGGGCTTGGGCACCCGCTCTTTGGACCTCGAAGTTTCTGCATTCAGAAATCCAAAATCTGCTATGTATTTGATCTGTATTTAGTGTCTTTCTGTAGAAGCATTTGTCATGTTTCATCTGTTTGCTTACGATTTTGCATAATTAGGGTTTTAGGTTTAATTGGGCTAAAAGTTAACAAATCAATCAACAAATTCCAAATTTCCTTATCATTCTAAGTGACAGCTAACCTGATAGTTGAGTCCTTTTGCAAAAGTTGTGATTCAACTCGATTAAATGTCCTTGAATGTATTGAGTGAAAGGAGGACCTAATCAAACTATCAATCAATCCCCTTAATCCTCTTTTCATCCATTACATTTCCTGCCTTGGCCCTATCCTCATCCCATTTTAGCACCAAATCTCTCTCTTGGAAGACTCTATCAACTGATTTTCTATCAAAGGTCCTCTTGACCTGTTCTTGGTGTGCTTCAAGGGCTTTCATGGCTGCATTCCCATCCTCTTCGAGTTGCATCAGCTCGGTCAATTTGACTGTCATGGCGTCATTTTCAAGCACTTCCAACTATTGGGCCAGCTCCAGGAATGGTAACTCTAATGATAATGGAAGCCTTGCTTCCTTTCCATACACTAGCATGAATGGCGAATTGCCAATTGCCCTCTTAAGAGTGATCCGATCAGCCCAAAGAGCTATTTTCAACTTGGCATGCCAAGTTCTCTAATTATCATCCACCATTCTCTTGATTATCCTAATCAGATTTTTGTTCATGGACGCAGCCATGCCATTACCTTGGGGGTAGTAGTTGGATGATATTTTCAAATAAATGCCATAGTTTAATGCCCATTCACTAATTTTTGTGCCTACAAAGGCCTTAACATTATAAAAAATAATGGCGGATGGAACACCAAACCTAGCAACTATACCTTCAAGAAAATCTAAAATGGAGGCCTATGTGGCAACCTTCAATGCAATTGTCTCTATCCATCTTGTAAAATAGTATGTGGCTGCTAAAATCTATTTGTGCCCAACACTAGATGGTAGATTAATCATCCCAATGAAGTCTAAACCCCATTGGGAAAATGGCTAGTCAGTTTGAATTGGATGAAGAGGAAGAGCTACCAGCTTCTGTTTACCTGCAAAGAATGCACATTCTTTGCAACTTCTTACCCATTTATGGGCATCTCTGAACAAATCAGGCTAGTAGTAACCAACCCTCATAATTTTAACAGCTATTGTTCTTGGAGAATAATGGCCACCAACAGGGCCATTATGGAATTCTTCTAATATCCTAGAAGTCTTATTTTGAGTAATACATCTGAGAAGAACTCCATTGTTGTCCTTTCTAAACAAAACACCATCTACAAGAACATAAGGGATGGACTAAAATCTGAAATACCTTCTTTTTGCTGAATCAAGTCCGTCAAGGCATCTTCTTGACTATAGAAATATAACTGTCATAATACCAGTCAGTTTGGGAGTGAGGATCAACTGGTTGTGCTTGCCCTTGGACACATACATCATCTCTGTCTTTAGCATCTGCTGCCATCTGCTCACACAGGCCCTTGCCTCTCACTAGCTTGGTAATGTTGATGTTGACATCATACTCCATCACCTTTGTGATCCACCCAACTCTCTTTTCATTGATGTCCCTGCTCAAAAGTAACTCCTTCACACTGGGGTGGTTCACCATCAATTGTATTTTGCTGTTAGAAAGCATATATTTGAATTTTTTTAGGGCCTTCACCATAACAAACATCCGTTTCTCAACAAAATCATACCTCAATTCATAGTCTTTGAGGGGCTGATTGAAGAAAGCAATTGGTTGTTCCAACTTTTCTTCATTCTAATGCATTAGAACTGCTGATATACCCTCTTTGCCTCCAAAGGCATAAAGGATAAAATCCTTTTCATAATTTGGATTTATTAGTGTTGGAGCTTGTGCAATGGCCTATTTGACAGCCTCAAAACTGTCCCTACCTTCTTTGGACCATGTGAAGGCAACATTCTTTTTTAGCATGGCTGTGAGAGGTTTTGCAACTTAAGCAAAATTTGGAATGAACCTTCTCACAAAGTTAATCTTTCCCAAGAAGCTCCGTAGACCTTTCTTATGACTGGGAAGAGGAAGAGCTAGAATGACACTCGACCTTTCAGAATCAATGGCCAGTCCTTCTTTTGAGACTACATGTCCCAGTAATTTGCCTCCTGGGACAACAAATGCACATTTTTTAGGATTTAATGATATCCCATATTCTCCACATCTTTCAAAGACCTTTCTTAAATGACCCAAGTGGTCAGCTACATGCTTAGAATATACGGTTAGATCATCAAGATACACTAGAATAATATTATTGATCAAGCCTTTAAAGGCCAAATCCATTGCTCTTTGAAAAGTTGCTCTAGCATTTGTCAACCCCAAAGGCATTTTTCTGTAAGCCAGGGTACCCCACCTGGTGGTAAAGGTTGTTTTATGCTGGTCTAATTCTTTTACAAGAATCTGATTGTAGCCTGAGTAGCCATCTAGGAGTGAAAACCTTTCAGCTCCTGCTACTGTTTGTAGGATTTGTTCCATGGAAGGAAGCGGATAGTGGTCTTTAAGGGAGGCTCTATTCAAGTCTCTAAAGTCCACACATAATATTATCTCCTCATTCTTCTTCCTAACTGGAACTAAGTTGGCCACCCAAGAGGAATGTTTGATGGGATAAATAATCTTTGCCTCTATGATCTTGGACAACTCTTTTCTCATCAGTGGCTCTATTTTAGCGTTGAAAGGCCTTTGCTTTTTATGGACTGGTTTTGCATTGGGGTCCAGATCAATAGTATGTTGGATTAATCTAGGATCAAAACATTTCAGATCCCTATATACCAAGCAATTAAATTATTAAATTCATTGCAAAGCTTAATAAAACCTTGCCTTTCAACTTGTTTACATACCCTGCCATGTTTAAGGAATTTGCCCTATGCAACTTCTACCTCCTCATAGTCCTCTTTTTTGACAGTCATATTCATCTTTTCTTTCTTTGGCTGATCATCTTCACAAAATATGCTCTCTAAGGTGATTAGTCCCCTGGGTAGCTTGTTGGTCTTTAGCTGTATCACTTGGTCACCATATTGCTCTTGCAATACTGACTGATTTCTGGCAGCATACTATGCCTCATCTTGCAAAAAATTCACAATTTTCTGGTCACTTTCAAACACTTACCAACTTATGATGTTATCGGGCACAGTAGGCCTTACAACAACCTTTACATGCTGATTTGAATTCTATTTGACATTCAGAGGAATGCCAAATTACGCACTAATTGTGGCCAGTCTATCAACATCTTTATATTTCTGCTTGGGAACAACTTGAATATTGAAGGCGTCAAAGTCTTCAATCAAGTCACGGACCCTGTGTTTGTATGACTTTAACAAGTCATTCTTTGAAGCATCTAGTTTCTGATTTTGTGGACAACCATCTCACTGTCACCAAATACTTGCAAGACTTTTATTCCTCTTTTTTGAGCCAGTTGTATGCCCTAAATCAAGGCTTCATACTCAGCTACATTGTTATTACAACTGAACTGCAATATGAATGAAGAGAAATAATTTTCCTTTTGGGGTGAAATTAATACAACCTGTTGATATGTTTTCCTTGCACAGACAACGCAGCATAAAATACTCGCGTATTTTATCCTCTCTTGAACAAAATCACTCAGATGCTAAACTTTGTGATCAACTGAGTAGACTCCAAGGTTCCTTATCTTCAATTCTCGACTTAGGATAGCTTGTTTGGCAAAGATGTGATTTGCTGTTTCGTACAAAGGGACTTACACTTTGATGTTCAACGGCAGGAAAATACCGTTTACACTTGCACAGGTTGTAACAATCGCTTCAAGGCTACACGCTATGATAAACTTATGATATGGCAATTCAGTTCTTAGTCCTACTCTTAACAATGTTTTTCAAAAAAAATGCAAAAGACTGGGTTTAGAAAGAATATCTAATCTAAGTGCAAGCTATTATCATCAATTCCTGGAAATCTCAACCACGCTTTGCTTCGCCATGAGACAACAACTCCACAAAGGTGATGCAATCTTCTAAGGATAAGCTAAAGGTTTTCAAATTGCTCTATGAACAATCAAAGTGAAGCTTGTGATATGTTCAGACTAACCTTACACTACAACTTGCCAGCGACAAATCATAAAAGGTATGAACATATAGAGATTTCACTAAGTAATCGAAAGACAATGACTTTCACAAACTAAAGCTAACAAACTTTGAAAGCAATAAACTAAGTTAAAACATTGAATGCGAGTGAGTACTTAGCAACCATGCAACTTGCAAAGAGAACACAATATCGACATGAATAGCTCAACAATGAACTTGTATTAATCTCAGCAATGTCTTAGCAACAGCTCTAATTTGCTCAGAACTCATTATGCAAAATGAAGAGGAATGAGGCTTATATAGCCTTCAAAATACAATGAATGGCCAGGATCAATTTGGATTCGATGGCCCAGATCATGCCACATCAAAGGTGGTTATAACAACTTTCTATTATCAGAGATATACAAGAAGCAATAAAGGCACGTTTTCCAAGGTGACACCTTGGGGACCGCCAACGTGGCATTTATTTCTTATGTTTATTCTTTTCGACCAATGCCACGAACTTTGGAACAACCTTCGCCATGTCAGCAACTGGTACACTTGGCGCGTTCCGAATGGTTCCTTCTGCCTTCTTCACATCTCGTGTATGCTCATCAATTGTCCTCTCCCACTCTGCTAGACCAACCTGCTTACCACCAACTAGTGAGATCAAGGAGTAGATGTTGTTCAGCTGTTCACCAGAAATGAAGTGAATAGAGTTCAAGTAATGAGAATGTAGGTAATTCTTCACGTCATGGAACGCAACCTCTCCTGAAAGTACACACATATCATCCATTACACCAACTATCTTATTATGAGCTCTCTGAAGCACACTATCCACTCGAACACAATCCATTTTAACCTTGTCAAAAAGCTGATCTCTTATGTCCATAGTGAAGTACCAAGTAGAGAAATCATACGATGAACCCTCTTCAACTACTCCTTCCTCTATCAACGCTGATAGTGGAGTGTTCATCAAATCTTCCAAGTGTGGCATGTATTCTCTTTTGACAGCATCGAACTGGGAACATGCTGCTGAAATTGCTTGAAGTCTTTCCAACAACTGAGCAACGGTTTCATACTTTTGGATGAGTTTATCAATGAATGTATCTATTTGATTTCTAACTCTTCCTATCCAGCTTTTCAATTCTTGGGACTGCAATTTCATACCTTCCAACTGAGCAACAGATTCCTGTGAAAGCATGGGAGGTGGAGTAGACGTCCCTTCACGCTGTCGAATTGGATTCATCAATTGCTGGATATACTGCTTGAAGGCGAGGTTTTCTTTCTCCAATCGATCCCCTCTTTCCCTTTCACGCTTCAATCTTTCTCTGACCACAGAAACTGATTCCTCCAACTCTTCAAACTCTTGCTCTTCTGTTGTTGGTCCCAAATCCAAAGTGGTCACGTCGTAATCTTCAGGAGCAATATCATCAATTGTTCTCTCTACCCTGGGCGCTGCAATATGCACTTTCCTAGACCCAGAACTGTCTCTTGTAATCTTGGAGAATCTAGTCGCCTTCTCCTTTCCTTTGTCTCGCCTGGTTCTGCCTAATAACTCTTGTATATTGACCTCTGGCGCTACTTCCACGATCGAAGTTTCTTGTACTCTTTTCCTCAACCATTCTGGCAAGGCAGACAAATCTTCCTGAACATCTTGTTCTTGAGCTTCAACTTCTAATTCTGGCGACGATGCTTCTTCATCAGACAGTTCAATGTGTATATTTATTTCAGCTTCTTGATCTTTGGAGGGACTTGATCGAACTTCTTCTGCTAGAATCTCATGCATGTGTTCTTGATCTAATGCCTGTGGATCTCCTTGATTTTCTCCTTCTTCATTCTCCACTACTGATGTCACATTCATATCTTGAGAAGGACCACCTTCTTGCCTGGAAGAAGTACTAACCTCATGTTGTGAACTCAACTTTGTCTTCTTTCGACTACTTTCTCCATGTGAGTCATCCAGACGCTTCCTCTTACCAAGCTGAGCTTCTTCTCTGGAGCTTATACTATATCCACTAGAGTCACTGTGATGTTCGCTGCTAGATTCACTATCATCTACCTCTTGTGATTGCTGCGAGTCGGTCCCTCCCATCAAGTCATATGTCAAGTCCTTGTTTGCATTCTCGAGCTTCTTCACTTGACGATCTACATACTTCTTGGTGATCTGTATAACTCGCTATATCCAATCATCATGACCATTTTCTCTCTCAGCCCCAATTAATAATGATAGGTCCTTCCTTGTCAAACATCTTTTGCACAAAAAACTTTTCAGTTTCCTCTAACTGATCAAGAATAGACATTATATTACAAGACCTCACCAAATCCCAAGCCATTCTCGAACACCTCTTCTCTCTGATATGCTCATCATCGTCCGCATCTGCCCAATGATCTTCTTGGTGCTCTCGGTGTCTAAACCTCTTCCCAAATGCCTTCCGAATCGTGTTAAATGGATCAAAGTGATCTCGATTCGTGTCATGAAGCACCAGATTGTAAGCTTGAAGTTCATATTCTGAATGCTGTGCAGCTTGCAATGTTGGGCAAGTTTCCAACTTTCCAACTGCTATCGGAAAACTGATTCCGGCTTTCTTCTTATCTTTCTGAATTTTGTCCCAAGCCAACAGTTGTCTCGTCACCTCTTTTAGTACCATCTTGTCGGTAGGATACCTCGGCAAGCGGTAAGGATAAGATGAAAATCCTTGGATCCTCAAGTAGGTGAACTTCAGAAATTGGATGTACCATCGTCCATATTTGCCAATCAATCTCTTTGCATCCTTCGATAACCTCTCATGCATGTTTCCTTGAAGCTTCCTTACGATGAACATGAAGAATGCATCATTCACACGCTTGTAATGAGCGATAGACTTTAGCTGCAACTGCGGGTAGCAATCATATACGCTGAATTGTTCGGGGCCATAACCTATGTCACCTCTGCAATTCAATCCATCATACTTTCCACACATCGCGAGGATATAGATGACATAGGAGCTCATATAGAAGGACTTAGTCTCCTTTAGTTTGATTATCTGCTCATGAATATTGTTGCTTATGATGTCGGCCCAATCAATCATCACTTCACCCTTGACGATTTCTTGTATGAATACGAACATCCACGCATCAAATGTTGACGATTGTTGACAACCCATGATTCTGTTCAAGAAGATCACCATGTAGCCATACTCCGTGATGAAATCTGATTTATGAAGTTTCTTCGGCAATTTGCTATGATGACTCCTTGGTTGCTTTACCCAATTGACGTTTATCTCTTGCTTACACTTACTTATCGCTCCTTCAAACACCCTTTGAGTTTGCTCTCGAGTGTAGACGGTGACCTTCCTATGCTTCGGGATGTTGAATGTTTCGGCGATGGCCTCCCTCCTCAAGTGAGCTAAGACTTCTCCATTGGATGTCTCAATGCATCTAGTCTCTTGGTTGTAGTGATCAGCACACTCCCACATAAGCTCGGCACTTGGCAAGGCTGGCGGAAAACAAGCGGCTTGGACGATCCCATTGCGAAGCATCTCATGGATGACCTTGGAGTGAGTTGGCTTGTAGAGCTTCTTCTTGATCTCCTCCATGTCGATGTGACCCAAGTTAGTGTCACTCACGTTCCTCCACTTGGACATGATCTTCATCTCCGGCATGACTCCTTGCTTGTCGCTCTTAATCAAGGCTTGCCTTTCTTTCGCATTCATCCTCTACCTCTTCCTACAAGATAAGACAACACATGTCACTAGGCTGATGTGACCTCTTGAAATATGAATTTTTTACTATTTACCCTATCTCCTTGTGCATGTGGGATAAAAAAAACAATGAATTTCAAAATAGCATACCTTAGAAAAAGCAGATTTTATGAAAAAAATCAGAAATTTAGAAAAATTTGATTTTGAAGATTTCTTGAAATTTTACTTTTCCTCTTGAAATCTGCTGCTACTCCTTGCTGCTCTGCTGCTCTGCTGCAAAATCAGAATTAATATTGTATTTGTTTTGATTTAAAATGCCAATATAATCCTCCTTTTATAGCAAACTTTGCCTTTACCTAAAGCAGGTCGGCCTAGAATGAGCAGGTCGGCCTAGAAAGAGGTAAATTTATTGTTTTTAGACATTTTCCATGTCTTTGTGCTCAGAGCGCCCAGCATGGGCGGGTTTGGAAGGTAAGTGTGGAGGATTTCGTGTGGAGACATGAGGTGACATTATCCAGGTGTGGGGTCTAAATCCGCCTAGGAAGGGCGGTATTCAAGGATGTGCATGGACTTTTCTTACTTAGTGATTTCTCGTTGTTCCTCCTTCAATGCTTTGTGAAACTCTTAAGAGTATGGGCGGTTTCGAACATGTTGAAGGGAGTGTTTCATGTGGAAAAAAGTGCTTCCCTTAACTCCTCTACCTCCTCATGAAGACCTCTATCTTGAACTTCCCTTAAGACTTATGTGACACTAACCTCATCAATAAAGTGCTTTGTTTCTAGCTCATTGATCTCTCCATGCAGTTTTAATTGTCTTCTCTCCTAAGCGGGTTTGAGCATGTGTGTGGAGAGATGTGTATTAAGGTAACATTGTCCAGAGGATAGGTGGATGAAATGGTGTGAGGGACTTGGTGTTATCCTTGTAGAAAGCTCAAGGCCGCCTTGCATGGGCGGGTTGGAAGGGTAGATATGGATTTGATGTTCATTCCTCCCAAATAAACACTTAATGGAATCTTGAGATACTTATGAATATGAAGACACATACTAGATGTTGGATGATAATGTCCATGTGTCTTGGTGAAGTCCACCTAGCAAGAGCGGTCTTGAAGAGGTTGTATGGAGTGGATGATGCAAAAGAGGTGAATGAAAGTGAAAGTCTCAGTCTTGAGAATGTACATGGATTACTTCACTTAGCTCATCCTCATGAAGGCTTCTTTTCAACACCCTGGGCGGTTTTGAACGTAGTGCATGGAGTGATGCATATGAGAACATGGACTTGTCCACCTGTCATAGTGAATACCGCCTAAGAAGGGCGGGTTTGGATAGGTAGTAAGGATTTTGCAACATTTGGACACTTCTCTATCTTAAACTTTAACACTTTTCTTCCATCTCCATGATTTAGTGACTTTCAAACTTCCTTCTTCCTAGAATGACCTTCATTACCTCATCTCTTGAGTATGATTAGAACTGGCAAGTTGTCCATATGCCTGCTTCTCTCCTAGGCGGGTTTGAAGTTGATGCATGGAGGATATCATGTAAAGCAGATAACTTTGTCCAAGTGAGGGTCCTAAATCCGCCTAGGCTAAGTGGTATGGAGGATGTTGAGTGGACGATATAATCCCTTTAAACTTGCCTTGTCCACCCTTAAGGATTTCCACTTATCATTGACTCAACCTTGCAACTTATGTCATTCTTCACCTTGGGCGGGTTTAGGCATGTTGAGTGGAGAAAATCATGTGAAAGGTGACACTATCCACAGACACCCCTTGAGGCCGCCCAAGTAAGGCAGGTTTGAGAGCAATGTGTGGATTTTGGCACTTAGCCACTTCTCATCTCTTGATTTTGACTATTTCCTGCCCTTGTGACATCATCTAGAGCATTCTCATCAAGCAACTTTGCATTTCACATTGTTCTTGATCTTGAGCGGGTTGTGAGTGAGTGGTTGGAGTGTATCATCTGTCAGGTGACATAGTCCACAGGGGGCTCTTGAGGCCACCCAAGTAGGGCGGGTTTAGGGGTAACCCTTGGACTTTATCTTGAAACTCATTGGGTTCTCTTCAAACCTTCAAGTTTGCATTGATATACTATCACCTTCTAATGCTTGGCTGTTGAAACATTTAACACAGTTGATCTATTTTGTCCTAGGGCGGCTTTGGAGGTAGTGCATGGAGAATTTCATGTGAAAGGAGATGAAGTTGTCCACCTGGGGCTCTTGAGGCCGCCCAGGTAGGGCGGGTTTGAAGGTACCCCTTGGATTTTGACTTGAAACTCATTTGATGTATTCAAACCTTCATGTTTTTCTTAAATTCCATTGCCTTTTAATATTTTATGCTTGAAAACACTTCAAAAATTGATCATTCTTACTTAGGGCGGTATTGAAAGCACTGTCTGGAGAGTATCATGTGGTGATGAAGACACTGTCCATGTGTCCATGCTAAAGCCGCCCAGATAGGGCGGGTTCAAGGGTGACACCTGGAATATTGCCTATCAATCACTTAACTTCACTCAAACTCATCAACTTGACTAACAGATCACCATACCTTAGTGTTGTGTACATGAAAACCTCAACATTTAACCATTTTTTCTCTAGGGCGGTTTTGGGAGCAGTGTGAGGAGAATTTCACGTGGCAGGAGACATCATCCATGAAGACCCTGTGAAACCGCCCAGGAAGGGCGGGTTTGGACATGACCTCTGGATTTTCATACTTAGCAACATTTCATTCATGTCAATCTTGATAATCTCACTCTCTGAATGTCTCTTCCTTCATTCTTGACCAAATAAACTTCCAAATTGAACCATTTACACCCCTGAGCGGTCCTGGAGGTAGCAGGTGGAGAGTTTCATGTGGTAGGGAACAAAGTCCAAGACCCCCTCTTGAGGCCGCCCAGGTAGGGCGGGTTTGAGGGTACCCCTTGGACAACTCTTCCAAATGCTATGCACTTTCATCAAAACCCCATCACTTCAACAAAACTTTCATCAAAACTTCAATAAACTTTATAGAGTGCTCCTTGGGCGGATTTGAAGGTAATGCTTGGAGGATTTGATGTGGGAAGTGAAATAGTCCATAAGGACCACTTGAAACCGCCCAAGTAAGGCGGGTTTGAAGACACTTTTTGGATTTTACCTTGAAAACTTACTTGATGCCTTCAAATCCTTTTATCATCTTTATGTTTTGTGCTGAGATACTTCAAAATTTGCATATTTTCTCCTTGGGCGGGATTGGAGACTGTGTGTGGAGAAATCCATGTGGCAGGCAAAATTGTCCAAGACCCCCTCTTGAGGCCGCCCAGGTAGGGCGGGTTTGGACATGACCCTTGGATTTTGCCTCTTTTAGCTTCAAACTGACTTAAACTCAGAGCCAAACATAAAGCCCTTCAATCATAACTCAAAACATTACAAGTTTTAACATCCATCCTTTCGCATGAAGACTCTGACTGAGGAGATGTACTTTGTTTACTCCGATCTTGATCACTCAAAGTGTCTTATGAGACATTCTAAGGTATGACACATCTGACTTATCCAGTGTCCCCCCCTGCATGTGTTGTGAACCAGGACCTAGCTAAGACTCAGAAACTAGACCGAACTTAAGCAAAAAAATAGGGGGTCCCCATTTGCAATGGGGCGATGTGTGATGAGATCACAACATCTGGCGACTCCACGAGAGAAATGTTCCTGAACATTTCAAGAATAAAGGCTCATTTAACACCCAAAATCTTCAACATAACTTCTTTAAGTTCATCCAGTGACTAAGAAACACACTCGAAAGAAAAATAGAAGCATAAATTGAATCAAGACATTTCATCTCTGTTGTTCTATAAGATAAGAATTTCGTTTAGTGCTCTTCATGTGTTCTTAAGATAAACAAGAATCATAACTTCAAAATCTCCGAGTATGCCCACTAACTAGGTCGTGTAGATACAGCTACTTGATCCCAGAATCAAAATCAACAGCTAGCATGACCATCTATATTCCGAAAATCTTACCTGATATAGACTTACAAATTCAGGGGAAGGTGAACAGTTGGAAATGGTATGGAATGAAGTGGAATGGAACGAGACAGAGTGTCTCTACACATGACGCCTGTTTGCCAGGTTTTCGCCATGGTACTTATCCAAGGCGCCACCAGAGGTGGTTTTCACCTGTGGACGAAAGGATTTCTCTTTACTATTTTGATCATTTTTCTTTTTTTTTTCATTTTTTTTTTTCTTTTTTTTTGAATATGCATATTACTCATGGTGCCTATTTGCCAGGTTTTCACCATGAATAACGACAATTACACATGGCGCCTGTTTGCCAGGATTTCACCATAATAGGAATGACTCGAAAATCTGATTCCATGGAAAACAAAACGGTAGTCTATACAAAACCAGTTTCAGCCAGTATGATTGCTGATGCTGGTAAGGAACGACGAATGATATAGAGGTGAGTGGAGACAGTGGACTATGACGTGGATTACACAAAACTGACAAATAGGCATATCCAAACATAGACCAAGTAATGGTGGAATGTACTGGATGATGGGAAACGAAATGAAAATGGATGGTAGGTATTGAAATGAATGGAACGGAGTAAAATCACAATCAATATCTGTACGCACCGAACTAAACTTCGAAGCTTGCAAATAGGAAAGGAATGTATAAAGGGGAACGGGAATGGATGATAACTAGTGATATTACATTCATGGCCTTTACGAACTTTGAATTTCTTATTGATTTGGTTCGTAGGATGAAGTAACTTAGAATTTTAGATGGAATGGAATAAGTGATGATGGATGCTTTGGAGGCGGAAGCCGCTATTGGATTCAGCTTCTTAGTCTTAAATACCCAGAGTGTTTCTTTGGCCTTTTCATTTTAGCAATGTGAATGGCATAGCCTTTTGAATGAACTATGCTTGGATTTCTAGCATTTTGCGTTCTGAGGCGTATTTGGAATTTACTTGTTTGGTGAGTTTAAAGCATCCAGATATCTGCTTCATGAAATTAGGGAATGGATGGAGGAATTGCAAGCTTCTTGTTCAGACGACACTTACATTCATTGATCATGATCGGGAAACGAATGAAGGGGTGGAGGCTGCAATGGGTGAAGGGAATGGATGGTGACAGGTATAGGATCATATGCTTTTAGACTTTGCATAATGACGGAGGTGGAATGGGAAGACAATATGTACAATGGACTTCTATTTAAGCGGAATACCAACATCTGGACCTCGCTTTCTATGCAGTGGCTAAGGTCATTAGAGTGGATACTGAGATGGGAAGACTCCAAATGTATCGTTCATAGAGGACTCAAACTTTTATCTTGATGACTCATTGCTGGGAGTTTGAGGCAAAACAAAGCAGGACTATATATATATGGATTTGGACATCAGACTCAAGCTCTATATTTGATGGAACGATTGGAATGGATGGAGATTTTATTGCATAAATAAAATGGCATGGCATAATGAATGGAACGAGTAGACAGAGGTATGGAGAAATGCATACAATGGAATGGAGTGAAACAAAAATGCTTGTCACGGAGTGCAGGCTTTTAATTTTGCATGTAGAGTGATAGAATATGGAGCACAGAAATGAATGCAATGTAATGGAGTGAAATGGAACCATTGAATCATCTCATTTAATTCAAGCTCATTTATACTCTTCTGGTGACCTTCGGGATCTTGAGTATGCCAGGTATAAGATCTCAAAATACTTCAAGCCATACTGGACAATTGACTCCTTTCCTAGAAACAAACAGTCATGCTATCCGACACTAGCAATGGAATCCACAATGTATCCATCCATCTGATGCAAGTTTATCAACAAAAAGCAATGAAGCGTTCATTTTAAGATTAAATATTTTAAACTCATAATCAAAGATATCCATGTCCAGATGCAATATATGATTCCATTCTTGAGTCAAGTACAGATCTTAGTAAAAAGATAAACTAAAGAAAGTTACCTTCCAATCTTGAAGAATCTCATAGGCATTTATGCAAGAAATGAACTAGAAATAACTTCATGAAGTCAACCAGAATGTGTTAAAAAATTAATCACTTCTATGCACAATGAAAACCCCCCGAACGACACAAAAACTAAAGCAAAGCAACACTCCAAAAACACACAACAAAACAAATTAAATAACTAAACCCTAAAAACACACAAAGGAAAACTAAACTACAGAAAACCGGAAACACCTAATCTAACTATATACAAGAAAAGTCCCCCAGGAACTCAGGTTTGGAAGTAATGTTTCAAGTATTGCCCATTGACGGGCAGGGGAATCTCTTCTCCAGTCAAAATTTTCAACTTAAAGGCGTTCTCTCCTAAGATTTCTGCGATTTGGTATGGTCCTTTCCAGAGATAATCAAACTTATCATGATCTCCTCTTCGTTCATGTGCTTTATCCCAATACAAAACTAGATCCGAAATCCTGAAAGACTTAACTGTGGCTTGTCGATCAAACCAACGTTTCACAACCCCTTGATGTTTCATGAATTTGTCTAAGGCTGTGTCTCGTTTCTCTTCCAGGTGTAAAAGTTGTGAAAGCCTAGTCTGAACTCTCTCATCCTGATCCATGTAGTCTTGCATGAATTGAAGCGTTGGGATCCTCAGTTGTACAGGAAAAATTGGGTCCTGGCCGTAAACCAAGTGGTACGGAGAAGTACCTAAGGAGGACTTCACTCGGGTTCTGTCTGCCCAAAGGGCAAACTTCAGTTGGGTGTGCCAATCTCTTGGGTTCTTATCCAATAGTCTCTTTATTGCATTTAGCAAGTTCTTGTTCATGGACTCTGCGAGGCCATTCCCCTGTGGGTAATAGTTGGATGAAAATTTCAGCGTGATACCATACTCGAAAGCCCAGTTTGAAAATTTTAACGAAGTAAATGCAGGCCCGTTATCGCAAACGAGTGCATGTGGACACCCAAACCTTGTGATAATGTTTTCTTCAAGAAATTTAATGACAACATCAGAAGTGCAAAGTTTTAATGCATGAGCTTCAGACCATCTTGTACAATAGTCTGTAGCGGTCAGAATATACATGTGTTGCGCTGAAGAAGGCGGATTAATCATACCAATGAAGTCAAGACCCCATTGAGCAAAAGGCCTTACTTCGATCACAGGCTGAAGCGGCATTGCAGGATTCTTCTCACGCGAAGCAGCTACTTGGCAAGTATGACATGTTTTGACATGCTGGTGGGCATCGTTGAACAAGGTAGGCCAATAATATCCTGCCCTCAAGATTTGGTGGGCTGTTGCCAACCCACCTCCATGACATGTTCCAAACTTCTCATGGAACTGCTCCATAATCTGTCTCGCTTCTTCTTTTCCAACACATCTCAGATAAACTCCTTCATGATTGTGCCGAAACAATACTGCTCCTTGTAACATATAACGCTGAGACCTGTACCTTAATGCTCTTCTTTGCGTTGGATTCATGTGTGGAGGGCATTTCTGAGTGAGCAAATAGTATACAATATCATCATACCACTTGTCTGGTGATACATCTTCTAACACATAAGCTTGCTGTACCAAACCCGGCCCTTGTGCTGCTATTGTCTGTGAGAGTGCTTGTCCTCGCACCAACTTCATCGGTTGTATCTCTATGTCGTATTCTTGTATGATGGCGACCCACTTGCCTCTTCTCTCGCCAAGTTCATTTTGCATCAACAAAATTTTGATTGCCGCATCTGGGACTATGGCGTAAACCTTGCTTCTGAGAATGTAATGTCTAAATTTTCTGATAGCTTTCACTAGAGCATAAGCATGCTTCTCTACACAGGGATATCTCAACTCAGCTTCTTTGAATGGGGCACTCATAAAAGCAATGGGATGTTCATCCTTTTCATCTGTCCTTTGTGTCAAAATTCCCGCACACGTGTGATCTGATGCAAAAGTATATAAATAAAATGGCTTCGTGTAGTCGGGGCTGATAAGAACTGGAGCAGTGGAAATTGCTTGTTTGACTTCTTCAAATGCTTTTCTAGCTTGTGGAGTCCAGTCCATCTTGGCATCCTTTTTTAACATCTGATTAAGTGGTTTGACGATCTCCGCAAACCCCGTAATGAACTTCCTTACAAAGTTAATCTTTCCAAAGAAAGATTTTAATTCCTTCTTACTTGCAGGCAAGCTAACCTTTTGAATTGCTTCCACTCTGTCAGGATCAATTGAAATACCTTCTTCAGAAATTACATGACCGAGTAGCTTACCTTGAGTGACTCCAAAAATGCACTTCTTCGGATTGAGAGAAATACCATATTCCCTGCATTTTTCAAATACTTTCCTCAAATGGTTAACATGATCTTCTCTCTTCTTCGAAAAGACTGTAAGATCATCCATGTATATCACTATACATTTTCCAACGATGTCCCCGAAAGTGATGTCCATAGCCCTCTAAAAAGTAGCACCAGCATTGATTAGACCAAAAGGCATTCTCCTGTATGCAAAGATCCCCCATTTTGTGGTAAAAGCTGTCTTCAGACAATCCTCCTCTGCAACCATAACTTGATTATATCCAGAGTATCCGTCCAGGAAGGACATCATCTGAGAACCGTTGACAATTTGTAGGACTTCATCAAGTGATGGCAATGGATAGTTATCCTTTTCTGAGGCTCTATTAAGATTTCTGAAATCAACGCACAGTCTTATTTCACCTTTCTTTTTTCTAACAGGGACTAAATTGGCGACCCACGTGGAGTGCCGTACTAGGAAAATTATTCTTGCTTGCAACAATTTCTTCACTTCCTGATAGATAAGCGGTTCTAACAAAGGATTGACCGGCCTTTGACATTGCCGAAAAGGCTTACTCCCAGGTTTGAGAGGAATTGTATGCGTGATAATAGAAGTGTCATATGTCTTGAGGTCTTCATATCCCCATGCAATGATGTCCTGAAACTCCTTCATAGCTTGGATTATCCTTTCTCGTTCGTCAGGTGTACAGACTCTCCCTAAAAAAACATTCTTAACATCTTCGTCTGTTCCCAAATTTACTGTATTGCACTTATTCCCTTCTTCTTTGCGAGATTGAAGAGCACTCAATCTGTCTGTATCAAAAAGCCTTTCCAATTCTATCATTCCTCTCGGGATGGTATTGTTCTTCAAATTCATTATCCCGTCTGGATCAAACTCCGTTTCCTTAACTTCTCCTTCATCAATGACTTGAGCTGTGAATACACCAAAATTCGTTAGAAAATCTAATATGTGCTTATCATCCTCGAAAACTTGGAAGTTTGTAACATTATCTGGGACTGAAGGAACCGATGTCAATTCAACTGTAAATTTCTTTAGTCCTTCCATTGATAATGGTTCCAATGAACCTGCTGCTTGAGCCAATGCATTCGCTACTCGATTCTTGGATCTGTAAACAGATTGAATATTGAAAGCGTCAAAACTTTCTATAAGATCCCACACTCTGTTCCTGTACCCTTTCAATCTCTTATCATGGCAGACATATTGTTTTCTGACTTGTCTTACAATGACCTCAGAATCTCCGAAAACATGTAAAACCTTTACTTTCTTTCGAATAGCGAGGAGCAACCTGTGTACTAACGCTTCGTATTCGGCAACATTGTTTGTACAAGGGAACTGCAACCTTAATGCTGACAAGTAGGCTTCTCCAACTGGATTGATCAACTCAAAGCCGGCTCCGGATCCTTGCTTGGACTTGGATCCATCAAACCTTAACGTCCATACTTGATCAATTTCTTGTTTTGAACTTTGTCCGCTCTTATCATCTTTCTCTTTCTTTGCCTCTTGAGAATTTTCATCTGAAGTCGAGGAATTTCCATTGTTTGTTGAAGACTCGCTTGAAGCAAACTCTTCTACCTTTGGGATTTTGGGTATCTCTAGCCTCATCGCTTCTGGTACTCTTTTCTTGATTTGTTCCAAGGCTACTTTACACATCTCATAGGTGAACTCAGAGTGAAATGCATTATGCACTCGACACCAATTGGGTAGTAACAAATCTTGTATCTCGACATATCCTCCAAGCTCTAAACTCTGCTGGACATTTCTCAACACAAAGTTCCTAAAATTTTCAAACATGCCGTCATCTTGTTCATCAATGGGAGTGCCATGTTCACTATCTACCAAACTCTCAGTTGAACTTTTTAACATCAGAACCTCTTCTACCTTGGGCTTGTATACACCAAGGTCAGACTCCACAAAAAGAATCTCGTTATCTTCACCATACTCTGTGATTGTCAACTTCAATCTAGGAGTGCTATCTACTCTAATCTGATTCGGTAGTCCCTTCCATGATAGCCACATGTGCGAGAAGTCAGTCGATACGTACCCATTGAGTTTCCTCAACCAGTCTCTGCTTAGTAGCATCCCATATCCTTCAGGGATATCCACAACTGATATATCTATGTAGTGTTGTACCCTGGGGTCAGCTGCCAACTGCATGTGAATGTTATGTAGCTCATCAACAACTGGAACCTCAGTTTTGTCTAATTGAGTAACCTTCCTCGTTGTCTGTGTTGGGATCACACCAAGTTTCTTACATACAACAAGTGGCATTACATTACTTGAAGCTCCTGAGTCCATTAAACAGTTGTGGAGCAGTTTTCTGAAAATTCTCACTGAGAGGAGGAAGGGAGCAGGCTCATCCTTTCCTTGATAAAATACTACTGACTTCTTCTTTGGAGCAATGAAACTTGACTCTTCTGGCGTTTTTGAATGAGCTTTAGAATCTTGACTCTTTCTTGTACTAACATCCTTTGTTGGTTCCTCTTTTTCAGGTGAAGCTCTGGTTTGTACTTCATAACTCGAATCTGGCGAATTTTGCGCTACATAGATTGTATTTGGCTGTTCTTGAGGTTGAGCAGGCTCTGAGTGGGCTACATTAGTATTCTGAGCAACATTTGCATGAGGTAGATTGGTTGCGGATGAACTTGATGGAGTTGGAGTGTTATGATTTCCACTCTTAACAGCATTATCACTTAGACTCTCCAAAAAGGTCTCTCGTATCTCAGATACTTTCATTAATTCAATCAATGGCAAGCTAATCTTAACCCTTTTAACTTCCTCTAAAACACATTGACTCAACCTCTTAAGGTCATTTTTAGAATCATCGTTTCTAGAGGAACTAACCTTTTGTGCAGCATCTGGCTGTGAAGCATTGTGTTTCGGCGGGATTCTTTGAACAGGATCTCTCTGTCTGTACTCCGATGAGTCTCTTGGATAGCTTGGATTATTGCTAGCATTTGGATCAGGCGGTGTCTGGAAATTATTCAGAGGCGTTGAAGTAGTTAAAGGATCTGGTGCTCGATAATTTCTTTGATATACCTTCATTGGTGGATTTCCAGATGTTTGTTGGAATGCATGTACTTCACCCCTTTCTTGATGTGGATAGTTACCATTGAATGGAGGATAACAAGTCTGGTCCTCTGTTGGCCCATTTGCCGAAGCTGGTGGAAATTTTCCATTATAATCCCTCGTATCATATTCCATCATCGGAGGGAATACAAAATCTTTGATCATCAAAGCTTGATCATATCTGGGTGTGGGGACGATTTCATATCCGGAGGTTGGTGGGGGAGCTTCCTGGCCTTGTGTGTTCTGCATTTCTTTCTGGAAGATGTTAGCGGCAATCTTAAATTCAGGACACTGCAATTTAGAATGCTGATTTGTATTATGCAGTCGGCACCAGCTAGACAAGGCTGCTTCTGCCAGAAAGACTTTATCAGATGGTTTGGGATCTGGATTTGGATTATTGTCCAAAGGCGAAGGGACATTGCCATTATTTGGTGATGTATTCCATGTCCTGTTTTGTCTCTGGTAGCCCTGGTTTGCTCCTCGGAACCCTTGATTATATCCCTGATAGTTGCCTGGATTGGCTTGATTTCCGCCTTGGTTTGCTTGAAAGTTCCTTTGCATATTTTGGAGATAGTTGTTTTGATTTCTCAACTGAGTGACTTCCATTGACAGCTTCTTGACTTGATCTATCAATTCTCTCATTTCTTCCTTTTCCTCTTGAGTCTTGGTGGAGGAAGACGATGACCCTTGCAGATACACTGGTTTGGCAGGCAGAGCTTGTGAAATAGGTGCTCCAGGATGCAGTACCAATTGATTAGCAGGAGCAGGAACTGGATTCATGACTGGCGTGTGATGGGCCAATGCTTGGTTGATCCCTTGAATTTGATTCTGCATTGCCGGATACCCCATGTGATTGAGAGGTCCATGAGTGTCCATCCCCAAATCAGTATTCACCTTGACGGCTTCAGCATATGCTCCTATTAAAGTAGCGGGTGGTGCTCTTGCTCTCTTCACGAACATGGAAGTTAGACGATCCAAAGCTGCATAATAAATCTCCATTGCCATAGGCTCATTGATGTTATATGGAGCCTGCAGTCTCGAATACGCTTTATGAAACCTATGATTGAAAGCAGCGATGGGCTCATGCTCCTGTCTTCTTACTTCGATAAACTGTTTGTAAAGCTCTGCTGGAGTAATAGGAATTCTAAATTTTTCCAGAAAAGCATCTTTCATCTGTTGCCAACTAGTGATAGATGCAGCAGGTAAGTTGACATACCAAAAGGTGGCATCTCCTTCAAGTGTATATGGAAACAGCCGGCAGGCTACATCTTCATGTATAATCCTCCTGTTTGACAGAGTGTCTTCAAAAATCTTGATGTGCTCCTCTGCTGTTCGGTTCACATCGTTGACATGGAATTTGGAGCAAAAGTGTTCAGGATTCTTGGGCATATCATTGTAATTTGTGAAAGCTCCAAGAGGAGAAACATTTGCCAAGGGCCAGGCTGCCATTGGAATGTTTGGTTGCTGAACTTGTACTGCTCACGTAGCTCCTTGTTGAAGTGGAGTTCCTTGGGTGACTCCTGTTGGAATCGTTTGAGAGATTGCTTGCGTATTGCTTGATTGAACAACTCCTCTGGACGGGTTTTGCGGTGGAGGCGTTTGGAACTGTCCTCCGCTTGGAGATCCTTGGCTTGATGAACCTACTTCTTGCCTTTCTTGGACTTGGTTGGAAACCCCAACTCAACCAAATCTTTGGATGCTCCTGGTGTAGACCTTAAAATCCTCTGATGCCTGTCGGGTGAAAACAAACCGATTCGATCCAGCGTGAACTTTCTTGCCTTTTATGGCAACCGGTAGAGTGCTAGCCCTCCTTCTAGTGCCAATTCTGTTGATGTGTTTTCCTTGCACAGACAACGCAGCATAAAATACTCGCGTATTTTATCCTCTCTTGAACAAAATCACTCAGATGCTAAACTTTGTGATCAACTGAGTAGACTCCAAGGTTCCTTATCTTCAATTCTCGACTTAGGATAGCTTGTTTGGCAAAGATGTGATTTGCTGTTTCGTACAAAGGGACTTACACTTTGATGTTCAACGGCAGGAAAATACCGTTTACACTCGCACAGGTTGTAACAATCGCTTCAAGGCTACACGCTATGATAAACTTATGATATGGCAATTCAGTTCTTAGTCCTACTCTTAACAATGTTTTTCAAAAAAAATGCAAAAGACTGGGTTTAGAAAGAATATCTAATCTAAGTGCAAGCTATTATCATCAATTCCTGGAAATCTCAACCACGCTTTGCTTCGCCATGAGACAACAACTCCACAAAGGTGATGCAATCTTCTAAGGATAAGCTAAAGGTTTTCAAATTGCTCTATGAACAATCAAAGTGAAGCTTGTGATATGTTCAGACTAACCTTACACTACAACTTGCCAGCGACAAATCATAAAAGGTATGAACATATAGAGATTTCACTAAGTAATCGAAAGACAATGACTTTCACAAACTAAAGCTAACAAACTTTGAAAGAAATAAACTAAGTTAAAACATTGAATGCGAGTGAGTACTTAGCAACCATGCAACTTGCAAAGAGAACACAATATCACCATGAATAGCTCAACAATGAACTTGTATTAATCTCAGCAATGTCTTAGCAACAGCTCTAATTTGCTCAAAACTCATTATGCAAAATGAAGAGGAATGAGGCTTATATAGCCTTCAAAATACAATGAATGGCCAGGATCAATTTGGATTCGATGGCCCAGATCATGCCACATCAAAGGTGGTTATAACAACTTTCTATTATCAGAGATATACAAGAAGCAATAAAGGTACATTTTCCAAGGTGACACCTTGGCGCCTGTGTGGACCGCCAACGTGGCATTTATTTCTTATGTTTATTCTTTTCGACCAATGCCACGAACTTTGGAACAACCTTCGCCATGTCAGCAACTGGTACACTTGGCGCGTTCCGAATGGTTCCTTCTGCCTTCTTCACATCTCGTGTATGCTCATCAATTGTCCTCTCCCACTCTGCTAGACCAACCTGCTTACCACCAACTAGTGAGATCAAGGAGTAGATGTTGTTCAGCTGTTCACCAGAAATGAAGTGAATAGAGTTGAAGTAATGAGAATGTAGGTAATTCTTCACGTCATGGAACGCAACCTCTCCTGAAAGTACACACATATCATCCATTACACCAACTATCTTATTATGAGCTCTCTGAAGCACACTATCCACTCGAACACAATCCATTTTAACCTTGTCAAAAAGCTGATCTCTTATGTCCATAGTGAAGTACCAAGTAGAGAAATCATACGATGAACCCTCTTCAACTACTCCTTCCTCTATCAACGCTGACAGTGGAGTGTTCATCAAATCTTCCAAGTGTGGCATGTATTCTCTTTTGACAGCATCGAACTGGGAACATGCTGCTGAAATTGCTTGAAGTCTTTCCAACAACTGAGCAACGGTTTCATACTTTTGGATGAGTTTATCAATGAATGTATCTATTTGATTTCTAACTCTTCCTATCCAGCTTTTCAATTCTTGGGACTGCAATTTCATACCTTCCAACTGAGCAACAGATTCCTGTGAAAGCATGGGAGGTGGAGTAGACGTCCCTTCACGCTGTCGAATTGGATTCATCAATTGCTGGATATACTGCTTGAAGGCGAGGTTTTCTTTCTCCAATCGATCCCCTCTTTCCCTTTCACGCTTCAATCTTTCTCTGACCACAGACACTGATTCCTCCAACTCTTCAAACTCTTGCTCTTCTGTTGTTGGTCCCAAATCCAAAGTGGTCACGTCGTAATCTTCAGGAGCAATATCATCAATTGTTCTCTCTACCCTGGGCGCTGCAATATGCACTTTCCTGGACCCAGAACTGTCTCTTGTAATCTTGGAGAATCTAGTCGCCTTCTCCTTTCCTTTGTCTCGCCTGGTTCTGCCTAATAACTCTTGTATATTGACCTTTGGCGCTACTTCCACGATCGAAGTTTCTTGTACTCTTTTCCTCAACCATTCTGGCAAGGCAGACAAATCTTCCTGAACATCTTGTTCTTGAGCTTCAACTTCTAATTCTGGCGACGATGCTTCTTCATCAGACGGTTCAATGTGTATATCTATTTCAGCTTCTTGATCTTTGGAGGGACTTGATCGAACTTCTTCTGCTAGAATCTCATGCATGTGTTCTTGATCTAATGCCTGTGGATCTCCTTGATTTTCTCCTTCTTCATTCTCCACTACTGATGTCACATTCATATCTTGAGAAGGACCACCTTCTTGCCTGGAAGAAGTACTAACCTCATGTTGTGAACTCAACTTTGTCTTCTTTCGACTACTTTCTCCATGTGAGTCATCCAGACGCTTCCTCTTACCAAGCTGAGCTTCTTCTCTGGAGCTTATACTATATCCACTAGACTCACTGTGATGTTCGCTGCTAGATTCACTATCATCTACCTCTTGTGATTGCTGCGAGTCGGTCCCTCCCATCAAGTCATATGTCAAGTCCTTGTTTGCATTCTCGAGCTTCTTCACTTGACGATCTACATACTTCTTGGTGATCTGTATAACTCGCTGTATCCAATCATCATGACCATTTTCTCTCTCAGCCCAATTAATAATGATAGGTCCTTCCTTGTCAAACATCTTTTGCACAAAAAACTTTTCAGTTTCCTCTAACTGATCAGGAATAGACATTATATTACAAGACCTCACCAAATCCCAAGCCATTCTCGAACACCTCTTCTCTCTGATATGCTCATCATCGTCCGCATCTGCCCAATGATCTTCTTGGTGCTCTCGGTGTCTAAACCTCTTCCCAAATGCCTTCCGAATCGTGTTAAATAGATCAAAGTGATCTCGATTCGTGTCATGAAGCACCAGATTGTAAGCTTGAAGTTCATATTCTGAATGCTGTGCAGCTTGCAATGTTGGGCAAGTTTCCAACTTTCCAACTGCTATCGGAAAACTGATTCCGGCTTTCTTCTTATCTTTCTGAATTTTGTCCCAAGCCAACAGTTGTCTCGTCACCTCTTTTAGTACCATCTTGTCGGTAGGATACCTCGGCAAGCGGTAAGGATAAGATGAAAATCCTTGGATCCTCAAGTAGGTGAACTTCGGAAATTGGATGTACCATCGTCCATATTTGCCAATCAATCTCTTTGCATCCTTCGATAACCTCTCATGCATGTTTCCTTGAAGCTTCCTTACGATGAACATGAAGAATGCATCATTCACACGCTTGTAATGAGCGATAGACTTTAGCTGCAACTGCGGGTAGCAATCATATACGCTGAATTGTTCGGGGCCATAACCTATGTCACCTCTGCAATTCAATCCATCATACTTTCCACACATCGCGAGGATATAGATGACATAGGAGCTCATATAGAAGGACTTAGTCTCCTTTAGCTTGATCATCTGCTCATGAATATTGTTGCTTATGATGCCGGCCCAATCAATCATCACTTCACCCTTGACGATTTCTTGTATGAATACGAACATCCACGCATCAAATGTTGACGATTGTTGACAACCCATGATTCTGTTCAAGAAGATCACCATGTAGCCATACTCCGTGATGAAATCTGATTTATGAAGTTTCTTCGGCAATTTGCTATGATGACTCCTTGGTTGCTTTACCCAATTGACGTTTATCTCTTGCTTACACTTACTTATCGCTCCTTCAAACACCCTTTGAGTTTGCTCTCGAGTGTAGACGGTGACCTTCCTATGCTTCGGGATGTTGAATGTTTCGGCGATGGCCTCCCTCCTCAAGTGAGCTAAGACTTCTCCATTGGATGTCTCAATGCATCTAGTCTCTTGGTTGTAGTGATCAGCACACTCCCACATAAGCTCGGCACTTGGCAAGGCTGGCGGAAAACAAGCGGCTTGGACGATCCCATTGCGAAGCATCTCATGGATGACCTTGGAGTGAGTTGGCTTGTAGAGCTCCTTCTTGATCTCCTCCATGTCGATGTGACCCAAGTTAGTGTCACTCACGTTCCTCCACTTGGACATGATCTTCGTCTCCGGCATGACTCCTTGCTTGTCGCTCTTAATCAAGGCTTGCCTTTCTTTCGCATTCATCCTCTACCTCTTCCTACAAGATAAGACAACACATGTCACTAGGCTGATGTGACCTCTTGAAATATGAATTTTTTACTATTTACCCTATCTCCTTGTGCATGTGGGATAAAAAAAACAATGAATTTCAAAATAGCATACCTTAGAAAAAGCAGATTTTATGAAAAAAATCAGAAATTTAGAAAAATTTGATTTTGAAGATTTCTTGAAATTTTACTTTTCCTCTTGAAATCTGCTGCTACTCCTTGCTGCTCTGCTGCTCTGCTGCAAAATCAGAATTAATATTGTATTTGTTTTGATTTAAAATGCCAATATAATCCTCCTTTTATAGCAAACTTTGCCTTTACCTAAAGCAGGTCGGCCTAGAATGAGCAGGTCGGCCTAGAAAGAGGTAAATTTATTGTTTTTAGACATTTTCCATGTCTTTGTGCTCAGAGCGCCCAGCATGGGCGGGTTTGGAAGGTAAGTGTGGAGGATTTCGTGTGGAGACATGAGGTGACATTATCCAGGTGTGGGGTCTAAATCCGCCTAGGAAGGGCGGTATTCAAGGATGTGCATGGACTTTTCTTACTTAGTGATTTCTCGTTGTTCCTCCTTCAATGCTTTGTGAAACTCTTAAGAGTATGGGTGGTTTCGAACATGTTGAAGGGAGTGTTTCATGTGGAAAAAAGTGCTTCCCTTAACTCCTCTACCTCCTCATGAAGACCTCTATCTTGAACTTCCCTTAAGACTTATGTGACACTAACCTCATCAATAAAGTGCTTTGTTTCTAGCTCATTGATCTCTCCATGCAGTTTTAATTGTCTTCTCTCCTAAGCGGGTTTGAGCATGTGTGTGGAGAGATGTGTATTAAGGTAACATTGTCCAGAGGATAGGTGGATGAAATGGTGTGAGGGACTTGGTGTTATCCTTGTAGAAAGCTCAAGGCCGCCTTGCATGGGCGGGTTGGAAGGGTAGATATGGATTTGATGTTCATTCCTCCCAAATAAACACTTAATGGAATCTTGAGATACTTATGAATATGAAGACACATACTAGATGTTGGATGATAATGTCCATGTGTCTTGGTGAAGTCCACCTAGCAAGAGCGGTCTTGAAGAGGTTGTATGGAGTGGATGATGCAAAAGAGGTGAATGAAAGTGAAAGTCTCAGTCTTGAGAATGTACATGGATTACTTCACTTAGCTCATCCTCATGAAGGCTTCTTTTCAACACCCTGGGCGGTTTTGAACGTAGTGCATGGAGTGATGCATATGAGAACATGGACTTGTCCACCTGTCATAGTGAATACCGCCTAAGAAGGGCGGGTTTGGATAGGTAGTAAGGATTTTGCAACATTTGGACACTTCTCTATCTTAAACTTTAACACTTTTCTTCCATCTCCATGATTTAGTGACTTTCAAACTTCCTTCTTCCTAGAATGACCTTCATTACCTCATCTCTTGAGTATGATTAGAACTGGCAAGTTGTCCATATGCCTGCTTCTCTCCTAGGCGGGTTTGAAGTTGATGCATGGAGGATATCATGTAAAGCAGATAACTTTGTCCAAGTGAGGGTCCTAAATCCGCCTAGGCTAAGTGGTATGGAGGATGTTGAGTGGACGATATAATCCCTTTAAACTTGCCTTGTCCACCCTTAAGGATTTCCACTTATCATTGACTCAACCTTGCAACTTATGTCATTCTTCACCTTGGGCGGGTTTAGGCATGTTGAGTGGAGAAAATCATGTGAAAGGTGACACTATCCACAGACACCCCTTGAGGCCGCCCAAGTAAGGCGGGTTTGAGAGCAATGTGTGGATTTTGGCACTTAGCCACTTCTCATCTCTTGATTTTGACTATTTCCTGCCCTTGTGACATCATCTAGAGCATTCTCATCAAGCAACTTTGCATTTCACATTGTTCTTGATCTTGAGCGGGTTGTGAGTGAGTGGTTGGAGTGTATCATCTGTCAGGTGACATAGTCCACAGGGGGCTCTTGAGGCCACCCAAGTAGGGCGGGTTTAGGGGTAACCCTTGGACTTTATCTTGAAACTCATTGGGTTCTCTTCAAACCTTCAAGTTTGCATTGATATACTATCACCTTCTAATGCTTGGCTGTTGAAACATTTAACACAGTTGATCTATTTTGTCCTAGGGCGGCTTTGGAGGTAGTGCATGGAGAATTTCATGTGAAAGGAGATGAAGTTGTCCACCTGGGGCTCTTGAGGCCGCCCAGGTAGGGCGGGTTTGAAGGTACCCCTTGGATTTTGACTTGAAACTCATTTGATGTATTCAAACCTTCATGTTTTTCTTAAATTCCATTGCCTTTTAATGTTTTATGCTTGAAAACACTTCAAAAATTGATCATTCTTACTTAGGGCGGTATTGAAAGCACTGTCTGGAGAGTATCATGTGGTGATGAAGACACTGTCCATGTGTCCATGCTAAAGCCGCCCAGATAGGGCGGGTTCAAGGGTGACACCTGGAATATTGCCTATCAATCACTTAACTTCACTCAAACTCATCAACTTGACTAACAGATCACCATACCTTAGTGTTGTGTACATGAAAACCTCAACATTTAACCATTTTTTCTCTAGGGCGGTTTTGGGAGCAGTGTGAGGAGAATTTCACGTGGCAGGAGACATCATCCATGAAGACCCTGTGAAACCGCCCAGGAAGGGCGGGTTTGGACATGACCTCTGGATTTTCATACTTAGCAACATTTCATTCATGTCAATCTTGATAATCTCACTCTCTGAATGTCTCTTCCTTCATTCTTGACCAAATAAACTTCCAAATTGAACCATTTACACCCCTGAGCGGTCCTGGAGGCAGCAGGTGGAGAGTTTCATGTGGCAGGGAACAAAGTCCAAGACCCCCTCTTGAGGCCGCCCAGGTAGGGCGGGTTTGAGGGTACCCCTTGGACAACTCTTCCAAATGCTATGCACTTTCATCAAAACCCCATCACTTCAACAAAACTTTCATCAAAACTTCAATAAACTTTATAGAGTGCTCCTTGGGCGGATTTGAAGGTAATGCTTGGAGTATTTGATGTGGGAAGTGAAATAGTCCATAAGGACCACTTGAAACCGCCCAAGTAAGGCGGGTTTGAAGACACTTTTTGGATTTTACCTTGAAAACTTACTTGATGCCTTCAAATCCTTTTATCATCTTTATGTTTTGTGCTGAGATACTTCAAAATTTGCATATTTTCTCCTTGGGCGGGATTGGAGACTGTGTGTGGAGAAATCCATGTGGCAGGCAAAATTGTCCAAGACCCCCTCCTGAGGCCGCCTAGGTAGGGCGGGTTTGGACATGACCCTTGGATTTTGCCTCTTTTAGCTTCAAACTGACTTAAACTCAGAGCCAAACATAAAGCCCTTCAATCATAATTCAAAACATTACAAGTTTTAACATCCATCCTTTCGCATGAAGACTCTGACTGAGGAGATGTACTTTGTTTACTCCGATCTTGATCACTCAAAGTGTCCTATGAGACATTCTAAGGTATGACACATCTGACTTATCCAGTGTCCCCCCCTGCATGTGTTGTGAACCAGGACCTAGCTAAGACTCAGAAACTAGACCGAACTTAAGCAAAAAAATAGGGGGTCCCCATTTGCAATGGGGCGATGTGTGATGAGGTCACAACACAACCCCAACTCCTGCTCCATTTCTGCTTCTTGAGCCATCAAAATACATTTGCCACATCCCTTCAGGATCTGATATTCCCTTTTCAAGATTAGAGATGGTGGCATCCTCTTCATGGATATAATAAGTACCCAGCCCAATCTCCTCTACATGAGTAGGGGTGTCAAACTAGAAACAATCTGCCCACTCATCAAGTAATATGTCAGGGATTTCTTCCAGTGGAGTGGCAGCCTCATGTCTATTGTTGTTATTGTCTTCCTCTTAACTCATGGATTGTACAATTCATATTGGTGAGATTAGGGGTGTAGGGTTCTATATGGTCATTGGCAATAGGCTCAGCTTTGATGGTTACTTTGGTGCCATACTTGGTTCTAAATAACATGTGGGGGCAATCAGAGGATAGGTACCCACCTATTTTAGCTGTAAAGTCCCTAGATAGGCATATGACAAAGTAGGCCAGGAGATCAATGACTGAAATATCTTGGGAAACAGAGCAACCAGGGCACGCATTCAAAGTGAGTTTTAAATCTTTAATAACACTCACTATATTAACAACAGTGCCATCTAATTGCACTACCCCTTTGTTCACAAGCTCATACTTTATACCCAACCTATTAGCTATATCCTTATGCATGACAGAGGCACCCACCCCAAAATCTATCATACAATTGTGTAACAATTTGTTACCAATAATTAAAGAAACATAGAATGGAGGGGGCTTACTAGTTTTTTTGTACTTGCTTCCTCCTTTTCTGGTTGGCATAGGTCTGTTGGGATGGTGACCTTTTCGTTTGTTGCCTCTATAGCAAGCTAGTTGAAGCTTGTCAAAGCTTTCTTCAATAAATCTCTTTGTGTTGGGATTGGCAGAGTGTCCCACATTGTGATGTTTATATTGGTCCTTTTCATTTGGTCAACAATGATGAAGGGGATTTGGTTTCCCTTCTATGATGCTTTGGGAATGAGAAGGTCGATTTTTGCCTGCATGTCGGCTTGATTTTGTTGCTCGACCTGAGCTGCTAGAGTGGCACTGAACTTGCATGTCCAGCAGAACAATCTACACGCTTTGACAGAATACTAGCCGTCATTTCTCCACTTGCAACCACTTGGGACGCGTGAGAAGAAGACGTCTATTGTAGCGGCACTCTAGGTATTAAGACGTCCTCAATGGCTCTTCTTTTGGCCCTTGTGTTGAATGTGATTAGGCCTGTGCCTTGATTGACTCCATAGAAGTCATCTTGTGTCCAATTCATCAAAGTGGAGTTATTCTGCATTTTCTCTTGTCCTCCCACCATCTCTTGACTAGAAATAAACTGCTGCTCTAAAGAAATTGACTGATATTGTATTGTCAAAGCATGATTAAACTGCCCACTTTGGCACAAATTCTGATTGTGCGGCTGATTACATGGATACCACCAATCATTATCCTAAGCTAGGTTATTTTGTATGGGCACAAGAGGCCCAGATGTACTAGTAGCATTTGGATGCACATCATTCAATGGTCTGATGTAACTGGGTTGATTTTGCCTTTGTACATTACCCTGATATGGTGGCCTATTCTACTGGTAATTTTGATTGAATGGCTGATATGTTTGGTTAGTTTGCTGGTATGGCCTAATAGGTTGTGTAGGTTGTCTTCTTGCTAGTATTGTCCCTCCCATAGATTGAATCATGACAACTAATGCAATGTTTGGAGAAGGTTTAACCGTAGAGGAATTTTGTGCCATGTCTTCTGGAATCTAAAATTAAAGTCCACCATATATTCATGGGGGGGCTCTCTTGATAGTAGCTAATTGCTCCATTGGTGACAAGTGGTCACTCATATCTTCAAAATGCTGGCACAATTTAGTGCCTAGGTCATCTCAATTGTGGATGGTTGGTGTAGTCACTATAAGGAGGGTCCTCAAGAGAACAGTCCAGACCGTGCATCTAGAAACAACTCAAAGATATGAAGCAATTGTAGATTCAGTCATTCAGTATATCATAGAATTCAAATACAAACTAGTCGACAACATGTGGGCTTGCAACTAGGGCTCACAGACCTAATTACAGAATATCAGAATATGCACAAGATATAGCTTTGAAGCTCCTTCACAACGAATTCAAACTATCGATCTTCTAAATAATGCTAACTACTTTCCGAGGCATCTATTACATCAATATATATCATCTCCAGATCATAAGATTCCTCTGCGTCGGCCAAGGAAAATCACAAACTCCAATGAAGAGCTGTAACATGTGTACACAGATAGGTCCGACCTATTTGAATAGAACTCCTCCGCAAATGAATGGAATGATGAGAGGATCTTAGGGAAAGTCGACCACGAACCATAGATCATTGAATGATGTGTCATTAGGCTCCACAAATCAAGAAATGCTCCGCAAGTCTTCTCCTTCAGCTGATTGGTTGAGACTGCCAGGATACTCTGTTAAGAGAAAACAGTCGATCTTCTGATAGAGATAACTTTCCGGTACTTGATCCAAATGATCTAAATTTTGGATATGATGTGTGTAAATGAATCTAGATCCTAAGTCCATCTCCACAAGGTCTGAGATGCAACTGCGGTAGAATGTAGACCAAAATACATAAGCTGCTATTGACTGAACTACTTGAACTGAACTAGAAAATGAAAAGAAACAAACTGAAGTGCAAACAAACTGAAATGTAAATATTTTTGGTTGATGCAAGATTGCTCTTAAACTAGGGATGCTCCTACATTAGACATCTAGGGTTATTGAAAAAAGTGAGTCCCTCACTTTGCTGGGGCTAGAGGAAAACTAAGATAGTCTACCTCAACCTAAGAAATCCATGATGAATCTTCCTCCGGTCTGCCTTTCCACTTCACAAGATATTCTTTGTATTGTCTTCCTCTGGTGCTGTGCCCAACTTTGGTGTCCAAAATGTCTTCAATCTGCTCCGGTGCTTGTTGTGGTAACTACCTCTTCAAGTCTTCTTCAATGCTATCACTAAACTCTGCTTCATGATACTGATATAGGTTTGCAATGTTGAAAATAGGTGATATACTCAATGCCTTTGGTAACTCCACTTCATATGCATTTCCCGAATCAAACTTTCTGATTATCTTGCAAGGTCCAAAGTTCTTCATTTTCAACTTGTTATATGTTCCAACTGGAAATCTTTCTTTTCTCAAATACACCATCACTTCATCTCCAACTACAAATTCTTTGTGTCTTCTCTTCTCATTTTCCTGCCCCTTGTACTTGTTGTTCATCTCCTCTAAATGCTTCTTAACTTGATTATGTGCACTATTTCCATGTGTCCTGCAAATTATTTTGCTTCTGCACTTCTCTTATCTTCCATACTGATATCTCTCAACTCTATCACTCCTTTAGGTTTTATTCTGGTAACAATCTCAAATGGTGTTCTTTCGGTACTCTTGTTCACTAAGTTATTGTATGCAAACTCTACTTCTGAAAGAATCAAATCCCAACTTCTTGCCTTCTCTCCAACCAAACATCTCAACAAGTTTCCCAAACTCCTATTCACTACCTCTGTCTGCCCATCAGTCTGTGGATGAAATACTGAACTAAACTTCAAATATGTCTTCATCTTCTTCCAAAGTGTCTTCCAAAAGTATCCAAGAAATCTTGTATCTCTGTCTGAAATTATGCTCTTAGGTAATCCATGCAATCTCACAATCTCCTTGAAAAATAGGTCAGCTACATGCACTGCATCAGTTATCATCTTACAAGGTATGAAGTGAGCCATCTTTGAAACTTTGTCTACTACTACAAATATTGAATAATGTTCTCTCTGTGTCTTAGGCAATCCCATTACAAAATCCATTCTTATGTCTTCTCAAGGTCTCTCTAGTATTGTCAAAGGTTTATACAATCCAATATTCTGACTACTCCCTTTTGCAACTTGAGAAACTCTACAACTCTACATAAGTTTCCTATCATCCTTATGTATCTAAGGCCAAAATTAGTTTTCACTCACCAAAGCCATTGTTTTATCAATGCCAAAATGTCCTGCCAATCTACCACTATGTTTCTCTTTGATCAAATTATATCTCATTGAACTTCTAGGTATGCACAACTAATTTCCTCTGAACACCATATCTTCTTGAATGAAATAATCCAACCACTTACTCCCACTTACTCCTATATGCTACAACAAGTTCCTTACATGCTTTCCAAGGTTCTGCAAAATCAAGATTACATGTTCTTCAATTCATCAAATCCCAATACTTCAACTTTCATTTCTGTCAGCAAGTTCCTTCTCCTACTCAATGCATCTGCAATTCTGTTGGATTTTCCACTCCTATGTTTCAACACAAAAGTATAACTCTGCATGAACTCTACCACCTCATATGTCTTTGATTCAACTTTCCTTAATTGTTCAAATATTGCAAAGCTTGATGATTTGTATACAACACAAACTCCTTAGGCAACAAGTAATGTCTCCACTTCTTCAAGGCTTGAATTATTGCATAGAACTCTTGATCATAAACTGAATATCTTTTCCTTGCATTATTCAACTTCTCACTGAAATATGCTACATGTCCACCTTCTTGACTTAACACAACTCCAATTGCACTTCCAATTGCATCACAATCCACTTGAAATACTTTATTGAAATCTGGTAATGCCAAAACAGGTTGCTTTATCACTTTCTACTTCAACAATTCAAAACTTTTATCTACTTTTGATGTCCACTTAAAGTCTTTTCTGTCACCTCTCATTGTCTCTGTCATAGGGTTACAAACTAAACTAAAATTTCTGATGAACTTCCAGTAGAAACTAGCTAATCCATGAAATGATTTGACTTCTCCAATGCTGTCTGGTGTAGGCCATTCAACAATTGCTCTTACTTTCTCGGGGTCCATCTTCAATCCTTCTGCAGAAATCACAAGTCCCAAGTATACTAATTCTTCCTTCATGAAACTACACTTCTTGATATTTATCAACAATTTCTCCTCTCTCAGTCTTTGTAATACTTGTCTAAGGTGCTACAAATGTTCTTCTCTTGACTTATTGAAAATCAGAATATCATCCAAATATACAATAACAAACTTACCCAAGAATTTCTTCAAAACTTCATTCATCAATCTCATGAAAGTACTAGGTGCATTTGTCAATCCAAAAGGCATCACTAACCACTCATACAATCCTTCATTTGTCTTAAAAGCGGTCCTTCATTCATCTCCTTCTCTGATCTTGATCTAATGGTATCCACTCTTCAAATCTATCTTTGTAAAATATCTTGCTCCACTCAAATAGTCCATGATATCATCCATCCTAGGTAAAGGAAATCTATACTTAACTGTGATCTTGTTTATTGCTCTAGACTCTATACACATTCTCCATTCTCCATCTTTCTTTGGTGCTAACATTGCAGGTACTGCACAAGGACTCAAACTTTCTCTGATCAAACCTTTTCTCAACAACTCTTGTATCTGTCTATTTAATTCTTCATTGTCTTCTGGTGTCATTTTGTGTGTTGCTTTGTTAAGCAAACTAGCTCTAGGTATAAGATCCATGTGACGACCGATACTCCTGATTGGTGGCAATCTTTCAGGTACATTGTCTGATATGATGTCTTCATACTCTATCTACAATTTAGTTATCTCCTCCGATTGTGATTCTTTAGTCTTCAAGGTTTCAGGCTTCTTAGGAATCAAAGCATAACACATATTCTCATGTCTCAAACCATCCAAAAAGTTTCTTCCATCTACCAAATAGATTCTAGCATTTCCATATACCTCTTAGGATCATCTTCCAAAGGAATCAAAGTAATTCTCTTTTCATTTGATGTTATAGTGTATGTATTCTTTCTCCCATCATGTATAGCTTTTCTATCATACTGCCAAGGTCTACCCAACAAAATATGACATACATCCATAGGCATAATATCACACAAGACTTCATCATGATAAGATCCAATATGAAATTTCACCAAACATTGCTCACTCACGAGTACCTTATGATCAACCTGAATCCATACTATCTGATAGGGCTTAGGGTGTTTCAATCTTTCCAACTTCAGCTTAGTTACTATCTCCTCTAAAACTGGGTTATCAAAAATACCATGATCAATAACAACTTTACAACATTTACCTCTTGATTTACATCTGGTTCTAAACAAACTTTTCCTCTGCGGTGGTTCCTCATTTGTCTCTGCTTGAAATAGTGTTCTCCTCATCACAAGTGATTCTCCTTTCTCAGGTTTACCAATTGAACAGGGTTCACCTAGTTCAACAAGTTCTTCCACATAGGCTGCTCTTCCGTTGCTCTCTATTCTCTTGCTTGTACTCCCTTGATTACATTCAAATGCTCTATGTCCTTCACCTCCACACTTAAAATAGGTTCCTCTAAATGTTCTCCTATCAGGGCCTCTTCCCTCTCTTCTAGATCCTTCACTCTAGTAGGGACTAGGGTTTCCTTTGTGGTAGAAATTTTTGTCATTTGATATACATTGTTATCTCTATCCTCCTTGAATGTGTTCTCTTGTCTATTCTACTTCGCATATGATTTCTCTCCAACGGAAAATATTCTACCTCTTTGAAATTTACCTCCTCCGCCTTTCTATCTCTGATCATGTTTCTTGTTCAACTTCTCTTCAACTCTCAGGGCAAATTGATATGCTTCCTCCAAAGATGTCATCCTTACCAGTCCATTGATGTATCTAGCCACTTTCTCCTTGCTTGCTTCACTATCTCCTATCCTTATGATCATCTTATGAAATTCTTCAGTGTACTCCATAGATTTCTCCTTTTGTCTTAGGTTTTGCAATCTCTTCAATAGTTCTAACTCATAGTCAGTAGGTATAAACTGATTTTTCAATTTTGTCACCATCCTGTCCCATTTTGTAATCTTTTCTTTTCCACTTCTATTTCTATCCAGCTGAACTTCTTTCCACCATATAGCAGCATGTCCTTTCAACTTTGTCTTTACAAATTTCACCTTCTCTAGATCTTCAACTTCCTCATACTCAAAGTATTCTTTGATGCAGGGACTTCCAGAGGCCATAACTTTTGACTCGGATGTGGGTTTTCTATGAAATTTTACAGGTGGATGCATTATCAGGTGGCATGTGGTTTCCCAACCCACCCTAGTCGGTTGGACCTCGTCTTGACACTTTTTCGAGGCTTGAAACTTTCATCTTGGCCCTCAAAATGACAATTTAGTGTTTTTTCCTAGTTTTTTAAAAGTTGATTTTTTTAATAACTTGAAACTCATGTTTCAAATTTAGGATGTTAGTTGGCTTTTCGTCCTACCTTAGTTTTAGGAAGTTTTTGGGAAAAAACTGGATTCTCAAGATATGAATGTAAAATTACCTAAAATGGCAAAATTTGACAATTGTCAAAATCTGCCAAAAAAGGTAATTTTTTTGATTTTTTTGTTTTCTTGGATATAAGAGAGTTTTCTCTCATTATAGCGGTAGAGTTGGTGATTATAATTTTTTTTTAGTTTCCACATCTTTGGCTCTCATACATGATTAATGGCACAATTTTATTGAGTGTATGTCGTTGGCTACATCATCTGGTATCAGAGCAGGAAGATGGCTGGGAGAGGAAGAGGCGGTCTTGCCCAGATGCATAGAGAAATGCAAAATCTGCAAAAGCAAATAGAAGAACTTACAACACAGATGGAAAACCAAAGACTGGCTAGAGGAGGAGACGAATCTGATGAAGAGATAGGTCGGGGAGGTGCAGATCAAGATATAGAACATGAAGAAGAAGAATTAGAAGGCATGAGTTTTGAAGAGAGGATGCTTAGGGCCTTAGAAGGGAAAAATGAAGGGGTCAAGGTAGATGTTTCAGATTATGCAGGTAGTCTTAAACCAAAGGAATTGATAGACTGGTTGAATGATATGAGGAAATTTTTTGAATGGAAATCCATGACAGAGGAAAAGAAGGTGGAATTCACATGCACCAAATTAAAGGGTCATGCAATGATTTGGTGGGATCATCTTCAAAAGGAATGAACAAGAAAAGGCAAGGATAAGATCAGGACAGAATAAAATGGAGAAGTTGAGAGAAAATTTTTTGCCCATAGATTTTGCGCAAACCCTTTTTTGTAGGTTTCAAAATTCAAAGTAGAACCTCTCTTCTGTGCAAGATTATACAAATGAGTTTTATACGCTGTCTATATGTATAGAGCATCAAGAAACTGATGAACAGATGGCTGCTAGATATGTGAATGGCCTAAAATTCTCTATTCAAGATGAATTGAGCATGCATTGACTCAATAGTATGGAAGAGGCTTACCAGTTGGCTCTAAAGGATAAAGAAAAACAAAATAGACAATACCATCAGAGGAATAGAGGAGGAAGAAGGGGTACATCAACCCCATTTTGAGGAGGTTCGAATTATGGCAGGGGAGAGTCATCCCATGGATTGGAAAAACAAGTAGACACTCGACAAGATCCTCCGAATCAAGAACGAGGAAGGGGATTTCAAAGAGGTAGAGGTTATGGTAGCGGTAGAGGATGGGAAAACCAGAGAAGGCCTTTCACTTGTTTCAGATGTGGAGAAGAAGGTCATAGGGCATTTGAATGCTCAAATTATAACATGCAAGAAAGAAATCAAGGTGGACAACCTAGGGTGAACCTGATTCAAACGCAACATGAAGTGGAAGGGACGAAACTAGAGGTTCCACCAGATGTTGGAGAAAGTCTCATGATGAGAAGAGCAATGGTGATTCTAGAGAAGGAGAAAACACAAGCCAAAAGCTCTGATGGTTCATGGCTTCGAACCAATATCTTCAGAACCAGATGCACTTTGGGTGGCAAGGTATGTCAAGTTATTATTGATGGAGGTAGTTGTGAAAATATGGTTTGTAAAGAAATGGTAGAAAAATTGAATTTACACTGTGAAAAACATCCTCATCCATACCGCATTGCATGGTTTAAAAAGAGAAATGAAGTCACTATTGATAAAAGATGCCTAATTAAGTTTAGCATAGGGAAGATCTATCAGGATGAGATATGGTGTGATGTTGTCCCAATGGATCCCTGTCATGTGTTATTGGGAAGGCCATGGCAGTATGATAGAAAAGTTATGCATGATGGAGAGAAAAACACATATACCTTTTGAAAAGATGGCTCTAAGGTGATTTTATTGCCTCTTAAGGATGAAGGAAAAGGTGAGACCATGTTGTCTAAAAGAGATCTTGTTAAAGAAATGAAGGTGATAGGGTGTTGCTATGCATTAGTAGTGAAAAAAGGTGAAGAGGAAGACATTTTAGTTTCCCCAGAAGTAGCAGAGCTATTGAAAGAATTTGTTGATGTTTTGCCTAATGAATTGCCTGATGGTCTATCGCCAAAGAGAGACATTTAGCATCATATTGATTTGATTCCAGGAGCAACTCTACCCAACCAAGTAGCTTATAGGATGAATCCAACACAACATGTAGAGTTGAATAAGCAAGTAACATAACTCATAAGTAAAGGTGTGGTGAGAGAGAGCATGAGCCCATGTGCTATACCTGCATTGTTGACTCCAAAAAAAGATGAAACATGGAGGATGTGCATTGATAGCATAGCAATTAATAAGATTACCATCAAGTATCGGTTTCCTATACCTCGTATGGAGGACATGATGGATGTCCTTGCAGGGGCCAAATATTTCAGCAAGATTGACCTATGAAGTGGCTACCACCAAATCCAGATCCGAGAAGGGGATGAGTGGAAGACAACCTTTAAGACTGGAGATGGATTATATGAGTGGATGGTTATGCCATTCGGGTTATCAAATGCACCTAGCACATTTATGAGATTGATGAACACTATACTATGACCTTACATTGGTAAGTTTATGGTAGTTTATTTTGATGATATTTTGGTATTTAGTAACAGCAAAGAAGAGCACCTACAACACTTGAGGATCATCTTTGGTGTGTTAAGGAAGGAGAAGCTCTATGCCAATTTGAAGAAGTGTAGGTTCATGCAGGACAGTTTGGTCTTTTTAGGCTTTGTCATTTCTAAAGATGGTGTCAGAATGGATCCAGAAAAGGTCAGGGCAATTCTAGAATGGCCTAGTCCAAGCAGCATCACAGAGGTAAAAAGTTTTCACGGCTTGGCCACTTTCTATCGAAAGTTCATTCAAAATTTTAGTAGTATTGTAGCTCCTATAACAGATTGCACTAAAGGAAGGGAGTTTGTATGGACCAAGGATGCTGAGGAGAGCTTTAAGTACTTGAAGCAAAAGGTAATAGAAGCACCTATACTTGCATTGCCAAATTTTGATAAGGTATTTGAAGTATAATGTGATGCCTCCCATGTGGGAATAGGTGCTGTGCTTAGCCAAGCTAGAAAACCTATAGCTTTCTTTAGTGAAAAGCTGAATGAAGTGAGAAATAATTATCTACTTATGACTTGGAATTTTATGCAATTGTTCAAGCATTGAGGCATTGGAGACATTATCTAGTTCCCCAGGAGTTTGTATTGTTTACAGATCATATTGCACTGAGATACTTGAACACAGAGAAAAAGTTGAATAGTAGGCATGCCAAGTGGGTATCTTTCTTGCAGGGTTACAATTTTGTGTTGAAGCATAAGTCTGGAAAACAAAATCAGGTTGCAGATGCGTTAAGTAGGCGTGTTGCACTTTTGACCACAATAATAACTGAGGTGATTGGTTTTGATGCCATCAAAATTTTGTGAGTCTGATGATGATTTTTGGGAGATTGTGGAACAATTGAAGGCACCAGTATCTGGTAACTTGGATCACTTTAGGGGTGAATATTTTATGCAAGATGGGTATCTATTTAAAGGAAAACAACTATGCATACTAGCTGGCTCTATGAGGGAAAACATTATCAGAGAATTTCATAGTAGTGGGTTGGCTGGACATTTTGGCAAGGACAAGACAATAGCCTTGATAGAAGATAAATATTATTGGCCAAAGATGAAAAGGGATATAACTAAGTATGTAACAAGGTGTAGAATTTGCCAAGTGGCTAAGGGACATTCACAGAATATAGGGTTGTATATGCCATTACTAGTACCAACTGCGCCATGGACAAATTTGAGCATGGAATTTGTGTTGGAACTTCCACATACTCAACGAGGTAATGACTCCATTTTTGTAGTTGTTGATAGGTTCTCCAAGATGGTTCATTTTATTGCCTGCAAGAAAACTAATGATGCAACGAGGGTAGCAAAGTTATTTTTTTCAGAAGTTGTTCGATTACATGGTGTTCCAAAGACTATTACCTCTGATAGGGATACCAAATTCCTTAGTCATTTCTGGAGGACTCTATGGAAGAAGATGGGGACTAAGTTACAATTTAGTAGTGCTTATTATCCTCAAACAGATGGGCAAACAGATGTAGTCAATCGGAGTCTGGGAAATTTGTTGAGGTGTATTGTTGGAGAAAAGCCAAAACAATGGGACGTGGCATTACCCCAGGTCAAATTGCCTATAATAGTTCTGTTAATAGATCAACGGGAAAGTCCCCTTTCCAGATTGTATATGGCAGGAATCCTCAGGGTGTTCTAGATTTGGTATAGCTACCAATGAAAGATAGGGTCAGTGATGATGGGGAAGCATTTGCAGAACACCTTCAACAGTTGCAGAAAGATGTGAGACAGAAGTTGCAGGACAATAATGAGAGGTACAAGAATACATTGGATACTAGTAGGTGACATCAGACATTCCATGAAGGTGACTTAGTGATGGTATATTTGAGAAAAGAACAGTTTCCTACCGGAACATACCACAAGTTGAAGTACAGGAAAATTGGTCCTTGCAAAATTACAAAGAAGATCAATGATAATGCATATGAGGTCAGTTTACCAGATGATCTCAATATTTCTCGTGTTTAATATTTCTGATTTATATGCCTTCCATGGTGAGGATGATGCTAATGATAATCAACTAGAAGTGGCAAGGTACCACCACATTCCCCATAAGAAGAAGGAAAAGATTGCACAGGTTCTTGATAAGAAAACTATATACACTTGGCAAGGGCATTACAACAAGTATTTAGTATAGTGGGAAGGATTGCCACCAAAAGATAGCATGTGGATTATAGAGTGGGAAATGTAGAGGTTAGATCCAGTGAAATGGCAGCAGTTCGAAGACAATCACTTGCAGGAGTTGCATTCTTTTCAACCAAAGCAGAATGATGCAGGGACTTCCGGAGGTAATAACTTTTGACTCAGATGTGGGTTTTCTATGAAATTTTATAGGTGGATGTGTTATGAGGTGGCATGTGGTTTCCCAACCAACCGTAGTTGGTTGGACCTCGTCTTGGCACTTTTTTGGGGCTTGAAACTTTCATCTTGGCCCTCAAAATGACAATTTAGTGTTTTTTCCTAGTTTTTTAAAAGTTGCCTTTTTTAATAACTCGAAACTCATGTTTTGAATTTAGGATGTTAGTTGGCTTTTCGTCCTACCTTAGTTTTAGGAATTTTTTGAGAAAAAAACTGGATTCTCAAGATATGAATGTAAAACTACTTAAAATGGCAAAATCTGACAATTGTCAAAATCTGCCAAAAAAAGTAATTTTTTAATTTTTTTGTTTTCTTGGATATAAGAGAGTTTTCTTTCATTGTAGTGACAAAATTGGTGAATAGAAGTTTTTTTTTTATTTTCCAAATCTTTGGCTCTCATACATGATTAATGGCACAATTTTATTGAGTGTATGTTGTTGGCTACATCATTCTTCCATGTCATTTATCCAGTCAATTAACTCTTCAGGGTTCAAATTGCCAGTATAATTTGGTACATAAACTCTAGGTCTCTTTCCAATCTTTGAAATAGCTTGCAAAATCTTGACTTCATCTGATTCTTCTTCTTCATCACCTCCTAGGGTTTCTTCAGTTTGATCCGCAGATTGAAATTCTTCATCATCACTCTCAATATCAATTCTAGGGCTAAGTCCTTTTCTTCTATCCTCTTCAACAGCATCCAGTCTAATTTGTATTATTTTCATCATCTCCATCATTTCACCCATTCTTCCAACCATTGTTCCAATAGTAGGGATTCTCCTCAACGACATCTTCTTAGGATCAAGTGCAAACTACCTCAATTCGGCGATCGGGCTACAAGGTGACAACTACCTCACAATCAGTGATCGGTTGCGACACAAGTAACCTGCCTCAGATTCAGTGATCTATCCACAACAAGATCTTACGGAATTCCTTCACCAACTTCGCCCAATTTGCTCCCAAAGATTCAAACTTTCACTCTGATACCACTTGGTGTAGTCACAGTTAGGAGGGTCCTCAAGAGAACAATCTAGACCGTACAGCTCGAGTAAACACACTAGAAACAACTCAAAGATATGAAGCAATTGTAGATTCAATCATTCAATATATCATAGAATTTAAATACAAACTGGCTGGCAACATGTGGGCTTACAACTAGGGCTCACAGGCCTAATTACAAAATATTAGAATATGCACAAGATATAGCTTTGAAGCTCCTTCGCAATGAATTCAAACTATCAATCTTTTAAATCATGATAACTACTTTCTTAGGCATCTATTACATCAATATATATCATCTTCAGATCATAAGATTCCTCCGCGTCGGCCATGGAAAATCACAAACTCCAATGAAGAGCTGTAACGTGTGTACACGGATAGGCCAGACCTATTTGAATAGAACTCCTCTACAAATGAATGGAATGATGAGCGGATCTTGGGCAAGGTCGGCCATGAACCATAGATCATTAAATGATGTGTCATTAGGCTCCACAAATCAGGAAATGCTCTGCAAGTCTTCTCCTTCAGCTGATTGGTTGAGACTGCCAGGATGCTCTGTTATGAGAAAACAATCGATCTTTTGATAGCGATAACTTTTTGGTACTTGATCCAAATGATTGAAATTTTGGATATGATGTGCATGAATGAATCTAGATGCTAAGTCTAGCTCCGCAAGGTCTGAGATGCATCTACAGTAGAATGCAGACCAAAATACAGAAACTGCTACTGATTGAACTACCTGAACTGAACTAGAAAATGAAAAGAAACAAACTAAAATGCAAACAAACTAAAATGCAAATGTTTTTGGTTGATGCAAGATTGCTCTTGAACCAGGGATGCTCCCACATCAATGGTATTGGATGGGAGACCCCTATGCCACTGCAAGGCTTTTCCCTTGAAAGAAGAGGCTAGGAGCCTCACTGCCACATTGTCAGCAGTGACATTGTGGATAGAGTAGACACTGGCTATATCTTGAATGTGTTCAATTGGGGTGGTGGAGTTTTCACCAGTAAATAATGGTATAGCCTTTAAGGCTAAAGTGGGGATATCATCATATTGGGCTAGGTCCAGTGGGCTACCCCCATTAAAAGTAACAAATGGAAGATTTCTTGCCATATTTTAGATATTTAAATTGATTCTAGGTATGTGCAATGTTCTTCTAGAATACTGGAACCTAATTTGAAATCTAGCTAGAGGGGGAGTGGACTGTGGTCTTGATGGAGATGGAATCTCAGTCCTATTTTCCCTCATAGGGGATCTAGATAACGTACTTCTTCTAGATTCAATAAATGAAAGTTCTATGAATTGGAAATTACCTCTAGAAGATGATCTTGTTTGCACTCCAAGCATGTAATGTTGAATATTCTGGATACTGAATCAACAGAGTCACCAGGTGCTTGAATGCTTCCACAACAACAAAAAAGACTGAGAAAAGTACCAAATTCTCAGCTCAGCTCCTACTTAGAGCGAAGTGTCCCACCGGGCATGCCAGAAACTGTTGTCATGTGAAATCGCACCCTGTTTGAAGCTGGTTCAAACACTTCAATGACACAATGGGACTAATCTCAAGTTGTGGGACCTTGTAGATGAGATCAGACCTGTAGAGAAGGCTGGCTCCTCTTTCTAAGCTTAAGACTTAGAGAAATAAAATAAAATCCAGTGCTAATACTTGTAGAGAAAAAGGGCAAGAAGGATTGTTGAATTAAAAATAGGTGATGCACCATATTAGGGATGTTTAGCTGCAACTGAATCAACACAATAATAATCTCAAAACTAAAGGAAGTCACACAGACTCATAATAATTTATACAGAGGTCAGGAAAGAGAAGTGAAGGTATGAAAGGAACCTTTTATTCACAATACATAACTCACATCAATCGAATAGATATAGTGCAAAAATAATGAGGGAGGCGAAATATCAGTTTATATTGATTACAGAGGGCAAATAGCCATTACAAAAAAGAGAATAAAACAGAGAAATTCAACATAGAATAGTCAATTACATTCATAGTTGAACTATCAATTGGAGACATGAGAGGCTTAGCAGAAGAGCACAGTCCATCAGATCCAATTGGTTCGTATAATTGCACTATAGAGGCCTAGTCACAAGATTTCTCTGACCTGCAATAGCCCAGAAGAATAGCCAACAGAAAGACATTGCAATTTTATGTATTTATAACAATTCAAGCACTCTACAATAGTGGCATTGGAGCTAGTCAATTGACCCAGGGCATGCCCATGTTTCATTAATTCTCTAACCCAGAAGGTCTACTACAAAACCTACGAATTGGGAGAAAAACCATGCCTCTGACAAGCCTACAACCTATCAAAGACAATTGCCTGCATGAATGGGTGTCAGGCATATTTATGAAGAAGGACCTGCAAATTTGTTTCATCCCTGCAAATCCATTTTGTGGCAGCATATGTACAGTAGCATTGAAGATTTTCACTATTTTACCTACCTGTAACTTACTTTGTCTTGTGGAATTGAATGCTAGAGTAGCTTTTGCTGAGAAAATGACATGATTTTAGGGACTTGTAAGCTTTTACAACACTTTAAATTCCTTATTTTCTACAAAGAATTATCCACTTTCATGATTTCTTCTTTATTTTGCCCATCAGCAAAATCTTTTTTTTCTAAACCTTCCTCTGTCTCTTTTTCCAGCATCTGTCGGCAATCTTTCTATTTCTAGAACTATTTCTAGCTCTCCTTTCTGCCTTATCGACAGAATCCAAGTTTTCATAACTATTTTGGGCTATCTTTTCCCTTTGTCGGCAAAATTCTCCTCTTACAAACCAAGCCTGCCTGTCTCTATTTTGCCTCTTATCAGAAAAATCCAATTTTGCTAAACCTTTCTTCATTCATGGATTTTTGCCCTTGTCGGCAAAATGCCTCATCGACGAACTAGGCCCTCTTTGTCGGCAAAAGGTCACTTTGCCGAACCACTTGCTTCACCGATGTCTTTGCCTTATTTTGCCTTATCGGGTCTTTGCCTTATTTTGCCTTATCGGCAAAATGTCTGTCGGCAAAACCTTGAGATTTCAAACTTAATTTGCTTTACCCTTTTGCCTTATCAACAAAAGTCACCTTTACAAACCTTTTTCATTCTCCGCTTCTTCACCCTTCTTTTTGCCTTATTGGCAAAATGCTCCATCAGTGAACCATAAAAATTTTGAACTCTTCAATGCCTTGGCCAAATTTTACTTTATCAGAAAATTTACACCTTTTTGAACTCCTTTTCTCGGCCTCCTAGTCTTTTGCCTTGTTGGTGAAATGCTCCATCGGCGAACTGTAGAGATTTCAAACTTGTGAAAAGTCTGCGTCTTGTGAACTTTGCCGACAAGGCAATCCTTTTCTTTGCTTCCCTTTTGTCGGGGCTTTGCCCAATCGGCAAACCTTTTGAAACTTAGAACTCTGCTTGAGTTCACCATTTGGGAAAATCACCGATAACCTTTGCCTTATTTGAATTTGAAGAAAGCTCGCTCCCTTGCCCTTTGTCGGTGAATCATCGAATTGGTGAAAAGTTGAACTCTTGAAGAGTTCATAAAAAATGAAATATGCTGACAAAAGGGGAAAGAGTTTCCTTCATGCCTTAGCCATTTTTATGGTTTTCTACAAGTTTAGGAACTTGGACTTTTGTCGATAAAGGCCAAAAGGGTCCCAAAAAATAAGGCAATGGCCTAGATTTTTCTGGATTTTCTGCAAGGATTCTCTATAGGGATTTTTGGGGATTTTTGCAAGGAAATTCATTAAAATTTGGAGGACATCAGGTTCATCTCCTATTTAAGCTTTCTTTGATTGGATTTTTTTGATAGGAGGGGAATTCAGGAGTATTTTGGCTCGGCAAAATATGACAACACAACCCATTTATCCACTTCTAGGCAGCTACATTTCCAATCAGTGTAGGTGGACGGGTGAGTTTTTCTTTGTCCTTAGGGAAGCATTTCACCACTTTGTTGTATGCCCATCCCTTTCCCACTTCTTTTTAACTACCCAGAGGCATGAAAAACATTGTAAAATTGTTAAGAAATGGCAATTATTTTGAAAAACTAGTTAATGGCTTTGTTTGAGGTCATTTCCTTGTTATTTTAGGTTTAGGATAGGTTTGTTTTGTATATATTTTCCTTTCAATAAGCACTCTTGCACATGCAACATCCTCATTAGGAGGTTGTTTGCCTTGTTGTTTTGTTTTGTTTCATTTTCTGGAGGTAGTGTTCAATTTTGTGTTGGTCTAACCAACCCCTTGTTTTAGTTTGCTGCAGTGCCCTTTTTTACTTTATGCCCAATGGATTGTATAAGGCCACTGAATCCTTGTGTTTATCAAGCAAACACCCCTGCATAGTCGCCAAAATGTTGTCATATTTTAGCCAAGGCCAAAATATCCCAAAGATTCCCCCAAAAATCCCACCTTTCTTCCATCATAAATATCCGATCTGAAAAAGTCTAAATGGAAGAAGTTTTCACTTCAAAAATCCCAAAATATTCTAAGTGTTCTTCCTTTGTCTTTTTCCTTTATCGGCAAAGTTTAGGTTTGGCGGACCTTAAGTTCACCGATCGGCCGGTTCGCTGACAAAGGAAGATGCTTCGACTGGAAGGCCAAAGGAAGGAAAGTTTTCCTTAGTCGGCAAATTTTGAGTTCAGCGAGTTCGCTGACTAAGGAAGGTGAGGCAACATGAAGGCAGATTTTTTCTTTAAGGCGAAGAAGAATGTAAAGAAGGCTTTTGTCGGTGAATTGCTTGGTTCATGAACCCAAATGTTTTCTGACGGGCAGGTTTTCCAACAGACCAATTTGCCAATAGAAAAAAAGTTTCAAAGGGAAGGCAAAAGAGACAAAGGCAAGTCTTAGTTGACAAATTTCAAATTTGGAAAGCTTAAAGTTCACTGACCGGCTAGTCCACCGATCGGTGAAATTGCTGACAAAAGAGGCAAAGGAGCAAGGCGAAAGAAATAAGTTGCAAGAAAGATGATAGTCAACCAAAGACAAAGGAAAGGGAAGTTGATCACTTGGTCGGTAAGTTCGTGAAATGGCAAGGTTGTCGACAGTTCGTGGTTTTCCAAATTCGCTAATAAGGTAAGGTAAAGAAAAGAAAGAAGATATAGAAGGAAAGTGGTTCATGAAAGTGAAAATTCACCGATAAGGTGAAAAGTAAGGCAAAGATCAAACAGAGAAGGAGAAATCGAGGAATCAGAAAAATTGCAAACTCACTGATCAATTCATGGCTTCTCAAGTTTGCCGATAAGGTGATTTGCCGACTAAATGCCCAAAAGAAGAAAACAAAGAAGACCTGACGGTTCACCAAATGAAAATTTTGCTGACCAAAGGTGGATAAGAGAATGAGAGTAAATAAAGACAAGGAAAAGGAGTTTGTCGAAGGGCAAATTCGTTGATAAAGGGAAACTCAAATGCGCTAGAGGCAGAATTGAAAGTCAGTCAGGCAGAATTGAAAATCACGCCATTGTTGCAGAATGAATTAAATACCTAAAGGACAATGTTGCAGATCAGTCAGTTTCAGGTAGTTGAAACAGTTAAAATCTTCAATGTGTAAGAGCATGGCTACTGTCCCTATTTGCAAATTTTTCTGACAGGGCCATGGGCCAAATTGAATGCAACATGGGCACCTGGGAAAAATAGTTGACTGATTTTCAGCACCTGTTGTTGCACGATAGATTAAAAAGCTATAGATATATGTAAAAGAAATATAATTGCTTTTAGCTGTTATTTTGGGTCATTCCACAAACAAGGGGAGTTTGTTGCAATTCCAGACCTTGTAATGCATTACAAGAACCAGTCAGATTTGATACTTGTGGTTGAAGCTGAGCCTTTGATGTCTCTGGTTGTGGTTCACCTATGAATGTAACTAGTTATTTTGTGTCTATTTCTTCTGCATCAAACTCTTCTTCTTCTATAATGGCTATTTAGCCTTCATGATCAATACAATCACTGATATTTTCCCTTTCTTATGCTTTTACTCTGTGTTTACTTGAAATATGTAAGCTCATTCTGTGGATAAAACAGTCCCTCCTGTAGTTATAGTTTTCTAATTCGAACCTCTGTGAAAGTTGTAAGTCTGTGTGAGTCTATGTTAGTATTTGAGATCATTGTTCTGTTATGTTCTAGTCCCAGCTAATACTCTAAATCTGGTGCATCACCTCTTTTTAATTTCAATTTCTTCTTCCCCTTTTCCCTATGAGCATTAGCATTAGATTTAGCCATCATTCTTTGGACCTTAAGTTTAGAAAGAGGAACCAGCCTTCTCTAAAGATTTGGTATCAACTGCCAGGTCCCACACCTTGAGACCAATCCCATGTTTCATTGAATTTGTTGGAACTATCAAAAGCTCCAACAACAGGGTGCAATTTTAGGTGACAACATTTATAAGATCCAAGAATATTAAAATATGTTATCTCTAAGTACATATCATGCCCTCTCTTTAGGGAGCTTTGTTCCAAAAACTTCAAATAGAGATCTCCCACACATTTTCTTATTTTGCATATTTGTCCTATAGTTGAAAATGATCAATGATACATTTTTGGTAAATAGTTTATTTTGATAAATTTGTTGAAATCATTTACCATATCTAATGTGGATGCTTAAGGGTATCATATAAATCTATGTATGGCTCAACTAGCCAAATAAATTTTCAATTTTGGATGTAGTAAATGAAGAGAACACTTGTTGATTTTTTTAAAATTAAAATAACTAATGGAATATCAAAGTAATTAGTATTATCTATTGTCCAAAAAAAATCTTGGAAATTGGAAGTTCTAAGATAAATATTCTCTTTAAAAGATCTCCTTTTTCTTAACAATTTTTATTTATGCATTATTGTAGTGCCCCACTAGGTGGCATCTCTTTTTCTTATATACCTTGGACATCCCTAGACAATATCATTTTGCCTTTAGTTTATTATGATGTACATATTATATAAACATTGGAAATATATAATGTTATCTTTTGTTCATTGGACATTGTGATGCACAACCTCATGATTATAATTTATCACCACTTATGTTTCTAAATCCTTCTCTTATTGAATCTAGTGCTTGGTATGAAATGATTAAATGATTAGGAAGTATGAGGCAATATAGGTCTTTGTTTTTGATGGATTAAAGAGGATGCTATACAACATTATTTTATTCATGACAACTATTGCCAAAGGAAAATAATCAAGCATTTGCATGACCTATTTTCAAATGCATGGTGTAAGGCATAACTGAAACCTATTTATTAATTATGATATTTTATTTAAAATAATTAATTAGTTATATTTATTTGAAATAATTATTTAGATAATTTTTAAGAAAATTATGCATTGTCATTTTATGCTTTTATATTTACATATTTTATAAGGAATTCTTTTATTTTATGTCACTTGCAAGAAATGACAGTTATGTGATTCAAGAAAGAATTTTAGTTTGAAGTAAGTGGAGCTAATTTTATATTAGGAAAGAAGATGAGGAAATGGGTGTCCAAATTGGTATATGAAAAGTCATGTGTTAAGAAAGGAAATTTTAATGCATAATCAGGTATGACCATTACGCTTACACCATGAATTACACGATTGTGAATACAATGACTTACTCTCAATGCAATGCAATTCTTTTGTGGGTTAAAGATCTTACCTTTTGGAGGATTGGGACTGTTCTTTTCACAAAATCATTGTATTCTCCTATAGACTCAGAACACATGATCAGTTGGAAGTCATGCTTTGAATATAATTTGTAGATATCTTTATAAGAGGAGATTGAGTGCAATACCAAAATTTTGTAAGATTCTAATCTTCTATCAAATCCATTGTATGATCATTACTTTATGTATACCTTGCACCTTGATACCCAAGGCCATGGAGTGCTAAAACCTTTTCAATGAATTCAATCAATGCTTATCCTGCGATCATCGCATTCTATTAGTTGTCATCCATTAAAGGCATTTTGTCCAATAGTTTGAGTGCTTCATAGGAACCTTATTTAAATTCTACCACAGTTCTTTTTCTTATGCCTAGATGGATGTCCATATCCTATTCCATAACATTCTATTGTGTAGTTACACAACACGCCCCATTTTGCCTTAACAGAACAGGGACCCAACTTTTCTTTCTGCTTGTGGCTTGTTTGTTTTCTGCTTTGGGCGGTTCGGTAAAATTAGTCATGCATGTAACCTTGTAAGGGGGTGGATTTTCCACTATGATAAAGTTAGTTGTCAAAGTTAGTAGTTCCCATTATCAACTTCATGGTTGGAAAGTACACAAAATTCCAAGCAGGTTTGTCTTTTAGATCACCCCAAAATTATCTAAGGGAAGAAAGTTATGTTGAGTCAAAGTTTAGTCAAACCTCACATTACCCAGGTGGGGGGTCATATTTCTAACATCAGTCATATTTGATAAGATCACCCAGATATAGAATCGTGACCTGATAATCACCAGGTGTGCGATGCGTAGATGTAAAATTTAAATAAGAGCCGATAACTACCTGTCGAAGGACTTTGCATATCCCACGGGGGGTCATATTTCTAATATCAATCATCTTACAAATATCACCCTCTTTGCAAATATCACCCTATGTCAATATGACAGTGACGTCATCCGATTCCCATAAATGAAGGAAATCACCCTAATGATGACATCATCATTCCATCTAAACCACGGGGGGTTATATATCCAATATTCGTCATATTCCTTAATATGATGATGACATCACTAAAACATGATAACTAAATGATGTCGATGACATGATGATGTCACCCTAATCTTTTCTAAGGAAGGGGGGTCATATTTTAGATACCCTTGATCTTAGTCCCGTGACCTGATATACGTTATGGTCAAACGTTGACCATATAACCTGATACTTCACACCTAGTTATTCCACGCAAAAGCAAAGGGGTCATATTATCCGGAGGGGTCATATTTCTGAATATCCCTTGATCTTTCTAAGATCACCCCCCTTTTAACATTAAATGCAATTAAATGTGGTAGATGAACTCCCGCCAATTACAAATACAAATTGAACATTTGGCGACATCTACGGATTCCCTATAGATGATCAACAGATTTAATCAAGACAATGCATTTTTACCCTAATCTGTCCTATGGATCTATTTTAAAGGTAAAATTCAAAGGTCATTTTCATTCACCTTGCAATAAATCAAGAAATTATAGAGCTCCAAAGTCAAACTCTCAACAACTACCTGTCAACGGATCAGATCCTTCAATGTAACGGAACGGGTGATCTTACGTGTTTATGGTTTTTCCCCATAATCACTCATCTAATCCAAAAGAAAGCATTGTCAGGTAAGTAACTGTAAGCCCTCCTGTTGTCATTTTCTATAATTCCAGGTAGAGTATTTGTCTTTACTAGGGTATCGTCTTGTGATAATACGTAGAAAGGTAAAATAAAGGGTAGTATACATAATATACATGATAGAGGTACATGATGTTGTAAGAATGCATATGGACACCGTAGGCTAAAATATATCATGTTTATTGCAGGAATCCATGGTAGATCTCAAGAGAAATAGGTTTGAGGCAGAGTTTCTCAAGCCCATGTTTGTGTAGCCTCAAGGAGTACAATTCAAATACGAAGTCATTGGTGATACACACCATGGGGATACGGACCTGGTAGTATGGTCGACAAGATTGGACAATGATAAGGATAATCCCATTTTGGATGGGGTGTTTGTCTCAGGTATGTGGCATGCAGCTGGTTTTCCCTATGCTATGGATGCTCCGGAACTGGTAGTGGAGTGTGCAAAAAATTACAACCCTGAAACCAGGTGGGTAGAGAAGCATGGAATGACATACGCCGACTTCTTAGTCAAGGGGATTAGTGCCATGTTCAATTTGCCAGTTGGGAAAAAGATAGTAAATGTGGACCTGCGTAAACTGGAAACAGAGTATAACAATAACAAGAAAAATGCAAGGCAGAGGATGTACAAATGGAGATCAAAGAGCAGTACATACACTACCTTAGCCAAGCTACCCGTGCATTTGTACAAGTTTGATTTTGATGATGAGTACCAATATATGATTTCTCTGCTGAGAAGGATGACTGACAGGCCTCATGCTGGAAATTTTGAGAATTAGATGTTTGGGATCATCCAGATGGTCTTATATGTAGACAACTAGCCCCTATGGGCTAAGATCATTAGTGACTCATTGGATGAGGGAATGAGGAGCCTGGGAGGACAAACATGTTTATTCTACATGACTTCATATGTGGTGTACTCTTGTACATATAAAGGAACATTTGATGCTTTGAAAACAATGGGCAAGGCTAGTGGTGATGCTGATGATGCACACATATGGGATCATTATTTGCAATTGCAAAGGAAGGTACACCTCCAGGACTATAAATTGGTAAATGATGCATTCTCCATGCATCTAGTCAAAACTATGGAGGAGGATAGGACTAAAAGGCTGAGCATGGAAGATCAAAAAATTATCTATCAACATGGAGCATGGATTATCCAATTTGCTACTTTCTCATATATTAGGATCGAGGGATTTAAGGGACAGCCTCTTATGTTGCCAAGATAACCCACTGATTGGGTCGTCTTGATGGAATTTGTTAGGTAGGTTTCTACCATAGTTAAAGTCTATAAGGCATAGAAGAAGATACCTCCAATTTTGTTTCCAGTATCCATGGGCTGGTAAATGTGCTCAGATTCAGAGAGTATAAAACATGTCATTGGGGGGTTGAAACTGATGTATCTTCAACCATTTCCTCTGGCCAGATCATATGATCCTTATGGCAGGATGCGGAAGATACTAGGAAAACAAATACATCAAAAGTATCTAGAAGACTTTTGGACCGATTATGATGATGAGGCTAAGGTGAGAAGAAGGAAATATCAAAGACTCACCTTGAATCAGATCAAAACCTTTGACTGTATCCCGGTGCCAGCACAACTGCATAAGGATGATGGGAAAGTCATGTCCAATGAATATGAGGACAAAAAGGTGTATAATGACACCATATTGGCCCCAGATCTTACACAACAGGAGGATATATCTTTACATCAGTTGACGAATGGGGTGATCTAGCTAACCCAGGCTTGGGTAGATGCAGAGATATCTAAACTAAAGAAAAGGGGCATTGCCCTTACGATTGATACTAAGAAGAAGAGACAAGAGGTGTTTGATGAGGAATACGATGATTTCCTCACTAAAAAGAGAAAATCCAATGGGGAAAGATTGCCTACATAAAAACAAAAGAGGATCCCCCTAAGGGTAAGAAAGGTGAAAATGAACCAAAGGGCGTGATAATAGAGAGGATTGCCACTACAGCTGTAGGTGCATCTACATCGGCTCAGGCATCTACATTATCGACACAACCTCTAGCAAAAAAAACAAAAACTAAGAGAATTTTAAAGCCTATTGTTGAAATTACAGAGATACAGGTGGAAGGCCAGATCCTGCAACATGAGGTGGAAGAGGGAAACCCCTTAGAAGAGGAACAATTAAATAATGAACCTGAAGATGATGACTTGCTGATAGCAAGCAAGAAGAGGAGGGGGATGCCATTGATGTCACCGCCTAAGAAACAAAGAACGACCATGAGGGGAGATGTCCATACTGACCCCATCATGTTGAGAGGAGTAGGTGGTGAAGTTTTCAGGAAGGAGCTGCAGCATGATGTTCGTCTTCCCACCATAATTAAATTAAAAACTGAGAAAGCAGAGGAGCAAACAAGAGAAACACTCAGGACAAGTAGGGGGCTTCCTTTGTCTTTAGATGATACAATAGACTTATCTGATGATGAGGTGGTCCAAGAGGTGACCACTCAATAGATGGAAAATCTAGTTTCCAACACCCAAATGACTCGTCATGGAACTCCATTAGCCCAGATGAGGGTGTTGGAAGAAGTAAAGCAAACAAAGGAAATGAAACAAGGTAATCCGGAAAGAGCAGCCCAACAGATAGGGCTGGACAGTTTGGTTGAGTAGGTTACTAGTCTTGCAGCCATAGACTTAATGTATAGGGGTGATATAAGCCCAAGCAGGGATGAGGGTGCGCCCAAGGAACCTAAGAAGACTAGAGTGGCATAACATACAGAGAAGGATAGTATTGCTCTTGATCAAGGTCAACAACAACATGAGACACCCACCGAATCAAAAATATCAGAAGTCCAACAGAAGAGTGGGGGTGATTAGGGCATATCAGACACTGGTTTTTCTCAGGTTCAAGGAGGTTCATCATTGCCTCAGGATAAAAAGGATCAGGAGGTGTTACTTAGAGAAGTCCCGAGAACATAAGACAAATCAAGTTAGGAAGACCCCAAGCCACTAGATATCAATGCATCGGGTGGATAACAGGAAATGACCCATGATCAGGGTGATCCTCAAGGGCAGAACACACAAGCCTCCCAAGAGGTTAATATGCCACAGGATGAGAAGGATAACAAAGGAGATGAAAATCCAAAGGAGGGAGCATAGAATGAAGCACATGATCAAAATGTAGAAATTTCGTAGGATCCTCCTTTGCAAAAGGCAACCCCTCAACAAGAAGAACTCCAACAAGATCCCCCTCATGATGACTACGTGAGGATGAAATCAAGAAGGTGCCTTCTCCACTAAGGATAGAAGCAGACACTGGAGAGCTGGACACCCATGATATAAACAAGGGCCACCAAGAATCTGGAGGTGATGTACCTCATTATCTAGGAAAAGAAATATATACAGAACAAGTGTTAGAAGTTCAAGAGTTTGATGTCTCTACCCTATTTGCTGAGAACATGATGAAACCAAGGAGGAAGGTTAGATTAAAATCTACTATAAAAAGAGATCCTACCATAGGCAGAAGAACCACATAGATAGTCCTTCCCACAGTTGAAAAGGAAAAAGGCAAAATAAGCCTGGAGGAATTCCAAATCACAAATGTTGCTCTGGGTTTTGCCAATGAAGACCAGAAAGGTCAAGATGGGAAGGATATTATTGATTCTTTAACCCAAAGGGTGAAGAAGGAAAAGGAGAAAAATAAAGTACATAAGGAGCACATTGCTCAATTGCATTCTTTCATAAAAGGGTTAATTAACCCTAATCATACACCAGCTGAACCTGCAGTCCCATTGACTGTTATATCACAGGAGGAGGTTTCCAAATTAGACCTGATGAAACATGAAGCAATGGTGATGGAAAAATGGATGTTTTTGATGCTCACTGGGGCTGAGGATGTATTAAGAACCTCTCTGTAGAAGTGGAATTCTTTGAGTAGCCTAAAGAGAAAGGTGGACAAAATGCAGAATGACACAGTATGACGGTCATTTCAATTGGAAAAGGACTTGAGTGTTCTAAGTGAGATGAAAAGAATTGATTCACAGATTCTAATAAGTAATAAGGTATTAGATAATAGTACCACCTTGCTAACAGGTATATGGTATGAAGATATCAGGTTTGAGTGTGATGTCTTGAAGAAGTGCAGCGGCAAAATCAGGGATATTAGTGTCAAACTACACAGCATGATGGCATATGAGGCAGAAATCCTAGAGGCCTTGGAAGGGAAAATAGAAGGTAAAATTGAGAATCAAGATGCAGATTTTTCTATTAACGCTCTGCATGATAATTTTAAGCCAGTAGCAGATGACCCTCTAACCCACTTGACTGAAGAGGTAATGAATAGAATTATGAGAATAAAGGTTAATGTGGAGACATACAATGAAACATTAAATAGCAGGAAAGGCAAAATTGAACCTCTCAAGGCTAAGTTCCAATCTCATAAACATGCAATAGCAAAAGCTAAAATCCAGGACGGGGGAGAGGTTGATAGAATAGTGCAGGCACATGAGCATATCAAGACAATAGTAAAGGTCCATGTGAAAGAGAATGTTTATCAGAGTGATAGTGATAATGAAAGTGATGAAGATGAAGAGAATGATGAGCAAGAAGAAAATGAAGGACATGAAGAGTACATGCAGATGCATCACTAAGTGAACATATGGATGGGATACTTATAAATAGTGAGTCATATAGTGTTAGATTTCAGGTAGACAACTGAGAGGGAGGGGGTGAATTAGTTGTCTAAAAATTTCTTCCAGTTAAATACTTAAATCCACTTTGTAATTCAACAACATAATAATAAATCAATCAAGGAAACATAATGCATTAAATCAAAAGTTGAAGCACATTAACACACAAGACACCAAGATTTTGACGTGGAAAACCCGGTTAAGGGAAAAACCACGGGGTGATTAACCCAAGATTGTATTATTTGTTAGAAGAATAGAAAGAACAAAATGGCACATGCCAATTAGGGCTCACTGCTCACAAGAGGCTCACTGCCTACAAGAGACACACTGTCTATAGAATAATAAGTATCACATATTTGAACTGAAGAATAGCATCTTCACCATGCTTGAGTCAGTTCCATTTAAGCCCAATACTTCTGCTCTGCCTTTCGCTCCTCTTCTCTCTACCACACTCTCATCCCTCAAGACACCCTTTGAAATGACTTTACAACTCCTTATTTATACAAGACATCGACTTAGGAATTATCATCCAAGTCGGCATACATTACAGAGCAAGTACATGAATACAACATGACTTATTACCAAAGACTTCATGCAGATCAACACACTGTCAGCCACACAGATTTGAGACTTCAATCTTCTTCTAGGAGCATGCCAATCTTCACATAACATCTTCAAGATCATCTGCAAGATGTGTAACTCATCCGGTCGGCCTATCTTGAGAAGAACACCATCATCCGGAGGTTATTCTTCAATCGCGAGCTCAAACTTCAATGCGAACCCCCAACATAAACTGGACACAATCCAAAGACATCCACAGACTTGCCTAAATCATCAAGAGCATCCATACTACATCTGCTTACTGAAATCCTTCTCTTCTTCATCCAGAACCTCAAGAACATCTGTCATCACTGTCATAATGGAATAGATACTTGTGGACCTCCAGACCACGATCCAATTGAGTTGTCAATTCACATTGGCCTATTAAACACTCCACTAAATCTGCATAGTAAGATAATGCTTTTCCGGATCTCACCGGACCTATCTGTGTCACTGTGTCACATCTGAACACTTGCCAGAACTGATTTTACTTAAGCGGCCATAACTTCTTCAGCTCTTCATGTGGACCTTTGAAATATTTACTGGAGCATCTTAAGATATATATCTACAAACCTTTTGAAGCGCATCCTCTGATCTTCATCTAAGATGGATCTTTATCTCACTATCTTCACTGTTCTTCTCTGTTCCTGATAGGACCAATTTTCTCAATATCCTCAGCATATAGCTCATTCAATCCTTATCATCAATGCAACAGGAGTATGTTGACATCAATGACAACACCGATTAGGCTCATACTTGCAATAATCTCCCCCTTTGTCATTGATGGCAACATATGATGTGAAAAACTATTTTAACCATCAAGACAAGAACTTCTCCATACTGTCACAACTCCCCCTATCATCAATAACCACTCACATGTCTTCTCTTTCTTTACTGCTCCCCCTTTGATCAGTAACCACTTATTTTTCACATGTCTTCTCTCCCCCTTTGACATCAATGGCAAAGGGAACATACTTGCATTACTTCAGAACCATATCAGCTACTCCCCCCGAGTAGCAGCTTCCTAGACATCAATCCGGACCACATGATATGACTGTGATATCCATCGGATTGATGCACATCTGTGCACCTTAATTCATGACTGGAGGGGTAATAATCCCTAACTTCTCCCTGAGATACTCAAAAGAGTCCTTAGGTAGAGGTTTAGTAAAGATATATGCAATCTGATCCTTGGGAGGCACAAACTCCAGTCTGACTTCATTCTTGTTCACTTGCTCTCTCAAAAAGTGAAACTTGATGGATATGTGTTTAGTCTTTGAATGCAACATCGGATTCTTAGATATATTTATTGCACTTGAATTATCATAGAAGATTGTGACAGGCTCCTCATACTCCACTCTTATGTCTCTTAGCATTTGCTTCATCCACAAAACTTGAGTGCAACTACCTGTTGCTGCAATATATTCTGCTTCTGCAATGGACAGAGATATTACCTCTTATTTCTTGCTCAACCAAGAAAGCAATCTCTTTTGCAAAAAGAATGCTCCACCACTGGTACTCTTCCGGTCATCCACATCTCCTGCCCAATTCACATCTAAGAATCCTCTTGATTGCCATGACATGAGATTCTCTAGGATCAGCTTGGAATATCCAGTTGCCATGAGAGTATTCATTGGTTTTGAGTCTTCCATCCCAAATTTCTTCAACAATTCTTTTACATATTTGGTTTGAGAAATGAAGATTCCTTTATTTGTTTGAGTGATTTGCAGACCCAAGAAGAAATTCATTTCTCCAAACATGGACATCTCAAATTCACTTTTCATTTGATTTGCAAAGGTTTTGCACATACTATCTCTTCCTTCAAAAATGATATCATCAACAAACACTTCAACAATCAAGATATTTTCATGATCAATTTTGAAATACAAATTACTGTCAGCAGTACTTTTGTTGAAACCAATCTTCAAAAGATGCTTATCCAATCTTTCATACTAGGCTCTTGGGGCTTGCTTTAGTCCATACAATGCTTTCTTCAACTTGCATACCATATCACCATGATCAGACAATTGAAATCCATCCGGTTGCTCAATGTATACTCTTCTTCCAAGTCACCATTCAGGAAGGTAGATTTAACATCCATCTGATATACTTTAAAATCCTTAAAGGCAGCAAAAGAAAGAAATAATCTGACTACTTCAATTCTTTCCATCGGAGCAAAAGTTTCTTCAAAATCAACTCCTTCTACTTGGGAGTAACCCTTGCAGACCAATCTGGCTTTGTTTCTGACTACTTTACCATCTTCATTCAGTTTGTTCCAGAAGACCCATTTGGTTCCAATCACATTCTTGTTTTTAGGTCTGGGAACAAGATCCCAAGTGTGATTTTTCTCAATTTGCATCAGCTCTTCCTCCATTGCTTTAGTCTAGTTTTCATCATTGCAAGCTTCATTCACTGTCTTAGGTTCAATCTTTGAAATCAAACAATACTCTTCTGAATTTTGAGAAACCCTTCTTCTTGTTTGCACACCTTTGCTTTTATCACCTATAATCTGATCTTCAGAGTGATTCAGTCTTACATACCTGGGAACTTTGGGAGTTTCTTGCACTTCTGAATCTTGAACAGGTTCATTCAAACTTATCTCTTCTTCCTGATTTACCGGATTAGTCTGAATCTAAATTTCAGAGGGAGCTTGGACTCCTTGGATCAAAACATCATTCTGATCATCTTCATCACATTCATAAAACCTTGAGGGTTTTTCAATTCCTTCATCAACCTTCACATTTTTACTTTCTATAATCTTCCTCAATCTCTTGTTATAACACCGGTATGCTTTGCTTTGAGTAGAATAACCCAAGAAAATTCCTTCATCACTTCTAGCATCAAATTTGCCTAAATCTTCATCTCTCTTAATGTAACATTTGCTGCTAGAAACTCTAAAATACCTCATAGTGGGAGTGATGCCAAACCAAAGTTCATAAAGAGTCTTACCAGTATTTCTTCTAATTTGTACACAATTGAGAGTATATACTGCAGTGCTTACAACTTCTCTCCAATAGATCTGAGGAATATTTTCTTCCATCATCATGGTTCTAGATGCTTCCTGGATGGTTTGGTTCTTTCTCTCCACTACTCCATTCTGCTGTGGAGTCCTAGGAGCAGACAACTATCTTTTTATTCCATGTTTCTCATAGAACTCTACGAACTCACCGGATGTGAATTCACCACCTCTATCAGACCTCAGACATTTTAATTTTAATCCAGTTTCATTCTCTACCATAGCTTTGAATATTTTGAATTTCTCAAGAGCTTCTGATTTCTCTTTCAGAAAAGTCACCCACATCATTCGGGAGTAGTCATCAATCAATAGCATGAAGTATCTATCACCTTGCACACTTCTGATTCTTGTTGGACCACATAAGTCAGTATGAACTAGATCCAATAATTTGGTAGAAGATTGTTCCTTGCTTTTGAATGAGACTCTGTTTTGTTTACCCAACTGACATTCCTTGCACAAACTATTGGTAGGTTTTACCAATCTTGGAAGATCTCTTACAACATGAGTGTTTCTTATCTTGATGATATTATCAAAATTCACATGACACATTCTCCTATGCCACAACCAACTCTGATCAATTTGAACAAATAAGCAACTTTTACCACTACCAACCAAGTGGAAGATGTTACCTTTAGTTTGAGTACCTGATGCAATCTCTGTTCTAGAACTTTCAAAGATCTTACATTTTTCATTTCTGAATTAGAGATCATAGCCTTTGTCCACCAACTATCCAATACTGAGAAGATTGTGCTTTAGGCCTTGAACATACAGTACATTACTGGTTTTGTTCTTTCCATCAAAAGAAATAGTTCCTCTACCCTTGATTCTTCCAGCAGAATTATCACCAAATTTTACCACTCCTCCTTCATACCTTTCCAAATCTATGAATTTATTTTTGTCACCTGTCATATGGTGAGAGCATCCACTATCAATGACCCAATCATCCTTTTCCTCAACTTGGGCAGCCATAGCTCTTTCTACAATTTTATGATTGACAGATTCAAAGGGCATTGGATCTTCTTCCTTGATGGCAATAAACATCCAGTCACTTCTGGATTTGTTTCCTATCTCTGATTCATCATCTGTTACTCCTTCATTATCATCATCTTCATGAACATAGTAACAATTCTTCTGGAACCTTGATCTATTAGGATTTGGCCTTGAAAATCTTTCTGGACACCTTGAGGCAAAATGACCAATCTTATTGCAGTTAAAACATTTAAAAGGCAATTTCCCTCTTGGCAGCCTTTTAGCAATAAGGGCTTCAAGTTGAGTAGTTTCTACTTCATCTTCTTCCAGGTCTTTTCTTGCTTTCTCATACCATGACAATTTTTTTGAAGAGTTCTCTCCTGGATCAAACTTTTGTTTTCCTTTAACAAAAGCACTAGCCTTGAATAGAGATTCAATCTTGGGGGGGCATCGCCAAACTCAGTTAATTCAAATGCAGCCAATTTACCCACCAATTGATCTCTTGTGATATCTGAAATAGATCTAAATTCTTCAATAGCAGCAACCTTGTATTTGTAAGAATCAGGAAGGGATCTAAGAACTTTTCCAACAATCTCATCTTCATCCAAGACTCCACTAGCACATCTAATGCCACAAACAAGCTCATTTACTCTTGGCATAAATGTAGTGATATTTTCATCTTCTCTCATCTTTAGATTTTTGAATTTTCCTTTCAGACTTTGTAGCTTGGCACATTTAACATACTTGTCTCCTTCATGTAGAAGTTCTAGTTTTTACCAAATCTCAAAGGCAGTTTGTAGGTCAACAACATTTGTCATCTCTGAGTTAGGCAAGGCACTTAAAAGAGCTTCTTTAGTCCATAGATTGTTTTCAGCATCTGCGATTTCATCTACTGATTTCGGTCCACCCTATGGAGGAGTATACTTCTTTGAGGCCATGGTCCAATACTGTGTTCCCATACATTGCAAGTGACATTGCATGCGACTTTTCCAAAGAGTAAAATTTGTTCCATCAAACCTTGGGCTATCCTTCTTGTAGGATGACATTTTGGATCTCCTCAAGCGGTTAAGCTCTTTTAGAGGAACTTAGCTCTGATACCAATTGTTAGATTTCAGGCAGACAACTGAGAGGGGGGGTGAATTAGTTGTCTAAAACTTTCTTTCAATTAAATACTTAAATCCACTTTGTAATTCAGCAGCATAATAATAAATCAATCATGGAAACATAATGCATTAAATCAAAAGCTGAAGCACATTAACACACAAGACACCAAGATTTTGACGTGGAAAACTCGGTTAAGGGAAAAACCATGGGGTGATTAACCCAAGATTGTATTCTCTGTTAGAAGAATAGAAAGAACAAAATGGCACATGCCAATTAGGGCTCACTACTCACAAGAGGCTTACTGCCTTCAAGAGACACACTGTCTACAGAATAATAAGTATCACATACTTGAACTGAAGAATAGCATCTTCACCATGCTTGAGTCAGTTCCATTTAAGCCCAATACTTCTGCTCTGCCTTTCGCTCCTCTTCTCTCTACTACACTCTCATCCCTCAAGACACCCTTTGAAATGACTTTACAACTCCTTATTTATACAAGACATTGACTTAAGAATTATCATCCAAGTCAGCATACATTACAGAGCAAGTACATGAATACAACATGACTTATTACCAAAGACTTCACGCGGATCAACACACTGTCAGCCACACAGATCTGAGACTTCAATCTTCTTCTAGGAACACACCAATCTTCACATAACATCTTCAAGATCATCCGCAGGATGTGTAACTCATCCGGTTGGCCTGTCTTGAGAAGAACACCGTCATCTGGAGGTTATTCTTCAATCGCGAGCTCAAAATTCAATGCGAACCCCCAACATGAACTGGACACAATCCAAAGACATCCACAGGCTTGCTTGAATCATCAAGAACATCCATACTACATCTGCTTACTGAAATCCTTCTCTCCTTCATCTAGAACCTCAAGAACATAGTCTATCATCATTGTCATAATGGAATAGATGCTTGCGGACCTCCATACCACGATCCAATTGAGTTGTCAATTCACATTGGCCTATTAAACACTCCACTAAATCCACATAGTAAGATAATGCTTTTCTGGATCTCACTGGACCTATCTGTGTCACTCTGTCACCTCTGAACACCTGCCAGAACTAGTTTTACTTAAGCGGCCATAACTTCTTCAGATCTTCATGTGGACCTCTGAAATCTTTATTGGAGCATCTTAAGACACATATCTACAATCCCTTTGAAGCACATCCTCTGATCTTCATCTAAGCTAGGATCTTTACCTCACTGTCTTCACTGTTCTTCTCTGTTCCTGATAGGACCAATTTTCTCAATATCCTCAGCATACAGCTCATTCAATCCTTATCATCAATGCAACAGGAGTATGTTGACATCAATGACAACACTGATTAGGCTCATACTTACAACAATATAGATGGTTGCCAGCTGGCAACCTGTGCCACGAGAGAAAAGTTGACTAAGTCATAGGAGAATTGTCAATCGTTGATCTAAATTGATAAATCTTGACCGTTAGTCAATTGTAACTGCCTCCTCACCTTATTCTATAAAAGGTGCAGGGGTGCAATCTTTTAGTCATTCAAAACTTAATTGAAATTTGATTGCTGAAGAATTCAGGACTTATTTCAAAGTTATTGTGAATATACATGTTTTGCATACTTAATGAAAGATATGCTATTTTGATTACAAATCATTGTAAATCTTGAGTAATCTGTGATTGGAATATAGATATATGCATTGATTAGTTGCGTCCCTTGGAGTGTTTTTCAGTTTGCATATATTGTTTTCATTCCTTATTCCTTTGAAGTTAGCATCAACCATACCTATCTGTGGAATAACTTGGTGACTTATGGTTTGATTTCTTCTCTCCATGAATGTATCTTGTGTGTATGTGATTTGATAAATAAAGGTTCACTAAAATTAGAAGTATTCTTTTAAATTTCTTAGAATTTTATTACAGATCATCTCCATAATTGCAAATAACACACAATCAATATCAAATAAACATGAAATATGCAGATATCCTGTAGGCAATTGAAAATACAAAGCATATTTTGAGTTAAAGCATGTCAAATTGATAAATATCATGTAAATACAGATAAATATCCATGAGAAATACATAAATAGCCACTTATAGACACATCATTCAAATAAATATGCAGTGTAGAAGAATGTGTGAATTCCTAATGATCAATGATCAGAAGAATTGATCAAACTTACATATATCACAGTAATCTTTGGAAATAGAGTAGAATTAACCTCTCTATGGAGTGAATTTACAGAATATAGTGAAATACTGATCACCTAGGCAAACGTAAGACCCCTTGAAATGGAAAACAACATGTCACATCAACCTCTGAGTAATGCCAGATGATCATGACCTAATCAACGGAGACTTGGAGTCATCAACTTATCTTAAGCTGATCGTACTTTACAAGATAATAAAGGTTTGTTGTACAAATTTTTATGCATGTTGTTATGACTAATAATCATCATCAACATAAATTGGCGCTAGAAGGAGGGCCATCTTCTCCGTCTAAGGGTGATTCGGTGACACAAAAGAAAAGGTAACACTCACGTAGCTTTGTACTTCAAGTTTTATGCAAAGATTTGTTGTCTTGAGTCTATTCATGCTTGTCCATCGCAAAGTTTTCAAAATCAAGCGTAAACATTTTAAGCTTTGTAGTTGATCATTGTGATCCTTGAAAGATAAGTTCTCTTTCAGGTCTTCTTACTAAAGCTTTGAAGTAATTCACTTAGGATACCTGATATCTTGATGCCTGTGTCTAAAAGTCTAACATCCCCCCATAATTACATCATTTTTGCAAATATTGCATAAATATCCAGTCAGTTTTAGATTCTGATCATAAATACATCCTTTACACGAGTGTTTTAGCTGACCTTACAGTAAACAAGCCAAATTTTCTTAAATTGTAGAAATCCTGGCTCTCAGGCCAAATACCAGGTCCTGATCCAGTGGACTCTTTGAGGAATTGCCTATCCGGGGACTCAGACCTAGAACAATAGATATTCATCATTCTCCTAGTTCTAGTGTGTCAGGAGCTTCACCAGAGCACACTCCAATAACTCCTATCGGGTTGCATGTACCTATGGGACCACTTGTAACGCCCCCAATCCAACCTCCACCAGTCACAATGTCATTCTTTACTGTAGAGTCACCTCTGACTTTCACTGCATATCATCCTTTACCTAAAAATCATGACAAGATTTGTCCTAAATATCATCCATATCAAGATGCTGATGATCACATTAGAACATTCAAAGAAGCCTGTTGTAGAGCAAGAATTGAATATCAGGATGTGGTATGCAAATTATTTCCATTTTCCTTAGGGGAAGAGGCATATAATTGGTATATCAGTCTTGGTCAAGGTTCAGTTGGTTCATGGGATGCCTTGGAGAAAGCCTTTAAGGATAGATTCAAAATATCTATAGATCCTTCAATGAATTATCATCTGTTTGCCACAATCAAGAGATTTGAGGGAGAACCTATTGCCAATTTCAATGCAAGATTCCAAAAGATGCTCTCAAAGCTAGTCGCTCTATATACTATAGCATATGAAGCCGCTAGGAGTATATACTACTCAACATTAGATCCCCTGACTTCTATGTTTATCAGGAGAACACATCCTGGTGTCACAACCTTGGCAGGAGCTTTTGAGGAAGCTGTAAAAGTCAGTCAACAGTTGATTCCTGCTCCCACACCTAATATTGCATTTCCTACACTTCTTGCTTATCCTATATATCCTGCTCAACAACTGATCAATGGAGCTCTAATACCTCCAGTAGTAATGCCAAGCCCTTTACAGGTACCTCCACTTAATATCATGCCACCTCCAAATGGAAATGGTCAAATGGTGCAGTATCCAGGACATACACAGGTACCTTAGGTGGTAGAACAGACTAATAACAATAACAATGGCTCCTCTTTCTTTAAACCCCAAACAAACAACGTAGTAGCCAAAGTTCAGGAAGAAAAGGAAGAAATTAAAAAGATATTAGCACAACTGAGGAAACTCACTATTGAGATCACTCATATGAGGAGTCAGAATTTCTATTCTCAACCAAATTAGAATAGGGGATATGCCAATGATAGATTTGGTTATCTTGATAGGAGATATAATAACAACAATAATAACAACAGTGGTAACAATAATCCCCCTAGACAACCTAGAGTGTGGAACACTAGGCTGAATAACGATTCTCTGCCATTACCCCTAGATAATCATCCTTCTAGTGAACCTAAGAAGACCACTAGAGTGAACCTGGCAGAAGCAACCCTTACAAATTGGTGTAGGATACATAATACCAGTGCTCATGTAGAGTTGGATTGTCCACAGCTCAGGATAGCTGCTAGTATATTCCAAGCTGAAGTATCTAATACTGCAGGTAATCCACCTTATGTTGAAGGAAATGAAATTGTCCCATGTGGATATGATTTTGCTCTTGTATTAGAAAGTTTCATCAATCATCCTCATCAGCAGATAATGTCACCTCATGAGAATTACGCCTTAGCATGTGAAGAGTTAGCTATGGCTTTTGAAACCAATTATGTTTTTCTATTTGAAAATGAAAATGAGCCATCAGTTGAACATGAAGAAGTGCATGCTTATCAGCAGTAGTATCAAGGTAGACATAATCACAACCTAAGGAATAACTCCAACCAACCTACTGGTCCTTTGACTACATCCTTGCTCTAAATAATTTTAACACTCCTCCTGATCCTAAGGCAAGCAATAACCCTGGATTTCCTAAAGTTAATGCTCATTACTTAGCACCACAAAATGCATTACGAAAAATTGATAATTAGTCCCCTGAGTCTGATAAATTGGTCACATACTTAGCAGATGAAATGAAAAAGATCAAAATCAGTTTGTCATTGTCAGAACTACTCAGAACTCCAGCTATAAAAAAAGCCTTCATGAAATCTTTAGATGATCCTACTCCAAAAGAGGACAATCATACCTCAAATCAAACTTTGAATAAAGATCATGCCACTAAGGATATTAGTGTTAAGCACAAAATTCTAGCCACTGTTCAAGCTGCAGAAACTTCACACATGACTCTTTACATAGATAAAACTGAATCACCTCCTTTTCTCCTTACCATAAGGATGTTTAGTAAGAATTTGCATAATTGCTTAGTAGATTCAGGTGCATCTACTAATGTAATGCCTTTATCCATATGTAATGCCTTAGTGTTATATCCTGTCAAGTCACTTAAGAAGGTAACACAGTTAGATAAAACAGAGGTGAGTGTCGTAGGAGAATTGACTCACATCCATATGTAGCTAGCATCAGATCCAAGAATTCAATACTACATCGATATCCAAGTAGTAGATATACTAGACACATATGGGATGTTACTCAGCAGGGATTGGTCAAAAACACTCAATGGATACATGTCCATTGATTTCAGTCACATGTGATTACCGTGGAAAGGAATACCTAACCAAATAAGGATAGATGTTAAACCTTGCATGAAACATATGATTACTGAGTACAATAAGACCAATGAGATCATGTATGTAGATGTTGAACCTAGAGTCTATATCATCAGACCCCAGACCGTCAACATAGAGGAGATCATTATGTATGATCATGTTCATAATGACAATCTTCAAGATGATAGAATAATTATAGACTCTGATTGTAGTTCTGAAAATGAGATAAAAGTGGATCACTTTAAGAACTTTGAAATGCACTTGTCCAAAGAGATGCAACGTTGCCAATTGTTAAAAATGTCTGTTAAAAATATTCTAATTGAGGGATGGTGCAAGTTACATGATGAAGCGCATTCTGAAAAGACCTGTGATGTTTGCTTAGATATGATGGAACTGGAACAAGCATGCAGTGAGAAAGCATCATCATCATCCATGGTAAGTTTTGCAGATAGTGATAGTGATACTGATTCTTATCTGTCACCTGCATAAACAGAAGAAAGCACATATCATGATGAAAGCCCTATAAAGAAGATAGAAGAGATATTGGTGTGCAATGAGAGTAATTCTAAGAGTAACAAGGATATCACCCCAGGGATCAATTGTTTGGTTGAATCAGATTATGAGATATCTGATGAAGATAGAGATAGTAATTTGACCAAGTTTGAGGAATTTTTATCAAAACAAATTTAGAAGATGATACAACAGTACACTTCCCCACAAGATGTTCTAATTGAGGGATGGTGCAGGTGACACGAAGCACCATATTCAGAGACTACTTTCTCATTATGTTTGCATATTCTGGAAAAGCAGATGATGCCTTGTTTAATGACACCAGGATGTGTTCTCCTGATAAACATAGAAGTCAAGCATAGCAAGTCTGACAACAATTTTTACATGCTAATCTGAACTTTGTTTGACATTCTGGGGAATGTCAAAATGGGCACCAACTGTAGCCATCCTATCAGCATCCTTGTTTCTCTATCTGGGTACTACCTCAATGTTGAAGGCATCAAAGTCTTCAATCAGGTCCTAGACTTTGTGCTATATGACTTGAGCAAGTCATTCTTTGAAGCACTTTGTGATCTAATTTGGTAACAACAAGTTCACTGTCACCAAATGCCTATAAAACCCTTATTCCTCTCTTTTGTGCCAGTTGTATACCATGAATCAAGGCCTCATACTCGGCCACATTATTGGTATAATTGAACTATAATCTAAATGCAGAGAAATAACTTTCTTTCTGGGGTGAAATCGGTACAACCCTAGCACCTGCTCCATTTTTTCTTCTGGATCCATCAAAATGCATCTGCCATATTCCACTTGGATCTGTTGTTGCCCTCTCAAGACTAGGAATACTGGCATCCTCATCATGGATACAATAAGTACCTAGCCCTATTTCCTCTATATGATTAGGAGTATCAAACTAAAAATAGTTTTCCCACTCATCCAGCAATATATCATGGATCTGCTCCACTGGTGTTGTAGCCTCATGCCTATTGTTGTCATCCTCCTCCAACTCATGGATTGTGTAGTTCATGTCCAAGGGGATGGGTGTATAAGGCTCTATATGATCATTAGAAATAGGCTTAGCCTTAATGGTCACCTTAGTATCATATCTAGTTTTGAACATGTGGGACCAATTAGAAGATAGGTGCCCACCTATTTTGGTAGTGAAGTCCCTAGATAGGCATATGCCAAAGTATGCAGGGACGTCTTTGACTGAGATATCTTGTGAAACAGAGTGGCCAGGGCAAGTATGTAGGGTGAGCTTTACATTCTTAACAACACCTATTGTCTTAACAACAGTGCCATCTAATTGCACTACCCCCTTATTCACAGGCTCATATTCAATGCCTAACTTATTAGCTATATTTTTTGGCATAACAGAGGTACTTGCCCCAGAATCTATCATGCAATTATGCAACAATTTATTACCAATAATTAGGGATACATAAAATGGAGGGGGCTTATTGGTTTTGCTTGTGCTCACTTCCTCCTTGGGTTGGCATAGGCTTGCCGGGGTAGCTGCCTTTTCTTTTGTTGTCTCCCTAGCAGGCTAACTGAAGCTTGTTAGGGCTTCTTGAAGTAAATCTCTCTGAGCTAGGATTAACAGGGCATCCCACATAGTGACATTTAGGTTAGTCTTCTTCATCTGACCAACTATGCTGAAGGGAATCTGACTAACCTTTTGGGATACCTTTATGACCATAGTGTCAACTTTTGACTGTTGATTGGTCTGGGGCTGTTGTTCTGGCACTAAATTTGCCTTACCAACAGTCTGATCTGTTTGTTTTGAAGAAGTCTTGGCTACTACTCCTTCATTTGTAGCCATTTGGGATGCCTGGGAAGAAGATGTCTGACCAGCTGTAGGTACTGATGCATCCTCAGTGGCTCTTCTTTTGGCCCTTGTTTTGTGTGCTATTGGGCCTGCACCTTGATTGATACCATAGAAATCATCCTGTGTCTAATTCATCAAAGTAGAATTGTTTTGCCTTTGTTCATGCCCTCCCACCATCTCTTGACTAGAGATAAGTTGCTACTCTGGAGGAACTGATTGGATTTGCACTGTCAAAGCTTGACTGAATTGTCCACTTTGGCACATGTTTTGATCATGGGGCTAATTGCATGGATAACACCAGTTGTTATCCTAAGCCAAGTTGTTCTGTATGGACACAAGAGGCCTGAATGTGCTAGCAACATTGGGGTGTACAACATTCACTAGTCTAATGTAACTAGGTTGATTTGGCCTCTGTACATTACCCTGATATGGTAGTTTTTTTGTTGATAGTTCTGATTGAATGGTTGATATGGCCTGCTAGGTTGTGCATTCTGACTTCATTCAATTCATTTGAGGGTGCCGATGAAGAGGTTGCAGGGGTGACTATTGTAGGAATAGGAGCCACTGTGGGTTGAATGATAGGAGCCTCTAGAAATAAAGGCATTGGCAGCCTTGGAGCAATCTTTCTAGCCTGAATTAGGAAGTTTTTTGTCCTTATAGCTATGTCGTATGCATCTAGTAGCATAGTCCCTCCCATAGATTGAATCATGACAGCAATGTCAGAATTCAGAGACATTAAATAATAAATGAATGTAGTGTTTGGGGAGGGTTTCACCAATAATGGGATTCTATCCCATGTCTTCTATAATCTATAGTTGAAGTCTATCATGTATTCGTGGGGGGCTCTCTTGATTGTAGCTAGCTGCTCCATTAGTGATAGGTGGTCACTCTTCTCTTCAAAGTGTTGGCACAATTTAGTGCCCAACTCATCCCAATCGTGGATAGGATTAGCTAGGAGACTTCTATACCATTAAAGGGTTTTCCCTTTGAATGAAGAAGCCAATAGTCTCACAGCCACATTGTCTGTAGTGACATTGTGGAGAGAGCAGACATTGGCAAAATCATGAATGTGCTCAGCAGGGATGGTGAAAATTTCACTAGTAAAAAATGGTATAGCCTTTAAGGCTAAGGTAAGAATATCATCATATTGGGCTAGGTATTTCTATGGTATCAATCAAGGTGTAGGCCCAATAGCACACAAAACAAGGGCCAAAAGAAGAGCCACTGAGGATGCATCAGTACCTACAGCTAGTCAGACATCTTCCCAGGCATCCCAAATGGCTACAAATGAAGGAGTAGCAGCCAAGACTTCTTCAAAACAAACAGATCAGACTATTGGTAAGGCAAATTCAGTGCCAGAACAATAGCCCCATACCAATCAACAGTTAAAAGTTGACACTATGGTCATAAAGGTATCCTAAAAGGTTAGTCAGATTCCCTTCAGCATAGTTGATTAGATGAATAAGACTAACCTGAATGTCACTATGTGGGATGCCCTGTTAATCCTAGCTTAAAGATATTTACTTCAAGAAGTGCTAACAAGCTTCAGTCAGCTTGCTAGGGAGACAACAAAAGAAAAGGCAACTACCTCGGCAAGCCTATGCCAACCCAAGGAGGAAGTGAGCACAAGCAAAACCAGTAAGCCCCCTCCATTTTATGTATCCCTAATTATTGGTAATAAATTGTTGCATAATTACATGATAGATTCTGGGGCGGGTACCTCTGTTATGCCAAAAAATATAGCTAATAAGTTAGGCATTGAATATGAGCCTGTGAATAAGGGGGTAGTGCAATTAGATGGCACTGTTGTTAAGACAATAGTTGTTGTTAAGGATTTAAAGCTCACCCTACATGCATGCCCTGGCCACCCTGTTTCATAAGATATCTCAGTCGTAGACCTCCCTACATACTTTGGCATATACCTATCTAGGGACTTCACTACCAAAATAGGTGGGTACCTATCTTCTAATTGGTCCCACATGTTCAGAACTAGATATGATACCAAGGTGACCATTAAGGATGAGCCTATTGCTAATGATCACATAGAGCCTTATACACCCATCCCCTTGGACATGAACTACACAATCCATGAGTTGGAGGAGGATGACAACAATAGGCATGGGGCTGCAACACCAGTGGAGGAGATCCATGATATATTGCTGGATGAGTGGGCAAACTATTTTTTAGTTTGACACTCCTGATCATATAGAGGAAACATGGCTAGGTACTTATTATATCCATGATGAGGATGAAATTATTCCTAGTCTTGAGAGGGCAACAATAGATCCAAGTGGAATATGGCAGATGCATTTTGATGGCTCCAGAAGCAAAAATGGAGCAGGTGCTAGGGTTGTACTGATTTCACCCCAGAAAGAAAGTTATTTCTCTACATTTAGATTACAGTTCAATTGTACCAATAATGTGGCCGAGTATGAAGCCTTGATTCATGGTATACAACTAGCACAAAAGAGAGGAATAAGGGTTTTAAAGGCATTTGGTGACAATGAACTTGTTGTTCACCAAATTAGATCACAAAGTGCTTCAAAGAATGACTTGCTCAAGTCATATAAGCACAGAGTCTAGGACCTGATTGAAGACTTTGATGCCTTCAACATTGAGGTAGTGCCCAGATAGAGAAACAAGGATGTTGATAGGATGGCTACAGTTGGTGCCCATTTTGACATTCCCAAGAATGTCAAACAAAGTTTAGATTAGCATGTAAAAATTGTTGTCAGACTTGCTATGCCTGACAATGTGATAAGCTAGCAGGTGTTTGAAAGTGACCAACAGATTATAAATTTCTTGCAAGATGAGGCAAATATTGCCACCAAGAATCAATCAGTATTGCAAGAGCAATATGGTGACCAGGTGATCTAGCTAAAGACCAACAAACTGTCTGTTACCTAAATTTCACTGCAGCTCATTCAGGTAGAGTTTTGATTCAAAACTTATATGGTACATCTCATCTAGCCCTTCACACATTACTTTCAAGTGCATAAATGAAATAATTTAGGAGATTATGTTTATTAGTTTACTACATTTATCCAAGTGCATGTAACATGAGAAGGGTTTATCCAAAATCTTTTTCAAAAAATAAATAATCTTTATTGAATGTAAAATGTTCATTATCTCACACAAGCCGTGAGGTTAACTGTCTTATTCAATGAAATAGAAGAACAATCTATACATGAATAAGTAAATATAATAAATGTGCATGTAAGGTTAGTGGCCAGTCATTTCCTGAGAATGACTAGTTCTGGTTCTGGTGTGTTGTCCTATCGCCTCGAGTTGTCTTTGTCCTTCCTAGCTTCATGTCGTCCCTGGTTCCTGTATCTGACAAAAATAGTGGCATTAGAGCAATGCTCTAAGCAATGAATGGTCCCAAACCATACATGAACAAGATACCATACATGTATAAATTGATCCTCCATTGCATTAAACAAGAAATGTATACCTTGGATGTCCTAGAGAACAATCAAGTCATCAAACACATCCAAAACATGCATTTAGTTTCTAACAAGTTTGCTTCATGTGCAGATACAGATGTAATTATGTTTCTGTTTGATTCATCAGTTACATTATGAGTGGAGGAAATGTGGCTCCCACAAGGGTTGAGCCCAACTCATAATCCTTACAAAACATTTCATATGTAATATACAAATGCAAAAGCACAGCTCAAGGAGCATATTTAGAAAATAGCAATAAGTGCTATCATAGCATATAATGGAACATCAATAAGTGCTGTCATGGCAGCAATGTAACAACAATTTAAGAGTGACAACATTCTATTTGATATGCAAAAGATACAAAATGATCACCACATAGATCAAGCAATAAAAGTATAAGAGACAACATTACATCATGTCACTAGGATGGTTAAAACATGATAGTCATGATCATGGAATAGCTGATAGAAGCAAGAGAATTCATCTCATGTATTAACATTAAACTGAGTGAACAACAGGCTAGCAGCTATTGCAGATGCAAGAAGAGCTGCATCATGTTCAGAAAGAGAGTCACAAGCTTGTTTTAAAGCTCGTCATCACACTTGGCATGGATCAATGAACTTGAGGACTAAGTGTTCATGCTTAAGAAACAGAGTAGATAAACATCATGTTAAAACATCTCCAGATGTCAAAGAATGCATGAAGATGCATTTAGAATAGTATTGTATCATTGTGAGGTCAATTGAATAAAGCATCTTACCAAGTTGACACATGAAGAAGCCGACAGGAGCCATAAATAAATGAAGCTGTCATGATATCATACACCTCTGTTTTGAATGCACCGTGAAGAAGCATGCATATGAACCTCTTTAAAGGATGAAGGATTTTAGTTCACATTTGTTAAATGGCCCACAGAGCAATCAAATGGCAAAGAATATTTAAAGTATCATGAAGAAATATCTTATCAAACACACTGTGGAGACAACAACAAAGTAAGAGACCTCATGATAGTTGAGGGACTAGCATGGCTATAGAGGTATCAAACATAGGTTCATGCAATTGAAGATAGTTTGGCATCTAATGTCATTCTTTTGGAGGTTTTGTAACAAGTTCAAGGCAAACTGGCTATGAATAGTGATATCCCTCTGTATAGAAGGTCTTTGTCATGCATTGTGCAGAGATACTTATATAGATGACATAGATCAAGAGTTTTTAAGGCAAAGATTACAAAGGTTCAAGCATGACAGTGGCCTATAGCAGGACAAAAGTTTACATGAAAGGTATGTCAAAAGAATATAAGGGATGGAGATTGTCAATAGTTTTGAAGACTTCATTTCTTAAGGTGAGAAGATCGTATGGATTCATTTCATGCATAGTCACGGAACCTAGGTAATGAAAGAAGACATGTCATAAATGGAGGTGTGGTAGGATAAACATTAAGTCTTGCATGACAGTCACCAATGAGGTCAATCAACAAAACAATCGTCTAAAATCAATGAACAAAGGGGAATATGACAATGGTAGTGCAACCAAGAAGTAAATGGCATCTAAATCCATGAGGATTGCCTGGGCATGTAAGTAAGCAAATACACTATGCAATCTGTTTCATCATTAAAGATCTTTAAGTAGCTTGGAAACAGTCAAGAGGACTATCAGAAACAAATATCATTGACAAGGATTGTGGGAGCTGTGAACTTAATTGAAGATTGAACTTAAGGAAATACATCTCAGTTTAAGATCAATGGGATGGTCATGAAGGAAATCAACCTTTGACTATCATGAAGGAGCCTAACAATGATAAAAGTTGTAGGCAGAGCAACAAAATGACAAGCAAGGTGCAGTCACAAAGAGATGTCTATAGTAACAGTCAACAAACATTGACAATAAAGATGGACTATATCCTTGTTAATGAACCGATACACAAGTACAGAAACAAGATAAGTGTATGTTTAGCCTGATACTTGTATGCATATGTTATGTCAAGCAAAATGAATATATAAGCAGTTGGAAACAAGGCAGATAACTGAGAGGGGGGGTGAATCAGTTATCTCAAAATTTCCTTAACTTTCTTTTCTTTTTGTTATCTTAATATTCAGTGTTGTATCAAAACATGAAAGCATACGTAATCATAAGAACAAAAATAAAGTCAACACACATAGCACAAGGATTTTTATGTGAAAACCCTGTTAAGGGAAAAACCATGGGGTGACTAACCCAAGATTGTATTCTTTGTTAAAAGAATAAAGGAGTACAAAATGGCATTTGCCAATTAGGGCTCACTGCCTGAGCACACTGCTCACAAGAGGCACACTGCTCACAAGAGGCACACTGCCTACAAGAGACTCACTATCTACAAAACTTATAGAAGATGATCAAGTGTTTGAACTAATGAGGGGCATCTACACATGCAAGAGTTCAGTTCCGGTTAGGCACAATATACTGATCTGATGCACTTCATTCTTCCTCTGTTCAATGTTGTTGTTCAGTCACATACCGGACTTGAATTGATGTTCTCACACTTATCCCCTGCTTTTCTTCATACCTTATTGCTTCACACCTTCACCACACACCCTTACATGCTGGAACCCATCTTGTATATATATCACATCAAGGATTCTCATCAACTTTCTAGTTGGCAACAAGAACACTCAAGATATTGGCAAGTTACTGATCTGTCGGCTAAATCCATGCTTGATTTGTGATGCGTATCAAAAACATAGACATAGAAGTCATAAATCATGTCAGCCAACAATGTATAATCCCACAAACTGCTTGATCAATACATTTTACTCATCTGGATTGAAGTCTGATACTCTGTCAGTCAGTTCTTCCTCTGTCTGCACTACCTAATTGGAACCCAACACTCAGATGCTCATATCTTTTTCTTGATTTATCAGTGGAGACTAAATCTCTAGAGTACAGTAGTCATGATACCCCTCTTGACTTGTCCAAGTTCGTAACTTACTGAGTTACACCATCTGAGAGATCTGGACTTGATTGTTGGACCTTGTTACATACTCTGTTCTTGTTCACCGGACCAAAACATTCTTTAATCTGACTTCCGATGAAGGCATATTATGTACTGTGGATATGTGGGATAGACTTTGTTGCCATTAATGACAACACTTATGAAACCACACAGTGTTTCTTGCCAACAATCTCCCCCTTTGGCATTAATGGCAACACTTAGTGAAAAATGGCTAAGTGTCACAGTAACTCCCTCTTGGTTGATGCTCTATCTTTTGCACTATTTTACTGGAGCTCCCCTTATTTGGATTCCACATTTTTCACTACTCCTCACTCCCCCTTTGACATCAATGGCAAAGGGTGGAATCTGCAAACCAAAATTTTGCAAAAAATGTCCTATACATGGCCGCATAAGTATATAGAAATCATATGTTATACTTACATATACTTAAGTATATCCGCAAAAGTAGTCTTCAACTGTACAAACTTTGTGGCCTAGCTCTGCTTCATCCTATCCAAAATGGAGATGTGACCACTCAACAAAAATGCATATGCTTCAGCCCTTCTTAAATCTACTGGATCACTGGTCTGGGCTGTGGTCTGAGCATTTGTCAAGGCCTCATGCATTGCCTCTAGCTTAGGGATAATTATCCCTTTGAGTTCACCCATTCTGTTCATTATGTTCTCTTCTTTGTCTAGCCTCTTTATTTCATTTATGATAACAATAACCTGGCATTCTTGATTCATTAGAGAGGAGGAAAGAGGGTCAAAATTCTGAGCTAGGCTTGATAGTTTTTCTTCCTGTTCTTTTACTTTCTCCTTAATATCTTTTGTCACTTTAGGCCAAGTTAGACAAAATTTGAATAGGTCCCCACCATCTTTGAGAGCATTTTCAAGGCTCTTTATTCCGATATCTAGAGTCCTCCTATCATTTGCAATAAGTCCTTGCACCTCAGTGAATCTTTTTCCCAGAAACTCCTCGAACCTTTGCTTCTGCTAATTTCTCAAGAGATTCAAAATGAGTGTTAACAAAATTTACTAAGTTTTTCAAGTTACCAAATGGTGGGGCTGAAGGATCCTTTTGATAGGATGGCATGATCTTCTCTAGCAACCCAGATGCAATCTCCAACAGTTCACAGTCCTTCATGTGAGATTTCAAGAGTTTTTCTTTTGCTTTGGCTTGAGCAAAAGATGCTACTTTCATTGTCTAAATCGGGGAGAGAGAGTCAAAATTTAGTGGTCCCTGAAATAGCTCAGGTTCATCCAGCTCCATCATTTCTCTATTTAAGAAGTTCTTCACTATCTTTGCAGTGTCTCTTGCTAGAGATTGAGACTTCTTTGAAATATCAGAAGAGTCATCATTAGTCTTTTCTTCTTGTTCTTCTTCTTTTCCCTTAACCTCTTCTTCTTGAATCTTCTTCTCCTCTCTTCTACCTTCTCCTTTAGCTTTAGAGTCTGGAATGTCTGTCATAGTTGCAGTGGGATCCGGAGGAGAGATGTCACCTATGTTTACTGCTTCATGAACTTCCTCTTTCGGAATAGAGAAATCTAAGTCCTCAGACTTCTCTTCATCTACTTTCTTTGATCCTTCTACATCCTTGTCAGAAGATTCTTCATTGGTTACATTTAATCCTTCAACATCCATGGTAGAAGGTTCTTCATCTGTTTCCTCTACAATAGGAAGATTGAATCTCTTCAAAGCATTCCGGAGGATATCTTTAATTTCACTTGCTACTTGGTTTGTTTCTCCAAGCATGAGTTTTTCATTCTTACCTTGTTCCAGAACTCATTCTTACACTCCTTGAAAATCATGTCCATTTGTTTTGGAGTGATGGAAGGATAAAGATGTATTACTATCTGCTCCCAAATCTCTAGGTCTTTTGCCATTGCATTCTCTTTTCTCAGCTCAAGTACCTTTTTCTAGGCTCTTAGGAATTAAAGATATAATTTCAATGAAGGCTTTATTGAAAATGTTCAAGTACCTAACAGTAGCCTCTTCCAGAATTCTCTTGTCAGCATCACTATATGCATCATAGAACTCAGTCACTGGCTGCAGGTTCCTATCCATAGTTACTTCCTTGATGATGTTATCAATGGATAGAGTGGGCTTTTCAACAAATTCCTCTATCTTCTCTTCCTCATCTCTGCTAGCAGAGAATTTTCTGGATGTTCTTCTCTTCTTCATTTTCTTGATTTCTTCATCCGATTCTATTTCTTCATCATCCTTATGGCTTGTATATGTTCTTGAGGCTTTGGTCTTCATTCTCTTTTCACTTTTGCTGGATGGCTTGACTTCCAGTTTAGTAGCCTTTGAGCTTTTAGGAGTGACAGGTGTAGAGCTCTTGGAAGATCTAGTTCGGGAGGAGGCTTGCACCAGAATGTTTCCTTTCTTTGCTTCTTGTTTCTCTTTCTCAGTCTTCTCCATTTTTTCTCTATTTGCATCTACAGCCTCCTTTGATAAGCCAAATCTTTTGGCAATTTCCTCAAATTCCCTTCTTAATTTCCTCTTTATCTCCAGCAGTCTTAACTCAACATGTATTTTTACACTTAGCTCTTGAAAGGTACCAAACCTTTCTACTTCAGTGTCCTTAGGCTGGCTCAGCAGGTGTTGAATATGAAGCTCCAAGATTTTTTCATTGACCTCGTATCCCATAGGCATTATCCACATAGTTCTTGGCTCAACTGCCTCCATTAGGCATTGATCAATGTCAACCATGAAGCAAACTGTGTCCTTGTATTTCTCAACTATAGACTGTGGTATTCTCTCTCTGGCTTGCATCATGCTTTGGAAGTTCTAAAAGTACCCCCAGAGGGCTATTTTTTGGGCTTGAGCATCACCAAGTCCATACATGTAATCTCTGATCTAAATTGCAACTGGTTTATCATTTTGCCAAACCCAACCAATTGATCCAGGCTGTTCATTCATATAATAGAAGAACAGACATAGTATTAGACTACCATATTTAAAGGAATTTTTCTTATCCTTTTTGATCTTTTGCAGGTTCTCCAACAACTGATTTAGAAGAAGCTCACATAGATCATAATTTGCATCTTCCCTCAACATTTGATATGCTGCATAGATTGCTGTTCCAGACACAAAATTCTCCCTGCTCGAATGATAGATCTTGTAGCCAATTATCATTGAGGCAAACTTGACATCTGGATCTGTGATGTCATCTATGGTCATTGCTCTTTTGTCAAATTTAGATCCGGTGGCTTCAGTTACTGTTTGGTTCTTCATAGATTTAAGTGCAGGTAACCCACCGGATGAATGCAGTCCTGTCACTGCCCTGATGGCATCTTTAGTTATCTTGAATGGCCTCATTATCCACATAAAATTATCATGCATCCTGCTTAGAACATACCGGACCCAATCATCTTTTACAAAACATGGAAAATTATGCAATGTCTGAAGTGTTTGTCCTAGAGGGCCTTGAATTTAGGTTTGAGTTCAAAATTTTCATCTATTAGCTATTTGTGATAAATGTCCATCAATTTTCAGTCTCCAAATTCTTCAATGTTGGCATGGATATAAACCCTAACATCTTCTACATGCAACACTCCATGTGGAATGCTAGAAAATGCCCCTAAGGGATTAACTTCTAGAGATTTGTAAGGGCGTTTCTTGAATTTAGGTCTTGGCCTATTAGAAATCTTGATATCCATTGGAGTAGCCATTTTGCAAAAGATTTAGAGAGAGATTTTTAGAATGGAAGTACCTTTTCACGCTTTTAGGGTTTGAAGCAGGAGCTGGAATGAATTGCTAGTTGAATTTGATTTTTAGTTGATCTTGAGTGAATTTTAGAATCTTCTTTGCAGAGCTCTTCTTTTCTTCTTCATGAGTACAAGTGTGTAAATAATGAGTGAAGGAACCCTTTTATCCTTGTGCAAACCCTAATTTCCTTTTGTAATAAATGCACAAATTAAGTTATCCGGTTGCCCTGTTTTAAGAGAGATCTTTTTGAATCACTACGCCGAACTTAGAATCATTGTCAGTGAGGATTGACAACATATCTTCTTTTCTTCAATTATGCCATGGGTCCACAGATCAAGGAATTTCAATTCTGAATCATACCGGATTTGTCTGTGAAATTTTGCTTTACCAGATAGCTGTCAGAATCAGATTAACTTGAGCAGTTATAAATCTTGCAAAACTCCATGCAGATCTTTCACATTTTGATTGAAGGTTATTTGGAGGTTTTTCTGAGAACCCTTTAATTCACAAGGTCAGATGTTTTCTCAATGTGCTGAATTTAGGCACTAGCTGACTGGCTGGGGGAAATTGTTTTTCTCTATGACTCCCTGTGAGCCAGAGCTCACCTTTTTAGTTTCTGGAAGGAATATCAGCACCGGATTCCGGTGCGGATCCATCCCCAATATTTTCTGTACTCTTCTTCACCCAAATCTTGCTCATCTCCTTTTGAACTTCATCCGCATTCACTTTACCTTTCCCCTTATCTTCTTTCTGATTATGTTCCACCGGACCTTTTCTATCCTAATTTCTACTTCTGCAGAATTTGGCAATATGACTGGATCTGTTGCAATTGTAACATACAACATTTCTTTTCTTATTTGATTGATATCCTCTTGATCTACATTGATTAGCCATATGTCCCATTCTATTGCATGCAAAGCATCTACCATTGAATGAATTGTTTATTTGCATATTTCTGCATTCATGAGATTTGTGACCATACCTTTTGCAATTGAAACATTGTCTGGAGAAGGATGGATTATTCTGATTCATTCTTCGTCTGCACTGAGTTGCTTTATGACCGAAATTGTTGCAATTGAAGCAATATCCATTAAAGGATGGATATCTTTAAGCATTTGGTTGCCTTACCGGAGGTCTTCTAGGCCTGTTTCTTTGATTTCCTGATCTAAAGTTCTTCTGACCGGATCTAAAGCTTTCACCTTTCTCATATCCTAAGCCACGCTTATCATCCACCCTCTTTTGGATTTCAAGAAGAACTTCAAGTTGGACTGAGCTTATCTAGAATTTTTCTATGTATTCATTTGTAGTTTGAAGATCTTGTTTGAGAGTGTCTATCTGATTCTCAAGTTGTTCTTCATTGTCTCTAGCTTCTTCAAGATCAGATTCAAGATGCCTGATTATTTTGTCCATTTTGTGGCAGTCCTCTGTTTTCTCCTTGAGAGATTGTTTTAGATTATCTTCAATCTTTCTTTTTTCTTCAATTTCTTGGGTGAATCTCATAACCCTTGATTCCATTTCATGCCTTACCATAATGACTTCTTTTGACAGCTTCTCACATAGCTTATTTTTCTCATTCAGATCTTCATTAGTATCATTGACTTCACTTTGATTGGCTAGTTTTTGAAGTAGTTCTTTTCTCTTTTTCACAGAGATACTAAGTTTTTCTTTTAGCTCAATTATGAAATCATCAGCTTGTTTGAGTCTTTCTCTCAAATTATTAACTTCAGAGTGGGATTGTTCAAGATCATCTAGGGTAGACAGAAGTTGTTCCTTCATACCATATGCATCCATTGAGAATCCCAAATCTTCCTCAAGCTGTTAGGCTTTGTTTAGAGGAACTTGGCTCTGATACCAATTGTTGGAAACAAGACAGATAACTGAGAAGGGGTGGGTGAATTAGTTATCTCAAAATTTCCTAACTTTCTTTTCTTTTTGTTTTCTTAATATTCAGTGTTGTATCAAAACATGAAAGCATATGTAATCATAAGAACAGAAATAAAGTCAACACACATAACACAAAGATTTTCATGTGGAAACCCTGTTAAGTGAAAAACCATGGGGTGACTAACCCAAGATTGTATTCTCTATTAAAATAATAAAGGAGTACAAAATGACACTTGCCAATTAGGGCTCACTACCCGAGCACACTTCTCACAAGAGGCACACTGTCTACAAGAGACTCACTGTCTATAGAACTTACAGAAGATGATCAAGTGTTTGAACTGATGAGAGGCATCTACAAATGCAAGAGTTTAGTTTCGGTTAGGCACAATATAATGATCTGATGCACTTCATTCTTCCTCTATTCAATTTTGTTGTTCAGTCTCATACCAAACTTGAATTACTATTGTCACACTTATCCCCTGCTTTTCTTCGTACCTTATTGCTTCACACCTTCACCACACACCCTTACATGCTGGAATCCATCTAGTATATATATCCACATCAAGGATTCTCATCAACTTTCTAGTCGGCAACAAGATCACTCAAGATATTTGCAAGTTACTGATCTGTCAGTTGAATCCATGCTTGATTTGTGATGCGTATCAAAAACATAGACATAGAAGTCATAAATCATGTTGGCCAATAATGTATAATCCCACAAACTTCTTGATCAACACCTTTTACTTGTCCGGATTGAAGTCTGATACTCTGCCGGTCAGTTCTTCCTCTGTCTGCATTACCTAATTGGAACTCAACACTCAGATGCTCATATATTTTTCTTGATTTATCACTGGAGGCTAAATCTCTGGATTACAGTAGTCATGATATCCCTCTTGACTTGTCCAATTCTGCAACTTACTAAGTTACACCATCTGAGAGATCTGAACCTGATTGCCAGACCTTGTTACATACCCTGTTCTTGTTCACTGGACCAAATCATTCTTCAATTTGACTTTCGGTGAAGGCATATTATGTACTGCGGATGTGTGGCATAGACTTTGTTGCCATCAATGACAACACTTATGAAACCACACAGTGTCTCTTGCCAACATAAGCTTGCTTTTATAGGAAAAGGAAAGGTTTACTTTTAAACCCATTCAATGATATAGAATGCACATTTCCAATCGACTGTTACAATCATATGAGATGCAAGTATGTAGCTTGAACAACATATATAGATATCAAATCGACAATCATCTTGGGATAAGTCTTGTCAAACAAATGGTTCTTTTATGAACATTTTACCTTATTGAGTAATCCAAGCATGTTGCATGATAATTACTTGAGAGATCCTAGTTTTCGTAATGCGAGATTGGAGTCCAATTACACCAAACAAAGAGCATGATACCAGAGACAACTTGGCTTCAAATTTCAAGAGCTATTCACAAATCCACTGACAGAAAAGTTGTAGATATAGCCAAAAATTGCATATTTTCAGATTCAGAATGCACAGTGACGTTTTTTTTACAAGTTTTTGTCATGGGTCGAGTTGCAAGATGCAAGAAAAGTTGTAGATACAAAGAAAATGCAGATTTTTAGGAATAATATGCTTAGATTTTCATAAAATTGCACCTCTTTTACAACCAAATGTAGCAAGGAATTCATAAAATGAAGAAAGGTCTACAGATATTTGAGAAATCGAAAGGCTTTTTAACTCTTTTCAAGCAAAAATGCTCATAGAACTCTCCAGATCATGCTTCAGCACATCGAATATATAGGAAAAATTTAGAAAAAGATGAGATCAATAGAAAATAAGGGATTACCTCTATTTTTTCTGCCAGTTGTTTTGTCAAAACATAGTTTTTCTTCCTCAAACACCTTCCAATGGCGGCCAAAAAACACAACAAATGCAATACAAGGTGGTCGGCCATCAAAAGCCAGAAAATACATCAAAAAACTAGTTAAAAATGCGACCATAGAGGCCCAAAATCAATGCCAAATCAAACAACCAAAGGTTGAGCCTCAGTAAAGACCACTTACCTTGCATTTTTCCTTAGAAAATCAGCCAAAATCCTTCGAGAATTGATAGAAATCATGCATTTTAGCCCACAAACCCTAGTCATGGAGGCGTGGCAGCGAGAGGAGGAAGGTAAAATGAAATGCAAATGATATGTTTTAGGTTTTCTTCCTTTTTGAGTTGAATAGACCTAATTTCCATTCATTGTGTAGTTTTTGACTTTTAATTTAAAAACAAAATCATTTTTATCCATTTGAAGCCCATGCTAAAGACTTGTGAAAGTCTCTAAAACCTAATCATTGCACATGGGGCCATGAGACAATCTTTTAACCTTTTAATTCTTTTTCAAAGTAAAGTCAAAATCATTATGAAAGAATGAGGGTCGAGTGCCTTGTATTTTGCTTAGGTGAGTTGGTGTTGAGATCACATAGTGGGCATGAAAATATAAGGCATTGTAATGTGTATAGGGAGGCATAAGGGTCAGTTTAAAATTTGTTGCATTAGACCTATATAAAGCATAGGACATGATGTTGTATATTGTGAAACGCATGAATGGTTGGGGGTTATAAGGTGTTTGGATGTAGCCATGTAATGTGAGTAATGATGTAGGTGTGTGGAGTCATGTTATTTTTGCCTAGGAGCTATGAAGGTACTATTTTGTCATTTTTTGCATAATCTAAAAACAAATTAAACATTGTAAATGAACGATAAAGTAATGAATTATGAATTACTTTATCATTTGTAATAAAAATGCAAAAAGACAACATTAGGCAGATTTATCACACATGGCAAAGTAAGTCTCGTCGATTACTTTGTCATTCCTTCACAATATTTAATTTGTTCCTAAATCATGCAAAATCAGCAAATTAAATATTTGTGTCCTAAATGCCATTATTTTCTGCATAGGTTTGTAATAAATCTGGAATGTAAAACATTAACTAAGGTAGTGTAATTGTAAACCTCTTAGTCAATGTTGAATAAATGTAGAAATAATGTGTATTTATGTCATTTATTGTGCAAAATATCAGACATTTATGATGCTGCAGGGTGAGGTTGACAAATAGGTTGAAGAGTTATTGAGAGATTTGACTTATTTTAGTGGCCTTAAAGAGCATTTAAAGGCATTTTCAGGTGCTTTTATGATTAGTGATGGCATGCCTTGACTTTTTTTGCATTATGAGTCCACTTTAGAGGACTTTAGGTAGATATTTTGGGCACATTTATGAGATGCACGAAAATGGAAGTTATAGTGGCTCATACTTATCTTGTTACAAGTTGTTTGGGAAGTATATAGTCTTCTTCCTTGTTCATTATTTAGGAGGGTCTTGCTATTCACTACACTATATATTGTAATTTTCTGAGTTCTTTTGCAAAAGTGAACAGTCTTGTAACCCATTTTCAGAGATATACAACATTGTAACACCCTTTTTAGTAGTAATAAGTAGTTTATACCTTCCCATTTCTTCTGATATTGTGTGTCCTTAGTGTTAGTACAGATCTTTGTGATGTTATTTGTCCTTGGAACTGTATTTCATGTTGGTGCCTTTATGTAAGGATACATATATTTTTGCAGGTTGTGAGATGTGCAAGGAATAACAATCAATTTTGAGTGGTGAGAAAACATCTTTCTCCTTTACAGAACTATTGTTATTTAGCCTCCTTACAAATTGATGATGCAAAGATTATGATTTGTTGGGTTGTGTAAGAGAGCCTTATTATTACTAGTTTTGTAGTGTGTCAGTTCTGTGTAGTCTCTAATAACCAGTTTGTTGAATCACCCTTATTTTCACATTTTCCAATTTTAAGTTTCATTTTCAAAAGTATTCCTTTTTCCTTTTCCTCTGTAAATCCAGTAGTTTCTAGGTGATAACCAGCTAGGAAGCTAGCCTTCTCCAGAGGTTCTTTCCATCACAGGTGACCCACAGACCTGGAAAGATCCCATGTTTCTCCAAATTGCCATGTTTTATAACTCAGCAATGGTGCAAATCTAAGAGACAACACTACCCAAAGGATTGATCACTTTAGAGAGCATATTTGGTGCTGATGATCAACCTAAGAAAGAGAAAATGAACATGACAGTCAAAAAAGTGGACTATGAAGAGGTGGAGATTGCACAGGGCTGATTTGTAAAACATGGTAAGGTATGTAACCATGCTGAAAGGCAAGGTTTTATTGAACTTTGTAATGAATTTGATGATTTAATAGATTGGGATTATAGGGATCTAAAATTCTTTGACCCTGGTTTAATCCAACATACCATTGATCTAAACCCTAATGCAAATCTCGTCTTCTAGAAACAAAGGCTGATCAATCCCAAAATAGAGCCAATAATGAGAAAAGAGCTATCCAAAATTATAGAGGCTAAAATAATTTATCCCATTAAGCATTCCTCTTGGGTAGCTAACCTTGTTCCAATTAGGAAGAAGAATGGGGAAATCAGACTATGTGTGGACTTTAGAGACCTAAATAAGGCCTCCCTTAAAGACCACTATCCACTCCCTCCCATGGAGCAAATCCTCCAAACAGTAGCAAGAGCTGAAATATTTTCACTCCTAGATGGCTACTCAGGCTACAACCAGATTCTTGTAAAGGAATTAGATCAATACAAAACAACCTTTACCACCAAGTGGGGTACTTTGGCTTACCAAAAAATGCCATTTGGGTTGACCAATGCTGGGAAAACCTTCCAAAGAGCAATGGATTTGGCCTTTAAAAGCATAATCAATGATATTATTTTAGTGTATCTTGATGATCTGACTATGTATTCCAAGCATGTAGTTGAGCACTTGGGTCATATGAGAAGTCTTTGAAAGATGCAAGGAATATGGAATATCATTTAATCCAAAAAAGTGTGTGTTTGTTGTCCCATAAGACAAGTTGTTGGGACATGTGGCTTCAAAAGAAGGGTTGGCCATTGACCTTGAAAGAACTAGTGCCATTCTATCTCTTCGACTTCCCAGTCACAAGAAAGGCCTGCAAAGTTTTCTAGGAAAGATTAATTTTGTGAGGAGATTCATTCCCAATTTTGCTTCAATAACAAATCTCCTCAGCCATGCTTAAAAAGAATGTTGCCTTCACATGGACAAAAGAAAGCAGAGAGTTTTGAAGCTATCAAGTAGTAACCCAAATTATGAAAATTATTTTATCCTTTATGCCTTTGGAGGCAAGGAGGGCATATCAGCAGTCTTGACGCAATAAGATGAAGAGAATTTAGAACATCCAATTGCTTTCTTCAGCCAGCCTCTCAAGGAATATGAGATGAACTATGATTTTGTTGAGAAGCAGGTATCTGTTGTAGTGAAAACACTTAAAAAGTTCAAGCATGTGCTTTCAAACAGAAAAATAGAGTTGATGGTGAACCATCTTGACATTAACGAATTTCTTTTAACTAGGGATATCAATGAAAAAAGGGTTGGGTGGATCACAAAATTAATGGAGTATGATGTGGACATAAACATCACCAAGCTAGTGTGAGGCCTGTGTGAACAGATGGCCGTGGGTTCTGAGGTTAGAAACAATGCTATATGTGTCCAAGGGAAGGCACAACTAGCTGATTCCCACACTCCAACTAACTGGTATCATAACATGGTCACATTTCTACAATTAGGTAGATGCCCAGATGGATTGGATTAGTCCAAAAGAAGGTATTTCTGGCTCCAATACATCCCTTATGTTCATGTTGATGGTGTCTTGTTTAGAAAAGACATCAATGGAGTTCTTCTTAGATGTATTACATAAGATCAGACTTCTAAGGTGCTAGAAGAATTTCATAATGGCCTTGCTGGTGGCCATTATTCTCCAAGAACAACTACTGTCAAGATCATGAGGGCTAGTTATTACTGGCCCAATTTGTTCAGAGATACCCATAGATGGGTAAGAAGCTACAAAGAATATGCATTATTTGCAGGAAAACAAAGGTTGGCTACTCTTCCCCTTCATCCAATTCAGACTGATCAGCCATTTGCCCAATGGGGTTTGGACTTCATTGGGATGATTAATCCACCTTCCAGTGCTGGTCACAAGTCGATTTTAGTAGCCACTGATTATTTTACAAGGTGGATAGAAGAAGTTGCATTGAAGGATGCCACAAAGGCCTCCATTTTAGATTTCCTTGAGGGGATAGTTACCAAATTTGGTGTTCCATTCACCATTATTTCAGATAATGCCAAAGCCTTGTAGGCACAAAAAGTAGTGAATGGGCATTAAACTATGGAATTTATTTGAAGAAATCATCCAATTACTACCCCCAAGGGAATGGCCTGGCTAAGTCCATAAACAAAAACCTGATCAGGATCATCAAGAGGATAGTGGATGATAATCAGAGAACTTGACATTCCAAGTTGAAGACAAAAAAAAGAGATGCTGCTATGAAGACTCTTGAGGCTCACCAAGATTAGGTAAAAAGAACTTTTGATAGAAAATCAACTGTTAGAACATTCAGTGAGGGAGATTTGGTGTTGAAATGGGATGTAGACAAAGCTAAAGCTAGGAGACATTCAAAATTTGATGCCATGTGGAGTGGCCCTTATATTATTTCAAGCTGCAAACAAGCCAATGCATTTCAACTTTCTAAGCTGAATGGAGAGGTTCTGCCAATCCTAGTCAATGGGATCCATCTCAAACCTTGCTTTTAGCATGGTTGTGGGATTTTGTAAATATTTTAGGTGTTTCCTTTCAATAAGTGCCCTTGCACTCTGCTGCATTCTCATTAGGAGGATGTTTGCCTTGTCTTGTTTCTCGGAGGCAGTGTTAGGTTTTGTGTTGGTCTGGCCAACCCCCTGTTCTTGTTGCTATGCCTTTTGACTCTATGCCCAACAGATTGATAAGACCTCTGCATCCTAGTGTTTAGCAGGTAAACACCCTTGCATATTCACCAAAATGTTATCCTATTTTGCCTTCTAACCAAATAGCCTAAAGATCCACGAGATCCTAGTATTTTCACCCTTTGGAATGCAAGAGAAAACCACTCAAAATGGCTAAGTCCCAAAAATCCTAAGTTGTCCTTATGTTTTTTTTGCCTTTTTGGAGTTTCAGAGTTCAGAGTTCTCCCTTTGTCCTGTCATCCTAACCAACTCCGAACTCTGCTTTGTTCCTTGTAAATGCTCTATGTATGTTGGGGGTCAAAGTTCAGGCTTCTCACCTTTCATCTTCTTCATAGAAGGCATAAGATGGAAGGCCCAACGGTCAACTCTCGATGAGACACATGGCTCTAACAAAAATTCTAAGGCATTCCACTATTTCGTCGAGCCTTTTGGAGGGACCCACAGCAGGCTTGTGAAACTATAGGAAGAGGACATGTGCCACGATCTAAAGTGTTTCTGCCATTTTGCAGGCCTTCAAATGTAGATTGATCTCATAACTGTGGAAGCATGGGAGGCCACCATGTGGACAAAGGATAGACATCAAGGAGGAAGGCTCGGGGTCTGAGTTCCACTTCTTTTCCTTCAAATATTTCTAAGTGTTTTAGGGAGTCAGACTTTGGTCTTTTCTTCTTCCCTCTTCCTTCTTTTGGAAGAAGGAAGGTCGAAGACCCAAACTCTGAACTTTGCCAAACCTTTGCAAAAGAAGCTAGGTCTTCAAACTTGTGGGGCTCAGACTTTCTCTCTTCTTCCTTATCTGAGAAGGTGTAAGGTAGAAGGCTTGGAGCTTGATCTTCACTGATTTCATAAAATCAGCTAAGTGTTGCAGAGGCAGAGGTTAGGTTCTTCTTCTTTCCAAAGAACAATGCAATGGTGAAGGCCTGAGTCTCAAAGCCTAACAATTTCCCTTCTCTCGGACTTCGGAGGCTAAGGTTTCCTCCACCTTTCCAAGCCCGATCGGTGGAAGACTGATCAGATGAAGTCTGATATGTTAGAACCTGACCTTTTTGCCTTCCAGAGGCATTTTCTACTGTTCAAAATGTGACGAGACTACTCAGTGACTCTCCTGATGACCATTAATGCTTCTTCAAAGCCTAATTTCTTATAGAAGATGGATTCCTTGCTTCCCCATGCTACTGTAGCCTCATTTGTAGTAAATCTTGTACCCATGGCATGGGTAAACACTCATCTTTAATAGATTTCATGGGCAGAGCCATGTGGGCACACTCCAAGGACATTGAAACAAAGTTACTATAGCATGGGCATCAGTTCTTTCTTGTTGACTTCTCATTCCACATCCATGGCTGCTATAATACAATTTGTAAAGCTATATATGCATGCAAAAAAGATGTAATTATGTTAGTTGTTCTTCTGGGCTATTATGCTGGGCAGATTATTTGTTATTTTTAGACCTTGTAATGCACCTATAGAACCAACTGGATGTGATACGTTATGCTCTTTTTCTTAGCCTTTGATGTCTCTAGTTGATTGTTCACCAATGAATGTAGATGGTTATTCTGTGTCTAGTCTTCTGTAACAGATTATCTTCCCTTTGTAATGGCTATTTAGCCTTCATGATCAATACAATCACTGATATTTTCCCTCTTATGCTTTTGTTATGTGTTTATTGGAAATCTATAAGCTTATTCTATGGATAAAATAGTCCTTCTTGTAGTTACAGATTTCTAATTCAAACCTCTACTAAAGCTCTAATTCTATGTGAGTTTCTTTCAGTATTTGAAGTCGTTGTTGTGTTATGTCAGTTCTAGCTAAACATACTAAATCTTGGTGCATTGCCTCCCTTTTAATGTTCAATCTCCTTCTCTCCCTTTTCCCTGGTGATGATTAGCATAGGTTTAGTTGATTACTCTGAACCTTAAGTTTAGAAAGAGGAACCAGCCTTCTCTGGAGGTTTGGTCTCAACTTCAAAGGTCCCACACCTTGAGACCAATCCCATGTTACTTTGAAATTGTTGGAATTGTCAAAGCTCCAACAAAAGGGTGCAATTTCAGATGATAACAATATCTTTACTAAGTTTAATTCTATTTACAATCTTATTGAATTTGGTGACAAACCCCCACATTGGTTCATGCATTTCCTTCTTCAATTGGGTCAATTGTTCCAATAGAGAATTCTCATGTTTAGTACTCTTTAAATGTTCTTTGAATTTTATTTTCATTATATCCCAATATTTTATAGAACTTGGTTGTAAGTGGTAGAACCACTCTACTGCAGCACTGGTTAAAGCTTCTATGGACAATCTAACCACTACATCTTCATGATGTCCATCTAGGACAATGCATGCAACAAAGAAAGCATTAATGTGCTCATCTGTATTAATATTCCCATTACCTCTAAATTTTGGAAGGTTCTTCCTAGAACCATGAGATAGGTCATGAAATTGATTACCAAGTTCAAGAGGACCAATGGTTGCACCCCAATAGATTGGTGGTTGATGTGCCATGGTTTGTGAAGGTGTATGATAAAAAAATATCACAAGAGGTAGTGTTGTAACATGTAAAACAAGTTCTTGGAAAGTAGGAGAAGTGGTAGTAATTTTTGTAGGTGAAGATGGTCTACTTGCTGATTTGAATTTTTTGCTAGTACATGTAGGATACACAAAAAATTGCCTCTTCCAAACTATGCAAAATAGGGTCTTGTATTCCCATTCTATATCACCTCTTGTATACATTTTTGTAGCCAACATATTGAGTTAATGTTGATTACCTTTGACTACTTGCATGGGGTTAGGTTGGTTTATTCTAGGCATGACCATAATGACAAGTTGCCTACATTCAAACAAGTTCCTGCATGCTTGACTCCTTATTTCTTTCCCAATATCTTCATCATTCAAAACTTGATTAATTTGATGGTGCTGGTAGTTAGACCTTCTAAATCTTTAGACAAGAATACATAAATCAATTATAATGTCTTCTTGTTCAACTTCCAACCAATTGATATTTGGTTGTAATACAAGCCTGATGTTATATTGGATTGTCATGAGCACATATTTAGAAGACCTTTTCCTAGACCTAAGGTTGAGATAACTCACTAATAAAAATATAGCTTTTCATTCCTCAGTAGAATTGCCCAAAATTTGTTGGTAAATGGTTTTGTTGCTGTTGTTTGTTGCAATTTTTGCTTAGGTCCTTTCAAAGTCTTTTGGTCACCTTTTTTCCTAGTTGGGATCATGTCTAGGTCAAAGGCTGATGTGCAATAAACTTCAAAAAAATTCAAAGTTTCCATTTCTCCAAGTCTATTTTCCTCTCTATCAGTAACTTTAAGTTTTATGGAACTTTGTCAATGTTTTCTCAAGTTTGCAAACTCCCTGAAACCTTGACAAGTCTTTATCCTAAATATTCATTGGTGTTTTCCTTAGTTCTCTAACTTTCCAAGTATCTAATAGTTAGTATTCCTTTCACTTATTTTTTTTTCCTTTTGAAAAGTTCATAGATTTGTAAAACCTTCAATAAAAAAAGGTTTTGATGATTCTAAACAGTTGCAAACCATAGTGAATCTTTGACAAGGATTGCAAGAAACTCAAAGCTCCAATCACTATTATGAAGGAAGAAAGGTTGATGAGTTCATAGGTTTTCAAAACTACTAAAGTGTTAACATGTTTTAAAAATAAACAAAGGAAACGAAGTTAATCCAAAATCTTTTGGTGAGTTCACAAGTTATTGAAACCTCCAAAATAGTGCCAAGATATCATGAATAAAGATGTTTAGGGTAAAATTTGGATTTGTTAATGTTTAAGTGTTTAGATGTTTGAATCCTCTTTAACCCTATACATTCAAGGATCTAGGGTCAAGTGGCAAATCACTATCATACCCTAGGTCATTGTGAGATGTAGGGAAACATGGATTAGGGAATTTAATTATCAATTTTCCTTCTCTTGTGTTTAATTGACCATTAAAACCCTAATTTTGCAAATATGACTGTAAATAGAAGAATAACAGAAAAAGCTCTTGCAAAGGGAACCAAAATATCAAATCACAGCATACCTATTTTTCAGGTTCCGAGGTGGAAAAGTCAGGGAAAAAAGAGTGGGCACCCAAGTCCAATGCCCTACTTTTTGTCTGGATCTGGAGACTCAGTCTGTAACTCTTTCCTGCTGTTCTAGAGATTTTCCCATTATGGAAGTTGGAGGACTAATGAGTGGGTGCCCAAGTCTAGGGTGCTGTTTTTCTTCTTATTCTATAATTTTGACACTTCAAGATGCCTTCCTACAACTTCACTTTGTCCATCTCCGCAACCTGTAACCTGCAACCTTGAAAACTTTGAGAGGGGGTTGTGGTGTTTAGAGGCTTGCTTTAGTCAAGCCCCAGAGGACACTTAAGTCTCTGAACACCATTGTCAGATAGAGAGTGCGTGCCCTTGTGAGGTAGAGGAAAAAACCAAAGGAAATGATGATGAAAACACAATATAATGTCACCTTGTAGTGAAGATCTCATGGGAGGAAGATGCTCTTCATTCCATGAGGAGATGGATGCTCAAATTTACAAACACAAACACATAAACAACACAATTCTGCTCTTGCAACACAATGAAAGCCATGAATCACCTTAAGAACACAATAGCTTGCTAGTAATCATCTAATTTACAAATGAATGCCTAATCATGCTTTTATATGCAACTACAAACATTCCTGCCAAAATTTCATAAATTCAAACTTACCGTGTCGGCCTAGGGACCAAATAACGGTCATAAATTGACACTTGATATTTGGGTCTGACCCAAAATAGGGCAGGACTAGGGCGTGGGTGCCCAAGTCCTCCCCCCTATTTTGGGCAGGGTTAAGCTCAAGGGGTCCTCCTAGGTGCCATTTGTCATGTTACCTAAGGCTCATTCCATCGGGATGCCAAATTATGAACTAAAATGTCCTAAATGCATGCAAAAGACTCGGGAACTAAACCTTATGAAGGAAAAGCCCCCAAGGGGACATTTTTTGACGTTATATTTAGCCCCTACTTTAATGTATGTATAAACACAAGGCCAATACATGCATTAAAGTATGGTCAAAAACACAACAAACACACCAAGCATGGAGAAGACATGCCAATCACATGGAAAATAGTAATAGACATGCAAAACATAGAGAAGACAGTTATGGTCATGCAGAACATGGAGAAGATAGTCAATGCATAGAAGACACATTAATGCATGGAAGACATAAATAATTTCTTTTCTTTTCTTTTTCTTATATATATGAAATGCCGACGCAAGTACTAGAAAGTAAACAAACCTCCCATAATGTAGGATGCACTCATCGTGTAGGTCTTTAAAATGCATATATGGGGCAACACAGATGCAAGACACGCAAAACCTCCCAAAAATGTAGGATGTACTCATCGAACTGCATACGGGGCAACAAACACGCCACACAAAGCAAGCATGCCAAACACACACACTTTGAAGACACAGACAAAACATGGCAGACAAGTGATGAAGTGTACCTATTTCTAGGTCCAACACCATCTCAGGCAAGTTACAAGCACACATCGATGATTGGGCTTTGGCACAACAATAACCAAAAACATGCTTAAGGGTTGAGTTAGTCACAGAACCACTCCCTACCTCCATAGAGGACTTTTGAAAATGACAGGATGATGTAATCTGCTCCAAGAAATACACCATCCCTGCCTCCGCAGAGGGCTTAAGATAAAAAGGATATACGTGATATCCCACCTCCACAGAGGGCTTACATGATTGATTGATTGGTTGCAAACAAACTCAGAGTGCAGGATGTATTCATCACACAAACTGCACCTGAGGACAAGCACATTACTAACATCTACAATAGACAGCTTACTTTATATATGCCCCCACCTTAAGGTGGTTGATATCAGGTAACGATATCAAGCACGTTAAGGTAGGAAGAAAACACACAAGGGAACACAAGCTCTCGCAAAGTCCATGCCCACCAGAGGTGACATGTACTTTAATATCGCCAAATGTGCCCACAAACACATCCCTGCAAGAAACATGTTAGTGTCTACAACATCATGATAAACAACAACATCAATGCATATGGTTAACCACACAAAGAGCCAAGGTTATACAATGAATTCAAAGTTCAAGGATAACCATGGGGCTATATCACGAAGCTCTCCGAATCGAGTACCACCAAGGCTAGATTCAAAGACAAACAAAGGTGCACAGAGCAACAGTATTGTTAAGGTTTGTAAATGAGATAGCATACCATCAAAATCCCTACATAGAAAGAATGAGTGCTTCTACTAGCCAAGCGTCAGATAATTTATTACAACCCCATCATCATATTAAGAACTAAGTCTATTTTTTGATTGCTCTCGAAAGGGACACTAGGTCTACATCAGTGTAAATGTTGTCTGTCATCTGCCCGCTAGATACAAACACTAGAGGAAGGGAAACAATAAATAAGAGAGGAGAAACAAGTGTCTTAGGGACAGTCATGTAGGAGGGTTCCCCCAAGTCACCAACCACGATGCTATGTCCGTAAGACACAACACACAACATTGAAATTAGAGAGAGAAGCAATATAGAAGAAGGTCACAATAGAGGTAGTCTCCTGGTATCCCAGACCTTACGGGAGAGTCAAGAGTCATCCCAGGAGGCCTAAACAACACATAACACATCATGGGGGAAGCACATCACGAGAGAGATAAAGGGTTAGAGATACTTACCTGGTAGCACCATCATTAAGAACATACATATTTAGGATATCTCTCATGTTGTTTTAATATTGTATTAACATTAAGTTTAGGATGACAAGAGGCTTTGGTGGGTTTTAAAGAGTAGTATCCTATACCGGTTGTGTAGTTAATTCTAGCAACTTGTAAAAGTACACTAATTCCTTGTTGATGTACACTGCAACCATTGCCTACATAGTCATTATTTTTGTAAAAGATTTGAAATCCATGACCATATAGAGAGTCCATTTCTTTAGAAAAAGGTGAAGCCTCATAGGTATCATAATTTGTAGTATAAGTGAGGGTATTGTCTTTATTTTCAATAAAGGAAACTTTGTTTGTCTGAGATGTTTCAAAAGATTGTTTAGATGAGATCGATGCAACTTTTGATGTGTCAGGTTTATTAAATTTGTATTCCCCTGTATTACAAGGGTTAAAATCTAATGAACCCCAATCATCACTAACAAGTGCATTCAATGGTTGAGAGTCTTGCACAACATTAGTCATTGATGGATCACCTCGCAAATTGTTTAAGCTCATATGGTTGTAAACTAGTTTTTGCTTTTCAATATGTAAACAGTTATCTAGTTCAGGATCAGTATGAATAGTATGTAATTTACCTTTGAATATAAATTTGATTGAACGATGTAGGGTGGAAGGGACTACTCCCAATGCATGAATCCAAGGTCTACCAAGAATCATATTGTAAGATAAAGAACAAGGCATGACATGAATTAGGGTAGGCACCACCATAGGTCCTACACATGTATAGGTAGAGTTATAGTGTCCATGGTTTGTCATCCAACATTATCAAATCCATGAATTCTAGTGTTGTCTGGTTTGATTTGTGATGTGTCATCTTTAATCTTATGTAATAAGTTAATGCCACAAACATTAAGAGCTGATCCATTATCAATCATAACTCTCTTAACCAAAGATTTGTTTATTGTGACGAAGATAACGAGAGGATCATATTGGTTTTAAACTTTGACTGATGGTAATTCATGTGGTTGAAAGAGAATATCTATTTTTGTCGCATGCATACTATCTAATACGGCTACTACATCATTAGGCTTTGCAGTAGGTGGCACAATCACCTTTTGTAAAGCTTCTTGGAGAATTCCATGGTATGTAGGCGATGTTTGTATTAAATCCCAAAGAGAGATCTTAGCCAGAGTAGCGTGAAGCTATTTGACAAGATCATACTCTTGACCACTTTTATGAGTAAGGCAAGGTGATGGAGGGAGCATAGGTTCAGAACATGGCAGAGAGATAGGCACATGTGGTGTTTGCTTACTTTGCTTGTTATTACAGGTGTTGTATGTGTGAGCAATCACATTATGGTGTGGTTGTAACACATTTTGAACACCTTGACTCAGTTGAGAAATTTGTTGTGTATATTTATAGATGTAATCTGGGGGTCGACCTGAAACAGTAATTAATAGCTTTAAACAAGAGGGTACACTAGGTGCCCATTGGACAATCATCTTAGGAATATTGCTACAAGGTCTATTAATGACGATTGAATTAACATTGTTTCCCTCTTGATTGCACTCAACATCCATCCCTAAAGGATTTAATGTGAAAGACCTTTTCTCATCCACTAATGCTACATCTTGGCCAAGGAGAGTAGTGGGATGAGAGGAAGGTACTGTATCATTAGTTAGACTAGTGCTATCCATAGTCTTCTCATCGAAGGCTCTTGAGTTTTTAATCAAAGGTGGAAGGTCTAATGGATTATCCATAGAGGTCTCATGCACCAAATGATCGTTAGGTGAATAGTCTTTCTCTACCCATGAAGAATCCTTCTTGAGAAGGAGCCCTTTATCCACTAATGTTTCATTTTCCAAAGAAGGTAGGGTAATTTTTAAGAATGTGTCAATGATTTCATCCTCTTGTGCCAGTATATTCTCATAGGAGGAATCATTTTCTATGTCATCATCATATATTTTAGCTATTAAATCCAAAGCATTAAGAGAACTTTCACTCTCATCATTCTTAATGTGTTTCGTCAAATCTTCTACTACCTAAGGGTATGTATGCATGAGAGAGGTGAAGTTGTCAAAATAAAGTACATAGTCAAGAATTTCAAATGAAGAGCATTTAAATATATCCTTGTGATACATAGCTTGTAAATAAGTGAGCACATGAGGATTCATATTAAGAAATTTGTAGAAACTCTCAAAGTTTTTGATATCTGCATGTAAAGATACCAAAGAGAAATGAGATAAAGATGCCATAATGAAATGTCTTGTAACATTAATGCAAAATCAGATTTTAAAAGTTTTCCAAAAGTATGCAAAAGACAAATGCAAAACTATATGCAAAAAGTGACCTAAATGCTTGATTTTTTGTGCTTTTTCTAATGCAAGTAAATGAAACAAAGGGTGTTGTAAGGATTTTGATCAGGGGCAGAAAATTATATGTCTGGTATCAGTCCAAAATAGTAGTAAGATCCTTCACAACACACTCTTGATGCAAATCTAAGATAATGACAAGTCAAAATATAGTGAAAATATGTCAAAATATGTAATTTTTCCACCAAATCTCAATGCAAAAGAGCATGACAAAGGGTGTTGTGAGGAAAATGATGATGGACAAAAAATTATATCAGTGATAACAGCCACTTAATGTCATAATATCCATCACAACACGCTTTTAGTGCCACTTAAGGTAAAACCCTAGTGAAAATATACCAAAAATAGGCTATTTTTCACAGTTTTTCAATTCCAACACCTAGCAAAAGGGGTGTTGTAATGAATTTTAGGATGTGCAGAAAGTAATACTAATAGTATCAGTCAACTCAATCCATAAAATTTGTCAAAACACGCTTGGAGTACAAACTAGGTCAAACCCTAGGGCAAAAATAGTTAAAATGTGTAGTTTTTCACTGAATTTTCAATACAAGAGCCCGTTAAAAGGGTGTTGTGAAGCTTTTTAGAAGGGAAAAAAATGATTACCCTGATAAAATCTAATTAATGCAAAAATACTCTTCACAACATGCCTATGGTGCAAGTTTATAGAGTTGATAAGGCCAATTTTAGTGAAAATCGTTGTTTTTGAAGCCCTAGGTTTGAGATCTTGGGACAAAATGCTATGTGAATGTTTTGAAGTCTGATTTATGATGAAAATGAATTACTCTAAGATCTGAAAATGATTTCCAATATTGAACATGCAAAATGCCAATGCAAATTTAATGCAAATGCATGAAAATTGCTAGTTTTTGTTGAAAATTTCTATGCAAAAATGCAAATATTTTAAATCTAAATGCAAATTTACACTAAAATGAAAGACTATAGAAAAATTATAATTTGAATGAGCCTCTAAAATTAGTAGAAAAATATTAAAGAAGATTTTGCCTACTAACCCTAGATTTTGGAATTACTAGGTTTAATGAAAATTGTCAAAATTTCTACAAAAGCCTAGCAAATTAATGACGAAAATGCAATGCAAATTTTTGAATTTTTGTATTTTTCTGTACTTTATATCAGATCTGATGCAAAAATCATTAATTAGGAAAATTTACAAAGAATTGATGCAATTTAGTAAGCCAAACAATGCAATTTGTTTGAATTTTTCAAAATTTTCAATTTTTTTTATAATTTTCTCAATGCAATAAGATGAAAGACTATATCAATGAATGAAATCAATCCAAATTTGAATACAAACACTCAAAAAGTTGCAATTTAAGTCCAAATTGTGCTTATTTGTGTAAATCAATTTTCAAATATTTATCAATACAAGAGAGCAAGTTAAATTCCAATCTTTGTCTTGGAGTGATTTGTTTTATGGTAGAATTGTTCTTATGTCTTTGCTATCATTTTATCTTTGATAAGTAATTGAAGTGTGGGAGTTTATTTCAAGTGATTAAGGAGTATTCTAAATCTGATTTTAATAGACTTTGAGCTGCAAGTTATTGTTTGTGATCGTGTTATCTTATATCAGCATATAGTGAAGACTTTGGGCTGCACTCTATTCTGAAATCTTTTAGTTATAAATCAGCAAAAGAAGCAACGATAGACTTTGTGCTATAGTGGGTTTCTTGGTTATTCAGTTTGTATCAAGAAAGTGCTCTTTTATTTTATAAACATCATTTCTAAAAAATGAGAAATAGATGATATGGTCTCACCCCTGAATTAGTATTTAGTTTAAAGTATCTTGTGATAAGTAATAGGGAACCTCCCCTTGATGAGAGGAGAGATTTATCTCATTACATTGTGGTCGATATAACCATTTTGCCTTCAGTTAGTTGAAGACAAAATATTCACCCAACAGAGTCATTGATGATATCCTCATTAGACGTCGAATCGGCAGGAAAATTTTGTCTACCTTGTCCAGAATACCCTCGATGTCCAAGGCACGTGGTACCTTCCTACTGAATCCTAACCCCTTCTTGTCTAGTTTCTTCGTCACAATAATGGGTTCCATTAGTCCTTGACTCTATTTTCCAAGGCCACCTTTGCCTTTATAGCCCATGTTTTTTACTATCCTTAAGCCATTGCAATATTGTTTGACTGGTATTATGACTGGTTCTCTGTCCTTGTAGAGCCAAGAAGAGATGTCTTCAATTGTTTCCTCTGCCAATAATTTTCCCTATTGGAACTAGGTTAGAGATGCTGGGGGAGGAATAGTTGCTTTATTAGTTGCTTTAGCAATGGGTGATTGGCCGTAGGATTTAGGGGATAGGGGCATCCGCCCTACACAATAAGATTTTGAGATATCATATTCTCCAAAGCCTATATCACGGATGTGAGCTTTGATTTCAAGAATAGGATGAGGATTGGGTTCAGTTGTAGAGGCTTTTGTCAAATTTTTAGAATCAACATATAATGGGGATGCATGGGCTTTGTCATTATTGGGCACTTGGTTGTAATTCTTATAACTGCCTTGCAAGACACGACAGAATTTGAAGGGATTAGGATCTCCAGGGATGGTTATCTCCGTACCATTGAATGGAAACTTGAGAGACTGATGGTACATTGAGGGAACAACTTTCATGGCATGGATCCATGGGCATCCTAGGATAATGTTGTAAGGTAGCTCAATGTCAAGGACTTGGTATCTAGTTTCTAGCATGACAGGACCTACTTGTATAGGCAAGTGGATAACACCTTCTGAATGGTGCTCAACATCATCATACCCTTTGATTGTAATACTTTGATCAATATTGACATGATCCTCAGAGTATCCCAATTGTTTAAGTAACTTGAGAGAACATATATTGAGACCAGCACCACCATCTATGACTATGCGTTTGATCTTACGTTTATGGAAGAAAACTTCAACATGAAGGGCATCGTTGTGACATGGATCGTGGGATGTGAGGTCTTTTTAAGAGAAGACCACATTGTAGGGTGAGCCAATGTTACCTATAATATCTTGGAAATCCGTGACCGCTATGTCATTAGGAACTGAAGACTCCTGTAGGGCTTTTTGTAGCACAACTTTATGTGTGGGTGATGACCATAGAAGGTCCAAAATAGAGATCTGTGCAGGGGTTTTCCCTAGATGTTCAACAAGATTATAATTAGATTGAGTTGGGAGACTTGGTGTTGGACCAGAAATGGTGACACGACCACAATGAGTTGTTACAACACAATCCATAGATTTGCCTTTGATTGTGAGGGTAGATACACAACTTTCTTCAAAATGACCCAAAATAGAGTCACAGGAAGTGGAAGCTTTATTAACACTTACCTTTATCCGAAGGTGGACCTTGACCATGGTTAGGGAATGGTTCCTTGTACATGTTGAGGTCTTTATTGGTGTGTTGGGTTGGTGGTTCATCCTCAGAAGTGATTTTGTTTCCGTCGATGAGGTTTTGGATTATGTGCTTGAGTTTCATGCATGATGAGGTTCTATGTCCTTTGCTCCTATGTAACTCACAATATTCATTTTCTCTATACTGTGCTATTTTGTAAACAGGTTCGCCATATGCGGGAACATCTGGTAAGGTGATGAGTCCATTGTTTAAAAGTTTCTATAAAATCATCTCTATAGGCTCTCCTAAGGGAGTGAATTGATGTTGCGGAGGGTAATCTTGTTGAGGTCGCTTTTGTTGTCATTGTTGTTGGTTTTGGTATGGTTGTTTTTGTTGTTGTTGGTTTTGTTGAGGCAGAGGTTGACTCGATTTGGAAAGATGAAGAGGTGTTTGCAATGTTTGGACATGTTTAGAATCTACCACACCATCGTTGACCATGTTTTTAGTTTTGTTCCAAAACTTGGGTTTATCATTTGTTTGTTGTTGAGGAGCATTGTCTTTAGTTTCTTTGAAGATTTTGACCACGCCCTTAGCAATGAGGGCCTTTTCAATGTTGATTCCCTTGTAGGTAATTTCGTCGAAGGTTGTAGTGTTGGTGTTGGAAATAAGCCACACCCGGATTGACAATGGACTGGTCCAAGAGGGGCCAGTAGCTCAGTGGTAGAGCACTCCAGTAGTGAATGGAAGGTCCTAGGTTTGAGTCCTAGCTGGTCCATGTCTCAACATGGTATCAGAGCTAGGCCCAGGCTAGGAGGCCTAAGCACATGAGAGGTGTGGCTTAAGGGGGGGTGTTGGTGTTGGAAATAAGCCACACCCGGACCGACGATGGACTGGTCAAAGAGGGGCCAATAGCTCAGTGGTAGAGTACTCCAGCAGTGAATGGAAGGTCCTAGGTTCGAGTCCTAGCTGGTCCATGTCTCAACATGTAGCACTAAGAATTTGCAAATGAAAACCCAATTCTTGGTTGAGGTCTACACAAATATTCTAACAAGCTACTTTTCAGGTATCTTGAATGGGAATTTACTAGCCATTTGTCTCCATCTTTGAAGGAAGGAAATGAAAGTTTCCCCATTTTTCTATTTATTGTTGCATAGGTCAGTCATGGAGATCTCATGTTTTGTGTTGTAAGAGAAATGGGTGGAAAATTTCTTTGCAAGCTCATTAAAAGATTTAATACCTGTGGGGAGGTGCAAGAACCATTCTATAGCTTGACCTCCAAGACTGGGAGGAAAGAGGTGCATAAGATATTTGTCATTATGTGAGACCTCAAAGCAAGTGAGATAGAATTCTCTAAGATGGTCTTTTGGGTCTCTTTTTTGTTTCTATTTATCAAATTTGGGAATAGTGAAATTGTGAGGAAAAGGGATCATGGGTAATGACCGATCAAATGGATAAGGACAAACTTCTTCCAAAGAGAATGTTTTCTTGGTGTGGCCAAATGTAAGATTAGATAGTTGTTGTTGAACCTCCGCAAGTTTTAGCTCCATAGTTGTGGGAGGGGTTGGAAACATCTCTTGTGGAACTAGCAGTGGTTGTTGTTGCCCATATGGAAGATTGTAGTGGAAGCCATGGGCATTGGTGTTATAAGGGTCATAAGATTGGTTGGGGTCATATGTGGTGTATGTTGGGTGTAGATTGCGTTAGAATTGGATGTTTTGATTTTGGGGAGGTGGGGGTAGTGCTAGATAATAATTTAGGCTTTGTGATGGTTGTTGATAAGAGTTTGGTGGAGGAAAGCTAAAGTTTGTTGGGTTTAGTTGCGGTGGTGGAACATAGCTATGTGAAGTTTGGTTTTGGGAATGTTGCGGGTTGAGATAGGTGTGGGTTAGGTTGAGAGTGGAAGATCATTGTGGCAGAGGGACATAGGTCGATGTGTTTTGTGATGGTGGAGGTTGATTGGGAAATGTGTTGAAAAAGGTTAGTGTCGATGAACGTTGTGGCGGAGGGACATAGGTAGATGTGTTTTGTGATGGTTGGGGTTGACTAAGATGGGGATAGGTATGATGGAGTGTAGAAGAATGTTGTGGTGGAGGGACATAGGTTGTGTTGATGTTTTGTGATGGTTGGGGTTGTATGACATTGTTTGGGTTAATGATACAGAGGGTTGATGATGTTGGGGGTGGTGTTTGTTGAGACCCTTGTTGCATGGCTACATAAGTGTTTTCGGGTTGTAATTTGGTGGAAAACCTTCTCGTGATGGGGTAGCCAATGTTCCACTTGCGATTGGTGTGGGCAATTTAGGAGTGTTTTGTGTGTTTAATTTTGCTAGAGTGGCCTGTCTTGCTAGTTCGGCTTGACGATGTAAAGTCTCTTGTTGGTGTTTGTAAATTTCCATAGGATTCATGAGCGGTGATATGGGTCTTTCTGTCATTGGATTTTGATAAAGAGGATTCTCATATTGAGAAGAAAAGGGTGTAGACGTTCTCCCTTGTGAGCTTTGTTCGGGTATAGGAGTGGTCAAAGTTGACAGGGTTTGGACCACAGTTATGGTGTCATGGGTTTTGTTTGGCTCCTTAAGATTGGATAGATCAAAATCTTGAGGTAATTTGGCTCCTTGTTCGGCTAGTAAGCAGAAGAAATGATCTTGGTTTTCATAAGGATTTTGTCAAAGGCGGCCATGGCTCTAGGATCTTGTATGATTTCATCAAGGTCATGTCTATCTGCTTGAGAGGATTGACCTTCTTCAAAGTGTCACTCTTCTTGAGATGGGACTTGAACTATGGTATAACTGAGTGTAGAAAAATCATGAGGCATGCTGGTGGGGAATTGAGTTACATCAAACAAAGGGACATTACCTTCTTGAAGTTTGTTTAGTTGGTCATGTTGCGCCCTGTTTTGTGAGTTGGTTGATCTTTCCATTGGTGTTTTTAGAGTACCCTTTGGAGTCATGTTGGATTGGCTTCATTGAGGTGTATGAGGAGGTGATTTGTGCTTCCTTGGGACAATTTGTTTAACCTTCATAGTTTGTTGGAGTCTAGTGGTTACCATGGGATGCACTAGGATACTTTGTTTGAGATGCTTGCTAGGATTTTGCTATGTTTTTTGAAAAAGACAATTTTGATGAATAGTTTACTGGACCAAAGGCACTGTACTGTTTGACCAAAGGCACATGACTGTGTTACCAAAAGCAAGCTATTGTGTTACCAAAGGTGTTGGACTAAGCTGCCAAAGGCGAGGTATTGTTATACCAAAGGCAAGCTACTGTTATACCAAAAGTGATCTACTATTATACTAAAGGCGCTGAAGTAGTCTGCCAGAGGCGAGGTACTATTATAACAAAGGCAAGCTACTGTTATACCAAAGGTGAGCTGCTATTATACCAAAGGTGCTGAAGCAGTGTCAGTAATGTTTATAAGGTAAATTTTGATAGATTTAGATTTGATTTTGATTGGATTTTCTTTGGTAAGAGAAAACACATCAAACAAAGAGGTAAAAAGGATTGACACAACAGATAGTGTATGTTTGAGGCTCACAAAAAAGCCCAATGTTTCCATAGGTATTTAGATAATTGCAAACAATTCAAGTACTTTTATCCCTAGAGATAAGGTGTCATTGCAGTAGATCAGCTCACAACTTAATTCTCCATCGACCAAATGTCATTCCATAAAGGTGTCAGACATTTGTATCTTTGCGAGAGACGATAGGTAGGGATATCTCACCCTCCCCTCAGAAAGCTCAAGTAGGTCACAAGTGCTTTATGGCCGAGGGAATACTATCTCTTCTCAAGGGAGGCAATAGTGAGTATCTTGGGGGCTTGAATCGATTCCCCTTGCACTGATGTTTATCGCAACGTTCAGAGGTGGATCAGGTAGCCACTATCTAGATTGGTTCTTAGTAACTTTGAGGGACCAACGCCTTATGAGCAATGTGACAAGCTACTAAAATCTTTAACCAATCCTACTAAGAGTATCAAACACTTCACACAATGTGAAAATCATTTCCACAAAGTGCTAGTACACCTCTTTTCAGTTTGGCACCACAAGGTAAGACTGACGCTGGTTAGGACTTGGCTTTCACCTTATCCCTCTTATATAGCAGTTCAAAGGAAAAATCCACTTAGGGTCATCCCTTTTGGATGAAGCGCAATCCAAAAGCAGGCCCTTCTAAAGGAAAAACTAAAATTCAAGTTCAAGCACGTCAAACAAAGGTTCAATTGTCCCGTTATAAGAAAAATAAGGTGCAACTAGATTAGGCACACACATGATTGTAGTTGTCAATTGTCCCTTATAAAATTGAAGTGTTTTGCATTCATGTCAATTCTCCCTTAAGAAATTGAAGTGTTTTTGTATTCATGTCCATTGTCCCTTAAGAAAGCAATATGTTCCTAAGACTTAGATTGCAAAAAATGATTTGTTTAATTGTCCCTTAAGAAAGCAATATGTTTCTAAGACTTAATGCGATAGATTTGTCAATTTCTTCAAAGCTCATCTTATATGAACAAGTTAGAGAAACCTATTTGCTCTGTTTGAGTGATAAGAGGCTGCAAAAAGTTGATTAGTTCCACTAAAACTCAAGTAGTTAGCCAAAAATAAATCAATTGACCAAAAGCACTTAACTTGTTAGGTGAAAAATGAGCAATCTAAAAAAATTCTAATAATAATGATTAGGTATAGTAGATTGGATATTATGATTAGACTCTACACAAAATTCTATGCAATTTCAATTTTTTTTTGTGAAAATTGAATCAATTTTGCACAAGTTATGACCATTTGAAGTTTGCAAAGAAGAGTTGACTTTGATTGAGTGTACCTGATAAATATGATAAAATTATCTAAAAATTATTTCACCATAGAAAATTTGGGAGAACCAGCTTTTGAACACCACTGGTTTTGTGAAAATTTGATTCTGTATGCAAAAGATATGCCCAATTTTGTGAAATTACTCTGAAAAAGGCAAAAAAAAAGCATGGGCTAAAAATAGGGACATGGATTGGGATCTATTTTTCTCAAAATCCATGCACTTTCTGTAAAAAATAAGAGATACCTAGATAGGATTTTGATGTTTTCGATAAAACCTAGAAATTGTTTGAGCTAAAGTTACACAGATATGCTTGATTTTATGAAATTGCTAAAAATAGGCCAAAAAAGAGCAAAAAAAAACAAGCATAGGCTAAAAATAGGGACACGGATTTGTGATCCTTTTTTTTAAAAATCTATGCACTTTCTGCAAAAAGTAAGAGATATCCAAATAGGATTTCGATGTTTTCGACAAAACCTAGAAATCTTTTGAGCTAAGGTTACACCGTTTGAATGCTCAAGGCCTATTCTCTCAAACTAGTGAACAAGGATCTTCAGATTTTCTGCATTGTGATTGCGCTTTTCCGTACCTAGCTTCTAAAAAAATAACTTTTTTCTAGAAAAAAAAGCAAGGTTAGTGGGTCCCACTAGGAGTGCCAAAATGTGTATAAAGAAAAATTGAGAGGTCAAATGATAAAATCAAAGCAATGATAATAACAACTCAATTACCCATAACATAAAGAGATCGATCTAAGTAAAAATCCAATATCAATGAATAAATCAATTTAAAATAAGAAAGACTTCACCTAGATTGTATAGTTCTCTTTGTATGAATGTAGATTGCTCAATAACGTTGTGAAACCATGTTTGCAACAAGCGGATGTAGGTTGTATTCGTGCTCAAAGTGCTCAACGATGTGATGTATACTCAATTCACTGTCAAGGAATGCTTGAGAATAAATGATCGAAGAGGGTTTGTGAAGGATATGAGGGGGGTTTATATAGGTTTCAGACATGATCGATCAATGGATGAAATAAATCCATAGAATGAATGGTTGAGATAAATTAAATAACTCATGATGAATGTGCATCTGACATGTGTCACTCCAAAAAGGTATTTTTATTAAGATAATTATTTTTTTTTATAAAGATAGATTTGATTAAATAAATTAGAATGCTTTTTCTTCTAATTCATGAGTTGATGAAAATAAGATAAATTAAAGCCAATTAACTTAACTTTAGCTTTACCTTTTTTTAGAGTTCTAAAAATGAGACTGATTGTGCACATGAGTTAACATGATATTTTTAGAGGAATTGGAAAGATAATTGAAATTAAATAAATAAGTTTATTTAATTGTTTGTGCATGATAGAGGAATATGAAGATTATAAATAAAATACTTGATTTTATTTATTTTTAGAGGATTGAGATAATTTAAATAAATTTGCATGATTTATTTAAATTTGAAGGAACAATTTGATTTAATTAAATAATGTAAATTATTTTATTGTAGATAAGAGAGAATTTGTGATGAATTAATTAAATAATTGGATTTATTTAATTAATGTAGATTTGAAATTTGAAAAGGATAATGATTTAATTACATAATAAAAAAATATTTAATTTTGGAAGAATATAGAGGAATTTAATGAAATTAATTAAATAAAGGGGATTTATTTAATTAATGTTGAAAATATGTGATTTGGAAGAATTTGATGATTTTGATGAAATTAATTAAATAATTAGATTATTTAATTAATGTTGAAATGCAGGTGATTAGACAGATTTGATGAAATGCAAGTGATTCGAAGACATGGTCATTTTTGGATATCTACACTCCTTATATTTGTTTTTCATCTCCTCCAAATGTTTCTTGACCTGAGTATGTACTGTCTCCATATATCTTGCAAATTCTTCTACTTCTGCACATCTCTTATTCTCCATGCTGATGTATCTCAATTCTACAACTCCTCTAGGGTTTACTCTGATTACAATCTTAAATGGTGTCTTTCCTATACTCATATTCACTGAATTATTGTATGCAAACTCTGCTTGTGATAGAATTAGATCCCAATTTCCTGTCTTTTCTCCTACCAAACATCTCAGCAAGTTTCCCAAACTCTTGTTTACCACTTTGGTCTATCCATCTGTTTGAGAATGAAATACCTAACTGAACTTTAGGTTTGTCTTCATCTTCTTCCATAATGTTCTCTAAAAATATCCAATGAATCTTGTATCTCTATCTGAAATTATGCTCTTAGGTAATCCATGCAATCTTACAATCTCCTTGAAAAATAGGTCAACAACATGCATTGCATCAGTTGTAATCTTATAAGGTATGAAATATGCCATCTTTGAAAATCTATCCACCACTACAAATATAGAATCATGTCCTCTTTGTGACTTCAACAATCCTAATATGAAATCCATGCTTATATCTTCCCAAGGTCTCTTCGGTATTGTCAAAGATTTGTATAATCTAGTATTCTGACTACTCCCCTTTGTAACTTGACATACTCGACAACTTTATACAAACTTCCTTACATCCTTATATATCCGAGGCCAAAAGTAATGTTCACTTACCAAAGCCACTGTCTTGTCAATTCCAAAATTTCTTGCTAATCCACCACTGTGTTTCTCCTTTATCAGACTATCTCTCATTGAACTCCTAGGTATACAAAACTAATTTCCTTTGAACAACATATCCTCCTAAAAGAAATAATCCAACCACTTACTTCTATCTGTCACAATAGGTTCCTTACATGTTTTCCATGGTTTTGCAAAATCAAGATCTTCTTCATACATATGCTTCAGCTCCTCAAAACCTAATACTTCAACTCTCATCTCTATCAGCAAATTCCTTCTTCTACTCAATGCATCAACAACTTTGTTTGACTTCCCACTCCTATGCTTCAATACAAAAGTGTAAATCTGCATGAACTCTACCATCTCATATGTCTTTGATTCAACTTCCCTTGACTATTCAAATACTGCAAAGCTTGATGATCTATATAAAACACAAACTCCTTAGACAACAAGTAATGTCTCCACTTCTTCAAAGCTTGAATTATGGCATAGAATTCCTGATCATAAACTGAATATATTCTCCTTGCATTATTTAACTTCTCATTAAAATATGCCCCAGGTCTACCCTCTTGACTTAACACTACTCCTATTACATTTCCACTTGCATCACAATCCACTTAAAAATACCTTATTAAAATTTGGTAATGCTAACATTGGTTGCTCTGTCACTTTCTACTTCAACAGTTCAAAGCTTTTATTTGCTCTTGATGTCCACTTAAAGTCCTTTCTGTCACCTCTCATTGTCTTTGTCATCGATGTGCATACTGAACTAAAATTTATAATGAACTTTCGATAGAAACTAGCTAATCTATGAAATGATCCAACTTCTCTAATGCTCTCAGGTGTTGGCCACTCAACAATTGCTCTAACCTTCTCAGGGTCCATCTTCAATCCTTCCACAGAAATCAAAAATCCCAAATATACCAATTTTTCCTTCATAAAACTACATTTCTTGATGTTTATCAACAATTTCTCTTCTCTCAGTCTTTTTAATACTTGTCTCAGGTGTCACAAATGTTCTTCCTTTATCTTACTAAAAATTAGAATATCATCCAAGTATACAATAACAAACTTACCCAAGAATTTATTTAAAACTTCATTCATCAATCTCATGAATGTACTCGGTGCATTAGTCAATCCAAAAGGCATCACTAACCACTCATACAATCCCTCATTTGTCTTAAAAGAAATCTTCCATTCATCTCCTTCTCTGATGGTATCCACTCTTCAAGTCTATCTTTGTGAAATAATTTACTCCACTCAAATAGTCCATAATGTCATCCATCCTAGGTAATGGAAATCTATACTTAATTATGATCTTGTTGATTGCTCTAGAGTCTATACACATCCTCCATTCTCCATCCTTCTTTGGTGCTAGCACTACAGGTACTGTACAAGGGCTTAACCTTTCTCTGATCAATCCTTTCCTCAACAATTCCTGTATCTATCTATTCAGTTATGTATTCTCTACTGGTGTCATCTAGTGTGTTGCTTTGTTAGGCAAACTAGCTCCAGGTATAAGATCCATATGATGACTAATACTTCTAATTGGTGGTAAACCTTCAAGTACATTATTTGATATGATGTCTTTGTACTTTGTCAACAATTCAGTTATCTCCTCTGGCTGTGATTCTTCAGTCTCTATACTTAGGGTTCTAGGCTTCTTAGGAATCAAAGCATAACACATATTCTCATGTCTCAAACCATCCAGAAATTTCCTTCCATCTACCAAATAGATTCTAGAATTCCCACATATTTCACTCTTAGGTTCATCTTCCAAAGGAATCAAGGTGATTTTATTTCCATTAGATACTATAGTGTAAGTAGTCTTTCTCCCATCACGTATAGCTTTTCTATCATACTGCCATGGTCTACCCAACAATATATGACATACATCCATCTGCATAATATCACACAATAATTCATCATGATAAGATCCAATATGAAATTTCACCAAACATTGTTCACTCACCAGTACCTTGTGTTCATCCTGAATCCATGCTATCTTGTAGGGCTTAGGATGTTTCAATCTTTCTAGGTTCATCTTAGTCACCATCTCCTCTTAAACCAAATTATCAGTACTACCACTATCAATGATAACCTTACAACATTTACCTCCTGATTTGCATCTGGTCCGAAACAAACTTTTCCTCTATGGTGGTTCCTCAGTTGTCTCTATTTGAAATAGTGCTCTCCTCATTACTAATGATTCTCCTTTCTCTGGCTTTCCAATTGAATTAGGTGATCCAACAGGTTCTTCTTCTACATAAGTTGTTCTTCCATTGTTCTCTATCTTCTTGCTTGTACTTCCATGATGACATTCAAATGCTCTGTGTCCTTCACCTCCACACTTAAAACAAGTTCCTCTGAATATTCTCTTTTCAAACCCTCTTTCATCTCTTCTGTGTCCTTCACTTTGGTAAGAATTATGGTTCCCTCTGCAGTAGAAAGTTCTATCATCTCTCTGGAGTATGAATTGTTATCTCTGTCTTCCTTCTTGAATGGGCTATCTTGTTTGTTTTGCTCTGTATATGATCTTTCTCCTTCAGAATATGTTCTACCTCTCTAAAATTTATCTCCTCTACCTCTCTGTTTCTGCTCATGTTTCTTGTTCAACTTTTAGGGCAAACTGATATGCTTCTATTGTTGTCATCCTTACTAAACTCAGTTCTTCTTAAATGTTCAATCTTAGTCCATTGATGTATCTTGCCACTTTCTCCTTACTTGCTTCACTATGTCCTATCCTTATGATCATCTTATGAAATTCTTCAATATACTCCTTCACAGATTTCTCCTTTTGTTTCAATTTTTGCAATCTTTTTAATAGTTCCAACTCATAGTCAGCAGGTATAAACTAATTTTTCAACTTTCACCATTCTATCCCACTTTATGATCTTTTCTTTTCCTCTTCTATTTCTATCCAACTGAACTTCTTTCCACCAAATAGCAGCATGTCTTTTCAACTTAGTCTTCACAAATATTACCTTTTCTGGATCTTGAATTTCTTCATATTCAAAGTATTCCTCCAAGTCATTTATCCAATCAATCAACTCATCCGGATTCAAATTTCTAGTGTAATTCAGTACTTCTACTCTAGGTCACTTTCCAAACTTTGAAATAGCTCTCAAACATTTTCACTTGATCTGATTCTTCTTTTTCTTCTTCTTTTAGGGTTTCTTTGTTTTGATTGGCTGATTAAAATTCTTCATCATCACTTTCAACATTAGGTCAAGGTGTTAGTCCTCTTCTTCGATCTTCTTCTACAGCATCCAATCAAACTTTCATTGTTTTTGTCATCTCCATCATCTCATCCATTCTTCTAGCCATAGTGCCTACAACAGGTATTCTCCTTAGTGGCATCTCTTCCTAGGATCCAGGTGCAACTACCTCAAATTCAGCGATCGGGCTACAAGGTGACAACTACCTCACAATTGACGATCGATTAACAACATAGGTAGACTACCTCAGCTCGGCGATCTATTTCACCACAAGATCTTATGGAATTCCTTGAAAACTTCTCTCAAACTCCTCTCCCAAAGGATTCAAACTTCACTTTGATACCACTTGGTGCAGTCATGGTCAGAGGGTTCACAGAATGAACTGTCCAGGTCGTGCAACAAGAGTAAACACAATAGAAACAACTCAAATATAGAATACAATGAGTGATTAAAATGCTCAATATATCATATATGTAGAATACTTATATGCCAACAACATGCGGGCTTACAAACTAGGGTTCATAGGCTTGAATTCTAGTTACCATAGATCTACAAGATATGACAATGGAGTATCTATCCGAAAAGAATCAAACTATTAATCCTATGAATTATGCTAACTTATTAACTAACTGCTTTCCTATGAATCCTAGAGATCTATATATATCATCTCCAAGCTCAAGAGATCCTCTGCGTTGGCCAAGGAAGGTTACAAACTCCAATGAAGAGGTGTAACATGTAGAAACATGTAGGTCGGCATTAAACAAATGGTACTCCTCCGCAAATGAATGAAACAAGGTGTAGACCTCAAGGAAGGTCTATCTGATCCTTATGTGCCATGTGATATGCTTCATTTATCTCCACAAGTCATGGAAGTGCTCCGGAAACCTTCTCCTTCAGCTGACTGTCTGTATGCTCTGTTATGTGAAAATAGGTGATCTTCTGTTAGCGATAACTTTTAGTAGATAAGTCCAAATGACCTAAATTTTGGATATGATGTAGCTGATGATGTCTAGATGCTAAGTCCTGCTTTGCAAGATCTAATATCAAAATGTGACAAAATTCAATACAAAATGTTGAAACTACTACTGACTGAACTACACTGTACTAAACTGGAAAATGAAAGAAAAAGAAAATGCAAATGTTTTTGGTTGATGCAAGATTTCTTTGCATCTTGGAATGCTCTTACATCACTAGGGTCTGAAAAACTAGTTGCAGAAGGTATTAAGACATATGAAGACATTTATCATCGAAAGGAGGTAAATGGAAGAACTTGTTTATTGGTTCAATCTAGTGAGTGTTGGTTGTGACACAAGAGAATGGGACACATCAACTTTGATAATATGGTAAAGATCAGCTCTATTCATGTGCTAAGAGACATGCCTAAGATAACAAAGCCTACAAACACATTGAAGATGAGAAGAAGTTCACAAAGCATAAAACATAAAATGAAAACCAAAACACAATGATTATACCTTGTAGAATGCCTTGGAAGTCCTTATCACTCCTTGATAAGGTTGAGGAGCTTGCACCCTTAAACTCCTAGCTTTACCCAAGTGACATAGAATTGAATGTAGAATTCTCACAATACAACACAAAATAAGCTCAATGGAGAGGATTGGAGGCTATTTTGGCAAGATAACATTACTTGAAAATGAGATGATAAAATGGCTTGTGGGAGCTCATATTTATAGGCTTTTTGGAGGGATTTTGATCCAACGGTAGATATTAAGAGTTGAGATCAATGGTGGAGGATAAAAGACAAGATGGAGGGATGAGATTTGATCATGAAAATTGAAGGGTGGAGAATAAAAATGAATCTTTTATTCATTTTTGGGGAAGGCTTTACATTTAATGAGGATTAAGACAAGTGATGAATTGAAAATTTATTTTTGGGAGGATGTGGCATTAAAAATTCTATTTTATGTGGGAGTGTGAAGGTCATGTGACACATGGGCAATTTTAGAACTCACATGTGTGAGCTCATGACATAGAGAAGAGCTTAGCATGCAAATAGTAAGGTGAGGTGGAAGGGTCATGTGACCCATGGGATTATTTTAGAATTTTAATTTGTGGGTTGTGGGAGAATGAGTTAATGATGCTTTGACCAAGTTAATCAGGGTGATTAACTTAATTAATGTGGCTAAAAAAAATTTGTGAATGGGCTAAACAAAGTTTAGGATTAATTAAATAATGACTTATTTAATTAATCCAGGTCTAGGGATCATGTAGGCTAGGGTAGCTAATTAAATAATAGCTATTTAATCAACTAGGTTAGGTTTAGGCTGATTAGTAGGGTAGATTAATTAAATAAGTAAGATTTACTTAATTAATCAGGTTTAGGAAAGGGAACAATTTTTTTTTTAAAGATAATGCGCCTAGTAAACTTTTTAACGTGACCGGCGACGCTGGTACGACACGCCCTCCAGCTCCACGCGAATGCTTTTGCCCGGAGCAATGAACCGGTGAGGCCACAACTGGGGGACCCCATCCCCTAGGAAGAACACTTCAAACCCGCGAGCTCATTGGCCCAGCGAAGGCGTAAAGCCTTGCGAGCTCATTGGCCCAGCGGGGGTTTGAACTCTGGTGGCTGCCACTACATCCTGAGCGACTTAACCACCGAACCATGCCATCATTGGCCGGAAAGGGAACAAATTAATCAAATAAATATTTGTATATTTATTTAATTAATTGGGATGATGTTAGTAAGGTATAATGCTGAATTAATTTAATTAATTCACAATTGAGGGTAAATTGATGAAGAATGGATGAACAATTAGGGGTGAGGTAGGTTAATTAATTAAATAGGAATTTATTTAACTAATTGGATGAGAAATTAGTGACATGGATGATGTTGAAGGATGGTTGAAGGGTTAAGACATTTTTAGGTGTCTACATTTGCCCCTCTTTGACGTGGCATCATGACCTAGTAGGGAAATGGCGTCAAGTCAAAGAATTTTTCCCTAACTGCCAAAAAGGAGTGAAAATGGATGACGGATGCCCCCTCGAGAGATCAGGTAAAAAAATTAATTTTTTTGGGTGAACTCTCAAAAAGGAAGGAACGGTGGTGGAAAAAGGATGCAGAAGGGAAAACAGGTTCGACAGGAAGAAAAATAGAGGAAAAAGCTTATGTTTTGTGGCCTGGGGAGAGAAAAAGGTGAATGGGGGATGACACGGTGGCTATATATAGAAAGTGTGGGCCCAAAGTGCCACATTTACATACTCTAAGATTATTGGACGAGAGAAGAGGAGAAGGAGAAGGAGACATGGAACAACCTACATTCCCGCGATATCGACACTGATCTGAGAGGGTGCAAGACTATGACCGTTCAATAGAGGCAGACCCACAAGTATGTCAGCCAAACCTAACTTTGTGATTTTGGGATTTGGGTTAGGTTACGGGTTTGGGAAATGGGTAGTTAGGTAGATTAGTTCTATTGCGTAGCTGCGTAGCACTATTAGGGAATAGTTTAGCATGATCCTTTGGATTAGCGTGATAAGAAAAGGGGCAATTTCAGATGGTTTAGTGCCATTCGTTTAGGGTTTAGCGCTAACATTTGGTTTAGTGCCAAAATTTGGGGGTTTTCTGGTTAGGGCTCTTTGTTAGCACTTTAGCGCTATCCTCTCATTTGGCTCTATATGGGTGGGGTTTAGCGCAATCCTCTAGATTAGCATGGGGAATTAGGGGTTTTTTAGGTTAGATGGCGGATTAGCACCATACAGTCATGAATTAGTGCTATACTCTCATTTAGCATGAAAAGGTTAGGGATTAGTGTAATACTCTGGATTAGTGCTATGTGGTCAAGGATTAGCGCAATCCTTTCGATTAGCACTATAAGGTTCTGGTTTAGCGCCATAGCGCTACTTTGGGAAAATGAATTGATTTAGGTGATTTTTTGAATGCAAATTCTAGGTAGGATATTGCAGTCATGAGAGTGTTGCGTTCCATCGGTGATGGCATTGAGGTCACAGTTTACTCTAATGGATATAGCTCAGCTTGGGAAGATAGGTCTACAGATGATTTTTGAGATGCCCTAGATACAGGCACATAGGTCCATGATGTCGGCCCTAGTGGAGAGGTGGAGGAGCGAGACATGCTCCTTTTTACTTCCTATGGGTGAGATTATGATTACCCTAGAGGATGTATGGATGATCCTTAGGATTCCCATATGAGGAGAGTGGGTGATTTATGAGGTACCCTCATGAGCTACTACTTTGGATCGAGTATTTGCACTAGTCCATCCAGTGTTCACTAGGGATTGATGGGAGATGAGATATATGCAGAGTCAGGTGGCTGGGGTTGATCTGTTTACATTATATGTTTGTGGGTTGGTCAGAGGCATATTGATTCTTGATTGGTGGTCGTGGGACTTTTTAGTTGGCTGGGGGAGAGTGATTGAAGTGATGATCACTCGAGATGCACTATTTGCATGGGGCCCATGTTTGCTAGCCTAGTTGTATCATGAGATGCATCTGGTAGTTTATTATCTAGATGTGAGTTTGGGGGTGGGTGTGACATTGCTCCATGTGTGGGCATGGGAGCATATCCGCATCATGCAGACAAAGTGTGCCTACCATAGGGCTTGGTTTGAGGCCTATGTATTTCTGTACTGATTATAGGTGTTCAACACACACACATGGGACAACTGAGGTATTAGCGGTGCAAGATAGACAACATGGATATGGTCATCTAGCAAATGTATATAGCTGTGGAGATGTGGTTGGATGACTAAATTCATATGCCCTTCACCTTCCAGCCTCAGTATTTGATGGGGTGAGGAGACCATACGATTGACATGTATATTTTGTCATGGTTGGTGCGACAGTTTGGTCTGGTGTAGGACCTGCCATAGGTGATGGTGATATTTGCTTGAGGTCCTACATATGTACTAGTGTGGCATGTACAGTTGTCACCATAGGTGGCTTTGCTAGATTGGGTAGCACTGCAACTAGTGCAGTGGGACTGGGGTAGCTAGATAGTAGATGCAGGGATGACCCTGGCTTACGATTTGTGGTGGTAGCAGGTGAGGCATGTTCATCTTACAGATCCAGAGGCTGATCTTGAGGAGGAGGAGGGAAAGGAGGGGGATGAGGTTGAGTATGTCTATGAGGATGTGCCTATTGAAGAGGGGGACAAGATTGATGTTTTGGCTGCGACAGTTGTAGGATAGGTAGTGGGAAGAGGGCAGGCACCTGGTGGATAGGGCCCTCAGGTTCAAGAATAGGGACATGTAGGCTAGGTTCCTCAACACCAGGCATAGGTACGGTAGGTACCAGCTGCATAGGTACTTGGGGTACAAATTCCCTAGGTTCAAGTTCCTGGGGAACAAGGTCAAATGGGATAGGTGCTAGCTGTTTAGTCACCTATAGGATAGGCATCATTACAAGTAGGAACCTCAGGTCCTGGCACATCAGGTGCAGGACTGTCAAGAGTAGGACCTGTAGGAGCAGGACCTGTTCCTACTATGCATGCTGGCCGTCAGTGGGTTCAGCATTGGGGAGATGAGGAGGATGTGGCGACACTATGTGCCCAAGTAGCCAGTCTAGAGGACCAAGTGACGAGGTAGCAGCAAGATCTGGCACAGGTGACAGTAGAGCAAGACAATGATTTGGTACAACTGTAGACCTTACAGGGCATACAAGCCCTTCTGGATGGTTTGAGTGGCAGTGATGGAGATCTGTAGATTCAGATTCTACAGGCACATATAGGCCATCTCCAAAGCCAGATGCAGGTGCAACTAGTACAGGTGGCAACTTAGAGAGATGCTGAAAGGGTGCAACGGTAGAGGATAGAGGTCTTATTGTAGAGAGCTGAGACCAGGGCACAACAAGCTGAGGCATAAGTGACTCAGCTGCAGCAGGAGGTTACATGTATGCAGGGTGTCATAACTGGCACCAACATGGCAAGAATGTGGGAAGACTACACTACAGTGCAACAATAGCTACAACAGCAGTTAGCCGACCATAGAGCTAGGGCAGAGTATTATTAGGGGGCCTATTGCACTATAGTTCCTGAGGAGTAGAGAGTGTTGAGTTACAACCAACACAGCCAATTTGAGATATCAGGTTCATAGAGATCTAGATGGTCTCAGCAGTCTGTACAATAGCCACTACCTCTGCAACAACCATCATCTCAATAGTAGCAGCCTATGGGGCCACCGCCACCTCGACCACATAGAACTCCTTTGGGTTCTCCTACTGACTCTACTAAGGGATCATCAACCCATGGTTCTTGGTTGTATTTTGATGTATTTTGAGCCCTCAGGGCATATTTTTGTATCATGACATTATCCAAGATGTATATTTTGAGTGATACATGTATGATGGTTTTTTGGCGGTGATATATATGATGTTGATGCATTTATGGTTATGGTTTATGATTATGCCTTATGGATGATTATGATGATGGTTATGATTATGATGATGATGGATTATGTATGTATGGATGTATGGGTCGTATGATGTATATGGCTATTTTATGGTTTTATGGATGTGTTGATGTTATGGATTATGATGCACTGCTATGGATTAGTTTGTCTTAGGATATACACTATGAATGCCTTAGTCAGATCTCTACTTCTTATCATTAAGTGCGATACTCTCAACAAATGTGATATATATGTGTGGATACAGAAAACAATCAAGGACATGAGTATTTACTTCTGCATCATGTTCAAACACAAAACTGATCACCTTACCATACTTAGACTATTTTCTCTTCTCCCTGATTGGTTTTGCCTTGACCATACTGACTCTTCATGTATACAAGTCTACCTATACATTTCCATATACTATGTTGACATCAATGACAACACATATTGCCAACAATCTCGCCCTTTGTCATTGATGGCAACATATACTCCCCCTTAGACATATATTTCTCTCCCCCTTTGACATCAAGGACAAAGGGATTGATATCCTTTGCTTAATTCAAAAACTATATAGACTACCCCTTACAAAAGATTTCTAAACTGTACTCCCCATGATTGTGTTATCTAGTTATAAAATTGTACCTTTGAAAACTAAAATGGTACTGCCATTGCACTCAATACCTAGCTGCATATACACATTGTTATAAAATTTTTCTATACATCATACTACTTACTTGGTAAGATCTCCTTATCGGTCATCTTCAATTGGGTACAAGTTCTGTTCCAATTACATTTTTCTAAAGAAAGAGAGTTGTTTTGACACTCAAATTGAATATACAATTTTTTTGAGCTTCTTCCACAGTGCTGGACATTGTCGACTTCTGTGCTACCTTTTCTGCTTCAGTCACAATTTCTATCATAGAGGTAAGTCTCAGGCTTACTATTTCTCTAAGAAGACTATACTATCTTAGAATTTGATCTTTTGTTGTTGCAGTAGACAAAACTGAGAGTGAAAATTTTCAATAATTGCTCTAGTTGCCCCATAACTATCCTTTAGGGGATCATACAAACTAGATACTTGTGAAATCTATGACTTGATGGAGTCCATCTGATCCTTTATGTTCCTTGTAGACACAGGCCATTTCAAACAAAATTGATACAACAAAGTAGCCTCTTCTATACACTTCTAAAAATCTTTTATCTTATCTTGCAACATATTTTGTGCATTTGCACACATATCAGAAACATCTTTCAATCTCTTGTCATTTATTTTCTTTAAGGCATCATTTTCTGCCTTTTTCTTCCAATTGAGATGAATGATTTTTAAAAGAATCAAGTAAGAATTTTAACTACTGTACAATGGTCAAAGATGTGTCAATATTTACCTTAGGCATAAAGTCTTGGATAACCTTTACTGCTTCATCCAACAATTCTATATTATGTTGGTGTTGATGTAGAATTTCCTTTCTAGCAGATGAATGTAAAATGTCACCAAGATGTAGCTTATGCAAGGGGGCAATATTAGTCAAATCTACCTTCCCTTCTTGCATAGGAATTTGTAACAACTGTGGAGATACCATAGGCTATAATTGTATTTCCAAACTTAGTAGGTCTATGAATGAATCAGTTGATTCTTAACCAATCTCTTCTGCTCCACCTTGACTCATCTCCGGAGCCTTTTCTTTATCATCATTAATCATATCTTTTTTATGTCCTTCATTTTGCTCTATATTCACTGAAACATTTTGTTTACCTTGCACACTTATCTGATCATCCACTTGAGTGGTGTCTTCTGAAACATTCTTCTTGTCTTGCATACTTAGCTAATTATCCATTTGTTTAGAGCTCTCTAGAATACTCTATTCATCTTTCTCTTTATCTTTATTAGAATTATCCTGAGGACTAAAATCAACATTCACATTTTCTTGCATGTTTTCATTATCTTTCTCTTTTTCAATCTGTTCTTCTTTTTTTGGAGAGGATGCATTAGCATGGTGAGATGATCATGGTGGTGAATTATGTGGCTATTCCACATCCTCTGGTTTTCTTACCTCACCAAGTATCTTCTAAGTGATTTCTTTAATTTCTTTTGTAATTTGTTTAGTGTCCTCCTTTTTGTTCTGCATAAGAGTATCTACTATATGCTTTGTTCTAAGCTCTTGAGCTTTTCTTTGAATCAAATTTTCTTTTTTTTCCTCAAATAGGGAAGCACCAACTTTATCCAAAGCATCTTGTCAGAGTTTCTCTTCTAGTGCCCCAGCTTCATCTTTATCCCTTCTTAGGGCTTTTTGTAAGCTTTCTGGTAGTTTAGGAAAGATTTCACCAAGAGACTTGTTATATCTCATCATGTACATTGCAACTGCCTTTTCAATGATGGCTTGATCCTTAGGAGAAGACTTTGGATAAAGCACCACAGTTTCATTAAACAAATTGAAGCAGACAATGGCATTGTAAACAACATCTAGAGACATAGGGTCTCTAGGAGGAGGTGTTGGTACCTAAGTGGAATTTTTCTTTTTCTTCTTTATTGGGGGAGTTTGCTCTTCTTCTTCTTCTTCACTTACTTCAATACCTTGTTTCTTCTTCCTTTTGGCCTTCGCCTTGACTCTTGGTTTCTTTTTCTAGTTTCCTTTCTTCTATTTCTTTAACATTACTTCTTCTTTATCACTCTCGATTTCCTCCACAATGGTTTCTTTCTTCTTCTCTAATTTTTTCCCTTGGATTTTATCTGTGTTTGACCTTAAGAAACCTGTGTCTATCTGGTAGAGGTTGTCTTTACAAAGAAAGTAGGTTGTGGAATACTAGCAATAGATTGAGAAGTAGAACTACTTGATCTTCTCAGTGTTGGATGCTCAGTAGTGAGCGGCACAACATATTTTGTAGTGTTATGAGTAGTGAAACCTCTAGGTGGGATACTGGTGCATGAACACCTAGATGTCTAGATTTTATTTGATCTTCATGTTGTTTGTTTGAGTCAATTGGGTCTTGGAGACCATCTAAATGTTGTAATAAGGCTTTTAGCATGTTGTAATAGGACTTTGTCCAAATATCTAAAAGAATCTTTTTCTATGTTATAAGTCCTAGTTAGGACAGTCATAGGTAGTTTGCAAGTTGAATTTAAGTTTTATTGTTTATATAGGTAGTCATTGAATTTCCTTGTTGTAAGCCTTTTAAGGCATGTCATGGGTTAGGAAGAATGTTAGTAACCTTGCCAAAGGTTAGCCAAGTGTCAAAAAAAGCATGAAAATAGTTGGAGGATTCCAAAAAAGATAGTTTCCTTATTGATCTCTTAAACAACTGTTAAAAAGCAAGAAATAATTCAATGGTTTTTGGACAGTTTTATTGACTCCCACTCGATGCATGCAATAAGGAGGTTGGATATATCCCTGCCAAGCATTATTGTAAGAGATCATTAAAGAGATTTGAGAGATATAACAAAAAGAATTGTTTTTCTACCTTTTTCTGTATTTTTCTGCATTCTTGTGTATTTGGAGCCATACTACTGTGTTGTACGGTATTGTTGGAAGATGATGGTTGAGTGGAAGTGAAGGTTGTTAGATTAGCTATCGATTGGTGTGAATTTGTGTCCTTGAGATAGGAGGAGAATATACTATGCAAGTAGAAGTTCCAAACTATTTTTTTTACTGCTGTCTTCTTCCCAAACTCGCTATTTTTCTATGTATTCTGTACATGTACGGCACTATCATGGCACAAGTTTGTAATGGAAGGAAAGAAGTTTGAACTACCTTTGATTTAAGCTTGGTTTGAAGTCTTGACAAGGAACTAGAAGGAAGATACTGTTGATTTCCCATAAACTATTTTTCTTTCAGATTTGCTGTCTCCTTTAAGAAACTCACTGTTTTTCTAGTATTCCATACTGGTACGGCCTGTAGGTGAGTGTTATTTGTAATGCAGGTTTAGGTTGATAAATTACCTGCCCTTTGCATCTTGTTTGGGCTTTTGACATTGCAATAGAAGAGAGTAATCAGTGTTTGTCTACAAACTATCCTAAAACCTAATCTAAAACTTCTGAGTAACCCGATGAGTTTCTCCTCATTCCTTTGATCCCACTTGCCCTAGTCAGAGGAATGAGTTGTATGTTAATGAGGGCAAGGTCTTGTGAAGGTTTGGGAGGGCAGGAGGATAGTTTGGATTGAGTTTAGGCATGTAGATGACCCTATAGAAGCCTTATACTGGAAGATTGGGGGAGGACAACAGCAACTAGGTAAGTTTGGTGAGTTTGTTTTCTTTGTCAATGAAGGTAGTAGGCATGTTAGGCATGTGATAGGTTTGGCATGATACAATGAAGATGATTTTATCTTGATAAAGATCACCATATGGAGATTAGTGTGACTGTCCTTCTCATGGAGCAGAGAGATGTTATGATTGTCTCAAGAAAACATAGTTGTGATTGCTGTCCTGCAGACCCTGTTTGGTGGGTTAGAGGGAGTCTTGTCTGGAGTTAGACATCTTAGAAGGTGTAGAATGAATTTATTGGGTCAGAGACCATGTGTTGGTCATGTTGAAGTTATGAACATGCTTCTGCTATCATAGATGCTCTACATCATTTTTGGTATCAGAGCTAGCAAGTAGATCCTTGAGAGTGTTGTGGATCTTGTGAAGAAGATAAAGGTCTGTGAGAGTTTGTGAAGATGCCTCCTAAAAACCAGATGGCAAGAGAGAATGCTGAGTTGAGAGAAGCCTTAGAGGCAAGAGAGAAAGAGCTGAGGGACAGAAGAGAACAGGATGCTGCTAGAGACAGAGAATTGAGGCAAGTGAGAAGAGAAAATGCAACAATCTTGGCTAGATTGGAAGCATTGGAGAAGAATCCAAGAAAGGATGAACAAAATGAGTCAGAAGGAGATGAGGATGCTAATGAGAATCCTCATGAGGATGAGTTAGATGCTAAAGAAAAGAAGTTTGTGAGATTGCTGAAGGCAGTCCAAGGAAGTGGGATAAAGGCAAACATTGAGTTACCTATCTATCAGGGGAAGATGGATAGTGAAGAAGTGTTAGGGTGGATGGATGCCCTGGAAATTTTTTTTGAATATGAGGAGATGAATGATGAGAAGAAGATCAAGTTTACAAAGACAAAACTAAGAGGAACAACACTTACCTAGTGGAGTAGTGTGTAGACAGAAAGAGTGGCTAGAGGTGCATCAAAAATCACTTCTTGGGGTAGGATGAAGGACATGATGAAGGATTAGTTCCTTCCATCTGATTACTCTATTCAAACAAAGAGGATGAGATAGAATTTGAAGCAGAAGGACATAGATGTTATGTCCTATACTAAGCAATTTCATAAGCTTAGTATTAGAGGTGGGCTGGAAGATGAAAAAGAGAAAGTAGCAAGGTACCTTAATGGGCTTAGGTATAACTTGCAGGATGAGATTGGGTTAGCAGTACCAAAAACACTTGGAGAGTATTTTTAGTTAGCCATCAGGGTTGAAGAGAGAGTGAAGATGAAGCAAGAAAGGCAAGGAGGTTATGGAAGAGGAAACAGAGGTAGGGGCAGACCTACTAATGAAGTTCAGAACAACAATGAGAAGGGTAAGGAGTTGTCTACAGAATAGAGAGGTGGATATAGAGGTGGAGGTAGATTGGGATCAGGTAGAGGAGTGTTCACTGGTAGATGTTATCACTGCAATGAGATGGGACACACATCTTTCAACTGTCTTAAGAAGGATGGTATTGATAAGAGAAAGGATACAAGAGTTCACTTGACACAAGAGGAGGAGAAGCCAGAAGAACCAGAAATGTTGTCAGCCTCTCCAATGATGGATGGAGAAATGCTCATGGTGGAAATAGGTAAGATGCAGTAACCACCACAGGTATCTATTTTTAGAACTAATTGCTTGAGCCATGGCAAGATATGCAAGTTGATTGTCGATTTAGGTTCTCATGATAACTTAGTTAATTGGGAAATGGTGAATAAGTTGGGGTTGCAAACATTTGATCATCCTAGTCCTTACCATGTCACTTGGGTGAGTCAAGAGTAGTAGGTAATGGTCACTAAGAAGGCTTATGTTGATTTCACAATTGGTCCATATCAGGACTATGTTTTGTGTGATGTTATTCCTATGACATGTGGGCATGCAATCTTGGGTAGACCATGGCAGTATTTGAGGAGGACTATTCATGATGGGTATACTAATACCTATGTAGTGCACAAAGATGGTAACTGATTCCTTTACCTTGTGAGGAGAAGAAGGAACATACCACTATTTGTTTTGGGGAGAAATTGAAGTTGAATGTGCAGGTTCAGGGTGATTACACACAGCAGAAACAGTTGCAACAAAGTACGGTGGATGACAGTCCTAGAGAGCAGCAGGCTTGGGACTTGAGTCATGTTCAGGTTGGGGACATTGAGTGTCCTATAAGGAGCCAAAAGAAGGAAGGCAAACAGTTGATAGTACAAGGAGGAATGAATCAGACCCTCCAGTTGAGAAGAGTTGAAGCATTGCAGCAGCAAGGTCCTAGACAAGGACACCAAAACAAGTTTTATGGTTCTAACACTATTTATAGGAGCCATGCAGGTTGGAGAAGGAGGAAGATAACTCTGGGAGAGTTCATGTTTCCTAGTTTGAGGAACATTCCAATGAGATGGAAGATTGGTTGGAGCAGATCCCCTAACTCTTGGGACAAGAGTTTTCATCATGCTGGGGAGTATGGTGCAGGAGCACCTAGATGTCTAGATTTTATTTGATCTTCATGTTGTTTGTTTGAGCCAATTGGGTCTTGGAGACCATCTAAATGTCGTAATAAGGCTTGTAGCCATGTTGTAATAGGACTTTGTCCAAATATCTAAAAGAATCTTTTTCTATGTTATAAGTCCTATTTAGGACAGTCATAGGTAGTTTGCAAGATGAATTTAAGTTTTATTGTTCATATAGGTAGTCATTGAATTTCCTTGTTGTAAGCCTTTTAAGGCATGTCATGGGTTAGGAACCTTGCCAAAGGTTAGCCAAGTGTCAAAAAAAGCATGAAAATAGTTGGAGAAGTCCAAAAAAGATAGTTTCCTTATTGATCTCTTAAACAACAGTTAAAAAGCAAGAAAGAATTTGATGGTTTTTGTATAGTTTTCTTGACTCCCAGTCAATGCATGCAATAAGGAGGTTGGATATATCCTTGCCAAGCATTATTGTAAGAGATCATTCAAGAGATTTGAGAGATATAACAAAAAGAATTGTTTTTCTGCCTTTTTCTGTATTTTTCTGCATTCTTGTGTATTTGGAGCCGTACTACTGTGCTGTATGGCATTGTTGGAAGATGATGGTTGAGTGGAAGTGAAGGTTGTTGGATTGGCTGTCTATTGGTGTGAATTTGTGTCCTTGAGATAGGAGGAGAATATACTATGCAAGTAGAAGTTCCAAACTATTTTTTTATTTCTGTCTTCTTCCCAAACTCGTTGTTTTTCTGTGTATTCCGTACATGTACGACATTGTCATGGAACAAGTTTGTAATGGAAGGAAAGAGGTTTGAACTACCTTTGATTTAAGCTTGGTTTGAAGTCTTGACAAGGAACTAGAAGGAAGATACTATTGATTTCTCATAAACTATTTTTCTTTTAGATTTGCTGTCTCCTTTAAGAAACTCACTATTTTTCTGGTATTCTGTACTGGTACGGCCTGTAGGTGAGTGGTATTTGTAATGCAGGTTTAGGTTGATAAATTACTTACCCTTTGCATCTTGTTTGGGCTTTTGACATTGCAACAGAAGAGAGTAATTAGTGTTTGTCTACAAACTATCCTAAACCTAATCTATAGCTTCTTCTGAGTAACCCGATGAGTTTCTCCTCATTCCTTTGATCCCACTTGCCCTAGTCAGAGGAATGAGTTGTATGTTAATGAGGACAAGGTCTTGTGAAGGTTTGGGAGGGCAGGAGGATAGTTTGGATTGAGTTTGGGCATGTAGATGACCCTGCAGAAGCCTTATACTGGAAGATTGGGGGAGGACAGCAGCAACTAGGTAAGTTTGGTGAGTTTATTTTCTTTGTCAATGAAGGCAGTAGGCATGTTAGGCATGTGATAGGTTTGGCATGCTACAATGAAGATGAGTTTGTCTTGATAGAGATCACCATATGGAGATTAGTGTGACTGTCCTTCTCATGGAGCAGAGAGATGTTATGACTATCTCAAGAAAACATAGTTGTGACTGCTATCCTGCAGACCCTATTTGGTGGGTTAGAGGGAGTCTTGTCTGGAGTTAGACATCTTAGAAGGTGTAGAATGAAGTTATTGGGTTAGAGACCATATGTTGGTCATGTTGAAGTTATGAACATGCTTCTGCTATCATAGATGCTCTGCATCATTTTAATGAGTTGTATGTTAATGAGGGCAAGGTCTTGTGAAGGTTTGGGAGGGCAGGAGGACAGTTTGGATTGAGTTTGGGCATGTAGATGACCCTGTAGAAGCCTTATACTGGAAGATTGGGGGAGGACAGCAGCAACTAGGTAAGTTTGGTGAGTTTGTTTTCTTTGTCAATGAAGGTAGTAGGCATGTTAGGCATGTGATAGGTTTGGCATGCTACAATGAAGATGAGTTTGTCTTGATAGAGATCACCATATGGAGATTAGTGTGACTGTCCTTCTCATGGAGCAGAGAGATGTTATGACTGTCTCAAGAAAACATAGTTGTGACTACTGTCCTGGAGACCCTGTTTGGTGGGTTAGAGGGAGTCTTGTCTGGAGTTAGACATCTTAGAAGGTGTAGAATGAAGTTATTGGGTCAGAGACCATGTGTTGGTCATGTTGAAGTTATGAACATGCTTCTGCTATCATATATGCTCTGCATCAGATACCAACCTTTTTAATAGCTTTTCTTTATTCTTCTCTACCTCTTCTTCAGCCCTTTTCTTACATATTTTGTCCTGAATTTCTTCATAAGTTCCAAATCTTTCACCTTTAGGATCTTTAGGATGACTTAACAAAATCCCAGCATAGGATGACTTAACAAAATCCCAGCATAGGCCTTAACTTCCTCATTAGGTACTTCATATGGAAGCTTGGGAATCCATGAAGACCTTGGCTCAATTGCTACCATATAACAACAATCTTTGTCCACAAGAAATGTTATGTATTCTATCCCTTTTATGCATTTCAGTTTGGAAATTCTTGAAGAAACCCCAGAAGATAGTATTACACCTTTGTGAATCAAAGCTTCTTATGTATTCTTTGATTTGTACTATTACTGGCTTATCTTGTTTCCATATCTTCCCTTTATATCCCAGCAACTCATTCATGAAATAGACTGCCAGACAAATGATCAGTGAACCATACTTAAAGTTGTATCCTGTCTCCTCTGTTCTTCTCAGATTCTCTAATAATTGATCCTTCATAACTTCACACAAATCAAAATCCTTACCCTCTTTAGCCATCTGATAGGTAGTGTGAATGGTTGTAGCAGTTGTAGATCCCTCTTTGTTGGAGTAGTACACTTTGTATTCAATTCCCATTGCTGCATATCTCACACTGGGGTCAATAATATCATCAATTATTAAAGCCCCTCTTGTCAAATTTGACACCAATTAATTCAGTGACCTTTTCATTCTTGATTGATTTCAACTATGGTACGGGTCCAGTGGAACATAACCCTGTTACAGGGTCCTAATAGCTTCTTTCATTATTTGATGAGGTTTGTCAAGGTATATGAATTCATCATGGTTTCTACTGAGGATATACCTAACCCAGTCGTGCTGATTATAGAAATCTAGAAAATCTTTCCAAACATCCAACTATTTTTCTTCAATGTTGGCATACTCAGGTTTGTAATGTATATCATCATTATCTAACAGCTTATGCCTTAGGGTTTCAAATTTGCCATGGTCAATCTCTTCCAATTTTATGTGAATATATATCCTAACATCTTCTGTGTATACCACAAATGCAAGAACATTAGATAATGCTCTGCTACTATCAACTTCCATTGCCTTATAAGGACGTTTCTTAAATTTTGGTCAAGGTTCATCAGCAATGTTGATCAATTGAAGAGTAAAAGATGTAGCCATCATAAACAATTGTTATAACAAGAATTAGTATGAAGAATACCTCTGAGGCTTGCTGCTAGGATTTTGCCTTTTTGCTTGGCTGCTCAAATGCTCCAAGTATACCTTTTCTTTGCTTTTCTCTCAACTGCTCAATCACAAATGCCTTTTGAATATGTGAAATGACTTATAAACCTCTCCACATTTGTTCAATTATTCTACATTGAATGCACTAGTAGGGTTAGGTGAATACTTGGTTAGACCTACTCTGTGACATAATAGTGATTCTTTGATTATTCCGTAATCTACCATAGAGTGATGAATTACTCTAGAACCTTCTTCAAACTCATTTGTATTCTGAATGCTTTCAACATCATGAAGAGGGTGAAGGATTTGTAATAACAACTCCCCCTAAGTCCATGCTTTCTTTTGGTAGATGCTCTTATCACTGAAAACCCTAAAAACTTTCGTAATCTGCCACATTGAGAGATTTTTCTCTGGTGTTTTGATCAGACTTCTTCATATCATTATCTTGACATGCTCATACCATTTTAGCTAGAATGATGAGGAATTCAACATCTTATAAATTACTCAAGGGTTTGAAGAATTTTGTAGTTGTGACCCCCCCTGAATCAATACCTTCTTCTTCTAGTTATTGAAGGATCTATCTACACTAGGTAGAGGTCTGAAAACATCACATTCTTCCTTCTTCTTCCATACTTTGTTCATTTCCTTCTTTTGTTGAGCAATATCAAATTTCTTTTGAGGAGTAGGCCTTACACTCTTTCCAGAGTGTCCTATTTGATTGCACCTATGATAGGTGAAATTTGATTTCTAAGCATTTCCATTTTTCCTCACTTTAGATATGCAATTAGCTGCCTTGTGGCCAAACTTGTTACAAGTGTAACAGTATCCATGAAAGAGCCGATCATTCTCCTTATTATTCCTTGACATTTTACTTATGCATTGATTGACCTTATGTCCCATCTTATTGAAAGCATAACATCTTATAGGATTGTGATTTAACTTACTCCTACATTTAGCTACTTTATCACCAACCTTATTGCAAGTATAACACCTTACAATGTTTTGATTTATCTTACTTCTACAATCATCAACTTTGTGACCAAATTTGTTACAATCATAGCAATTACCATTGAATCTTTGAGGATACCCGATAGGAGTAGTTTGTTTAGGTGCAGGCTTCCTGAAATTCTTCTTCATATTCTTCCTATCTCCGGACAGGAGTGAATTCATCTTCTTTTGTAATTCTGGAGGCATTCTTCTTAGGATCTTCAGTGTAGGTCTCTTCCTTCTTTATTCCAGACTTTCCTCTTGATTGGAAGCTATCATATAAATTTGTAGAGGCTCTAATCATAGGACTCTTCCCTATTTCAAAGCCAAGGCCTATTTTTATTTTGCTAGATTTTTAGAGTTAGTTATCTCATAAAGGATTTCAGATCCTCCTTTTAGTTTTAGTCCTTTGTCATTCTGTTCTTTTATCTTTTCCAATTCTTTTCTTAGATTGACAAATTCTTCCTCAAGTTTTGAACATTCAGCTAATTTCTCATAGAGATTGATGCTTAATAAATCTTCAATCCTCTTTTCTTCTTCAACCATGACTTTCAAATTTGAGATCATTTCTTTGACCTCCTTGAGCTTCATGTCACCTCCTTTATCTCCTTCTATTAGAGCTTTCAGTTTGCTAATTTCTTTTGATTCTTTGGCCTTTGTCTTTAATTTGTCAATTGTCTCTTTTGCTATCTCAAGCATGTCTTCATATTCTACATTCAGTCCTCTTGCTTCATCTAGTTCATCAAGGGCATACTTGAGTTCTCCCTCAAGGTCTACTTAACACCCATCAAGATCCCAACCTTCTATTGCAAATATGTGCCTAATCGGTGTTGTCATTGATGTCAACATATCCTTGTTGCCATTGGTGTCAACTGTATCTTATTTTGTTGTCTGTTTAGAACACTGGAATGTTGAGGATATTGAGAAAATTAATGAAGATCAATGTATGCAGACCATATGGCTGTGTAGAGGATTGTCTTAAGTAGTTCCAGTTAAGTTTTGAGAGGTCCACATGAAGATTTGAAGAAGATATGGCCATCCAAATTGAACTAGGTTTTGTTGTGTTCAGAAGAGACAGAGTGACAGTTAATTGGTCTGGATTGCTCCACATTAAAATATTATGATCTGCGGTTCTAGAGGCATGTTTGGGAAGTTAGTGTGTATCATCAACTCAAGTGGTTCATGGTTTGGAGGTTCACAAGCAATCTTTCTAGTGTGCTAGTCATGGCAGATAGTGTTCTTGAGGTTCTGGAAGAAGATGCAAGTGATTCTGATGATTTGGAGGAGTACGGATGTCCTTGTTGAATTCAATGTGCTTGTGGAGGTCTCTGGATCATGCACTTGCTATGTTGGAGGTTTGCATTGAAGATTGAGCTCATTGTTGAAGATTTCTTCCTTGGTGTTACTGATCTTCCCAGTCTTGGCCAACCGGATGATTCAAGCGTATTGTGGATGATCTAAGAGCAATTCTATGGAGCATGGCATATTGATCTAGGAAGATTTGAGTCCCAGTTATGTTTGGCTAACAACCTAGTGATTCGTATTAAGTTAGATGCTTGTAGTGCCAACCTTGATGTTTATTCCAAGGTTGATGAAGCATATAAAGGCATGTAGTTGATTTGTGGAAAATCATCCTTGTGCGAAATAATCAAATCCTAAGAAAGGATCAGAAGTAGAGTAGAGAAGAGGAGAAGCAGAGGAACAAGAGCAGTAAAGGATGAGGTGATAGTAAAGAAGTATTTGGGAGTAGAGCTGAAGTTTTGTGAGCATTCAATGAGACTGAACTAGGCATGAAGAAGATGCTATTTCTTAGTTAATTCTTTCTATATTAAACATAAATTTCTATAGGCAGTGAGCCTCTTTTGAGTAGTGAGCTCTAGGCAGTGCACCCAAAGGCAAGTGCCTTCCCATTTTTAAGTACTTTTAACATGGTACAAATCTTGTGGGTTGATCCTCACCATGGTTTTCCCTTAACTGAGTTTCCGCGTTAAAAATCTTGGTGTCAATTGTGTTAATTGTGCTTCTGCTCATGTGTTATTGTTTCATGCTTTAATTTTTACATCATTAATCTATTTTTAAGTTGTGAAAGAATATTAAAAGAGAAGAAAAGGTTAATTTGTAGGACAACTGATTCACCTCCCCCTCTCAGTTGTCTGGCTTAATTCCAACAATTGGTATCTGATCCAGTTCCTCTAAAAGAAGCTTGACTGCTTTAGGAGATCCAAGATGTTGACTTACGAGAAGGAAAGTCTAAGATTTGATGGAACAAATTACTCCCTTTGGAAGGTGTGCATGCAGTGTCATTTGGAATGTATGTTTTGGTTGATAATGAAGAATGAGTATAAGATTCTGAAGAATGTTCCTACAACTCTAGATGAACTCAGGGAAGCTGAATGCAATATTCAAGCTAAAGAAGCATTATTGAGTGCCCTGACTGATAAAGAATTGGAAAATGTTCTGGAATTTAAAACTACCTATGAAATCTAGAAAAAGTTGGAAAATTTGTTTGAAGGTGACAAATATGTCAAATGTGTTAAGCTATAGAGCCTGGAGAGTAAATACGAAAGGTTGATGATGAGTGAAGATGAAAACATTACTTCCTACATGTAGAAAATGAATGAACTTGTAACTGGTATCAGGAATGCTGGTGGAGTATTGGAAGAATTAGAGATTGTTGCCAAAGTACTCAAATCCTTACCTACAACATACAAGCATAAAGCTACTACCATTGAAGAAATCAGGACTGTGACAACTGTTACAAGGGATCAGTTAGTTGGTAAGCTTTCAGCATTTGAAATGAGTGAGTTTTGTGATTCTCTTCCTAATTCTGAATTTGCATTTAAGGCCAGTATATATGGAAAACAAAGATACGATCTGGGTGAAAGTTCTTCAGGAAGAGCAAACAGATTTATGAAGGAAAGGAAGGATCTTGAAGATGATGAAATTGAGACTACAGAACTTGAAGCTCTAATTACCAAAAGAATGCCAAGAGGGTCTGGTAAGTATGAAGGAAAGTTGCCATTCAAATGTTTTTCTTGTAATAAGATTGGTCATTTTGCCTTAAGATGTCTAGAGAGGGTTTCAAAGCCAAACCCTAACAGATATAAAGGTCAAAAGAAATGTTACTATGTCTAAGAAGCTGGAGAAGGAGTCACAGATGATGAATCTGATCATGGAGATTCCACTGAAGGTGATTGGGTGTTCATTGCTATCAAAGAAGAAGATCCAATGTCTACTGAATCTACTAGATTTGCAAATGTGGAAAGTTCCTTGGCTACTCAGGTTGTTGAAAAACATGAATTGGTGATTGATAGTGGATGTTCTCATCATATGACTGGTGATAAAAGTGAGTTTGTAAGCTTTGAAAAATATGAAGGTGGAATTATGAAGTTTGGAGACAACTCAGCTGGTAGAATCTGTGGCAGAGGATCTATCTCTTTTGATGTTAAAAATAATACTAATGATGTTTTGTATGTGGAAGGATTGAAGCATAATCTTCTCAGTGTTGGACAGTTGATTGACAAAGGTTTGATCTCCAATCCAAGGATGGAAAATGTAGAATTTGGAAAGCTCAAGAATTGAAATTGCATCTGGTACACAGACTAGAGGTAACAACTTTCATTTAAGTAGTCCTGGTAAAAGTTTCTTGATTGCTCAGATTGATCAGAGTTGGCTATCACATAGAAGGATGTGTCATGTGAATTTTGATAACATTGTCAAGATAAGTTCTACTCAGGCTGTGAGAGATCTTCCAAAACTTATGAAACCTGATAGCATGTGTAGAGAATGTCAATTGGGTAAACCGAACATAACTTCATTCAAGAGTAAAGAACAATTTTCAAGTGGACTATTGGAACTTGTGCATACTAATATATGTGGCCCTGCCAGAATTATGAGTGTGCAAGGAGACATATTTTATGTTGCTGATTGATGGTTACTCCCAGATGATGTGGGTAACCTTCCTAAAAGAAAAATCAGAAGCTCTTGAAAAATTCAAGGTGTTCAGGGTTATGGTGGAGAATGAGATTGCTGTGAAAATAAAGTGTTTGAGATCTGATGGAGGTGGAGAGTTTACCTCCGGTGAGTTTGATACATTCTGTGAAAAGCATGGAATAAAAAGATAGTTATCTTCTCCTAGGACTCCTCAGCAGAATGGAGTTGTGGAAAGAAAGAACCTGACCATTCAAGAAGTAGCTAGGACCATGATAATGGAAGAAAATGTTCCACAAGTCTATTGGAGAGACGTTGTGAGTACTACTATCTACACTCTTAACTGGGTGCAGATCAAAGGCAATTCTGGTAAGACACCTTATGAACTATGGTTTGGTCATCCTCCTACTGTGAGATATTTTAGAGTTTTTGGTAGTAAATGTTATATCAAAAGAGATGAGGATCTAGGCAAGTTTGATGCAAAAAGTGATGAAGGAATATTTTTGGGCTACTCTACTCAAAGTAAGGCATATCGATGCTTTAACAAGAGATTGAAAATGATTGTTGAAAGTGCTAATGTCAGAGTTGATGAGAGCAAAGAAGGACATTCCAAGTCTTGTGGATATGACTCAAATGATCAAGATGAAAGTCAAAGTCAAGGAAGGCAAGTTCAAACCCAGACTCAGATCCAGATTGATCCAAAAAATCCAGTGACTCAAGAGGATAGTGCAGAAGTTGAGGAACAAGCTCAAGAAATAGAAGTCCAAGCAAATCCCAAAACTCCTAGGCATGTAAGGATGAATCATCCTGAAGATCAGATCATAGGAGATAGAAATAAAGGTGTTCAAACTAGGAAAATAATTGCTAAAGATCAAGAAGAGATTTGTTTGATTTCAAAGATTGAACCAAAATCAGTAAGTGAAGCCTGCAATGATGAAAACTGGGCAAAAGCAATGGAAGAAGAATTAATGCAAATTGAAAAGAATCACACTTGGGATCTTGTTTCTAGACCCGAGAATAAAAATGTGTTTGGAACTAAATGGGTCTTTTGGAATAAACTAAATGAAGATGGTGAAGTTGTAAGAAACAAAGCAAGGTTGGTATGCAAAGGATATTCTCAAGTGGAAGGAATTGATTTTGAGGAAACTTTTGCTCCAGTGGCAAGAATAGAGGCAATCAGATTATTTCTTGCATTTGCTACTTATAAAGATTTCAAGGTCTATCAGATGGCTCTCAAGTCAACATTCCTGAATGGAGAATTAGAAGAAGTCTACATTGAGCAACCAGAAGGATTCCAATTATCTGATCAAGGAGATATGGTCTTCAGAATGAGGAAAGCATTATATGGACTAAAACAAGCCCCAAGAGCCTGGTATGCAAGATTAGATAAGTATCTGCTAAAATTAGGATTTAGCAAAGGCACAGCTGACAATAATCTTTATTTCAAGATTGATCATGAGCATATCCTGATTGTTGAGGTATTTTTTGATGATATCATTTTTGGTGGAAATGAAAATATGTGTAAGAAATTTGTTGATTAGATGTAAAGTGAATTTGAGATGTCCATGTTTGGTGAGATGAATTTCTTCTTAGGTCTACAAATCATTTAGTCAAATAAAGGCATCTTCATATCTCAGTCTAAGTATGTGAGAGAATTGTTGAAAAAGTTTGGAATGGAAGATTCAAAACTAGTAAGCACTCCCATGGTAACCGGATGCAAGTTGAGTAAAGATGATGACTCCCCCAAGGAAAATTAGAAAAAGGTACAGATCAATGATTGGAGGACTGCTCTATCTGACTTAGACCAGACCTGATATCATGAATGCAGTTGGACTTGTTGCTAGATTTCAAGTTGATCCTAGAGAATCCCATGTGTAGCAGTCAAAAGAGTTTTTAGATATCTCAAAGGGACACTTGATTATGGCTTATGGTATCCAAAGGATAATGACTTCACTCTTCATGCATATACAGATGCTGATTGGGTAGGAGATGTGGATGATAGGAAAAGTACTAGTGGTGGTGCATTCTTCTTGGGAAGGAGATTGGTTTTTTGGTTGAACAAAAATAAGGAGGTAATATCTCTGTCTACTGTAGAGGCAGAGTATATAGAAGAAACAAGCAATTGTACTCAAGTCTTGTGGATGAAGCAAATGTTGAAGGATATCAGAATTGTGTTTGAAGAACCTGTTACAATCTTCTATGATAATTCAAGTGCAATAAACATCTCAAAGAATCTGGTGTTGCATTCAAAGACTAAGCACATATCCATCAAGTTTAATTTCTTGAGAGAGAAAGTAAGTGAGAATGAAGTCAAAATGGAGTTTGTTTCTTCAAAGGATTAGATTGTGGATATATTCACCAAGCCTCTACTTAAGGATACTTTTGAGTATCTCAGAGGGAAGCTAGGGGTTATTACCCCTCCTATTCAAAACTAAGATGCACTTGTGTGCATCAGTCTAGTGGAATTCACAGTCATATCTTGTAATCCAGATTGATGTTAAGGAGGTACTACTCAGGGGGAGTAATCAATATGCAAATTCTAGAGATCAGTCTAAAATAGAAAGGGGGAGAAGAAACTTCAAATATGTGTCCCTTGCCATTGATGTCAAAGGGAGAGAGAAGTCATGTGAAAAACTAGTTGTTGATAAAAGGGGGAGCCGTAAAGAAAAATGGTTGTAGGTGTGATAAGAGAAAGGGGGAGAAGTTCTTGTCTTGATGGGTGAATCAATTTTTCACATCATATGTTGCCATTAATGACAAAGGGGGAGATTGCTGCAAATATGTGCCTAATCAGTGTTGTCATTGATGTCAACATATCCCTGTTTCCATTGGTGTCAACTGTATCCTATTTTGTTGTCTGTTTAGAAGACTGGAATGTTGAGGATATTAAAAACATTAATGAAGATCAATGTATGTGGACCATATGGCTATGTAGAGGATTGTCTGAAGTAGCTCTAGTTAAGTTTTGAGAGCTCCGCATGAAGATTTGAAGAAGATATGGCCATCTAAATTGAACTAGGTTTTGCCGTGTTCAGAAGAGATAGGGTGACTATAAATTGGTCCGGATTGCTCCGCATTGAAATATTATGATTTGTAGTTCTAGAGGCATGTTTGGGAAGTCAGTGTGTATCATTAACTCAAGTGGTTCATGGTTTGGAGGTCTGCAAGCAATCTTTCTAGTGTGACAGTCATGGTAGACAGTGTTCTTGAGGTTCTGGAAGATGATACAAGTGATTCTGATGATTTGGAGGAGTGCGGATGTCTTTGTTGAATTCAATGTGTTTGTGGAGGTCTCTGGATTATGTGCCTGCTATGTTGGAGGTCTACATTAAAGATTGAGCTCGTTGTTGAAGATTTCTTCCTTGGTGTTATTGTTCTTCCCAATCTTGGCCGACCAGATGATTCAAGCATGTTGCAGATGATCTAAGAGAAATTCTTTGGAGCATGGCATATTGATCAAGGAATATTTGAGTCCCAGTTATGTTTGGATGACAACCTAGTGATTCACATTAAGTTAGATGCTTGTAGTGCCGACCTTGATGTTTATTCCAAGGTTGATGAAGCATATAAAGGCATGTAGTTGAGTCATGGAAAATCATCCTTGTGTGAAATAATCAAATCCTAAGAAAGGATCAGAAGTAGAGCAGAGAAAAGGAGGAGCAGAGGATCAAGAGCAGTAAAGGATGAGGTGATAGTGAAGAAGTATTTGGGAGCAAAGTAGAAGTTTTGTGAGCATTTAATGAGATTGAACCAGGCATGAAGAAGATGCTATTTCTTAGTTAATTCTTTCTGTATTAAACATAAATTTCTATAGGAAGTGAGCCTCTTTTGAACAATGAGCTCTGGGTAGTGCGCTCGAAGGCAAGTACTTTTAATAAGGTATGAATCTTATGGGTTAATCCCCACCTTGGTTTTCTCTTAATCAGGTTTCCACGTTAAAAATCTTGGTGTCAAGTGTGTTAATTGTGTTTCTATTCATGTGTTATTGTTTCATACTTTAATGTTTACTGATCCCACAGAGATTCAGAAGCATTAGGGTAAAAATTTGTTCATGCAACTATATTCTAGTTTTTCAGTATTTTTTTCTAGTTTTGTCTACATCCTAGTAATTGGCATTTTCGGAGGCCTTCGGAGTGGAATTTGGGGTCAAGACTTTCTCCGGTTGCTTTTGAGTGGTAGTCGCAGGCACGACTCAACACAACTCAATCTATCTCTTCAAGAGATCTTTCCAACGAGTCTGAAATGTCCAAATTTCAACTAGTTGGCTAGAAGTTATGACCCTGCCTAGTGGGGTCCAAAATTTAGTAGTTTTTTCTAAAATTTTGAAAAATTTGAAAATTCAAATTTTAGTAGTTTTGTCACCTTCCAACTATCCATTTCAAATTCTATGGATAAGGTGACCTTTCACATTCTTGCTCATTGTATATATTCAACTTTTGATGAAATAAGAAATCCTCTTTGGTTGCTTGCAACTTCTTACAAGTTCTGCACATTGAGCATTTTTTTTATTTTTTTTACAATACCACAGGCCCAGTGCTAGGTATTGTTATCTAAAATTTCCATTAAAATTCAGATCATTTACATAATTAATCCATTTTTAAGTTGTGAAAGAAGATTAAAAGAGAAGAAAAGGTTAATTTATAGGATGACTGATTCACCCCCACTCTCAGTTGTCTAGCTTAATTCCAACACCTTTAGGTTCCATTGCTTCTAGATCTGGTTCTGGTACAAATACATCATTGTCCATAACTCCAGATTCCATGTGTTCAAGTGCAAGATCTACCTTAGTTGTTAAGATTCTCAAAGGCACTTAGTTCTGATACCAATTGTTGAACACAATGAGGTTCTGAGAGGGGGGGTGAATCAACACACACTAAAACTTAAATAGATGTTTGTACATAAAACTAAATAACTTAGAGAATAGAAAGGAAATCATGCAACACACATAACACTAGTATTTTTACGTGGAAAACTCTAAAACATGGAAAAACCATGGTGAGGATTAGATCACAATATATTATGCTCACTGCAAAAAGTATTACAACTTTGTTTTAGGGCTACAACCCAAGGAAGCTACTACTCTTTAATTTGGTGCTTACAACAATTACAACTTTGATTTAGGGCTACAACCCAAGGAATCTACTACTCCCTAAGTATTATGCTCACTACAATAAGATAAATATAAAGGTAATAAATACATGGACTACTATAAAGAGAACATCTAATTTATGCTGAAAATGCAGTCTTCTAATTCTTCTCAATCATGCCTTCAAACCAATTCTACGCACTTCATATCTTGCATTCTGCTCTTCTTATTTTACTTTCACTTCTTTCCTTCACAAATGAATTTGATCTTCTATAAATATCCTCTGCAACACTTCAAAACACTAATTAGGTTGACATCATAAACATCATTGGATGAAATGTGTAACTCTTCACAAGTTAGCCTCAATACATACAATATGATGAAAAAACTTGTTGTGGACCTTAGGGCTTCATGAAAGGGATCAAGGCACATCTTTCCATACCTTCCAAAGTTTAGGAAACTAATTAGGATCCTCTGCATATATCAAATACTTAACCAGTTGGCTCAAACTACTTAAGATTGCTAACTATTCATCTTCATACTACCAGGGAGAAGCCAAAATCTTCATGTAAACCAAGAATTCAGTCATACATGATCTCAACATCATTCATACACCTTACTGTTGAAGTATCATATCAATCTATACATCTGCAAAATAAGAAACATGCCAAACTATAGGAACAGAGCATTCCAAACCATATGTGACACTTCATAACTCAAGATATAGCATTGTAGTGCAATACAAGCCCTGAAACCTTTTAGGAATGATCTTAAACATCATTACATGTTCCTTACTAGATCTGCACATCTTTATCTAACGATTCCAGAGGAATACAAGGGCTTGACAAGGGTAACTAGGAGTCCAGAGAATAATTATACTTAGATCTTCCCTTTAAGACATAACTGCTTGATGCGGTACCAAAAAATGGAATTTATCTGCATGCGGATCAAACTTGAGATACCTTGGAACATGTAATACCTCCACACAAGCTTGTATGATTGAGCTGTATATATGTCATCCTCTGCAAAACTCAAACTTGTGTAATTAGGCTCTGGAACTAAGTGTATTGCCTTTGTCACTTGAGTACTGACTTTGCGGACCACCAGACCACTTGATACTTCATCATAGCATGCCTTATATATTAGCTTTTCCTTAGAACCACATGATCAGATCTTTCTCTGTGGAGAAATGTGGACCAAAACAAGGTGACTTTGTCTTAGGATATACACTATGAATGCCTTAGTTAGATCTTTGCTTCTTATCATTAAGTGTGGTACTCCCAATAGATGAGATATATATGTGTGGATACAGAAAACATGCAAGGACATGAGTATTTACAGCTACATTATGCTCAAACACAAAAATGATCACCTTACCATACTTAGACTATTTTCTCTTCTCTCTGACTGGTTTGCCTTGACTATAATGACTCTTCCTCTGTACAAGTCTATCTATACATTTCCATATACTATGTTAACATCAATGACAAGACATATTGCCAACAAAGCACCCTCTAATTAAACCAGCAATGAACAAGTTGAATGTTATGCTCAAAGGAATTTGATAGAATACAAGATTCACAACCTTACCATTCCCACTCTGATACCATGTGGAAACCAAGAACTATCATGGAAGTTTGCAAGTATCGACACGAGTCATGAGAGATCAACAATTGCACACTCAAAAATTGGATAATGAATTAGCTCAATGATCAAGTGCATATAGGCATGTAGTCTCTAAGACTAGACATGCCATAAATAGGAAAGTAAGCTTGAGAATAGTAGTGGCCTAAAAATAGGCATGAAACTATTGGCAAGAGACACTGTGTGGCTTCATGATTGTTGTCATTGATGGCAACAAAGTCTATCCCACACATCCGCAGCACATAGTATGTCTATACCGGATGATAGATTGAAGATTGTTTAGGTTCGGTGAGCAAGAATAGAGCATGCAGCAAGATCCAACAATCAGGTCCAGATCTCTTAGATGGTGTAACTCAGTAAGTTGCCAACTTGGACAAGCCAAGAGGAGTATCATGACTACTATATTCTAGAGATTGAGCCTCTGGTGAGAGAACATGGAAAAGATATGAGCATCTAAGTGTTGGGTTCCAGACAGGCAGAGCAGACTAAGGAAGAACTAACCGACAGAGTATTAGACTTCAATCTGGATGAGAAATTGATGATGATCAAGCTATTTGAGGGATCATACAATATTGGCTGACATGATTGATGACTTCAATATCTATGATTTTGGTACGCATCACATATCAAGCATGGATTCAGCCGACAGATCAGTAGTTTGCAAATATCTTGAGTATTATGGTTGCCAACTAGAAAGTTGTTGAAATCCTTGGTGTAGATACATATACCAGATGGATTCCAGTATGAAGTGTGTGGGCAAGGAGATAGTGTGTGAAAAAGGGTAGAGATAGGTGTGTGGGTAGTAATACAAGTCTAGTATGTAACAGAACAACAACACTAAAGCCAAGGAAGAATGAAGTGTAGTAGATCAGTATATTGAGCCTAACAAGAACTAAACCTCAGCATATGTGGATGCCTCTCATTAGTTCAAACACCTGGTTACCTTTCATAAACTTTGTAGATAGTGAGTCTCTTGTAGGTAGTGTGCCTCTTGTGAGCAGTGTGCTTGGGCAGTGAGCCCTAATTGGCAAGTGCCATTTTGTACTTCTTATTTTTTTAACAGAGAATACAATCTTGGGTTAGTCACCCCTTGGTTTTTTCCCTTAATAGGGTTTTCCACGTTAAAATCCTTGTGTTATGTGTGTTGATTTCATTTCTGGTCTCATGATTATATATGCTTATGTGTTTTGATGCTGCACAAATTATAAAAAGAAAAATAAATTAAAATTATAAGAGATAACTGATTCACCCCCCCTCTCAATTATCTACCTTGTTTCCAACAATTGGTATCAGAGCTAAGTTCCTCTAAACAGAGCCTAACAGCTTGAGGAAGATCTGGGAATCTCAATGGATATGTATGGTATGAAGGAACAACTTCAGTCTACCCTAGATGATCTTGAGCAATCTCACTCTGAAGTCAACAACTTGAGAGAAAGACTCAAACAAGCTGATGATTTCATAAATGAGCTAAAAGAAAAACTGAGTATCTCTGTGAAAAAGAGAAAGGAACTACTTCAACAATTAGCAAGTCAAAGTGAAGCCAATGATACTAATGAAGATCTGAATGAGAAAAACAAGCTATGTGAGAAGCTATCAAAAGAGGTCATTATGGTAAGACATGAAATGGAATAAGGGGTTATGAGATTCACCCAAGAAATTGAAGAGAAAAGAAAAATTGAAGATAATCTAAAACAATCTCTCAAGGTGAAGTCAGAGGACTACCACAAAATGGATAGAATAATCAAGCATTTGGAATCTAATCTTGAAGAAGCTAGAGATAATGAAGAACAACTTGAGAATCAGATATAAACTCTTAAACAAGATCTTCAAACAACAAATGAATACAAAGAGAAATTCAAGATAATCTCAGCTCAACTTGAAGTTCTTCTTGAAATCCAAAATAGGGTAGATGACAAGCATGGCTTGGGATATGAGAAAGGTGAAAGATCCAGATCTAGTCAGAAGAACTCTAGATCAAGAAATCCAAGGAACAGGCCTAGAAGACCTCTGGTAAGGAAACCAAATGCTCAAAGATATCCATCCTTCAATGGATACTGCTACAGTTGCAACAACTTTGGTCATAAAGCAACTCAATGCAGAAGAAGAATGAATCAGACTAATTCATCCTTCTCTAGACAGTGTTTCAACTGCAAAAGGTATGGTCACAAATCTCATGAATGCAGAAATATGCAAATAAACAACTCATTCAATGGTAGATGCTTTGCATGCAATAGAATGGGACATATGGCTAATCAATGCAGATCAAGAGGATATCAATCAAATATGCAAAGAAATGTTGTCTATTACAATTGCAATAGATCTGATCATATTGCCAAATTCTGTAGAAGTAAGAATCAGAATAAAAAGGGTCCAGTGCATCATAATCAAAATCAAGATAAAGGAAAAGGCAAAATGAATGCGGATGAAGTTCAAAGGGAGATGAACAAAGATTTGGGTGAAGAAGAGTACATAAAATGTTGGGGATGGATCTGCACCAGAATTTGGTGCTGATATTCCTTCCGAAAACTAAGCAGATGAGCTCTAGCTTAGGGGGAGTCACAAAGGAAAATAAATTCCTCCAGCCAATCAATTGGTGCCTAAATTTGGCACATGGAATGTTGCGGATTAAAGGGTTCTTAGAGAAATATCCAAACAACCCTTGGTAAAAATATGAAAGATCCGCAAGGTGTTTTGAAGAGTTTAATCAGCCAATATTGATCCAATTTGATAGCCATTTGGTAAAGTAGGATCTTCATAGATAGATCCGGTATGATTCAAAATTGAAATATCTTGATCTGCAGATTCATGGCATGATTGGAGGAAAGAAAATACATTGTCAATTATCACTGAAAATGATTCTAAGTGCATCTCAGTGATTCATAAAGATCTCCCTCAGAATAAGGCAACCAGATGACTTAAGTTGTGCATTTATTGCAAAAGGAAATTAGGGTTTGTGCAGAGATAAAAGGGTTCTTTCACTCATCATTTGCACATTTGCATTCGAGAAGAAGAAAGGAAGAGATCTGCATCAAGTATTTACAACCTTGTCAAAGATCAACCGTAGAATCTGATTCAACCAGTGACCTGTTCCGACTCTTATTGTGAACCCTAAAAGCATAAAAAGGTATTTCCATTTCTAAATATCTCTCTCTGAATCTTTTGCAAAAATGGCTACTCCAATGGTTGTTAAGATCACTGATAGGGCATGCCCAAAGTTCAAGAAACACCCCTACAAGTCCCTAGAAGTTGATCCCTTAGGCACTTTCTCTAGCATTCCGCATGGGGTTCTACACGTAGAAGATGTTAGGGTGTACATCCATGCCAATATTGAGGAATTTGGAGAATCTAAGCTGATGGATATCTACCATAAACAATTAATAGATGAAACTTTTGAACTCAAACCTCAATACAAGGCCCTTCAGGATAAGCATTTTGGACATTGCATCCACTTCCCCTATTTTGCAGAAGATGAATGGGTCTAGTATGTTCTTAGCAGAATACATGACAATTTCATGTGGTTGATGAAGCCTTTCAAAATAACAAAAGATGCCATTAGGGTAGTAACTGGATTACACTCATCCGGTGGGTTGCCTGCACCCAAATCTATCAAGAACCAGACAGTAAGTGAGGCTGCCAGATCTAAGTTTGACAAAAGAGCCATGACAATAGAAGACATCATAGATCTGGATATCAAATTTGCCTCTATGATACTTGGTTATAAAATCTATCATTCCAGCAGGGAGAATTCTGTGTCCAGAACTGTAATTTATACAACATATCAGATGCTAAGGGAAAATGCTGATTATGACCTATGTGACCTTCTGAACCAACCATTAGAAAACTTGGAGAAGATCAAGAAGGATAAGAAGAACTCATTCAAGTATGGTGGCTTAATACTATGTCTGTTCTTTTACTATATGAATGAGCTACCTAGATCAAGTGGTTGGGTATGGCAAAATGATAGAATGGTTTCCATACAAATTAGAGACTATATGTATGGGCTTGGTGATGGCAAGGCTCAAAGTACTACACTCTGGGGATACTTTAAAAACTTCCAAAGTTTGATGCAGGCCAAAGAAAGAATTCCTCAAATAATAGTTGAAAAATATAAGGATACAATATGCTTCATGGTAGACACTGATCAATGCCTAATGGAGGTAGTTGAGCCCATAACAGTTTAGATTATGCCAATGGGATATGAGGTAGATGAGAAAATTTTGGAGCTGCATGTCCAACACTTGCTGAGTCAGCCTAAGGACCCTGAGGCAGAAAGGTTTGGAACCTTTCAAGAATTAAGTATAAAGATACATGTTGAACTGAGACAACTAGAGATGAAAAGAAAAGTGAGAAGGAAAGTAGAGGAAATTGCCAAAAGATATAGCATATCAAAGGAGGTAGTCGATGCAAATAGAGAGAAAATAGAAAGAGCTGAGAAATAGAAACAAGAAGCAGAAAAATAAAGTGTTCCAGTACAAACCTCCTCCCGGACTAGATCCTCTAAGAGCTCTGCACCTGCCACCTCTAAGAGCTCAAAAACCTCAAAACTGGAAGTCAAGACATCTAGTAAGGGAGAAAAGAGAATAAAAACAAAGGCCACAAGGTCATACATAAGCCAAAAGGATGATGAAGAAATAGAGTCTGATGAGGAAGTTAAGAAAATGAAGAAGAAGAAGAAAACATCCGGGGAATCCTCTGCTAGTAAAAAAAAGAAGAAGAGGTAGAAGAATTTGTTGAAAGGCCTACTCTCTCTATTGATGATATCATCAAGGTAGTCACAGTGGATGGGAACCTACAACCAGTCATTGAATATTATGATGAATATAGTGATACTGACAAGAATATCTTGGAAGATTCTATAGTCAGGTACCTAAACATTTATAATAAAGCATTCATTGAAATCATCTCTCTAATTCCCAAAAGCCTAGAGAAGGTACTTGAACTAAGAAAGGAGAATGCTAAGGCAAAGGACCTAGAGATCTGAGAGCATATTGCTATTCAGCTCTATCCTTCCATTACTCCAAAACAAATGAACATGATCTTTAAGGACTGCAAGGATGAGTTCTGGAGCAAAGCAAGAATGAACAAACTTATGATTGGAGAGACTGATCAAGTAGCAAGAGAAATAGAAGACATCCTCTAGAATGCCTTTGAAAGATTCAATCTTCCTGTTATAGAGGAAATAGATGAAGAAACTTCTACCATGGATGTTGAAGGATTGAGTGCATCAAAGGAAGAATCTACTGAGAAAACCGTAGAAGAGTCAAAAGAGATAGATGAGGAGAAGTCCAAGGACTTGGATTCCTTTGTTTCAAAAGAGGAAGTCCATGAAGAAGTCAACTTCTCTCCTCTGGATCCCCCTGTAGACTCAGGTACTGAAGGAGAAGCAAGAGAAGAGGAGAAACTAAGTCAAGAAGAGGAGAAACTGAGTCAAGAAGAGGAGGTAAAGGGAAAAGAAGGAGAACAAATAGAGATCCCTGATGATAGTTCTGAGGTTGCCAAAGGAAAGAAGATTCAGTCTCTAGCAAGAGACACTACAGAGGTAGTAAAGAGCTTCTTGAACAAAGAAATGATAGAAATAGATGAACTGGAATTATTTCAAGGACCACTCAATTCTGATTCCCTCTCTCCAGTCCAGACAATGAAAATAGCATCCTTTGCCCAAGCTAAAGCAAAAGAAAAGCTTCTGAAGTCTCACATGGAAGATTGTGAGCTGATAGAGATTGCATCCAGAATGCTAGAGAAGATCATGCCATCCTTCCAAAAGGATCCTTCGGCCTCTCCATCTAGTAATCTTAAATCTCTGATAAACTCTGTCAACACTCATTTTGATTCCTTAGAGAAATTGGCAGAAGAAAAGGTCCGGAAAGAATTTTTGGGAAAGAGATTCTCTGAAGTACAGGGACTCATAGCTAATGATAGGAGAACCCTGGATATTGGGATAAAGAGCCTAGAAAATGCTCTTAAAGATGGTGGAGAAATGTACAAATTTTATTTATTCTAGTCTAAAGTGACAGAGGATATTGAAAAGAAGGTGAAAGAACGAGAAGGTAAACTATCAAGTTTATCTTAGAATTTTGATCCTCTCACCACATCCATAATGAATCAAGAGTGCCAGGCTATTGCCATTATAAATGAAATAAAGAGGCTGGAAAAGGAGAAGAAGAATATAATAAGCAGGATGAGTGAACTTAGAGGGATAATTATCCCCAAGTTGGAGGCAATGCATGAGGCCTTAACTGATGCTCAGACCACAGCCTGGACTAGTGATCTGATAGACTTAAGAAGGGTAGAAGCTTATGCATTTTTGTTAAGTGGTCACATCTCAATTTTAGACAGGATGAAGCAGAGTTGGGAAACAAAATTTGTACAGTTGAAGACCACTTTTGCAGATAAACTTAAATATATGTAAGTATAACATGTATATATACTTATGCGGCTATGTATAGGTTAATTTTTGCAAATTTTGTTGTACGGATTCCACCCTTTTCCATTGATGTCAAAGGGGGAGTGAGGAGTAGTGAAAAATGTGGAATCCAGCTAAGGGGGAGCTCCAGTAAAAGTGTACATAAGACAGAGCATTAGCCTAGGGGGAGTTTGCTACGACACTTAGTCATTTTTCACTAAGTGTTGCCATCAATGCAAAAGGGGGAGATTGTTAGAAAGAGACACTATGTGGCTTCATAATTGTTGTCATTGATGGCAACAAAGTCTATTCCACACATCCGCAACACATAGTATGTCTATACCGGATGACAGATTGAAGATTGTTTAGGTCTGGTGAGCAAGAACAGAGCATGCAACAAGGTCCGACAATTAGGTCCGGATCTCTCAGATGGTGTAACTCAGTAAGTTACAGACTTAGACAAGACAAGAGGAGTATCATGACTACTATATTCCAGAGATTGAGCCTCTGGTGAGAGAACATGGAAAAGATATGAGCATCTAAGTGTTGGGTTCTAGACAGGCAGAGCAGACTAAGGAAGAACTAATCGACAGAGTATCAAACTTCAATCCGAATGAGAAATTGATGATGATCAAGCTATTTGAGGGATCATACAATATTGACTGACATGATCGATGACTTTAATATCTATGATTTTGATACGCATCACATATCAAGCATGGATTTAGCCGACAGATCAGTAGTTTGCAAATATCTTGAGTATTCCGGTTGCTGACTAGAAAGTTGTTGAAATCCTTGGTGCGAATACATATACCAGATGGATTCTAGTATGAAGTGTGTGGGTAAGGAGATAGTGTGCGAAAAAGGGTAGAGATAAGTGTGTGGGCAGCAATACAAGTTCAGTATGTAACAGAACAACAGCACTAAAGCAAAGGAAGAATGAAATGCAGTAGATCAGTATATTGAGCCTAACTAGAACTGAACCTCAACATATGTGGATGCCTCTCATAAGTTCAAACACCTGGTTACCTTCCATAAACTTTGTAGATACTGAGTCTCTTGTAGGCAGTGTGCCTCTTGTGAGCAGTGTGCTCGGGCAGTGAGCCCTAATTGGCAAGTGCCATTTTGTACTTCTAATTCTTTTAATAGAGAATACAATCTTGGGTTAGTCACCCCATGGTTTTTTCCCTTAATAAGGTTTTCCACGTTAAAATCCTTGTGTTATGTGTGTTGATTTCATTTATGCTCTCATGATTATATATGCTTATGTGTTTTGATGCTGCACAAATTATAAAAAGAAAAATAAATTAAAATTATAAGAGATAACTGATTCACGCCCCCTCTCAGTTATCTACCTTGTTTCCAACAGAAACTACTTAACTCAAGATAAGTGACCCTAGACACCTGTTCTAAATATAGATGTGCTAATTAAAGCACAAGAAAACCTAAATTTAGCATGTCCCCAATTAATGAGCACAACTAAATATAGTCATAGTTAATTGAGCTTAATTTACACTAACAATATCTAGATTCATTGGACTTAGGAGAGATCATGGTTTGAACTACATCGAGACTCATCAAACCATCAAATGTTATCACATTTAAATTTCATAAGGTCCCTTCTACATGTTTGGTTGACTACACATTACACTTGGTAGTGAAATTTGCATCTCCTTGCACCTGAATGAGATCATTCCTAAGGCTAATACTCACTATATAAGTGTCATTCGTAATAATTTGAAGTTGGTGATCATTAGCATTAGCTTATACTTAGTTCTAACTCATAGTTAGTTGATAGTTGATAAGACTTATATTGCAATATCATTCAAATTGTATAATTCACCCATAGTTGTGCCCATATTACTTTAAAGGTTGTGGCTTCACGTTTTAAGCCCATGGCAGACTGTAATTCATGACTATGAATCAATAAAGATTAGATTATTGTTTCATTAAATTCCACCATGTTTATATATTTGGATGTGTGGTTGGATAATCCTTCATTGAACTTTCCACCCATGACTATGTCAAAAGATTAACAAGTATTTTCTAGTTATTTTTGTACGCAAGTTTTGATATCTTCTAGATCCATTGAAGACAATATTTTTTGAGATTTTTTTGAAGCAATCAAGTTTTGTAAATGGAAATATATAGATATTATTTGAGTCTATTTTATATTTGGAGAGATTTATTGTAAGGGTGCATTATCAGTTGAATTGGACACCCAATTTATTACTTTGAATTATGGCCACACAAGTATCAAATATTATTTGTATTCTTAGGACCATCTATATTACACCTAATAGGGGTTTCAAGGCCATTGAAGACTCACATTCTAAATTTAGAAGATAGACCATAAAGATGACAAAGAGGAGGCTACAGGACAAAGGAGTTTGGTGGATTTTCACATCTTGAGCTAACTTCTCACTCTGAGATGGTAGATTATTTGAGAAGTGTTACCAATTTTCTCTACAGTCCAAATTGGTAGAACTGAAGAGTACATTCAGTTCATTTTAGCTAAGAAAGTTTTAACATTTTCTGCTCTAAGTTATTTCCATAGTTGGAATGTTCAGTGATATTATAGTTCAGTTGTTCAACAAAAGAGGAATAATTTTTCAGATCATCATTCATTTACAAAAGGGAGCATAAGAGATAAGTTATTTCATTTCACTACAATGATTATTCATTTTACAAATGAAATACATAAAAGAAGTAAACATTGCGTTGAATGAAAAAGATGATAGATCAAATGTTCCACACAAGCCATGGGAATAGCTGAACAAGTGAAAATATAAGAAATATATTATGCATCTAAAGATAGAAGAGAGAAGGATCATAGCCATCATTGCCTTTTAGTGTCTTTGGTTTCCGAGGTTGCTTTCTGTCCTTGATCCTAATCTCTAATAAGAACCTGCAAAATTAAAAAAGACCTGTTAGAGCTCCGGTTATGAGTTCCCTATGTGCCTACCAGAAGAGGCATAATACATTGCCTATAATGCACTAGATTAGATATACATCATTCACATACATAAGAGATTAAAAAGGAACAATCATTGTATTTCATTGATTTTATCTAACATGTTTGTTTCATGTGTAGATACAGGATAAGTCATGTAGCTGTTTGAAGACATATCAGCATGTGGAGTAAAGTGGGCTCCCACAAGGGTAGAGCTCAGCATGCTGCCCCTGAGTTTCTAGGGGAATGGAACAGGAGTACTTACTCATACAGTGCAAAGAGGAACATAGCATATGAAGGAATGCTACAACAACTCAGCCTATGAGCTTAAAGCTTAATGCCCACCTCTGATTACCAATTTAGGGTGAGTTGAAGTGAGAATCATCAATGAGCATTGAGCTCTTTACAAAGCTGCCCGATGAGGTGTAGAATTAAAAGGTATTCTCAACATCAAGGTTAAAATATCATATACTATTCTTATATGTATTCAAAATCATGATATTGGAATAGTCAAGCAATAGCCATGGAGCATCAAGTTGTAGTTCAAGTGTAATGGAATAGCTATAATCAATACATTATATGTATAGATGCTACTATAAGGAAGTAGTATGTGGAAAATGCTGCTACACAGACATGCCATCATAAATCCATGTATGGGACAACCATAACATCAGGTACAATTCCAACATTTGTATGCCAAAAAATTGCAAATCAAATACATTATGTAATGATGGATGACTATTTCAATCATAGCATTACACCCAACATGATGGAAGAAATGAATCTAAACTTCATTATAGCATCTTCATTGAACCAAGATGGAGCAACAAAGATGGACCAAAATCTTTCATCACATCAAGTATTGTTTTGCTGAGACTGAGAGATAAATGACAGGTTGGAACAACATCTTGACAACTAGAGATCAAGAGGATAGTAGTACATAATGAAGTAGGTGAAGATACAACCATAAATTACTGCCACAATGCTTTCATCCATACAATGTGGGCATTCAACCAAGAGTCATACTCATTCAGATATAGTATGGTGCAACATATAGAAGGTACAATGAGCTTGATAACATGTGGGCAAGCCACTATCATAGTAAACATATTCAGCTACACAGATTGTCTAATACGAATTTGAATGTAGTTATACCAAGTGTATGCATATGAAATGGAAGTGTCACATCCATCAGATCAAGCACTATGAAGCTTTAACTATGTGAGTTTCAAGATATAATTTGCAATTTCAAATGCTACAGGAAGGTCCAAGAAAAGGGAATAGCATACAGATGAATAAAAGAGCATGGGTTTGTTTTGCATATACAGAAAGTAAAAGATCACTTCATGTGCCATATAAATTAAGTCCTTTATTATAGAACCCTCATTGTATTTGTAATATACAAACTCCAGATACAGTCAAAGCATAATATTCAGAAAGTAATGACAAAAGGAATAGTAGTAGTAAACAATGATTTTATAGAGATATCATACATGGCTGGAGGTAGAAAGAAGGCTCTGTTCACAAGACAGATATAAAATGAAAATGAAAATTTGAGCTCATTTTATCTCTCAATGTCATGGAAATGGTAAGAAACATAAAATTTTGTTTCATAGGTAACTCAAACCATTTTGGGGTTTTTATAAAATGACATCTTCAGGAGATGAGTCAAGGGTCTCAAATTCAGATGAAAGAGTAATGCTCAAACTGCAATCATGACCTGTGTGTCTATAGAAAATACTCAAAAAATAAAGAGATGAGTATGTGTAAAGCTGCGGCCTCATAGAAACGAACCCACAGGAAGATAAATGTTTCAATGCATTTTCTTGTACACAAATATCAAACCCTGTTGGTATACACAAAGAAGCCTTTAGATTTAAAAGAAAAATGAGTTTTTTTAGTCCTTTCTAGATCACATGAAGATACCCAGAAACCAAGAGCTGTGGCCCCAATGGAGAAGACATACGGAGAGACATGGTAAGTGCTAGCTCAGATAAAAGGGTTTAGTATGGCCACGGGCCTATAATGAAGATTTCCTCATCAAAGATCACACCCACTTTAGGGTTTTAAGCAGAAGTCTATGCCAAGATCATGGCCTTTCAAGACACAAAAAAGCATGTATAATGGGTGCTTAGGTTAAACAAATGCATTCCTACTTCAGATTTAGTGATAATACAACAGTTATGTTCTGCAAATCTAAGCATTGTGTTCACAGAGATGGAACAAAGAAATAAACTTTAAAGATGAAGAACTTACCTTTCATCGAATACACAGGGCCATGGGTTTTACCCATTCTTTGCTTTCATATTGCTTCTAGATAAGCTCAGATCATTCACTCATGGCGGCCATCACATTAAAACACAACATATTTTCAAGAAAGACATACAGAGAGTAAAATTGCATCAGAAGAGTTCAAAGCCATGACTCGAAAGCTATAGAGTTTGCGTCAGAAATGCAAAGAAATAGGTTGACCATTGACAGAGAGGTGTTTACCTGTGTTTTTCCCTAAGAAGATCTCCAAGAAATGTGCTCGCAGACAGGGAAATGGAACAATTCCAATTGAAACCCTACCTCATCCATGGCAGCGCCAAATGTAGAGCATTCTTCATCAAAAGTGAAAAGTGAAATGATGCGAGAATGTAGGGTTTTGAATTGGTTTTGTTTTAAGGTTTCAAGAAGCCCTAGGACCAAATGTGATTTTAATCACATTAAATTTTATTTACATATGCACAACTAATGCCATCGTGGTCTTTTGCCCACCTTATGAGTGCCTAGTCATATGACTTAGGTTGTAAAATGCATTAGGTCCCTTTGACATGATTCAGTGCCTAGGCTTTATGCCTTATGTTTTTTTTAATCACATTTTTCCTTCAAAACCCATTTAAGTCCTTTTGGAGACAGGTCACTTGCCTTGGAGGTTATTTGGAGGGCAGGCCTTAAAGCCTTTCATTTTTGTAAAACTCCCATATATGCCTTGACATATTTTATGATTTTTTATAAAAATCAAATGCTATGTAATGTAATATGCTTGGCAAAATGCCACATATGATCTTATCATTTTTGTAAAAAATCAAATCAAACAAGGATATGTATCAAATTGCAATCTATTGTAAAATGATATTTTAAAGCAATGTCATCTATAAATTGCTTTTAAAATATTCATTATTTTTATGCAGTTAAAAGCAGATAAAGCAAACACAATCTTGTTTTCTTTATTTTGCTTTCTTCTAGTCAGAAATAGACAAAATGGAATGTTTTGGAGCACACAAAGCAAATTTTCTAGTGGAGCCACATGGGAGGATCTTTTGGCAATTTGTTTTCATAGTTTGGAGGCATTTTAGAGGCTTTTTTGTCAGCTTTTCTGAGGAGCTCGAAAATGAATTGGCATGGCTATTTTTAGGAGCTTTTTTCAGCTTTTCCTTTTTGGAGATCATTCTATAGGATATATGACAGATAGTTAGTTCTTTCTTGGCAGTCAGAGTTAGAGAGTTAGATATCAGAGTTTAGATATTCAGAGTCTTCCTCTCACAATGAGAGAGTTGTACCTTAATTTCTTTGTGCTCATTATTCCTTCTAGTTTATAGAGCAGCAGTTTTCCTTCCCATTTGTCTACTTATTTGCAAAGTTGATTTGATACTACATTGTGATAGTTATTTATCCTTTGTTTTGTGTTGAATTTTGTGATGGGTATGCAAATTTATTATTTGATTTAGGTTGCATGTTGTGTTTTGATGAAACTTCATGTGAAATAATAATGAATTAAGTGTAATCGAGGGGTTGTGAGAGTTATAGTTCTGTGAACTGATTATGAGTAAGATCTAGTAGGAGATTAAATATTAGTGCATCACTTAGAAGTTAATTTAAGTTATTTGTTTTATTTATAGTTATCCTTCTATCCCTTTTCCTAGAAGAGTCATTTAAATTAGGAAAATTCATTTGGAGAACTAGCTTACTCTGGAGATTCACTTTCAACATAGATTACCCACAATATGAGAGTGTTTCCATGTTGCAATAGGATAGCTAAGTTTATCTTTTCTAAGGGTGCAATCCTGATTGTTAACAGTTTTTGGCATGCCCAGTGGGACAGATTGGATTGACTCAGTCCAATAACATGTTCATATATCACTGATATTTGGTGTGTGTGTTAGTGATCTCAGCCTTTGGAGGCAAAAAATCAAACACATCTGGCGACTCCGAATCAAGATCAAGGAGTTGGAGACATGAAGGAGATAGTTTGAAGAAAATCTTGAGAGAGAGGCAGCTACACAAACAAAGTTTTTGCTTGCTCAAGCTCAAGTAGCCCCTTCTATTTCAGAACAATTGGCTCAAGAAGAGGTTCGTAAGTATACATTTCCAAGTTTTAGACAAAATGAACGTCTTAATGCCACTAAGGTTGAAATTTCAAGTTTCAAGCAAGGTGAACCTCTTATTCCTGCCAAGGTCAAGATTCCTAGTTTCAGAAATCCTTTACCCTTGTAAGAACCTAGGTTGGCACAGTCTGAACTTGTTATACTTCAACACCAGCCACTTGAAGAATCCTTTTCCTCCCAAGAGCTTAGTTTTGAATGCAAACAGACTCCCCAGAAAATCAAAATCCCAAGTTTTAGAGGTTCTGATTTTGCTAAGGAGCCTATTAGCATTCGAGACCAGTCCATTGACCAACAATTCCAGCCTAGGATAGAATAGCCCCTTGAGCAGAACTCTTCCTTGCAAGAAATTCAAGAAGCCCGCCAAATTTTCCCACTTAATGAATCTAAGGAGGAACTATCTGATCAAGATGTTGCACTCCTGTGGGAGAAGATTAGAAAGGTAGATCTATCACTTTTAGTTAAGGAGTCTCCTCAATCAAGGAAGCAAGAGATTGAACCAGAAGAGGTTTCCCAAAAGGAGTCTTTGCTTGTTTGCACTAAAGAGCTTCCTTGTTTTGTAAAAGATGATAATTTTTTTTTAGAAAGTCATGTAGTGCAAGAGGATGATTCACATGGAAAGGTTGCTATTGTTTGTATAGAGCAAGTTGATTCAAATCTGACACTGAATCCTTTGCATTTTGATTCATTTGAAATTTTTTTTGATGCTATTCATAAGATGCATGAAAGTAGGGTGCAGAAGTCACAAGGTGAAAGTCTTCAGTTGTAAAGACTAAAATCCCAAGTCTCATCCGAGAAGGCACTAGGTAATGAAGAAGATTCAATAACTTTGTTTGATCAATTACCTAGTTTTGTAGAACCAGATGAGGAGAACATGCTCATACCAAAGGTAGCAGTTTCAAAGTAGCATGATGATCCTCAACATTCTCGTGAGTCACTGATTGGAGCTGAATAATTTGACAGAAAGGTCTTGGACCAAGTGGAATAGTGTGAATATAAGTCTGCCATGGAATTACATAGCTGATTGAGGACTGTCATGAGGTAAAAAATAGCCCTCTCTTATCAGAAAATTAAGAGGATCATAATGAAATTTCATTTTGGGATGACCTTGATAATTTTGTTGCAAATTTAGACAATGTGGAAAAGGTTTCAGTTAATCTGCTTGATGAGTTTCCTAGCTTTGATGTTGGAGATGAAAATAGCATGACTATGCCAAGTTTTGACCATCAAAGTGTTGCAGAATATCTGGACAATGTGTTGATTCATGAATAGGTATATGAAAGCAACCCTGATTTGACTGATGAAGATTTGTTTCAACATGAAATTGAGCTATTCTATTCATGCTTGGATGTTGTGTCAATACCTTTGGAGAAGGACAGTGTTGATCAACAGGAGCAGTTTGTAGAGGAAGGTTACTTGGGGCAGCCAAGTCAATAGCGTGAGAGGACAACAAATCCTAATCAGCAAACCAGTAGTGAAAATCCAAGTTTTATCCCAACAAGAGGGTGTCCGATCAGGGATTTAGCTGACAGGAAGCTAAATGAGGAGTCACTTATTACTTCTGCACCCAAGAAGGAGATTATAGCCTCAGAACAGTAGACCCAACTCACCTGTACATCCCGAATAAGTTATATGCTTGATCAAACTCAAGAGGTGAGTGAGTTTTCTTATGTTCTTCATGAAGCATTGCAATAGTTTGTGGGGTATCTTCTTGTTTTTCATCTTTTGTCAGTGGTCTATAATCTGGCAGGACATCCCATGTTGGTTAGGAGGGGAAGTTATTCCACCCAATCAGTGAATGGTTTTGTTTGACCAACTTCCTTGGCTGGTTAGAGTAGGTTAGAGTAGTGTTTTCAGTCAATAAGTGCTCAAGGCACATTTCCTTTCAATAATTTTGTTTCCCTAAGTACTGTTGCACACGTTTTCTGGCCACCAGGGTATGTTAGCTTGCTTTTAGTTTAGTTTGTTTTGGTTTCCTGTTGCTATTTGGACTGGTTGAGGTGTTGAGTTTCAATGTTTTTCTAAATTTGAGATGAGCAGAGTATGACTCCATGCGCAATGGATAGTTAAGACAACTAGTCTTGATGCTTAGCAGGCAAGCATATAGCAGAAGTCACCAGAAATGTTAGCAATTTTCTCTACAGTCCAAATTGGTAGAACTAAAGAGTACATTCAGTTCATTTTAGCTAAGAAAGTTTTAATATTTTCTGTTGTAAGTTATTTGCATAGTTGGAATGTTCAGTGATATTATAGTTCAACTGTTCAACAAAAGAGGAATAATTTTTCAGATCATCATTCATTTGCAAAAGGGAGCATAAGAGATAAGTTATTTCATTTCACTACAATGATTATTCATTTTACAAATGAAATACATAAAAGAAATAAACATTACATTGAATGAAAAGATGATAGATCAAATGTCCCACACAAGCCATGGGAATAGCTAAACAAGTGCAAATATAAGAAATATATTATCCATCTAAAGATAGAAGAAAGTAGGATCATAGACATCATTGCCTTTTAGTGTCTTTAGTTTCTAAGGTTGCTTTCTGTCCTTGATCCTAATCTCCAATAAGAACCTACAAAATTGGAAAAGCCTATTAGAGCTCCAGCTATGAGTTCTCTATGTGCCTATCAGAAGAGGCATAATACATTGCCTATAATGCACTAGATTAGATATACATCATTCACATACATAAGAGATTGAAAATGAACAATCATTGTATTTCACTGATTTTTTCTAACATGTTTGTTTCATGTGCAGATACAGGATAAGTCATGTAGTTATTTGAAGACATATCAGCATGTGGAGTAAAGTGGGCTCCCACAAGGGTAGAGCTCATCATGCTGCCCTTGAGTTTCTAGGGGAATGGAACATGAGTACTTACTCATACAGTGCAAAGAGGAACATAACATGTGAAGGAATGCTACAATAACTCAGCCTATGAGCTTAAAGCTCAATGCCCACCTCTGATTACCAATTCAGGGTGAGTTGAAGTGAGAATCATCAATGAGCATTGAGCTCTTTACAAAGCTGCCTGATGAGGTGTGGAATTAAAGGGTGTTATCAACATCAAGGTTACAATATCATATACTGTTCTCATATGCATTCAAAATAATGATATTGGAACGGTCAAACAATAGCTATGGAGCATCAAGTTGTAGTTCAAGTGTAATGGAACAACTATAATCAATATAGGATAGTCAAGAGATTATATGTATAGATGCTACTATCAGGAAGTAGTATGTCGAAAATGCTACTACATAGACATGTCGTCATAAATCCATGTATGGGATAGCTAGAACATCATGTACAATTCCAACATTTGTATGCCAAAAAATTGCAAATGAAATACATTATTTAAAGATGGATGACTATATTATTAATAGCATTGCACCGAACATGATGGCAGAAATGAATCTAAACTTCATTATAGCATCTTCAGTGAACCAAGATGGAGCAACAAAGATGGACCAAAATATTTCATCGCATCAAGTATTGTTTTGCCGAGACTAAGAGATAAATGACAGGTTGGAATAGCAGCTTGACAATCAGGGATCAAGAGGACAATAGTACACAATGAAGTAGGTGAATATACAACCATAAATTACTGCCACAATGCTTTCATCCATACAATGTGGGTGTGATGGGTAAAATGGGATGAATAAAACTAATTATAAAAACCTAAAACATCAATGGAATGTGTAGATAAAAGGATTTAAAAATAAGAAAAATATACTCACAACCTTTTTACCTTGCGATTTCCATTGTTCGCCTATTCTTTCTTGATCTTTTGGTGATGAAGATGGCCCTCAGGAAGCTTGCTTCCTTGCTTTGATTCCTCAAGATGACAAGGAGAAATGGCTCAGATACTTGTTTATGTTGAAGATGAGCTTCAACACAATGTGGAATGGATGATAGATGAAGTGATGTGAAAGTGGGGTGCCAATGGCGCACTATAGATTCTGCAGCATAAGTTTACTCGAAAGCTGGATCTGAAATGAAGAAGAGGGTTGTATTTATAGAGTTGTGTAAGAGAAGATCAATGGTGGAAAAGAATTAAGAAGATCAATGGAGGAGAATGTTTGAGAGAACGTGCGCGAATAGAAGAATGACATGTGTCATTCAAAAAGAAGCTTTGTTGAGTTAACTGCTTTCTTGATGAGGATGAGTTTTCATTTCTTAAATTAGAATATATTTTTCTAATTTGAGAGCTTTGTTGATAGCTTTAAATCAGTTAACTCAGCTTTTGCTTTGTATAACAAGAAGAATTTATTTTTAGAATATTATGAAGATTTTTTTTAGAAGATAAGAATGAATAATTAAATAAATAAATTTATTTAATTACTTGTGGATAATTTGGAAGAATAAATAAAATATTTAAATATATTTTATTTTTTGGAGATTTAATTTAAATAAATTTGCATTTTATTTAAATTTAGAAGAATAGATGATTTAATTAAATAATTAAAATTATTTAATTAGTTAGAAGAATAAAGTTGATATAGATGAAATTAATTAAATAAATGTAATTTATTTAATTAAATGGGAAGAAATGAATCAAATAAAAAAATAAATTTATTTTTTTATTGATAAAGGAATATTGAGATGGAATAAATATTTGAAATATTTATTTAGGGAGAGTCATGTCATTTTAGGTGTATACAGTGGGCATTCAACCAAGAGTCATAATCATTTAGATACAGTATGGTGCAATATATAGATGGTACAGTGAGCTTGATAACATGTGGGAAAGCCACTATCACAGTAAACATATTCAACTACATAGATTGTCTAATATGAATTTGAATGTAGTTATACCAAGTGAATGCAGATGAAATGGAAGTGTCACATCCATCAAATCAGGCACTATGAAGCTTTAACTGTGTGAGTTTCAAGATATAATTTGCAATTTCAAATGCTACAGGAAGATCCAAGAATAGGTAATAGCATACATATGAATAAAAGAGAATGGGTTTGTTTTGCATATACAGAAAGTAAAATCTCAATTCATGTGCCATATAATTTGAGTCCTTTATTATAGAACCCTCATTGTATTTGTAATATACAAACTCCAGATACAGTCAAAGCATAATATTAAGAAAGTAATGACAAAAGGAATAGTAGTAGTAAACAATGATCTTACAGAGATATCATACATGGCTGGAGGTAGAAAGAAGGCTCTGTTCGCAAGACAGATATAAAATGAAAATAAAATTTTGAGCTCATTTTATCTCTCAATGTCATGGAAACGGTAAGAAATAGGAAACTTTGTTTCATAAGTGACTCAAACCATTTTGGGATTTTCATAAAAAAGATATCTTCAAGAGATGAGTCGAGGGTCTCAAATTCAGATGAAAGAGTAATGCTCAACTGCAGTCACGACTTGTGTGTCTACAGAAAATACTCAGAAAATAAAGAGATGAGTATGTGTAAAGTTGCGGCCTCATAGAAGTGAACCCACAGGAAGATAAAAGTTTCAATGCATTTTATTGTACACAAATATCAAACCCTGTTGGTATACACAAAGAATCCTTCAAATTTAAAAGAAAAATGAGTTTTTTTAGTCCATTCAAGATCACATGAAGATACCCAGAAACCAAAAGTCGCGGTCCCAATGGAGAAGACATATAGAGAAACATGGTTTGTGCTAGCTCAGATAATGGTTTGGTATTGCCGCAGGCCTATAATGAAGTTTTCCTTATCAAAGATCACACCTAATTTAGGGATTTAAATAGAAGTCTATGCCAAGATCATGGCCTTTTAGGACACAAAAAAGTGTGTACATAATGGGTGCTCAGGTTAAACAAATGTATTCCTTCTTCAGCTTTGGCAATAATACAATAGTTATGTTCTGCAAATCTAAGTGTTGTGTTCACAGAGATGGAACAAAGAAATAAACTTTAAAGATGAAGAACTCACCTTTCATCGAATACATAGGGCCGTGGGTTTTACCCATTCTTTGCTTTCATATTGCTTCAAGATAAGCTCAGATCATTTGTTCATGGAGGCCATGGCATTAAAACATAGCATATTATCAAGAAAGACATACAGAGAGTAAAATTGCATCAGAAGAGTTCAAAGCCATGACTCAAAAGCTACAGAGTTTGCCTCAGAAATGCAAAGAAATAGGTTGACCATTGACAAAGAGGCGTTTACCTTTATTTTTCCCACAGAAGATCTCCAAGAAATGTGCTCGCAGACAAGGAAATAGAGCAGTTTAAATTGAAACAATACCTCATCCATGGTAGCGCCGAATGCAGAGCATTCTTCATCAAAAGTGAAAAGTGAAATGATGCGAAAATGTAGGGTTTTGAATTGGTTTTGTTTTAGGGTTTCAAGAAGCCCTAGGATCGAATGTGATTTTAATCACATTAAATTTTATTTACATATGCACAACTAATGCCATCGTGGTCTTTTGTCCACCTCATGAGTTCCTCGTCATATGACTTAGGTTCTGAAATGCATTAGGTCCCTTTGACATGATTCGGTTCCTAGGCTTTATGCCTTATGTTTTTTCTAATCACATTTTGCCTTCAAAACCCATTTAAGTCCTTTTGGAGACAAGTCACTTGTCTTGGAGGCTATTTGCAGAGCTATTTGGAGGGTAGGCCTTAAAGGCCTTTCATTTTTGTAAAATGCCCATATATGCGTTGACATATTTTATGATTTTTTATAAAAATCAAATGCTATGTAATGTAATAAATTTGACGAAATGCCACATATGATCTTATCATTTTTGTAAAAAATCAAATTGAACAAGGATATGTATCAAACTGCAATCTATTGTAAAATGATATTTTAAAGCAATGTCATCTATAAATTGCTTTTAAAATATTCATTATTTTTATGCAGTTAAAAGTAGATAAAGCAAACAAAATCTTGTTTTCTTTATTTTGCTTTCTTCTAGTTAGAAATAGACAAAATGGAATCGTTTGGAGCATACAAAGAAGATTTTCCAGTGGGGCCACATGGGAGGACCTTTTGGTAGTTTGTTTTCATAGTTTGGAGGCAGTTTAGAGGCTTTTTTGGTAGCTTTTCTAAGAAGCTCGAAAATGAATTAGCATGGCTAGTTTTAGGATCTTTTTTTAGCTTTTCCTTTTTGGAGACCATTCTACAGGATATATGGTAGATAGTTAGTTCTTTCTTGGTAGTCAGAGTTAGAGAGTTATAGATCAGAGTTCAGATTTTCAGAGTCTTCCACTCACATTGAGAGAGTTGTACCTCAATTTCTTTGTACTCATTATTCCTTCCAGTTTATAGAGCATCAATTTTCCTTCCCATTTGTCTACTTATTTGCAAAGTTGATTTGATACTACATTGTGATAGTTATTTATCCTTTGTTTTGTCTTGAATTTTGTAATGGGTATGCAAGTTTATTATTTGATTTAGGTTGCATGTTGTGTTCTGATGAACCTTCATGTGAAATAATAATGAATTAAGTATAATCGAGGGGTTGTGAGAGTTATAGTTTTGTGAACTGATTGTGAGTAAGATCTGGTAGGAGATTAAATATTGGTGCATCACCTAGAAGTTAATTTCAGTTATCTATTTTATTTACAATTATCCTTCTATCCCTTTTCCCAAAAGAGTTATGTAAATTAGGAAAATTCATTCGGAGAACTAGCTCACTTTGGAGATTCACTCTCAACATAGATTACCCACAATCTAAGAGTGTTTCCATGTTGTAATAGGATAGCTAAGTTTGTCTTTGCTAAGGGTGCAATCTTGATTGTTAATAAGAAGCACTACTGGATATTTGTGTCTCTTCATGGAGAAATCTAGGGGCTTGAAAGTGCTTGACACTACTTCTGGTTAGTGTAACCTCTAAAATAAGGCAGGGTTGGTGTATCTGCACTTACACATTTTGTGTTTAGTGTAACCTCTAAAATAAGTGTGGTTAGTGTATCTGCATTAGTTTTATTCTTGTTAAACACCAAAGGAGGGATTTAGTTCCAACAACATTGGATGAGGGATACTAACACTTTTAGAGGAAAGTGGACTCTTGGAGGAGAATTTTTCTCTCATTATGTAGGCATTTGAGGAGGGATATTTGTTGTTATATGGAGCCTAATCAGACTTGGAGGTTAAATTTACCCCACTTTTATCAGCACGGTTTCCCCCCAAATTCCTATGGGGTCAAGGTGTAGCACCCCTTGCGGGGGTTTGGGGGTAGCACCCCCAAGACGGGCTCAAGGGGTAGTGCCCCTTGTGGGGTCCAGGAATATCTATTTTATTAAGGCGTCGGGAGTTATTTTTCATTGGCTGACATAAAAAAAATTCTATTTTGTAACTGACAAAAATCGTGATAAAAATGGCTAAGGGTTAGGGTTTCCATTGATGTATTGTAGCATTTTGCAATGGTATTGAGTTGCAAGGATTGTTGGTTGTAATCGGTTTTGATTTACTAGATAACAATATTGGACTCTCTGTTGGCAGATGTAGCCCGAGTTTGGGTGAACCATGTTAAAACTTGTCTCTCGCTATTATTATTTCTATGTATTTTGATTCCTTGGTTTAATCTTTATTTACATTTAATTGATATCTTCTATCGGCTAACCCTAATAGGTGGTATCAAAGTGGGTTGTGTTTGATTATTATCTATAGGAAGGTCTCATGATTGAGTGGGAGCAATGGCGGACAAGGGTAAATTGAAGGTAGACAAATTCAATAGGCAGAACTATCAGTTATGAAAGATGTAGATGGAGGATTATCTCTATCAGAAGAATTTATGGAGGCTGTTGGAAGAAGTAGCCAAGAAACTGGCAACGATAACTAATGAGGATTGGAATCTTCTAGATAGAAAGGCACTGGGAACCATTCGGTTGTGCCTAGCACCATCGGTGGCATTCAATATAACGGAAGTGAAGACAAGAGATGGTCTGATGAAAGCTTTGGCTAAATTGTATGAAAAACCCTTAACCTCAAATAAGGTATTTCTTATGAAGCGTTTGTTTAATCTAAAAATGATTGAAGGTGGATCTATAACAAATCATTTAAATGAGTTTAATATGATTATCAGTCAGTTAACTTCTATAAAAGTAAGTTTTGATGAAGAGGTGAGGGCTCTCTTGATATTATGTTCTTTGCTAGAAGGTTGGAATAGTTTGGTAATGGTTGTAAGGAACTATGTCTCTGGTTCAAATACTTTAAAATTTGATGATGATGTTGTTGGTGTTACCCTTAGTGAGGAAATGCGATGGAAAAGCTCAGGAGGGTCCACATCAAGTAGTGTTTTAAATGTAGAAAGCAGGGGCAGATCAAAGGAGAGAGGAAAAGGTTCTGGAGGTCATGGGAAGTCACGAGGAAAATCAAAGGACAAGAGATCCCAATCCAAAGGATAGAAGGATTGTTGGTACTATGGGAAACTAGATCATTTGAAGAAAGATTGCTAGTCTTGGAAGAATAAAGAGGGAGACGAACAAGAAGGAAATAAGGAGGCAAATGTGATAAGTAATAAATCTGAAGATGATGCTTTGATTCTTTCCCTAGATAATGCTGATGATTCATGGTTTTTAGATTCAGGGGCTTCATTTTATGCTATGATCCATAGTAGTTATTTTCTTGATTATGTCCAAAGGGATTTTGGGCTGGTTTATTTGGGAGATAACGAACCCTGTTAGAATTTTGGAAAGGGAAGAATTAAGATTAAGTTGCAGAATGGGAATCGTTGGCTACTACAAGAGGTAAGGCATGTTCCAAGGCTTAGTAGGAATTTAATTTCAGTAGGCCAGCTAGCTGAAGAAGGCTGCATTGTTCCATTTACTAATAAAAATTGGAAGGTTTCAAAAGGTGCCTTAATAGTAGTAAAAGGTGTGAAAGTAGGCACCTTATATCTTTGTACAGGTCATACTGTTCCTTCTATTTTAGCTGTTGTAGAGAAAAAAAATAAATAGGTTCAGGAACAGTTGCTGCAGGTTCGCAGGAAGAGACTGAAATAGTTACTGCAGGTTCTGACACAACACTTTGGCATAACAGGCTTGGGCATATGAGTGAAAAATGTATGAAGGTACTTCATTCTAAGAAAGTTTTACCAGGTTTGAAATGTATTAATATGGATTTCTGTGAAAGTTGTGTGTATGACAAACAAAAGAGAGTCAGTTTTCTTAATGATGGGAAGCAAAAGAAAGATGAAAAGTTGGAGCTTGTGCATACAGATGTATGGGGACCAGCTCAGGTATCTTCTCTCAGTGACTCTCGGTATTATGTTATATTCATAGATGATGCAACTAGGAAGGTATGGATTTATTTCCTTAGGTAGAAATCTAATATATTTAAAATATTTAAGAAATGGAGAAACTTGGTTGAGAATGAGATGGGTAAAAGATTAAAATGTCTCATATCTAATAATGGTGGTGAGTATTGCAGCAAAGAATTTGAAGATTATTGTTCCTTTAATAGAATTCATAGGTAGAAAATGGTTCCAGGGACTCCACGGGAAAATGGAGTGGCTAAATGCATGAATAGGACAATAATGGAGCATACAAGAACCATGAGATTGCATGCTGGGCTGCCTTTAAACATGTGGGTAGAGGCTGTCAACACTGCTGTATATTTAATTAATAGAGGTCCTTTAGTTCCTTTGGGCTGTGGTATTCTAGAGGAAGCAAGGATAGGTAAGAAGATGAGTTATTCTTTTCTCAAAACCTTTGGATGTGAAACATTTACACATGTAGATTCTAAAAATAGAACCAAGCTAGATGCAAAATCAAAAAAGTGTACCTTCATTGGATATGGCATTGATGAATTTGGTTATAGGCTTTGGGATTTTAAAAATCAAAAAATTGTGAGAAGTAGGGATGTTGTATTCAATGAGAAGGTGTTGTACAAAGATCAGTTGCAGCAGCATGAGAAGAAAGAAAAAGATTATGTGGTGCTAGATGATACTCCAAATAGTGATGTTCCAATGGTTCCTCATGCTCCACAACATCAACTAGAAATACCACTAACTCTAGTGAATGTTAGATGGTCAACAAGGCTAAGTAGACCTCCTAAAAAGGTTTCTCCCTCTTTGTATTCTATTTTGTTAACAGATGCTGGTGAACCAGAAGGGTATGATGAAGCTATGCAGGTGGATACAAAGGTTCAGTGGGAGCTTACAATGAAAGAAAAAATAGACTCCTTGCTGAAAAATTAGACTTGGGAATTATGTAAGTTACTTGTAGGTAAAAAGGCTTTACCAAACAAATGGGTTTATAGGCTGAAAGAGGAAGATGGATGTAAGAAAAGATTTAAAGCCAAGTTAGTTCTAAAAGGATTTGCATAGAAAAAAGGGTATTGATTTTGATGAGATATTTTCTCTGGTTGTCAAGATGACTTCTATTCGTACTGTTTTAAGTATTGTGGTTGCTGAAGATTTGCATTTGGAACAACTAGATGTGAAAACTGCCTTTCTCCATGGTGATTTGGAGGAGGAGATATACATGGAACAACCCCAAGGATTTGAGGTCAAAGGCAAGGAGAAACTAGTGTACAGATTGAAGAAGAGTTTGTATGGCTTGAAACAAGCACCTCGGTAATGGTACTTGAAATTTGATAGTTTTATGGCTAAGCAAGGCTACAGCTGGTGTAATTCTGACCATTGTGTTTATTTTAAGAGGTTGGATAATGACAACTACATTATTTTATGTTTATATGTTGATGACATGCTTGTAGCAGGGTCTAACATGGATCACATAAGAGAGTTAAAATAGCAGTTAGCAGAGTCATTTACTATGAAGGATTTGGGAACAACAAAACAAATCCTTGGTATGAAAATTTGCAGAGATAGGAAGAACAAAAAATTGACTCTTTCTCAGGCTGATTATGTTAAAAAGGTGTTGCAGAGATTCCATATGGAGAATGCAAAAGCTGTTAGCACACCTTTGCCTAGTCATTTGAAATTGACTAAGGAGATGTGTCCTAAGACACCAGAGGAGGAAGAAAAAATGTCCAAGGTACCATATGCTTTAGCTGTAGGAAGTTTAATGTACGCCATGGTATGCATGAGATCGGATATTGCACATGTTGTAGGAGTCATAAGAAGGTATATGAGTCATCTCGGATTGGAGCATTGGAATGTAGTAAAATAGATTCTTAGATATTTGAGAGGTACATCCAATAAACACTTATGTTTTGGGGGCTCTAATACTGATTTAGCAGGTTATGTAGACTCAGATTTGGCAGGGGATATTGATACCAGATGTAGTACTATAGGTTATGTCTTTACTGTAGGTGGGACAGCAGTGAGTTGGATCTCATGGTTGCAAAAGGTGGTTTCTTTATCCACCACAGAGGCAGAGTATGTAGCTGCAATAGAGGCAAGCAAGGAGATGATATGGCTACAATCTTTCATGGAAGAATTGGGCAAACAACAGGCTAACAGTTATTTGTTTACAAACAGTCAGAGTTCCATACATGGGTATGTGCAGGATCATGATGGGCCAAACTATACCTCTAAGTGGCAATGAAAATACAAAAAATCAGACTTTATCAAGTTCATGTGAAATTTTGAATGGATTATCTATACAATTTGAAAAAGATGTAAGAATGAAATTTGTAGAAAATTGAATCTAGTTTATAGGCTACTATTTAAAAAAAAAAACTAAATTTACTTAGTGAAAATTGAATATTTCAATGAACATCTATTAAATTTTTTAGAAAAAATAAAAAGTGGGTGTCTGTCCAGCCAACCTAACTATGAGTAAATATATATATATATTTTTTGAAACTTTCAAAATAAGTAGAGGACTCATGTCTGGATGTGATGCATATTTATTTGAAATTTTTTTCTAATAAAATAATTAGTTATGATTTTTTTACTGTGACTTTTTTTTAAAAATAAAAAGTAATTTTCCAGCCAACCTAACTCGATAAAAAAAATCAAAATTTAATTTTTTTTTAACCTATAGCCAGAAAAGCATAGAGTGTGATGCAGGTTTCGGATCTCAAAAAGGTGAAATGGTTTGAAAGTTATGGATGTTTTTCAATCAGTGTGTCCATCAGGATTTTAGAGACACGGTATATTGAAAATTATTAATAATTATTTAATAAAATGATAACCAAATAAATCTTATATTTTTAGAAAGCTAACAATTTTTTCTATAAGCCTTTTCGTTTTATCAATTTTGCATTAAAAAAAAGTCGTCAGCACGAAGGGTGAAGTTCGAAGAAGAGACTGAAACATTAAAATACGTTACAATCCATAAAAAGTCAACAATCAAAACGTATATCCATCTTTCTTTGTACCAAATCAAGATGGATATCTATTTTGCTTTGGTAAAAGCAACTCGAAACGGATATCCGTTCTGAAAACGGATATCCATTCTGAAAACGGATATCCGTTCTGAAAACGGATATCCGTTCTGAAAACAGATATCCGTTCTGAAAATGGATATCCATTTTGTTGATCTATGAAAAATTTTGTGTCATTGGTTTTGGATGAAGAGAAGCAACATATTTTGTACCATTGGTATTGTTTCACCAAAGATACAATCCATGGGTATATCGTTTATGTATGCGTGGACATTTCGTGTATATCCTGCTATCATTTATTGTGGTTGTAAATGGTGAATGTACATGTTAAAGGATACAAAGGTTGACCGGCCATATCGCGAAAATTGGGAAAAGATATGTTAGTTGACAGGTTATAACAAGTCATGTTATGTATAGGCTAAATCGAAGACATCGGACTGACAATAGTTATCGGAGAGACAAAGTTCCATTGAGCCGACAACATTGATCTCACAGATCAAGTCATATTGGGGTGGCAATCATTAAGTGTCACCGATGGGTTATTTATCGGCACATTGGAAGAACGGTTGAGAACTACATCGATGAGAGGGAGTCACACCAACAGAAGGAACATCAGAAAGAGATGGACTCTCGGAGGCGAGAAGAAAAGTGTCATCGATAGAGGCAGTCTGGCCGATGGTGTAGTTTGGTGTTTATTGTTTCGGTGTGAGATATGTTATCAGAAATCGAAGAGAATGTCTGACCAATGTAGAAGTCTTACCGATGACTAATGGACGGTAAACACATTGGGGAGAGTTATAACGTCGGAATGCAAGTAAAAAGTCTCACCGAGGGTATTGGTCTTACCGATAGATAAGGGTGGTGAATCTCACATCGGAGTAAGTGTGTATATATCCTGCAATCATCTTATTCCATGAGACCACATTTCTTTGAGGCATTTTTTCAAATAGTTCATGTGTCTTGTCTATGCTTCCACACTTTCTGTACATGTCTACCAGAGCATTTCCAACTAGAATATCTACAAAAATCCCACTTCCATTATACTTTAATGAATGTCCATACCCTATTCCAAAGCTCCCATTTTGGTAGAGGTAGAGAGGATGCTGACAAAGGTTGCAGAATCTAGCTTTACACTTGCCAATTGCATTTGCTTGAAAATTTCTAAAGCCTTTTCAACAAACCCGTTTATGCATATCCTACAATAATAGTAGTCAGGGAGACCACATTTCTCCAACTAGACTTCTACCAATTCAGAAAATGTGTGCTTCTGGACCAGTGTTTGGTACAAGAAACATACTAATAGAGTGGTGGCCATAATTCTCCCTCAATTGGTGGTCTAGGGAAGCTAGAACATCTTTGTTTGTCCTACAATCGCCTGAGCGGAAGCATTCCAAATTCTCTAGGAAACTACATGTCTCTAATTGATTTGTCCCTTTACAATAACCATCTCACAAGTGCTCTATTCTCATGTCTTTACTTTGAAGGGAGCATGCTAATTACTTTGATCCGTCCTATTATACATATCAGAGAACAACGGAGGAGTCACACCGACAGCATAAGCCTGAGCGATGGATTCTACACATCGGCGAGAGGTCCCACATCGGGCTAACAAATTGAAGGTTACCGATAATGATAAGTCTGGCCGACAATAGAGAAAGGAAGAACATGTGAAGCATAGTTCGATGAGACATTAGAAATGTCTTGCCGATAGTAAAGAAAGAGTGTATTTCGGTCTCGTTTGGACCTTGGGAAGGATATTTTAAAAGCTATTTGAGCAATTGGTGGGTTAATGGGTATTTTACACCCTGTTTGTAAGCTTTTGCTGTGTTGCTCTGCATCACTTGTCTACAACATACAAAGTTTACCTTTCTCACCCATACCTTCAGTATATAAAGGACATTAATAGGGAATTTTTAATTTCCACTCAGTCAGTGCAATCTAGGAGAGGATAGATTGTCTAAAGTTGTGATCTATTTCCATTTACACTTGCCATAACTACAAATGCTTAGTGTTTATTCTCAACCCCGGTATATGAATAAAATGTGACCTATTGTTCTAATAGGCCTATAGGGACAAAGAGGTGATAAAGCCTTTAATTTTAAACATGACATGGTTTTGATAACTTCCCATATTGGTAAGGTCCTGGATGACAATCCTTTGATGCACCTAATTATAATAGGTGTTATGATAGTCCTTGGTATCTTTTCATTTCTTTCTTGAATGGCCTGCAAATAATACATAAGACATATTAGATCCTTCATAAATAAGAATTCTCATACATTACATTTAAACTTAAACTCCCTAAACATCCATCAATCCATCCATTAATATCAAAATGCCATGAATATCCTATGATCAACCATTCTAATTCCTAGGATAGTCATATATTGCAATTTTGCTTCTCTATACTAAAATAGCCCAAGGAATATCTAAGAGATGACCCCTCAGGTAAGAGATACTTTGAAGGTAAGAGATGACCCCTCAGGTATGCTTGACTAGCATTTAAACTTCCAGATGGATAGGTATGACATTTTTTATCTTAACTTCTTATTGTTTTTTCTATTTTTTAGAATTGTTTTATTAAAAATCTTGTTACTCTAATAACTATAATGCATGCTTTTGACTATACAGGACAGTGAATAAAGTTATTTTAGATGGAATCGTAGATTATTTTGCATGGCATCGTAAATTATTTTGTATGACATTGTAGGTTATTTTGACTATACTCGAGGTATGATTTTTAGTTCTCATTTGTATTTCTTAATATTGCACATTTGTACCTTTTTCTACATAAGGCATTCCATGAGATGACATGTATTTGATGTCTTTTGCCAAATAGTTCATGTGCCTTGTCTATGCTTTCACATATTACATACATGTGTCACATGGCAATTGCAACTACAACATCTGACAAAATTCTCATTTCTTTGAGGTATTCCACCAAATAGTTCATGTGCCTTGCCTATGCTTCCTTACTTTGCATTCTTATAAAAGTCCTATAACAGTCATAATTAATCTTCATACTAATCTTGATAGTAATCTTGCCATCATTGTATTCCATGAGATGACAGTCCTATAACAGTCCTATACATGTCTACTAGGATAGTTTTAACTACAACAGTCCTACAACAGTCCTAGAACAGTCCTATAATAAGCGCATCATTTAATGTACATATTTATGATATTCATGTTTACTTTTAAATCTGCTTGTTCATGCTTCTCACAGGACGTCACCTCCCCTACCCATCCAGCTCTATAGAAGAAGAGAGACAACAAATGATCAAAAGGGATCACCAATTGGTGGTAAGTGATTGATTACTTATGTCATGTTATATATTTTAAATATTAAATTCTATATTAATGTGCACGTTGTTTGATTGTATTAATAGGTGGAAATTCAAAAATCTCTATCGAGGAGGTCTAGTCGATGAGCGATGGAAGATGAGTCATTGACTAGTTCACCATCTTCATGGCCTAGCAAGAGCCATAGATTATTTGATAGCAATCCATAGGAGATTTGATTTTGGGACATTTTGTTACATATGTGTATTTCGCTTTGTAAACATACTTTTGTATGTTATCGATGTATATCATTGTATATACCCATATGGTTTTATTTGTACATGCCTATATGGCTTGATATATACACTATACATTATTTTCATGACATTATGTGCATATATGTATATATAAGATCCTAATTTGGCACAAGTAGGGAGAATGCTTGCACAGGTTATGGAATTTGGTTTTAAACATTCCAATTGTATTTGCTTCAAAGTTTCTAAAGCCTTTTCAAAAAATCTATTTTGTGCATATCTTACAATCATTGCATTCCATGAGATAGCATCTCTTTGAGTGTCATGCCAAACTATTCACATGCCTTGTCTATGCTTCCACACTTTGGATTTACACCCGCCAATTGCATTTTCTTAACATTTCCTTTCAATCCTTATCAAAAATTCTATTTTGTGCACATATTGCAATCATTGCATTCCTTCATTTACAACACATGATTAAATAAGAAGATGCATATTTACAACACTTAAGACCTTCATGAAATGATACATTGGTTTCTTGATATTCAATCATGCATTGGAGATCTTCAAAGTGTTAGATATGTTTGAAGTGATGAAGAAACTTGTTATTTTGATGTATTTCAACTCCAAACTTCCGCCTAGAAATGAAGGCGCTAATCCTTTATCAAACTAATCTAAAAGTGCACCTTGGTACTTAGGGCACTAGATTATGATTGATCAACCTAAAATGTGTGCCTAAGGCTAGATAGTGAATAGGAAGGATAAAATGCATCATCAAAGGAGTTTATAGTTATTGAAGGCATCAAATGATGACTTGGGCGCACATCTACCTCTCTACACCATATGTGACTAGTGTAATTATTGAATAAACAACCTAGAATGAGTGCCTTACTATTTGAGGTGCTAGTTCATGCTTCTAGAACACCAAAAGTGCACCTCGATGTTGAGGCGCTAGCTCTTGCTCAAGCAACCTTGAAAGTGCGCTTTCACAAGGAGGTTAAAATGTATTATCAAAGGATTAAGTTGAATCAAGGAATCGTCATTGAAGACAAGTAAAACATGACTGTGAATGAGGCACACTTTTCATCATCTCTAACCTCACAATTGCACCTTCCATTGGAAGCTCATATTGTGCCTAAAGGAATAGTACTGAGATATCATCCATGTCAATGATTGAGAATGTGTCAACTGGAACAATATTTTTTGTTCTACTCATTGTCGGGTCGAATGGACTGTGCCAACGCATCGGGGTGGGTGGGTAAATGTTAGTGGAGGTCTCGTTTCATGCACCAAGCATCCCAGTCATTCTGGGCAAGAGGCTACCGGCAAAGTCCCTTAAGATCCCTGAGACCAAAAAACTGCCAAACTTTGACTGGGCAGTTCTCAAAATTTGTGATAGTTGGGAATGCTCTATTTGGACCTACAGGTGCATGTGACATCCTTCCACAATAACCTCTCTCATTTTTGGTCAACTCCATTCTGTTTGACTGTGTTGAAATCAAACGCATTGGCACAAAATGCTTCAATTTGATGCAGTGGAAAGGTGCTAGGTGTGACATTTTTCATTCCATAGCTCGTGGGGTCGAACAGACTCTGCCATTGGGGTGGGCGGGTAAATGCTAGTGGAGGTCTCATTTCATGCGCCAAGCATCCCAGTCATTCTGGGCAAGAGGCTACCGGCAAAGTCCCTTAAGATCCATGAGACCAAAAAACTGCCAAACTTTGACCGGGCAGTTCTCAAAATTTGTGACAGTTGTGAATACTCTGTTTGGACCTACAGGTGTACGTGACATCCTTTCACAATAATCTCTCTCATTTTTGGTCAACTCCATTATGTTTGACCGTGCCAAAATCAAACGCATTGTTGCAAAATGCTTCAATTTGATGCAGTGGAAAGGTGCTAGGTGTGACATTTTTCAATCCATAGCTCATGCAGTCGAATGGACTACGCCAACGCGTCAGGGTGGGCAGGTAAATTCTAGTGGAGGTCTCGTTTCATGCGCCAAGCGTCCCAATCATTCTGGGCAAGAGGCTACCGGCAAAGTCCCTTAAGATCCCTGAGACCAAAAAAATGCCAAACTTTGACTGGGCAGTTCTCAAAATTTGTGATAGTTGGGAATGCTCTATTTGGACCTATAGGTGCACGTGACATCCTTCCACAATAACCTCTCTCATTTTTGGTCAACTCCATTCCATTTGACCGTGCTGAAATCAAACGCATTGTTGCAAAATGCTTCAATTTGATGTGGAAAGGTGCTAGGTGCCACATTTTTCATTCCATAGCTCGTGCGGTTGAATGGACTATGCCAACGCATTGGGGTGGGGGGGTAAATGCTAGGGGAGGTCTCGTTTTGTGTGCCAAGTGTCCCAGTCATTCCAGGCAAGAGGCTACCGGCAAAGTCCCTTAAGATCCCTGAGACCAAAAAACTGCCAAACTTTGACCGGGCAGTTCTCAAAATTTGTGACAATTGGGAATACTCTGTTTAGACCTACAGGTGCATGTGGCATCCTTCCACAATAACCTCTCTCATTTTTGGTCAACTCCATTCTGTTTGACCGTGTTGAAATCAAACACATTGGCACAAAATGCTTCAATTTGATGCAGTGGAAAGGTGCTAGGTGCAACATTTTTCATTCCATAGCTCGTGGGGTCGAACGGACTGTGCCAACACGTCGGGGTGGGCGGGTAAATGCTAGTGGAGGTCTCGTTTCGTGCGCCAAGCGTCCCAGTCATTTTGGGAAAGAGGCTACCGGCAAAGTCCCTTAAGATCCCTGAGACCAAAAAATTGCCAAACTTTGACGGGGTAGTTCTTAGAATTTGTGATAGTTGGGAATGTTTTGTTTGGACCTACAGGTGTACGTGGCATCCTTCCACAATAACCTCTCTCATTTTTGGTCAACTCCATTCCGTTTGACCATGCCGAAATCAAACACATTGGCGCAAAATGCTTCAATTTGATGTAGTGGAAAGGTGCTAGGTGTGACATTTTTTATTCCATAGCTCGTGGGGTCGAACGGACTGTGCCAACGCATTGGGGTGGGTGGGTAAATGCTAGTGGAGGTCTCGTTGGCACAGTCCGTTTGACCCCATGATGAGCAGAACAAAAAATATGGCACCTGGCAAGGTTTTTGCTCTTAGGATCTTAAGTGACTTTGCTCTTACAAAATAATGTATCGACAAAGACCCTAGTTTTCATAAGAGGAGACATGTGATTTTAAGAGGTTTTTGGGAATGTGACTTTAGCCTTCCACTCCTTATCTAATGACGAGTTTATTCTCAGAGTTTGATGGCTTTTATGAGCATATCCACGATGTTGTTTTAGGATAGTCATACTCTGATGTGTAAATAATAGTAAATAGAGAGCTTCTCGGCCATAAATGGGATTTGCATACACACACACACCCAACTGAAATAGTATCCTTATTGGCCTTATTGGCACCTCCCCCCAAGATGTAAGTTTTTTATGTTTGTAATGTGCCCCCAGTGTCCTTGCCATAGAGTTTCTTGACATTAATTTCATTCAAACATGTCTTCAATTCATCTTCAAAATGTTTTCAATACATCTCCAATGCCTTTTCCACGAAGGTTTATGCATATTTATACATGATTTGAGGGAAACCAATAGTCTCCAACTGACTCTTGAGTACTTGACTATTCATCTTCCATACTTTTGCATTTTTTTTACATTTTTCATATGACAACTTTGACATATTTACAAAATTTGACAAGATGAAGACTAAATACATGATGAAATAGTTTATCATGACCTTATTTGATTAGGGCATATATAAGGAATTTTTTCATATTGATTCTATTGATCTAAAACCATTCTCTTGATCTAAAACCATTCTCAATGCTAAACATATCATCAATGGACTAAAGAACTATCATCATAATGTATGGCATCATGGGAAGTATCATGACTTGCACATAAGGAATTTAAATTATATTGTATATCAAGGTGTATATACATTAAAATCTAGTCCATAATGGTAGACATATACAAAAATTTGGCAAATATGCCAACTCAAAATATTTTTTACAAAATGTGGCATATGCCATGTCTCAAAATCTATATACAATCTACATGCCAAATAGCTACATCAAATACTACAAGTCCACTTGACCCTCAATCTGTGATGGATCCACAATCTGTGATGGATCCTGAAAAAGTGTCCACTTTGTACCAAAATGTCTAGTAATTGATGGAGGTGAAGTTTCCTACATTAACAAGTCAAAACACAAATTTGATTAATCTCTTTAATGGTAAATAAAAATAAGTTAAAGTTAGTAAATAGATTCTTATCTACTACAATTAAGAACTTTCATTTATTAACATACATCTAAATCACTATAATCAACTATAAGACCGCTAGATAAACTATCAATTATTTAGAAAAATGCAATTCAATTACCTCGACTCTATGTTGTTGTTCGGACAATTGTTTTGCAAATGATTTTCTCTTAAGATGATCAGGTGTCCTAGTGAAGCATGATGGCAAAGGTGGAACATCACTCACATTCTCAACAGACTACATAAAAGCAAAGTTGTAGACACCCAAAATTGTCCCAACTTTGTCCATGTCTAGCAACACCTTGTTAAACATTATCCTAGACATCTTGTAGCATTTTGTCCTAATTTCCCTAATCCATTAAGCCAATTAATTAAATAAATTTGATTTATTTAATTAAAATCCCATTTAATCCCATCCTCATCCTACTTAGCCAATTAATTAAATAAATTTTATTTATTTAATTAATTCCACATGCATAATCCCATTTATCCTATCCTCATCCTAATTAATTAAATAAATTTTATTTATTTAATTAATTTCCACATCATATCTTATCCCATCTTATTCATCTACCTAATTAATTAAATAAATTTTATTTATTTAATTAATTTCCACATTATATCCCAATCCTATCCTATTCATTTATCCAATTAATTAAATAAATATTATTTATTTAATTAATTTCCAACTCATATCACAACTAATTTAAATATTTTATTTGAATTAAGTCTTCATCTTTCATCACATTCCAACACTTGTCCAGTCAATCATGTGTTGTATTACAACTTTCATTCAAATCCTTCACATGCACAACTAATGGGAACTAATTTTAGTATTTATCTACACAAGCACACCTAAGCCTTATCTTCCCTTGCCACATGTCAATTGACTACAATTTCTTAATGTGCAAGGAAACCTAACTTAATCCTATCCATCTATTTCATCTATAGCCCTAATTGATCCTAGCCATCCATTTGAACCAAGCCTTTCCTATAAATCAACCCCCTCACAAGCCATTAGCATGCATTGAGCCTCAAGTACCCTTATTCTGCCAGATTTTCTAAAATGCATTGATCCTCAAGTATCCACATGCTGTTGAAATATCATTAGAGCCTTTGCATCCTTCATCTATCATTCATTCTAGCATCTTCATCTTAATGTTATGCTACAGAAGTGAGCACCCAACATTCTTCCAACAATAATCCTTCAAAATCTTGCATGCTCATACGAGGTGGAGAAGAGCAATGGAGCTAAATCGAGCATAGCGTGGAGATCGGTTTGCATTTACATTTGTTATTTTGATTTTCATATTGTCTTGTGCTTCATTGTGCATTGCTAGGGTTTTTATCATTGCTGTTTATTCATTTGCCCTGATTTGCAATTTTACCCTAACTACATTTGGCACACCCGGTGGGACTCACGTCCTTGATTAACTTTTCTTGTTTGAGTTGTTTTTATGAAGTTTAGATCTCTTAGAGCGCCAATCTTTCATTTTTCCAAGCTTTTGTAGCAAAAGTTTCTATTTTTCTAACCCTAGTTTGAAAAGATTTGGCTAAAAATATATGTAGATGATCTTTTAGCCCAAATCTAACCTCACCATTGCGTCCGGGAGGCCATTTCCATAAATTTTGAGTACAAATTTGGCTAAATTTGATGAAAATGGAGCATTTGGTGAAGAAAACAATAACCGGATTGCAACAATGCACTTTTGGTAATTCAGGTCGCCTTTGATCAAACAACAGTCGCCTGGGCTAAATCAGCTCACCTTTGAGCAAACAGCAGTCGCTTATGGTCAAATTTGGCCCACTTTTAAACAAACAGTGCTCGCTTTTGAACAAAAAGAGATCGCATATGGTAAACTTGGTTGCTTATGGTTAACATTTGCATTCCATCTCCTGAAACTCTCCAGATCGCTTTTGGGTTATTATGCATCACTTTTGGCTTTTTGTTAGTCACATATGAGCTATTATATGTCGCTTTCATCCATTTTTACATCGCTTATGAGCAAAAATCTGCTGCTTTCTGCATATTTGTGTCGCTTTTACACTGGGATCGGCTGCATCTATCGTTTTCTAGATCGCTTTTACATAGACAGTGATCACCTAAGGTATGAAATGCATCGCTTTTGCTTCAATAGAATTCGCCTGTGCGCTTTATGATCTTTTACACTGTTAGTTTCACTTTTGAAATAGGACGCGTGTCGCTTATGAATTAACAGTGGTCGCTTTTAACCTTATGTGCATCGCTTATGAATTAACAGTGGTTGCTTTTAATTTGATGTGCATCACTTATGAATTGATAGTGCTCGCCTGTGTAGATTAGGGTTGTGTGTTTCGACTATCATTTTGCAGATCCAGGTCGCTTGTAAGCCGAAATCGATCACTTTTGGCTTTTCTTCATCGCTTATAAGCCTACAGGAGTCGCATCTGGGTGTTTTTAAGTCACATTTGATCTGCAAGGGCTCGCCTATGGTAAAACACCGGTTGCTTCTGATAAACAGTTGGTCGCATCTGGCAACTGTAACTTGCTTTTGGTTGCTGTCATTGTGCATCTTGGTATTTCTATCATAACTTTCACATACGGAGGCCAAATCACATAAACAAGGACTCATTGGAAAGTTGGGAGGACAAACTTCACAATTGTACCACTTTTATCAGGTGACTGTACTATTTTTTAGGTTTTTTTTAATCAAAGTTTAGGTTCATTGCAAACTTCATTTGAGCATAACTTGAGCAATTTTGATCATTTTTTAGCGAAACATTTTTTCAAATCGCCTAGAATCTCCTAAACTTTCTATTTATGAAATCCATTCTTTTGTATCAGATCATTTTCATCAAAATTTTTAGGTTTCATATTTTTCATGTAATCATCTTCTTTGCAAGTTTACTTGTTTCTTTTTGGAATTGGTGACTTGTAAGGGCATCTAAGGAGCTGGAGCAGCATTGGCATCAACATCTACAGCAAATTGGAAAGCAATTGTATCAGGTGCACTCATTCTAATCTTTCATCTCTTAATCTTGTTTGATCACACATTTGGACTTTGGGATTAAAACGAACTTTGTTTGCTATCACATATCAAAATTGGGATAAAATGAAAAAGTGTCTTTCATCACATTTGGATTTGAATCTAAAATGAACAAGTGCTTGAACTGTTTGATCACACATTGATTTCTAAGGTTAATGAACCCCATGCGAGTGTGACCAAGTAAATGTGTATGCTCTCTCCTGACGTCCTAACACGAACTTGGAGATCAAAAACATTTACTTGTGTTGCTTTTGTTTAGCCTTAGAGAGGCCTGCCTTGGTATCCACCCCAAGGGAATGACCTCAAGCGGTACTTTCATCTAGTCCGCTATAAAAATCAGAGGATAAGGCGAAAGCCAAGTCTAACTGGTATTAGCGCTCACCATACAGTGCTAACTCGAAAGGAGGTGTACCTTTGTGTATATTAAAACTCCTAGTAGGGTTAGTTAAAGTCTTAAGTGGCTTGCTGGATGCTCATGGGGTGTCGGTCCCCCAGATTTTCACTAGAACCTCCTTGTGATAGTGGCCTTGCCTTAACTAGGACTTGTTGAAGTGTCTTCACGTGCTTGCTTAACCATCATCACATTCTTCCAAACTAAAACTTGCTTATGTGTCTTGCGTGAGTGATTCATGTGTGTATATGCATAATCATTTGTTTGAATATTGCCACATCAAGCTCTAAACACCCAAACACATAAAGACAAGTCATCCTACACATTCTTCCAATAACATTCAAACCCAATCACTTTCATCCCAAACATAGCCTAGTCATCATCCAACTCTTCATAGCCAAGTCATCCAAACGATCCACATCATCATCCAAATCCCTAAACAAGCACTTGCTAAAAGGACTTAAGACAAACACTTGGTGACAACATGTCTACACTAGAGGACCTAGAAATCAAATTCCAAAGATTCCTCCAAAATCTTTATCAAGGATCACAACCCCTAAACCAAGACGCCATTGAAATATTACAATTCTTCCTCCAAAGAGCTCAACCCCATGCAAGCCAATCACCTCAACTGTAACACTTCATAACCCAAGTCCAACACCTTTTAGCCACTAGTCAAGCTCGACAAGTACAACAATCCTTAGCCATTCCATACCAACCTAATCCTCCTCATAGCCACATGTCATATCCATCCACTTCCTATCAACTAATCCATCTAGTCACATGTCATATCCATCCACTTCCTATCAACTTAATCCACCTATCCACCAAATCAATGCCACATCAACCTATCAACCTCCACCTCAAGCTTATCCAATCCCTCATGCCACTGTGCCAATGCACTACCAAGCCCATCCACAAGGCAATCAAGTGATATCACAAGAACAACATTCAAGTCCAAATGGCCTTTTGTATATAAATCAAGTGAGCACAAGTCAACCTTGCCAACAAGATCAAATACCCGCATCTTTGGGTCCACCTCAAGATATTTTGTCTACATATCCTACCATTACACCTAGCTTCCAAGACTATCAATGGCCTCCACAACAAGCACAAATGAGCCCAAATCCACCTTTGCAACAAGAAGCACATGCAGCTCCAAATGGCCCTTTGTACATAAACCATGCAAGCCTAAGGCAACAAGACTTAAAGACCTTTGACAAGGGAGATACCAACCTAGCTAATTCATCCTATGAGTGGCCTTCATCATCCAATCACATGCCAACACATGAGCCAACTAATCCTATCCCAACACCACCATGTGATCCTACCCCTAGTCCATTGGTCCATCAACCTTCCAAATCACCAAGCCCTTTATTACCTTCATCACCATGTCATTCTAATCCTTCACCAAAGGAGGTGGTTGAGATAGTTTTACAAAGAATGCTTGAAGCAAAACTCATTGAACCTCCTGAAGTCAAACCATGTGAAGAAAGTCCATATGATGAACATGATTATTGTGCATACCATAGGACCAAAGGCCATAATACAAATCAATGCCCAATATTTGTCCCAATTGTTTACAAGGTGTACCTACCTATAATGGGAAATCATGCCACATCATCCCAATCCCGTGTGTCACCCTCATCTAGTCCAAATCCTAATCCACCCAATCCAATTAGCCCTCAACTTAATCCTAATTATAAGCCTACAACACCATCTACCCTTATCATCCATCCATTATATTTCCCATCCACCCATACACTTGCAAAGGACGTGATCCATTGGCTACTAGCTAGGAATAAACTACCTACATGTCAAACACCCATTCATGAGCCTACCCAAGAACTTCCAAAGGTCATGTCCCATCATATAATCCCATCATGTGGTCCACCTATCCTTGAGCCTCTTCAAGAGCCCTCATTTAACATTCTTAGCCCTTCAAGCCCATCATGTGACCTACAAGCCATCAAGCCTATTCAAGAGTCATCATGTTCTCATGTTGTTGACCAAGAGCCTATCCAAGAGCCTTCCACTTCCATTCAAGCAACCCAAGAGGTATGTCAAAGGTTTAATCCTAAGCACGTGGAAACATTAAGCCCTAGTCCAACTCAATATCAAATGCCTCCCACCCAACCTATCCATAACATGTATATTTTCCATGATCAAGATGATAGCCATAATGATGAATCTATCCATGAGCCACTTGATCCTATCTATCTCCCAACAACCATTCATGAGCAAGCCATCCAAATCCAACCTATCCATAATATTTACCTTCTTTATGATCAAGATGATACCTATGAAGAAGCTATCCATGAGCACCTTGATCCTATCCATAATCTTATATCCATCCATGAGCAAGATATCCAAATTACTCCTAGTCATCCACCTTCTAGCACTATCCATAATGAGCAAACATCCACTTCTCATGATGAGACACTTGTCCCCCAAGTAAGCATAAAAGATCAAATCAATAACTTGGATCTACATAAACACAATGCTAATCAAGATCCTAATGATCCTCCTTCCACATCCACCATCAATTCCACTTCAAATCCACCATCATGTCCACTTGGTCTTACCACCCTTATACATGAGTGTTCCTCCTTAGGACAACAACGACCTCTATCCACTTCATCTTCTCCATTCAATAATGAACTCAAGTCTAGTTCTCAAAACACATCTAGTCCCATAGTCAATCGCATACTCCAAAACATGAACTACCAAGCTAAAGGCCTAGGCCTTTATAAACAAGGTATTTTGGAGCCAAACCATGTCAAGATTCCTCCATGCTCATATGGCCTTGGATACACACCCCAAGGTAAAGAAGGCCAAGATGTTGGTAATCCCTTCATGCATCCTAAATCTACCACTTACCATCATATATGCTATCATATACCCAAAACATGTGTTGTCATTCCAACTCCATCATCCTATAAATGTCAAAAGCATGTGACCATACATCTTCCACCATCCACTTTGCCTCCACTTTTACCAACTCCAAATATCCCTCCATCCACCTTGCCACCATTGCTTCCATCACCTAACATACCTATCATTCATAAGTATCCTTACATCCCTAATCATGGCCAACACATCATCTAAGCATAAAGCTTCCAATCATTCCATCCACTCCACCCACCCCATTGGATTCGAAAGAAAAAATCCAACTAAAACTCCTAAGGACCCTCATGCCTTAGGGTATCAATGTGAAAAGTCTCTAAATCATCCATCTTCTAAGCAAAGTACATTCACAAAGCTATCCAAGCCCATACCTCCAAAAGCAAAGCCCAAAAGCAAAATGGTTTGGGTTCCTAAGCAAATAGCTAGCAAGTCAAATGAGGCATCCTCCTCTACATCTCAAGAATCCCAACCACCTATATCCATCCAAAAGCCTTCTTCCATCCAAAACTTCCATTCCCTTCAAAAATCCCACAAGCAAAACAAAAGCACTAAAAATACTAAATCTATGTGGGTTCCTAAATCACTTCATCAACCATCTCCTAAGCGAACATCTCCATTGCTTCCTACACCACCATCCAATCACAAGCTTCAATGTTTATCACGGTGTGTGCAACCATTGGTCATGATTCCCTTCCACTCCGCAACACCTCCACACAACTACCTACATATCTCCCCCATGCTATCCCTATGGTCCATGCTTTGGCATAAACTTTTCATCCATCTTCATTCCATAAGCCTATATAATTCCACATCATAATCTACTATCCCCATCAATCCATCCTTGCATGAACCTTTCGTAATCCATTATAATCCACTATCTACCTAATCCATCTCCCATCCATGCAATCCCTTATGAACATCTATGAGCACACTTGACATGGTCCATGCGAAGACATCATCCATCTCTAATGGGACTAACAACATCCATTGAACTAGACACTTGAGTTCCTCCTATCCATTACCATGGTGAAAACCTAGTAAACAGGTGCCACGTGTAATTGTCATCCCATAAAAAAAAATAAAAAATAAAAAAAAAAGTAAAGAGAAAGCCCTTCATCTAACGGTGAAAACCTGGTAAACAGGCGCCTTGGATAAGTACCATGATGAAAACCTGGCAAACAGGCGTCATGTGTAGGTTGATCTTCTATGTCACTTACACTTGGGGGCACATTGTCTCATCCAACCTATCCATTTCCAAACTACCTATCCCATTATATCATTCCTACCCTGCTACATCCTACCGTCCTTATCCATTACATAAACATGCCTATCCTATTGAACCCATTTATCCATCCTTTCACCTTTTGATTTTGATGAAGACATTGGGGCAAAATTTTGAATCATGTTTGGATATTTCTTGACATACCTTCTTTCCAAACCAAGTCCTATCCATTGACAATTTATCCATCCCATCCAAATCTAATCCATCATGTCATCCCTTGGTCATGAATTTTTTCATGTAAAAATCCTAAGCATTACCACCTAGAATGGGGCAAGTTCCTCCTATGTAACATAGCCTTTGAAGATCACATCCTAGCTCCCTTATGGTCCATCCACTATGGCGTACCCTTATCATGAGCTTTCCACTCTAGCCTACCTATCTATTTATCATGAGGAATGTATCCATCCCTTATATGGCCTATCCTCTCTTCCATCCCATCCAACTCTCATGATCTTGCTGTCACATTTACTATGAGCCCATCCTCCATCCCTTGCACCTAGACTTGGTTTTCCCTTGTCATTGCTATCTAGCACAAAGGCTACCTAAATTGTAAATCCATTGACATCCCAAAACATTTCAAAATATCTTTAAAAAAAACAAAAAAAAATCAAAATATGTAACTTAAGACGATCGAGGCCTCCAACATACCACCATCGAGGCCTCCTGCATCAATTAAAAAGGACAAGAATGTAAGACTCTAAATGACTATAATCAAATATTTAAGTTTTCTAAATTATCAATTAAAGTACAATTCAATCAAATTACCTCCACCCTTTGTTGGCGTTGAGAAAGCCGTTCTGCAAATGATAGTCCCTTGGGTTGATTAGGAGTTCGAGAAAAGATTATTGGCAAAGATGCCACATCATTCACATTTTTGATTGACTATAAAATAAAATTAACATCAAAATATAAATTAATATATAATTACTCACAAAGAAATAAATGCATAAAAAAAAGTTAATGTGTACAACAAATTATACTAGCAAGTCCAAGCCAAATTGGATGGTAGACAAAGTTCCATGATGAACTTCTGTCAACTCCTCCTCTGTCATCAACTGTTATCCCACTTAGATACATTAGTACTAATAAAGTTGTTTATATATTCAAATGGAATAGACCATAAAATTTAACTTTAAATTTTACCTGCACAAAAGATTACTCATGCATTTCTCCTTCTCTAATGTTTACTAATCCGGTAGCTTCTACTCTTGTCCCTAACCCCTCAGCTTGAGTTCTGGACCCCATTGCCTCATCTCATGAATGGAGATCATACTCTGATGTGTTCAACGGTGGCTCACTACTCTCCATAATAGGACCCAAGCATAAATGATTGCAAGAAATGCAATGATGGGGCACACATATATGTCTGGACGACGACGGTCTAGTAGTACCAGGTGATCCAATATCATCACCTTCATCATGTGCCTGTGCAAACTGAGATGTCTGTATAATCAAATACTCGGTCAAAGAGTGTATGGCACTAAGGCCCTGTTGTGTTGCATTTGCAACAACATCTGGGTGCTGCATTGGGGGTGGAGAAGGGATAGCAGGAGGGGGAATATAGGGACCTTGTACTTGTCTAATTGCCCCAGGTCTATCTTGAGGCATTCCTTTGCCCACTCCTTGAAACTCTCTAAAATCAAAATAATTAACATGTTGACCCATGATGAACTCTGCATAGAGTTTACGGAGGAAATACAAAGGCACATCTAAATTGTTGTTGGGTGGTTTATCAAAAACCATCCACCAATGATCCCAAAAGTTTTGACTAATGCCCTCATGAATACACCATTTGATTGAAAATTTGGGCTTACGGACATCAACATGCAATCCGGTTTTAGGATTGACAAAGTGTTGGGCTAACATAGTTTTTGTAATCTCTAAATCTTTGACTTCCTCATATGACAAACAGTCAGCATATTTGGCCTTCTTGGCTTCTCACCATTGCTGAAATGATTTGTGTTGGGTGAACAAGGTTTGAATATGATTAATGATTCCCTCTAAATTCGATGTCATTATAGACAATCGAGAGTGGCGGCGATACATTTCTATGATCCTGCTTATATGATCAATATTTCTTTGAATATTCTCTTCTACTGTTGGAGGGGGAGGGTTTGGGGGTGGAGGGTTTGGGTTTTCATTTTGTGCATCCATTTTACCTAATTAAATTATAAAACATACCCACTTAGCATAAAAACCAAAAAAATTGCTTGAAAATATAAAACAAAAAAAAAATGCATGAAATCTTACCTCTTTGGATCAGATATCCATTCCTCAGCTCTGATATCCATTTTTTGAAGATGAGACTACGTTTTTGCAAGCCGTGGGTTTGCAAAAATGTAGTCTTTTTTTGCTTTTTATGATCTCCAAAACGGATATCCATTTTCTTTTTCCCTATTGTATTCATTTTTATTTTATTTTATTATTTTAGCATTGCATACATTTTAAGTATTTAGGCATTTTAGCTATAAAATACAAGCAAATTTATAAAGGATTATGATGATATTTAGGCATTTTAGCTATAAAATGCAAGCAAATTTATAAAGGATTATGATGATATTTAGGCATTTTAGCTATAAAATACTATCAAAATTTATATAGGATTATGATGATATATATATTTGATTTTTATATGATTTACTTATACTAAGGTATCTCATAGTATTTTAAAGGCACTTTTGAATAAATACAGGAGAGAGGTAGATACAGGGGAGAGGTAGATGTGGGTTAGGGGTTAGGGATTAGGGCCATTATTTAGGGTTTACAGATTTAGAGAGAGAGAGAGACTACTTTTGACATGCAACCGTAAACCCTAAATAATGCCCCTAAACCCTAAACCCAAGTAACCCTAAATAATTCTTCCAAATACTAAACCCTAACCCCTAAACCATAAACCCTAAATAATTCCCCTAAGCCCTAAACCCTAAACCTGAGAAAGGGAGTCCTAGTTTTCTTGTTTCCATTTGCTTCGTCGATAAGGGAGAGGGAAAGATAGAGGGGAGAGATAGGATATATAGGAATGATAGGGGAATGACTGGGATGCATGATTAAACCTAACCCCTAACCCCTAACCCCTATTTCCTAACCCCTAAACCCTAAACTTGAGAAACCATAAACCCCTAAATCCTAAACACTAAACCCAAGAAACCCTAAACCTCTATCGAGCTCTATCTCCCTATCTCACTATCTCCCCATCACTATCATTCCTCTACCTCTCAATCTCTCTCCCTATGCTTTAGCCATGTCCCTCACTCTATATCTCCCTATTGGTCCTCTCTCTCTAAACACTAAACCCTAAACCTCTAAACCTTAACCCCTAAACCCTAAACATGAGCAACCCTAAACTCTATCTCCTATCTCTCCCTTATCTCCCTATCTCTATCATCCTTCTACCTCTCAATCCTTCTCCCTATTTCTCTAGACATATCGCTCACTCTCTATCTCCCTATCTCTCCCCTTTGTCACCTCTATCTCTCCCTATCTGTCTCCTCTCTCTTTCTATCTACCTATCTCCAAAACTGAGAAACCCTAAACCCAGGTACACCCTAAATCCAATCAAGTCTAAACCTATATCTCCCTATCTCTCCCCTATCTCCCTATCTCTATCATCCCTCTACCTCTCTTGATCTCTCTCCCTATGTCCTTGGCCATGTGCCTCACTCTCTATCTCCTTATCTCTCTCCTCCATCTCCTCTCTCTATCTCCCTATAATTCCTCTCTCTATAAACCCTAAATCCAAAACCCTAAACCTCTAAACCTAAACCCTAACCCCTAAACAATTTAAATCCTAAACCCTAAATAATGCCCCTAAACCCTAACCCTTGACCCCTAAACCTGAGAAACCCTAAACCCCTAAACCTTAAACCCCAAACCCCTAAACCCTAAACCACTATCTGCCTCCCTACCACCTGTGTCCCTCTACCTCTCAATCTCTCTCCCTATGTCTCTAGCCATGTCCCTCACTCTCTATCTCCCTATCCCTCCCCTCAGACTCCTCTATATCTCCCTATCATTCCTCTCTCTCTATAAACCCTAAATCCAAAACTCTAAACCTCTAAACCTAACCCCTAACCCCTAAACAATAAATCCTAAACCCTAAATTATAATGCCCCTAAACCCTAACCCCTAACCCCTAAACTTGAGAAACCCCAAACCCCAAACCCCAAAACCCTAAACCCAAGTAACCATAAACCACTATCTCACTATCTCTCCCCTATCTCCCTATCACCTTTGTCCCTCTACCTCTCAATCTCTCTCCCTATGTCTCTTGCCATGTCCCTCACTCTTTAATTCCCTATCTCTCCCCTCAGACTCCTCTATATCTCCCTATTGGTCCTTTATCTCTCTCTAAACCCTAAACCCTAAACCTCTAAACCTTAACCCCTAACCCCAAAACCATAAACCCTAAACCTTAAATAATGCCCCTAAACCCAAGCAACCCTAAACCTCTATCTCCCTATCTCTATCATCCCTCTACCTCTCAATCTCTCTCTCTCTCTCTCTCTCTATGTCTTTGGACGTGTCTCTCACTCTATATCTCCTATCTCTCCCCTTTGTCTCCTCTATCTCTCCCAAACTCTATCAGTCCCCTCTATCTATCTCTCTTTAAACTGTAAACACTAAACCCCTAAACTCGAGCAACCCTAAATCTCTAAACCCTAAATAATTCCCCTAACCAACCTCTAAACCACTTCTCTATATAGGTGCAACTAATAGCACTTTTTCATTGTTTTCCACATTTAATTATATTCTTTTCCATTTTCCAAGTCCTACATGTGTCCAAGTTGTATTGTTTGTCAAGTTTTTAGTCTAATTGTTAGTCCCAGCTCTCATGGTTATTAAAATGTTAGTATATTATAGTTAGATTTATCCTTCAGTAACATTAATTTACACATTGTTGCATAAACAACCACACTAAAACATAACCTTACCTAATTAAGGTTAACCTTTTAAAAGGTTCTTTCATAAATGGCGAGTTTAACAGATCCAACTAGTTCAATGTTCTTATAGTCCATGCTTACCCTTCCAAGAGAGTTCATGCCATGTTAACTTTGCATTATGTCCTAACATATCACATGAAGGACATCATCATCACAAGGAATAACAATGTCATGAAGGATTAACGAAGGTGTAGCTTCACCACATAAAGTATCATTCATAATTTTATCACTAGAGGGTAAGGGTATATCATGTGTATCCTTCTCAAACCATGTATCATGAATCAAATCATATGAAGGATTGCGTAAAGCAATTTTGGCATGAAATCCAAAATGCCCCAAAACACAACCCCTGCTGCCCCACCATTCCTATCCCCGAAATATTGGAACATAGTCTAGAAAAGTGATTATTTCACCTGATGAACAAAATTGAATATTTTATTATTGATTATTTGAGTAATTCATTAGTGATGATTCTTAGTGTTTAACAAATCCTTATGGATCAATGTGTAAAGAAGCTACCAATGTTAATTTGCCCTCCTCCTTCACTAGAAACGGTCTTTAAGGAGGTTCATATATTGATGGGAGATCCAAGATTTAAGAGGTGTATTTTCAAAAAGAGTAAAAAGCCTCCCCTCTTACTCCTCCCCTCTCTTTCCTGACTCGATCTTGTTAGCTCCCCTCTCCCTCCTATCTTTGTCCTTTTTCCCCTCTTTACCGGTTCTTGCCCCTGCCCCCCCTGTCCCCTCCTTGTCCCCTTTTGTGGGATTGAGTCTTTGCTCCTCCTCTTTTGCCCTCATCTTATCCCCTTTTCCTCTCCCCCCTAAGCTCCTCTCCCCCCTTTCCCTTTGCTCCTTGTCCTCCCTCCTCTTTACCCTCCTTGGCCCATTCTCACCTTTTTATTTCTCATACTCTTGTCCCCTAGCTTAACCTCCCGTCTCCAACCTCTGGATCTCGTTGCCCCTTCTCCCTCCTCTTTAATTTCTAGGTTTTTAACCATATCCTTCATTTCTTGTTGCCCCTTGGTGCTCCGTTTGTGGCTTGGAGTTTGTTGTGAATATATATTTATATGTATTATTTGGTCATTGTAGCTTGTCTTCCCTTTTATGATTTACTCTTCTCTCTTATGCTTTCTCCCAATTAGTTTCTTTCCTCCTTTGGATAGTTATTGGCTTACCTTTCTTTTTTGTTAGCCCCCCCCCCCCCTCCTTTGCCTTCGTAGTTCACCCCTCTCTCTCTTTTAACTTGGAGAGCCCTCTCTTGTTCTTTATATGTAGCTTTTCCCAATCTATCCCTCACATTTTAACCTCTTCGGTTGTCCCCCCCTTTTTTATTATTTATTAAATTATTTAATTATCTTGTCTCTTTCATCCTCAGTTTGTTCTTTATGGTTGATTGTATTACAGCTATTCCTCTTTTTGCTCCCTTCTAATTTGTGTCCTTGCTCCTTTGTTTGCTTTTTTAATTTTCTTTACTTGGGTCTTCCTCTCATCCTAGTTAGTCTTTCTTTGTTTGTTTTGTCTTAGTGTGCCTAGATGTCCCCCACTCCTCTTTGTCCCTCACTTCACTAGGTTTGATAGGCAGCTATCCTTCTCCCTTAATTGATCTTGGTTTCTGCCTCACATCTCTCTCACTCCTTTTAAGTGGTCTTAAGTCTTCATACTATCATTCATGTTCTCTCTTCTCTTGCTTGCTATCTTTCTCCTGATGATGGATCACTGTGTGTGATTTGAAATGTTGAGGAAAATAATAATACACAGTCAAATCCAGAAGCATTTCAAACTCAACATCATGGACTGTGGAAAATTGATGACTACAGTAAAAAGCCTTTTTCCCAAAATTTTTCCAAAACAGATATCCGTTTTAAAGTTAAACTTTGCCAAGTCGCGAATTTGGCTAGGTAAAAATGCGATTTTTTTCCTATTGCCACTATTTGGCCTGCGATGATCTTGCACATACCCACATCTTGAAAAGAATTCTGCCTTGCAGTCAAAGATCAAACACATACAGTTAAGGTATCACTTCATTCAGTCGATGTTGGATGATGGACAGTTAAGGATGGAAAAGATACATACATGATGGATATCAGATTTTCATAGTCCATAATGAAATAGTGAACCAATGCTTCAGGATTTGACTGTGTGCATATTTTTTATTTCAACATTTCAGATCAGACTCCATGATGCATCATCATCTGTCTCGTATCAAGATACATACAGATGAAAATCCAGCGGATATGTTTACAAAGGCAGTGACAAGGGAGAAGCTGAGCTTCTCTTCAACTTCAGTTGGTCTTCAAGACTGAAAACAAAATCAGAATAGTAGAGTCCAGGGTCCTTATTTCCAATGGGAGCTACAGGGTCAGCGGTGTTATGATCAGTCTCCAAGTGGGAGATGATATGGTGTGGAGTTTGATTAGTCTCCAAGTGGGAGATGATATGGTGTGGAGTCTGATTAGTCTCCAAGTGGGAGATTGTTGTTATATGGAGCCTAATCAAAATCGGAGGTTAAATTTACCCCACTTTTATTAGCATTGTTTCCCCCCAAATTCCTACGGGGTCAAGGGGCAGAGCCCCTTACGGGGGTTTGGGTGCGGTGCTCTTTGCGGGGTCCAGGAATACTTATTTTATTAAGGCATCGGGAGTTATTTTTCATTGGTCGACATAAAAAAAAACCCTATTTTGTAACTGACAAAAATCGTGATAAAAATGGCTAAGGGTTAGGGTTTCCATTGATGTATTGTAGCATTTTGCAATGGTATTGAGTTGCAAGGATTGCTGGTTGTAATCGGTTTTGATTTACTAGATAATAATATTGGACTCTTTGTTGGTGGATGTAGCCCGAGTTTGGTTGAACCACGTTAAAACTTGTATCTCCCTATTATTATTTCTGTGTATTTTCATTCCTCTGTTTAATCTTATTTGCAATTAATTGATATCTTCTGTCAGCTAACCCTAACAATATTGACATGTTTAGAGGAGGGTGGACTCTCAGAGGAGAGTTGTTTTCTCATTGTGCATAGAGGTTGGGATTGGTTCTCTCATGGGTCAGTGGGAGGTTTGGTGGAAGCACTTCATTAGATTTCTACATGGGTTGTTGTGTTTAGTCCATGTAGTGTTCCGTCCTTCATTTAGATTGATGTAATAAGTGGGAAATGTTGAAACTATATTACATCTATAGTATATAGGTTTGATAAGTGAATAATAAATTAATATGTTAGTATTTCAATTAATAAACGATAGTAAATAAATAAATATCAAATAATTAATTTGGGAACTTTATTTTGCACAGGTAATTGAATAGAGAAGTTGTCAGGTGGTTGTTGCACGAAAATAAATAAAATGAATTTATAAGCCAATACATATGAACAATGTTATTATCGCCGATTCAATGAATGGAATCCCATTGAAATCAATACAATATACTATTTATGTTTTACCAATACAAAGATGTAATCTATGAGTTTCATTTTTGATATGTTCTACCTTTCTTTAGTATCTTTGTTATTGAGGAAAAAAGGGGCATAGAGAATTTAATTTTAGATGACAAACAACACCACTTTTTCGACTTCCCTGGATTTCGACTAATCCTTTCCACATATTCGACTGCCAATATTCGACTGCTTCAATGTCTTTATTTTTAGATTTGGTGGATTTTTATACATTAGTGATGAATTCGACTTAAGCTTTACTTTAGATTATTGTCCACAGAGTGAAAGAGCCGGCATTAAATTTTAACGCCCAGCGGGGGGATAATCCCGAGCGGACGGGCATAGCCTTTGCTTGCTGGGCTTCCTCGGCCGCTCCGAACGGAATTTAATCTTTAGCGTTCGGCGGCAATGCAATCCCCTTCTTGTTTAACATTCAAATCGACGAAAGCCACACTAGGCACAAACCTGCAATCAGATAAACCAGTGAATAGTTTAAAGGAACAACTCGGCTGACCCTTATAAATGGGAACCTTCCTTACCTTGCTAAATGTGCCGTGTGGAGCTTACTTGAATTAGCCCTACAGCTCTGCAATGGCATCCAAGAATAATGTGGCGTTATTGCTGTTGGTGATGATGACGGTGATGAACCGGCAAGCGAATGCCTTCCGACTAGATATGAAGCGCGTGCATAACAGCAGAATGACTTCTTCCCAAACCCTTCGCGCTGCAGTCCACAGAAGCAGCGCAAGGTTGAGAAAAATCGGAGCGTCAGTAAACATGGAGGCTCCTGTGAACCGGGGGAGTAATGAGGGCGAATTCCTCGTAACGATGGCCATCGGAACACCGCCGCGTAAAATGGTTGCAATCTTGGACACGGGCAGCGATCTCATGTGGACGCAGTGTCAGCCCTGCCAAAACTGCTACAATCAGCCCGATCCCATCTTCGACCCCTCCAATTCGAGCACTTACGCCAAGATCCCCTGTAACTCCTCCCTCTGCTTTGCCCTTCCCCGCAAAACCTGCCCACAAGAGTGTCAATACGTTTATCCATACGGCCACAGTTCCCATACCACCGGCGTCTTATCAAGCGAGACGCTCACTCTGTGGGACAGCAGCGGAAATCTGCAGTCCTTCCCAGGGGTTACATTTGGCTGCAGCAGAGACACGCCACCAAAAGACGGCTTTTTGGAAGCGGACGGTGTGGTGGGGCTCGGGCGAGGCAACTTGTCGCTCGTCTCGCAGATGGGTTCTCGATTCTCTTACTGCCTCACCTCTTTCATGGACGATTCCCCCTCAGATACGAGCCCTCTTCTCTTCGGCAGCGCTGCCATTTTGTCGGAAAAGATAGGAGTTCAGTCTACATCCATGATAAATAACCCCTCCCGTCCAGACCTCAATAACTTGTATTACATCAACGTGACGTCAATTGGCGTGGGAGAAAAAATGGCCTCTATTCCGAACGGAACGTTTGATATACAAGAAGATGGAAGTGGAGGTTTCATCATCGACTCGGTCTCCGCCCTCTCATACTTGACACCTCCAGCATTCGCTGGAGTTGCAAAGGTTATGGATTCCGCTATGGGGTGGAATCGAGCGAATGGTTCTGATTACGGGCTTAGTCTGTGCTATCAGATACCTCAAGATGTAAAAGAGTATGAGTTTCCTGATATCACCTTCTATTTGCGCGGCGGTGCAAAGTATGTGGTGCGTCAGAAATATAACTTCCGTTTGGTGAACGAGCAAAGCGGTTTGGTGTGTATGCTGATTTTGGAAATGGAGGCGGGTTTCGCAGCGTCATCGCCATCTATTCTTGGAGGTTATCACCAACAGGACTATCATATTTTGTTTGACAATGGCAATCAGCTGATCTCTTTCGTTGAAGCCTCTTGTGCTAACTTGTTTCAACCAGCATTCGACGAAAGGTTTCCGACTGCACCCTCGCCTGTAGCTACAGATTCGCGTGGACATGCTAATGCCTGCGCAATGGTGTCGTTCCGGATGCTTGCTTTTGTGATTTCCATTGCACTTTTAGTGGTTCGCTTCTAATTTGGGAGCTCGCCGAGTAAATGCGTTCTCATAATTTATTTCAAGAAACAAAATAAGGCATGTTCCAATAGTTGTTGTGATAGTATTTGTGGGTTTAATATTAAATATATATTTTTAATAGTATAGTATTAGTAGTTGTAATTTAAAAGTTGTTAGTGTTGTTATGAGTAATTATAATTGAATGTAATGTTTCCTTTATATCTAAAAAGGAACAAATTATGTGATGCTATATTGGCACACTAACAAAACATGACTTACGTGACCATGGCTTAAATTTGACAGTCAACTTTGCTTGTCAAGCAATTTTTTTTAATGACAGTTATCTATTCAAAAGTGCCTTTCAAATACTAGGACATGCCTTAGTATAAATAAATCATACAAAAATCAAATATATATCATCATAATCCTATATAAATTTTGATAATTTGTCCAAAATCTTTCCTTTTATATGATACAATCTTTCTAAAATTTTGATTGTATTTTACAGCTAAAATGCCTAAATACAGCTATACAACTGTCAAATTTAAGCCCTACTTACGACATTTACGACACGACTATTATAACTTGATGCACAATTATCAGTCTACCTTTTCTTTTTCAGACACCTCAACAAAAAACATTCTAATGTGACATCATATTTGATGATATGAATTTGAAACGTTAGTTATAAGTAGGGGCATTGCCAAATTAGTTGTTGTAAAAATTTGGAAGTAATTTGAGATTGTCATGTACGATTTTAAGAGGCATAAAGCTTAGGTGCTCAACTACTAGATCCTCAACCCCTACAAGAACTTAATGGCAAGTGTCATTTTCCTTATTATCAACACCATATTCATAGGAATAATATCCAATTTAAGAGATTAGTAAAGCTATTGTTAAGATTTTAAGAAATAAAACCTTTCATACTTTTTAGTTAAATATGTGTTGATTATTGGTTAGTTTTTTTTTTAAATTTGTTGTTGTAATTCTTTAGTCTTTGAAAATAATTTATTTGTAAAAATACCATCAAAACGATATTTATAATTAATAGGTAATTACTAAAAACAACTATTTTGTTAGAATATTAAATAAATATTTTCAAAAAGTTTACATATAATTAATAATATTAATTATTGTAATTGAAAAATTTGTATCTAGGTCATTTTTCATTTAGATTTGTACATGTATTTCAAGATAATGTTTAGATACATGTACATTTTTGTTCAAAGTTGGATTTGTTCTCTTGGTATTCCATCCATTCATATAGACATACATCTCTATATAGTTAGCCACTCTATTCTAATACAAACACTCCTATCTAGTCACTCTATATGTACTTAGCCACTCTATTCTAATACACACACTCCTATACATTCACCTTACCTACTTGTTTATCACATTGACCTTTACACCTACCATAATCTATCTATTTACCACCTACACATAATTGTTAGCCCATTTTAGAATAGTTCCACAATCATAGACTTGTCTCCTTTCATTTTACATTTTAAAATTCAAATTTGGTTGACTAACTCAATTCACCCTCTAGCCTTCAGCTAACTAAACACACATTTGATGCAATTTAATGCTATGTGCTAGTATTTAAATACATTCATTGCATTCATTCTAATAATCTACACAAGTATTTGAAGTCACTTTATTTTAGAGCATTCGAGCAAATAATAATGATATTTTTTATATAGTGCAATAAAATGAATAACAAATCAACATGCTTAGGGCCCTTGCTTGCTATTTTTTAATCTTTGTTTACTTTTCAAGGGTTTATCTAGGAGAACTTGTCTCCTTGTGATGAATAAATAGTCCTTAAGGTTTTTCTAAATACCATCAATATAATGTCTCCTTTCTAATTATTTCCTTTAGGAGGACTTAGTAGCCCATTTCATTATTTCTAGTGGGCTAAGATAAGTAATGAGGAAATAACTTAATTATTATTTAATTGTAAACCTAAAAGAATTATTATTTTTAGATATTATGGTCAATTAAATATTAATTATTCAATATTTTATCCTCCATATTTGGGGCATGGTGTCAATGTAAAATTAGAAGATTCTATGACAAGGTGTAAGTGGGAAGTTACTTTCCTAGTTTTTAGCCAACATTGATGGTCTTGGAATAGGTGGAGGCAAATGTAGGATACCAAAAAAATGCTCCTCAATTATAACTCCAATCAAATGAATTATCCATTAACACTACACTCGGGTTCTGTTATCTAAGGTTTTAGATGTTCAAGAACCTACTCTAGGTTACAACATAACTATTTTATAGAAAAGAGAAACCAAACCACTATTCAACTAACTAGGTCAATCCTTTCAATCAAGCATTGGAACACAAACTGAGCTTGGTTGCAGTCCTAAAGTATATCCAAAGTACATGGGTTTTGTACCTTTATTATAATAAAAAAGAATGAATTAATCAAGCAAGATCTAGGGTTTCTATGATGAAATATGTCAAAATAGAAGTTACTAACTTGTCAGAGTTGAAAACCAAGAAATCGGGACCTGAACTGAGCAGAGCAGGACTATCGAGTACCACTACTAGAAACAAAGGCCAGATCTCGAGGACTATGGTGCCCAAGCATGGGTGTCCTAGGGTTTTGGGATGTCAGAGACTCTTTTGACACCTATATCTTCATTTTTGTATCACCCGTTTCTGTCAGATCTTCCATCTTTGACTTGCACACAAAAAAGAGGAAAAATTTTGGTGCTATTTAGGGGCTTGCCTAAGTCAAACCTCGTGAATGGTGTTCCCACCTCCACAACAATAAGAATTAGATCAAGAGTGTGTGCCCTAGGAGAGCAAAGGTAGATTTGAAGAATAAAATATAAATATAAGCAAACATAAAGGAAAAATGTTACCATGAACATGAAATCCTTGATGGAATGATGTCACTATCAAACCACCACAAGGAGATAATGAAGGAGAAAGGATCTTTCACCAAGATCTTGACCTAATGACTTAATGACTCTCTAGCTAATGATTCTCTATGATAAGGCTCTCAACAAGGAATTGATCTCTCTATCTACAAGCTCTTTATTTATGCATATTATTGCTTTGTAGGCTTTGAGGGCTATATTTGGCAATGTTTCTTACAAATTTGAGCAATTTTGGCCTATCCGACCTGTTTACGGCTCCTGCACATTCCTGATTCATGGCAAATTTGTGAGTTTTCTGGTGTGATCTGGGCATTTGATCTCTGTTTCAAACATAGTTTTCTTCCAGTCGAGGGTCCCTACCAGAGGAAGCTGACGCCTTTCACAACTTTGGCATGTGGTGTGAAGGTTTATTGTGCTCTTAGAAGGTTGAGATTCTTCCCACCGCCCCAACACTCTTTCAGGTTGATCTCAGCTGCCTAGATCATGGCCATTATTTGTTGTTAGGTCACCATTTCTTACCCGTCAAAACCGTAATCCGATGATCAAGGGTAAGTCGCAGAATGTGCAAAGGTTGATTAAAGGAGTCCACCGATTGTAGGCCTCATCCGTGGCAAAAGCTGTTTGGAGGCCGATTCACAAGTGGGTCGATTTCTCTAATTCGTGAGGCATTCAAACAAAGCCCGATCCAGTGGCAGAGGGGCATTTCTTGGTGCAAATAGGAAAAGAAGGGCATCACCCCTATTTTGTGTGGCATGACCTATTGAAAAGGCGCTCTATGTAAATGTCATCCACTTTCAAAGTTGAACCGGTCAAACAGCCAATAGTATTTTTCTATTTCATTCACAACAAAAAGTGTTAAATATAGAAAAACTTTTCATTAGCCAGAATTTACCATTAAATATTGAAGTGGATGACATTTAAGATCAGCCTTAAAAAGACTGGTGTGAAGGTCGAATGCCTCAAGTGAAGGTAGTTTCAACTGTTGCTTGTAGTTTGTCTAGACTAGGTCAAGGTAAACCACCAAGTCAAGTTTGAAGGTTCCTCTTCACAGATCTTCCCACATGATTTACAGTGCTTGGAGATCATGACTTGCATTTTGGTGAGTTTTCAATACCAGTCAACGCCATTTTCTTTGATGCAGGCTGTCGACTTGTAGGTTGCCATCACCGTCTTTATCAGATCCTTGCCATCTCATGGGAGACTACGGATTCTTGAATTTGCTCAAACTTAAAGCTCGAAAGGTTATATTTGGCCAACGCCTACACCAGGCTCAGGATCTTCCTGCTCTCAGCGCGGCGGCCGATTGCAGTCTCGACTGCGGGAAGGTGGCGTCGCCGATGGCCCGCTGCTGGTTACAGTTGTCCTAGGCACCCAACGCTGTTGTGGCCTAGGTGGGTACGACTCTGGTTGCTGCTATGGAATCCATTTCTTTTTCTGGTTATCTTTGATGTTAGGGTTTCTGACAACTATGTTGACATTAGTTGTTAAACTTGATTAAACCACCAGTTATGCTCACTTCCCATGGTTATGGAAGATTGGTAATGTTTTATATGTCATTGAATAGGTCAAGGTTTTTTTAACAAACTTCCTTTTGATTAAGCCCATGGTTTAACAGCTCAATGTTAAGTTGTTTCTAAACTTGTTTGAAAAATTGTTTATGAACATTACATTATTTATTAAACAACCATTTGAGTTTCTATTGTTTGTAACCGGAGGAGTTTCACACTACCAAAACATGCTAACTCTTAGAGGTTAGTTAATTGCCCAAACTTAAAACATTTTCTACCAAATGGAGACCCCCTGATGCTCTTCACTTGCCAAAGAAGGGAATTTTTTTCATTTTGCCGTAACTTTTGCCCACGGAGGCGAAATTGGACATATTTATAGTCGACGGGAAGCTAGTTTTGGCATCGACAAAGTTGCATTAAGACTATTTGGGAATTGTCCTATTTTCTCAAAAAAATTTCCCTTCTTTGTACAAGTTAAATAACTCGAAAAACAATTGTATCTTTTGATTGGCAACTCGAAATTGAGTGCCATTTTTTAGAAAGTGAATAATTTTTTGAGACTAATCTATTGGAAATAATTTCTCACTACTGTTATAAAGTGTCATTTTTTGTTCTAATTAGACTTGCTTTAAGCACTACTGTTATAAAGTTCTAAATTCAAGGGGATAAAAATATTGAGTCACAGGGGGGCATCTAGAGTCTATTGCAAGTATGTGCCTAATTGGTGTTGTCATTGATGTCAACATATCTATGTTGTCATTAGTGTCAACTGTGCTCTTGTTTTGATGCTTTCTTATATTAAGTTAGTTTCTCTATATTGGCCTATGTAAGTGTTGAAGATAATGAGTTAGTGATTTTGATACTATTTTTCCAAGTGCCTTTGAAAAAAATTGCTCTCCTAGTGGAAATAGTGTGTTGAAGAGTATCTTTGTTTACAACAAAACAACTCGGTAGTTTGCTCCGCATTTCGTATAGATTGTATATCTTTGTCTGCAGTTTGGAAGCTATTCAAAGGGAAGTCTTTAGATGCCATATCCCAAGTTTTAGCCTCCGGTGTGAAGATTTGAGGGAGTTATGTTCACTAGAGTGATAACTATTTTTCTATGCATTTAGTGGTGACAGGGAGAAAGTATTTTGTTCCGCATTCCTCTGCATTGAAGTATTTTGGTCTACGGTTCTAAAGTTATGTCTGGGATGATGTTATGTGCCTTCAACTCAAATGGTTCATGATTTGGTGGTCCGCAAGTGATCTTTTCTTTATAACAGTGACTGATAGTGTTGTTCAAGTACTCTAATTTGAAGATTCTTTTGGCCAAAATGGTTAAGGTGTTGTGCAGATTTTCTTGATGATTACAACGTGCTTGTGGATGTCTCTAGATCATGTTCCAACCTTTTGATTGGTCCGCAAAGAATAATCCGGATCGGGCATGAAGCATGTTCTTAAAGGTTTTAGTCTTAACACCAGTTTTAGCTAACTTGGTTGTTCTCACTACTTGTGATTATGCTTTGGAGATTGTGGAAGCATGTTATGGTGTGGAAGCTTGCAATTGAGTCCTAGCTAAGGAGTTATGTAATCCGCATTCATCCTTTTCCTCTGCAACATGATTTAGGTCCAGACCTATTCTAATGTATGTTTGTAATGTTTGTAATGCCGACCTTGAAGATTGTTTCAATGGTTGATGATTGTAATGCCAACTTTGATGATCATTCCAAGGTTGATGAATTGTATAAATACTTGTAATGAAATCATGAAAAGGGATAGAAGTGTGAATATGTGAAGACAAGTGTGAAGTGTAAAGGCAGAGCAGAGCAGAGAAAATACATTGCGCTTCAATGGAAAGAAACTCAGGCATGGAGTAGATGCTATCAAATTAGTTCACAAACCTTTGGTAGTGAGCCACCCCTTGGCAATGAGCATAACTTTTGTAGTGAGCATTTTGGGCAGTGAGCCCTAAGGCAGCGAGCCTTTGATTTTTGGTATTGCTATAACATATTTATTTTGTGAGCTAACACTCACCATGGTCTTTCCCTTATAGGGTTTTCCATGTAAAAAATTTGGTGTCTCATGTGTCGCATGTGTGTTTGTGCTTAAGTTTCAGATTTCATGCTTTCATGGTTAAATCATAATTACAGTGATTAGTTGATTAATGTTTATAAGAAGTTAAGTTTTGGTGACAACTGATTCACCCCCCCTCTCAGTTGTCCTGTGTATTTCAACAATTAGTATCAGAGCAGGGTTCCTCGGAAGAAAGTCTAACAGCTTGAGGAAGATCCAAGATGTCGTACAAGAAGGATGCTTTACAGTTTGATGGAACGAATTATGTTCTTTGGAAGGTACAAATGAAAACCCATCTAATTTGTCTTAGTTATAGTGTTTGGAAGACAACAGAATCAAAATATACTATTCCTCTGAATGGTCCATCAAGTGATGATGAAATCAAACAATATGAGTTAAATGGAAAAACTAGAGATGCTTTGTTAAGTGCCTTGTCCAACACTGAGTTAGTAAAAGTCATGGATCTAGAAACAACTCATGAAACCTCAAAAAAGTTGAAGAATTTATATGAAGGAGATGATTCTGTAAAAGGTGCCAAATTGCAAAACCTGAAAGCTAAGTATGAAAGTCTGAAATTGAGTGAAGATGAGAACATAACAACCTATTTACAAAAGGTTGATGAAATTGTCAATGCAATCAAAGGTCTTGGAGGAACTATTGATGATAAAGAGGTTGTGTTGAAGATACTTATGTCATTGCCTAAATCCTACAATCACAAAGTATCTACAATTGAAGAAATCATGACTGTGAAAGATGTTTCAAAAGATTAGTTGCTTGAAAAACTTACAGCCTTTGAGATGAGAGAGTTTGGTGATGCCCTACCTAAAATAGAGACTGCTTCCAAAGCTAGCACCTCAGAGAAGATTTCAAGAGTTGAGAAGTATGTTGTGGAACATGATGATGACCTTGAGGAGTTTGAAGCCAACTTTGCAGATAAAATGTAAAGAGGTACTGGTAAGTACAAAGGCAAATTACCATTCAAATGCTTTTCATGTGGTAAGATCGGTCACTATGCTTCTAGGTATTTGGAGAGAATTGAAAGAGCTAGAAAGAAATTTGAAAGTAAACCTAGGGTTGTAAATAAATGTTATATTGTCAAAGATCTTGATGATGATGGTGTAATAGACGATGAGTTTGATGATGCTAGTACTAGTGCAAATGAATGCTTGTTTATTGCTATTAAAGAAGAACCTATATCTACTAATCTTGCTAGCTGTGTGAAGGAAGAAATACCAGTGGAAGAAACTGCTTTGTCCATTCAAGTGGAGAAAGATAAGGATGATTGGATTATTGACAGTGGATGCTCACGTCACATGACTGGTGATAAAAGTAAGTTTGTAAGTTTGGAAAAGTATGATGGAGGATTGGATAGGTTTGGAGATAATGCAACTAGTAAGATTTGTGAAAAAGATCTATTTCTTTTGATGGAAAGCATAATACAGATGATGTCCTATATGTGAAGGTTTTAAGCATAATATTTTGAGTGTTGGTCAGATGTGTGACAAAGGTAATGATTCGAGGTTTAAGGATAATGGATGCAAGATCATGGAAAGCTAAAAAATAGTGATTGCAACTAGAAAGAAGACCAGAGGTAATATTTATCAATTAAGAGGAACTAATGATCACTATTTGTTGACTTAGATAGATGAGAGTTGGTTGTGGCATAGAAGGATGTGTCATATCAATTTTGACAACTTGGTGAAGATAAGTTTAGTACATGTGAGAGATTTACCTAAGCTTGTAAAGCCTGTTAATACTATTTGCAAAGAATGTCAGTTGGGAAAGTAGACAAGAACAAGTTTCAAAAGCAAAGAACAATTTTATGCCAGATTGTTGGATCTAGTGCACACAAATTTGTGTGGTCCTACAAGGATAAGAAGTCTACAAGGAGACAGGTACTTTATGTTGCTTATTAATGATTATTCTAGAATGACTTGGGTCACTTTTCTAAAAGATAAATTAGAAGCCCTAGAAAAGTTTAAATCCTTGAAGGCAATGGTTGAGAATGAGATAGACTTGAGAATCAAGTGCTTAAAGTTTGATAGAGGAGGTGAGTTCACATCAAATGAATTCAATATTTTCTGTGAAGAACAAGGGATAAAAAGACAATTGTCTGCACTAAGGACTCCTCAGCAAAATAGAGTTGTTGAAAGGAAAAACAGGACAATTCAAGAAGTTACCAGGACTATGATGAAGGAAGTTGACCCACCAGAAGTGTATTGGAGAGAAGCTATACACACTACTGTGTAATCTAAAATAGAGTTCAAGTTAAAGGTAACAATACTAAAACTCCTTATGAATTGTGGTATGGAAGAGTTCCTACAGTGAAATGTTTCAAATTTTTTGGAAGCAAATGTTATATCAGAAGAGAAGAAGAACTAGGCAAGTTTGATGCTAGGAGTGATGAAGGAATCTTTCTTGGATATTCTACTAAGACTAAGGCCTTTAAGAGTGCTAATATAAAGGTGGATGAAGACAAGGAAAGACTATCAGATCTCAATGGCTATGAATCAGATGAACCTGTTACCACAACAAATGAAAGGAAATTTGAACAAGAGGACAATCAAGATGAAGAAGAAAAGGCTTCGGAGAGTGTAGTTAAGACTCCCAGGTATGTAAGGATCAATCATCTTGAAGATTAGATAATTGGTGATAAATGCAAAAGAGTATTGACAAGGAAAAGGGCTGCAGAAGAATAGGTGAACTACTGTTTACTTTCAAATATTGAACTTAAAACTATAAGTGAAGCTTGTAATGATAAAAATTGGGTGAAGGATATTGAAGAAGAGCTAATGTAGATAGAGAAGAATCAAACTTGGGAACTGGTTCCTAGACCTGTTGATAAGAATGTGATTGGAACTAAATGGGTTTTTAGGAAAAAGCCGAATGAGAATGGAGAAGTAGTTAGAAACAAAGCAAGGTTGGTATGCAAAGGATATTCTCAGGTTGAAGGGATATATTTTGAGGAGACCTATGCTCTTGTGGCAAGAATTGAAGCAATCATAATGTTTTTGGCATTTGCATCATTCAAATATTTCAAAGTGTATTAGATGCATGTTAAGTTTGCATTCTTGAATGGTGAGATGGAAGAAGTCTACATTGAACAACCAGAAGGATTTAAGTTATTAAATCAGGATGACATGGTGTGTAGATTGAAGAAGGCCTTATATGGACTAAAGCAAGCCCTCAGAGCCTGGTACACAAGGTTAGACAAGAATTTGTTGCAATTAGGGTTCAGCAAAGGCATTGCAAATAATATCTCTATTTCAAAATCAATGATAATCAAATCCTCATTGTTGTAGTCATTGTTGATGACATTATCTTTAGAGGCAATGAAGGTATGTGCATGAAATTTGCAATGGAAATGCAAAATGAGTTTGAGATGTCTATGTTTGGTGAAATGAGTTACTTTCTGGGTCTACAAATTACTCAATTAGATAAAGGAATCTTCATTTTTCAGTCTAAGTATGTGAAAGAGTTGATGAAGAAATTTGGGATAGAGGACTCTAAACTGGTATGTACTCCCATGGTGACTGGTTGCAAGTTAAGCAAAACTGATGAATCACCTAAGAATAATAAAAAAAGGTACATATCCATGATTGGAGGATTACTTTATCTAACATAAACCAGAACTGATATAATGCATGAAGTTTGTCTTGTGGCAAGATTTCAAGAAGATCCTAGAGAGTCATATGTGATGGCAGTTAAGAGAATCTTGAGGTATTGAAAAGGCACATAAGATCATGGCTTATGGCATACAAAGGATAATGATTTCACTCTCAGTGCTTATATAGATGCAGATTGGGCCGGAGATGTTGATGATAGAAAAAGTACAAGTTGTGGTGCTTTCTTCTTGGGTAATAGATTGGTTTCATGGTTGAGCAAGAAGCAAGATTCAATCTCTTTGTCTATTGTAGAAGCAAAGTATATTGCAGTAGCATGTTGTTGTACTCAAGTGTTATGAATGAAGCAGACATTGAAGGACATAAGAGTTGTGTATGAAGATCCAATTGTAATCTTTTGTGACAATACAAGTGCTATAAATATTTTAAAGAATCTAGTGATGCACTCAAGAATAAAGCATATATCTATAAGGTATCACTTTCTAAGAGAAAAGGTGACAGAAAATGAAGTAAAGATGGAATATGTGTCCACAAAGGACTAGATTGCAGATATCTTCACTAAGCCTCTGTCGAAGGATAGTTTTGAGTATCTCAGAGAAAATTTAGGGGTTATTACCCTTCCTGCTTTGAACTAAGATGCATAGGAATGCATCAGTCCAGTGGTGCTCAAAGTATCATTTTTTCATCTGGATTGATGTTTTAAAGGCTACCTCTTAGGGGGAGTAGCTAGATGCTGCTGATATGTGTTCTTGGCAAAGAGCAGTGAGTGTTACAGTGTTGATGAAAGATTAATTTCAATTTGATCATAGCAACAGAGTGCAAGTATGTGCCCTTTTCCATTGATGTCAAAGGGGTAGAGAAATCATGTGAAAAACTTAAGAGTGCAGATGTATAAAGAGAAAGGGGGAGAAGGTAATCAGTGCAGAATCTTTTCTTGATGGTCTTTATAGTTTTTCACATCATATGTTTCCATCAATGACAAAGGGAGAGATTGTTGCAAGTATGTGCCTAACCGGTGTTGTCATTAACGTCAACATATCTATGTTGTCATTAGTGTCAACTATGCTTTTGTTTTGATGCTTGCTTGTATTAAGTTAGTTGCTTAATACTAGCCTATGTAAGTGTTGAAGATAATGAGTAAGTGATCCTGATACTATGTTTCCAAGTGCTTTTGAGAAAATTTCTAGTAGAAACAATGTGTTGAAGAGTATCTTTGTTTACAACATAATAGTCTAATAGTTTGCTCCACATTTCTTATAGATTGCATATCTTTGTCTGTGGTTTGGAAGTTATTTAAAGGGAAGTCTTTAGATGCCATATCCTAAGTTTGAGCCTTCGGTGTCAAGATTTGAGGGAGTTCTATTCACCAGAGTGACAACTATTTTTTTGTGCATTTAATGGTGATAAGGAGAAAGTATTTTGCTTCGCATTCCTCTGCATTGAAGTATTTTGGTCTACGTTTTTAGAGTTACATCTAGGATGATGTTATGTGCCTTCAACTCAAATGGTTCATGATTTGGTGGTACACAAGTGATCTTTTCCTTATAACAATGACTGACAGTGTTGTTCAAGTGCTCTAGTTTGAAGAATCTTCTGGCCAAAATGGTTAAGGTGTTGTACAAATGTTCTTCATGATTACAACATACTTGTGGATGTCTCTAGATCATTTTCCAACCTTTTTATTGGTCTGCAGAGAATAATCCGGATCATGCATGAAGCATGTTCTTAAAGGTTTTAGTGTTAACACCAGTTTTAGCTGACTTGATTGTTCTCACTACTTGTGGTTATGCTTTGGAGATTATGGAAGCATTTTATGGCATGGAAGATTGCAATTGAGTCCTCGCTAAGGAGTTATGTGATCCGCATTCATCCTTTTCCTCCACAACATGATTTAGGTCCAGACCTATTCTAATGTATGTTTGTAATGTTTGTAATGCCGACCTTGGAGATTGTTCCAATGGTTGATGATTGTAATGTCGACCTTGATGATCATTCCAAGGTTGATGAATTGTATAAATACTTGTAATGAAATCATGAAAAGGGATAGAAGTGTGAAGATGCAAAGACAAGTGTGAAGTGTAAAGGTAGAGTAGAGTAGAGAAAATAAATTGTACTTCAACGGAACTAAACTTAGCAATGGAGTAGATGCTAGCAAATCAGTTCACAAACCTTTGGTACTGAACCACCCCTTGGTAGTGAGCCAATCTTGGCAGTGAGCCCTAACTTTTTTAGTGAGCATTTTGGGTAGTGAGCCCTAAGGCAGTGAGCCTTTGATTTTTAGTATTTCTATAAGATATTTATTTTGTGAGCTAACACTCATCGTGGTTTTTCCCTTATGGGATTTTCCACGTAAAAAATCCAGTGTCTCATTTGTTGAATGTTGGTTTTTGCTTAAGTTTCAGATTTCATGCTTTCATGGTTAAATCATAATTATAGTGATTAGATGATTGATGTATTGATGTTTATAAGAAGTTAAGTTTTGGTGACAACTGATTCACCCCCCCTCTTAGTTGTCATGTGTATTTCAATAGAGTTGTGTCTTGTGTGCACTTCCATTTCTCTCTCAATATTTTTTCACACATCTCAAAACAAATCTACAAACAACCTAAGTAAAACATGGAGCCAAATCGTCCTATTAGACCTCTAACACACTTTAACTATCATGAGTGGAAACTTGATATTCAACTTATGCTAAAGAATAAAGGGTTATATAGAGTGACTATGGGCACATCAAAAGAGCCAAATGCTATTAAAGATAAAGAAAAATGGTTCAATAAGTGTGAACAGGGATTCATGTTCTTATGTCTAAATCTATCTCCTAAACTTTTCTTCCATGTTGAAACCTTGAAAATACCCAATGAGGTATGTCAAACCTTAGAAAAACTCTTTGGGAAGGTTGATGAATTAAAAAGTCATGAGTTAGAAAATGAGCTCCTTAGTTTGAGCCCTAGATATTTTGATACCTTAGAAGATTATTTCACAAAGTTTAGATTATTGAAACTGTAGTTAAATGAATGTGGGATAGATAAAAAAGAATATCAACTCATACTTTCTATTATTTCCAAACTAGGTCCTAAATATTCTATCTTTGTATCTTGTTTTTATGCCACCAAAAAGGCTTTTGGTTCTATATGGAAAATGCCTACTTTGGATGAATTCATTGTTGACTTAACAAGGGAACAAGATAAATTGATACAAATGGACACCATGAAGAATTATAACCACATGCTCTTGTGGCTAGAAATTGGAAAAATAACAAAGGAGAAAAACAAAAGGACAAAGAAATCAAGAAAGATAAGAAAGATGAATCCTCAAAATCAAACACTCAAAGCTTTTCAGATCAAGGAAAAAAAAGATAAGTGTATATATTGCAATAAAACTAGGCACAATAAGAAAAAAATATTTGAAGAAAAAGATCAATCATCTTACAGGTCTATCTTCTTGAAAAGCATAATATAAAGGATTCTAAATCTAAGAAAGAGTCATCATCAACACTAAAAACATTTAAGGGTCATGCTCTTTTTGCATCTACAGTCTCTGAGTTTGGAACATGGATTCCTGATTTTGAAACCTGACATCACCGCCATCATCACCTGTTGCTACATCAAAGTTTAGAGTTGCTTCATAGAAGGCTTCTAGAGATTCTTCATAGTAAGATTGTACAGTGTCTAGTACACTTTCTTGTTTTCTCTCTTTTTCAAGGAAAGTTTTTCCCACAGGGTTTTCTTTCTTTCTCCACTTTATGAGAGATGCATTTGTACATGGGTGCCTGATCAGGCCTAGTTGCTGGGACCCATCATTTTTTCACTATGAGCCCTAAGTTGCACTTAAGGGGGGTGTTAGTTTGAAAAGTGACATTATCTATCTAGTTAGCTTTTAGCATGTCTAGGAGATTTCTATTCACACTAGCTTAATTTTACTTAGCTATTTTGGACTTTGTCTCACCTCATGTGGTGAAGACATGTGTACTCACCTTTGTGAGACACCTACTTCTTGCAAACTTGCCACTTGCTAAAAAATGTATGATTTGAGTAGACAAGTGTTGCACCTTTGGAGGGTTTCTCAATCGTTGTGTACAACCTTCTCACCTCCTCTTGCTTGCCTATTTAAGCAAGGCTCTATGTACATAATTTTCATCTTTTGGTAATGTAATTTGGCTATTGTGTGGAAAATACCTTTGTGGTTGTATCATTGCTTGTTCATCCTTGCTTTTCCCAACATATTTTAACTATAGCTTAAGTGTACTTAGAGGTTACCTATTTGTTTGGTAAACCTCATGTGCATGCCTTTTGAGGTTGGAAGACTTTCCATCTCACCTCAAAGGTCACTTTTGTAGTCATTCAACACTTGTCACTAGGGTTGATGGTTTGGTCAAAAGGTTGTTGGTTTGCACATTCCAAGTGATCGAAAGGTTGACACCTATAGGACACTTGTCTACATACATGTGCCACATCATGGGGCACTTGTCAATCCACATGAAAGGTGGATTACCTCATCCATGCCTATATACTAAGACATTTCTATGTAATTTACTAAGTGAGGTTAGTATATGTTTATGCTCCACATTCATATGCTTATTGATAGTTATTGGCTTTGTTATTTTTCTCATATTCATTTATGGAAGTGTTATTTGATGCCACATTCATATTGTTGCTCCAACATAGTATCAGAGCATTGAATCACAAGTCCCTTCCTACCTTTTGGTGAATCAAGAACTTAGCCCTATCACTGGAGTGTCATGGAGCCAAACAGACCTCGCCATTGAGTCCAAAAGGCTTGAGAAATGAAAAAATAGCCTTTCATTTTATAAATTTGGGTAAAGTTAATTTAAAAAAAAAATTCCCCCTAGGGTTTGTAAGGTCTCCAAATCGTACCATATGGATTTTTTGTCAAAAATTATTTTTTTGCAAAGGCACTCAAGTCCCTACAATTTTTTTATTTGGGGTCGATTTATGTTTTGCAAGTTTTCTTTTTGTAGAGAAACCAAAAACTCATAGAATGTTGTTAAGTTTGAGAGATGCACTAGCCCCCAAACTTAGGATTCTATGAGTCACAAAACACATGGTACAAATCATACACACATACATACATTTGAGAATTTAGTAATCATCAGGTAAGACAAAGTATACATAGAGAATACATGTAAAACACGCAATACACGAACAAAATAAGAAATACACGAAGCAAACATGTAATACACAAAGCAATCATATGGAATACACATGAAAGACACACAAAATACATGTGAAAGGCATGTGGAACACACACAAAACATACACAAAAAATAAGTAAAACATGCATCAAGCATACGTGAAGAATTTCATGGAAGACAAAAGCATACAACAATGAAGTTATCACAAATACCTAAGCACACAAAGTGAAATCTTGAGTCAGCAAGGCAAAAGAGACCTCAGTCTAAAAGGTTGTCTCTATCACCATACGTCACCCCCAAGATGTAAGCAAAATAGAGGAATTCTAAAAAGGAGATAGAAGAATTTAAAGAAGATAAATAGATAGACAAGGGAGCAATGAATGTGAAAGAAGAATAACATGAACAATGATCTCACGGATCACGGGCTAGTAAGAACCATCGAATTACTAGGTGACCATGAGTGTAACAATGCAAGGTCACATGAAGCACATAGGCTAGCAAGTTGCATTATGATAGGTGGCTCATGGACAAACAACCAAAGGCATCACAGGCTAGTAAGGACCACCTAATTACTAGGTGGGTTCCATGCCAAACCTATCAGAGATTATAGGTCAGGCAAAAGCGTGATGTTTACTGGGTAACTTTAGTAAGGTGCTACAACAATGATCAACAAGTGTTTTGATATCAAGACCAGCTACGCGGTGCATGAACAAAGTAAAAACTCATAACATGATGTATGCCCCCACCTTAAAGTGATTGCTAACTCCACTAGGGAGCAATTACCTTTAAGGTAGAAAATGTGATATATGCAAGACAGACACGAGAGCTTTCGAGAAGCACATGCCCAAATGATATGTGTTTTCAAAATCTACATCACAATAAGGGGATGCCCTAAGGATGGGAAGATCAAGGCAATGTTGTAGGCATGATACCAAATGGCTTGTGTAGTCCTAGTATGACGCTCGATGATATGCACAGAAAGGAAGTTTTGATTGACTATTTTATGGAATCTTTTATGTGTTGGAGGAGGAAGAGTAATCAAGTGGTCTTTGAGTAGACTCATAAAAATGCACTCTTGTTGAGATAAAAACAAAGATGTAGTTGGAGTAGGAAGTAACTCTTTCCATTGGGGAGAAAGGTTTGATTTTTGAAAACAAGTAGCCATAGAAACTTTAGAAGATGGCAACGAGAACATTCATAGGAGAAGGTTGGAAACCTAAACCTACTTTAGACAAGTGCGGTGTCAGTTCCATAAGATCCTTAATTCCTTGTTCTATGCATCCTGAACTATTTCCATTGTATCCATGCTGAGAAAGAATTTTGAGTCCACACCCATAATGTGTCTCCAAATCCGAAGGAAGAGGAGAGACTACATTACAAGTGTTTTTGAAATTTGGAATGCTATCATATGTTGAAGAAGTAGAAGGATCATTCTTTTTATCATGGTGAGGAGGGTCAACTTTAGATTTAGCATACCCAAGGGGGTTGAAATCTGAAGAGCCCCAGTCAATTTGTTTAGAAGAAATATGTTGTGTAGAATAAACTGAAGCTACCTTCGGGATCTCAAGTTTAGATTGAGGGATATTATACTCTCCAATAAAGGAGGGTGTAAAATATAGTGAACCCCAATCGTCATTGAAAATGCACTCAAAGGTTCAACACTATCCTGATCATCACTGTTGTTAGAATCTGAGGATGGTGAGTCGACTTTTGAATAAGGAATCAAATTTGAAAAAGGGAGTTGATGCCCTACTTGGCTTGCAAGAAAATTTCTAGACTTTGATTAGCTTCAATCTATAGAGCTTGGTGTTATAAAAAAACTTCAATGTACAGTGAAGAGTAGATGGGACTGCCCCCATGGCATGAATCCATGGTCTACCAAGAAGAAGAATATAAGTAAGAGCTTTAGGAATGACATGGATAAGTATAGGCAAGGTCACAATTCCAACCTTGATAGGTAGTGTGATTGTACCTAGTGATTGTCTACCAACATTATCAAAGCCATGAATATAAAGAGTATTGGGCTTGATAATGGAGGTATCTACACCAAGCTTATGTAAAAGGTCAATGCCACAAACATTAAAACTAGATCCTCTATCAATCAAAATATGCTTTATTCTAGTTCTATTTGTAATGTTGGAAAATGTCCCCTTGGGGGCTTTTCCCTCAAAAGGTTTATCCCCTGGGTCTTTAGTGTGCATTTAGGACATCTTACATCATAATTTGGCATCCTGATGGAATGAACCCTAGGTATCATGACAAATGGGACCTAGGGAGACCCCTTGAACCTAACCTTACCTAAAATAGGGGGAGGACTTGGGTGCCTACGCCCTAGTCCTACCCTATTTTGGGTCAGGTCCAAATTTCTAGTGTCGATTTATGACCGTTATTTGGTCCCCACGCCCTAGTCCTACCCTATTTTAGGTCAGGTCCAAATTTCTAGTGTCAATTTATGACTGTTATTTGGTCCCTAGGCTGACACAATAAGTTTGAATTACAAAATCTTAGCTGGAATATTTGTAGTTGCATATAAAAGCATGTTTAGGCATTCATTTGTAAACTAGATGATTACTGTGAACTTGATGCATTCTAGAAGTGATTCAAGGCTTTCATTGTGTTGCAAGAGCAGATTTGTGTTATCTATGTATTTGTATTTACAGGTTTGAGCAATCATCTCCTCATGGCATGAAGAACTTCTTCCTCCCATGAGATCTTCACTACAAGGTGATATCATTTATGTTTGTGAGCATTTATCATTTTGGTTTTTGCCTCTACCTCCCAAGGGCATGCACTCTCTAACTGACAATGGTCTTTAGAAGACCTGAATGTCTCTCCGGGGCTTGACTAAGGCAAGCCTCTAAACACCACAACCCCCTCCCAAAGTTTTCATGATTGCAAGTTATAGGTTGGAGTTGTAGACAAAGTGAAGTTGCAAGAGGGTACAACAGTGTCAAAATTGTAGATCAAAGAAGAAAATAGCTTCCTGGACTAGGGCGCCCGCTCATTAGTCCTCAAAGTTTCGCAATGGGAAAATCTCTAGTACAACAGGAATAGGTTGCAGATCTTGACAAAAAGCAAGGCATTGGACTTGGGTGCCTACTCTTTAGTCCCTAACTTTTCCACCTCTGAACCTTGAAAATAGGTGCACAATTATTTGTTATTTACATCTTTCTGCGGACGTATTTTCTGTAATTCATCTGTTTATTGCCATATTTAAATAATTAGGGTTTTAAGGTTTAATTGAGCCTAAGAGAAGATAATTGGTAATCAAATCATAAAAATCCAAGTTTCCCTACATCTCAATAGTGACCTAGGATATGATAGTACATTGCAACTCGACTCTAGGTCCTTGAATGTCATTGGTGAAAGAAGGATACACACACAAACTACCAAAAACTAAACATCTAAATTTCACTACTTTACATTTTGGTGAACCCATGTTATTGGACTTGTTTGAACCTTGTTGAGTGTTTTTCTTTATATTTGTTTTTATTTTCATTCATTCATATAGTCATTCATCTTATTGCATTAGAAAATTTACAATTTTTTTTTGAAAAATTAGAAAAATTGGAAAAAAATTGCATGCTAGGGTTTCTATTTTGTATCAATTAATTTGAATTTCATCAAATTTATGATTTTTGAATTAGATCTGATTTGATTTACAGAAAATTACAAAAATTCATTAGTTTGCATTGCATTTTCATCATAAAATTAATAGGGTTTGTTGAAAATTGTGAATTTTGCATATAACCTAGTAATTCTAAAATCTAGGGTTTGTAGGTAAAATCTTGTTTCAGATTTTTCTAATGATTTTATAGGCTCATTCAAATTTTCATTTGTCTATAGTCTTTCATTTTAGAACAAATTTGCATTTATATTTTAAAAATTTGCATTTTTGCATAGAAAAAATCAACAAAAACTAGCATTTTCATTGATTTTTCACTAGATTTGCACTTGCATTTTGCATGTTAGAGCTTGGAAATCATTTTCAGATTTGAGATCATTTAATTTTCATCATACATCAGCTTTCAAAACATTCATATAGCTTTTTATATCAAGATCTCAAACCTAGGGCTTGAAAACATTGATTTTCACTTGATTTGGCCTTCTCGACTCTCAAAATTTGCACTATAGTCATGTTGTGAAGGGTATTTTTTCACTAATTAGTTTTTATCAGGGTAATTATTTTCTACCCCTCCTAAAAAATATTCACAATACCTTTTTATTGGCCTCTTGTATTGAAAATTTGGTGAGTAATTGCACATTTTTGCCATTTTTGCCCTAGGGTTTGATTTAGTTTGCACTCCAAGTGTGTTGTGACAAATTTTTATGGATTGAGGTGGCTGATATAATTGCTATTATTTTCTGCAACTCCTAAAATTCTTTACAACACCCCTTTTTCTAGGTCTTGGAATTGAAAAATCGTGAAAAATTCAATATTTTGCTACATTTTCACTAGGATTTGATCTTGAGTGGCACTATAAGTGTTTTGTGATGGATATTTTGGTATTAAGTGGCTGATATTACTGATATAATTTTATGTCCATCATCATTTTCCTCACAACACCCTTTGTCATGCTCTTTTGCATTGAGATTTGGTGAAAATTGCATGTTTTAGCATATTTTTGCTATATTTTGACTTGTCATCATCTTAGATTTGCATCAAGAGTGTATTGTGAAGGATCTTATTACTATATTGGATTGATATCAGACATATAATTTTCTGCCCCTGATCAAAATCCTTACAACACTTTTGCTTTCATTCATTTACATTGAAAAAGTACAAAAAATAAGCATTTAGGTTGTTTTTGCATATACCTTTGCACTTGTCTTTTGCATCAATTTTGAAAATCTTTCAAAATACGATTTTGCATTGATTTGAACATATACACATGGCACCTTCATGTCATTTTTCAATGGTATCTTTGCATACATTTATCAAAGACCTTGATTTTGACCAATTTTTAACCCTCATAAGTGAACATCCTACAATATTAGAGAGATTAATAGAGTTCATCTCCATGAATAGTACTACAAAAAATAATGGTGATAACACCTCTCCCATATCTACTACATGTGATGATGATATAATCTTGTCTTCTAATAATTCTTTCAAAAATGATTCTTCCCATGAGGATATGCTAATATAAAACACTAAAATCACTCATACATTTCCAACAATAGAAGAAACAATATAATTCATGATGTTGAGGTCCCTATTGATGTGATAACATATGAGCAAATAGACAAACTTGATAAAGACCTAGCTGAATTCCAAGAATATGTGCAAACCGAGAGGATAGTTGAAGAAGCCATACCTGTGATTCACAACATAAGAAATTTGATAAAAGAAGGACAAGATGGTATTGATGTTGTTCAAGGATTAACACATATCATACAAATTAATTTCATGCCTCGATATGATTTAGACAATTACACATCTCTCATGAGTACACACCCTTGGGTAATAGAAGACTTAACATATTGTATTGAGAATGATGGGTATGAAAACTCTCCTGATGAAACTTATGATGATGAAGATGAATATCCGAACTATGATGCAATAATTGGTTTAATAGAAGTAGTTAAGAATTCACCTAATCCATGGAAAAATGATATTGATTTTATTGTTGACAAAGGTTAGATTGGATGATCCCTACAGGTAAGTATCTCTAACCCTTTATCTCTCTCGTGATGTGTCATGTGTTGTTTAGGCCTCTTGGGATGACCCTTGATTCTCTTGTAAGGTTTGAGATACTAGGAGACCACCTCTGTTGTGACCTTCTATTTGTATCATCATTCTTCTATATTGCCTCTCTCTGATTTCATCGTTGTGAGTTGTGTCTTACGGACATAGCATTGTGGTTGGTGACTTGGGGGCACCCTCCTACATGTCTGTCCCTAAGACACTTGTTTCTCCTCTCTTATTTATCGTTTCCCTTTCTCGAGTGTTTCTACCTAGCCAGCAAATGACAAAAAATATTTATACTGATATGGACCTAGTGTCCCTTTAGTGAGAAATCAAAAATTGGACTTAGTTCCTAATATGACGATGGGGTTGTATATCTTATTTGATGCTTGGCTAGTGGAAGCACTCATGCTTTCCACATAGTGATTTTGATGGTGTTCTATCTCATTTGCAAATCATAACAATATTACTGCTTCATGCACTTTGTCTATCTTGACTCTTGCATGCCTCAGATTTCATATGCATTATCATGATTATGTAGACACTAACATGTTTCTTGCAGGGATGTGTTTGTGGGAACATTTGGCGATCGTAAAGTACATGTCACCTCTGGGGGGCATGGGCTTTGCGAAAGTCTGTGTTCCCTTGTGTGTTTTCTTCCTACCTTAACGTGCTTGATATCGATGCATGATATCAACCATCTTAAGGTGGGGGCATATATAAGGTAAGCTATTTGTTGTAGATGATAGAAATGTGCTTGTCCTCAGGTGTAGTTTAAAGACTTGTGTGAAGAGTACATCTTGCACTCTGAGTTTGTTTACAATCAATCAATTAATCAATCAATCATCTAAGCCCTTTGCAGAGGTGGGATATCATGTATATCCTTTTTTATCTCAATCCCTCTGTGAAGGCAGGGATGGTGTATTTCTCAGAGTAGATTGCATCATCCTACCATTTTCAAAAGTCCTCATCGAGAGGTAGGGAACGGTTCTGTGACTAACTTGAAACCCTTAAGCATGTCTTCGACGATTGTTGTGGCGAAGCCCAATCATTGGTGTGTGCCAGTAATGTGCCTGAGATGGTGATGAGCCTAGAAATAGGAACACTCCATCACTTGTCTGCCGTGTTTTCTTCGTGTCTTCAAAGTGTGTGTGTTGGCGTGCTTGCTTTGTTTAGCATGTCTGTTGCCCCATATGCAGTTCAATGAACTATGGGATGAGTACATCCTACATTTTGGAAGGTTCTACATGTCTTGCGTGTGTGTTGCCCCATATATGCAGTCTAAAGTCCTCTGCGATGAGTACATCCTGCATTATGGGAGGTTTGTTTACTTTCCTATACTTGCATTTGCATTTCATATATATGAGAAAAAGAAAAGAAAATAAATCATTCCTGTCTTCTATGCATTAATGTGTCTTCTATGCATTTACTATATTCTCTATGTTTTGCGTGACTGTAACTGTCTTCTCCGTGTTTGGCGTGTTTGTTGTGTTTGTTGATCGTACTTTAATGCATGTATTGGCCTCATGTTTATACATACATTAAAGTGGGGGCTAAATGTAATGTTAGAAAATATCCCCTTGGGGGCTTTTCCCTCAAAAGGTTTAGCTCCCAGGTCTTTAGTGTGCATTTAGGACATCTTATATCATAATTTGGCATCCTGATGGAATGAACCCTAGGTATCATGACAAATGGGACCTAGGGGGACCTGTGAACCTAACCCTACCCAAAATAGGGGAGGAGTGTTGGTTTTAGGACAAACAACTAAGAGGGGGGGTGAATTAGTTGTCTCAAAAACTTACTTTCCTTTAAACACTTAAATCCTTCTTATATTTCAACAGCATAATAATGATTCAATCATGGAAGCACAATGCAATAAATAAAGAGAAGAAACACATTAACACATATGACACTATTTTAATGTGGAAAACCTGGTTAAGGGAAAAACCACGAGGTGACTAACCTAAGATTGTATTCTCTATTAAAAGATTAAGAAGAACAAAATAACACATGCCAATTAGGACTCACTACCCGAGCACATTGGCCACAAGAGGCCCACTACCTACAGGAGACACACTGTCTATAGAATAATAACTATTATATACTTGAACTGGAGATTAGCATCTTTACCATGCTTGAGACAGTTCCATTTAAGCTCAACACTTCTGCTCTACTTTTTGCTCTTCTCTTCTCTATCACTCTCTCATTTTCACCAAGATACTTTGAAATGACTTTGCAATTCTTATTTATACATGACATCAACTTTAGAATGATCATCAAAGTTAGCACAACATATTCTATTGCAGAGCAATCACAAATATACAACTTGATTTGTTACAAGAACTTCATGTGTACCACCAAACCGTCGGCCACACATATCTAGGACTTCAATCTTCTTTGAGGAACACGCCATGCTTTGCAGAACATCTTCAAGATCATCTTTGCAGAACATCTTCAAGATCATCTACAAGATGTGTAGAACATCCGGTCGGCCATGATTAGGAAGAACACCATCACCTAAGAGTAAATCTTCAATTACGAGCTCAATCTTCAATGCGGACCGCCAACACGAATTGGACACAATATAGAGACCCCCACAAGCTTGCCTGAATCACCAAGAACATCCACACTACTTCTGCTTACTGAAATCATTTGCATCTTCATCCAGAACCTCAAGAACACAATCTGTCATCACTGTCACATTAGAATAAATGCTTGCGGACCTCCAGACCATGAACCAATTGAGTTGTCAATTCACATTGGCTTCCTAAACATTCCACCAAATCCGCAGAACAAGATATTGCATTTTCGGATCTCACCAGACCTATTTGTGTCATTATGTCACCTCTTAATAGCTGCCAAAACTAGTTTTACTCATATGGCCATAACTTCTCCAAATCTACATGCAAACCTCTCAAATCTTGACTGGATCATCTTTAGACACATATCTACAAACCCTTTGATGTGTATTCTCTAATCTTCATCTAGCTGGGATCTTCACTTCATAGAGCTTCACTGTCTTCACTATTTTTCTCTGCTTCTAATAGGACTAATTTTCTCAATATCCTCAGGACACATCTCATCCAATCCTTGACATCAATGCAACAGGAGTATGTTGACATCAATGACAACATTGGTTAGGCCCATACTTGCAACAATCTCCCCCTTTGTCATTGATGGCAACATATGATGTGAAAAACTGTTTTAACCATCAAGACAAGAACTTCTCCTCACTAACTGACATAGCTCCCCCCTATCAACAACAATCATTCATATGTCTTCACTTTCTTTACTGCTCCCCCTTTGATCAACAACCACTTTTGTTTTTCACATGTCTTCTCTCCCCCTTTGACATCAATGCTAAAGGGCACATACTTGCATCAATATTTCAGAATCATATAGACTTCTCTCCCTGAGTGGCAACTTCTTATCATCAATCCAGACCACAAGATATGACTATGAGATCCACCAGACTGATGCACATCAGTGCACCCTAATTCAGAGACAGAGGGGTAATAACCCCTAACTTCTCCCTAAGATACTCAAAAGAGTCCTTAGATAGAGATTTAATAAAAATGTTTGCAATCTAATCCTTTAAGGGCACAAACTCCAATCTGACTTCATTCTTGTTCACCTTCTCTCTCAAAAAGTGAAACTTGATGGATATATGTTTTGTCTTTGAATACAACACCAAATTTTTTGATATATTTATTGCACTTGAGTTATCACAGAAGATTGTGATAGGTCCTCATACTCCACTCTGATGTCTCTTAGCATTTGTTTCATCCACAATACTTGAGTGCAACTACCTACTGCTGCAATATATTCTGCTTCTGCAGTGGACAGATATATTACCTCTTGTTTCTTGCTCAGCCAAGAAACCAATCTTTTGCCCAAAAAGAATGCACCACCACTAGTACTCTTCCGATCATCCACATCTCCTGCCTAATCAGCATCTGTATATGTGTGAAGAGAGAAATCATGATCCCTCAGATACCATATATCATACTCAACTATTACCTTTAGATATCTGAGAATTCTCTTGATTGCGATGACATGAGATTCTCCAGGATTAGCTTGGAATTTGGCAACAAGACCAACAACATTCATAATGTCAGGTCTAGTTTGAGTAAGATACAATAGTCCTCCAATCATTGACCTGTACTTTTTCTAATCAGCCTTAGGAGAGTCATCATCTTTGCTCAATTTACATCCAGTTGCCATGGGAGTATTCATTGGTTTTGAATCTTCCATCCCAAATTGTTTCAACAATTCTTTCACATATTTAGTTTGTGATATGAAGATTCCTTTCTTTGTTTGAGTGATTTGCAGACCCAAGAAGAAATTTATTTCCCCAAATATAGACATCTCAAATTCACTTTTCATTTGATTTGCAAAAGTCTTACACATACTATCTCTTCCTCCAAAAATGATGTCATCAACAAATACTTCAACAATCAAGATATTTTCATGATCAATCTTGAAGTACAAGTTACTGTCAGTAGTACCTTTGTTGAAACCAATCTTCAAAAGATGTTTATCTAGTCTTTCATACTAGGCCCTTGGGGCTTGTTTGAGTCCATACAGTGCTTTCTTTAACTTGCAAACCATATCACCGTGATCAGACAATTGAAATCCATCCGATTGCTCAATGTATACTTCTTCTTCCAAGTCACCATTCAGGAAGGCAGACTTGACATCCATCTGATATACTTTGAAATCCTTGAAGGCAGCAAAATCAAGAAATAATCTGACTACTTCAATTCTTGCCACCAGAGCAAAAGTTTCTTCAAAATCAACTCCTTCTACTTGAGAATAACCTTTGTAGACCAATCTGGCTTTGTTTCTGACTACTTCACCATCTTCATTCAGTTTATTTCGGAAGACCCATTTGTTCCCAATCACATTTTTATTTCTAGGTCTGGGAACAAGATCCCAATTGTGATTTTTCTCAATCTGCATCAACTCTTCCTCCATTGCTTTAGTCTAGCTTTCATCATTGCATGCTTCACTTACTGTTTTTGGTTCAATCTTTGAAATCAGACAATACTTTTATGAGTCTTGAGCAATTTTGGGAATTTTTTGCACTACTATATATTGGACAGGTTCATTCAAACTTATCTCTTCTTCCTGTATTTTAGGATTCTCTAGATCAATTTGGATCTGAATTTCAGAAGGGGCTTGAACTTCTTGGACCAAAACATCATTCTGATCATCTTCTTCATATTCATAAAACCTTGAGGGTTTTTAAATGCCTTCATCAACCTTCACATTTGTACTTTCTACAATCTTTCTCAATCTCTTGTTATAACACTAGTATGCTTTTCTTTGAGTATAATAACCCAAGAATATTCCTTCATCACTTCTAGCATCAAATTTTCCAAGATCTTCATCTCTTTTAATGTAACATTTACTACCAAAGACTCTGAAATACTTCATAGTAGGAGTGATGCCAAACCAGAGTTCATAAGAGGTCTTACCGGTATTGCTTCTGATTTGCACCTGATTAAGAGTATAGACAGCAGTGCTTACAGCTTCTATCCAGTAGATCTAAGGAACATTTGCTTCCATCATCATGGTTCTAGATGCTTCCTGGATGGTCCGATTCTTTCTCTCCACTACTCCATTCTACTGTGGAGTCCTTGGAGAAGATAACTGTCTTTTTATCCCATGTTTCTCATAGAATTCTATGAACTCTCTAGATATGAATTCTCCACCTCTATCAGACCTAAGATATTTTATGTTTAACCTGGTTTCATTCTCTACCATAGCCTTGAATATTTTGAATTTCTCAAGAGCCTCAGATTTCTCTTTTAGGAAAGTCACCCACATCATTTGGGAATGATCATCAATTAGTAACATGAAATATCTATCACCTTGCAAACTCTTGATTCTTGCCAGTCCACATAGATCAGTATGTACTAAGTCCAACAATCCGATAGAAGATTGTTCCTTACTTTTGAATGTGACTCTACTCTGCTTACCCAACTAACATTCTTTGCACAAACTGTTAGTAGGTTTCACCAGTCTTGGAAGATCTCTTACAGCCTGAGTGTTGCTTATCTTGATGATATTATCAAAATTTATATGACACATTCTCCTATGCCACAACCAACTCTGATCAATTTGAACAAATAAACAACTTTTTTTAGTACCAACCAAGTGGAAGATGTTACCTTTTGTTTGAGTATCGGATGCAACCTCTATTCCAAAACTTTCAAAGATCTTACATTTTCCATTTTTGAGTCAGAGATCATAGCCTTTGTCCACCAATTGCCCAATGCTAAGAAGATTGTGCTTCAGACCTTCAACATACAGTACATAATTAGTTTTGTTCTTTCCATCAAAAGAAATAGTTCCTCTGCCTCTAATTCTGCCAGCAGAATTATCACCAAATTTTACAACTCCTCCTTCATATCTTTCTAGATCTATGAACTTATTTTTGTCACCAATCATATGGTGGGAGCATCCACTGTCAATGACCCATTCATCCTTTTCTTCAACTTGGGCAACCAGAGCTCTTTCTACCATTTTATGATTGATAAATTCAATGGGCATTAGATCTTGTTCCTTGATGCCAATAAACACCCATTCACTTCCGAATTTGTTTCCTGTCTCTGATTCATCATCTATTAGTCCTTCATCATCATTATCTTCATGAACATAGTAACATTTCTTTTGAAATTTTGATCTATTTAGATTGGACCTCAAAAATCTTTCTAGAGACCTTGAAGTAAAATGGCCAATCTTGTTGCAGTTGAAACATTTGAAGGGCAATTTTCCTTCATACTTACTAGATCCTCTTGGCAGTCTTTTTACAATAAGAGCTTCAAGTTGAGCAGCTTCTGCATCATCTTCTTCCAGATCTTTTCTTGCTTTTTCATATTATGATAGTTTCTTTGAGGAGTTCTCTCCTGAATCATACCTTTGTTTGCCTTTTACAGAGGCACTAGCTTTGAATGCAAATTCAGCCTTGGGGGGTGCATCTCCAAACTTAGCCAATTCAAATGGAGATAATTTTCCAACCAATTGATCTCTTGTGATATTTGATAAAGATCTAAATTCTTCAATAGCAGCAACCTTGTGTTTGTAAGCAGGAGGTAGGGATCTAAGAACTTTGACAACAATCTCATCTTCATCCAAGGTTCCACCAGCACACCTATTGCCACAAACAAGCTCATTTACTTTTGGCATAAATGTAGTGATATTCTCATCTTCATTCATCTTTAGGTTTTCAAAATTTCCTTTCAAACTCTATAGCTTAGCACATTTAACATATTTGTCTCCTTCATGTAGAAGTTCCAACTTTGACCAAATCTCATATGTAGGTTTTAAATCCATAACATCTGTCATCTCTGGATCAAATAAGGCACTTAGTAAGGCTTCTTTAGCTTGAAGATTATCTTCAGCATCTCTGACTTCATCTACAGTTGTTGGACCATTCTTTGGAGGAACATACTTCTTTGAAGTTATGATCAAATATTGCATTCCCATACATTGCAAGTGACATTTCATGTAGCTTTTCTAAAGAGTGTAATTAATTCCATAAAACCTCGGACTATCCTTCTTGTAGGAAGACATCCTAGATCTCCTTAAGTGATTAAACCTTTTTTTTACGAACTTAGCTCTGATACCAATTGTTGGTTTTAGGATAGACAATTGAGAGGGGGGATTGAATCAGTTGTCTCAAAAACTTACTTTCCTTTAAACACTTAAATCCTTCTTATATTTCAGCAGCATAATAATGATTCAATCATGGAAGCACAATACAATAACTCAAGAGTAGAAACACATTAACACATATGACACCAAGATTTTAACATGGAAAACTCGGTTAAGGGAAAAACCACGGGGTGACTAACCCAAGATTGTATTCTCTATTAAAAGAATAAGAAGAACAAAACGGCACATGCCAATTAGGGCTCACTGCCTGAGCACATTGGTCACAAGAGGCCCACTGCCTACAGGAGACACACTGTCTACAAAATAATAAATATGACATACTTGAACTGGAGATTGGCATCTCACCATGCTTGAGATAGTTCCATTTAAGTTCAACACTTCTGCTCTGCTTTTCACTCTTCTCTTCTCTATCACTCTCTCATCTTCACTAAGATACTTTGAAATGACTTTGCAATTTTTATTTATACATGACATCAACTTTGGAATGATCATCAAAGTCGGCACAACATATTCTATTGCAGAGCAATCACAAAAATACAACTTGATTTGTCACAAGAACTTCATGTGTATCACCACACTATCGACCAAACATATATGGGACTTCAATCTTCTTTGAGGAACATGCCATGCTTCGTAGAACATCTTTAAGATCATCCGCAAGATGTGTAGAACATCCAGTTGGCCATGATTAGGAAGAACACCATCACCCAAGAGTAAATCTTCAATTACAAGCTCAATCTTCAATGTGGACCACCAACATGAACTGGACACAATCTAGAGATCCCCACAAGCTTGCCTAAATCACCAAGAACATCCACACCACTTCTACTTACCGAAATCATTTGCATCTTCATCCAAAACCTCAAGAACACAGTCTATCATCACTGCCACATTAGAATAAATGCTTGCGGACCTCCAAACCATGAACCAATTGAGTTGTCAATTCACATTGGCTTCCTAAACATTCCACCAAATCCATAGAACAAGATATTGCATTTTCGGATCTCACCGGACCTATTTGTGTCACTTTGTCACCTCTGAATAGCTGCCAAAACTAGTTTTACTCATATGGTCATAACTTCTCCAAATCTTCATGCGGACATCTCAAATCTTGACTAGATCATATTTAGACACATATCTACAAACCCTTTGATGCACATTCTTTGATCTTCATCTATCTTAGATCTTCACTTCATAGAGCTTCACTGTTCTTCTCTGCTTCTGATAGGACTAATTTTCTCAATATCCTTAGCACACATCTCATCCAATCCTTGACATCAATGCAATAGGAGTATGTTGACATCAATGACAACACCGGTTAGGCCCATACTTGCAACAAGGAGAACTTGGGTGACTGCACCCTAGTCCTGCCCTATTTTGGGTTAGGCCCAAATTTCTAGTGTCAGTTTATGACTGTTATTTGGTCCCTAGGCTGACATGGTAAGTTTGAATTATGAAATCTTGCTGAGAATGTTTGTAGTTGCATATAAAAGTATGTTTAGGCATTCATTTGTAAACTAGATGATTATTGTGAACTTTATGCATTCTAGAAGTGATTCAAGGCTTTCATTGTGTTACAAGAGTAGATTTGTGTTATCTATGTGTTTGTATTTGCAGGTTTGAGCAATCATCTCCTCATGGCATGAAGAGCTTCTTCCTCCCATGAGATCTTCACTACAAAGTGATATCATTTGTGTTTGTGAGTATATATCATTTGATTTTTGCCTCTGCCTCCCAAGGGAATGCACTCTCTATCTGACAACGGTGTTCAGAAGACTTGAATGTCTCTCTGGGGCTTGACTGAGGCAAGCCTCTAAACACCACAACCCTCTCCCAAAGTTTTCATAATTGCAAGTTACAGGTTGGAGTTGCAAACAAAGTGAATTTGTAGGAGGGTACAATAGAGTGTTAGAATTGTAGATCAGATAAGAAAATAGCTCCTTGGACTAGGGCGCCCACTCATTAGTCCTCAAAGTTCTGCAACGGGGAAATCTTTGTTACAACAGGAACATGCTGCAGATCTTGTTCGTAGATCTCGACCAAAAGTAGGGCATTGGACTTGGGCTCCCGCTCTTTAGTCCCTAACTTTTTCACCTCTGAACCCCAAAAATAGGTGCACAGTTATTTGTTATTTTACATCTTTCTGTAGAAGCATTTTCCATAATTCATTTGTTTACTGCAGTATTTGCATAATTAGGGTTTTAAGGTTTAATTGAGCATAAGAGAAGATAATTGGCAATCAAATCATAAAAATCCATGTTTCCCTACATCTTAATAGTGACCTAGGGTATGATAGTACATTGTAACTTGACCCTAGGTCCTTGAATGTAATTAGTGAAAGGAGGATACACACACAAACTACCAAAAACTAAACATCCAAATTTCACTACTTTACACTATTAATAATGAAAATAATCATGAGAGGATCACATTGGTTTTACACTTCTATGATAGGTAATTCATGTTGTGGAAAAGTGATATCTAGACTTGCTGCATGTACACAATCAAACAGGGTTTCTACATCGTTGGTCTAGATGCTAGAATCGTCACCTTTTGTAGAGCCTCCTGGAGCATTATGTAGTATGTAGGTAAGGTTTTTATTAATTCCCAGAGTGAGTTCTTATTTGGACTAGCATGGAGTTACTCAAAAAGATCATATTCTGTAGTAGTATGTTGTGAAAGATGAGGGGGTGGAGGAAGAAAAGGTTGAGATGGTGAAAGAGAAGTGGGAACACTCAGTGCTTGCTTATTTTGTTTGTTATTTCAAGTGTTGTATGTGTGACTAACTGCATGATAATGAGGTTGTTGTGACACATTTTGAACACATTGGTTGTTTTGAGTAAGTTGTTTTGCAAAGTTGAGAATGTAACTAGGAGATCGAGATAGGTTTGGAACACCTCAAACTTTAATCACAAGTTTAGAGAGAGGAGGTAGATCATGCACCTTATGCACAATTATTTTAGGAATGTTTTGAACATTAGTGCACTTATCCAACATCTCCTTAGTGGGTGGGATACGTCTATTGATGATGATGAAATTTATATTGTTGTCTTTTTGAGTATGTTCAACATCCATCCCTAAGGGAATCAATGTGAGGGAAGGTTTTTCATCCACTAATGCTTCATCTTTTGAAGAGAGAGCATTGGAATGGAGCGTAGAGTGATGTTAAGAAATGTATTAATAATTGTATCCTTAGTGATGTCCAAGGGTCTTGAACATGAAAGCAAAGGAGGAAGAAGAGAGGTCTTCACATCCTTAGTGGTATCCAAGGTACTTGAACATGCAACCAAATGAGGAAGATCAAAAAGATGAATCATGGAATCATCATGGACTATGGAAGATGTGGAGAAGTAGAAGTAGTATGCTCAACATCCACTAATGGCTTATCTCTAGAAGAGAGATCATCCAAATGAAGAGAAGGTAAAGTAATGTTAAGGAATGTGTCAATGACTTCATCCTCTTGTGCCAAAATATCCTCACAAGTAGGAGGAATTTTAGAAGAGGGAAGAAGAAAAGAGAGCATGTTTAGGTTATGATTTTTTGAATTTTTGTTTGACATGTTTGAATGTTTTGTTTTGTAAGCACATAAAGGAATAGTAGAGGTGTATAATCATTTTATCATCTGATCCAACACAACAAAGAGAGTTGCATGAATGTAAAATATCTAGGTTTACCAAAATGTAAGATTTTGGTAACCATAACAATAAAGATGTATAATTGTTTTGCTTTCTAAACTAAATTCATAAGATAAAAGAAGATATGCAACATACATGTTTAATCGGATTTATCAACTAACAAAACACATCTATAGATCTAAGCAATAAAATCAATAAGTGCAAGTGTAGGATACGTTGGGGTAAGTGCACAAAGATGGGGGACCAAAAGGGGGTCTTAAGATGCCATTTTTTTTCTGAAATCAGGAAAGACTAATGTTGGATGAGAAATTGAAGATAGTTACACACAAAATTTGAAGATACAATAAAAATAAGAGTCGTAGTGCTCCGAATCTAGTTTCTAAACTACTAATTTTTTCAAAAATGGTTGAGATTAAGGGGTTAAAAAAGAGGGCACACAAATTGGTCCTATTTTTTTCAAAAAAAATATAACATAGCATCTAGTGTGTCCCCCCTAAAATGTTAATTTTTTTTAGTATTTCAAAAATCACTTTGGTGAGAAATTAGCTAACACCATGTAGTTTATCCCTGATTTTTTTGATAGTTTTTTCATGGATAATTGATTTTTTACTAATTTTGAAAGTGGATACACCCTGAAAATGAAAAATTGAGCGTGCTCACCCCTAAAATTTTTGAAAACTAATAAAAAATCCAAATTTTTTTGAATACATGTAGAATGAAGTCTAGTTTCTAAAAATGTAATTTATTTGAAATTTTGATGAACGGTTTTAAAAAAATCAAAAATACCACACAATAGTTTTTGACAAAAAATGGATACACTAACAGAAGAAATTAATGATAAAATCCCTAACATACTCAAAACGTGAAAAAAAATATGGTTAGAAAGCAAAGAGAGAGCTTAAGATTATGGTTGTATTTTTTTTGACTTGTCATTGAAACAAGTGCAAACCTGATGGGGAGCACCCTCTAGATTACATGTAATTTTTGTTACAATCTACAAAAACAAGTCTTTGGACGTCGAAAACACAGTCTAAGGCTTGGAAATTACCAAAGCAATGGATAATATGAGTGTGTTATGGTAAAATAAAATCATCTCACTCCCTCCCTCCTTACCCCTCTCTATTATTCTCCATCTCCCTCCTTATCCCTCTCTCTATTATTCTCTCACCCTCCCCTCTAGGTCTCTCCCTCCCTTCCTCTCTCTCTCTCACCTCTTTACCTCCCACCCTCTCTCTCACTCTCTACTTCCCTCCTCCTCTCTTTCTCTACCTCCCTCTCCCTCCCCTCTTTACCTGCTACCCTCTCTCTCACCTATCTACCTCCTAGTTTTCCTATTCCCATCTTTCCTAGTTGTACTTTTCCTTTCTAATTTCCCTTTAGATCCCACCAATTTTTCCCTATTTTACTATTTTCCAACTCTCCTCTCATCATTATTCCTATCCAATGAACTTTCATTTTATCTTGTTTCCATTTCATCCTCCCAATTTTATCCTCATCCCTCTTTGCATGTCCTAGTTTTCTTGTTTCCATTTGCTTTGTCGATAAGGGAGAGGGAAAGGAAGGAAGAGGGAGAGAGGGTGGAGATGGAGGGGAGAGAGGAGAGAGATATGGAGATAGGGAGAGAGAGAGGGTTTAGGGTTTAGGGATTAGAGGTCAAGGTTTAGGGACATTATTTAGGGTTTATGAGTTTAGGGATGCTCAAGTTTAGGGTTTAGGTGTTAGAGGTTTAGGGTTGCTGCTCCAAACAACTGAGATACCTGGCACACAAAATTAGACCTCCCCTAACATTTACCCACCCACCCTGATGCGTTGATGCAATCAGTTCAGCCCCATGAACTCTAGAATGCAAAATTTCACTCCTAGCACCTTTCCACTGCATGAAACTGAAGCATATTACAAGAATGCATTTGATTTCGGTATCGTCAAACGAATTGGAGTTGGCCAAAACTATTAGAGGTTATTGTGGATGGACCCCATGTGCACCTATAGGTCTAAATGAAACATTCCTAACTACCATGAATTCTAAGAACTGCTCTGTCAAAGTTTGGTAGTTTTTTGTTCTTAGGGATCTTAAGTGACTTTGTCAGTAGCCTGCTGCCCCAAATGAATGGGACACTTGGAAAATGAAACAAGACCTCCTCTAGCATTCAACCACCCAACCCAATGTGTTGGCATCATCAAGATGGGTCCATGACAACCAGAAAAAAAAATATGGCACTTGGCAAGATTGTGTTGCATGAAATTGAAGCATTTTGCAAGAATCCATTTGATTTCAGCACGGTCAAACAGATTGGATTTGAACAAAATTGAGAGAGGTTATTGTCACATGTGCACCTATAAGTCTGAACAAAACATTCCTAGCTACCACGGATTCTGAGAACTACTCCGTGAAAGTTTGGTAGTTTTTTGCTCTTTAGATATTGACTTTGGCGGTAGCTTGCTACCCTGAATGACTATGACACTTGGTACACAAAATGAGACCTCCCCTAACATTTAACCACCCACCTTGATATGTTGGCATAGTTGGTTTGGCCCCATGAGCCGTGGAATGAAAAATCTCACTCCTAGCACCTTTCCATTGCATGAAACTGAAGCATTTTGCAAGAATGCATTTGATTTCGACACGGTCAAATGGATTGTATTTGACCAAAACTAGGAGAGGTTATTATGGATAGACCCCACATGCTCCTATAGGTCTGAACAAAACATTCCTAGCTACCATGAATTCTAAGAATTGCTCTGTCAAAGTTTGGTAATTTTTTGCTCTTAAGGATCTTAAGTGACTTTAGTCTGTTGCCCCAAATGACTGAGACACTTGGCACACAAAATGAGACCTCCCTTAGCATTTACCCACCCATCCAATGCATTGGTGTAGTTGATTTAGCCCCACGAACTGTGGAATGCAAAATCTTACTTCTAGCACCTTTCCACAGTATGAAACTAAAGCATTTATCAAGAATGCATTTGATTTCGGCACGATCAAACATATTGGAGTTGACCAAAACTGAGAGAGGTTATTGTGGATGTACCCCACATGCACTTTAGGTCCAAATGAAATAATCCTAGTTGCCATGAATTCTGAGAACTACTCCGTCAAAGTTTGGTCGTTTTGTGCCCTTAGGGGCCTTAAGTGACTTTGCCGGTAGCCTGTTGCCTTGAACGACTGTGACACTTGGTGTATTAAATGAGACCTCCCATAGAATTTAACTACCCACCTCGATGCGTTGGTATAGTCAGCACAACCCCACGATGAGTAGAACAAAAAATATGGCTCCTGGCAAGGTTGTGTTGTATGAAACTGAAGCATTTTGCAAGAATTCATTTGATTTTGATATGGTCAAATGGATTAGAGTTGACCAAAATAGAGAGAGGTGAGTTTGGATAGACCCCACATGCACCTATAGGTCTAAATGGAACATTCCCAGCTGCCACGAATTCCAAGAACTGCTTTGTCAAAGTTTGGCAGTTTTTTGCTCTTAGGATCTTAAGTGACTTTGTAGGTAGCTTACTGCCCTGAACAACTAAGATATTTGGCACATAAAATGACACATTCCCTAGAATTTATCCACCCACCTCGACACATTGGTGCAGTTGGTTCGGCCCCATGAGCTATGGAATGCAAAATCTCACTCCTAGCACCTTTCCACTGCATGAATTTGAAGCATTTTGCAAGAATCCATTTGATTTTGACACGGTCAAATGAATTGGAGTTGACCAAAACCAAGAGAGGTTATTGTGGAGAGATCCCACATGCACCTGTAGGTCCAAATGGAACAATCCTAGCTTCCATGAATTCTGAGAACTGATCCACCAAAGTTTGACAGTTTTTTGCTCTTAAGGATCTTAAGTGACTTTTTCAATAGCCTGCTACCCCAAATGACTGTGACACTTGGTGCATAAAAAAAGACCTTACCTAGCATTTAACCACCCACCCTGATACATTGGAATAGTTGGTTTGGCTCCATGAGCTGTGGAATGCAGAATCTCACTCCTAGCACCTTTCCACTGCATGAAACTGAAGCATTTTGGAAGAATATGTTCCTTACCACCATAGGCAAATGAAATTGATTTAAAAGAAACTTAGATAGGTATGTATGTGGACCTAACATCCACCTATACATGCAAAGAAGATGTTCCTAGGTGTCATGGTTTGATGGAACAACCGGTCCAAAGTTTGACACCTTTTTTGTCTTAGGGCTGTTGAGAGATTATCTATGTTTGATGTAGCCAATAATGACTAGGAGGCTTTGCCACTGAAAAGACACCTCCTGAAGCATTCACCTGCCTAGCCCAATGAACTGGCATAGTCAGTTCGACCCCATGAGGTATGGAATATGTTATAATTACATCCATCAATGTAAAAAGGATATGAGAATTTTGTCAGATGTTGTAGATGTAATTGCCCTGATAGATATGTATGCAAAGTGGCAAGTGTAAAGCAAATGTAGAAAGGTGAAATGAGGATATGCAAATCATTCCAAATGTCTCTCTCTCTCTCTTATTCTCTTCCTTGTTTTGCAAGAGAAATACAAATGCACAGTCAATGTAGGTAATGAGAAATTTGTATAAGATCTATAAGAGAGTTGTTATCATGTGTATTTACATAATTTCTATTCTGAACTGTAGCTAACTTCGCTCACTAACTGATGAGTGTGTGATGCAGAGGCATCCACACTATAACCTTCGCATATAGCATGAATGTCTGCAGACCAACCTCATCATCATCATCTTCGCCATCATCATCATATTTCGCTTTACTCTGTCAGCATCATCATGCTTCCTAAAACCAACAGCATCATCATATGTCGGTCGACGACAATTATCCTCCTGCCGACTACTGTTCACCTCCTCCGCTTTCCTCCTAACATCATCATCATGATGTTTAGCGGGCGCACACATCCTCCGGCTGCACTGTTCATCGGGCGCCGGACTCCATCGTCATCATCATAACATGAGACAACTCCTTCGTCAGCAGGATATCCCACATCCGGTTGTTCAAATATCCTGATGACGTCCACTTCAGCAGCTTACCTTCGATGCTCCAACAGCCGACGACACAAGCAACCGCATCATGATATAATTCATCCGGTTCTCTTCGAAACCTCCTGATGACGATGTTAACACAACTTCCTGCCACGGACTTCCACCGATACCTTAACACTTAACAACGGCAGTATAAACTCGGATAAGGGGATATCTCAATATCCTGATGATGATGACGTCATATCCTGATGACGATGACGTCACCCAATATCCTGATGACCTTTTCAACACTTAGTCGAAAAACATGAACTTTCTCTCCCGCATCTACTCGCGATACGCGGATGTTTGGCACTCCCGATATGATGATCCTGATGCCGATACATGCACTTAGTCGATGTCCGACCTAAACATCCTGATGCACTCGCAACATGAAAGCTCCAACAGTTTCATGACCCGATCTTCTCCCGGATGCCGATGCACTCCTCCTTGGCTCCTCCTGATGATGATCACCCCGACAAACTCACACTTCATGCGCTCAACTGCATCATGTTCATCTTCATTTATCCGGATGACGATGCCTAACCTGACTGCAGGATATTCACCTTTATATCCTGATGATGCCGTCTTGACCAGTTTCTTCACTTAGCGAAATCTCACTTCGCCGATCCTCCAGGGATGACCCGATTCAACCTCAGGTTGATCTTCCAACTCAGACTTCTCAACTTGACCTAGCACATGAGGATGCTAGGTTCCTCAGCATCTGTCGACCACGATCCTGCACACCTGCATGCAAACGGAAAACAATCTACCATCTAACCTACTGTACATTGCCATTCCACCGATCAGATGAGTCAACCGGTGGAATGGATCAGGAAATCCATGAAGTCTCTCAAACCAGCAAATCAATCAAGTAATGGAATGCAACCAGAGCAAGAACACAAACAGGATCACTTTATTGATTTCAAAGATGCAATACAATATGATCAATCTCTCTCTCAGACTCACTCTCTGCAACCTAGCTCGATCGATGATATCTGTCTGTCCCTCCAATATCAAATGATCTCATGCTTATAAAGACTTTCCTACGAGTACTACTGACCCGACTCCAAGCGGCTGGGAACTCTCCAAGCGGCTGGGAGATCCCACCGAACACGCATCATGACAACTATCTTAACAAACTAGCTAAAAATAGCAAAAGCCCGGTCAGCATGATCTTATCATGATCAGCATGACCTTATTACATGCATTCGGTCTAACAGACCTTCTAGGAAACATAAACCAGACCTAAACTACTAACTGCCTTATCCAGACCAGCTGTCAGGTAGGTGCTCCTGCACCAGTGTGAGGAAACAAGTCTACTTGAAGGTAATGAAAGACAAGAAGGTGAAGTTTATGAGGTAATGTAACTTCAACCCTCACATTTCTTGAAAATTATACAAAGAACACATCCATTATCATTGATAGAAAACATGTACATGTCCATTATCTGTTATAAGATGAAAACATAGTTTATCCATTTACATGAGAAAGTAAGGGATATATAAACTTTCAAAAAAATGCAATTGACAAGTGTAAAATGAAATTCCATAACCTTTGCAAGCATCCTCCCTACCTGTGTCAAATTAGGATCTTTGGGACAGGGTATGGACAACCATGAAAGAATAAAGGATAAAGGAATTTTGATACATGTTTTAGTTGCAACTTCCCTAGGAGTCATGTATACAAAGTGTGGAAGCATAGACAAGGCACATGAACTATTTGACATGATGCCTCAAAGAAATGCTATCTCATGGAATACAATGATTGCAAGATATATGCATAAAATGGATTTTTTCAAAAAGGCTTTAGAAAATTTCAAGCAAATGCAATTGGTGGGTGTAAAGCCAAATTCCACAACCTTAACCAACATCCTCCTTGTCTATGCCCATATGGGATCTTCGAAACATGGTATGGACATCCATCAAATCATAAAGGATATGGGAATTTCGTCGGATGTTGTAGTTGCAACTACCCTATGAGACATGTATGCAAAGTGATGAAGCATAGAGAGGGCAGTTGAACTATTTGATATGATGCCTCAAAGAAATGCTATCTCATGGAATGCAATGATTGCAAGATATATGCACAAAATAGATTTTTTCAAAAAGTCTTTAGAAACTTTCAAGAAAATGCAATTGGCGGGTGTAAAGCCAAATTCCACAACCTTAGCCAGCATCCTCCTTGTCTATGCCCATATGGGATCTTCGAAATAGGGTATGGACATCCATCAAATCACAAAGGATATGGGAATTTTGATAGATGTTGTAGTTGTAGCTGCCCTAGAAGGCATGTATGCAAAGCGTGGAAGCATAGATAAGGAAGGTGAACTATTTGACATGATGCCTCAAAGAAATGTTGTCTCATGGATTGATATGATTGCAAGATATATGCACAAAATGTATTTTTTTAAAAAGGCATTAGAAACTTTCAAGCAAATGCAATTGGTAGGTGTAAAGCCAAATTCCACAACCTTAGCTAGCATCCTCCTTGTCTATGCCTATATGGGATCTTTGGAGCCCCTGTTATGGACATCCATCAAAGCATAAATGATATGGGAATTTTGACAGATGTTGTAGTTCCAACTACCCTAGGATACATGTATGGAAAGTTTGGAAGCATGGAAAAGGAACATAAACTATTTGACATGATGCCTCAAAGAAATGTTGTCTCATGGAATGCAATGATTGCAAGAAATGCACAAAATGGATTTTTTCAAAAAGGCTTTAGAAAATTTCAAGAAAATCCACAAAACAAACTTTCAATAAAATGCAATTGGCAGATGTAAATCCAAATTCCACAACCTTATCCACCATCCTCCTTACCTATGAAAAAATGGGATCTTTAGAATAGGGTATAGAAAACCATCAAGGCATAAAGGATATAGGAATTTTGTCTTATTTTGTATTTCCAACTTCTCTTGTAGACAAGTATGCAAATTGTGGAAGCGTAGACAAGGCATGTGAATAGTTTGGCATGACACCTCAAAGAGATGTCATCTCATGGAATGGAATGATTACATGATAGGCAGAAAATGGATTTTTCAAAAAGGCTTTATAAACTTTTAAGTAAATACAATTGGCACGTGTAAAACCAAACTCCATAACCTTTGCAAGCATCCTCCTTACTTGTGCCAAATTAGGATCTTTGTAATAGGGTATGGACCATAGAAGCATATATATTTAAAATATCTTGATATATTCCAATATATCCTGATATATTCTGATATATTTTGATATTTTTATTGTGATTAGTGATAATCATTGTTGCCTTTGAAAACAACAAACACTTATCTCATTATTTATGATTTATGGGCATAGTCATTACTAAACAAAATTGTCAAATGATTATGGTATCCTTTGGCTTGTCATTATTATTGCATCAGAGATGTTAGTGTTGTCATTTATACTTATCAATGGATATTATTGTCATTATTTCATTTGTAAAATAGTTGTATTATTGAGGTAATTATTTGGAAATTTTAATAATTACATAGCAGTTGTTGTGAGGGTAAAATAGTGCATCAATCAAATGAATAACAAATGACCCAAACATCAACAGAATAGAGAAACAAAGAAGATTAAATAAACAATGAACGAACACAGCAAACCTCTTCCGTTTCGAAACTTCCGTTGTTCGCCTATCACGAATCGTCCTTTCGCAGATGAGATAAGCCCTCAGAGAGTGCAATCTTTTAAAAGCTGTTGGAGGAAGTCGATGGTGAACGGCTATAGTGTGATATGCAATGAAGGTGAGCTCCAATGCAACAATGGTGATCTCAAGCTTGTAGATGACAAATGGGTGCCAAAGGCGCGCTGGTGATATTTCTGCAGAGTAACGATGTCAAAAGCCTGGATGATTAGAATGAAGGGATGAAGCTTCATTTATAGACCCGGAGGAATAGGAATCAACGGTTGTGAGAAGATATGAAGATCAACGGTTGAGGATGGTTGAGGAATGTGCAACCAGTGGAAATGTGACAAGTGTCCCAGCTCCATCATGAAAGGTGGGATGTGACAAAACTGATTGGAGAGTTAACTCCATTGACTAGTCTGTTAACAGAATTGATTGATCAGTTAGAAGAGTGGATTGTGGAACTGACTGGATTGATTGAGGATTTGACTCAACTGACAGGTTAGTTAGCAGATTTGATTGATTGGTTAACTGACCTCTGATTGGAGAAGAAATAGGCCATGTGGGTGAGGGAAAATAAGATAATTAAATATTAAATATATTTAATTACATGTGCAACCTGATGAGGTGGACAAGGTGAGGTGGAATTTTGAATTTAGAACTTTAGGATAGAGGAAATAGGATTAATTAAATAATTTATGATTATTTAATTGTGAAGGACAAATGGAAGAATTTTAATTAAATAAATAGAATTTATTTAATTATGGAACAGTGAATCGATTAAATAAATCTGGAATATTTATTTAATTAATAGAAGAATGGAATAAATATTTAGAATATTTATTTAGGATGATTTGTGTCATTTTTAGGCGTATACATTTTGCCCCTCTTTGATGCAATGCAGTTTACAGCGTTGCTTCAAAGAAATTGGTAGTCTGAATGATGATACATGCCCCAGTTTGCCCCTGGTGTAGGTTAAATGACGATAGGATGCCCCCTCGGGAGATTGGACGGGAAAACGGCGAAAGTTTTGGAGACGGACGATCTCACGACGAGGAAGGGATTAGGATAGGGTGGAGGAAAAGGGACGCGGTCAGGGACGCGGAAAGAAAACGGGAGGAAAAACGGACACGGGAAGTAGTCACAGTCATCACCTAGCCAGAATTAGGGTTTTGGAGGCTATAAATAGGAGCTGGGTCCACAAGAATAGTCATTTGCACACTTGTTTGATCTGGATTGGAGAAGGAGAGCTCAGAGCAAACCTAGAGCAGCATGGCGGCCAGAGCAGCAGACATTCCACGCGAGGAGCATCGATTCGAGCGAGTCCGACGATTCGGGCGGCCAGCAGAGGCAGGACCCCCGGTATGTGCTTCGAAAAAATTCTCCTAGGGTCGAGTTTAGGTGTCATAAATGCTCACAGAAAATAGGTGAAATGAATGCGCCGAAACGCAGAACGGCGCATATGCCTCGCGAGGCTGCGCTTTTGTGATTTCGCGGCGCATATGCCTGTTTCGGCGGCGCATGCGTGAAAGCTGCGCATGTGTTCATTTTGGCGGCGCTTTCGTAATTAAGCGGCGCTTTCGTATTTTCGCCGCGCATGCGTGAAATGTAGCAGCGCATTTGCCGAAGTTGCGCATATGTGACTTATTGAGGCGCATCTGTAATTTAGCGGCGCATATGTTGCTTTATGCGGCGCATGCGTTAGAACGGCGCACATGTGGCATGTAGCGGCGCATATGTATTTGTGCGGCGCATACGTCGATTGTTGCGGCGCATATACCAGAAATGGCGCATTTACCACCTGTAGTGGCGCATTTGCTTGGGATGGCAAATTACTTAGCCAAACTGATTCGATTAGCGTCCTGTTTGACGCAGGAATCGATGAGCTATCTCCGAGATTGCAGGAATCTAGTCAAGAGATGTAGTGTGCTGTTTTGATCAATTTGAAATGCTAAGTTTAGTTGATATAGTCCAATAGATATGTTGAGTATGGTATATGCGGTTTGAGACTGACGCCTTGCTTTGCGTGCTTGCAGGAGGAGATACGAGAGACACTGCAGTCGAGGGAGACGTTCCCTATGCCTCTATTGCAGAGACATATGTTGACGGAGGCTGATAGAGTGGCGCTTGGTGCCATGGGCCTAGATTACGTTTGCTTCATGCCCGAGGTGCGGGCGAACCGAGGACTGCTGACAGCTGCCGTGGAGAGATTCCACAGCGAGGACGGGACCTTCCACTTCCCTACTGGAGAGATGACTGTGACGTTGGAGGACGTCTATAGGATACTGCACTTGCCTGTGGTAGGCGAGTTGGTGGAGTACGACGCACAGCGGGACGCGGGACTCGCCGAGTGTCAGCGAGTATTCGACGATCCCGAGCTGGCGGGACAGGTCATCCCTTGGCAGGATATCTATGACTGCTACGACTACTTCCCTGGGATCGTGGCTGGACTGATTGCAGGCGTTGTATGCCCTGACAGGAGATCGCACGGGTTCCCCATTGGATGGGGCAGGATTATGGAGCGGATGGTGACTGAGGGCACTCGATACGCGTGGGGACCTTGCGTGCTAGCTCACCTATACCACGACATGCATCAGGTGGTGTACCACCGCAGCACGAGTCTATCGGCTGGGGTGCTGCTGTTACAGTTTTGGCTGTGGGAGCACATAGCGGTGACCAGGCCGATATGTGTCTTTGCTAGGCAGAGGGGAGAGCCGTACAGCTATGGCTACGCAGGAGTGATTTCCCAGCACAGGCTGGGGAAGCTAGAGTATTGGAGGCATACGTTGGATGGGATAGATGTGGTCGTCTGGCGACCATATCTAGACTGCGAGCCTTGGGACGATGAGGCAGATGAGCTGCCTTTCTGCTTCCAGACCAGGTGGTTGATTGGCCGGACACGGCACATCTTGGAGAGGCAGACGGTGGGCCGAGTACTGAGACAGTTCGGCAGGAGACAGGGCATGCCGCAGGGACAGGCCATGTTCGCACGGACACATGCAGAGAGGGTCCGATGGGGGCCGATGGCTTCTTACGAGGAGGCTCTGGCAGAGTTCTGGCAGTTGCCCTATGTGGCCTGGGATATGAGGCGAGAGATTGCAGATGCTGGGGTTACACAGGAGTATGAGGACTGGATTACTGCACATCCATTTCTGAGATATTCCGGACCTGGTATGCTGGTGCCTCGTATCGACGAGGCGGACTCAGAGGAGGAGGGAGAGGCTGGTCCAGGGCGGAGGGCCGCTAGAGGAGGACGAGGACGTGGTGGCCGAGCTGCAGAGAGGCCGAGGCAGCGGAGGAGGATAGACAGGGCAGGGCAGGCAGTGCCAGGACAGGGGGAGGGACAGCAGCAGGCACAGATGCCACCACCCCAGCAGGTACCACAGCAGCAGGTGCCACAGCAGCAGGTGCCCCAGCAGCAGGGGCTAGGACAGGCAGGGGCAGCACAGGGGCCAGTGCAGGGTGAGGCACATGACAGGACCATAGCCAGCCTGAGAGGACAGGTGCGGGAGCTGCAGGCACAGCTGAGGAGAGTGGAGAGGATGCGAGATACAGATGCAGCAGTGATCGCTGGTTTGACTCGCGAGCGAGACATGGCAGATGCCCGGGTACGTCTGATCCGAGTAGAGAGGGACACAGCAGTAGCTGCCATGGGCACAGATGCAGCGAGTACCTTTTTGGTTGGGCAGGTGCAGCAGGCACAGGCACATGTAGGCTAGTTGCAGACGCAGTTGGCACAGGCACAGACAGACTTAGCCAGAGCACAGCAGCAGGTACAGTACTACCGAGGTCTATATCATGGTGCCGTGTCGGCGAGCCAGAGGGCAGGTAGTTTCAGGACTCAGTCTGGGGTGGCTCACAGAGCAGGTCCATCCCAGTCAGGGGCATCTGTCATGGGACCTCAGCAGTCAGGAGCCGGCAGTGGTGGCTCACAGCCGCAAGGGTAGTCAGAGACCAGATTTTGCACTTTTTGGGACATGTATCACCGTCTATTTAGACGTATATTGTATATGACATTTTGATTTTGAGAGAGATGGTGATATTGTACATTTGGACATCCTTGTATATGATAGTATGGATGATGATGCAGCTTTGTGTATCTATTGCCTGCGTTTATGAGATGATTACTTCTATTGCATGATGTGGTTCTATTGCATAGTTAGATGGTTTATATGATGTTTATATGAGAAATACTTTGATATGCTGCTATATGATGTCTATATGATTTAATGTGACAAATGAATGCAAAGTTAATATGATGTTCTTGTGATGATGCAAATGTGCGTATATGAAACATGATTTCTATGCTATGATGCTATATATGTATGTGAGATGCTATTGGATACTTATATGATGTAATGTTTTGAATGTATGCATTGGTAACATGAGTACTATGGGGTGATGTAACTATGTATGTGATGCAAATGTATATGTGACCTAATGCATTGGATGATGTACTATACTAACCTAATCATGTGCAGGACTAGTTTCTACGAGTGATGTGATATGTTCCTATATGCCTTGTTTTTGTGATGTCCAAATGTACGCTTATCGACAGAAGATTGACATGATGGATAGAGGGATGGTTGCGAAAGAATGACGTAAGAAATTTTCTTGATATCGTTACTCTGCATAGTTTGAATAATGAGGATTGTATGGATGGGTGCATGGATATAGGACGGATGCTTTGCTTTGAGATTGCTTTATTTCATCATTGGGCATTTTGTTTTTGGTATTTTCCTGAAATGTTGTAAGTGAATACAAGCATCAAGGTATAATTGAACCGAGATGACCTGAGCATCGCTTACATGGATTGTGATTTAGCAAGTTAAGACAAGCATCTAGTCAAAATTGAATCTAGATGACCTGAGTATCGCTTGCGTTTCAACAAGCAAGGATTGCCCCCGTTCATGTTAGACCTTTGATGTCCTCGGTGATCTTTTGCCGATCACGTCCTAAGACAAGGCTTCACATTACTAAAGTTTAATCCCCAAATAGCAAACAAAGAAAGTAATCATGCCCCCCCATCATAGCATCTCTAGCTTTTGGCATCCTTGAGTAGCATAGGAGGGTATGACAGCAAAAATCAAGACTCTGTAACTTAACCCTGTTTCTGGTCTACAAAAGCATATTTGCGTTGATATGTGTTTATTTCTTGCCTTAATTTGCATAAAATCATTTAGAAGACCTTGGGTATTTGCTTTGCATTGGATGGGTTAAGATGGTCATAGTCAAGATTTCTGCTTGAAGCGCGGGTGTTTGCTCGCATTTGCTTGCTTGGTGAGAAGATTTGCACTATCCTTATTGAGAAGACGGACCCTAAGGGACTGACCTAGTGCCTCGGGGGCTCATTGCTAAATGGCCTTGCCTACGTGACGACGCAGAGGCAACGTAGTTCGGGGTAAACCCTAATGGACCATGGATGGACTAGAAGGAAGACGACAAGAATGAAGACAAGAAAGGGGATGAACGGGGGAAATGGAAGCCTCGGGGGCGCATTAGAATAATGGCCTTGCCTACGTGACGGCGCAGAGGCAACGTAGTTCACGGACTTGGACCATGGACCCAAGATATGGATCAGATGAGACGTATGGTTCAAACAAGACATGAAATGGAACAGACATGGATCAGATATGGAATAGATATGGATCAAATATGGAACAGATATGGATAGGCAAGACACGATATGGAACAGATGATACCGATGACAAGGAAACACCACGGATAGGTAGATGTACGGGTGATAAAGAATGGAACGGGTAGGTATGAGGATGGGCAATAGTGGATAGAAGGAAACAAGGATGTGATCTCCAAGGACTATGTCGCATAAGTATAACATGCCCCATTGTAGGTAGAGTACATAGGATTTTTCATGATAAGGCTAATGACGATAGGAGGATGAGAGGATAACGAACGATTTGCATGGTTTGGAGGGGTAAGGTATGCCAAGAGACATCTAAAACATTTGTCAACATTGTGCCCCCAATCTTTATCAAGACCAAAGAATAGAGGAAAGGAAGATTAGAATGGATGGATGGGACAGTATAGGTATGTAATGGATAGAGGATAGGATAGGAAATGGTATGAAAGGAAATTGGTAGGAAAAAAAAAGTGATATGCTGATGAGACAAAGTGCCCCCAAGTGTAGGTGACATAGAAGACGAACTTACACATGACGCCTGTTTGCCAGGTTTTCATCATGGTACTTATCCAAGGCGCCTGTTTGCCAGATTTTCACCATTGGATGAAGGGATTTTTCTTTACTTTTTTTTTTTTTTTTGGATAGGAGGTGGAATACGGAAGAGAGGGACCTAAGTGCCTGGTTCCATGAAACGTGATAGTCCCGCTAGAAAGATGTCATCGCATGGACCATGTCAAGTGTGCTCATAGATGTTGGTAGGGGAATGCATGAAAGTGAGACAAAGTAGGTAGATAGTGGATTATGGAAGGTGCGATAGTGGATGATGATGCAAAATACAGAAGGACTTATGCAAGGATGGAAGGAAGGTTTATGCAAAAGCATGGACCATAGGATGAGGGAGATATGTAGGATAGTAGTGGAGGGGAGGGGAGATGGAGTGATATGGAAGTGTTGTGGAATGGAAGGGAACCATGACCAATGGTTGCACATACTGTGATAAACATTGAAGCTGATGATGGGAAGGTGGTGTAGGAAGCAATGGAGAGTTTTTCTTGGTGGATGAATGATATAGGCCTTTAGGGACCCACATAGACGTTGCATTGTTTTGATTTTTGTTTGTCATGTGGGATGGAAGGATTTGATACTTTTGGATGGAATTGGAGAAAGTGAATGGTTGGAATTTTTGAGAGGTGGATGCCTCATGTAACTTGAGGGCTTTTTGCTTAGGCACCCAAACCATTTTGTTTTTAGATGGTACCTGTGAAGGTATGGGTTTGGGTGTATGCAGCATTTGTGCAGCTTCTGAGAGAAGTATTTGTTGCTTGGGGACCCACACTTTTTTCAATTTGGCATTGAGGTGTGTGGGTGTATGCAGCTTTTGATATGGATAATTCTTTGATTCTTGGCTTTTATATCCTAGGTCATGAGGACTCTTAGGATTTGTGACTTTATAGGTAGAGGCATCCACATTTTTGTCATTGAATCCTCGTGGGATGGTGGAAGTGAGGTTGGTGAACGGCTGTAGTGTGATATGCAATGAAGGTGAGCTCCAATGCAACAATGGTGATCTCAAGCTTGTAGATGACAAATGGGTGCCAAAGGCGCGCTGGTGATATTTCTGCAGAGTAATGATGTCAAAAGCCTGGATGATTAGAATGAAGGGATGAAGCTTCATTTATAGACCCGGAGGAATAGGAATCAACGGTTGTGAGAAGATATGAAGATCAACGGTTGAGGATGGTTGAGGAATGTGCAACCAGTGGAAATGTGACAAGTGTCCCAGCTCCATCATGAAAGGTGGGATGTGACAAAACTGATTGGAGAGTTAACTCCATTGACTAGTCTGTTAACAGAATTGATTGATCAGTTAGAAGAGTGGATTGTGGAACTGACTGGATTGATTGAGGATTTGACTCAACTGACAGGTTAGTTAGCAGATTTGATTGATTGGTTAACTGACCTCTGATTGGAGAAGAAATAGGCCATGTGGGTGAGGGAAAATAAGATAATTAAATATTAAATATATTTAATTACATGTGCAACCTGATGAGGTGGACAAGGTGAGGTGGAATTTTGAATTTAGAACTTTAGGATAGAGGAAATAGGATTAATTAAATAATTTATGATTATTTAATTGTGAAGGACAAATGGAAGAATTTTAATTAAATAAATAGAATTTATTTAATTATGGAACAGTGAATCGATTAAATAAATCTGGAATATTTATTTAATTAATAGAAGAATGGAATAAATATTTAGAATATTTATTTAGGATGATTTGTGTCATTTTTAGGCGTATACAGTTGTTAATAATGTTGTAGCAATTGAGATGGTTGTCGTCATCATTGTTTTTGGACATAACTATCCTTTTGTGATTAGTAATCTTCTTATGATCACTAATCAATAGCATTCTGTCATTATTGTGACCTATACATTCTTGATCATTATGGTGTTTAGTAGAATCCTTATTAGTATTGTGGTCAATTAATATGGGCATCAATACTGTAGTCAACATTATAGGAAATATTAATAATAAAAATGATTAATATGAAACATTGTGGAGACAGGACATTGCTGTCCTAAAATGCTTACCGTTGCTATAAAAGTAAGAGGTATTTCAAGAGGTTAGGGAGATTGTTGTTGTGAAATGTACTTACTATTTTCTTCTACGGTATGGACAACCATGAAAGAAGAAAGGATAAAGAAATTTTGACAAAAGTTTTAGTTGCAACTGCCCTAGGAGACATGTATGCAAGTGTGGAAGAATAGACAAGGCACATGAACTATTTGACATGATGCCTCAAAGAAATGTTGTCTCATAGAATGCAATGATTGCAAGATATGCATAAAATGGAATTTTTCAAAAAGGCTTTAGAAACTTTCAATCAAATGCAATTGGTGAGTGTAAAGCCAAATTCCACAATCTTAGCTAGCATCCTACTTGTCTATGCCCATATGAGATCTTTAGAACATGCTATGGATATCCATCAAAGAATAAAGGATATGGGAATTTCCTTAGATGTTGTAGTTACAACTATCGTATGAGACATGTATGGAAAGTGATGAAGCATAGACAAGGCAGGTGAACTATTTGACATGATGCCTCAAAGAAATGTTGTCTCATGTAATGCAATGATTGTAAGATATATGCACAAAATGGATTTTTTCAAAAAGGCATTAGAAGCTTTCAAGCAAATGCAATCAGTGGGTGTAAAGCTGATGCAGAGGTAGGAGGACCAAAACTATCCTCAATAACATTAACAAATAAAAGAAATAATCCAATTGCTTTGGTTAGGTTTAAGAGAACATTAATACATATTTTTCCTCCAATTTTCATGAAGATCCAATGGTAGGAGAGAAAGTTATGACTTTTTTCCCAAAACTACAAACCCTAGGCAGTGTTCAGACCTACCCTCACCAAAATTACAATCTCTCACAAAACTTAATGAAATTATACCAAACCAAACGAATTGTAAACTAGAAACACATATCTTTCCATCCATCTATTATATGCATCAATTTGAGGCCGTACCAAGTCGTACCATGCATATTTTCAGACTGTATTTTTAGAAAATTAAACTCTGCAGACCTACCCTCAATAAAAATGCCATAACTTATTCAAATCTTAATAAAATTTGATGCAACAAAAAGAAATGGAAAGTATACTCAATACTATTTCCAACTATATATGGATTGCTCCTATATATGTCCATACAAAATCGTACCAAACGCTGCAATAGGACTGTTGCAGGGAAAATCAGAAAATTACAATCCATAAAACACTCATATCTTTCACAAAAATAAATAAAAATGCATGGGACAAGAAGAAAATGGAAGGTGGTTTAAGGGTCTAACATTTTCAATCCATTAGGCATCCATTCAATTCCATATAGGGCCATACAGTAGCAAAAGACAGCAAATTTCTGAAGGAAAATACAGGAAAACATTATTTTTTCTCATTCCATGCTCAAATCTTCAACCACCCACGAATTCTTCATGGTTACAAGGCCTTTTAAAGGAATTAAAACATGTCTCTTCAGTTCATAACTGATTTGGAGTGAACCAAGAGGCAAATGACTCTTCACCTTCCAAGTTTGCATCTTTTTTCTAATTTTACATTGACAACCTTTACATGGTTTGCAATATTTTGCATTTTTGAAACTCCTAATGACCTAAACACATAAAAATGACTTGATAAACCTAATTACAATGTGGAAGCATACAAATTTAATCAAACTCAAAGATTTGTCTAGGGTAATATTAATTTGCCAAGGTGCTCCTGCACCATACAACCAACCAACAAAATTTTTAAGTCCCTTGGAAATGTATCTGCAACAAAAGTCTCTTTCCTCTGTCTTTATCTTCAATCTTTTTAGCTACAATTTTTCAATCTATAGAAATGGTGACCAACCAACCAACAAAACAAACTACCATCTTCACAGAGCATCCTCAGGCTCCTTCTATTCCCATCAGTGGAGTACTCTTCAGGCTGCAACATCAAGTGCTTCTTCAGGTATCCATCTCTCTCCCTACTTCACAAAAAATCAACTCACCAAACCATTCATCTCACCCAACAGCAGATCCTAGTGATGCACCTACCACTCTCTCCTCAGTGGTTTCTCTATGCATTCTTTTCCAGCCAAATCTCTATTGGAGAATGGTCATGACAGACCTCATCTTGTCTGCCCACACACAATCTCAGAAAATATCTTTCTGCAGCTAGATGGATAAGCACCTGCAACCAAACAACTGAGCAACACAAAATCCAAAAGGTGTAGATTGCCTCCCTCAGTGATCTATCTACACAATCAAGATCTTCTCACTCTTCACCTGCCTTCTCAGTGACAGGAAAAAAAAATACACACCACCCAAATCTTTCGCCAGCTCTGATACCAATATGATGCAGAGGTAGGAGGACCAAAACTATCCTCAATAACATTAACAAATAAAATAACTAATCTAATTGATTTGTTCAGGTTTAAGAGAACATTAATACATATTTTTTCTCCAATTTTTATGAAGATCCAATGGTAGGAGAGAAAGTTATGACTCTTTTCCCAAAACTACAAACCCTAGGCAGCGTTCAGACCTGCCCTCACCAAAATTGCAATATCTCTCACAAAACTTAATGAAATTATACCAAACTAAAATAATTGTAAACTAGAAACACATATCTTTCCATCCATCTATTATATGTATCAATGTGAGGCCGTACCAAGTCGTACCATGCATATTTTTAGACTATATTTTTAGAAAATTAAACTCTGCAGACCTACCATCAATAAAAATGCCATAACTTATTCAAATATTAATGAAATTTGATGAAACAAAAAGAAATGGAAAGTATACTCAATACTCTTTCCAACCATATATGGCTTTCTCCTATATATGTCCATACAAAACTGTACCAAATGCTGCAACAGGACTGTTGCAGGGAAAATCAAAAAATTACAATCCATAAAACACTCATATCTTTCACAAAAATAAATAAAAATGCATGGGACAAGAAGAAAATGGAAGGTGGTTGAAGGGTCTAAGATTTTAAATCTATTAGGCATCTATTCAATTCCATATAGTGCCGTACAATAGCAAAAGACAGCAAATTTCTGAAGGAAAATACAGGAAAACATTATTTTTTCTCATTCCATGCTCAAATCTTCAACCACCCATGAATTCTTCATGGTTACAAGGCCTTTTAAAGGCATTAAAACATGTATCTTTAGTTCATAACTAATTTGGAGTGAACCAAGAGCCAAATGACTCTTCACCTTCCAAGTTTGCATCTTTTTTCTAATTTTACATTGACAACCTTTACATGGTTTGCAATATTTTGCATTTTTGAAACTCCTAATGACCTAAACACATAAAAATGACTTGATAACCTAATTACAATGTGGAAGCATACAAATTTAATCAAACTCAAAGATTTGTCTAGGGCAATATTAATTTGCCAAGGTGCTCCTGCACCAAAAGCCAAATTCTACAACCTTAGCTAGTGTCCTCCTTGTCTATGTGATAGGGAGGACTATGGACTTAGAAAACCTATCTTGCTTGAAACACTTCAAGACTTATGTCATACCCCAAGTCTCCCTACCAATTCAAGTGCTCTTAGACATTTTCTACCCAAAATGCCTAACTCAAACTAAACAGTCTATTATAGAGGTGAAAGGCTTACTAGTCTGTTATTCTCAATACAGACACTACTTTCATGGTGTGGGGCATTCTTCTTTGTCCTCACTGTTTCCAAGATTCTCAATTCTCAAGGCTTATAGCCTTCTTGAGCCTGTTATTAGCCCTCCTCTCTGGGTCTAGGGTTCTAATTGCTTGGTACTCAAATTCCTCCTACTCTGTTTTCACCCCTGCCTCGTCTTAGACTACAACTTGCATACCTAGCCGGGCTATGGTAAAGCTTGCCTAGGACAAGTTCCTATTGTCTCTCATTGACAATCCAACCATTACCACAAAAGGAAAAACAAGAAATAAGATCTCTGCTTGATGGCCCTCCATGACTGTATAGAGGAATTGTAGGGACATCAAGACAGAGACATTTTGTACAAACAGAAACAAAATAATAGAAATAAAATTAACTATTGTACTGCAGATCAAGTTATGCAAGAATTCTATAGAAATGCACGAACAGATCAAACTGTCAATAATATATTTATGAGAGTTCTCCTTCTTACATTCAATGTCTATTCTCCAACCTTCCAAAACTTCCAACCAATTTACAAAGCAAAACTAGTTTTTATATTGTTCGTCTTTTTTAGTTATCAGATAGTTAGGTTTGTTTTTTGTCCGTTCGATTAGGTTTTCTTTACTAACTGTTTGGTGTTCTCCTCGTGGTTGGCTTTTGTCTTTGTATTGTCATACAATCCTTACGTACATAGCATTGAACCATCGGCAAAAGACATTACTATTGGCCACTTCCAAATTTGTTATCCCGACATCACAAATCACTCCGACACCTCAACACTCTGCTTTATCTTCGGCAAGACATCCTACCATTAGCAACTTCTAAACTTCCTTTGCCAATATCCACCATCTCATCGATGGCACCTTTGGACTTCCTTCCTACCGTCAGTTCTCCTCATCGCCACTGTCAGTTACCACTCTATTGAACCAAATGAACTTGTTGAACCTCCAGCATGAGGTTCAACGGTTCAATGCTAGGCTCTTCCATTGGACAACGCTCTATTGAACCAAATGAACTCGTTGAACCTCCAGCATGAGGTTCAACGGTTCAATGCTAGGCTCATACATTGGTCCCGCTTATTCATCGGTTCCGCTCCTTCCCAAAAGAAAATCAAAAAGAACATCAGACCAAAAATGCAAAAATATATACATGGGCACCAAGCTCTTGGTGCTCCTGCACCATACTCCCCCTACGCGGAAAGAGTCAAGTCACCTCCAGCGACAATAAGGCAAAATCAATGCCCCACTTCTTAAACTCAGACTCTACAACCCAGGTAGCCTCTGCTTCAGGAAACTATTTCCACTTGATCAAATGCTCCATGTACATGCCATGTCTGGTCTGTTTCTGTACTCGAGAATCCAGAATTCTCTTAGCCTATGGTTTAAGTGTAGGTGGCAAAGTCACATCACTCACTATCTATTCAGTCTCTGAACTAGATCTGCCTACTGCTGAATGAGGACCTTTATAGGGTACTAGGTCCTAAACATTAAACACTGGTGAAATTGCCAAGTCTACTGGCAAATCAATCCTGTAGGCATTTTTGCCATACTTGTCCAGAATTCTGCAAGGACCAATCTGTCTCATCTGTAATTTAGTTAGTATCCCTTTCTGCAATTTGGCTTTGTTCAAATGAACCATGACTAAATTGCCAACTTCAAACTGGACATCCTTCCTGTGTGCATCTACCCTGTCCTTGATTTTCTGGGTATTTTCCTTCATTGTCTTCTTTACTTGTTCATGTATCTCCTTCATAGACTGTGCAAAATCCTCTGCATGATCACTTCTATATTCCATGCCTCTAAGATGTTAGAGTTCACATACACCTCGAGGGTGCATCCCATATACTATCTCAAATGGACTTTTGCCAGTAGTTCTATTCACACTGTCATTATAGGCAAATTCTACTTGATAAATGACTTGATCCCAACTCTGTCCATATTCTTTCATCAAACACCTTAATAGGTTACCCAACGTCCTATTCACCACTTCTATTTGGCCATCTGTCTATGGATGATATGCTAATCCAAAAGATAGATTTGTTCCTAACCTCTGCCATAGTGTTTTCCAGAAATGTCCCATGAACTTAGCATCTCTATCAGACATGATGCTTGCTAGAAGTCCATGAATCCTTATGACCTCTTTGAAAAATAAATGAGCTATATGATTGGCATCATGAGTCACCTTACAGGGAATGAAATGACTCATCTTGCTAAATCTATCAACAACTACAAAAATACTATCAACACTAGTCTTAGTCTTTGGTAGACCAACTATAAAATCCATACTTACACAGTCCCATGGTCTAGAAGGAATGGGTAATGCTTGATACAGTCCCGCATTTGAAGAAGTTCCCTTGGCCTTCTGACAGATGAGACACTACTCTACATACTTTCTGACATCTTTGTGCATCTTCGGCCAATAGTAGAACCTCTGGACTAACTCCAATGTTTTGTTCAGACCAAAATGTCACTCATACTGCCATTATGTTTCTCCTGTATGAGATTTTCTCTCATGGATCCTTTTGGTACACACAACTATCCACCTTTGAACAGCAATCCCTGCTGCAAGGTGTAATCTACAAATTCACTATGAAAGTGATTTTTAAAGTCTTGACAGACCTTGTATGCTTCAGCAAAATTTTCATCCTCTTTGTAGAGGGCTATGAACTCTTCCATTCCTATGCTTCTTAATTTCACCTCTTGTACTGTGAGCAGCCTCCTGCTTAAAGCATTTGCTACCTTGTTGAATTGTCCCTTCTTATGCTTAATTGTGAATGTGTAAGACTGCAAGTACTCCATCCACTTGATATGCCTATGGCTCAACTTATCTTGTGAGTTCAGAAAACTCAAAGCTTGATTGTCTGTATATACAACAAATTCCTTAGGTAGGAGATAATGCCTCCATTTTCTAAGTGCCTAGACTAGACCATAGAGCTCCAAGTCATATGAAGATTATCTACTCTTTGCTTTATTTAGCCTCTCACTAAAAAAGGCTACTGGTCTATTCTCTTGGTTGAGTACTGCATCTACTGCAATATTGCTAGCATCACATTCTAAAGTGAATAACTTATCAAAACTAGGTAGCACTAACACTGGCTATGTGGTTACTTCTTTCTTCAACAATTCAAAACTCTTATTAGCTGCTTGTGTCCATTGAAACTTTGTTTTTACCCCACCTTTGATTGTATCAAGCATGGGTGCACAAATAGCACTGAAATTCTTTATGAATTTTCTATAAAACTAAGCTAAGCCATGAAAACTTCTCACCTCAGTTGCTGCTCTAGGAGTAGGCCAATTCAATATGGCTTCTACCTTTGACTTGTCCATCTTCACTTCTCCTTTGGACAACACAAAACCAAGGTATACCAATTCCTGCTTCATGAATTCACACTTCTCCAAATTTATAGTTAGTTGTTCATCATGTAACTTTTTCAAAATAGTATTTACATGTTCAAGATGCTCTTCTTTAGTTTGACTAAGAATTAAGATATCATCTAGATAAACAACTACAAATTTACCCATATAGTCTTTAAGGAATTCATTCATGAGCCTCATGAATGTGTTGGGAGCATTCGATAGACCAAATGGCATAACAAGCCATTCATACAGCCCTTCTGTGGTCTTGAAGGCTGTTTTCCACTCATCACCTTCCTTGATTCTGATCTAGTGATAACCACTTTTCAGGTCTATCTTGGTGAAGTATTTAGCCCCCCTAAACAGTCCATAAGATCTTCAATTCTAGGAATTGGAAATCTATACCTAATGGTGATCTTATTGATAGCTCTGGAGTCTGTGCATAGTCTCCATGTTCCTCCTTTCTTTGGTGCCAACACTGTAGGCACTGCACAAGGACTTATGCTTTTCCTGATCAATCCCTGCTCAATCAACTCTTGTACTTGTCTGGTTATCTCCTTATGTTGTTCTGGAGTCATCTTGTAAGGAGCTTTGTTAGGCAGAGATGCTCCTAGAATCAGATCTATCTGATGGCTAATAGTTCTTTGCGGAGGTAGTGTTGCTAGTGTTCCTTCACTAATTATGTCCTTATACTATTCTAGTATAGTCTGTACCTCTTTTGGGACCACTACCTTTTTGTCTTTTTGCTCCTCCTTAGGTTTCACTATGATAGCATAACCAATACCATCCTCCTTAAGAGTGTTCAAAAACTCTTTACCACTCACAATTAAGACATTAGGACTTTTAGTCTTACCTGCTTCTTCATCTTCCAATGACTGAATTTTATAGGTGACAACATCTTTTTGAAAAGAATATGCATTCTTCTCACCATCATGTATGGCCTTTCGATCATACTGCCATGGTCTGCCCAATAGGAGATGACATGCATCCATGGGTAGGATATCATAGAGTACCTTGTCTTTGTACCCACCTATACCAAACTCTACCCAAGTTTCGTCATTGACTATCACATGCTGACCTTTATTTAACCATGCAAATCTATATGTATTTGAATGAGGTATTCTTTGCAAATTTAATTTTCTAACTGCTTCATCAGACACTATGTTATCAGTAGACCCTGAGTCTATGATTACTTGACATATCTTATTCATAATCTTGCATCAGATTCTGAATAAAGCTCTCCTTTGGCTTGGTTCAACTTTCACCAGTTCTTTGATCAAAGTTCTCCTTACCATGGTGTTCTCTCCCACTTCTGAGGTTAAACTGACTTCAGGTGATTTGCTGCTTGAAGCATCATCTTGTACATAATGATTTCTTTTATCAACTCCTTGAGAAGAAGATGTACCCTTATCAAGACACCTATATACTGGATGGCCTAATTGACCACAATTGTAGCATTTCATAGTGGCAAAGTAGGATCCCCTGCCTGATCCTCCTGATCTTCCTCTGCTAGATCCCCTTCCTCGGTAGTTTCCTCTACTACTAGTCTCTCCACTTTGCTCTGTGAGTTTGGATTCTCCTTGGGGCCTTTGATCAGTGTTCCTACCACCATAACTTCATCTTCCTCTGTTGTCTCTACCTCTTCCTCTTAGTCTGCTGCTTGACTCTTGTTTCTTCTTGCCCTTCTCCTCTACCTTGAGTGCTAGCTGGTAGCATTGATGCACTATTGTAGGGTTGAATAAGCTGATTTCCTCTAGAATACTCCACCTCAAACCATTGAGGTATCTTGCTAATTTTATGTTTTCATCTTCCATCACCTTAGACCTCAAGCATAGTTTTTGAAACTCCTCAGTGTATGCATTGACATCTAATTCTCTTTGTCTCAAATTTTGTCATTTCTTGTGCAACTAGATTTCATAATCCCTAGGCATGTAGACTTCTTTGACTTTAGCCACCATACCTTTCCAAGTAGATATAGGTTTCTTGCCTTCTTTTTCTCTTTCTGTTTGAACAAATTTCCACCATGTCAAGGCAGCTCCTCTGAGTCTTGATTTAGCCACCTTCACCTTTTGTGCTTCACTCACTCCATCACATTCAAAGTGATTTTCTATACCTTCTATCCATTCCATAACCAAATTAGGTTCCATCTTTCCACTAAAAAGAGGAACTCCTTCCAATGTCTTACCACTCATGGCTTTCAAGGCCTTCAAGAAAGGTTCTTCTTCTATCACAGGATCAGGTGTGGGCTCTTCATCTTCTATAGACACACCTTTTTCCTTACCTTCAGAATATTTGATTTTTTGACTAACTTTTTCAGTCTTTATCATCATTTCACCTAGCTTACTTTCCATTTTTGCCAATCTTTCCTGTAGGAGCCTATTCTCCTCTTCTTGTTCATCAACTTTCTTTGCCAATTCTGCATTAGTCACCATCTCTGTGGATGAGCCTATAGACTCACTCGAACTCAGTGATGACATACAACTTCTTCTATTCCAATCTAGGAATAGCCCAAATCTTTAACTTGCTCTGATACCAATTTGATAGGGAGGACTATGGACTTAGAAAACCTATCTTGCTTGAAACACTTCAAGACTTATGTCATACCCCAAGTCTCCCTACCAATTCAAGTGCTCTTAGACATTTTCTACCCAAAATGCCTAACTCAAACTAAACAGTCTATTACAGAGGTGAAAGGCTTACTAGTCTAGTATTCTCAATACAGACACTACTTTCTTGGTGTGGGGCATTCTTCTTTGTCCTCACTGTTTCCAAGATTCTCAATTCTCAAGGCTTATAGCCTTCTTGAGCCCATTATTAGCCCTCCTCTCTAGGTCTAGGGTTCTAATTGCTTGGTACTCAAATTCCTCCTACTCTGTTTTCAACCCCGCCTCTTCTTAGACTGTAACTTGCATACCTAGCTCGGCTATGGTAAAGCTCACCTAGGACAAGTTCCTATTGTCTCTCATTGACAAGCCAACCATTACCACAAAAGGAAAAACAAGAAATAAGATCTCTGCTTGATGGCCCTCCATGACTATACAGAGGAATTGCAGGGACATCAAGACAAAGACATTTTCTACAAACAAAAACAAAATAACAGAAATAAAATTAACTACTGTACTTCAGATCAAGTTATGCAAGAATTCTACAGAAATGCACGAACAGATCAAATTGTCAATAATATATGTATGAGAGTTCTCCTTCTTACATTCAATGTCTATTCTCCAACCTTCCAAAACTTCCAACCGATTTACAAAGCAAAACCAATTTTTATATTGTTCATCTTTTTCAGTTATCAGATAGTTAGGTTTGTTTTCTATCCGTTCGGTTAGGTTTTCTTTACTAACTGTTTGGTGTTCTCCCTATGGCTGGCTTTTGTCTTCGTATTGTCATACAATCCTTACACACATAGCATTGAACCATCGGCAAAAGACATTACTATTGGCCACTTCCAAATTTGTTATCCTGACATCACAACTCACTCCGACACCTCAACACTCCACTTTATCTTCGGTAAGACATCCTACCATTGGCAACTTCTAAACTTCCTTTGCCGATATCCACCATCTTGTCGATGGCACCTTCAGACTTCCTTCCTACCGTCGGTTCTCCTCACCGCCACTGTTGGTTACCACTCTATTCAACTAAATGAATTCATTGAACCTCCAGCATGAGGTTCAATGGTTCAACGCTAGGCTCTTCCATTGGACATCGCTCTATTGAACCAAATGTACATTCACTCCATTGAACCAAATGAACTCGTTGAACCTCCAGCATGAGGTTCAACGGTTCAACACTAGGCTCATACATCGGTCCCACTTATTCATTGGTTCCGCTCCTTCCCAAAAGAAAATAAAAAAGAACATCACACCAAAAATGCATAAATATATACATGGGTGCCAAGCTCTTGTTGCTCCTGCACCACTATGCTATAGGGTATGGACATACATCAAAGCATAAAGGATATGGGAATTTTGACATACGTTGTAGTTGCAAATGCCTTAGGATACATGTATGCAAAGTGTGGAAGCATAGACAAGTCACATGAACTATTTGACATGATGCCTCAAAGAAATTTAGTCTCATGGAATGCAATGATTGCAAGATATGCACACAATGGATTTTTTTCAAAAAGGCTTTAGAAACTTTCAAAAAAATGAACAAAATAAACTTTCAAGAAAATGCAATTGGCACATCTAAAACCAAATTCCACAACATTATTCAACATCCTCCTTGCCTATGCCAAAATGGGATCTACGAAACATAGTGTGGACAACCATCAAAGCATAAAGGATATAGGAACCTTGTCACGTGTTGTATTTGCAGCTGCCCTTGTAGACATGTATGCATAGTGTGGAAGAATAGACAAGACATGTGAACTATTTGACATGATGCCTCAAATAAATGCACATGCTTATGGAATGCAATGATTGCAAGATATGCATAAAATGGATTTTTTGAAAAGGATTTATAAACTTTCAAGCAAATGCAATTGGCATGTGTAAAACCAAATTCCTGTAATAATAATTGATCATCATATTATATTTAATGTAAACTGTTATATATAGAATCTCATGAACATAACATCTAGTCTATATATACAGGCACATACAAACAAAGTCATACATGCATATACAAATATATACATCTATAACATACAAAAGTATGTATTCAAAGCAATCTAGGCATACAAAAAATATCCTAAAATATAGTTTCCTATGAACTTCTATCAAATAATCGGCGGCCCTTGCTTGATCCTAAAGATGGAGAGTCAATCAATGACTCATCCTCTCTCTCTCCCATCAACTAGACCTCATCAATAGATATTTTTGTAGCTCCACCTATTAATACAATCAAACAATATGTACATTAATATAGAAAACATGAAATATATATAACATCTCATATGTAATCGATCACTTACCACTAGCTGATGATCCCTCTCTATCATTTTTATCTCTTCATCCGTAGATGGATGAGTTGGAGTTGTGACCTCCTGTGAGAAGCATCAAGAAGAAAAATTGACTAAACATAAATATCATTTATGTACATCAAATGACATGAGATAAAACAAGAAATACAAAATGACATTTACATGTTATTGGCTCATACCTTAGTCAAAGGATTTGTAGACAACAAAGTTATAGCAATGGCCACCTCCGTTGACTAACAAAGATGAGGAGGAGTCTTCATATTCAACATCTAAAAATAGAGATAAAGGTTATTTGACCAAAATAGATACATAATACTATTTAAATGCATAATGATTACAAATGGTTAAATTTATCTTTATGAAAGTGGTTCTATGTCTAGCGGACCAAGGAAATTGTGGAGGTGCTGGTGAAGCTCCCTATTGATTATCAAATTGTCACTAAATAAGATTACCATTGATATATGTACAAACACCTAAAATTAGCCTTACTTCCCAACTTAGTTTTTTATCTGCCATACCTTTACATTTATTAAATAATTCTTAATTATTTGATTAATTTTGTATATTATCACTATACCTTATTCTTATGCATTAATTAAATAATTATTAATTATTTAATTAATTTAAGTCTTCCATCTCCTAGAATTAATTAAATAATTTTACAATTATTTAATTAATCCTTCATTTCTTCTAATAGTAATTAAATTAATTAATTAATTTCTATTTTCTCCACCCTAAATAAATAAAATTAATATTTCATTTATTTTCCAATATTATCCATGTGCACTAAAAATTAAATAATTAAATTATTTAATTTCCTCCATAATTTCCTCTTATCATTCAGTCTTGTCTCACCAAGATTCTCTCTCATCACTCCCTCAAATCACTATCAATCAAATCAGTTAACTAACCAATCAAGCTAGTTAACTAATCAATCAACTAATCAATCAAGCTAGTTAACAAGTCAATCAACTTAGTTGACTAATCAATCAATCCAGTTAATAGATTAATCAATTTAGTCAACTCACCTATTAACTCCCCTGTTTCATGAGAGGACAAGGATACTTGTTACTCTCTCATTCATTCCAATTCTTTCATTCATTTCTAGTTAATTATCTCTCTGATCATTCTCCACTATTGATCTTCATTCATTGAAATCTATAAATAGAATGTCTTTTCAGGCTCCCAATCATCTCTCATTTTCATAAACTTACACTGCTACTTTTCATCTTTGGAGATCAAATGTTATGCTATTGACATGAGTAATCCACATCATATTCATGAAGATGAAAGGAGAAAATCTATTGGAGTTCGGGTGCACTTCATTCAGCTCAATCGATGAGGTCAAATTTGTGTACGAAGGAAGGTATGCTTGTTTGTTTGGTTTATTTTCATTAGTTTGTCTTCATATGCAAAATTATGTCTCACATTCTGGCACACCTAGTTCTCAAATTCACATCCCTAAATATAATGAAGTTTTGTTCATTATATGTTACTAATCTAGTTTCTGAGTTTGACATGCTCTGCTAAAGATTGAATAGAATTTTTCCTTGCAACTATTTAGTTCTGTAGCTTTACAATTCACATGATTACTATCCAACCATATTTTCTGCTTCTTTGATGTCTTAATCGAATCATATTTAAACTCTATCAATGATTCTTTCATAGTAGCACTTCTATTCTAATTTTATCACTTCAAGATTTATAATTAGGAGAGTTTGAGAGCACTAGGCTTGATCTGTTGCTTGTTTGATGAAAGAGAGAGGAAGACAGAAAGAGAGGTAAAGAAAGAGAGAAGGGAAGAGACAAAGAGATAGATGAATACAAAGAGAGAGAGAGAGATATTTAATATTTATAAATTAATTATATTTATTTTATATATAATATATAATCTCTAATATAATTGTATTTATTATTGTATAGTATATTTTATATAATATAAATTATTTAATATATTTTAAAAATACTATTATATTATAAAATCATTTATTTATATTAAATTTTTATTTATAATTTAATCATATATTTTTTTAATATATAATATATAATATCTAATCTAGTTATATTTGTTATTATATAACATATTTTATATAATGTAAATTATGTAAAAGTGAGATAGAGAGACATAGAGGAAGCTAGAGAATGAGAGATATAGAAAGAGGGTGAGAGAGAGGAAGTGAGATAAAGACATGGAGAAGGATAGAAGAAGAGAGATATAGAAAGTGAGATAGAGATAGAGAGAATGAAAGAGAGAGGAAGAAAGAAAGAGAGGTAAAGGAAGAGAGAAGGGGAGAGACAGAGAGATAAAGGGATACATAGAGAGAGAGGAATAGAGAAGTGGAGAGAGATAAAGAGAATGAAAGAAAGAGGAAGAGAGAAAGAGAGGTAGAGGAAGAGAGAAGGGGATAGACAGAGAGATAGATGAATGCACAAACACACAGAAGGGGAGCTGAAGAGATAGGGGAGAGACAGGGCAAGGAGATTGTAGAAAGGAATAGAGAAAGAGATTAGTCATGCTAACTAATTGGATGCATTTCATCATTTAGAATAAAAATGAGTCAATATTGTTTGCATAAATATTTTTCCTACATGCTAAAATTACTTAGAGGTTATCAACTACATTTTAAGACACTCTCAAAACAATGGAGGCAACTATCTACAAATACACAAGAAAACAAAGATGGTCAACCATTTAATGCAATATGGTCTCCACCTTCCTGACATTTTTCAAAATGGCACTATTTAGAGAAGAATAATGATTTCACTATAAAATTAAAGTTTCAATAATGCTTTCCACTCTTTGATAAACATGGGGCTAAGAATCTACTCCAAAACATATGAATCCAAAGGAAATGTACAAATTCCCTCCTAAAGTTATAGGTACAAAAGAATAATGGTAACACAAAACTAAACAAAAGAAACACATAAATACTAAGAAGCCATTGTGAAAAACCAACAATTATGCTCAAATTTGGTTAATTTGTGTTGCAATTGATATAATATTATAGAATAAAATCATTTGTTTATATTAAATATTTATTTATAATATAATCATATTTATTTTATATATAATATATAATATTTAATATAGTTATAGTTGTTATTATTTAGCATATTTTATATAATGTAAATTATTCAAAAATGAGATAAAGAGACATAGAGGAGGATAGAGAAAGAGAGGGATATATATATATATAGAGAGAGAGAGAGAGAGAGATAATACAAAGAGATAGATGAATAGACAGAGACATATTTAATATTTATAACTTACTTATATTTATTTTATATATAATATAGTCTCTAATATAATTATATTTTATATATGTAGATTATATTTAATATATTTTTAAAATACTATTATATTATAAAACCATTTATTTATACTAAATATTTATTTATAATTTAATCATATTTATTCTATATATAATATCTAATATAGTTATATTTGTTATTATATAGCATATTTTATATAATGTAAATTATGTAAAAGTGGGATAGAGAGACATATAGGAGGCTAGAGAAAGAGAGATATAGAAAGAGGGAGAAAGAGAGGAAGTGAGATAAAGACATGGAGGAGGATAGAGGAAGAGAGCTATAGAAAGAGAGATAGAGATAGAGAGAATGAAAAAGAGAGGAAGAGAGAAAGAGAGGTAAAGGAAGAGAGAAGGGGAGAGATAGAGAGATAAAGAGATACATAGAGATAGAGGAATAAAGAAGTGGAGAGAGATAGAGAGAATGAAAGAGAGAGGAAGAGAGAAAGAGAGGTAGAGGAGAGAGAAGGGGATAAACAAAGAGATAGATGAATACACACACAAACAGAGAGAGATTAGCCATGCTAACTAATTGGATGCATTTCATCATTTAGAATAACAATGAGTCAATATTGTTTGCATAAATGTTTTTCCTACACGCTAAAATTACTTAGAGGCTATCAACCACATTTTAAGACACTCTCAAAACAATAAAGGCAACTAGACAAATACACTTGAAAACAAGCATGGTCAATCATATAATGCAAGTGGTCTCCACCTTCCTGACACTTTTCAAAATGGTACTATTTAGAGAAGAACAATGATTTCACTATACAATTAAAGTTTCAATAATGCTTTTCACTCTTTGATAGACATGGGGCTAAGAATCTACACCAAAACATATGAATCCAAAGGAAATGTACAAATTCCCTCCTCAAAGTTATAGGTACAAAAGAATAATAGTAACAAAAAACTAAACAAAAGAAACACATAAATACTACTTGAATCCATAGTGAGAAACCAACATTATGCTAAAATTTGGTTAATTTATGTGATAATTGATACTACTAATATTTAGTATTTATAACTTAATATTTATTATATATATAATCTATAGTATCTAATCTAATTGTATTTATTATTGTATAGTATATTTTATATAATGTAAATTATTTAATATATTTAAAAAATACTATTATATTATAAAATTGTTTATTCATATTAAATCTTTATTTATAATTTAATCATATTTATTTTGCATATAATATATAATATATAATATAGTTATATTTTCTATTATATAGCATATTTATAATATGTAAATTATATAAAAGTGAGATAGAGAGACATAGAGGAGGCTAGAGAAAGAGCTCGATATAGAAAGAGGGAGGGAGAAAGGAAGTGAGATAAAGACATAGAGGAAAGAGAGAGATAGAAATAGAGACAGAGATAGAGAGAATGAAAGAGAGGTAGAGGAAGAGAGAAAGAGATGTAGATGAAGAGAGAAGGGGATAGATAGAGAAACAAATACACACACACACAGAGGAATAGAGAAATAGATTAGCCATGCTAACTAATTGGATTCATTTCATCATTTATAAGAAAAATGAGTCAATATTGTTTGCATAAATATTTTTCCTACACGCTAAAATCATTTAGAGGCTATCAATTACATTTTAAGACACTCTCAAAACATTGGAGACAACTAGACAAATACACTAAAAAACAAGCATGGTCAACCATATAATGCAATGTGGCCTCCACCTTCCTGACACTTTTCAAAATGACACTACTTAGAGAAGAATAATGATTTCAATATACAATTAAAGTTTCAATAATGCTTTCCACTCTTTGATAAACATGGGGCTAAGAATCTACTCCAAAACATATGAATCCAAAGGAAACGTACAAATTTCCTCCTAGATTAAATTTATAGGTACAAAGGGATAATAGTAACAAAAAATTAGACAAAAGAAACACATAAATACTAAGAAGCCATAGTGAAAAACCAACAATTATGCTCAAATTTGGTTAATTTGTGTCATTATTGATATTGCTAATCTGTATCAATCTACTTTATACTAAAAGAAAAAAGCACCAAACAAAGAATAATTAAGAAAAGTGATATTCATTGGACAATAGTGGCATACTTCATCCCCTCTTTTCAAGTAGTAATGTAAACTTTGCTCTGACATATGCAAAAGTACATCTCCACATTAAATATCCCTTTATTTTATGTTTTCGTCACTCAGATGTCTTCTATCTTGAGAAGGATAAACTATTCATATTTAATATTTGCTATTTAATAATTTTTATTTTATATAATATATAGTTTCTAATATAATTGTATTTATTCTTATTTAGTATATTTTATATAATGTGAATTATTTAATATATTTTAAAAATAATATTATATTATAAAATCGTTTATTTATATTAAATATTTATTTATAATATAATCATATTTATTTTATATATAATATATAATATTTAATATAGTTATATTTGTTATTATTTAGTACATTTTATATAATATAAATTATTTAGAAATAAAATAGAGAGACATAGAGGAGGATACAGAAAGAGAGGGAGAGAGAGAGAATGAAAGAGAGAGGAAGACAAAATAGAGAGAGAGAAAGAGAGAGATTGATTTAATATTTATTAACTTAATTATATTATTTTATATATAATATATGGTCTCTAATATAATTGTATTCATTATTGTATAATATATTTTATATAATGTAAATTATTTAATATATTTTAGAAATACCATTATATTATAAAATCATTTATTTATATTAAATATTTATTTATAATTTAATCATATTTATTTTATATATAATATCTAATATCTAATATAGTTATATTTGTTATTATATAGCATATTTTATATAATGTAAATAATGTAGAAGTGAGATAGAGGAGGATAGAGATAGAGAGAAATAGAAAGAGGGAGGGGGAGAGGAAGTGAGATAAACACATGGAAGAAGATAGAGGAAGAGGAATATAGAAAGAGACATAGATAGAGAGAATGAAAGAGAGAGGAAGAGAGAGGTAAAGGAAGAGAGAAGGGAAGTGACATAGTAAAGGGATACATAGAGAGAGAGAGAGAGAGAGAGAGAGATTAATCATGCTAACTAATGGATAAATTTCATCATTTAAAATAAAAAATTTGTCAATATTGTTTGCATACATATTTTTCCTACATGCTAAAATTACTTAGATGCTATCAATTACATTTTAAGACATTCTCAATATATTCGAGGCAATTAGACAAATACACTAGAAAACAAGCATGGTCAACCATATAATGCAATGTGGTCTCCACCTTCCTGAAACTTTTCAAAATGGAACTATTTAGAGAAGAATAATGATTTCACTATGCAATTAAAGTTTCAATAATGCTTTCCACTCTTTAACAAAGATGGGGCTAAGAATATACTCTAAAACATATGAATCCAAAAGAAATATACAAATGCCCTCCTCTTAAAGTTATAGGTACAAAAGAATAATAGTAACAAAAAATTAAACAAAAGAAACACGTAAATACTAAGAAACCATAGTGAAAAACCAACAATTATGCTCAAATTTGGTTAATTTGTGTCGTAATTGATACTGCTAATATTTAGTATTTATAACTCAATTATATTTATTTTATATATATTATATAATCTCTAATATAATTGTATTTATTTTTCTATAGTATATTTTTGAGTGATTGTGTTGTTGATCTATTTTTTTTTTAATAGATAAGCACTACCAGGGGGGTAGCTCCCATATCATTAAAAGAGAACAAACAGAACCAAAGAATTGCATGCCCTAAAAGAAGGGGTGCATAGGAACACCTAAACAATCTAAACTCATGATTCTTACTTGCCCACCTTAACCTGGGAATGGAAATTCATCTTTCTTTTCTCATTCTCTACTAATTTCTTTCTCCTCCTAATTGTAGTCCAATGATTGTTGTCATCTCCAATTTGCTCTGAAGAGGGAGCCCTTATGTTTTTCTCTTTTGGTTCTGACCAATCTCGATTTGATTGGGGATTACTATTGTTTTTGCATGGACATTATTTGGTGCATGCAGCCTTTGGAGTAACCGGTTGCTCTTGAAAGATCTCAGAGAGTGAAGATTTTGAGAGTAGAGAAATTGTAGAGTCACCCAAATCAGATTTATTTACATGTACAATCCCACTTGTAGAGCAAGGTGGGGGATTTGTCTTTTGAAAAAACTTGGGTCAAAATCTTTTCATCTTTTGTACTAGAAGGTATGATATAATGTTAGGGCTCAGGCCCAATCCACCAAGTAGAGTTGTCCCTTGAGGCCTTTTTGGTTCACTCATGATCTTGTAATTTTTGACATTGGGGCGTGAAATGTTCTGTTGAGAAGCATTTCTGGTAGAGAAAAGCAATTTTCTCATAATCAAATGGTTGTTTCCAGTAGCGGTCTCCCATCTTCAACAAAATCTCTACTGGGAGACCCTTGGAGAGATACATTTTCGTACATATGCATGTAGATGTGGAGCGCTGGTAATTGGTTGTTTCCTCTGAGCTGTATACATACTTGCCTAAGCCATTACCTATGGCCTGCAAGCAATCTAGTTCCCAAAATTGAAAGGGGAGGTAAGGTAGTCTCACCCAAAAAATGCGAAGGAGAAGGTCTCAGTTCACAGATCAAAGGAGGGAAACTAGGGTTTCATGCATAGGAAATCTCCTTGAAAAGCCTAGAGACAATTTTTTAGCACCTAGTCCTTGTCTGCCATAGACTCAAACTCAAGTACAAAAAACCCTTTGGCACAAAGGAAAAGGCATGATTCTTCCTTCAAGAAATTCTCTAGTTTTTTGAAATCTAGGCATGCAACTTGCTTAATTTTGGCTACAGTTTTGTGAATCTACAAATTAGGGTATGCCTCCACAGAAAGACCTCCCTGTCATGAACCAAACCGTTGAGAAAAATTTTAGGTATGGAAGCTGACCATCTTATTGGAACCGCAGAACATGTTTGGGCGTGTTCGAACCCCATATCATGGCCCCTATCACCTAAGAGCCGAACTTGCATGGATCGTTGCCACGAAGGAGGGCTTTGACAGTCATGTTCCCTAGAGTCTGAGTTCAAAATCTTTTTAAAATCTAGAGCCTTGCTTTGACCTGGTCGAAAACTTCTAACAATGTTGATTCCAGAATAGTCATCGCTTCGCAGAGTATTATCTGATCCCAAGAACTCACCAGCGGCAAAAGGAGACGAAGCTACAACAGAGAGAAGCATTATGGAGCTTCTTATATATTGTTGATCTCTTATTTATTTATTATTTATACAATTACAATTGTTTGGCTTAAGATGAGCTCTAGGAGATTGTATTAGCTATAGCATTTAGTATTGGTCAATATGTAATGTTAGCAGTTAAACAATTGGTAATATTAAAAATGTCTTTTTGAGGGAAAAAACTAAATGATCCATATTCTTTGGATCTTTCTATGCTTGATGTGGCTACTAACACCAAGCATTGTGTTTCTTTTACTGATATAATCTGCATACTTTGTCACACCACCATGGAGAACTCACTACAACTTCAAATGGCTTTTATTGCATTAAAAATATGAAAATATCTCCACCTTATGTAATCATCTACAACATCATACTAATGTTTTATCCTTCAATACACATGCATTTGATACTACCCTAAATACTATAATACAAGAGAATGCCTATGTTAGTGATGAAAACCCAAATTCTATAAACCTTGTATTACTCCTATTCATACAAGGAACATTTACTGTAAATACTATATATTTTAAATATAAATTAAAAATGCTTATTGTGAGAGCAGAAGTCCAAGATCATGGAGCAAAAATCAAACACAAATACAATATATTGAAAATGAATTAATTGGTTTACAACCAAACTGGTATAAATAGGTGAAGCTTGAGGAACAAGTCTCCACAAGAATAGGGAAGGTGGTGAAATTGGAACCAAGAGAATAGCTCAAGGTTCAACCTCCCTCCAAAATAGCAGCGATGTGTCGAAGATGGATTGACATATCGACTAATGACTCAACAAGAGGACTTAGTCTTTCCACATGTGAGGAAAACCACTAACTGTGATTAAGTTAGGTATAACTCGTATGAGTTTATACACCAACACCCCCCTTAAGCATAGCTTAGGTGGGTTTATGAAATGAGTCCCGACTGTGCACTATTTTAGGTACTCATTTACAAAACATCTCTCATAAAACAGAGAAAGAAAGAAAACCCATTGGGAAAAAAATTTCCTCCTAAAAAGAGGAAACAAAGAGAGGACTTTAGATGGACCCTCTAGATGATGATGATGCCAATGTAGACACAGATGTTGATGTTGAGAACTCTCCAAGCAAAATATGTTGTAAATTCTGAATTTTCTGAATATTCAGAAAAATAGACAAATCATCTCCAATGTGTACAGAAGTTCATATATTGAAGTCTGATAAAAGGATGTGCATATGTGCACATGTGAATGAGATAAAGAATTTGTGCAATTCTTTGAGAAGTGATTGTTCCCCCCCATTACACTTTATAATTCAATGTATATATAATTCCCAATTTTTATGATTGATTACACAAGTGATTTTTATTTGACAATTTTTTTTTGAAGTGCAAGTACAACAAAAATAGCTTTATTGGAGTCCTAATAATCAGCTATATTCAACCAACTGAGCTGAGCCTCAAATTGATACTAGGCTTTGAATTAACTTCCTCTTCATCAGCTGTAAAGTGTGAAAATATGAATCAGGCATATGGATGGTAGACTTTACCAACTGCAACTAGTTTTCTATCTTTGGACTCTCTGATGAGGGCAACATCTGCAGTTAATTCTATTGTGTTTTCAGAATCAGTAAGTGCATATACTAAGAGATAATTTTTAAATAAACCAGGGATATAGTATACATTATTTAGAATACCATTCCCTAGTTTAACTGTTCCTTTACCAACGACATCATAAAACTTTTGGTTCATTAAAATCTTGTAGATTCTACAAGGTTCTAGTTTTATAAACATTTTCAGAAATGGTGACATATGATCACCAACAACTAAACTTATGACCCATCAGTTTAACTTTGTTTTAGATGGTGGCATTTTTATCTCTTTTTATCCCTATTAGAGTTAATAAATGGATTTAGTTTTAAACTCAGTTTTGGGAATTAAGGTGGTGCTTTAGTGATAGAAGAAGTGATTGTGTGCACTCTTCTTACTTATCTACCCCCCTTAAAGTGGCACTTTATAAGTAGGGCATGGCATCATACAACAATATTTTCCCTTTTTGTTTCTCTCCCAACAAGCTTGCAATTTGAGATGAAGTATTTTAAGAACCCTAAACCTAACTTAATTTGGCACTTTATAATGATAGTGCAATTAGTAGCTAGAATGATAGAGGTAAAAAAATTAGACACTTTTGCCTTTTAAACGACTCGATTACGAGATCGTATGCAAAAGTTATAGCTTTTACAATTTTTGCATATGCAAAAAATTACACCTTCAAAAAAAAAAATTTCAATGTGCTTGAAAATAAAATTTTGTGCAAACTAATATTTGGAGAGAAACTTGATAGGGAAAAAGTTAAGGCCCCTGTGGTAGGGTGTGACCAGGGGATTAAAAACCCATATCACGTGCCTCCCTAGGCACTTTCAAATTCCAACGACCCACCTAGCTTTTCAAAGCTGATTCAACTCTACATTCCCACCCAAAAACGCGGCCTTTGCTCCACCTCTTGGCATGGGTGATATGGCTTAAGCCATTGTGGCTGAGAGGACTTAGTCAAATGAGCATATGCGATGAAAATACCACAGAGAAAGGTGGCAACATGGCTTGAATGCCACAGTATGAGGCAGTGATGAAGATGAGTTGGACCATGACGTGGATGAGAGGACCAGGCCTCTTGGAGGCGCCGTAGAATGCAGCTTGCAGAGGCAACTTCAGCCTACGATACAGGCTCGAACATGAACGGATACGACTTCTTGTATGAGGTGCGACAAGCACAGGGTTCGGCCTCTGTGTGAGGCACGTCAACATAATAAAAATTGGCCTCTGTGTGAGGCACGACTACCACAGAGAATACGCCTCTATTGAAGCTTCCTCTGCTATGATTCGACCTCACTGTGGTGAGGGTCGATGAGCTCTTCCAATGTCAATTATGACCTACAAAAGAAAACTCATTTCAAATGTGCTTTGAAACAAAATTTTACCTCAATATGCAGTGATAGAAGGCTGGATTGAGCCTAGTGTGCAAGAGAAGTTGCAGAGATTCGCCAATGGAGCTATGTAATCAACAAGCAAACGATTTGACACTATTCCACTTGCTTTGATACCATGTGAGAGTGGAAGTCCAAGATCACGGAGCAGAAATCAAACACAAATGCAATGTATTGAAAATAGGTGAAGCTTGAGGAACAAGTCTCCACGAGAATAGGGAAGGTGGCGAAATTGGAACCAAGAGAATAGCTCAAGGTTCAACCTCCCTCCAAAATAGCAGCGATGTGTTGAAGATGGATCGACACATCGACTAATGACTCAACAAGAGGACTTAGTCTTTCCACATGTGAGGAAAACCACTAACTGTGATTAAGTTAGGTATAACTCATATGAATTTATACACCAACACTTATTATTCATTGCAAAAAGACAAAACACCATTGTCACTATCTCATCTTACAATATAAGTATGAATTTTTATTTCTACATTTTATTCCATAATTTATTGCTTCCATTACTAATAACCAAACTGTTGCACGAAAATTGGGTGCAACTGCTAGTTAGTATTAAACCCACAAATACTATCACAACAACTATTGGAACATGCCTTATTTTGTTCCTTGAAATACATTATGAGAATGCATTTACTGGGCGGGCTCCCAAATTAGAAGCGAACCACTAAAAGTGCAATGGAAATCACAAAAGCAAGGATCAACTGGAACGACACGATCTTGCAGGCATTAGCATGTCCACGCGATTCTGTAGCTACAGGCGACGGTGCAGTCGGAAACCTTTGGTCGAATGCTGGTTGAAACAAGTTAGCACAAGAGGCTTGAACGAAAGAGATCACCTGATTGCCATTGTCAAACAAAATATGATAGTCCTGTTGGTGATAACCTCCAAGAATGGATGGCGATGTCGCTGCGACACCCTCCTCCATTTCCAAAATCAGCATACACACCAAACCGCTTTGCTCGTTCACCAAACGGAAGTTATATTTCTGACGCACCACATACTTTGCACCGCCGTTCAAATAGAAGGTGATATCAGGAAACTCATACTCTTTTACAGCTTGAGGTATCTGATAGCACAGACTAAGCCCGTAGTCAGAGCCATTCGCTCGATTCCACCCCATAGCGGAATCCATAACCTCTGCAACTCCAGCGAATGCCGCGGGTGTCAAGTATGAGAGGGCGGAGCCCGAGTCGATGATGAACCCTCCACTTCCATCTTCTTGTATATCAAACATTCCGTTCGGAATAGAGGACAAATTTTGTCCCACGCCAATTGACGTCACGTTGATGTAATACAAGTTATTGAGGTCTGGACGGGAGGGGTTATTTATCATGGATGTAGACTGAACTCCTATCTTTTCCGACAAAATGGCAGCGCTGCCGAAGAGAAGAGGACTCGTATCTGAGGGGGAATCGTCCATGAAAGAGGTAAGGCAGTAAGAGAATCGAGAACCCATCTGCGAGACGAGCGACAAGTTGCCTCGCCCGAGCCCCACCACACCGTCCGCTTCTAAAAATCCGTCTTTTGGTGGCGTGTCTCTGCTGCAGCCAAATGTAACCCCTGGGAAGGACTGCATATTTCCGCTGCTGTCCCACAGAGTGAGCGTCTCGCTTGATAAGACGCCGGTGGTATGGGAACTGTGGCCGTATGGATAAACGTATTGACACTCTTGTGGGCAGGTTTTGCGGGGAAGGGCAAAGCAGAGGGAGGAGTTACAGGGGATCTTGGCGTAAGTGCTCGAATTGAAGGGGTCGAAGATGGGATCGGACTGATTGTAGCAGTTTTGGCAGGGCTGACACTGCGTCCAGATGAGATCGCTGCCCGTGTCCAAAATTGCAACCATTTTACGCGGCGGTGTTCCGATGGCCATCTCTACGAGGAATTCGCCCTCATTATTCCCCCGGTTCACAGGAGCCTCCATGTTCACTGACGCTCCGATTTTTCTCAACCTTGCGCTGCTTCTGTGGACGGCAGCGCGAAGGGTTTGGGAAGAAGTCATTCTGCTGCTATGCACGCGCTTCATATCTAGTCGGAAGGCATTTGCTTGCCCGTTTATCACCGCCGTCATCACCAACAGCAATAACGCAACATTATTCTTGGATGCCATTGTAGAGCTGTAGGGCTAATTCAAGTAAGCTCCACACTGCACATTTAGCAAGGTAAGGAAGGTTCCCATTTATAAGGGTCAGCCGAATTGTTCCTTCAAACTATTCACTGGTTTATCTGTTGGCAGGTTTGTGCCTCGTGCCTCTCGTCGATTTGATTGTTAAACAAGAGGGGAATCGCATTGCCGCCGAACACTAAAGATTAAATTCCGTTCGGAGCTGCCGAGGAAGCCCAGCAGGCAAAGGCTCCGCCCGACCGCTCGGGATTATCCCCGCGCTGGGCGTTAAAATTTAATGCCAGCTCTTTCACACTATGTACAATAATCTAACCCTTCATTTCTCATTTATTGATATGTTTTTAAGGAATTACTATATAGCTGTACCTATAGCTTGGAGTCTACGTGGCAAGGTAAAACTTAACCAGCTGTCACATTGCAAAACCGTTGACTGGTCGAAATCTTCTCATCTGAACTGTTTTCGATAATTTGATGGATATGAAATAGGGTTGAAAGGTCGACAAAGTTGCACTCAACACGTCGAGAGAGAGAGTCTGTTAGTGTAAATTAATCTTACTTAGGTGTGCACATTCATCTATGTTTAGTCACGAGCTATTATTGGCGGGCCTAGATTAGCTTTGTCTAAGTTAAGTGGTTGTTTTTACTTTTCTTGGAGCACCACTATTCTTAGTGAGTTTTTTCTATTGTTGGCTCGACTATTCTTAGTCGATTTTGCCCTATATGTACTACCTCTTGCAAGCTAATAGATCATCCGGTTTTGCTTTGCATATTGCTTATGTCTTTGATAGTGTTGAGTGTGCAATTGTTGACCTCTTGTGACTCGTGTCAGTACTTGCAATCTTCCACAATAGTTTTTGGTTTCCACAAAGTTGACATAAATCGAGGTCGATAATTTCATAAACAGTTGGCACGACAATGGCTGTTTACAGTGGGTGATGTGGCAATGGTCAAAAGCGGAATTTGTGTGCAATGTGTTATACCCACTCTACTTAAATATCATCCATTTAAATGGTCAAACAATCAATAGCAATTTTACACCTCATTCATAGCAAAAAGTTGTAAATACTTGTTCTACTTTTATTGGAGAAAATTGATCTTTGACTGTTGAAGTGGATGATATTTAAGAATAGCACTTAGGCTTGTGAATTTCATTGGGATCATTACTAATACATTTTCTTGAAGACTTTTCAATGACTAGATCAAGATAGGACTTATTTTAGTGAGTCAAAGTTTGAAAAAAGAGTAAGATAGAGCTCAAATGCTAAATAACTAGCAAGTGGACCCATATATTCAATGGATTTAAAATGTATGTAATGGATTGTTTGTAGAACTCAAATCATTACAATAATTTTATAATAAAAATTATGTGAAATTGGTCTATGATTCATATATGTGTTAAATTAATCAAAACTTATTCATTTTTATGTAATTTTTTATAGAAATAAATGTAATTGTCATCTTAAAGCAATTTAAAAATATTTAGAATGAAAATTTATGTAAAAGGAAATTTAATACTTGTTGCAAAGGAGGAAAAAAACAATCTTTTTTACTCAAATCATAATTTACCAAATAATCAAATGAATTTACAGAATCTGTCTTCCTTAAATAAAGAAAACTTATGTATGATTTCATATTAAAGATGGAATATAATTTCATATTGATATATAGTAATTGGATTCTAGGAATTATTTGTAGACATTTTTTAAGATGGCCCTCTTGTTGCATACATAGGATTACATACATACATTTTTCACACATGTATGCCTTTAAAATGACAATGCATGGGATACTCATAGATTTGATAATCAACAAACTATTGACATTGTTGTGAAGGTAAGACCCTAGCAGTTTGCGTATCCAATGTTTATTGTTGCTTTATTTATAGCTAGACCTTATGTTTTATGGATTGTTATCGTCGAAGCCATTTTAAGGGGATTTGTTATCAGTCACCATGTGTGGCTAGTGTAATTGGAGCCATTTATGTTTCTTATTTGCTCCATGTAGGTATAATTTAACATCAAAAGTTCACAACAACAAAGAGAAATAGATCAAGTTATTTGCTTTTATTATTTTTAGATAGCAATCACTTTGTCAAGCATACCATTGACAAGTCCAACTACAACCCGTAAATTTTTATTTAGCATAACTTCTTGTCCAACACCTAACACCATTTGTGACTCTAGTTGTTTGTCATCTAAAATTAAATTTTCTATGCCCTTTTTTTCCTCAATAACATAAATAGTATATTTTGTATTGATTTCAATGGGATTCCATTCATTGAATCGGCAATAATAACATTGTTCATATGTATTATCTTATAAATCCATTTACTTATTTTTGTACACCAACCACTTGACAACTTCTCTATTCAATTACTTGTGGGAACTAAAGTTTCCAACTTAATTATTTGATATTTATTTATTTACTATCTTTTATTAATTGAAATACTAACATATTAATTTATTATTCACTTATTTAACCTATATACTATAGATGTAATATATTTTGAACATTCCCCACTTATTACATCAATCTAAATGAAGGATGGAACACTACATGGACTAAACACAACAACCCATTTAGAAATCTAATTAAGTGTTTCCACCAAACCTCCCACTCACCCAAGATACACCAAATTGATCACATCAATAGATATCTTGAATCTTCAACTCTATAAATCCTCTATACCATGTGAGAGAACCAATCCCATCCTCCATGCACAATGAGAAAACAACTCTCTGAGTTGAGAGTCCACCCTCCTCCAAACATGTTAGTATCCCTAATCAAATGCCTACATAATGAGAGAAAAATTCTCCTCGAAGAGTCCACTTTCCTCTAAAAGTGTTAGTATCCCTCCTCCAATGTTGTTGGAACCAAATCCCTCCTCTGGTGTTTAACAAGAATAAAACTAATGTAGATACACTAACCCCACCTATTTTAGAGGTTACACTAAACATAAAATGTGTAAGTGCAGATACACTAACCCCACCTCATTTTAGAGGTTATACTATCCACAAGTAGTGTCAAACTTACTACCAAGCCCCTAGATTGCTCCATGCAGATACAGAAATATGGTGGTGCTTCTCAAATAATCTACCATCTTGGAGTGAGAAGTTAGCTCATATGTAAATTTCCACCAACCTCCTTTATCCTTTAGCCTCCTCTTTGTCATATTTATGGTCTATCTTCTAAATGTAGAATGTGAGGCTTCAATGGCCTTAAGACCCCTATTAGGTTTTATATAGATGGCCCTATGAATACAAATAATATTTGATAAATGTCTGGCCATAATTCAAAGAAATAAATTGGGTGTTCAATTCAACTGATAATGTACCCAAGGTTACAATAAATCTCTCCAAATATAAAATAGACTTAAATAATATCTGTATATTTCTATTTACAAAACTTAATTGCTTCAAAAGAGGAGACCCTTTGGTGAAATGGCAAGGCTTCTTGCCTGTAGTGCCAACAACCAAGGTTCAGACCTCGTGGGGTCGACCTCTATCGCGTCAAAAATTGAGGTTTCTTACCTCTAAGAGGGGAGATACTATGGCGAAATAGTGGGTCTTCTCCTTGTAGTGCCAACAACCAAGTTTCAAACCTCTTGGTTTATTTTTAAGGGGAGACCCTTTGGTGAAATGGTGGGACTTCTTGCTTGTAGTGTAAACAACCAAAGTTCAAACCTTGCGGGGCACCCTCTACTATGTCAAAAATTGAGGTTACTTACCTGCAAAAGGGGAGATACTGTGGTGAAATGGTGGGGCTTCTACCTGTAGTGCCAACAACCAAGTTTCAAACCTCTTGGTTTATTTTTATTGTTATATTTATATAATAAATATACATATGATACAAAATGGAGTAGAATTGGTGAGATTCAGAAGGTGGGAGTGAAAACATAAGGGAGCAACTAAAAAAGAGCAATGATCAGAAGTCGGATGTCTTTGCAACTAGAGCGAATGCAATATTGTTGGGGGAGAGAAGAGGAATAAGGAAAATTGGGGATTGTGAAGAGAAGAAAAAAGGCCTGGAAAAAGTGCAAAAAGGTGGCAAAGTGATTAAGGAAGAGGGGATAGTTTCGGGAAAGGAGGAGGATCCTTCAAAAATTAAGGGAGACATTTTGGAGATAAATGTATCGAGCAACGTGGACAAAGATGCCCTAGCACTTAGCCAAACTGGATTAATTGGAAGAATCATAGGGAAACCTAAAACTAAGGAGCAGATCAAGCACTGGGTGATGGAGAATTGGAGAGCGGTAGCGGTGGTAAATTTCTTACCAAAATAATTTTTCTTTATAGATTTTGACAACGAAGAAAGTCAAAATGAGATTTTGGAAAAGATACTGTGAAAATTTAATTCTGATTACATATACACACAAAAATGGAGCCCTAATTTTAACCCTAGAAAGATGAACCCTTATACTAAGTTGAAATGGACTAGGCTATATAACCTCCCATTTGAGTACTGGTCTGGTAACTATCTCTATCAAATTGGAGATAGCCTGGGGGATGTGATTGATTTAGACATGGGGAAAGGAGACTCACTTTTTTATGTTAGGATCAAGTTGATAGCCATTAGGGAAATTCCCTTTGCAATTCGACTCTTGACTTCGGCAGGTATCTAGGATCAAAAAGTTGAAATTGAGGAAACCAAATTTTATTGCCTAAGTTTCCAAAGTAGGAATCATAAAGAATCGAGTTGTCCTAGGAAACCCCCAATAGGAAAAAAATGTGAGGGAATGTGGGCACTCTGAGCAGACAAATGCTTCCAAGGAAAATATATAGAATAAAGTACCAGTGGATGCTAAGAATGAGATTCCTAGACCACCGAAAAACCCTATTGAAGATCCAAAGAAAATAGAGAGGAGTTTGGAGAACCTTGAATATTTGGTGAGTCACATATCCAATGAAGAAGCTAGGGTAAGATTGCCTATAACAAATCAAGTAAAACTAAATTTAATTTCCACTTTTGGATATTTCCCAACATTGGTTCTCCTTCTGACTTACCAGAATGAAGAACCAATGGATAAGGCTTTGACAGAGTAAAAGGAATAGAGTATCAAAAATAAATTGGAAGAAGCTATGAATATTGAGAATTTGAATGTTGAATGCTCGAAAGGATTCCACAAAGAGGGGAATGTGTTGGCAAGAGACACTGCTTTGATGAAGAATTGCATGTTGTCATTGATGGAAATAAGGCAAAGGGATTTCACTAGCATGACAAAGACATATTACTCCAGAAGACCAACTTGGTTTGGCAATAAGGCACAAAAGTATTATGGTCCGGAAGGCTAAAATGACTAAGTATAGATAGTATACAGACTAAGTGACAGAGATTGGGTCAGTATGCCTCCGCAGTAGAAGATCATTATATGCAGTTCAAGTATGTTGTTCATAGCTATTTAATGATGATATGTTCCAATGATCAAGACCTAACTTCCTTCGGAAGTCATACTATAACTTCCTTCGGAAGTCATACTATAACTTCCTTCGGAAGTCATACTATAAAATGTCTAAGTCTGGGTGAATAGAACTAAGATAGGAACAATGTACAATGCCTGAGAAAAAGGGTCCGCATTTCTCTGCAGCTGCATATTTTGTCATGCGGTTTTGAAGGTATGCTAAGAGATCAAGAATGAATGTTGGTTATGAATCTTTGAGTCTCTTATGATCTGCAGTGAGATTTTTGATGTGACAGATGATTGGTCAAGCATGTTCTTAAGAGATAGGCCGATAGGCATGTAAAATCTATATGCGGAGAAGATATATTGTTTGAATAATAAATCTAAGTGGTTGTATGATTGGTACCGACTTGTATGAAGATTATTCAATGATTGTTTGGGTCCGCATTATTGTTTGTACACTTGATCAAGCCGACAAGGTAGAATACATTGTATACATGCTTCATGTCTGGCTCGCCAGCCTGATTATGAGATGAATCTTTTTGTGGATATAAATACTTGATGGATTAAGGCATTGAGGAAGGAAAGTGGTGTGATGTGTCTGAATTTGAAGTATAAAATATTATGAGCAGAGTGCAGAGCCGAAGAAGTAAACAAGGGTAGAAAACAAAGTATATGTAGAAAAGCTAAGAAGCAGGGCAGAATAATGAAGACCTTTGAATCTGTGTATTGAACCTTCAATGGAACTATGATCCAGCATATGGTAGATGCATTTACAACAATTCATCTTCTGGCAATGAGGCATTCCTTCTTCTTTCTTCTATCTTTCTTTTCTCTATGCATAGTGAGTCCACTTGGACAGTGAGTCCACCTACAGTGAGCATTTCTTTGGGCAGTAAGCCCCATGGTAGTGAGCCTTTTGTAATTCGGTATTGTTATTCTAATATATTGTGAGCTAACACTCACCGTGGTTTTTCCCTTTCTGAGTTTTCCATGTAAAAATCCTGGTGTCATGTGTTATGTCTTTATGGGTGCTATTCTTATGCTTATTTTCTCTCATGTTATTGATTTTGGAAATTGGATTAATGAACATATTAAGAAGTTGTTTTGCAAAATACTAATTCACCCCCCTTCTCAGTATTCCTTATATTCAACAATTGGTATAAGAGCAAGGTTCCTTGGAAGAAGCCTAATAGCTTGAGGAAGATTTGGGAGAGTTGACTCATGGCAGCTAGAAGATTATTTTTCATATTAAAACAATGTTGAACTGGAAGCAGCTCTTATTGATATTGAAAAACCCGAAGTAGAAATCAGGGATCATAAGGATAACATACAAGAAGCTGATGAATGCATTCTAAAGCTGAAAGAACAAGTTAAGAAATTCAAAGAAAAATACAGGGATGTTAGTGAACAATTGATATCAGCAAATGAAACCCTAGATGATTTGAAAGTGGAAGTTATAGAAAGAGCTAAAGCAGAAGATCTAAATCTTACAATATAAGTATGAATTTTTTATTTCTATATTTTATTCTATAATTTATTGCTTCCATTACTAATAACATGTGGGCAAATCCGTTACAGAAAATTCAGTGCAACTGCTAGTTAGTATTAAACCCACAAATACTATCACAACTACTATTGGAACATGCCTTACTTTGTTTTTGAAATAAATTATCAGAATGCATTTACTGGGCGGGCACCCAAATTAGAAGCGAACCACTAAAAGTGCAATGGAAATCACAAAAGCAAGGATCAACTGGAACGACACCATCGCGCAGGCATTAGCATGTCCACGCGATTCTCTAGCTACAGGCGACGGTGCAATCGGAAACCTTTGGTCGAATGCTGGTTGAAACAAGTTAGCACAAGAGGCTTGAACGAAAGAGATCACCTGATTGCCATTGTCAAACAAAATATGATAGTCCTGTTGGTGATAACCTCCAAGAATGGATGGCGATGTCGCTGCGAAACCCTCCTCCATTTCCAAAATCAGCATACACACCAAACTGCTTTGCTCGTTCACCAAACGGAAGCTATATTTCTGACGCACCACATACTTTGCACCGCCGTTCAAATAGAAGGTGATATTAGGAAACTCATACTCTTTTACAGCTTGAGGTATCTGATAGCACAGACTAAGCCCGTAATCAGAACCATTCGCTCGATTCTGTTAAGGATTAAGATTGTCTAGAAAGTTGGAGAATGATTCTAGAGCCTTCCACAACTAGAACATTCCTGGAGCTGTTCTAGAAAAGAATATTGTAAGATATGTTCTAAAAAAGAACATTCCAAGTTTAAGAGTTTTCTAGAAAGTTAGAAGCTTCCAGGCTTCAAAGGGTCTATAACTATATATATATGATTGGAGAGAGTTGTTGTATATACAGCCTTTGGATGGTTGCTGGATATAGCATCCGGATAGCTGTTAGATACAGCATCTGGATTGCTACTAGACACGGCATTTGGATGTAATGTAAGTTAGATGAATATATATTTCTGAGTTATCTAACTCTGTTTTGCCCTGTGTTTGCTATGTTCATTGCTGTTATGTTTTGCTCTGTCTTTTGGTGTTTATGAGGCATGTTTTTACATGGTATCAGAGCCAGGCATGTTCTCACATGGTATCAAAGCGGGGTTATGGGTTTGAATACCCTTGGGTAATGCTGAGGGGATTGTTGGAAAAAAAAAAAAAAAAGATTCAGCGAGAGGATCAGCCCAAGTTCAGCTAGAGTTTCAACCAGGTTCAGCTAGAATGTTTTCCTGGTTTATCTAGAATGTTTTCCAGGTTCAGCTAGAGGACCATCAAGAGGTTCAGCTAGAATATTTTCCGGTTCAGCTAGAGGTTCAGTTAGAAATGTATTGCTGGAGTGATTTGTTTGCAGGGAAGAGATATTGCTGGAGTGATTTGTTTGTAGGGCTGAGATATTGCTGGAGTGATTTGTTTGTAGGGCTGATATATTGCTAGAGTGATTTTTGTTTGCAGGGCTATTGCTGGAAATGCAAGTTGGAACAAGCTAGAGGTATTGTTGGTAGTGATGATGGAGAAGATGACTTTTTAGCTAGACAAAAGATAATGAGTGTTGAAGGCTTAAAGTTTCAATCTCATATGAACAAGTTAGAGGAAAGAAAGAATGGGAGCAAGCCATGAAAGAGGATTATGATCGAAGAATGCTTGGTATGCTAGAGGTGAACATTAAGGGGGGATAGTAATATAATGCTCCCCTCTCATTTGTATTTTTTCTATATTATTCTAGCCAATCTTAAGGGGGGATGTTAAGGATTAAGATTGTCTAGAAAGTTGGAGAATAATTCTAGAGCCTTCCACAACTAGAACATTCCTGGAGCTGTTCTAGAAAAGAATATTGTAAGATATGTTCTAAAAAAGAACATTCTAAGTTTAAGAGTTTTCTAGAAAGTTAGAAGCTTCCAGAGTTCAAAGGGTCTATAACTATATATATGTGATTGGAGAGAGTTGTTGTATATACAGCCTTTGGATGGTTGCTGGATATAGCATCCGGATCGCTGTTAGATACAGCATCTGGATTGCTACTAGACACGGCATTTGGATGTAATGCAAGTTAGATGAATATATATTTCTGAGTTATCTAATTCTGTTTTGCCCTGTGTTTGCTATGTTCATTGCTGTTATATTTTGCCCTGTCTTTTGGTGTTTATTGGGCCTGTTCTCACAAATTCCACCCTATAGCGGAATCAATCACCTTTGCAACTCCAGCGAATGCCGCGGGTGTCAAGTACGAGAGGGCGGAGCCCGAGTCAATGATCAAACCTCCACTTCCATCTTCTTGTATATCAAACGTTCCGTTCGTAATAGAGGCCATATTTTGTCCCACGCCAATTGACGTCACATTGATGTAATACAAGTTATTGAGGTCTGGACGGAAGGGGTTATTTATCATAGATGTAGACTGAACTCCTATGTTTTCCGACAAATTGGCAGCGCTGCCGAAGAGAAGAGGGCTCGTATCTGAGGGGGAATCGTCCATGAAAGAGGTAAGGCAGTAAGAGAATCGAGAACCCATCTGCGAGACGAGCGACAAGTTGCCTCACCCAAGCCCCACCACACCTTCCGCTTCCAAAAGCCGTCTTTTGGTGGCGTGTCCCGGCTGCAGCCAAATGTAACCCCTGGGAAGGACTGCATATTTCCGCTGCTGTCCCACAGAGTGAGCGTCTCGCTTGATAAGACGCCGGTGGTATGGGAACTGTGGCCGTATGGATAAACGTATTGACACTCTTGTGGGCAGGTTTTGCGGGGAAGGGCAAAGCAGAGGGAGGAGTTACAGGGGATCTTGGCATAAGTGCTGGAATTGGAGGAGTCGAAGATGGGATCGGGCTGATTGTAGCAGTTTTGGCAGGGCTGACACTGCGTCCAGATGAGATCGCTGCCCGTGTCCAAAATTGCAACCATTTTACGCGGCGGTGTTCCGATGGCCATTCGCCCTCATTATTCCCCCTGTTCACGGGAGCCTCCATGTCTGCTGCTTTTCCTGTCACTGACGCTCCGATTTTTCTCAACCTTGCGCTGCTTCTGTGGACGGCAGCGCGAAGGGTTTGGGAAGAAGTCATTCTGCTGCTATGCACGCGCTTCATATCTAGTCGGAAGGCAAATTGCCCGTTTATCACCGCCGTCATCACCAACAGCAATAACGCCACATTATTCTTGGATGCCATTGCAGAGCTGTACGGATAATTCAAGTAAGCTCCACACGGCACATTTAGCAAGGTAAGGAAGGCTCCCATTTAAGGGTCAGCCGAATTCTTCATTCAAGCTATTCACTGGTTTATCTGTTGGCAGGTTTGTGCCTAGTGCCTTTCGTCGATTTGATTGTTAAACAAGAGGGGGATGGCATTGCTGCCGAACACTAAAGATTAAATTCCGTTCGGAGCCGCCGAGGAAGCCCAGCAGGCAAAGGCTCCACCCGACCGCTCGGGATTATCCCCGCGCTGGGCGTTAAAATTTAATGCCAGCTCTTTCACACTATGGACAGTAATCTAACCCTTCATTTCTCATTTATTGATATGCTTTTAAGGAATTACTATATAGCTGTACCTATAGCTCGGAGTCTACGTGGCAAGGTAAAACTTAACCAGCCGTCACATTGCAAAACCGTTGACTGGTCGAAATCTTCTCATCTGAACTGTTTTCGATAATTTGATCGATATGAAATAGGGTTGAACAAGGTGACAGAGTTGCACTCAACACGTCGAGAGAGAAAGTCTGTTAGTGTAAATTAATCTTACTTAGGTGTGCACATTCATCTATGTTTAGTCACGAGCTATTATGGGCGGGCCTAGATTAGCTTTGTCTAAGTTAAGTGATTGTTTTTACTTTTCTTGGAGCACCACTATTCTTAGTGAGCATTTTCTATTGTTGGCTCAACTATTCTTAATTGATTTTGCTCTATATGTACTATCTCTTGCAAGCTAATAGATCATTTGGTTTTTTCTTTGCATATTTCTTATGTCTTTGATAGTGTTGAGTGTGCAATTGTTGATCTCTTGTGACTCGTGTCAGTACTTGCAATCTTCCATGTAATAGTTCTTGGTTTCCACAAAGTTGATATAAATCAAGGTCGATAATTTCATAAATAGTTCGCACGATGATGGTTGTTTATGGTGGGTGATGTGGCAATGGTCAAAAGCAGAATTTGTGTGCAATGTATTATACCCACTCTACTTAAATATCATCTATTTAAATGGTCAAACAATCAATAGCAATTTTACAGGTCATTCACAACAAAAAATTAGTAATACTTGTCCTACTTTTATTAGACAAAATTGATCTTTGACTGTTGAAGTGGATGATATTTAAGAATAACACTTAGGCTTGCGAATTTCATTGGGATAATCACTAACACATTTTCTTGAAGACTTTTCAATGACTAGATCAGGATAGGACTCATTTTAGTGAAAGTTTGAAAAAAGAGTAAGAGAGAGCTCAAAAGCTAAATAACTAGCAAGTGGACCCATATATTCAATGGATTTAAAATGTATGTAATGGATTGTTTGTAGAACTCAAATCATTACAATAATTTTACAGTAAAAATTATGTGAAATTTGTCTATGATTCATATATGTGTTAAATTAATCAAAACTCTTATTCATTTTTATGTAATTTTTTATAAAAATAAATGTAATTGTCATCTTAAAGCAATTTAAAAATAATTAGAATGAAAATTTATGTAAAAAGAAATTTAATACTTATTGCAAAGGAGCAAAAAAAAAAAAATGCAAAGGAGCAAAAAAACATAATCTTTTTTACTCACCTTAGATAATAATTTACCAAGTAATCTAATGAGTTTACATAATCTGTCTTCCTTAAATAAAGAAAACTTATGTATGATTTCATATTAAAGATGGAATATAATTTCATATGGAGATATAGTAATTGGATTCCAGAAATTATTTGTAGACATTTTTTGAGATGGCCCTCTTCTTACATACATAGGATTACATACATTTATTTTTCACACATGTATGCCTTTGAAATGACAATGCATGGGATACTCATAGATTTGATAATCAACAAACTATTGACATTGTTGTGAAGGTAAGACCCTAGCAGTTTATGTTTCCAATGTTTATTGTTGCTTTATTTACAACTAGACCTTATGTTTTATGGATTGTTATTGTCGAAGCCATTTTAAGGGGATTTGTTATCAGTCACCATGTGTGGCTAGAGTAATTGGAGCCATTGATGTTTCTTATTTGCTCCATGTAGGTATAATTAAACATCAAAAGTTTACAACAACAAAGAGAGATAGATCAAGTTATTTGCTTTTATTATTTTTAGATAGCAATCACTTCGTCAAGCATACAATTGACAAGTCCAACTACAACCTGTAAATTTTTATTTAGCATAACTTCTTGTCCAACACACAACACCACTTGTGACTCTAGTTGTTTGTCATCTAAAATTAAATTTTCTATGCCCATTTTTTCCTCAATAATATAAATAGTATATGTTGTATTGATTTCAATGGGATTCCATTCATTGAATCAACGATAATAACATTGTTCATATGTATTAGCTTATAAATCCATTTATTTATTTTCGTGCACCAACCACTTGACAACTTCTCTATTCAATTACCTGTGGGAAATAAAGTTTCCAACTTAATTATTTGATATTTACTTATTTACTATCTTTTATTAATTGAAATACTAACATATTAATTTATTATTTACTTATCTAACCTATATACTATTGATGTAATATATTTTGAACATTCCCCACTTATTACATCAATCTAAATGAAGGATGGAACACTACATGGACTAAACACAACAACCCATCTAGAAATCTAATTAAGTGTTTCCACCAAACCTCCCACTCACCCAAGATACACCAAACTGATCACATCAATAGATGTCTTGAATCTTCAACTCTATAAATCCTCTATAGCATGTGAGAGAACCAATCCCAACCTCCATGCACAACGAGAAAACAACTCTCTGAGCTGAGAGTCCACCCTCCTCCAAACATGTTAGTCTCCCTCATCAAATTCCTACAAGAGAAAAATTCTCCTCGAAGAGTCGATTTTCCTCTAAAAGTGTTAGTATCCCTCCTCCAATGTTGTTGGAACCAAATCCCTCCTCTGGTGTTTAACAAGAATAAAACTAATATAGATACACTAACCCCACCTATTTTAGGGGTTACACTAAACACAAAATGTGTAAGTGCAGATACACTAACCCCACCTCATTTTAGAGGTTATACTATCCACAAGTAGTGTCAAACTTACTACCATGCCCCTAGATTGCTCCATGAAGTTACACAAATATGGTGGTGCTTCTCAAATAATCTACCATCTCAGAGTGAGAAGTTAGCTCAAGATGTAAATTTCCACCAACCTCCTTTATCCTTTAGCCTCCTCTTTGTCATATTTATGGTCTATCTTCTAAATGTAGAATGTGAGGCTTTCAATGGCCTTGAAACCCCTATTAGGTTTTATATTGATGGCCCTACAAATACAAATAATATTTGATAATGTGTGGCCATAATTCAAAGCAATAAATCGGATGTTCAATTCAACTGATAATGCACCTAAGGTTACAATACATCTCTCCAAATATAAATAGACTCAAATACTATCTGTATATTTCCATTTACAAAACCTAATTGCTTCAAAATGGGAGACCCTTTGGTGAAATGGTGGGGCTTCTTGCCTGTAGTGCCAACAACCAAGGTTCAAACCTCACGGGGTCGACCTCTATCACGTCAAAAATTGAGGTTGCTTATCTCCAAGAGGGGAGATACTATGGTGAAATAGTGGGGCTTCTGCTTGTAGTTCCAACAACCAAGTTTCAAACCTCTTGGTTTATTTTTAAGGGGGAGACCCTTTGGTGAAATGGTGGGGCTCTGTGCCTGTAGTGCCAACAACCAAAGTTCAAACCTTGTGGGGTCACCCTCTACCACGTCAAATATTGAGGTTACTTACCTCTAAGAGGGGAGATACTGTGGTGAAATGGTGGGGCTTCTACCTGTAGTGCCAACAACCAAGTTTTAAACCTTGTGGTTTATTTTTATTGTTATATTTATATAATAATCATACATATAATACAAAAATAGAGTAGAATTGGTGAGATTCGGCAGGTGGGAGTGAAAACATAAGGGAGCTACTAAAAAAGAGTAGTGATTGGAAGTCAGATGTCTTCGCAACTAGAGCGAATGCAATCCCTTTGGGGGAGAGAAGAGGAATAAGGAAAATTGGGGATTGTGAGGAGAAGAAAAAAGGCCTGGAAAAAGTGCAAAAAGGTGGCAAAGCAGTTAAGGAAGAGGAGATAGTTTTGGGAAAGGAAGAGGATCCTTCAAAAATTGAGGGAGACATTTTGGAGATAAATGTATCGAGAAGCGTGGACAAAGACTCCCTAGCACTTAGCCAAACTGGATTAATTGGAACTATTAAGGGAAAATTGGATTCAAATGAATAATCAATATAATCAATATCAAAATACCCAAAACTCAACGAAATATAGAAACAAAGAGATCAATCAAACAAAAGAATTTTAAAATCCTTTGCAAACCTCAAAGCTTCATAGCTTCCATTGGTTGCCTATCTCAATCGATCTTGCATGTATGAATAAGGCCCTCAGAGAGTGCACTTCCTTGCTATGATTCCAAGATTGTCAATGGAGAATGTCTATAATAGTTTTCACCACGAAGATGAGCTTCACAATAATGGTAGTAGTATGGTAACGAGTGTGATCACAAGTAATGAAGGAATTGGTGCCAAAGGCAAGCTATAATTCCTACAAAGTAATGATACTTAAAGCTTGGATGATTGAAATGGAGGAATAGGGTTCAATTTATAGACTTGTGAGATTGAAGATCAACAGTATAGAAAGAATGAGAAGATCAATGGTTGAGAACGGTTGATGAATGTGCGCGAATAAGAAGAAGACATATGTCTTGCTCTATTTTGCATGAGAGGATTTAATAAATTAGAAGAATGAGTTAACTAAAGAGATTAAATCAATTAAAAAAATAGATCAATCAGTTAAGAGAATAGAACTAGAAAATAGAAATTGCATGAGGATGAAAAGATATTTTAGCTCAATTAAATATTTGGAATATTTAATTGCATGTGCACAAGGAATGAATTATATTTAGAGATAACTCAATTTAGAATAAATAGACAACTTAAATAAATATTTGATTTATTTAAATTTAGAGAAGATATTATTGGAAGAAACAATTAAATAATTGGTATTATTTAATTTATAATGAATTTGGAAGAATAAATAAAATATTTGATTATATTTTATTTTTGGAGATTGAGAGGATTTAAATAAATTTGATTGATTTATTTAAATTTGGAAGAATGATTTGATCTTAATTAAATAATTAAAAATTATTTAAATTGTTTAGAAGAATTTAATTAAATAAAGGATTTTATTTAAATTTGACTTTAGAAGAGGTAATTAAATATTTTGATATTTAATTAATTTAGAGGAATATGAATCAAATAAATAAATTTGTTTATTTATTTATTGATAAAAGAATTAGAAGGGAATAAATATTAAGAATATTTATTTAGACCGAATCGTGTCATTTTTAGGCGTATACAGGAAGAATCATGGGGAAACCTAAAACTAAGGAGAAGATCAAGCACTGGGTGATGGAGAATTGGAGAACGGTAGCGGTGGTAAATTTCTTACCAAAACAATCTTTCTTTGTAGATTTCGACAATGAAGAAAGTCGGATTGAGATTTTAGAAAAGATACTGTGGAAATTTAATTCTAATTACATATACACACAAAAATGGAGCCCTAATTTTAACCCTAGAAAGATGAACCCTTATGCTGAGTCAAAATGGACTAGGTTATATAACCTCCCATTTGAGTACTGGTCTGGTAACTATCTCTATCAGATTGGAGATAGCCTAGGGAATGTGATTGATTTAGACATGGGGGAAGGAGACACACTTTTTTATGTTAAGATCAAATTGATAGCCATTAGGGAAATTCCATTTGCAATTCGACTCTTGACATCGGCAGGAATTTGGGAGATCAAAAAGTTGAAATTAAGGAAAGTAAATTTTATTGCCTAAGTTTCTGAAGTAGGAAGCATAAAGAATCGAGTTGTCCCAAGACCCCCTCGACAGGAAAAAATGTGAGAGAATTTGAGCACTTTGAGCAGACAAATGCTTCCAAGGAAAATATATAGAATAAAGTACCAGTGGATGCTGAGAATGAGATTCCTAGACCACCGAAAAACCCTATCAAAGATCCAAAGAAAATGGAGAGGAGTTTGGAGTGTTGGCAAGAGACACTATATGGATTCATGGTTGTTGTCATTGATGGCAACAAAGGTCATCCCACATATCCGCAAGTCATGGTGTGTCTCTACCGGAAGTCAGAATGAAGATTGTTGTGGTCCGGTGAACAAGAACAGAGCATATGGCAAGGTCCGATAGATTGGTCCGGATCTCTCAGAGGAAGTGTCTTGGTGCAGTGCGGATTTGGGGAAGTCAAGAGGACTACCTTGAGTAGTATATTCCAAGGATTTAGCCTCCGGTGATGAACAAAGAAAAAGATATGAATAGTTGAGTACCGGATTCCTGAGAGACAGTGAGAACAGAGGAAGAACTGACTGACAGAGTATCAGACTATTTTCCAGATGTGTTACTGTTGATGGTAAAGGTTGTGAAGGCATGAATCATGTTTGGCCGACATGATTAATGATATCTACAAGTATATGCTTGATCCGCATTGCTTGGTGAGCAAGGATTCAGCCGACAGAACAGAGTTTGTAAGAAACTAGACTGTTCCGGATGCCGACTAGAAAGGTGATGAAATTACTTGTGCGGATATATATAGAGGATGGATTTAGTTGTGAAGATTGGTATAGTGTGAAGGTATATGCGAATAAGTACAGAACAGAGTAGAAGTAGTAAAAAAGATCCGGTATGTGAAAGGATAGCAGAATAAAGAACAGAGGAAAGATGAAGTGCAGCAGATCAATGTACTGAGCCTAACCGGAACTGAACTCCAGCATATGTAGATGCTTCCAATCAGTTCAAGACTGTGATTCTTATCACTTTGTAGACAGTGTGTCTCCTTGTAGGCAGTGGGCCTCTTTGTGAGCAGTGTGCTCGGGCAGTGAGCCCTAATTGGCAAGTGCCATTTTGTAATTCCTTATTCTTCTAACAGAGAATAATCTTTTGGGTTAATCACCCCGTGGTTTTTTTCCCTTAACAGGGTTTCCACGTCAAAAATACTGTGTCATGTGTTTTTTATTTCATGGTAATGTTTGTTTGTTTGATTTAATGCTGCATTGATTAATAAGAAAGTTCAAAAGAAGAAATAATTAGGATAACTGATTCACCCCCCCCTCTCAGTTATCAACAATTGGTATCAGAGCAAGGTTCCTCCTAATAGAGCCTAACAGCTTGAGGAAGATCTGGGAGTTCAAATGGATGCATATGGTTTAAGGGAGCAACTCAAGACTACCCTTGAGGATCTTGAACAGTCAAATTCTGAAGTCAATGAATTAAAGGAAAGACTCAAACAGGCTGATGAATTCATGAGAGAATTAAAGGACAAATTAAGTCTCTCTATGAAAAAGAGAAAGGAGCTGCTCCAACAATTGGCAAGACAAAGTGAAGAAAGCAATACAAATGAAGAATTGACTGAGCAAACCAAGTTAAGTGAAAAGTTATCAAAAGAAGTCATTATGTTAAGACATGAAATGGAATCAGGAACTATAAAGTTTACTCAAGAGATTGAAGAAAAAAGAAAAGCTGAAGACAATCTAAGACAATCTCTTAAAGAAAAATCAGAAGAATGCCACCAGATGGACAGGATTATCAGACATCTTGAATCTGATCTTGAAGATGCCAAAGATAATGAAGAAAAACTTGAGGATCAAATTGCCTCTCTCAAAAGAGATCTTCAAACAGCAAATGAATATAAAGAAAAATTCAAGATAAGTTCTGCCCAACTTGAAGTACTTCTTGGAAGTCAAAAGAGGACAGATGACAAGTATGGTTTGGGATATGAGAAAGGAGAAAGCTCCGGATCCGGTCAAAAGAATTTTGGATCAGAAAATCCAAGGAATAGGCCTAGAAGACCTCCGGTAAGACAGCCCAATGCTCAAAGATATCCATCTTTCAATGGATACTGCCACAGCTGCAACCACTTTGGTCACAAAGCTAATCAGTGCAGAAAGAGAATGAATCAGATTAATTCATCCTTCTCCGGACAGTGCTTTAACTGCAAAAGGTATGGACACAAATCCCATGAATGCAGAAATATGCAAGTAAACAAATCATTCAAAGGTAGATGTTTTACATGCAATAGAGTAGGTCATATGGCTAATCAATGCAGATCAAGAGGTTATCAGTCAAATATGCAAAGAAATGTTATTTGCCAAATCTGTAATAGGTCCGGTCATAATGCTAAAGTCTGCAGAAGCAAGAATCAGGACAAAAGAGGTCTGGTGTATAATCAGAATCAAGACAAGGGTAAACAAAAGATGAATGCAGATGAAGTTAGGAATCAGATGAACAAGATTTGGGTGAAGAAAAGTTCAGAGAATGTAGAGGTTGGATCCGCACCAGACTCTAGTGCTGATATTTCTTCCGGAAATTAAAAAGTGAGCTCTGGCTCAGGGGGAGACTCAAAGAAAAACCTGTTCCCCCAGCCAATCAAGTGGTGCTGGATGTGACACAAGATGCGGAGTAAAGGGTTTTAAGATACCAGTCCTGAGATGATCCAGACAAGATTTCAGAGGTCCGCATGAAGATATAAAGAAGTTGTGATCGATCAAGTAAAGACCTGTTCCGGGAGATGCTCTAGAATGACAGAGGACTACAAAAGGGTCCGGAGAGATCCGGAAGTACATTATTTTACTCTGCGGACTGGATAGAATGTTTGGGATGTTCTTGTAATGTGTCATCTCGATTTATTCATGATTGAAAGATCCGCATGATGTTCATAGATCAGGACTGATCCGGGACACTCCAAGCTATCCGGACAAGGCAAACTGGAATAATATAGGTGAAGCATTTATTGCAAACAGATATTAGGGTTTGCGAAATGATATAAGGGATTTCTCAACAATCATTTGATCATTCCACATCCAAGAAGAAGTGAAAAGCGGAGCTCTGAAACAAAATTCATCAAGATCACCGAAGATCTCCTGCCGAAGTCATTACATACAGAAATCAATCCAGCTACTCCGTGCAACCGAAGACGCAAAAGGTATTTTCCACTTTCGATATCTTGCTACAAATCTTTTGAAGAAATGGCTACTCCAAATATAGTAAAAATCTCAGATAGGCCCCGACCTGAATTTAAGAAACATCCATACAAGTCATTGGAGGTAGATCCCTTAGGAGCATTTTCCAGTGTTCCTCACGGAGTTTTACACATAGAAGACATTAGGGTTTACATACATGCAAGCATTGAGGAATTTGGGGAATTCAAATTGAGAGATCTCTATCACAAACAACTGATAGACAATGCTTTTGAGCTTAAACCAGAGTATAAGGGTATCCAGAAGAAACAATTTGATCAATTCATTCATTTCCCCTGCTTTGAAGAAGATGAATGGGTCCGGTATGTACTGAGCAGGATGCATGACAACTTCCTATGGCTGGATAGACCCTGCAAGATCACAAAAGAGGCAATTAGAGCAGTAACTGGGCTATACTCTTCTGGAGGGATACCTATCCTCAAATCTGTCAAAAATAACATTGTAACTGAGGCCACCGGATCAAAATTTGATAAGAGGGCAATGACCATTGAAGATATTTCTGATCCGGATATCAAGTATGCGTCCATGATAATAGGATACAAGATCTATCACTCCAGCAGGGAGAATTCTGTATCCGGAACTGCAGTGTATACTGCCTATGAAATGCTAAGGAAGAATGCAGAATATGATCTCTGCGAACTGCTCTTAAGCCAATTAATGGAAAATATATAGAAAATCAAGAAGGACAAGAAGAATTCCTTTAAGTATGGTACTCTTATATTATGTCTATTCTTCTACTTCATGAATGAGCTGCCCGGATCAAGTGGATGGGCATGGCAGAATGACAAACCTGTTGCAGTACAAATAAGAGACTATCTACATGGGCTTGGGGATGCCAAAGCAAGAAATACAGCCCTATGGGGATACTTCAAAAACTTCCAAAGCATGATGCAAGCAAGAGAAAGAATTCCCCAGTCTCTTGTTGAAAAATACAAAGACTCAGTGTGCTTTATGGTGGACACTGATCAGTGCCTAATGGAGGCAGTGGAGCCAAGGACTGTCTGGATCATGCCCATGGGATATGAAGTGGATGAACAGATAGTGGAGCTGCATGTTCAACACATGCTAAGTCAGCCCAAAGATCCAAAGGCAGAAAGGTTTGGAACCTTTGAGGAGCTGAGTGTAAAGATCCATGTAGAACTCAGGGAACCTAAGATAAAGAGGAAGGTGAGAAAAGAAGTAGAGCATATTGCTCAAGGCCTAGGCATCTCAAAAGAGGCACTTGATGCCAGCCGGGAAAAGAGGAGAAAGGCTGAGGAAGAAAAGAAAAGTAAAGAAAGTGTTCCGGTTGAAACTTCCACCCGGACCAGATCATCAAAAAGATCTGCACCTCCCACAACCAAAAGTTCAAAACCGGAAGTCCAGGCATCCGGTAAAAGATCCAAGACAAAATCCACAAGGGCTTATGAAAGCCAAAAGGATGAAGAGGAAACTGAGTCAGATGAGGGAGTAAAAGAAATAAAGAAGCAGAAGAAGAAAGGATCTGGTAAACCCTCCACAGGCCAAGACAAGGATGAAATGGCAGAGGTATTTGTTGAAAAGCCCACTCTGTCTCTAGAGAGTGTAATCAAGTCGGTTACGGTGGATGGAAACCTTCAACCAATGACTGAATTTTATGATGACTACAATGAGGCTGACCAAAAGATTCTGCAGGAAGCCACAATCAAGTATCTGAACATATACAATAAGGCTTTCATTGAGATCATATCTCTAATTCCTAAAAGCCTAGAAAAGGAATTAGAAATAAGAAAGAATAATGCTCATGCAAAAGATCTTGAGATCCGGGAGCAGATAGCTATTCAGCTATATCCTCAAATTGATCCCAAGACAATGAACATAATGTTCAAAGACTGCAAAGATGAGTTCAGAAGTAAAGCCAGGATGAATCAACTCATGCTTGGTGAGATTGACAAGGTGGCCAAAGAGACAGAAGAGATCCTCCAGAAGGCCTTCAAAAGGTTCAATCTTCATGTTGTAGAGGACTTAGGTGCAGAAACAGCTGTGGACTTGGAACCCTCTGCTCCAGAAGAAGTGGCCTATGAACAGGCTAGCATCTCTCCTCCGGTTTCCCCTACAGTCTCTGGATCCAAAGAAGAAGAGAAATTACAGGAGAAGGAAGCAGTGGTGAAAGATAAAGAGGTTGACAGTACCAAGGGTGCAGAGAAAGAGAAGACTCCATCAGAGAAGACCATGACTGATAGTGGTAAGAATGTGGAAGGAGAGAAAATCCCAAAGGACAATTCCAAGACTGCAGAAGAAAAGAAACATCTGTCTCCGGCAAGAGACACTGCACAAAATGTTCAACAATTTTTGAGCAAAGAAACAATAGAGATCGATGAACCGGAGCTACTACAAGGCCCATTCAACTTTGATTCCCTCTCTCCGGTGCAGACAATGAAGATAGCCTCATTTGCAAATGCTAAGGCAAATGAAAAGCTCCTAAAGTCTCATATGGAAGACTGTGAGTTGATAGAGGCTGCCTCCGAAGTGCTTGAGAAGATTATGCCATCGGTCCAGATAGATCCGGCAGCCTCCTCTTCCAGTAATCTCAAAACCTTAGTCAGCAGTGTTAGTACACATTTTGAATCTCTAGAAAAATCAGCTGAAGAAAAGGTCCGGAAGGAGTTTTTGGATAAAAGGTTCTCCGAGGTTTAGGGTTTGATCATTAATGATAGGAGAAACATGAACATTGGGATAAAGAGCTTAGAAAATGCTCTTAAGGATGGCGGTGAAATATACAAATTTTGTATCTCTTGGTCCAAGGTAACAGTGGACATTGAGAAGAAAACAAAAGCGCAAGAGGACACACTACTAAGCTTGTCTCAAAGTTTTGATCCTCTTTCTTCCTCTATAACAAATCAAGAATGTCAGACTATTGCAGTCTTGAGTGAAATCAAGAAACTGGAGAAAGAAAGGAAAAATAGAATAAGCAGGTTGAGTGAGCTCAGGGGGTTAATTGTCCCTAAGCTAGAGGCCATGCATGAGGCCATAGCAGAAGCTCAAATCACAGCCCAGACAAGTGATCCGAAAGATCTAAAAAGGGCAGATGCATTTACATTTTTGTTGAGTGGTCACATTTCAATTTTGGATAGAATGAAGCAAAGTTGGGCTACAGAACTGATCCAACTGAAGACATCTTTTGCAGACATTCTTTAGTATATGTGAGTATGTAAATATGCGGCTATGTATAGAAAATTTTTAAAAATTTTGGTGTGCGGACCCTACCCTTTGCCATTGATGTCAAAGGGGGAGTGAGGAGTAGTGAAAAATGAGGAATCCAACTAAGGGGGAGTTCCAGAAATTGTATATAAAGACAGAGCATCAGCAAAGGGGGAGCATAGTGTAAACACTTAGTCATTTTTCACTAAGTGTTGCCATCAATGCCAAAGGGGGAGATTGTTGGCAAGAGACACTATATGGATTCATGGTTGTTGTCATTGATGGCAACAAAGGTCATCCCACATATCCGCAAGTCATGGTGTGTCTCTACCGGAAATCAGAATGAAGATTGTTGTGGTCCGGTGAACAAGAACAGAGCATATGGCAAGGTCCAACAGATTGGTCCGGATCTCTCAGAGGAAGTGTCTTGGTGCAGTGCGGATTTGGGGAAGTCAAGAGGACTACCTTGAGTAGTATATTCCAAGGATTTAGCCTCCGGTGATGAACAAAGAAAAAGATATGAATAGTTGAGTACCGGATTCCTGAGAGACAGTGAGAACAGAGGAAGAACTGACTGACAGAGTATCAGACTATTTTCCGGATGTGTTACTGTTGATGGTAAAGGTTGTGAAGGCATGAATCATGTTTGGCCGACATGATTAATGATATCTACAAGTATATGCTTGATCCGCATTGCTTGGTGAGCAAGGATTCAGCCGACAGAACAGAGTTTGTAAGAAACTAGACTGTTCCGGATGCCGACTAGAAAGGTGATGAAATTACTTGTGCGGATATATATAGAGGATGGATTTAGTTGTGAAGATTGGTATAGTGTGAAGGTATATGCGAATAAGTGCAGAACAGAGCAGAAGTAGTAAAAAAGATCCGGTATGTGAAAGGATAGCAGAATAAAGAACAGAGGAAAGATGAAGTGCAGCAGATCAGTGTACTGAGCCTAACCGGAACTGAACTCCAGCATATGTAGATGCTTCCAATCAGTTCAAGACTATGATTCTTATCACTTTGTAGACAGTGTGTCTCCTTGTAGGCAGTGGGCCTCTTTGTGAGCAGTGTGCTCGGGCAGTGAGCCCTAATTGGCAAGTGCCATTTTGTAATTCCTTATTCTTCTAACAGAGAATAATCTTTTGGGTTAATCACCCCGTGGTTTTTTTCCCTTAACAGGGTTTCCACGTCAAAAATACTGTGTCATGTGTTTTTCATTTCATGGTAATGTTTGTTTGTTTGATTCAATGCTGCATTGATTAATAAGAAAGTTCAAAAGAAGAAATAATTAGGATAACTGATTCACCCCCCCCTCTCAGTTATCAACATGGAGAACCCTGAATATTTGGTGAGTCACATATCCAATGAGGAAGCTAGGGTAAGATTGCTTATTAAAAATCAAGTAAAACCACATTTTATTTCCTCTTTTGGATATTTCCTAACATCAGTTCTCCTTCTGACTTACCAGAGTGAAGAACCAATGGATAAGGCTTTGACAGAGAAAAAGGAACAAAGTATCAAAAATAAATTGGAAGAAGTTGCGAATACTGAGAATTTGAATGTAGAAGGCTCGAAAGGTTTCCGCGAAGAGGGGAATGTGGGTTGTCAGGAAAATTTGATTCCTCCTAATTAGCTAGACTTTGTACTAGTGGAGGAGAATGATCCCTTGTTTGAGGAAGAAGAGGATGCAATGCTAGACCTAGAGGAGATGGTGGATGATGAATTGGACATAGTAGAGCCAGGATTCATCAGTCAATCAGTGATGAATAGGGTAACCTGGATAGCTCAGTTTAGAGAAAGTATGGTCGAAAGACCAACAAACAAAAGTGAGAGGAGACAAAAAGAAAACAAGGCCTTTCAACTATTAAGGACTACCTTCTAAGATCTAAGGGAGGAGCACCCTCCCTTAGGGAGCCATGAAAATCGTAATCTAGAATGTTAGGGGCATTAATTCCCCTAACAAGAGGCGCTTATGCAAGTGCCAAGTAGAAAGAATGAACACAGATATTTTTTGTATCCAAGAATCAAAACCAAATATCTCTGAGTTGAAACAATTCATCAAACATTGTATGGGATGGGGAGGTTCATGTAGGGAAGCATATGGGAGATCTAGAGGCTTAATTGCATTATGGAACCTGAAGAAGGTCATGGTAAATATCATGAGCATGACACAAAATTAGATGATATGCAAGGTTAGTGATAACAATTCTGATGTCTCCATTATGTTGTTTAACATTTATGGTCCCATTTAATCAGAGGAAAAAGAGAGGATGTTGGAAGAGATGAAAATGCAATTGCTATTGGAACTAGAAGAGAAGTTCATTTTAGGAGAAGATTTTAATGCCATTTTAAATCTAAAAGAGAAGAGTGGAGGGCTGAATTAGGAGAACAACTCAATAAGGGATTTTAGGAAATTTGTAATAGAAAAAGGTCTGATTGATGTGGAAACTAAAAATGGAAATTTTACATGGACTAATAGAAGGATGGGTTTTGCAAATATCTGAGAAATATTAGATAGATTCTTGATGATAGCAAACTAGCTCACTTCCTCTTCACTGTGGGAGGCTTCTATTCTCCCTATATTTGGGTCAAATCATTACCTAGTGGAGATTTTCATTAAATATGATTCTACCCCAATTGGATGCCTCTTCAAATTCAAGCACATGTGGTTTCGAAGGAATGATTTAATCCAGCTTCTGGAAGAATGGTGGACTAATGTTCAAGTAAAATTAGGAACCAAGAGTTTTATGATCTCAGAAAAACTAATAGAGATGAAACACAAAATGAAGGAGTGAAATTGAACTTCTTTTAAGAACATTTTTGTTGAAAAATAAAGTCATAGCAGAACTGGAAGACCTAAATAGATTTGTGATAGCTAATGGAATGACTAACAATGAATTTCTAGAGGAAAAATGTCTGCTAGTTGAATAGGCAGAGATCTTAGCTAGAGAGGAAATTTATTGGAGGAGCAAATTTAGGGAAGTATGGTTAGCAGAAGGAGACCTCAACACAAAGTTCTTTCACAGTACAACAAAAGAGAGAACCTGGATTCACAACAGAATGGATTCAATTTGGTCAACAAGGCTTGACATTCTAACTCTCAACTTTGATATACAGATAGGAGTGACCTTTTTCCAACAACTTTTAGCCCCCTCAGATTCAACATAATAGATACAAATGGATTTGAATGAGGTTATACCTAGAATTGCCACACAGGAGCAAAACAGAGCATTGATGGCTCCTTTCACTATGGAGGAAGTCAAAAAGGCAACTTTTGACCTCCATTTGGATAAATCCCCAAGCCCAGATGGATTTCCAGCCATCTTCTTCCAAAAGTCTTGGCACTTCCTAGGAAAAGATATTCTGGAAGTGGTGGAGGATTACAGAAAAAAGAGGAAGTTGTTTAAAAAGTTGAACAACACCTTGATTGCAATCATTCTAAAGAAGGAGGAGTATGCAACCTATGTGAACTTTAGACCAATTGCCCTGTGCAACACTATTTACAAAAACATATCTAAATCCATGTCAAATAGATTGAAGACAATTCTCTCTAACCTCATTTCATTGGAATAGTCAGGTTTCACTTTGGGCAAAGATATCTTTGATTGCATCATTATAGAAAATGAAGCCATCCATTCGATCAACAAATCAAGGGCTAAGGCAATAATACTAAAACTTGACATCAGAAAAGCTTATGACAGGGTTAGTTGGTGTTTCTTTATGATTGTCCTAAATGTTGGGCTTCTCTCAGTTGTTTGTCCCTGATGACAAAATCCACTACTGGTACTGGTTGATACACTTTGATGATATTTCTCATGTTCATGTTGATTCAATTTGATGATATTGCTCATGCTCATGTTGATCCACATTGCTCATGTTGGTTTTGGTTACATTTCTTTGGTTATATTGTTTTCCTTGGTGATTACCCTGGTACCCTAGTTAACCTTCTTGGTTTATTTGATATGCTATTCATAGTTGGCTGATATGTCAACTGCTATATTTGATGTTGGCATACTCATAGCTTGTTTACATATTTGGCATACTATTGGTGAAAAGATTTGTTGCTTTTAAATAACCTTCGTGAATGACTCTGTTTTGCCCTTGGATCAGCAACAACCTATTCATAATAGTTGAAGAATCGCAGGACTATGTCGATTCCTCTCTGCATTTGAGAGGGGCAGCTCCCTCGTATGATAGGGGTAAATGGATTTTTTGGGGTTTTTAAGAACAAATTGAACAATGAAAACTAATAAAGAAATGAGAAGTAATCTTATTGATTCAAGTTCCACACATTCAAGTTGAGATACCAAAACTTGACATGATAATCTTTTCCACATGCAACGTTTAAAGCAAAGCAAATGGTTACCATTGATGAAACATATGAATATCAATAATAACACATGAAATCGAATTGAAAACACATCCAAAGCATTTCTTTATTTCTTTCTTTCTTGAATAATACTATTTGAGTCCTTTACACAATGCCTTGCGAAAAAGTGGAACCCCTTTGATTGAATTACAATGTTGTATTTATAGGTGAGGTTAGTAACCACTTAAGGTAACTACCTTAACCACTTTTTGTAACTACTTTGTATAACTAACTCTCTAAGTGCACCTACTTGAAATAACTAATTTTCTTTTCATAAAGGTAGTTATTTAGAGTAACTACCCAACTTTGGCACTTAGAATAACCACCTTGTGAGAAGGGTTAGGATAAACCTAACTTTTACAAAGTTAAATTCAAAAGGCTAACTTTAATTACAATAAGTGACATAAGTCACTTTTTCAAAAGGTAACATTAATCTTGGAGCTGCTAAGTTACCCTTTTCCTCCATTTGCTCCATTTCGGTACTTACACTTCGTTAGATGCAGATGACTCCTCTGTATGCTTGAATCTTAGACTCCCACCTCAATTACGATCCTAAAATTCCATCGCCATCCACTACTTATCTCAATCTCATTCCTTTTATCACTTCCCTTTCAAATCTTCAAGACGGAGGGTGTACTTGCCCCATGTTTCATCTGGCCAAAACATATATGATTTTGATATTTTGTTTATAGATTCCAAGTAGTTCCTAATAATGTTGGTTTTCTGAAGAAACAAACCCATTGAATTGGACAAGTAATCTGGACGCAAGTCTTCAAGACAAGATGCATGAAAGTGTTAAGACAATTCCAAACCAACTAATCATGCGGCATAATTTCAGTACTCATCATAATTTTCAACTGATTATATGATAGTTTTGTAACCATCAGAAAACCCATATCTTCCTTAATAGGTCCACTACTCCCAATATTTGAAGGTGTGAAGAGATACATCTGATGATCCTTTGATACAACAACGACATGATGTGTTCATTTTGATCCCATTGTAGACACAATTTCAAGTGAGACAAAGATGTCTTAGGTAGCCTAGATGATGTCGTACATCCCATGATTAGTCAAATTTCCTTTTCCTGCAACTCCCTTAAGAAGGCCATCTCCTTCCTTCCCAAGTTTGAATACCTAAATCATAAAATGTTATTGCCATCCACTACTCATCTTAAACTCAAAGCATTATGTAGAGAGGCTAGTTGAAGAAGAGACTATTTGTTCTGCTTATTTCACATACCCTATCCATTAGAATAAATCATTGAATTTTCACCGAATAAACAAGAATATTACATGCATTTGGAAGTAGTCCCTAGATAAAGCACCAAAAGTATTTCACAAATAGTTCTTCCTCCAAGAATGATACCCATGGTATTTAAGTAGCACTGTTGGGATGTAGTCTTCATCATAACCTTTGATAAAAACTGAACTTCTAAGCTCCTATCTTCGCCTGTCACTAACTAAGACCCAATATGCTCTTTGCTTAGTGAGTAAACAATCTCTATGTTTGACTGATTCCAAGAGGAAGCTTCTGCGAAGACACCAATCCATATTCATTTTCTTTTATCCAATTTGGTTCTAAAACAACTGCCTCTTTCCACATTTATATGGAAGACTAAATTGGGATGAACACAATTTACAATAAAACATATCGAAATGGCATTGGCATTGGCTAAACTTTCTCACCTCACCAATACTAAGTTGGTTGTATATTTGACCATGTCAGAGTAGTACAAAATAGATATATTTGGAAATTGAAAGAAGTTTTTCAGAGAGTCCATATCAAACACTATCCTCATTCTACTTTGTTTATTTGGCACGTGCAGGAAAGGTACAAATGTTGGCCTTGGAATTTAGCTTTATAACTGGAAGTTGCATTTACATCGAAAGTTCCTAAATCCTTTTCAATGGACCCATTTTATGAATATGCTATAATAATTACATCCCATAAAGCAATATTTATCTGAGGCACTTTTCCAAACAGTTTGCGTGCCTTGAAAACGCATTATCGAGAATGCGGGTTTGCAATAGTTTTGTCCAACAGTTGGCATGCTTTCTGTATGCTTCTAGTTTTCTTGTTAATGCACATCTACCAGCATATTTCCAACTACAATATTAATAAACCCTTGTTCCAAATCCGTCATTTTGACACCGGTTGCGAGGATGTTGGTAAAAGTCATGAGTTTAGCATTATTTATGCGAAGTAAATTTGATTAAATGTATCTGTAATCCTTTCAACAAAGCCATTTTGTTCATATCATGCACTCATGAAACCACATTTCTCTGAGACATTTTGTCAAATGGTTCACGAGCTTTGTCTAAGCTTCCACAATTTGCATCCATAGCTACTGGGGGCACTTGCAACTACGAACTAGAGTTTCTTGAAAGTTTCTAAAGTCTTTTCAATAGCTACATTTTATGCACATCCTATGGTTACTTGGTTTCAACGCTTCTATTTTAGCTCGAGCTGGAAGTTTTCTAATAAAGGTTGAGGAATTTGGTTTTAAACCCACCAGTTGCATTTGCCTCAAAAGTTTCTCTAGCCTTTTCAACAAAACCATTTTGTGAATATCTGACAACCATTACAATCTTTGAAAGCATATTTCTTTGGGTTTGCCTATCAAATAGTATGTGCACTTTGTCTATGCACCCACATCTTTGCATATGAGCCATTATGCTTTGATGGACACTTGTACTCTGTTGCAAATATTCCCATTCAGGCGCCAAGCGGGGGATGCTAGTGAAGGTTTTGGAATCTGGATTTACACCTGCATCTTGCATTTGCTTGAAAGCTTCTAAAGTCTTTTCAGCGAACTCATTTTGTGTGGATCCTGTTCTTAGAATAGCCATGCATTGTAGTCTATAAGACCACATTTCTTTAAATCTCACTGTCAAACTATTCAGGTGCATTCTCTTTTCTTCCACTTCGAGTATAGTAGAGAATTATGATTTTCTTTATTCTACACAAAATGTTGGCACAGGTCGAACAATTTGGCTTCACACCTGTCACTCGCATTTTCTTTAATATTTTGAAACCTCTTTCAATAAATTTGTAGGCGTTCCCTGAGATGACGTCTTTCTAAGGCACATTATCAAGTAGTCCTTATGCACTGTCTATGCTTCCACATTATGCATACATATCTTGCAGGGCATTTTGATCTATAATATCTAACAAATATTCACTTTCCATTATGCTTTGTTAAGTGTCCGTATCCTTCTCCAAAGCTCTCATTTTGGCATAGGCCGGGGATGCTAGTGAAGGTTATGAAAATGTGAACCAAGGAACAATTTATTTTCTTTGCAATGGCTTCTTGAGTAGTTATAAAAAAAGAAACTACTTCCACCGACATATATAGGAAATCCTTTCATTGGGCTTTTTACATCATATCACAACTTATTTCAGTAGTTACAATGGCCTTCATCGGTGGTTTGGTCTCTTTTCACAACTTCTATCGACATTTTAAACGACTTTTAAAACTTCATCAGAGGAAAAGAAAATTTTCAAAACCAAACAATTGCCTCGATGATAAAAGTGAGTTTCCTTTGTTGGTGTTATGATCATGAGGCTAATAGCTGGCTCTATCTCGGGATAAGGACTGTAAAGGATGTAGGATGAACCTAGACTCTGTGGAAATGACCAGTGTCTTAAATCCATTGGGTTATAGAGTCATGAGATAACGTGATGTTTAAGGAGACTCAAGTGAGATGAAAACAAGACAAACAACAGGGACAAAACAAACAACGAAAACCAACAGAAACTAAAACAAGACGGACATAACAAAAACTCCTAATTAACCTATGTACATGGTAGGTGACTCCTACCTGAAAACTGCTTCAGGATGATCATATAAACCCATTGACAGGTTGAGAAAAATAGGCTCATGTATGAAAAAGAGATGCACATGGATGAGGTACCTGCGGACTCAGTAGATATTTCAGGATGATGAGAAAAATGAAATACATGAAATGTGAGGACTCCTTGAATAGTACACCAAACAACCATCTCTCATCATAAGGTTTTGAGTCCTTTTGAATCATATTGGTATTGCCCTGTGTGTTGATCATGTCTTCAAGTATCATGTCAGGCATACCAACTTTCTCTATCTAAAGATCTTTTTGATAGTTTGAACCAAAGAAAATTGTACCATGAACCAAGCATCCTTCATTTGAACCAATAAGTGATGAAAACTTGATATTTTGTAGCTGATCCTTCTTATGAATAATGTTCTCCTTTATCATCAAATCATCTTTTGCCAAGGAAAATTCCTCCTTTACTATTAATATCTCAAGATCTTCTTTATCAGAGGGTCGCACATGAGGAAGAGAAAATGATGAATCTACATTATGCACTTTATCTTCCTGAAAGTATTCTTGTATCGTCGGTAAAGAAGAAATAATATTTTCCTCTCTTGGAAGTAGTGAAGGAGAAGTTAAAACATGAAGCTCTTCATCAAGCCTTTGAATACTAGTATCCTTATGATCTTCTTGCATATTTGGAGTGGGAGTACTCAACACTTCATCTTGAGTATTACCTTTGATTCCAGTAGTTGAGGATTCTTCTTTAATAGATGATAAAGGAGAAAGAATAAAATCTTCTTTACAAAGAAAATCATCTTCAGGAGTCTTGAGACGATCTTGCGGTATTATTTCATCATCATTCTACTCTTGCTCAGGTTGCATGCATGTCAGAAAAACACTTTGTAACTCATCTTCATCTTCTTTGTTTACATTTTGGTCCAAAATTTCTTCTACATTCCCTTGAACATTAACCATGTCATTGGAACATTCCTTGGTAGTTTTCGAACCAAAGTAAGTTGCCACAAAAGGAGTGACATTCTTTAAAGAAATTGAGAACATGCCGTCATCTGGACATATTTATTCTTCATCATCGTATGTTTCCAGGCAATCTTCTTCTTCTATCTCCATCACTTCTTCTTGTTGGTCTTCTTTAAGTAGACATGTGCTATTATGAGGAAATGTAATAACTTCTTCTTCTCTAGTACGTGCATGTTCTGATGAGCCTCTTTCAACCCTTTGATCAGTTACATTAAATATAGGTTCATTTGCAGGAAACACTTTTACCTCTTCATTGCTGTCCTCATTGTGCAAATGATATATCTCAACATAATCTATTTTACATTCTGGTGCATGAATCTCTTCTGATAGGGAGTTTTGATCACGAGCAAGAAAATGAGTCTCTTTCCCATTTTTTTCTTCAATCTTCTGCAATTTTTGAAGCAAAGAAGGATGAACCTGATTAGTAGCAAGTTGCATGCCACCATAGAAACTCTTCAAAAACTCTACTTGCTTAGGATCATCAAGAACTTGATTTTGCTGAGTAGAGGATGTAGAAAAAGGATAATCTTCAACATCATTGTCCTATCTGATTCAGCAGACTGCAAGTTATGCATCTAGGTTCTTCAATACCAAACCATCTTTCAGGATTATTCTTTCAGATAGAGTCACCAACTTCATTTCTGGGGGAGATACCTGTATATTCTTGAGGAATCAAAAGGCACCAACATTTCAGATCGTTTCCCCAGTAGAGTCGCCAAAACTCTATTGGTAAACAGATTTGTTGCTTTTAAATAACCTTCATGAATGATTCTGTTTCGCCCTTGGATCAACAACAACCTATTCACAACAGTTGAAGAATCGCAGGACTATGTCAATTCCTCTCTGCGTTTGAGAGGGGCAGCTCCCTCGTATGATAGGGGTATATGGATTTTCTAAGTTTTTTAAGGAAAAATTGAACAATGAAAACTAATAAAGAAATGAGAAGTAATCTTATTGATTCGAGTTCCACACATTCAAGTTGAGATACCCAAACTTGACATGATAATCTTTTCCACATGCAACATTTAAAGGAAAGCAAATGGTTACCATTGATGAAACATACGAATATCAACAATAACATGTGAAATTGAATTGAACACACATCCAAAGCATTTCTTTATTGCTTTCTTGCTTGAATAATACTATTTGAGTCCTTTACACAATGCCTTGTGAAAAAGTGGAACCCCTTTGATTGAATTACAATGTTGTATTTATAGGTGAGGTTAGTAACCACTTAAGGTAACTACCTTAACCACTTTTTGTAACTATTTCATATAACTAACTCTCTAAGTGCACCTACTTGAAATAACTAACTTTCTTTTCATAAAGATAGTTACTTAGAGTAACTACCCAACTTTGGCACTTAGAATAACTACCTTGTGAGAAGGGTTAGGATAAACCTAACTTTTACAAAGTTAAATTCAAAAGGCTAACTATAATTACAATAAGTGACATAAGTCACTTTTTCAAAAGGTAACATTAAGCTTGGAGCTGCTAAGTTACCCTTTTCCTCTATTTGCTCCATTTCGGTAGTCACAGTTCGTTAGATGCTGATCACTCCTCTGTATGCCTGAATCTTAGACTCCCACCTCAGTTACGATCCTAAAATTCCATCGCCATCCACTACTTATCTCAATCTCATTCCTTTTATCACTTCCCTTTCAAATCTTCAAGATGGAGGGTGTACTTGCCCCATGTTTCATCTGGCCAAAACATATATGATTTTGATATTTTGTTTATAGATTCCAAGTAGTTCCTAATAATGTTGGTTTTCTGAAGAAACAAACCCATTGAATTGGACAAGTAATCTGGAGGCAAGTCTTTAAGACAAGATGCATTAAATGTTAAGACAATTCCAAACCAACTAATCATGCGGCATAATTGTTGTACTCATCATAATTTTCAACTGATTATATGATAGTTTTGTAACCATCAGAAAACCAATATCTTCGCTAACAGGTCCACTACTCACAATATTTGAAGGTGTGAAGAGATACATCCAACGATCCTCTGATACAACAATGACATGATATGTTCATTTTGATCCCATTGTAGACACAATTTCAAGTGAGACAAAGATGTCTTAGGTAGCCTAGATGATGTCGTACATCCCATGATTAGTCAAATTTCCTTTTCCTGCAACTCCCTTAAGAAGGCCATCTCCTTCCTTCCCAAGTTTGAATACCTAAATCACAAAATATCATTGCCTTCCACTACTCATCTTAAACTCAGAGCATTATGTAGAGGCCAGTTAAAGGAGAGACTATTTGTTCTGCTTATTTCACATACCCTATCCATTAGAATAAATCATTGAATTTTCACCGAATAAACAAGAATATTACATGCATTTGGAAGTAGTCCCTGGATAAAGCACCAAAAATATTTCACAAATAGTTCTTCCTCCAAGAAAGATACCCATGGTATTTAAGTAGAACTGTTCGGATGTAGTCTTGATCATAACCTTTGATAAAACTTGAACTTCTAAGCTCCTATCTTCACCCGTCACTAACTAAGACCCAATATGCTCTTTGCTTAGTGACTGAACAATCTCTATGTTTAACTGATTCCAAGAGGAAGCTTCTACAAAGATACCAATCCATATTCATTTTCTTTTATCCAATTTGGTTCTAAAACAACTGCCTCTTTCCACATTTACATGGAAGACTAAATCGGGATGAACACAATTTACAATAAAACATATCGAAATGGCATTGGCATTGGTTAAACTTTCTGGCCTCACCAATACTAAGTTGGTTGTATATTCGACCACGTCAGAGTAGTACAAAATAGATATATTTGGCAATTGAAAGAAGTTTTTCAGAGAGTCCATATCAAACACTATCCTCATTCTACTTTGTTTATTTGGCACATGCAGGAAAGGTACAAATGCTGGCCGTGGAATTTAGCTTTATAACTGGAAGTTGCATTTGCATGGAAAGTTCCTAAATCCTTTTCAATGGACCCATTTTATGAATATGCTATTATCGTTACATCCCATAAAGCAATATTTATCTGAGGCACTTTTCCAAATAGTTTGCATGCCTTGAAAACGCATTATCGACAATGTGGGTTTGCAATAGTTTTGTCCAACAGTTGGCACGCTTTCTGTATGCTTCCAGTTTTCTTGTTAATGCACATCTACTAGCATATTTCCAACTACAATATTAACAAACCCTTGTTCCAAATCTATCATTTTGACATCAGTTGCGAGGATGTTGGTAAAAGTCGTGAGTTTAGCATTCTATATGCGAAGTAAATTTTCTTAAATGTATCTACAATCCTTTCAACAAAGCCATTTTGTTCATATCATGCACTCATGAAACAACATTTCTCTGAGACATTTTGTCAAATAGTTTGCGGGCTTTGTCTAAGCTTCCACAATTTGCATCCATATCTACCAGGGGCACTTGCAACTGCGAACTAGAGTTTCTTGAAAGTTTCTAAAGTCTTTTCAACAACTACATTTTGTGCACATCCTGTGGTTACTTGGTTTCAATGCTTCTGTTTTAGCTCGAGCTGGAAGTTTACTGATAAACGTTGAGGAATTTGGTTTTAAACCCACCAGTTGCATCTGCCTCAAAAGTTTCTCTAGCCTTTTCAACAAAACCATTTTGTGAATATCTAGCAACCATTACAATCTTCAAAAGCATATTTCTTTGAGTTTACCTATCAAATAATGCATGCACTTTGTCTATGCACCCACATCTTTGCATATGAGCCATTATGCTTTGATGGATGCCCGTACTCTATTGCAAATGCTCCCATTCAGGCGCCAGGTGGGGGATGCTCGCGAAGGTTTTGGAATCTGGATTTATACCTACATCTTGCATTTTCTTGAAAGCTTCTAAAGTCTTTTCAGAGAACTCCTTTTGTGTGGATCATGTTCTCAGAATAGCCATGCATTGTAGTCTATAAGACCACATTTCTTTAAATCTCACTGTCAAACTATTTAGGTGCATTGTCTTTGCTTCCACTTCGAGTATAGTAGAGAATTCTGATTTTCTTTATTGTACACAAAATGCTGGCGGAGGTCGAACAATTTGGCTTCACACCTTTCACTCGCATTTTCTTTAATATTTTGAAACCTCTTTCAATAAATTTGTAGGCGTTCCCTGAGATGATGTATTTCTAAGGCACATTGTCGAGCAGTCCTTGTGCACTATCTATGCTTCCACATTATGCATACATATCTTCCAGGGCATTTTGATCTATAATATCTGACAAATATTCACTTTCCATTATGCTTTGTTAAGCATCCATATCCTACTCCAAATCTCTCATTTTGGCATGGGCCGGGAGGATGCTAGTGAAGGTTATGAAAATGTGAACCAAGGAATAATTTATTTTCTTTGCAATGGCTTCTTGAGTAGTTATAAAAAAAGAAACTACTTCCACCGACATATACGGGAAATCCTTTCATTGAGCTTTTTACATCATATCACAACTTATTTTGGTAGTTACAACGGCCTTCATCGGTGGTTTGGTCTCTTTTCACAACTTCTATCGGCATTTTAAATGGCTTTTAAAACTTCATCGGAGGAAAAGAAAATTTTCAAAACCAAACAATTGCCCCGATGATAAATGTGAGTTTATTTTTTTGGCATTATGATCACGAGGCTAACACATACATGGCACATATGACAATGAGAATGGCACAATTACATTTGATATAAATGTCTTTATGATGCATACATGATAGCTACTATTAACTGCTCTTGCTCTTTGTGGTCTCTTTATGATTTCCTAACCATGACATACAAGAGCATTTTCATGATGACGGTTGATATTTACAGGATGCATATCACTTTAGTTGTTAGATGATGTTTCAGGCATTGACCATGTGGACTCTATGACATTATGCTAAATGGGCACTATGACTTTATGATAATAGTGGCAGTTTTATCATATGCCAAGGGTAGGCATTTTGATCATATTCAGTTTGATATCACTTCGGCAGGTGATGTTATGATCTGTTTCTCTTTGCACAAGTGTTTGGTTTCATGTGGGCTAAGGGCAACTACATGCAAGGTTTTGTGTTGATGGTCTAAAATATTGACCATGGTATCAACTCCCTAGCAAGCACCACTTTAGTTGCATATGCATAAACAATAATTTTTCAGTGGCATACACTTAATGTTTACCTGCCAAACAGGTCAATGGATGTTTGATGTGATAAAATGAAGGTTTTGTTTTATTGAGGGCCACCGATCTTATTAGGGTTACCAGTGGCTCTGATTGCAATGAGATAAGCTCGGGCAAAAAGTATTTTTGGTTTTCATGTTACAAAGTTTTGAGCTTCGAATATGAAGCTTTATACCTAGGGTTTCATTATCTTATGCAGAAATGATGAAGAAACATGATGGCAAATTCATGGAAGTTTCTGGAATGAACACGGGCTTTTGTGACTGCGATAGTTTGACTTTTGGTAGCAGGTGACATTGTTATGATTTTTCCTCATTCAATTTTTATCTTTGACAGCGACTGTTATGATTGTGTGGTCTTTTGCATAAAGTTTTTTCATTTCGGTGATAGTTATAGTCTGCCATGAATGATTCAAAGGAAATATGTTTTTGTTAAGCTTTTGAGGTTTCAAATAAGCATTGATACTTTTTAGTTAAGCAGTTGTAACTATACATTGTATACACGGCCAGAAATCTTTGCATTTGATGATATGAAATGTATATGGGGTTTCGACCCAGGTTAGGGTTTTGACATATCTTACCCTTGGACTTTCTGTTATGGTTGAAAACTAAAAAATATATGGGCATTTGACCCTAAATTGTGGTTTAATATTCAGTTATTACCTAAAAAGGTTTATGTGCATGGTTATCTCTTCAAACTATTTCATGAGAAGAGGAAGACATTATGAATTGTTTAAAAAGGGCTTTGAACATGAATTGTAAAGTGTTGTGTATACACTTGATGTAATGTTGAGGATAGATGACCAAGTGCATTATCATTGATGTTAGATCAAAGTTGTTGTACTAGACAAAAGAGAAACAAAGTAACCCTCTGTATTTGTATTTATCTTTCTGTATGTAGAGAGTGGGTGCTCCTGCAAGGCTATGTTAGGGGTTGGTGCTCCTTGATGTTGATGCTTCTAAATGTTGTAAGCCAGTGAGGCAATGTTAAAAAGCTAGTGAGGCAATGTTAAAAAGCTAGTGAGGCAAATTGTAGCCAATGAGGCATGTAATCAGTGAGATTCCTTTTGATAAGCCAGTGAGGCATTTTTTTGAGTGGTTTTATGCCCCAGAAGGTTTCCACTCAGGACAATATTTGTGTCATGGGTTGTTGCTATCGCTGATATGTCTTATCCTCATGTTCTTTCACTCATTATGTGTCATCCAATTTTATAGTTATTCTAAGTCAATCTGATCTGCATGAATATATATTTATCATATATTTTGTTTGAAATGACGTCCTTTGTTCATTCTCATTATGGTCAATCAAAATTACACAAGTTACATGATTGAGTGTCTAATATGCAAACATATTTACTCCTAAGTTTGATGTTCCTGTTTGTTTCATAATATTGTTGATGCTTTCTTGACATTAGTCTGCCATGCCAAAGCTGTTGTGATTTTTCAAGTTCTTAAGGCGTTGTTAAAATTAGCATACCACTGATTCACCCCCCCTCTTAGTGGTATTGTACTCCAACACTAAAATCATTTGGATTTGAGAAAGCATGGTTGGATTGGGTGTATGGATGCATTTCAATGGAAAGATACTTTGTTCTCATAAATGGAATCCCATGTGGATTGTTTGAGAGCTCTAGAGGATTGCACTAAGGAGATCCATTGTCTCTATTTCTCTTTGTCGTCATCGCGGAAGCTTTGAGTAGAAAGATCAAATTGCAGCAAGTGGCATGGCAATGGAGAGGTGTTCATATTGTAAGGAACATCCCAACTTAGACCCATCAACTATTCGCAGATGACATGGTCCTCTATGGAGAGGTTGCAATGGAGGAAGTGAAGGTTATTAAAGGCATAATTGACAGCTACTCGACAATCTTAAGACATGTAATTAATGTTAAAAAAAAATTTAAATCTTCTTCTTTAATGTTAAAAATCATTATAGAGAAACATAGCAATGTTTTTTGGATTCAACATAGGTTAGATCCCAAGTAAATACCTAGGGGTGCCACTTCCCAACGAAGCAATAAGATCTAATAACTAGTAGAGTATAGTGTAAAATTGTCACAATAAGACACAAAACTGGAAGGGGTGATGGTTGACACTCCTAGGAAGAATTCTCATGATAAAGCTGATACTTGCAGCTATACCTATGTATATGATGTCTGGCATGAGGTTAACAAAAAAGACTGAATACACATTAAATAACACAATGAATAAATTCCTTTGAGAAGGCCCAAATGAAAGCAAACACTTTCCCCTTCTAAATTGGAACATAGTTTGAGAGGACAAAAGGCATGGTGGGGTAGCTATCAAAGACATAGATCTACAAAACAAAGCTTTAGGGGGAAAACTTATTTACCATCTATACACAAAGCTAATGACCTTATGGTGTATAATCTTAAGAAACAAATATCTAGACAGTGAGGACGCTAGTAGAATTTTAATGGTCGTCGATCCCCCCTTAGCTTCACATATCTGGAAATTCATCCATGAGAGTTGCCCGATCATCACGGAACACCTAATCTAGTAGGTGAATGATGGAATGCTAGTAAAATTTTGGTGTGATTCTTGGAATGGGTATAAGCCTCTTATTGATGTAGAAGAATTGGGGGAATATGGTTAATTAATGATGGAATGAGACGACGACACCATTAGAGACTATGTGGTTGATAAATTGGAGATGGGACAACTGAAGTGGAATTGGACTGTGATGGAGGATGGGCAATCCAGTGCTTCTGGTCTAGAAAATTTGAAGAAGGAACTCAAAGGTAGGAAGTTTATTTTTAAGGAAAGGTAGATAAAATAATATGGTGTGGGGCAAAATCAGGTAACTATTGAGTTAAATTGGGTTACCACATTCAAAATTTATCTACTTGTTGCAAATATGTGCCTAATCAGTGTTGTCATTAATGTCAACATATCCTTGTTGTCATTGGTGTCAACTATATCCCATTCTAGAAGATTTGTATGTTAAGGATATTGAAAAAATCAGCTCCTCTAGAAGAAACAAGTGAGTTACATATCTCTCTATAAGAGACAGTGAAGACAGTGCAGTTCAGTGAAGAAGATTGCTCTACATTCCTAGTGAGATGAAGATCAAAGTCTGCAGACCAAAGGGCGTTGTGAAGGATTGTCTGAAAGTGCTCCAGTTAAGATTTGAGGGATCCACATGAAGAATTTGTGAAGTTATGGCCATCTGAGTAGAACCAGATTTTGCAGTTGTTTAGAGGTGACAAAGTGATAGAAAATTGGTCTGAATTGATCTGCATTGGAATATTATGAGCTGCAGATCTAGAGGTGTGTTTGGGATAGAGGTGTGTATCCTCAACTCAAGAGGTTCATGGTTTGGAGGTCTGCAAGCAATCTTTCTAGTGTGACAGTCATGACAGTGAGAGTTCTTAAGTTCCTGGATGAAGATGCAAGTGTTTCCGGTGAAGTGAGATGGTGTAGTTGTTCTTGTTGATTTCATTGTGCTTGTGGTGGTCTCTGGATCATGTGCCTATTGTCTTGGTGGTCTGCATTGAGGATTGATCTTGTGGTTGAAGATTTGTCCTTGGGTGTTGTTGTTCTTTCCAGTCTTGGCTGACCAGATGCTTTGTGCATGTTGCGGATGATCTAAGAGAGATTCTATGAAGTGTGGCATGTTGTTCAAGGAATATTTGGGTCCCAACTATGTTTGACTAATAGTATAGTGATTCACATTAAGTCAAATGTTTGTAGTGCCAACCTTGATGTTTATTCCAAGGTTGATGAAGCATATAAATAAGTATGGTTGAGTTGTGGAAAATCATCCTCGTGCTAGAATGATAAGATCCTAAGAAAGGAAGAAAGGTAGAGCAGAGAAGAGGAAGAGCAGAAGAGGAAGAGCAGTAAAGGATGAAGAGATAGAGAAGAAGTGTTTGGAGGTAGAGTAGAAGTGTTGTGCGCTTCAATGGAACTAACCTTGGCATGAAGAAGATGTTGTTTTCTAGTTTAATCTTTATGTGATAAACTTATAAATATTTCTGTAGGCAATGAGCCTCTTTTGAGCAGTGAGCTCTGGGCAGTGTACCCGAAGGCAAGTGCCTTCCCATTTTTCTATTCTTTTAACAGAGAATAAATCTTGTGGGTTAACCCCCACCATCATTTTTCCCTTAACTAGGTTTCCACATAAAAATCCTAGTATCATATGTGTTGATTATGTTTTTTCTCATGTGTTGTTGATTTATGCTTTCATAGTTATATCATTAATTAGTTAATAAGTGATGAAGAAGATTAGATACAGCAAAAGATACAATTTTTGTGACAACTGATTCACCCCTCCTCTCTCAGTTGTCTACCCTTATTTCAACAATTGTTATCAAATCCGATTCCTCTAAAAGAAGCTTGACCGCTTGAGGAGATCCAGGATGTCAACTTACAAGAAGGACAGTTTGAGATTTGATGGAAAAATTTACTCTCTTTGGAAGAGTCGCATGGAGTTCCATTTACAATGCATGGGTGATGCTTATTGGTTGATAACTAAGGATGAGTATAAGCCTCCAGGGAAAGGTCCCTCAACTCTAGATCAATTCAAAGATGCTAAAAACAACATTTGAGCTAAAGAAGCTTTGCTGAGTGCCATGACTGATACATAAATGACAAATGTCTTGGAATTGAAAACTGCTCATGAAATCTGGAAGAAATTAGAAACTCTATATGAAGGAGATGAATATCTCAAATGTGCTAAGTTGCAGAGCTTGAAGGGTAGATACAAAAATTTGAGGATGAGTGAAGATGAAAACATCACTTCCTACATGCAGAAAGTGAATGAACTTGTGTGCAGTATCAAGTGTACTAGTGGAACACTGGAAGAATCATAGATTGTTGGCAAAGTTCTTAGATCCTTACCTGCTTCATACAAGCATAGAGTTGTTGCTATTAAGGAAATCAGGACTGTGACAACTATTACAAGGGATCAGGTTGTTGGCAAGCTCTCAACATTTGAAATGAGTGAGTTTGGTGATTCTCTTCCTAAATATGAATCTACATTTAAGGCCAATGTTTTTGGAAAGTAAAGATTTGACCCATGTGAAAGCTCTTCAAGAAGACTAACCAGATTTGAGAAGGCAAGGAAGGATCTTGAAGAAGATGAATCAGAGCTTGAAGAACTTGAAGCCCTTTTTGCCAAAAGACTACCAAGAGGATCCGGTAAGTATGAAGGAAAAGTTGCCTTTCAAATGTTTTGCTTGCAATAAGATTGGTCATTTTGCCTCAAGATGTCCGGAGAGGGTTTTAAAGCCAAACCCTAACAGACCTAGGATTCAGAAGAAATGCTATTATGTCCAAGAAGATACTGAAGAAGGAGTCACTGATGATGAATTTGATAAGGGACGTACCTCAGGAAATGAATGGGTGTTCATGGCCATCAAAGAAGAAGATCCTATTGAATTTTCTAGCTGTGTAAATGTGGAAAGAGCCTTGGCTGCTCAGGTTGAAGAAAAGGATGAATGGGTAATTGACAATGGATTCTCTCATCATATGACAGGTGATAAGAGTAAGTTTGTAAGTATGGAAAGGTATGAAGGTGGAATTGTGAAGTTTAGAGACAATTCAATTGGTAGAATCTGTGGCAGAGGATCTATCTCTCTTGATGGTAAGAATAACACTAATGATGTTTTGTATGTAGAAGGGTTGAAGCATAATCTTTTCAGTGTTGGATAGTTGGTTGACAAGGGATATGATCTTTGTTTCAAGGATGGAAAATGTAGAATTTTGGAAAGCTTTGGAACTGAGATTGCATCTAGTACACAAACTAGAGGTAACATCTTTCATTTAAGTGGTACTAGTAAAAGTTGTTTGATTGCTCAGATTGATCAGAGTTGGCTATGACATAGGAGAATGTGTCATGTAAACTTTGACAACATTGACAAGATAAGTACTACTCAGGATGTTAGAGATCTTCCAAAGCTTGTAAAACTTGCTAATAGCATGTATAAGGAATGTCAGTTGGGCAAACAGAGCAGAACTACATTCAAGAGTAAAGAACAATCTTCAAGTGGATTGTTGGAACTTGTGCACACTGATTTGTGTGGTCCTGCTAGGGTTAGGAGTTTGCAAGGAGACATATACTTCATGTTGCTAATTGATGATTAATTCTGGATGATGTGGGTCACTTTCTTGAGAGAGAAATTAGAGGCTCTTGAAGAATTCAAAGTGTTTAAGGCTAGGGTGGAGAATGAGACTGGTGTGAAGATAAAGTGTCTAAGATCTGACAAACATGGATAATTTACCTCCGGTGAGTTTAATGCATTTTTGAAAAGCATGGAACAAGAAGACGATTGTCTACTCCTATAACTCCTTAGCAGAATGGAGTTGTGGAAAGGAAGAACTAGACTATTCAAGAGGTTGTTAGAACCATGATGATGGAAGCAAACATTCTACATGTCTATTTGAGAGAGGCTGTAAGTACTGCTGTCTACACTCTTAACCAGGTGCAGATCAAAGGTAATTCTTGTAAAACACCTTATGAACTATGGTTTGGTAATGCTCCTTCTGTGAAATATTTTAGAGTTTTTGGTAGTAAATGTTATATCAAAAGAAATGAAAATCTAGGCAAGTTTGATGCAAGATGTGATGAAGGAATATTTCTAGTTTATTCTAATCAAAGCAAGGGATACTAGTGCCTTAACAAGAGATTGAAAAAGATTGTTGAAAGTGCTAATGTCAAGGTTGATGAAAGCAAGGAGAGACCTTCAAGGTTTTGTGGATATGAATCAGATGATCAAAATGAAAGTCAAAATGAAGGAAAGTAATTTTAGTTTACTCTGGAGAATCCACTGACTCAAGAAGTTAATGTAGATGTTGAGGAACAAGTTCAAGAATTAGAAGTTGAAGAAAATCCTAAAACTCCCAGGTATGTAAGATTGAATCATTCTAAAAATTAGATCATAGGAGATAAAAATAAAGGTGTTCAAACTAGAAGAAGAATTGTTGAAGAACAAGAGGAGTACTATCTGATTTCAAAGATTGAACGAAAATTAGTGAATGAAGCTTGTAATGATGAAAGTTGGGTAAAATCAATGGAAGAAGAATTAATGCAAATTGAAAAGAGTCATACTTGGGATCTTGTTCCTAGACCTAAAACCAAAAATGTAATTGGAACTAAATGGGTCTTCCAAAATAAATTAAATGAAGATGGTGAAGTTGTGAGAAACAAAGTAAGATTGTTGTGCAAAGGTTACTCTCAGATAGAGGGAATTGATTTTGAAGAAACTTTTGCTTCAGTGGTAAGAATTGAAGCAGTCAGATTATTTCTTGCCTTTGCTTCTTACAAAGATTTCAAAGTCTACGAGATGGATGTCAAGTCGGCATTCCTGAATGGAGAGTTAGAAGAAGAGATCTACATTGAGCAACTAGAAGGATTCCAGTTGTCTGATCAAGGAGATAGGGTCTACAGATTGAAGAAAGCATTGTATGGACTTAAACAAGCCCCAAAAGCCTGGTATGCAAGATTAGATAAGTATATGCTAAAGTTAGGATTTAGCAAAGGTACTGCTGACAGTAATCTTTATTTCAAAATTGATCATGAACACATCTTGATTGTTGAGGTATTTGTCGATGATATCATCTTTGGTGGAAATGAGAGCATGTACAAAAATTTTGCTGATCAGATGCAAAGTGAATTTGAGATGTCTATGCTCAGTGAAATGAACTTTTTCTTAGGTCTACAAATGATTCAGTCAGAAAAAATTATCTTCATATCTCAGTCTAAGTATGTGAAAGAGTTGTTGAAAAAGTTTGGAATGGAGGATTCAAAACTAGTGAGTACTCCTATGGTAACCAAATGTAAGTTGAGTAAAGATGATGATTCCCCTAAGGTAGAATAGAAAAGGTAGAGATCAATGATTGGAGGACTACTTTATCTGACTCATACCAGACCTGATATCATGAATGGAGTTAGCCTTGTTGCTAGATTTCAAATTGATCCTAGAATCTCATGTTGTAATAGTCCAAAGAATTTTTAGATATCTAAAGGGAACATCTAATTATGGCTTATGGTATCCTAAGGGTGATGATTTCACTCTTCATGCATATACAGATGCTGATTGGGTAGGAGATGTGGATGACATGAAGAGTACTAGTGGAGGTGCATTTTTCTTGGAAAAGAGATTGGTTTCTTGGTTGAGCAAAAAGTAGGAGGCAATATCTTTGTTTACTGCAGAGGCAAAGTATATAGTAGTAGCAAGTAATTGTACTCAAGTTTTGTAGATGAAGCAAATGTTGAAGGATATCAGAGTTGTGTTTGAAGAACATGTTACAATCTTCTATGATAATTCAAGTGCAATAAACATTTCAAAGAATCTGGTGTTGCATTCAAAAACAAAGCACATATCCATCAAGTATCACTTTTTAAGAGAGAAGGTAAATGAGAATGAAGTCAGGTTGGAGTTTGTTTCATCAAAAGATTAGATTGCAGATATCTTCACTAAGCCTCTACCTAAGGATACTTTTGAGTATCTCAGAGTGATGCTAGGGGTTATTACCCCTTCTGTTCAAAACTAAGGAGCACTAATGTGCATCAGTCTGGTGAAATTCACAATCATATCTTGTGATCCAGATTGGTGTTAAGGAGTTGCTACTTAGGGGGTGTAGTCAGTATGCTGATTCTGGATTAAGAAACAAAAAGATGAAGAGATGATTACAAATATGTGCCCTTTGCCATTGATGTCAAAGGGGGAGAGAAGTCATGTGAAAAATTTGGAAGTAAGCACTTAATGGTGAAAGGGGGAGAAATAAAGAAAATGGTTGCAGATGTGATAAGAGAAAGGGGGAGAAGTTCTTGTCTTGATGGTTGAAAAAGTTTTTCACATTATATGTTGCCATCAATGACAAAGGGCGAGATTATTGCAAATATGTGCCTAATCGGTGTTTTCATTGATGTCAACATATCCTTGTTGTCATTGGTGCCAACTATATCCCATTCTAGAAGATTTGTATGTTGAGGATATTGAGAAAATTAGCCTCTCCGGAAGGAACAAGTGAGTTACATATCTCTTTGTAAGAGACAATGAAGATAGTGCAGTTTAATGAAGAAGATTGCTCTACATTCCTAGTGAGATGAAGATCAGAGTTTGTGGACCAAAGGGTATTGTGAAGGATTGTCTGAAATTGCTCTAGTTAATATTTGAGGAATCTGCATGAAGAACTTGTGAAGTTATGGCCATCTGAGTAGAACTGGGTTTTGTAGTTGTTCAGAGGTGACAGAGTGACATAAAATTGGTCTGGATTGATCCGTATTGGAATATTATGATCTACAGATCTAGAGGTGTGTTTGGGATGTTGGTGTGTATCCTCAACTTAGGAGGTTCATGGTTTAGAGGTCCACAAGCAATCTTTCTAGTGTGACAGTTATGACAGTGAGAGTTCTTAAGATCCCAGATGAAGATGCAAGTGTTTCTAGTGAAGTGAGATGGTGCGATTGTTCTTTTTGATTTCATTGTGCTTGTGGTGGTCTCTAGATCTTGTGCCTACTGTGTTAGTGGTCTGCATTGAGGATTGAGTTCGTGGTTGAAGATTTATCCTTGGGTGTTGCTGTTCTTTCTAGTCTTGGTCGACCGGATGCTTTGTGCATGTTGCAGATGATCTAAGAGAGATTCTAAGAAGTGTGGCATGTTGTTCAAGGAAGATTTGGGTCCCAGCTATGTTTGGTCGATAGTATAGTGATTCGTATTAAGTCAGATGTTTGTAGTGCCAACCTTGATGTTTATTCCAAGGTTGATGAAGCATAAAAATATGTATGGTTGAATTGTGGAAAATCATCCTTGTTCTAGAATGATAAGATCCTAAGAAAGGAAGAAAGGTAGAGCAGAGAAGAGGAAGAGCAGAAGAGGAAGATCAGTAAAGGATGAAGAGATAGCGAAGAAGTGTTTCAAGGTAGAGCAGGAGTGTTGTGTGCTTCAATGGAACTGACCTTGGCATGAAGAAGATGTTGTTTTCCAGTTCAATCTTTCTGTGATAAACTTATAAATATTTATGTAGGCACTGAGCCTCTTTTAAGCAGTGAGCTCTAGGCAATGCACCTGAAGGCAAGTGCCTTCCCATTTTTTATTCTTTTAACAGATAATAAATCTTGTGGATTAACCCCCACCATGGTTTTTCCCTTAACCATGTTTCCATGTAAAAGTTCCAGTGTCATATGTGTTGACTATGTTTCTACTCATGTGTTGTTGATTTATGCTTTCATGGTTATATCATTAATCGATTAATAAGTGATGAAGAAGATTAGATATGACAAAAGATAAAGTTTTTGTGACAACTGACTCACCCCCCCTCTTAGTTGTCTGCCCTTATTTCAACACTACTGATACTATGTGGCCAACAAATTTGTGTTGGGGTAAAGCAGTGCTCCCAAAGGTCGGGGGTTTTTACTGGATTGCCTTGCATAAGAGAATTTTAACAGTTGACAGATTGAAAACAATAGGTATTGCTAGCCCCAATCGATGAATAATGTGTATGGGAAATGAGGAAAACATGGATCACCTGATTCTAAACTATCCCTTTGCAAGCAAATGTTGGGACTGGCTATGTCAAAAACTCAATTGGTCGGGCCCAAGGTAGGAAGACTAATTTCGTGGTTCAAATGTTGGTTGAGGTTGAATAGGAACTCTATGTGGGGAGATTTATGGATAGACAACCCATCTCTTCTGATCTAGTAAATATGGAAAGAATGTAATAGGAGAATCTTTTGTAATGAAGAGAGAAGTTTGGAACAAGTGTTAAGTTTGGTGTAAAATAGAGTAATAGAGCTCCTTAATTTGAGAGCCCAAAATGATGCTTCCTGATCCTTCACAAATGGAGACAATGAGGTGATGAAAGTATGTCCAAATAGACTAAAAATTTTGTTGAACCATAATTCAGAGAGTAACAATTCAAAAATGTAGAGAAGGGAGGCCAAATGGTCCCTCCCACCACAAGGAAGACTAAAGATAAACTTTGATGGAGCCTTGAGAGCAGGCTACATCTTGAGGAATCATGATGGGAAACTTGTTTGGGTGATGTCTCTGAAGTTATCGAATGGAACCAACAACGAAGTAAAATTCTTTGCATTGGATGCAGGGCTAAATTTATGCATAGAAAAATGTATATCAGATGTAGAAATTGAGGGGGACTCCCTCATATGCATTAGGGCAATCAATAATAGAGAATGCTCTTCATGGGATCTCAAAGGATGGATAGATGTCATATGGTCCAAACTTATTCAATTATAAAGTTTTTCCCTATCACATGTGTATAGAGAATCAAATGTGCTGGTAGACGTTTTGGCAAGCCTGGGATCTCAAGGATGAAGTGCAGTAGATTCTACAAATGAGGAGTGGCCTAGTCTCAATCAAATCCTTTACCATGACGTGGCTAGTTGAAGCATATATTAGACACAACAAGATGTTTGGACTTCCAATGCTCTTGGTCCTAGTCTCCTTTCATCAGTATCCATTCGAGAAATGCACTAACCAACAGAGGAAAGAGAATGTCATGGACTTGCTAAGGAAGAACTGCAACTCCCAAAAGAGTAAATGAGGGAAATTGGTGGAGCAAAGGATGACTCAATCTAATAAAGATTGAAATCAGAGATATGGAGTACTTGTCTAAGATTGATTTGAAAGGTCCCTAGGAGTAGTGGTGATAGGTCTTCTATAAGTAATGGCTATGTTTCTCATTTTAGTTCATAGCTCCAATGGCGTTGAGGATGCATTGTCCTTGCAGGAGAATATGTGAGGTTTAAGAGGAGCAAGAGGAATTTGGATCCTTGGAAGGTAGTGAACCCAATGAGGAAGAGGAGGGCCCAGTAGAGGAAGAGGAAGAACCTACTAATGATCAGATCAAAAGAATCTTTGTCATACAATCCAATAAAAGGGTGGTTGCGATAAAGAAGGTAATCGAGAATCACTTGTTGAGTGGCGACCACATCTGTGATGGCACATTGTATGAGGAGTTCCTCATAAATGTCATACTCATATTTAGAAGAAATTAAAGTAGTTTGATCTTGGCCCACAACTACCTCCCTCCCCAGTAGTGTGCAATGGCCAATGTAGCTATCTCAACTTTGAACAAATGACCACAAATTAGTTTAATGGAGAGGTGTTTATTGCTGAGCAGTTAGGAGAAATGGTGTGGTAGCTCAGGCTTGGTATGTTTTTCATGAAGGCATTAGGAGAGATAATATGTAGACTTTTAGCTATATACTAAGCCGGTATGGTAACCTCCTTTCTCCTGCTCAGATTGATTGAGCCTTTGAGATTGTAAAGGGTCTATGCTATTTATGGCACCATTGAAGGACTCTTTGTGGATTGTAATTTTTGACAAGATTTTTAAGTTGTTGCCCTCTATGTAATTTCCTTTTAATTAATATAAGTATAGGGATCTACCCCATGGTAGTGCTTAATGATCACAAAAGAAAACTTGATTTCTTAAAAAAAAAATGTCAAAAAATATTGTCTTAAATGGATCTTGAAGATATCAAAACTTATGTACAAAAATAACTAGAAAATACTTGGTGGGATTTTGACACAATCATGAATGGAAAGTTCAATGAAGGATTATCCAACCATATATCCAAATAAATAAACACATAGTGGAATTTAATGAAACAACAATTTGATCTTTATTGATTCATAGTCATGAAGTGTAGTATGCCATGAGCTTAAAACATGACACCACAACCTTCAAAGTAATATGGGCACAACTATGGGTGAATTATAGAATTTGAATCATATTGCAATATAATTCTCTTCAACTATCAACTAACTATGAGTTATAACTAAATATAAGCTAATGCTAATGATCACCAACTTCAAATTGTTATGAATGACAATTATATAGTGAGCATTAGCCTTAGGAATGATCCCATTCAGGTGCAAGGAGATGCAAAGTTAACTGCCAAGTATAATGTGTAGTCAACAAAACATGTAGAATGGACCTTATGAAATTCAAATGTGATAATATTTGATGGTTTGATGAGCCTCGATGTAATTCAAACCATGACCTCTCCTAAGTCCAATGAATCTAAATATGTGTTCATTTATCTCTACACACTTTAGAAGGGTGTTGCAAGCTTCAAATAGTTAAACTATATGTCATTTGTTATGCTTGATAGTAGGTCTGGAATTGAAATGACTCTACAGTGATTAGAATCTCCTAGATATTAGTGGGATATTGTTAGCTCTTAGTAGATTATTTGTTCCAAACTGCATGATAAAATGTGTAACTCTAGTGAAGTGTGGTAGGAATTGCAATGTGTGGATCATGACTGGAGTGATACAAAATTACTCGTACACCTTGGTATGCTCCTATATCAGGAATGTGGGGTAATTTAGAAAGTGAGTCCCTCACTTTCCAATGGCTAGAGGGAATCTAAGATGGTATATCTCATCATTAGAAATCTGAGATAAGTCTTCATAAATCCTTCCTTTCCATTTCACCAAATAATTAGGTAAGTGCAAGATGTTGGGTCCACTTTTTGGCCAAAAAGTGGAAACATTTTTCTAAAAATCAAAGTTTGTCATTGTTGGGGTAAAAATTTGAAGCACATACACATAGAATATTAACATGGTGTAACAATATGAAATGTAATATTTTGTTTCTAGTTTTTGAATATGCAATTTATTCTAATACCCAAATGATAAATTTTGGTTTTGTATAGGATGTACAAAAGTATTGTTTTTAAAACATATGTTGAAGGCCAAAACATACGCATGTGTGACCAACATAATTTGACCTAAATGAAATTATTTTTTAAAATCCTTTTGTTGAAAGATGCATATGATACTGAAGTTTGATCAAGGTTTTTTTTGTAATTTTTAATTATTTTTTATTAGGCCTAAGGTGTTTTTTAAACCCTTCATGTATGACCAACATAATTTGATCTAAACTAATTTTAACATGAATTTTTCTTTTATTGCACGCAGAGGATGATGTCTAGAATGGCCAGACATAATTTTTTTTAAAAAAGGTTTAAAATCAAGTCATTAAAAAATAGTAATATATGTCATTTCATGTTTATGAATGTCTTTTTTTTTTAAATTAATGGATAGATAGACAAATATGTTCAACAGTATAAAAAATCTATATATTTTAAAACTAGACATTGTCATCTATAATGGGTTTTAATTTCGTCTAAAAAAGTCATCAACCATATTGTAAAAGTCAATTTTTACTCTTGCTACTACTAGGGCATTGTACTTACAATTCCAAGACTAAGGGTTGGGTTTCCAAGTCTATTCCAAGCCTAAAACCAAAGCAAAAACATGGGTGTCAAAATTTAAATTTTAGCAAACATGTACCCACTACAAAATGTATTCATTCAAAAAATAATAGGTATGCATTCTAAAAAGAAATGGGTACCCATTTAAAATAGGTACATATTATAATAATAAATGCATACCCATTTAAAAATGGTAGACCATTTTGGTAAAAAGTAGTACAATAACATTTCTACAATTTTCTTTCTTATGAGTATAGACTGATAGTATGTATTTTTGCAAAAAAATATGTAGGTGTCTGTGGTTAGGGTAAAAATTGCAAATCAGGGTAAATGAATAAACAATGATAAAACCCTAACAATGCACAATAGAGAACAAGACAACATGAAAACTAAAACAATAAACACAAATGCAAACCAAAATCTCCATGCTATTCTTGATTGACCTCCATTGCTCTTCTCCACCTCGCTTGAGAATGCAAGATTTTGAAGGTTTGATTATTGGAGAGATGTTGGGTGCTCACTTCTGCAGCATAATGATAAGATGAAGATGATAGAAGAAGATAGATGGATAGAGATGAGATGATTAGAGGAATTTTGGTAGAGTGAGGATACTAGAAGAAGATGGATCTCAAATGGCTTGTGTGAGGCTATATTTATAGGCAAGAGATGATAGGATTGGATGGTTGAGATCAAAAGTCAAATGTGTGATGTGTAGGGCTAGTATTAAAAGTTGATTTGAGTGCCTATGATTCACATTAAGTGGGTTATGACATGAGGCTAAAATTAGGATGTGAGGGAATAAGTGGGATTCTTTTATTTATTTGAGAGAAAAGATGCTTATGATGCACAAATAAGTGGGGATAAAAATAAGATGTGAGGGGAATCTCATAATTTAAATAATAAAATTATTTAAATTATGTGCGAATGAGGAGTTGTAGTCATGTGACACATGTCATAATAAGGGATTTGATTTAATATTTAATTTAATTTTTTTGTGGGACATGTGAAGAGGGATTAATTAAATAAAGAGGTTTATTTAATTAATTGGAAAGGTGATCAAGTGGGATAATGTAAGTGGGATAAATGGGATAATGTAATGACCTAGGATAAATATTACAAGATGTTTTACAAGGTCAGGTATGATTAGGTGATGTTATGAAATGGACAATTTTTGGTGTCTACAATGTCTCTTACATTCTCTTAGCATCATTATCCAACCATTTAATATTAAATTTTAAAGGGATTCAATCATAAATAGAATTTTCAAGTGTAATCAAGCACAAGAACTATTTTTGAGAGGAATCAAGCAAATGAGTTATTTTTTAAAGGAATCAAACACAACTGATATATTGAACAAAATATCTACATCTACTTGTACTTTAGTAAGCTCAAAGAGGGATCCATCTATAAATTAAAGATCATTTGTTAATTTTTTCAAGATAATTTGGTAATTATGGGTTCACATAAATGTCAACAAAGAAAAAAGAAGCTCATGACACTTGAAGAAATTTTTTTTTTTAAGATAATGCACTTGGTAAACTTGTTAACCTGACTGGCAATGCTGGTGCGACATGCCCTTTGGCTCCACACAAATGCTTTTGCCTAGAGCAATGAACCGGTGAGGCCACAACATGGGGGACCTCATCCCCTAGCAAGAACACTTCAAACTCGTGAGCTCATTGGCATAGCAAAGGTGTAAAGCCTGCGAACTCATTGGCCCAATGGGGGTTTGAACTCTGGTGGCCGCCACTACAACCGAGTGACTTAACCACCGAACCACGCCCTTCTCGGCTACACTTGAAGAAACTGAATCACATTGAAAGGAGGAAAAATGACAAAGAGATAGGAGAGAGAGGATTTGAGAAATGAAGAATGTTGAAGCATCTAATTTGGTGACTATGGAAAAGGAGAACATTGAAGAGACCAACATGGATGAGGTGAATGTAGAAGATACAAATCTGAAAATGGCAAATGTGGAGGACAATAATATGGAAAAGGTGATTATGGAAATGAGTTGAAGTTTTCAATTGCACTCAATGATGATGATATTAGTTTTTTAAAGGAAGCTAGATATAGCAATGATGATTTAAATTATGTTATTAAAAATAACACAACAAAAAATGATACCGAAATCCCTTGTATGAGTGAAAATGAATATATTTATTTTAATTAAAATAAATGTATTAGATAATCTTCCTGGTAAGATATCTCAGAGAGTAATTTGAACCCATGCAAATAAATTGTATAAACTATTTTTTTAAGTCTAGGATTTCAATGAAAACTAGTAATGCAATTAATCAAAATGTCAAAAATTTGAGTAGTGAAAAATTTAGGCATATTCGCAAAACCCAAAAATAAAGATGAATCAATGAAAAAAATTATGTGAATTGTTTCTAATGCTATTGATTCTTTGAAAAAAAACTTGGCCTAAAGATAGGAATGTAACACAATAGGTTCAATAACAACTACTTTAACTAATAAATTAGTTATTAGCAAAAGAATGATAAGTTAGACAAGTGGATTTTTAATTGTTGTTTAGTGTAAAAGAGGGGTTTTCAATTTCAATGGATGTGTGGGTTAAATCCTCCTTTCACACCTTACATTCAAGGACATAAATCGAGTCAAGCCACAATCTTTGCAAGAAGGCTCTACTAAAGATTTAGTGTCACTTGTAACGAAGAGGAAACTTGGAATTTTTTGATTCATTGATTAATTAAAGTTTGATTATGCTTAAAAGTTCCCTAATTTTGTAAAATCATAAATAAACAGACGAATCACAACAAATGCTCACACATAGAGATATCAAATGACATTTAGATACATACAAGATTTTGAGGTTTTAGATCTAGAAAAGTCAGGCACAAAAGAGCGGGCACCTGAGTCCAAGGTGGCAACTTCTTTAGGGATCTTCGGAACTTGTCTACAACTAGTCACCACTATCACAGAGGTTCTCTACTTTGGGGATTTGGTGGACTAAAGAGAAGGTGCCCAAGTCCAGGTCCAAGTTTTCTTCATAGATCTACAATTTTGACACTTTGTTATGCCTCCTTGTAACTCCACTTCTTCCGCTTCCACACTTGTAACCTGTAATTGAATGGAAAAGAGGCTTGGGGGTTGTGGTGTCTAGGAGCTTGCTTCAGTCAAGCCCCAGAAGGACATTCAAGGCTTCCAAACACCATTGTCAGATAGAGAGTGTGTATCCTTGTGGGAAAGAGGCAAAAACTAATTGATAAATGATTGGAAACACAAATAAATGTCACCTCAGAGGTGTAGCTCGCATATAGATGAAAATATTTCACATCATGAGAAGATGAAGCCAAATCTGCATAACAAACAAAATAAAAAGACAAGTTTTCTCTGCAACAATGAATACTTTGAATGCTCTAAAATCATAAGTGTGCCAAAGGTTCATCATATTCTAGATTACAACAAACACATAGAAGACAACAAAAACACAATACACACATATGAGACAACAAACACACAATACAAAACCTTGAGTGTAAGTGGAGCACATCGCTACACAAACACAAGAGGGGAAAACACGCCATACAAAGCCCAAGTGGGGGTAACCACACAAGGGGGAAAACACACAGAAGACACATGGACACACGAGCACTATATAGTATTCCAAGGACATACTATATGTCTAAACATGGAAAACAAGTGATGGAAGGAGCCTATTACTAGATTCCCACCATCTCAAACATGCTATAGGCACACCTAACGATTGGGCTTATGCCACAACAATTGCTAAAGACATGCTTAAGGGAGGATACACCAACTCCACCTACTCGGAGGACTTTTGAAATAAAAGGATGTGCACTAGCTCAAGAGATACACCATCGCCTCATACAAAGGTCTTTAAATAAAAGGATATGCACGATATCTTGCCTTTGTAGAGGGATTTATTGATTGCAAGATAGAATAAAGATGTGTACTCACATGGAGATACAACATCATGCCTCTATAGAGGGCTTTCAAATACGCTTCATTAGTACCAAAATGATCAGACAGCTTACCTTATATGCCCCCACCTTAAGGTGGTTGATGTTGTGTACCAATATCAAGCATGTTAAGGTAGAGAGATAACACACAAGGGAACAAGAGCTCTCACAAAGCCCATGCCCCTAGAGGTGACATGTACTTCAAGATTGTTGAATGTTCCCACAAACACACATTATACTAAGATAACTATAATGCATGAAATAATCACATCAAGAGCCAAGGTTATACTACAGATTCAGAAACCAAGTATAACCATGGGGCTATACTATAGAGATCTCAGAACTGAGTGTAACCAAGGCGAGATTCAAAATAATCAAAGTGCACGGAGTAACTGTGTTGTTATGAACTTGTTAGTACAGATAAGACAACATCAAAATATCACACAGAGCGATTCTACTAGCCAAGCATCAGATAATATATATCAACCTCATCATCATGTATGGACTAGGTCCATTTTTTCTTACTCGTTGAAGGGTCACTTTGTGCTTATCAGTCTTATTTGTTTTTCATCATCCACCGGATAGGGAGAATTGTTATCAATCAAGATTGCACCCTTAGCAAAGATAAACTTAGCTATCCTATTGCAACATGGGAACACTCCTAGGCCTGTGGGTTTCCTAAGCTCAGAGTGAACCTCCAGAGTCAGCTGGTTCTCCTAATGATTTTCTAATCTAAATGGCTCTTCTGGGAAAAGGGATAGAAGGATAACTATAAATGGAACAAATAACTGAAATTAACTTCTAAGGTGATGCACCAATACTTAAACTCCTACGAGATCTTACTCACAATCAATTCACAGAACTATAACTCTCACAACCCCTTGATTATACTTAATTCATTAATATTTCACATGAAGGTTCCTTTGAACACAACATGCAACCTAAATCAAATAAAATATTCACATACCCATCAAAAAATTAAGACAAGACAAAGGATAGATGACTATCACAATGAAATATCAAATCAAATTTTCAAATGAATGGACAAATGGGAAGGAAAACTGCTGCTCTATTAACTGGAAGGAATAATGAGTACAAAAAATGAAGTACAACTCTCTCTGTGTGAGAGGAAGACTCTAAAAATCTAAACTCTAATCTCTAACTCTCTAACTCTGACTGCCAAGAAAGATCTAGCTATCTCCAATATATCCTGTAGAATGATCTCCCAAGAAGAAAAGATAGAAAAGCTCCTAAAAATAGCCATGCCAATTCATTTTAGAACTCCTCAGAAAAGCTATCAAAAAAGCCTCTAAACTGCCTCCAAACTGTAAAAACAAATTGCCAAAAGTCCTCCAATGTGGCCCCACCAAACAAGATGCTTTGTCTTCCAAGAAAAGCTCTATTTCTCTCCATATCTACCCCAAAAGAAATCAAATCTAGAAAATAATATTTGATTTTCTTTATTTTTTTTAATTGCATAAAATGACAAAATATTAAAAGCAATTTATAAAGAATATTGCTTTAATATTTGTCTTACAATAGATTTGCAGTTTATTCTATATCCTGATTTGATTTGATTTTTTTACAAAAATGATAATACAAGGCTTTCTAATTTCTCCAAGTATATTACATTACATAGCATTTTATTTTTCTATAAAAAATCATAAAAATATATCAAGGCATATATGGGAGTTTTTACAAGAAATGAAAGGCCTTTAAGGCCTACCCTTCAAATAGCTCTGCAAATAGCCTCCAAGGCATGTGACCTATCTCCAAAAGGGACTAAATGGGTTTCAAGGCACCATACCTTAGCATTAAGTATGCAAAAAAGGGACCTAAGGCATGTGAAACCATCCTAAGTCTTGAGACTTAGACATTCACCATGGTGAATAACCCACCTCATGGGAATTAAAAATGCATTTTGAATTTCAATCCAATGAGATAAAAATATCACCATTGAATTAGGATGTATGGAAACCCTAAAGAATAAAGACTTTGCCCTCTTTTCTCGGCCTCATTTTGACTTCGAACATTTGAGAGAAAATGCACTCTCCCAAGCTGCTACCATGATTGAGGGTTTGGAGCTGAAAGTTGAGCATTTCTGAGTCAATTTTTATGCATTTACATAGAGAAGCGAAGGTAAGAAACCATCTTCTACTATGTGATACATATTCTTTCAATTTATCTTCTATTTCTGAGATACAAAAGACTTGTCAAGCCATGGCTATGCATTGTATCTGATACATTTTTTGTTATCTCTGTTTCTCTATTATTTTTTCTTGTGTTTTGGCTGCCATTGAATGGTATCTTTGAACTTGCTGAGGTGACACAAAAAGGGATAAAACCCACGGCTTTCACAACTATCTCCACTCAAAAAGGTAACTTTCTCTACTTAAACCGACAAGTTTTTTGATACTCTATGTAAAAGGGAATGCATCAAAACTTGTATACTTTCTTTTATTGGAGGCCGCCACTACATATAACACTTTCTCATCTTTCTTGAGTATTATTACCTGTAGAGGTTTGAAATACTCTTTTACCTCTATATTTTGCATTTTTTTACCTATGCAATACAATGGAATTTTGACTTCTAGTAGTCTCTTCATAGTGAGCCATGGGTCTATTTGTATCTTCCTCCTTTTGTTGCCATTCTGTATTTTATATGAATTCAAAAACCTTTGACATGGTTATGTAGCTGCAACTTTGTATAAAACCCTTTATGGGTATTATCTTTTGTGAAGAAAACTCTTTCTATCTGTGGTTTCACGATACAAACTGATATGGGTTTTATCATTCATGAAGAAAGATACATTTTTTGTGGTTAAAAATCTGCAGCCATATATTGCATTTTCATCATTACTGAGTATGATTTGGGTCATGGCGGAAAAATGTATTCCTTAGCACTTTGAAAATGAAACCCTAGGTGGGTTATACTGTAACTAGACCGCAACTTCTCAAGGCATTTCTTACACTTTTTTGAGTCTCCTTTAGGTTATATGGACTTGCAATCTCTCCATTCTATGCACCTATATATGAGCTTGTTATTTTCCTCTATATCATAGGTCGTGGCTTGCTTTATCTTTGCATTATTCTAAGCATTCAGTGTTTATATAAACTTGAAAGATTTCATACCTCCTTTGTATCTGTATTTTAGGTTCAAAAGAAACCCCAAATGGGTTTGATCTTTAATGAGGAAATACTCACTCTACATTCCTGGCTACGACCCCAAAGGCACACAATGGTCTTTCATCAATCCTTTCATATGTAGAAATAATGAATTTATGATGCACTTTTCTTCTTGGAAATACAAAAAAAAAACTCTTGCTTGGCATTATATTGGCCGTGACTCTTTCTCTTCCACTTCTTGAGATCATTTCTTGTCATTGCTGCTCCTTTTGACATTCCTTTAGGAACATTGCTCTTTTGACTGTAACTTGAAATTATATATGTCAAATACAATGAGAATTTGTAAAAGAACTCAAATTTTTATGGCACATGAACTGAGTCTTACTTTCTGCAAAAAAAACTCAGATCCACTTACTTCATCTGTAGATGCTTTTTCTGTGACATGGCAGCATATGGACTTATGATGTCCACTACAAGATGAACATATGATTGTTCTTGATTCTTTCTGTAGCTGTCTTGTAGTTGAATATATATTTCAAGGTTCCATTAGTACCATGATGAAATGTATCAGTTAAGAATACATGTTGTTCTATAGCTTTTGTTGTTCCACTTGCATCTTTTCCTGTCACTCTTCCTGGAGCATTTTGAAATTGTAAATTATATCTTGATGTTCACATAGTTAAAACTTCATTGTGCTTGATCTGATGGATAGGACACTGCCATTTCATCTGCGTGATATTTGGCTTCATTATTAATTCTGTAGCAGTATTTATATGAAGAGAAAACATGATGAATAATCATTTCCACTTGATCATCCAGTGCAGCAGCACATCACTATTCTATTGCATTTGATGAGATCATACTTGAACTATGGAAAGGCATATGTCACTTATAGTCTAGTTTACTGTATCATTAATGGCATGTATCTTAACTATCCTATAGTTGATTTTGACAATGATTTTCACTCATACAAGATAGCTGCTCCAATTGTTATTTGATGATTATATATTGGATATTTCATGACTGTCATGTAATTGATCCTGGCTATCCTGTCGCTTCTAAATATCTCCTTATAGCATTTTTCTATTCCAGTCATACATGTTGATCTGTATATATTCACTTTGATCAAATTCCATCTTACTGTAGCATGGCAAATGAGATACATGATGACTGCATTAGTTTGACTGTCTTTTCCCGTATGACAAAGATGCTCATTTTTTACAATTACTGCTACTCCATAGATGTAATGTATGTCGTGAAGCTGATATACTTTGTGGGAAATCATATCATGTTCAATGACAATAGTTTTTATTCACTTGGATGAGATCAAATGTCTCTATGTACAGTATTCCTTCACATGCTACCTCCTATAGCAGAATCTGAAGCATATGATCTCTTGACTATCCTATATTGATTATGGTTGTTCCATTACACTTGAACTACAACATGATACTCTATGGTTATTGTTTGACTCATTAGACAACCTTGTAAAGAGCTCAATGCTCATTGATGATTCTCACTTCAACTCACCCTGAACTAGTAATCATAGGTGGGCATTGAGCTTGGAGCTCATAGGCTGAATTGATGTGACATTCCTTCAGTTGACATGTTTCTCTTTTCACTGTATGAGTAAGTACTCCTATTCCATTCCCCTAGAAACTCAAGGGTAGCATGCTGAGCTCTACCCTCATGGGAGACCACTTTACACCACATGCTGATATGTCTTCAAATCGCTACATGACTTATCCTATACCTGCACATGAAACAAACATGTTAGTTTTAAAAAAAATGAAGCTCAATGATTGTTTCTTTTTAATCTCTCCTCTGCATGTGAATGATCTGATGTTGGATATAGTACACCATAGGCAATTCATTATGTTTCTGTTGATAGGCACACAAGAGACCATATCTGGAGTTCTAACATAACTTTTTTCCAATCTTGCAGGTTCTGGGAGTGAAGAGGACCTAGCTGTAATGAAGATCAGACCAAGACCCTGAAACAGGCAATGATGGATATGTTCTTCCTTTCTTATCTTCAGTTGCATAGTGTATTCTCTATGTCTGTACTAGTTCAGCTATTCCCACATCTTGTGTGGGACATTTGATCTATCATTCCTTCATTCAATGCAATGTTTATTTGTTTTATGTAGCTCATTTATAAAATGAATAATCATTGTAGTGAAATGAAATAACTTATCTCTTAAGCAACCTTCTAGAATTGAATGATGATCTGAAATTCTTTTCTTTTGTTGAACAACTGAACTATAATATCATTGAAACATTCCAACTATGTAAATAACTTATAGCAGAAAATGATAAAACTTTCTTAGCTAAAATGAACTGAATGTGCTCCAGCTCTACCAATTTGGGCTATAGAGAAAATTGGTGACAAGAACCACTAGAAGAAGGTAAACAATAAATCAAGATAGGAGAACAAGTGCCTTAGGGTTTTCACATAAGATGGTGTCCCCAGGTCACCAACTGCAACACTATGCCCTTAAGGCACGACACATAACTGTTGTCAATCAAGTATGCACCCTGCCAAGCTCACAGAAAACTTAGCTACTTGTTGAAACATGGAAACCCTCCTAGATTGTTGGTAATCTATGTCGGGAAGAAATCTCCAGAGTGAGCTGGTTCTCCTTATAATTTTCCTAATCTAATTACGTGCAGGGAAAAAGGATAGAAGGATATGCTAAAATAAATGAATTATGATTTAACCTTTAAGATTGCATCACCTAACAGATCTTACTCACAAACAGATTATTGGACTTTGGCCTTCACAACACTATGATCATTTAACTCATAAATATTTCACATGAAGGTCTAGTAGACACAACATGCAATCTGAATTAAACAAAGATTTTACAAAAATACCACAAGCTAAGACAAAGCAAAGGACAAACATTCATCACAATGCAACATCAGATTAACTTGTAAATAATTGGACAAAATGTGAAGGAAAGTTGTTGCTCAATAACTGAAGGAATAATGAGTACCATGAAAATGAGTACAACACTCTCGATGTGAGAGGAAGACTCTAGTATATCTACACTCTAATCTCTAAAACTCTCACTAAAATTGAAAAAAAACTAGAACTGGGACTTGAACTACTGAAAAGAAAAGGATATCTGAGATATATGCTGTGAAAGATCTCCCCCTGAAAGCTGGAAAAAAGATCCTAAAATAGACTCCAAGTCCATTTTTGAGCTACTCAGAAAAGTACAAATAAAAGCCCTCCAAAAGAGTCTAAACTGTCAAATCATGATGCCAAAAGACCCCTCATGTGACCCCACCACAAATCTGCTTTCTTCTACCTATGAGATCCCAAAATTTGTCTTATCTGCCTCTAAAACAAATCAGAAAAAGAATATCTGATTTGTTTTTTAGCTTCCAACTGCCTAAAATAGTTAAGTTTTAAAGCAATTTATCAATGATTGCTTTAACAATATACTGGCAGTTTGATCCCATTTCCTATCCAAATTGATTTTTGCAAAAAATAAATAATACTTGGCTCATAATTTCACCAAATATTTTACAATGCATTACAATTGATTTTTCTAAAAAAAAACATAAAAAATAATTAAAATATCACTATATATTTCACAAAAATAAATAAAAGCCTTGGAGGCTTAATCTACATGGTCCTATAAAATAATTCCTAAGGCAAGGAGTTTATCCCTATCTCCAAGGGGTATCTCATATGGCATATATCATACCATGATGGTGGCTTAACATGTTCAAGACAAAAATACTTAGAGGGAGCATAGATCGACCTCTCACTAAGTCATGTGACCTAGGCACCATGGTAGTTATGATTTAATACCTCAAAGGTATTAATCTGAGCCAAAAAAAGAAAAGAATGCGACAAAAGTCAACATTCGATTAGGGCTAAATGAAACCCTAAGAACAAAACCAAAATTCTCCCTATCTTTTCATGTTCTTTTCCTTTTGCAATTTTGAGAAAGCACTTCTACTTCAACGCCACCATGGAAGGGTTTGGAGCTAAATCTCTGAGCATTTTTACTATGTCACTGCAATTTTGATAGATTCTACATGAAGGTAACTATCATTGTTCATACATCTGGTCTTATTTTCCCTTTCATTTTGGAGGCAACTTTGGCTAATAAGCCGTGACTATCACTCATTTTCTAATGCATTTGTTGTACTTCCTCTCTGGCAAAACCTCCTTCAGCATATGAGCTACCATTCGAAAGGTTCTGGTCTGAGCATGGTGAGAGTAAAACCTGCGGCCAATCTGCATATGTTTCTTCACTCAGAAGAATCATGGTAAGCTCTGATCCTTTGATTACTATGTTGCTTTCTCTGATGAAACAAAACTTGATGGAGCCCTTACAAAAATGAAAGCATTTCTTTATGTTTCTATCAAGGACATGAAACCCCACGGCCTCTTACTACACACTCCTCTATATTTTTTTTGTATCTGTATTACTTCCTGCATATGGGGCTGCCACGGCTAGGGTTTCAAAGAATCTAAAATGCCCGTATTACAATTTTTTTACAGAAATGCTTCTTTTGTCACGGCTGTAGCAATTCTTGCTTTTTGTATATTTCTTTTAACAATGAATATAAAATGAAACAAGGGTTTTTGAACATTTTCAAAGAAAATGGCTTATGCTTCACATCCATGCCATAATGAGGGTTTGAAAACCTATATGATTATGTGACTGTTATCATGCTAATCTTCTCTTCTTAACTATAGTTTCTTTTGTGGCATTGGTAATAGATTACCCTTGTTGTGTGATTGTCTTCAATGGCCTCTTGAATCTAAGGGAGGCTGGACCTCTTATCAGCTGTAATATCTATTCTTGACTGACTGCTTGCACAAGCCACTTTTAAATGTTGTAGTGGATGATTTTTAACAATATTCATTTGAACTTCTTGTTGCTTACTATCATACTTTGAACCCGATTCACTTCAATGGTCAAGCATTCAATAACAATTTTACACTTCATTCATAACAACAGTGGATAGATGTTTGTCTTATTTCCACATCCTAGACTGAGCCTTTCTTGTTGATAACTGAGAGGGGGGGTGAATCAGTTATCCTAATTATTTCTTTTTCTAAACTTTCTTATTAATCAATGCAGCATTAATTCAAACAAGCAAACATAACCATGAAATGGAGATACACATGACACAATATTTTTGACGTGGAAACCCTGTTAAGGGAGAAAACCACGGGGTGATTAACCCAAAGATTATTCTCTGTTAGAAGAATAAGGAAATACAAAATGGCACTTGCCAATTAGGGCTCACAGCCTGAGCACACTGCTCACAAGGAGGCACACTACCTACAAGAGACACATTGTCTACAAAAGAGTGTTATACAATACTTGAACTGATTGGAGGCATCCACATATGCTGGAGTTTAGTTCCAGTTAGGCTCAGTACACTGATCTACTGCACTTCATCTTTCCTCTTCTCTTATGCTGCTTTCCTTTCACATACTAGACCTTCCTTACTGCTTCTGCTCTGCTCTACTTTTATTCACATATCATATATCACCACAACACCTCTCACAACTAAATCCATCCTATATATATCCACACAAGTGATTTCATTATCTTTCTAGTCGGCACCCGGAACAGTCAATCTTTTCACAAACTCTGTTCTGTCGGCTGAATCCTTGCACATCAAGTAATGCGGATCAAGCATATACTTGTAGAAATCATAAATCATGTTGGCCAAACATATTCATGTCTTCATAACCTTTACCACCATCAGAAACACATCTAAAAAATAGTCTGATGTTCTGTCAGTCAGTTCTTCCTTTGTTCACACTGTCACTCAGGAACCCAGTACTCAAGTATTCATATCTTTTACCTCATCTATCACCGGAGGCTAAAACCTTGGAATCTATCACTCAAGGTAGTCCTCTTGACTTCCCCAAATCCACACTTCACCAAGATACTTCCTCTAAGAGATCTGGACCTGTCTGTCAGACCTTGCCACATGCTCTATTCTTGTTTACCGGACCACCACATTCTTCATTCTGACTTCCGGTAGAGACACACCATGTCCTTTGGATGTGTGGGATGAACTTTGTTGCCATCAATGACAATAATCATGAATCCATATAGTGTCTCTTGCCAACAATCTCCCCCTTTGGCATTGGTGGCAACACTTAGTGAAAAATGACTAAGTGTTTACCCTATGCTCCCCCTTGGCTGATGCTCTATTATTATATACATTTTCTAGAGCTCCCCCTTAGTTGGATTCCTCATTTTTCACTGCTCTTCACTCCCCCTTTGACATCAATGGCAAAGGGTAGGGTCCGCACACCAAAATTTTCAAAAATTTTACTATACTTAGCCACAGAAGTATATATATATGGAATACTTACATATACTACAGTATGTCTGCAAAAGTTGTTTTCAGTTGGATGAGTTCTGCAGCCCAACTTTGCTTCATTCTATCCAAAATTGAGATGTGACCACTCAACAAAAATGTAAAAGCTTCTGCCCTCTTAAGATCTGTCAGATCATTTGTCTGGGCTGTGATTTGAGCTTCACTTATGGCCTCATGCATGGGCTCTAACTTAGGGACAATGATCCTCCTAAGTTCACCCATCCTGCTGATCATGTTCTTCCTTTCCTTCTCAAAATTCTTTATTGCATTTGTGATTGCAATAGTCTGACACTCTTGATTGACTATGGAGGAAGAGAGAGGATAAAAACTTTGAGACAAACTTAGTAGTTTATCCTCTTGCTCTTTTATTTTCTTCTCAATCTCTACTGTTGCTTTGGACCATGAAATACAAAATTTGTATACTTCTCTGCCATCTTTAAGAGCATTTTCTAAGCTCTTTATCCCAATATTCATATTCCTCCTATCATTAATGATCAATCCTTGTACCTCTAAGAATCTCTAATTCAAAAATTCCTTCCAGACCTTTTCTTCAGCTGACTTCTCTAGAGAATCAAAATGTGTACTAACACTACTGACTAGAGTTTTGAGATTACCGGAAGAGGATGCTGTGGGATCCTTCTGAAAAGTTGGCATGATCTTTTCCAAAACTCCAGATGCTACCTCTATAAGCTCACAGTCTTCCATGTGAGATTTTAGTAGTTTCTCTTTGGCCTTCGCATTGACAAATGAAGCTATCTTCATTGTTTGCACCGGAGATAGAGAATCAAAGTCCAGAGGCCCTTTTAATAGGTTCGGTTCATCAATCTCCATAGCTGCTTTTGTCAAGAAGTCCTTGACTGATTTTGCAGTGTCTCTTGCCAGAGACAGATTTTTCTTTTCTTCTACAGTCTTAGGGCTGTCCCTTGGAGCTTTCTCTCCTTCTATATTCTTACCACTATTAGTTGTGGTTTTCTCTGTTGGGGGTCTTCCCTTCCTCTGCAACCTTGGTACTGTCAGCTTCTTTTTCCTTCACTCCTACTTCTTTCTCCTGTATTTTGTCTTCTCCTTTAGATCCGAAAGCTGTAGGGGAAACTGGAGGAGAGATATTTGTTTGTCCATGAGCCACTTCTTCCAAAATAGGGGATTCTGAGCTCTTGTCTTTACCAGAGTCCTCTGTGATAGGAATGTTGAACTTTTTAAGAGTATTCTAGAGAATCTCTTCAGTCTCTTTTGCCACCTTGTCAGTTTCACCAAGCATGAGCTGATTCATCCTTGCTTTGCTCCTGAATTCATCCTTGCAATCTTTGAATATCATATTCATTGTTTTGGGATCGATTGCAGGATATAGCTGAATAGCTATCTGTTCCCAGATCTCAATGTCTTTTGCCATGGCATTGTTCTTTCTTATTTTTAACTCCTTTTCTAGGCTCTTAGGAATTAGAGATATAATTTCAATGAAAGCCTTATTGTATATGTTTAGATACCTGATTGTAGCTTCCTACAGGATCTTTTGGTCAGCCTCATTGTAATCATCATAGAATTCAGCCATTGGTTGAAGGTTTCCATCCACAGTGACTGATTTGATTACACTTTTTAGAGACAGGGTGGGCTTTTCAACAAATTCCTCTACCATTTCTTCCTTGTCTTGGCCTGTGGAGGGTTTACCAGATCCTTTCTTCTTCTACTTCTTTATTTCCTTTACCCCCTCATCTGATTCGGTTTCCTCTTCATCTCTTTGACTTGCATAAGCCCTTGTGGCTTTTGTCTTGGATCTTTTCTCTCTTTTGCCAGATGCCTGGACTTCCAGTTTTGATGTTCTTGAGCTTTTGGCTATGACAGGTGCAGACCTCTTTGATGATCTGGTCTGGGTTGAGGTTTCTACCGGAGCACTTTCCTTGCTTTTCTTTTCTGCCTCTTTCTTCTCTTCCTCAGCCCTTTCCATCCTTTTCTTGTGGGCATCAAGTGCCTCCTTTGAGATGCCAAGGCCTTGGGCAATATTTTCTACTTCTTTTCTCACCTTCCTCTTGATCTCAGGTTCTATGAGTTCCACATGAATCTTTACACTCAATTCTTCAAAGGTTCCAAACCTTTCTGCCTTTGGATCCTTTGCCTAACTTAGCATGTGTTGAACATGCAGCTCCACAATTTGTTCATCGACTTCATACCCCATGGGCATGATCCACATAGTTCTTGGTTCTACTACCTCCATTAGGCACTGATTTGTCTCTACCATAAAGCATACTATGTCTTTGTATTTTTCAACAAGAGACTGAGGAATTCTTTCTCTTGCTTGCATCATGCTCTGAAAGTTCTTGAAGTATCCCCACAGAGCTGTATTTTGTGCTTTGTTGTCACCAAGTCCATGCAAATAATCTCTGATTTGGATAGCTACTAGCCTATCACTCTCCCACACGCAGCCACTAGATCCGAGAAGCTCATTCATAAAGTAGAAAAATAAGCACAATATTAATCCACCATACTTGAATGAATTCTTTTTGTCTTTCTTAATTTTCTATAGATTCTCCAAGAGTTGGTTCAAGAGAAGCTGACAAATATCATAGTCTGCATCCTTTCTTAACATTTCATAAGCTATGTAGATGGTAGTTCCAGGTACAGAGTTTTCCCTGCTAGAATGATATATTTTATATCTAATGATCATGGATGCAAACTTGACATCCGGATCAGAGATGTCATCTACTGTCATTGCTCTTTTGTCAAACTTGGATCTGGTAGCCTCACTCACAGTTTGATTCTTCACAGATTTAAGAATAGGAATCCCACTGGATGAGTGTAATCTAGTAACTGCCCTGATGGTATCTTTTGTGATTTTGAACGGTCCATTTAACCACATGAAATTGTCATGTATTCTGCTCAAAATATACCTAACCCATTCATCCTCCGTAAAATAGGGGAAATGTATGTATTGTGCAAGGTGCTTGTTCCGGAGGCCCTTGTATTGAGGTTTGAGCTCAAATGAATCATCTAATAGTTGTTTGTGATAGATATCTCTTAGTTTGAATTCCCCAAACTCTTCAATATTTGCGTGTATGTAAACCCTAATGTCTTCTGTATGCAAAACGCCATGCGGAACACTGGAAAAGGCTCCTAGGGGATTTACCTCCAAGGATTTATATGGATGTTTCTTAAATGTGGGCTGAGGTATATCAGAGATCTTTACTATATTCAGAGTAGCCATCATCAAACAATCTTACTAAAGGATATCAAGAATGATAAATACCTTTTACGCAGGTTAGGGCACACGAATAAAGCTGTATGAAGAGTTGCCTTGATCTTTTGGGAGAAGTTGTTTGCAGAGCTCCTTTTCTTTCTTCTTCACATGTGAGTGTGCAAATGTGTAAATGATAGACAAATGAACTCTTTTATTCTAAGAAGCCCTAATTTTCACCTTGCAATAAATGCGCAACCTAATTCATTCTGGTTTGCCTGGTTTTCCTTGTTCAAGGAGGAAGAAACTCATCCAGATCATTATGATGCCTTTTTGATCGATGTTAGTGATGAATCACAATGTCCACTTCTTCTCTTGATCATCTCATATATCCGTAGATCAGGCTATTTCAATTTGGATCCATACCGGGCCAACCTTGTGAGAAACCTATTTTCCTGGAAGACTTCTTTAACCGGACCAATTCTGAAGGAATTAAACTTTTTAAATTTTCTTGCAGATCTCTCAGATCTTTACCTGCCCTTCTTTACATGTTTCTCTAGAAACCATTTGATCTGCAGCTTCACATGTGCCAATTTCAGGCACCAATTGACTGGCTGGGGGAACAAGTTTTTTTTGTGTCTCCCCTTGAGCCAAAGCTCATCTCTTAATTTCTAGAAGGAATATCAGCACCAGAGTCTGGTGTGGATCCATCCTCTACATTCTCTGTACTCTTCTTTACCCAAATCTTGTTCATTTCACTTTTAACTTCATCCGCATTCACCTTTTGTTTCCCCTTATCTTGATTCTGTCTATGATATACCGGGCCTCTTTTGTCCTGATTCTTACTTCTACAGAATTTTGCAATATGACCGAATCTATTGCAAATTTGACAAACAACATTTCTTTGCATATTGGATTGATATCCTCTTGATCTGCATTGATTAGCCATATGACCTATTCTATTGCATGTAAAGCATCTACCATTGAATGATTTGTTCATTTGCATAATTCTGCATTCATGAGATTTGTGACCATACCTTTTACAGTTAAAACATTGTTCGGAGAAGGATGAATTAGTCTGATTCATTCTCTTTCTGCATTGATTAGCTTTGTGACCAAAGTGATTGCAGTTGTGGCAGTATCCATTGAAGGATGGATATCTTTGAGCATTAGGCTGTCTTACCGGAGGTCTTCTAGGCTTGATCCTTGGATTTTCTGATCCAAAATTCTTCTGACTGGATCTGGAGCTTTCTCCTTTCTCATATCCCAAACCACACTTGTCATCTACCTTCTTTTGATTTCCAAGAAGAACTTCAAGTTGAGCAAAACTTATCTTGAATTTCTCTTTATACTCATTTGCTGTTTGAAGATCCCTTTTTAGAGAGACAATTTGATCCTCAAGTTTTTCTTCATTATCTTTAGCATCTTCAAGATCAGATTCAAGATGTCTAATAATTCTATCCATCTGGTGGCAATCTTCTGATTTCTCCTTGAGAGATTGTCTTAGATTATCTTCAGTTTTTCTTTTCTCTTCAACTTCTTGGGTAAACTTCATGACTCCTGATTCAATTTCATGTCTTACCATAATGATTTCTTTTGATAACTTTTCACACAACTCAGTTTTTTCCTTCAGCTCTTCATTTGCATTATGTGCTTCACTTTGTCTTGCCAATTGCTGAAGCAACTCCTTTCTCTTTTTCATAGAGAGACTTAATTTGTCTTTTAGTTCTCTCATGAAATCATCAGCCTGTTTGAGTCTTTCCTTTAATTCATTGACTTCAGAGTTTGACTGTTCAAGATCATCAAGGGCAGTCTTGAGTTGCTCCCTTAAATCATATGCATCCATTTGACCTCCTAGATCTTCCTCAAGCTGTTAGGCTCTATTAGGAGGAACTTAGCTCTGATACCAATTGTTGATAACTAAGAGGGGGTGAATCAGTTATCCTAATTATTTCTTTTCCTAAACTTTCTTATTAATCAATGCAGCATTAATTCAAACAAGCAAACATAACCATGAAATGGAGATACACATGACATAATATTTTTGACGTGGAAACCCTGTTAAGGGAGAAAACCATGGGGTGATTAACCCAAAGATTATTCTCTGTTAGAAGAATAAGGAAATACAAAATGGCACTTGCCAATTAGGGCTCACTGCCTGAGTACACTGCTCACAAGGAGGTACACTGCCTACAAGAGACACATTGTCTACAAAAGAGTGTTATACAATACTTGAACTGATTGGAGTTCAGTTCTGGTTAGGCTCAGTACACTGATCTGCTGCACTTCATCTTTCCTCTTCTCTTATGCTGCTTTCCTTTCACATACTGGACCTTCCTTACTGCTTCTACTCTACTCTACTTTTATTCACATATCATACATCACCACAACATCTCTCACAACTAAATCCATCCTATATATATATCCACACAAGTGATTTCATTATCTTTCTAGTCAGCACCTAGAATAATCAATCTTTTCACAAACTCTGTTCTGTCGGCTGAATCCTTGCATGTCAAGTAATGCAGATCAAGCATATACTTGTAGAAATCATTAATCATGTCAGCCAAACATAATTTATGTCTTCATAACCTTTACCACCATCAGAAACACATCCAGAAAATAGTCTGATGTTCTGTCAGTTAGTTCTTCCTCTATTCACACTGTCATTCAGGAACTCGGTACTCAAGTATTCATATCTTTTACCTCATCTATCACTAGAGGCTAAAACCTTGGAATCTATCACTCAAGGTAGTCCTCTTAACTTCCCAAATCTGCACTTCACTAAGATACTTCCTCTGAGAGATCCGGACCTGTCTGTCGGACCTTGCCACATGCTTTGTTCTTGTTTACCGGACCACCACATTCTTCATTCTGACTTCCGGTAGAGACACACAATGTCCTACGGATGTGTGGGATGAACTTTGTTGCCATCAATGACAACAATCATGAATCCATATAGTGTCTCTTGCCAACATCTCTATGTCATGCTAACTTTTTCTTGTATTAACACTATTCTTTGGGCTCTTTGCATAGCATTCTTCTTATGATAGTATGAGGCTAGTATAAGGCCCTCAAAACCAAGACAGTGCTTTCTTTTCATGACATCTCCCTTAGTATGGGCATGCTTTTGACTGTTATACATGTCAAATTCAAGGGTCTCTAATATAGTAGGCAACTACGCATTGTATTCTTTCCATTTATCATTGAATCCTTTGTATGCAAGGTAAGAATGTCCCAAATGCTGTGTATGATGATTAGGGTCTTTTGTCTTTTGGAAATCTGTATCAATATCATTTGCATTGTTGTCTTCACCTTCATTCTAGAGGTTCCTCATGGATTCACTTCTACCTATGAAAACCTCACCATGGCCTTATGCACTTTCATGGTGCTTTAACTGTCCATTGTTAAGTCTTTGATGTTACTGACTATAGAAGTCATTGTGCTGTCCCACTATACATTAGGCACTTGTCATAGCTTCTTGGCACTATCTAGAAGAATGAATGAAGATACACTGACTATCTTTCATCTTGTATAGGATTGTTCTCTTTATGTATTGACATGATTATCTTTTTCTAACTCTTGATTGATCCACTTCATGATTGATGTCCTCATTATCATTTCATGACTATTATGAGAGATGCCATTGCTCTCATGGTTAGATAGTCTTCCCTCTTGCTGCCATGACTGTCCCTTTGTTTCTCCTTCAGTACTTATATAATATGCATGGATACCATCTTGTAAACTTGACTGATGTGATCACTTTGTGCTGACTGTAATGTTCTAGTTGACAGTCATCTATATGTCATGATTGCCCATATGGGTAGTCTTATTGAAACTCTTTGAGATATCTATAAGTCCTTTCCTTAAAAACACATCCACTGAAAACTATATGGCTATGGTTGTCCTGGGGGTGCTTCTTACATGTCTTTGTTTGGTTGTTTGTCCTCCTATAGCAAAAGGTTGCTCTTTAGGCATGATGATTGATGCTCCTTTGTGTGCCTTTAAGGCTACATCTAGACCATATGTTTTGAAAACCTGTACCTCTTGATGACATGATATGTTCCTCATCACTGTTCCATATGATTTGATCATTTATTATGGCCAAAAGAAACATGTTTCTTGGTCAGAAACTGTCATTAATAATAGTCCTTGAACATGCTGGGCTCAACCCTCCTGGGAGCCACATTTCCTCCACATGCTTAAATATCTTCAAATCAGCAACATTACTTTTCCTATACTTGCATACTGAACAAACAAGTTAGCATAAAAACATATCTCTTGAAGTTGATTGATCTTTCTCATGATGATCTAATTTATTTGATAAAAGCATATGATAATCTTAAATATTTGGAGCTTCTAACAGGACTTTCCCTAATTTTTTGTAGGTACACTAACATGACTGGAGCTTGAAGATATGATATGAAGGCCAACCACCAACAAACGGCATCAACCTTCAAACAAAAGGCAATGATAGATATTTGATATTATCATATGTTCTTTTCCATTCCTTTTATCATCAGATCTATTAGCTTGCATATGTTTGCATTGCTCAATTTAGTCACTCCCATGGCTTGTGTGGGACACATTTAAACATTTCTTTTAAAAATGATCAGTTAATTTACCTTATGCAATTGATTTATGTATGTTTGTTTTTCAATCAATGCATAGGATAGAATAACTAAAACTGATGTATGTTCAAAATATGATATGAAATGACAATTCAAATGAATACCTTTCTTTCACACTGAAATCTAATCACTTGAATAATCAAATTTTCTTATAGTTTGAAAGATAAAATCAGTTAGATCAATTGTCGTTCATTGACTGTCTAGTTTCTTGACATTGGACATTAACTTGTCATGATGGTTTGACAGTCCTGATTGGACTGTTGGATTATCATGACAACTAATCATTGCTCTTCTCTTGTCAAGACATCAAACATTCACTGATTGCAATAACTTAAAAGTTTTCTTTTACTCCTTTTGAAACAACTACAAATTAGGTCCAACTAAATTAAGTGTGAACAAATTTTAATAACAATAACAATAAAATAAAGGAGAGGAGAAATATAGAAGAATGATGATACAAATAGAAGAATGGTCATGACAGAGGCAGTCTCCCAGTATCCCTGGCCTTACAAGAGTACCAAGGGTCATCCTAGGAGGCCTAAACAACATGTAACATATCACGGGGAGATCACAACATGAGAGAGAAAGGGTTAGAAATACTTACCTGATACAATCCAATGTTAAGAAAATACATATCTAGGAAGAGGCCACCCTTGCCACCCTTGAGAGCAACTATAATTTTTTCTACAATGAGTGTGGCTTAAAGAGGGAGAAATATTTACCTAATTCAGTGGGATATTTCTTAGCAGATAATTCTTGTCTATCAGCTCAAGATATCTCACAATTTGATTTGGTCTTGTTGATATTGCATTAACATTAAGTTTAGGATGATGAGAGGCTTTAGTGGGTTTCAAAGAGCTGTATCCAATACTGTCTATATAATTAATTCCAACAAGTTGTAAAGGTACTCTAATTCCTTATTGATTCACACCACATCCATTACCTACATAGTCACAATTTTTGTACACAATCTAAAATCCATGACCATAGAGGGAATCCATCTCTTTAGAGGAAGGTGAAGCTTCATAGGTCTCATAATCTATAGTATAAGTAAGGGTATTGTCTTTTTTTTCTACCAAGGATGCTTTAGGTTTCTTAGGTGTTTCAAAAGATTACTTGGATGATATCGATGAGACTTTTGATGTGTTAGAGTTATTAAGTTTATATTCCCCCAATCTAGAAGGAGTAAAACCTAATGAACCCCAATTGTCTCCAAAAAGTGTATTTGATGGTGTATTTTGGTTTTTGGAAAACCAGGAAGGAAATCTTTCTTGTCTCCCTAGAATATGGCATATGGAATATAGTTGACAAAGAGTATACTCTACCTCCTAATGGTCCAAAGGATGAAGATGAAATTAAAGAATATGAGAGCAATGGAGAGGCAAGTGTTGGAATACTATAGACCACTGAGAGGGGGGGGTGAATAAGTGGTCAACAAAACTAAGTTTTTAACCAAGATCTTCTTACAATAATATCAAGACCATTCAACATGTATATCTTCAACATGAAGCATCAGGATATAAACCATTTATAAAGCACAAGACAGAGAGGGATCAACATATGACACAGGTGATTGAATGGAAAACACCAAAAGGGTAAAAACCACTATAAGCTGTAATCTCCATTATGCCTCACTAGTAAACCTCACTAGTTACAAGGTCTCACTGACTACAATGCCTCACTGGAAAATGATCTTACTGATCACAAATAGGCCTCACTGGCCAAGAACCTCACTGGTTACAATGTCGCTCACTGGAAAAACATATAATCTCAGAATAACATAAAGAGTACATAGGGTTTCTCTATTTTAATACAAATCACTGAACTTGCATATCCCCTTGCAATCACACTCAACTCAATTTTCATTTCCTTCTCAGTATCTCTGCATAACGTCTTCATACTGGACATGATTCACTCTATAAATTTGCTACATAATGTCTTCATCATGTTCTTGATTCACCCTTGTAAAATCATCTCATACATCTCTCAATTCTTAGACAAAATATTAATCTTTTCAATCGCCTAATTCACCTGCATTTTCTCTTCAAAAACCTCACTAAAAAATGTCTTCAATGCTGCATATATCAGACATGAAATCAAATTCACAATGCACTTGCAATATCATTAAAAATAAAAATATCTTTTATTTCCATCTTCTCTGCATATTCCTTCTCCCATTTGAAAGATAAAAACCATAAATGGCTTCCATCACATAGCATTAAAAAAATTCAATAAATTTTTATTCCTTCAGCCCTGTTAGAGAAAATAATATCACTGCCACAATGTCCATATTCAAACTCACTCCCAAAAACCATCATTTGCATGAAGAAAAAAGATTCACAATATTCCCTATACTCCATTAACAAATAGCATTTAAAGCACCACTATGTCTTCTCCCCATTTTGGAAAAAATAAAACAACTTCTCTTTAATTTCATCAATGTCCACGAGAGGATCTATAATAAGAAAAAAAATCCTTGTACTTTTATGCTTTTAAATCTCCAAGAGAAACTACCTTGAATAGCTAAAAATAGCCTCAAAAAATAACTCCTATGCTGTCATGTTGCTTTTGACCATTGCAGACATGTCAAAAATGGAGCAAGGGGAGAGTGTCATAGTTTAAAAAACAACCTTCGATTTACAAAAATGCGCCCATCAAACTTTAAATTAGGGCCGTTGATATGGTATTTGGCACCCACACCACAAAGAGGAGACTATACCAATCGGTAGGAGGGATAGAGAGGGCCGGTCGCCATAATGCGTAAAGACACCTCTAACAAGTTAGCATAAGTGAAATAACTTGCGATTGCAAGTCAACTCAAAAACATAACATAAAGTGCAAGAATGTATGACGGGCTATAAAGGGGTTATAAACATACACTAAAGATTTTAAAAAGATATTTGAGTTAGCATTTTATGCTTTTGGAACCCCTAAAAACTATAGTGAGACTTTAACAAGCATTAAACCTTGAAGCAGATATTCTCTAATATAAACCAAAGTTTATACCATTGATGCAGAGATATAAAAAAAATTTTCAAGCTTGTACTTTCCTTGACAAGGGCAACACTATTCGACATTAAACTCCTTATCTCTAAACACCTAACAACTGCATATCCTGGATAAAGACTTCTTGAAGCACCTTTTGATGATGACATGTATGACATGTCCATAACTCTAATCACTCATATATAATATCATGAAGCTGAAATTTATTAGGAAGAACATATCCACCATGATGAAGTATGACAAGAAACAACAATAAGACATCATGAGATTATCACAACTTAAGTCAACTCCTCCTGAAGTAGGAACATGAAACAAACATCATGAAACATAAATCAATCACTAACTCATGAATCATCATAATGGAAACATGTTCAATAACAAACCCTTCAAGTCAAGAATCATGAGCATCACAACATGAAGCATGGTGAATAAACTGAAGCATGGCATGAAGCAAGAACTCATGAAGCATCACCATCAACTCAATCAACCTTTTTGTCATCAATGACAAATCTTATTCCAACAAACTCCAACACAATGTGCCACTTTACCATTTGCCAACAATCTCATAACATAAGGTCACATCACAAACTCTTATGTACCTGATCAAACAACTTAAACACCTAATCCATAGACAAGTTGACATCAATGCCAACATAATATGCCAGTCAAGCCAACAATCTCCCCCTTTGGTATTGATTGCAACACAACAACTAACTCCACTTCATTCTCCCCCTTTGACATCAATGGCAAAGGGAAGCAAATAAGACCCCCCTCAATATCTTGCTCACTATGATGACATGTTTGCACTTGTTCCTTGACTACTGCAACCTTCTGATTTTCTGATATGTAATTAGTGGTTTACAATTAACTTGCAAATTAACTCAAATTACAGATTTATCCTGATCGTAAACAGAATTGCGTGAATGTTTATTAACCATTGAAAGCATAAACTAAGTTCATTTAACTTTTTACAGTAGCTAATGAAATTAACTAATTACTAGAATGTTGTAATTAGAATTCAAATACTGAATTTAAATAGAGAGAAAATTAGATAGAAAATAGAAGAAGACAGAAGATTGGAACACGCAGGTTGATAACGGAGTTCATCCCTTAAAAGACTACATCTCCAGGTTTGCTTCTCAACGTTGGACCGCTTTCATTAATATCACCAAGCACCTGAAAATGCTTTCTTACAATATTCAAGCTTCAAAACCTACACAAAATTCCTCACAATCTCTCTCACTTTTACAATTTTGGTGTATAATAACACCTTGTAATTCTTCTCCTCCAAAAATTCTCACACTCCAATGGCATTCTAACTCCAGCCTTTTCCAATATCCTTCAAAGCCAAAATTCCCCCTTTTTATACATAAATTTTGCCAAATATGGCTTAAAACCACAGGATTTCCTCAAATCCCCCCTTTACAATGATAATCCCCTACAAATCTTTTATACATGGGCTTATATTACCTTGGGCCCTTTTAAAATCTTAATAATCTTTATGGCTTTGATTTTCCATGGCTCATATTGTTTCGAGCCCTTTACAATACAATTTTCTATACTAATTAGGGGTTAACTATAATATTTTCACATTTTTTGTTACCCCATTTTGAGCCCCTTATCCCATTAAAATCGGGCTCCTCTTCATAAATAGTAGAGGATATTATTGGGGGGGTTGGCCCGAGCCCCTTCTTTCATTGTTCACCATGTAACAATAACCAAAATCGAGTAAAAGTCAATTAAGAACCCAACAAACTGCATGGTGTAGCGGTTGGGAGTAATTGGTGGTGTTTGGAAGGTTTTGGGTTCAAATCACATGTCTTCCTTTTATAGATTTACCACTTTTCAAAATATAAAGAAAAATAACGCCACATAGAATCCGAAAAACACTAGTTAGAAAGTCTCACTGACTACAATGCTTTATTGGCTATAATGCCTCACTGGCTACAATGCCTCACTGGCAAATGATCTCACTAATCACAAATAGGCCTCACTAGCCAAGAACCTCACTGGTTACATGTGCCTCATTGGCAAAACATACAATCTTAGAATAACATAAAGAGTACAAAGTGTTTCTCTGTTTCAATACAAATCAATGAACTTGCATATCCCCTTGCAATCACAATCAAATCTACATTTCCTTCTCAGTATCTCTACACAATATCTTCATACTGGACATGATTCACTTTGTAAATCTTCTGCATAATGTCTTCATTCTATGACTGATTCACCCCTACAAAATCATCTTATACATCTCTCAATTCTCAGACAAAATATTCATCTTTTCAATCACCTATTTCACCTGCATTTTCTCTTCAAAAACCTCACTAAAAAATGTCTTCAATGCTACATATATCAGACTTGCAATCAAATTCACAATGCACTTGCAATATCATTAAAAATAAAAATATCTTTCATTTCCATCTTCTCTGCATATTCCTTCTTCCATTTGAACGAAAAAAACATAAATGGCTTCCATCACATAGCATTAAAAATCTTAAATAAATTTTTATTCCTTCAGCCCTGTCAGAGAAAATAATATCACTGCCACAATTCCATATTCTGACTCACTCCCAGAAACCATCATTTGCATGAAGAAAAAAGATTCACAATATTCCCTATACTCCATTCACAAATATCATTTAAAGCACCACTATGTCTTCTCCCCATTTTGCAAAAAATAAAACAACTCCCCTTTAATTTCATCAATGTCCACAAGAAGATCTATAATAAGAAAAAAACTCCTTGTTCTTTTATGCTTTTAAAGCTTCAAGAGAAGCTTCCTTGAATGGCTAAAATAGCCTCAACAAATCAACTCCTATGCTGTCATGTTGCTTTTGACGGTTGCAGACATATCAAAACTAGAGTAGGGGTGAGTGTCATAGTTTAAAAAACAACGTTCAATTCACAAAAGTGTGCCCATCAAACTTTAAAATATGGCCATTGATATGGTATTTGGTGCCCACAAAACAAAGAGGAGACTGCCCCAATCGGTAGGAGGGATAGAGAGGGCCAATGATTTTTTTAGTGGCTAATATTTGAAATTGGAAATTTAAAATTTGGCTAATAGTACAAGCTATAAGGTGACCTAAATCGCCACTTTTACAAAATTTTATTTTAGTCTTAGTTAAATCGCCAGAATATTTATTTTATTAAAATTTTAAACTAAAAAATTTGCCACACTATTCGATACCTAATTAGATCAGATTCGCCTAAGTTTGATAAGTTTTAGTAGAAAATGAAATTAATTTGCCAATAATATTATATGGTTATTGGTTACTTTAGGGCCATATAACCAACTTTTAATCACCATCATTGATTTTATTTATAATCTAAAACCTGCAGTTGTATTCCAAGGGTTAAAATGTACCCATGGAGCTCCAATGCCCATCGAGCCTAAAATTTTATTTGTGCCATTGATCTCAATTTATAATCTAATGGCTAGGGTTAAATTCCATGAGTCAAAATGTACCCATGGAGCTCCAATGCCCATGGGGCCCAAAATTGCATTTGGGTCATTAATCTCCATTAATATCAACATCCCAAATGTAATTTTGGGCCTCATGGGCATTGGAGCTCCACAAGTACATTTTGGTCTGCGAAATAGAACATAAACCATTAGATTATAAATAAAATCAATGGTGGTCAAAAACAATTTAGGGCCAATTTAAAATATTCAATGTTTGATTGAAAATATTAAGGAATTATAGACATGAGTACTACAACTTAAACTAGTCAATCATTGCCACCTTCAGGCCTTTACTTTTCCATAGGAATTTACTTTGTTTTTTAGGAAGAATTCACCATGGTAATTAATGCATTTTCCTATTTTTGTCAAGATTTGCCAGGATTTTCTACAAATCTCTAGTGATTTAAACAATTTGCCAATAAAATTAAATATTTTTTTTCAAAAAAAAGAAAGATTCGCCAATAGAAATTAATATATTTTCCCAAAAAAATGGAAGATTCGCTAGGTTTTATATCTTTTTTAGGAGGGGTCTCCTAAAGTTATCACTGGAGAGGGTCGGTCACCATAATGTGTAAAGACCCCTCCGACAGGTTAGCATAAGTGAAATGACTTGAGATTGCAAGTCAACTCAAAAACATAACATAAAGTGCAAGATTATATGACGGGCTATAAAGGGGTTATAAACATACACTAAAGATTTTAAAAAGATATTTGAGTTAGCATTTTATGCTTTGAAACCCCTAAAAACTATAGTGAGACTTTACCAAGCATTGAAACCTTGAAGTAGATATTCTCTGATATAAACTAGAGTTTATACCATTGATGCCGAGATATAAAAAATGTTTTCAAGATTGTACTTTCCTTGACAAGGGCAACACTATTCAACATCAAACTCCTTATCTTTGAACACCTGACAACTGCATATCCTAGATAAAGACTTCTTGAAGCACCTTTTGATGATGACATGTATGACATGTCCATAACTCCGATCACTCATACATAATATCATGAAGCTGAAATTTATGAGGAAGAACATATCCACCATGATGAAGTCTGACAAGCAACAACGATAAGGCATCATGAGATGATCACAACTTAAGTCAACTGCTTCTAAAGCAAGAACATGAAACAAACATCATGAAACATAAATCAATCACCAACTCATGAATCATCATAACGGCAACATGTTCAATAACAAACCCTTCAAGTCAAGAATCATGAGCATCACAACATGAAGCATGGCATGAAGCAAGAACTCATGAAGCATCACCATCAACTCAATCAACCATTTTGTCATCAATGACAAATCTTATTCCAACAAACTCCAACACAATGTGCCACTTTGCCATTTGCCAACAATCTCAGAACATAAGGTCACATCACAAACTCCTATGTACCTAATCAAACAACTTAAACACCTAGTCCATAGACAAGTTGACATCATTGCCAACACAATATGCCAGTCAAGCCAACAATCTCCCCTTTTGGCATTGATGGCTACACAACAACTAACTCCACTTCATTCTCCCCCTTTGACATCAATGGCAAAGGGCAGCAAATAAGCCCCCCCTCAATATATTGCTCACTATGATGACATGTTTCCACTTGCTCCTTGACTACCACAACCTTCTGACTTTCACCTCGGGGATGAATGATAAGACATTGAACAAGTCCCCCTATCCTCATGCTACATCTTATGCAACTAAATATGTGACTTGTGAAAGATGCACAAGTTTAGGATCTTCCTTGGTGTGCTCTGATTTTCTTCTCCATACTTTTATAGGTTCTCTCTTTTGTTTAGGTTTCTTCTTCTAAAGCTTTTCAGGCATTTTTCTTTTCCAATCTTTTAAATCAAGTGATGCTTTCCTACAACTATGTGCTTTGTGACCAAGAGAATTGCACTTATAACATACTATATTATAATCAAGATCAAATGAATGATAGTCACTTTTTGATAGCCTATGGCCTCTTCTATTGTGATTCCATGCATGATCATACCTTCCATGCACTCTAGAGTTTCTCTTTGAGTGACCAACATTGTTGCACTTTAAACACACAAGATTATCATTCCTTATTAAAGGAGATTGACTCTTTTTGCAATCAATTGCTTTGTGTCCAAAATGATTATAGGTAAAACTATAGACATCCAAAATTGATGCACTTCGTTATTTATGTCTAACATATTTATTTATTTTTCTTCTTAATTAATTAAATAAATTTTATTTATTTAATTAATCTCCTTTACCATTTCTCTTCTTGTCTATGGTTAAATAATTTTTAATTATTTAATCATTTCTTTGTTCTTCTATTAATTAAATAAATTATCTTTATTTAATTAATTATCTTATTTCCTCTATTTTCCTATCTTGGATTAAATAATTTTAATTATTTAACCCCTCCGACTTTCTCTCCATTAAATAAATAAAATAAAAATATTTTATTTATTCCCCCCACTTGCACATGAATTAAATAAATTTTATTTATTTAATTTATCATTTTCCTCCACTCCTCCACTTCCTGCTATAAACATGCAAGTGTTCTTTTTTCGTCCCTAAAAAATAGGAAATCTCCAATGAGTGGGAAAAATTCAAAAAGAAGTAAAAAACCAATGCACAACTCCTTAATTCTCAAAATAGTTAAAAGCAAACTATTTTGAGGAGAGAATCTTATCCTCTTCAAAGCCCACTAAAGCCTTTTTCAAAAAATAGCCTTTTTGAGGGGACACATGGCGTGTACACATTCATCCTCAACCATTGATCTTTGTTTTAATCCTCCATCGTTGATCTTATTTCTTCTAATCTATAAATACTTGCTTCTTTTCTCATTCTCACATCCTCAATCATATTGCGTCGAAATTATCTTTGTTTGTAGAGCATCTTGAGAATCCATGGCAACCTCTTTTAGTGTAGTTGCGTTATTTGAGGATCAATCCACATATCAACCAAGAAATCAAATAAACTAGGTGACATTGTTCTATTTTGCATTGTATTTTTGTTTTGTTTTCTTGCATTTAATTTAGATTTCTTGAAGGTAGTGTAGGTTTGTTGTTTAAACTAGTTTAGAACAATGGAATTTTCCTATGTACACATTTTGGCAAGCTTGGTGGGACCCACTTTGCTTGATCGTTTTTGCAATTTTTTCTAGTAAAAATTTGCATGTTTTTCTAATCCTTGTTTTGACCAATTTTGCATGTTATCCATTACAGGTGATCCCCTGGGCTAAAAATGACTATACCATTGCGTCTGCGAGGTTGTTTCCATGAAAAATGACTATAAACTTGCTAGGGTTTGCTCAAAAGATTTTTTTTTTAAATTTAAAAAAAAAAAATAGTATGGCAGCTTGTACGGTACGGATCCGTACCATACAAACAGCCATGCCATTTTCCTCTTGTATCAGTTGGGCTTTGTCCGTGGGTTTGGTTTCAAATTTTGTTAAGTTTTTATTGCTAGATTGACTACTGTATAAGCTAAAACCCTAGCTGGATTCCCTGTTGACCTCTCCCTTTGACTACTGATCTTAACCTGCAGTTTGTCGACCATTCCCTGAACCCTAACTCAACTCCAAGATCTAAACGTTAACACTGCTATAAATCCTTTGCCTAAGCCACTGTTGCAATCAATGTTGAAATCGGGCCATGTCTGTACCCTAAGCCGCCATCTACAGAGTGGTCTGCTTTTACAAAGTGGTCGTAGTTTGGAACCTTTGGTCGACCATTCTTGAAATCTCTTTGCCTTCGACCTTTTGTTTTTATCAGATCAGCTATCATTGACTTCAAGGCCACAGTCCTCATAGACCTAAACCTATAACCATTGACCGGCCCTAACAAATCACTATCTGGTATGCTACACATTGTGCCTGCTCTTGCTCTCGTTGTCTCAAAATAAAAAGAACCCCAACCACGATAAAAATCCATGAATTCTTCCATGTCGTTGTCTCTATAATAGTCAACAGCACATGCACAATGGAGAAAACAGTATGCCTCCTTATATCTTCCCAAGGCTAATAGTTATCAAATTTTACAGGATACTACAATGGCGTCAGAAGGGTCCATGCTAATATATTTCTCCATATCTTCTAGAGCACCCTCATATCTGCCACTATTAAAATCCTAGTCGTTGTAGTCGCCACCTTCTATGTTGTGGTCACCACCTCCTATGCTATAGCTGCCACCTCCTATGACTAGCTCCCGTCTTTTCCCCGCTTGGGATATCCTCGGTCAACCGCTTTACCCTAAATTTTGACCACTGTGCTTTAGCTCGTCACCGACCCTAAACCTTGCTAGGATTTTGATCATTGTTTTAGACTTATCCTTCTCTACTATCGATATTGTCACTTCAATCTTTATAGTTGCCTCCACTTAAAAATCTGTCATCACCGAATGATCGGTAAAGTCTAGTCGAAACCCCTTTGTATTGTTCGTTGACCACTTTGTATGCATTTCGACCCTTTATTCTGCTATCAAAGTCTCAAACCCGTCCTCTCACTTCGTTGGCCTAACCCCCATACCCTGCCTTTCAACCTTGACCCTTGTTTTTCGTATTGACCAAGTTCTTCATAATTAGGCTTTAGGTTTTAAAGTTTCAAATTTTGAGTCTTAATTCTTTTTCAATTTTTAAGTCGACTAGGGTGGCATTTATGGTTAAGGGTTTTTGGCAATTCATGTTCGAACATTTGCTTGGCATTTATATTTTTGGCAGTTTGTGCCTAGTCTATGATTCTAATCACATTCTTACCAATCTACAAGTCAACTTTCAAATAGTCAACTGGGTCAACCTTCATTCTTCTACATGTCATAAGGGGGGAGATATTTCTTTTTGCCATAACAGGAGTATACGGAGGTGAAATTTTGTAAACAAATACTCATTGGAAAGAGGATTCAGAGAAAATCGTAGATGTGAAGAAATTATTAGGTGAAAATGCCATTTTGATTCCTTTTTTCACAGTCAAAGTCAAAGCTCATTGCAAACTTTAAACAGTCATAACTTTTGCATTTTTGATCCTTTTCCAACACTTTTTTTTTAAAAAGTGCATGAAATTTCCTGAATTTTTTGTTTATGCACTCCATTCAGCTATATCAAATAATCTTAATTATTTTTTATGACATTCTTCATTTTTCGCATATCACTTTCAAGGGCAAGTTTACTTGGTCATTTTTCAATTTTGTGACTTGTAGGTGCATCTAAGGAGCTGTAGTAGTGTTGGGATCAGCATACACAACATCTTGGAAAGTGAAAAACAATCAGGTACACTCATTCTAATATTTCATCTCTTAATCATTGTTTGATCACACATTTGGATCTTGGGCTCTAAAACAAACAACTTGCTTGCATTCACATATTTGAAATCAAGCTAAAATGAACAAGTGTCTTCTATCATATTTTGATTTAGGATCTAAAAAGAACCATTCCTTTCATCTATCTTCTTATCACCCCTAGGGACGGCCTCAACCACATGTTCTGGCGGGGTATATCAAAGGGGGGAGAACGAAAGCTGTACCTCAATCTAGCTATGTAGTCATTGGGACAGCCTTGGGGCCCCGGGTGATTCTGGACACAAGGTGAAGTAGTATTCTCTTATGCTTATGCCACATCCCTTCAATGGGCTAGTGTTTAGAGATTTGGGCCCCTCATACCTTGTGTATATCGGGGACACCCTTAGTTAACCCTTGTGCATCCTAGTTTAAGACCTATTGGCAATATCCTACCTGATTAATCATTCGGCTTGTTAATGTGTTTTCAAGTATGTGCTTAATCATAACATTTAATCTTAGAAGAAAAGTTGAACATTGTGTTTGGTGTGTGTGTCCATGCATTTGGATATGAAATCTTGTGTTTGGGTTTGCCCAAGTCAAACTACCAATAAATAATTTGCCACATCATCCAATCTTTCCAAACAAAATCATCCTAGTCATTCAAGCAATCACATATTAATCATTCTAAATCATCATTATAATCCTAATCAAACATTTGACCAAAAGTGACACCATAAGAACATTGGAAGACCTAGCACAAGGCTTCATTCAAACACTTTACCAAGCATCACAACCTCTAAATCAACAAAACATAAAAGATCTTCATTTTATCCTTCAACAACTTTAACTTCATGCAAGCCACACACCTCAAGTACAACACCTCATAGCACAAGCCCAACACCTCCTAGCCACTTGCCAAAACTAATAACCACATCATCCTCTATCCATTCACCATCAACAACCAATGCCACCTTAACCTTACATGTCATCACCTTCCATTTCATATCAACCTAGTCAATCCACATGTCAAGTCAATTCTATGTCAACTTATCCCACTTCATATCAACTTAATCCACCTACCTATCAAATCCATACCACATCATCTTATCCCACACCTTTCCATGTCAATGCAATATCATCAGACCCCACTTCTTCCTATACCAACCACCAAGCTTATCAATGGTCTCCACAACAAGACTATCAAGCACCGTTGATAGACCTAAGTTCACCTTTGCAACAAGACCTAATATCCTTTGATACACATGATACCTTTAACAAGGAAGATACCAATCTAGAGTGGCCTCCACCATCCACCCAAATGCTAATCCATGAGCCTACTACCATGTGATCCTATTCCTAGTCCATTGATCCACCAACCTTCTAATCCATCAAGCTCTTCATTACCTCCATCACCATGTTACTCTGACCCTCCACCAAATGAAAATGTTGAGTGGATTTTACAAGGGATGCTTGAAGCAAAACTCATTGAACTTCCTGAAGTTAAACCATGTAAGGAAAGTACCTACAATGAAAATGATTATTGTGCATACCATAGGATCAAAGGTCATAATACAAATGTATGCCCCATATTTATGCCACTCCTCTATAAGATGTACATACAAAGCATCTGTAAGTATGCCAAATCATCCCAATCTAGTCCAAGTCCTAATCAATCCAATCCCATTATTCCTCCATCCAATCCAAATCTTAATATGCCAAATCCCATTTTTCCTCCATCCAATCAAAGCCCTAATTATAATCCTACCACACCATCTACCCTTATCATCCATCCATTATATTGTCCATTTACCCATACCCTAGAAAAGGATGTGATCCAATGGCTACTAGCAAGGAATAAGGCATTGCCATGTCACCAAGCACCTATCCTTGAGCCTATCCAAGAGCCTTCCATTAACATGCTTAGCCCTTCAAATCCATCGTGTGACCTACAAGATATTGAGCCCAAGTCAAATTCCATCTTACTCTCTTATTGATGAATACCAATAACCTATCAAACTTACCCAAGAGTCATCCATTTCCATTCAAGAAAGTCAAGAGGTATGTCAAGAGTCTAATCCTAAGCATGTGGAAATAGTAGCCCCTAATTCCAATTAAGATCAAATACTTCCCATGCAACCCATCCACAACATTTATCTTTTTCATGATCAAGATGATATCCATAATGATGAAGAAGCTATCCACGAGCACCTTGATCTTATCCATAATCCCTTACCCATCCATGAGCAAGATATCCAAATTACTCTTATCTATCTTCCATCTAACCCTAATGAGACAACTTCCACTTCTCATAATGAGACATGTGCCTCCCAAGAAGATATAATCATAGAAGATCAAATATATACCTTGGATCCTAATGAGCATGATAAAGATCCTAATGATCCTCCTTCCACATCCACCATCAACCATGTTCCACATCCACCATCATGTCCTATTAGTCTATCCACCCTAATTCATGAATGTTCCTCCCTGGGAACACAACAACCTTTGCCCATCACCTCATCTTCTCCATCTAATAAGGAACTCATGTCTATTCTTCTCCGTGCACCAAGTTCTATAGTCAATCGCATACTCCAAAACATGAAATATCAAGGTAAAGGCTTAGGCCTTCATGAACAAGGTGTTTTGGAGCCAGTCCATGTCAAAGTCCATCCACACTCATATGGCCTTCGATACACACCCCAAGGTAAACAATCTAAAGATGTTGATAATTCCCGCATTCCTCCTAAGTCCACCACTTTCCATCATAAATCCTATCATACTCCTAAATCATATGTTTCCATTCCACCTCCATTATCTTACAAATGTCAAAAGCATGTGATCGTACACCTTCCACCATCAACTTTGCCTCTATTGCTTCCAACTCCTAACATCCATCCATCCACTTTGCCTCCACTTCTACCAATGCCTAATTATCCAATTATCCATAAATCTTCTAAAAATCCTAACCATGACCAACAAATGTACACATTATCTAAACATGAAGCTTCCACCCATTCCACCAAACCCATGGGATTCAAAAGTAAAAAATTGGATGCCTTTACTTATAAAGCCAAAAATCCTACCATAAATCCTAAAGATCCTCATACCTTAGGGCATCAATGCAAAGAATCAAAGAAAAATCCATCTAAAAAGCTATATTAGCCCATACTGCTAAAAGAAAAGTCCAAAACTAAAACGGTATGGGTTCCTAAGCGAAAAACTAATCCAAATGAAGAAAGCAAGTCAAATGAGGCATCCACCTCTCAAAAATCCTAATTATCCACTTTCATCCACTCCATTCAAGAATCTCATACTGTAACCCACAGGCAAAGAAAAAATTATAAAAATACTAAGTCTATTTGGGTCCCTAAATCATTACATCACCCATCTCCTAAGCAAACATCTCCATTGCTTCCTAGTCAAAAAGGTCCCTAAACCCAAGGGGTACAACCTAGGGTTGTTTTAAACCTAGTTAGGACTCCCAGAGTCAATTAAAACACAAAATAAAGGGTCTAAAAGAATTACAATTTAAACAAGATTAAACACATCATTACTTACATCACTTATCATAATAAAAGTAAATCAAAATATAATATACTTTTTATGTTTATTTTAATGGTAGCCATATTATTTGTATTTTTAAATGGATTTACATTTTATGTTTATGTTTATTTTTTTATTTTTTTTTAAATTTCTAATATTCCAAATTCAAATGTAGTGACATTATGACAATAGTCTTGAAATGTGAAGTCAAAACTCAAATGTGGGTTGTGACATCCTTCTCCCCTAAATTTATGCATCATCTCGATGCATATTAGAAATAAGGTCAAAACATATATCGAAAAGTCCATAGAAATAAGCATCGTTTACTATCAGTATGCTTGCCTACCTTCATAGTCCATCCCACAACAAAATAGTCTATCATAGTGTAACATCTAAGTATACTTATCTGTATCATCTAAACATCATTGAAGTTATAGTTCGTAATTAAAATTCTACTAGTTTCCAAAATGAGAAAGTATCTATGTAGAAACATCTTTAACTTTTCAAACCTGATTGAGCATATCCTTGTAACTTGTCCTCGAGTCTGAAATGTTGAATGGTTATTCAAATTTTACTGTGTCTAGAATAAACACTTGCAATTCACTTTAAACTTCCATCATCAAATTTTGAAGTGCGGTCAATAAAAATTTCAGTTCATCAATTCTCCCTTGGTAATCCAAATCTTTATCAAAAATTTCAGTTACATTTGAAGTTTACTCCAACATGTGCTCGAATCCAAGAGTAGTGATGCACCACTGTAGATTAGAAAATTATATTCTCTTAGTCAATCTAAGTACTCAGGAAACAGCCAATCTAGGCTAAAGTGTCCAAAATGGGACATACTGAAATATAGCCAACCGGGCTCTTCTGTCCTTTGGGTAAACTGGTAAATGTAGTTCAGTCACACTGTTATCTTCACTTTCATCTTCTGAAGAAACTTCTGCAACATCACGAAACATCACAAGGTTCAGGCTTAGATTTCAAGTTTTCATTTTCTTTTCTGCATGCTACAAGTGACTTTTCCAACTGATTAACATGTTCTTTGAATCCTGTTACTATTCTCCTTTCTCAATTTTTTTTTTCAAACTATCTTCTGTTCCTCTCTCTGTTTCCAACAACTTTGAATTACACCTTTTGATTTTGCATAATTCTCCAAAATAATGACCAAATGGCCTACACTGGTCAAACGGACCTTATTGCTACCTGCTTCGGGTAAAACAAACAAATACGGAACCAGGTCAAACAGACCAATACTCTATCCAATACGGAATAAGTAAACACAACAGCCAACCGGGCTAAATAGGACATGAATCATTATGCTCTAGCCAGAGACTTTTGGCTCCTTTGGGATCAATCCGGATCCATGAGTCACTTCCTGGAGATCACAGTATCTGCCCAAGAACTGTGCTGAGGATGTCAACCAGGGATACACAATATCAACTTGTACACACCTCAGTTTCGGCAAAGCCAGGTATAAATAATCCACCCCGGGGATTCTTCTGAGTACTAGTGACTTCTCAGTTTCAGCAAAGCCGGGTACAAGTAATCCACCCCGGGGATTCTTCTGAGTACTAGTGACTTCCATTATTCTGATATCATATTATACATATCAATATTCAAGTGAAAGGTAACAATTCTAGCAATCACGCATGTTGATTTATCAAAAAAAACTTCTTCCAAACTTTCCATCCATCTCTCTTCGCGACTGTCACGTCAATTAGTTCCACCTTAGGGCTTGTTATCTAAAAGTAGTGATAGCATCCCAAAATTGATAGTAGCTTCCCAAAATAGGAGTCCATGAATGTCATCAGTTTCTCAAAAGTCAATAGCTGTCTCTAGTACTCATCATATATTTTTTGATGTAAAGAACCTCCTAGGTCCATTTTAGCTTCCTCTGGGTCTTTATCTGTTGTTGAACATTGACAAATGGTAGCTCAATCATCTTGAGATTCTCAAGAATCCCTCCACATGGTTCCTCATACCTTGCGCTTGTTTAAGGTGTTATTCTCCAAGAGGGAGATATACAAGAAACAGACACATAGATCTAGGGGGATGGATGGATTATGACTGTCCCATACCAGTCCCATCTGCAACCCCATCCTTACAGTAGAATCTCCCCAAGTCACCTACTCCCCCATACAACCTACCAGGGCCCTACCTATATATGGTAGTTTTACAGAAGTCACATTACTCTACACATGCCAGCAGTTGTAAAATTAAAAATGCCTCAAAATAAGAAGGATTAAGTGAAATAAGTCAATAAGTTAAATCCTTCATTAAAATAAAACAAGCCAGGAAAAAAAATGAAGATCAAAGATAGAAATTATTGCAACATCCCAAGTTCAACAAGGAACAAGTCCTTGAGGCAAAAGGGCCATCAAAATTTAAATAAAGAACTAAAACACTGCAGCTTTTAAAATCTTTATCACAAGAATAAATAATGCAACAATCTCATAAAATTTGCACAGTACAATCACCATGTAGCCTTACAACAAGACCACCTAAGGGTAGTACAGAAACTAGGTAGACTTCTATCACTCGAATAACTAAATCGTACAATAGTCTCAAACCACATAGAGAACAATGATAAGTGCCATGTCACGTTAAGCATTTGCCACAAAACTTGAAACAACCTTATCACACTTCTCTATCGAAAGTCCAAATGAATAGTCATATGACCCCATACAACCCAGGGCATGCCATTCTAAAAAGTTTACGGTGCGCCACGGAATATGATATTCACTTCACCAGTCTTATGACTGTCATGTACCCAATTACTGTTGTCCTGTTACACAGACCATTACTGTCATCAAGCTATCCACTTCACCTTCTAGGAAGGGTTTACTTATGACCTTATCGTGTTTCTATCCAAGTTTATCATTTATTGGACGATCATTAGATCACAAGAGGGAAATACTATTAGTCTTATGTCTAAATTCTAACCATGCTTTAGGTTAGTGGACTGTCAGGCCTAGTGTCTGAACCAAAAGCTCTGATACCACATGTAAGGACCGGCTCATCCTAATTCAAATAACATTACACTCTGTTTTAAAAATACCAATGAATAAAAATTTTGATCTGGGAGATGTAGGAAATATGAAATTCTTCTAGAAGTGCTATAGAAATGCGATGAGAATCATCAGGTTCTTAAAAGATCATCAAGTTTAAATCCAGTGAAGCTAGAGTGTATTACTAGAGAAGGTACATTATGTAGCACAACGGATCAGTTCATACCTTAAGTCATGCATTATATTCTGCATTCTTTTTCGATAGCTTGCTTCTCCTCTAGTAACTGTATCCTTCTCATCTGCATAAAATTAACTTAACAATCTCCTATTAACACAACTCAGTGATCACTACTCAGACAATTAAGATCACAATGCTAATTGTAGGACACCCTACATCTAGGGGACCTGAGTACTGGGGGCATCCTTCACCGTCCAGACTGCCTACATACCTTGTATCCACGAGATCAAGGCCCCCTCCTTAGGATGTGACTAACGTGGGGAATGTGAACATGTAGTTCTGTTTTGCACTATGTTTGATGTAACTGTGAGCGGGTACCCAGCCCTTTCTAGGGTTATTCCTTGCCCCAGACAGTTCTTTGTCAGCTGCCACCCACTCGGTGAAACAAGGACGGAAGTTAGTCCACTACCACAAACACCTAAAGGGGTGTTTGTCAGTTAGTCCTAGTGTGAAGGAATCCCTATAAGGTATCTACCCATGAAATCTAATTTGTTTCCCCAAGTCAAATTAGATCATTATCGTGACTAAGTCCGTTCCTGATCCCTAGTACTTTCACCATGGTTTGCGAGGGCAATGTGAAAGAATATGATAGATAGCATTTCTGGATTGTCCTAGTTGTCCTATCTGACATTTCACATGTCCTCCCCGATCTATACCCACATATCAATAAACCTCATTTTCTGATAATATGCTTGGAGTGTTTTTCCAAATGAGCATCATGGTAATCATCAGTTCAATAGACTCATCCTCTCTTTTTAGTTAATCTTCTTAATGAGATATCCGAGGAGATTTTCCCTTCCTGCGGATTTAACTTTGACATGTTCCTTATTACTCCTCGACGATTTAGAGGGACGGTGCCTAGACGTCGTTGTTGCCGCTATGTTAGGCACGAGGTACTTGGTTCAATGCAATGGCATTACCCGTAAACGTGACCCAGAGGTACCGTAAATACCGAACACTACGATTGGGTTGAGTTTGGACGTTGATTTATAAGGTTTACCTAACTAAATTGAGAGAACTTGCATAAAGCAAAGATACTAGTTTATAGGACATTAACGGGAACAACAAGCTTGAAACAAGTATTATAACATTTATACGAATCTCCTCATTTCTATATTCTAGTTTACGCATAAATTCATAGCTTTCTCTATCCTCTATGGACTCTATACAGATCTCTGGTTGTGTTCTTAGGGTATGGATTTTACTCATCTTACATTCCTGATCATCAACATTTGAGTCCTCTGTTATTGGCACTTCCTTGCAGCTTATCCACATAATCGTACAGATACAAAACTATTAGTGTTAAGACCACTCTTAAAATTAGGTTTAACTAATAACTTTGTTCTTTATATACAATATGAATAAATTCCGAATAATCCTTGGGAAACAATATGACCTTTAATGAACCGAGAAACTTAACAAGCTTGCTATTATGAAAAGAGTGTTATTGACCAAGGCAGCTCAAGCAAATTTTTAGAATTTTAATCCCACATAAGAATGTTTATCTAATTCTTAGGATTCTTCTAACAATTTGTAGAGTAGAAACAAGATTCAACCATGCTGCGTCTTTACATACATTCTTATACCAAATTACTCACTCATACTTTCACATTCCCGATTATTCATATAAATAATTCACTGCAAGTTATTCGTAAACATAAACTGGAAAGGATACTTAAGATTTCAAGCTAAGGTGATCTGATATTTAAGAAATGATTTTTAATCTGGAATTTATTTGTGAGAAAGATGCTATTAAGATTTGAATGCATCTTAGGTTCCCCTCCCCAATTATAGGGACGTGATTACATAGCAATATTGAAAACAATAGTTTTTTTTCAAAGGTCAAGTCAAAGGAAAACGTTTACATGGTATCATACTTCACCGATGCTATTTGTGTGGTTGATAATTTGAATGACTTATCCTCTATTCACGTCATTCCTTTCAGAGATTCATTAATTGTTTTAGAAAATTTATGAATTAAGTATCAACATTGAGCATGTAATGCCCTCAATAAAGTATAATTTTATAGAGAGTTTTCTAAGTTGTTTTGACTATAATTAATGAAGCGAGGTCCAAACATGGAAGGAATGATCATAGCTAATGGGGATGTAATCATCTATAGAGATTTTACATAAGAAGATTCCATAGCACTATGTTAAAGACAAGATTTTCTTATGCTAAAGAATGAAATTAAAACTTATACCCCAAACTTCATTGCATTCCTTCAGTTTATTATTCATTATTCTTTACTATATCATTATTTCTCGTATTTTCTATTGAACCTCTACACACATTCATTTATCCATTTCTCATATCCACACTCTTCAACGACAATTTCTTTCCACCAATAAATTACATTGCCTTATTTTATCTCACACTAAATTACACATCATTCTAGTAACAAAACTCCAATATCTTGACATGAGGGAGTGCAAAAAAAATTAGGAGAGTTCCTGAATCAGCTAATGGGCTTACATCTTTGTCAGGTTTGATCTGTTGTGATAAGGAACTTGGAAGTAAATGGTCAGGCCTCCTTCCTAATCTTGAAGTGATAATTGCAAAACCAAAACATGAATTAAAGTGGCTGGAATGATAATTTTGCTTCAGCAATCAGTTCTATCATAGGGAGTTTGAAATCAAGACCAGAAAGAAAAATGAAAGTAATTGTTATTGGTGGATAGAGGCAAACATACAAACTCGGCATGCTACAGCATTGATACTCAAATATATTTCTTTTATTCAACTTGATGAAGATCCTACGAGGCTGTTTCAATATATAGCATACATACTAGTACAATGTATTAAGTATTTTTGACTTTTTTGGAAACTTTCTAACCTTATCTTAGACACCTCTAGGAACTTATTAAACAAGGTGTTGGGACCTAAAATTTCCTATTATACCAATCTAGCATCATCTAATAAAGATGTGACTTCTAAAATAAAAAAGAGTGGTTCAGAAACAAAGAATTTGAAGACAACCAAGGGGAAGTCATTTTTCATGCACAATGCTGCAGCTTCTGGAAAATAGAAAACAAAGCAAAATAATTCAATAAATGGGGATGTCTCATTTGCACACAGTAGATTAAAAGTCTGTCTCAGAACAAAACAAGCTTGCCCATACTACCAGGTGCCCAATGAAGTTGATGTAGATCCATATCCTGATGTTTCTATTGATATGATTGGCAAAGATGATGGTATTCAGAGAATAGAGCTGAAAATATCTGACAAAAGTGTAAGGACCAGACTCTGCAACATTTTCCAGCAGCCTCCCTACGTATGCCAAAATGGGCGCTGAGGAACAAGGTATGGCCATTTATCAAAACATAAAGATAAGGGGATTTTTGTCAGATGTAATTTCTGGCAGACAACGTGCAAAATGTGGAAGCATTGAGACAAGGCATGTCAATAGTATACCTCCTAGAAATGTCATCTCATGGATACGCTGGCAGGCTTAGATGCAAAATGAAGAAGCACAGACAAGGCACATCCACTGTTTGACAGAACGACTCAAAGAAATGTGATCTCATGGATTTCCATGACAACAGAGAGGGGCATTCAAATGGGATTGGCAGCTATAAAAATCGAATTTCCACAACCTCTGTCAGCATCTGCCCTATGTGTGCCAAAATGGGAGCTTGGGCATAGGGAATGGACACACAAATCACAACGAAAAGAAAATTTTGTCATATGTTTAAGCTAATCACCAAAGTCCTCACAAATTCTCTCTTGAATAAGTTCAAATTGAATTTCTAAAAATTAATTAAAATATTCTGTCCTGTCAAAAGTAATCAATATAAAATTTCTTACACGCTTCTTTGACCAAATTCAATTCATACATCATGAAGCATAATCTTTAGGAGCTGGACATTTTGAATTAGGTAATTGAGCTATTTGGGAATTTCGTAATTCTAAAGCGTATTATTGTTGTACTCTTTAATAGTTATTCATGACACTAGAAGTTTTACTTGGAAAAAGTTGTGGGTAGTTGTGAGTAATCATGAACCACTATAATTCCCATGCTCTTCTGACTCACCAAACCCAGGAGTCAACCAGTCAAACTCATGAGTAATTACTAAATCATAGAAAATGACATGTTTTGCCCTCGCAAGGAAAGCACAAATCCAAATATATAGTTTTTTTTTTTTTTTCAACAAACTGGACTGGTTTTTTCAGCTTATAATACTTCTAAAATTTGGGGGGGGGGGGTTGTTGGACAGAGATTCCTGTGACTGGGTATGATATCCTTTTTTAGTTGCCATGCTTTCCTGTTTTAATTTTTAAATATGGGTTGTTCAAAAACACTTTTGTCACTCTGAATGCCGTGTAAATTTAATGTGACTATGTCAGTGCTGTGGATACATAGAAATACAAATTATAGGTTTATGAATTTGTGAAAATGCTCTTTATCAAAACTATTTGACATAAAAGAACTTATAGAAGGAAGGATTGTATGCGAAAAGAAGGCTGCGTAGGGAAAGGAGAAAGTCTGTAAAGAGTGGAAGTATAGACGAGCACATGAACTATTTGATAGACTACCTCAAAGAGGCATGTCATAGAAGGGGAACAACCTCCTGTCCACTCATAAAATTAGATTATGCACATCGAGACTAATTTAAATTCTCCAAGCAACATACAAAAATTCAACTAAATTGTATAAATTCATAAACACAATGTTCATAATTTTCTAAAAGAGAAATGAAGAATTAACTCACAAAACATTCCAGCTATCCAACAACTATCTCCATCTGTGTCTTCCCTTTGGTTTCTCCCTCAATTTTATAGAAAAATCCAAGCATCTTCTACTCTTGTTTTTTTAATGCTATTGCATCCTCCACTGTCTTATTTTAATACGAATGCATCCTCCACTGTCTTATTTTAATACGAATGCATCCTCCACTATTTTATTTTAATACGAATGCATCCTCCACTATCTTATTTAAAGAAAATGCCTCTTCCACTGTCTTTGTTTAAGGAAAATGCTCCCTCCATTGTCTTATTTTAATACGAATGCATCCTCCACTATTTTATTTTAATATGAATGCATCCTCCACTATCTTATTTTAAGGAAAATGCTTCTTCCATTAAATCCCACTTGAAGAATAAAATATAAATGAGAAAACTTAAAATAACATAGAGTGGGTGACACAACACCCACATAAAAGGGAACCCCACCATAAAGAGGGGGATCATGGAGTGCTCCATGACTTGGAAGTGAGCATGAGTGTGGATTCCACTCATCCCATGTCCCCCAAGCTTCCAATTTTCGTCACTTAACCTCACCCCCAAGTTGAGGTGACCCTATGGCAGTTAACCCAAGGTTAACCTAGTCAAAAAGGTCCCTAAACCCAAGGGGTACAACCTAGGGTTGTTTTAAACCTAGTTAGGACTCCCAGAGTCAATTAAAACACAAAATAAAGGGTCTAAAAGAATTACAATTTAAACAAGATTAAAAACATCATTACTTACATCACTTATCATAATAAAAGTAAATCAAAATATAATATACTTTTTATGTTTATTTTAATGGTAGCCATATTATTTGTATTTTTAAATGGATTTACATTTTATGTTTATGTTTATTTTTTTTTTAAATTTCTAATATTCCAAATTCAAATGTAGTGACATTATGACAATAGTCTTGAAATGTGAAGTCAAAACTCAAATGTGGGTTGTGACACTTTTTCAATCTGCTCACAAAATTTTCTTCCACTTCATCAAAGTCATCTGAATCAGATTCAACATTCTTTTCTATCTTGCTAGCCTTAAAAGTAGTTTATTTTCTTGAATCATCTTGACCAAACTTTCTCATCTCAAAAGTAGTTAAAGTTCTAAAAATTTGATCCCTACAATACTTTTCCAAATTTTGAGTGTTTTCAATAGTAGAAACTTTAGCACTCTAAGATTTTGGAAGATTTCTTAGTACCTTCTTTACCACTTTACTCTCCTCCAAATTTCCACCAAGACCATTGATAGAGTTGACAACTTCATCCACTATCTGCATGTAGTTTGCAATATTTTCATCTTCTAACATTTTAAGGGTTTCAAACTTGGTCTTCAAAATATGTATGTTTGCTTGTTTGACCTTGTCATTTCCTTCATAGGTACTTGCCAGCTTCTTCCAAATTTCATGAGTAGTTTTGTAACTCATCACCTTCATTAATTTGAATCAGAGAGACTATTTAGAAGAGCACTCATTGTTGATGGCTTGACTGGCATATTGTGTTGGCATTGATGTCAACTTGTCTATGGATCAAGTGTTTAAGTTGCTTGATCAAGTACATATCAGTTTGTGATGTGACCTTATGTTCTAAGATAGTTGGCAAATGGGAAAGTGGCACATTGTGTTGGAGTTTGTTGGAATAGGATTTTTCATTTATGACAAAAAGGTTGATTGAGTTGATGGTGATGCTTCATGAGTTCTTGCTTCATTCCATGCTTCAGTTCACTCACCATGCTTCATGTTGTGATGCTCATGATTCTTGACTTGAATGGTTTATTATTGAACCTGGTGCCATTATGATGATTCATGAGTTGGTGATTGATTTATGTTTCATGATGTTTGTTTCATGTTCTTGCTTCAGGAGGAGTTGAATTAAGTTGTGATCATCTCATGATGCCTTATTGTTGTTGCTTTTCATATTTTATCATGCTGGATATGTTCTTCCTAATAAATTTCAGCTTCATAATATTATGTATGAGTGATCAAAGTTATGGACATGTCATACATGTCATCATCAAAAGGTGTTTCAAGAAGTCTTTATCCAGGATATGTAGTTGTCAGGTGTTTAGAGATAACGAGTTTGATGTTGAATAGTGTTGCTCATGTCAAGGAAAGTACAAACCTGAAAAAGTTTTTTTATATCTATCCATCAATGGTATAAACTCTGGTTTATATCAGAGAATATTTCCTTCAAGGTTTCAATGCTTGGTAAAGTCTCACTATAGTTTTTAGGGGTTTCAAAAGCATAAAATGCTAACTCAAATATCTTTTTAAAATCTTTAGTGCATGTTTATAACCCCTTTATAGCTCGTCATACAATCTTGCACTTTATGTTATGTTTTTGAGTTGACTTGCAATCACAAGTCATTTCACTTATTTAACCTACTGAAGGGGTCCTTACACATTATGGCGACCAACCCTTTCTATCCCTCCTACCGGTTGGTGCAGTCTCCTCTTTGTGGTGTGGGTGCTAAATACCATATCAACGGCCCTAATTTAAAGTTCGATGGGTGCACTTTTGTGAATCAAAGGTTGTTTTTTAAACTATGATACTCACCCCTTGCTCCATTTTTTGACATGTTTGTAATTGTCAAAAGCAACATGATAGCATAGGATTTGTTTTTTTGAGGCTATTTTTAGCCATTCAAGGTAGTTTCTCTTGGAGCTTTAAAAGCATAAAATCACAAGGATTTTTTTTCTTATTATAGATCCTCTCGTGGACATTGAAGAAATTCAAGAGGAGTTGTTTTATTTTTTCCAAAATCAGGAGAATACATAGTAGTGCTTTAAATTCTATTTGTGAATGGAGTATAGGGAATATTGTGAATCTTTTTTCTTCATGCAGATGATGGTTTTTGGGAGTGAGTCTGAATATGGACATTGTGGCAGTGATATTATTTTCTTTGACATGGCTCAAGGAATAAAAATTTATTGAAGATTTTTAATGCTATGTGATGGAAGCCATTTATGGTTTTGATCTTTCAAATGGGAGAAGGAATATGCAAAGAAGATAGAAATGAAAGAAATTTTTATTTTTAATGATATTGTAGGTGCATTGTGAATTTGATTGCAAGTCTAATATATGTTGCATTGAAGACATTTTTTGTGAGGTTTTTGAAGAGAAAATGCAGGTGAATTAGGTAATTGAAAAGATGAATATTTTGTCTAAGAATTGAGAGGTGTATGAGATGATTTTACAGGGGTGAATCAAGCACAGGATGAAGACATTATGCAAAAGATTTACAGAGTGAATAATGTCCAGTATGAAGACATTGTGCAGAGATACTGAGAAGGAAATGCAGATTGAGTTGAGTACGATTGCAAGGGGATATGCAAGTTCAGTGATTTGTATTGAAACAGAGAAACCCTCTATACTCTTTATGTTATTTTGAGATTGTATGTTTTACCACTAAGGCACATCATAACCAGTGAGGTTCTTGGCTAGTGAGGCATGTTTGTGATCAGTGAGATCATTTGCTGGTGAGGCATTGTAGCCAGTGAGGCATTGTATCAAGTGAGGCATTGTAGTTAGTGAGGCTTTGTAACCAGTGAGGCATAATGGAGATTAAAATTTATAGTGGTTTTTACTCTTTTAAGGTTTTCCACTCAATCACATGTGTCATATGTTGATCCCTCTCTGTCTTGTGCTTCATAAATGGTTTATGTCCTGATGTATTTGATTTATGTTTCATGTTGAATGGTCTTGATATTATTGTAAGAAGATCTTGGTTGAAAAATTAGTTTTGTTGATCACTGATTCACCACCCCTCTTAGTGGTCTATAGTATTCCAACAATTGGTATCAAAATTGCAAGTTCCCTGTAGGAGTCTAATAGACTTGGGTAGATTCTGGAAGAGGAATACTATGGGTAAGTGTAGAAGAAATAAGGGAAGGAGAAAAGACAAGGAAAAAGTTGTTCAACAAGTCCAAATGAAATCAAGTGATGAAGTGTTGCAAGAAATACCCCTGCCAGTTGACACAGGACATGATGATTTTATTATTGAGATTGATGACAAAGAAGGAGACTTCTTTGTGAGTGTAAATGATCATGAACAAGAGTATGATGAAGATGAGTTTGAAATTGATTTTGAAGGTGAGCTTATTTTTGCCCTAAATGAAATCAAGAAACTCATAATAGAGAATTAGAGTTTAAGGGTACAACCTTAAGAAGAAAAATACTCCAAAGACAAATTACTTGCATCTCTTGACGAAGCAAAGAAATTGATCATAGACCTGAAAGTTCAAACTGAAGAGGCAAAGAAAATAGAGGAAGATGTACAAGTCCAATTGAAAGAAAAAGAGGAAAATGGTGAAAGGTTAGAATCTGAAATTGTTTCTTTGAGGAAAAAATTGGAGAAAACAAGTAAAGACCTGAAGAATGAGAAGAGTACATAAATTTTAGATAATATTCTATATTCCCAAAGGCTAAGATGCAATAAGAGTGGTCTTGGATTTGAATGACAAAGATCAAAGATAGTTGTATTGGAAGGCAAAATGAAGATTGAATTCACTGCTAGAACAACAAAGTTGAATGGCAAAGATTTAGAAGAAAAACTCAAGCAAGCTGTGAAGATTGAAGCTGAGATGAAAACCAAAGATGAGTTTATCAAAATGCACAACCAAAGGAGTATTGGAATTAGCCCGGACAACTAAGAGGGGAGGGTGAATCAGTTGTCCCCAAAATTAATCTTTTCTTTTCTTTTAAACTTCTTTCACAATTGTCAAATTGATTAATGATGCAAACATTAAAGCATATAACATCAACACAGAAGTAGAAACATAATCAACACATTTGACACCAAGATTTTTGACATGGAAACTCAATTAAGGGAAAAACCATGGTGGGTGTTAGCCGACAAGATTTGTACCAAGTTAAAAGTACTTAAAAGAATGGGAAGTCACTTGCCTTCGAGCTCACTCCCCAGAGCTCACTGCTTAAAAGAGAGGCTCACTGCCTACAAGAATTTTATGTTTTACACAGAAAGAACAAACTAATAATTAGCATCTTTTCATGCCTGGTTCAGTTTCATTGAATGCTCACAAAAACTTCTACTTCTATCTTCAAATTCTTCTTCACTGACTCTTCACTCTATACTCCTTTCACTCATCTTCTTTTCTACTCTGCTTTAGATCCTTTCTTCAGATTTAATTCATTTTTGCACAAGGATGATTTTCAACAACTCTTCAACAAGTATTTATATGCTTCATCAACCTTGGAATGATCAACAAGGTCAGCTAAACTTAATGCGGATCATTACACTATTGGCCAAACATAACGGAGACTTGAATCTTCCTCTACTAACACGCCACGCTTCATAAAGTGATCTTTAGATCATCCGCAACATGCTAGGAACATCCGGTCGACCAAGAACTTAGAAGAACAGCAACCTCAAAGAAGAAATCTTCAACAATAAGCTCAAACTTCAATGTATACCTCCAACACAGTAGCCACATGATCTAAAGACCTCCACAAGCACATTGAATTCACCAATAACATCCACTCTATACCAAATTACCAGATTCATTTGTATCTTCCTCCGGAACCTCAAGAACACTGCCTGCCATGACTATCAAACTAGAAAAATAGCTTGTGGACCTCCAAACCATGAACCACTAGAGTTGATGATACACACTAACTTCCCAAACATGCCTTCAGATCTGCAGACCATAATATTTCACTGCGGAGCAATCTGGACCAACTTACTATCACTCTATCTCTTCTAAACACAACAAAATCTAGTTCTAATCAGATGGCCATAACTTCTTCAAATCTTCATGTGGACTTCTCAATTCTTAACTGGAACAACCTCTGACAATCCTCTACATAGCCATATGGTCCACAAACATTGAGTCTTCATTAATTTTCTCAATATCCTCAACATTCCAGTCTCCTAAATAGGCAACAAAATAAGGCACAATTAACACCAATGACAACAAGAATACGTTGACATCAATGACAACACCACTTAGGCACATATTTGAAACAATCTCTCCCTTTTTCATTGATAGAAACATATGATGTGAAAAACTAATTCAATGATCACGGCAAGAACTTATTCCCCTGACTTCTACAACCACTTTCTTCATTGCCCCCCCTATCATCAGCAATTAATTTTTCACATGTCTTCTCTCCCCCATTGACATCAATGGCAAAGGGCACATATTTGCAATCTATACTCCCTCTTTTTATTTTAGACTGATCTCCAACATTTGCATACTGACTACTCCTTAGAGTAGTATCTTCTCAACATCAATCCGGATCTCAAGATATGACTGAGAATTCCATCGGACTGATGCACATAAGTGCATCTTAGTTCTGATCAGGAGGGGTAGTAACCCCTAACTTCTCTCTGAGATACTCAAAAGTATCCTTGAGAAGAGGCTTAGTGAAGATATCCGCAATCTGATCTTTGGAAGACACAAACTCCAACTTGACTTCATTCTCATTTACCTTCTCTCTCAAGAAATAAAACTTGATAGATATATGCTTTGTCTTTGAATGCAACACTAGATTCTTTGAGATGATTATTGCACTAGAATTATCACAAAAGATTATGACTGGCTCCTCAAACACAATTCTGATGTCCTTCAACATTTGCTTCATCCATAGAACTTGAGTACAATTATTTGCTATTGCTATATATTCTACTTCTGTAGTAGACAGAGATATTGCCTCTTACTTTTTGCTCATCCAAGAGACCAATCTTCTTCCCAAGAAAAATGCACCACCACTAGTACTTTTTATGTCATCCACATCTCCTACCCAATCAGCATTTGTATATGCAAGAAGAGTGAAGTCATTGTCCTTTGGATACCACAATCCATAATAAATTATCCCCTTGAGATATCTAAAAATTCTTTTGACTACCAGAACATGGTTTTCTTTTGGATCAGCTTGAAATCTAGCAACAAGTCCAACGACATTCATGATGTCAGGTTTGGACTAAGTCAGATAGAGAAATCCTCCAATCATTGATCTATACCTTTTCTGATTTGCCTTGGGGGAGTCATCATCTTTAGTTAACTTCCATCCGGTTACCATAGGTGTACCTACTGGCTTTGAGTCTTCCATTCCAAACTTCTTCAATAATTCTTTCACATACTTGGACTGAGATATGAAGATACATTTATCTAACTAAATAATTTGCAAACCTAGAAAGAAATTCATCTCTCCAAACATTGACATCTCAAATTTACTTTTCATCTGATCAACAAATGCTTTGCACATACATTCATTTCCACCAAAAATGATATCATCAACAAATACCTCAACAATCAGGATGTCCTCATGATTAATCTTGAAGTAAAGATTACTATCAGCAATACCTTTGCTAAATCCTATCTTAAGCAAATATTTATCCAATCTTGCATACCATGCTCTTGGAGCTTGCTTGAGTCCATACAAGACTTTTCTCAGTCTATAAACCATATCTCCCTGATTAGACAACTAAAATCCTTCCGGTTGCTCAATGTAGACTTCTTCCTAAAAATCTCCATTCAAGAATGTTGATTTGACATCCATCTGATACACTTTAAAATCTCTGAAAGCAACAAATGCAAGAAACAATCTAATTGCCTCTATCCTTGCCACTAGAGCAAAAGTTTCTTCAAAATCAATTCCTTTCACTTGAGAATAGCCTTTGCATACCAACCTTTCTTTGTTTCTTACAACTTCACCATCTTCATTTAGCTTACTTCGGAAGACCCATTTGGTTCCAATCACATTTTTGTCATCAGGTCTAGGAACAAGATCCCAAGTGTGGTTCTTTTCAATTTGCATCAATTCTTCTTCCATTGTTTTTACCCAGTTTTCATCATTGCATGCTTCACTCACTGATTTAGGTTCAATCTTTGAAATCAAACAAATCTCTTCTTGATCTTCAACAACTCTTCTCCTAGTCTGAACACCTTTATTTCTATCTCTTATGATTTGATCTTCAGGATGATTCATTCTTACATACCTGGGGGTTTTGGGAATTGCTTGAGCTTCTATTTCTTGAGGTTGTTCCTCATCATTTGCACTAACCTCTTGAGTTACTGGAGTTACCGGATCAATTTGGATCTGAGTATGAGTTTGAACTTGCCTTTCTTGACTTTGACTTTCATCTTGATCATCTGAATCACAGCCACAATGCCTGGAATGTCCTTCTTTGCTCTCATCAACTCTAACATTAGCACTTTCAACAATCTTTTTCAACCTCTTCTTGAAGCACCGGTAAGCCTTACTTTGAGTAGAGTATCCAAAAAATATTCCTTCATCACTTCTTGCATAAAACTTGCCTAAATCCTCATCTCTTTTGATATAGCATTTACTACCAAAAACTTTGAAATATCTCACGGTAGGAGGATGACCAAACCATAGTTCATAAGGGGTCTTACTAGAATTTCCTTTGATCTACACCTGGTTAAGAGTGTAGACAATAGTACTTACAACTTCTCTCCAATAAACTTGAGGAACATTTGTTTCCATCATCATGGTCCTAGCAGCTTCTTGAATGGTCTAGTTCTTTCTTTCCACATCTCCATTTTGCTGAGGAGTCCTAGGAGCAGATAACTGTCTTTTTATTCCATGCTTTTCACAGAACGCATCAAACTCTCTAGAAGTAAATTCTCCACCTCTATCAAATCTTAGACACTTTAATTTCTCACCAATCTCATTTTTAGCTATCACCTTGAACACCTTAAACTTGTCAAGAGCTTTTGATTTTTCTATTAGGAAGGTTACCCACATCATCCGAGAGTAATCATCAATTAGCAACATGAAATATTTGTCTCCTTGCACACTCCTAAAGTAGGACCATAGAGATCAGTATGTACCAGTTCCAATCATCCACTTGAAGCTTGTTCCTTACTTTTGAATGAAATTTTGTTATGTTTACCCAATTGACATTCTCTACATATGCTATCAGGTTTCACAAGTCTTGGAAGATCTCTTACAACCTGAGTGGAACTTATTTTGACAATTTTATCAAAATTCACATGACACATCCTCCTATTCCATATCCAACTTTGATCTATCTAAGAAATAAAACAACTTTTTCCAAAACTACTTAAATGAAAGATGTTACCTCTAGTTTGTCTACCAGATGCAATTTCAATTCCGGAGCTCTCCAAGATTCTGCATTTTCCATCCTTGAATTGAAGATCATAACCCTTGTCAACTAACTATCCAACACTGAGAAGATTATGTTTCAGTCCTTCCACATACAGAACATCATTGGTGCAATTATTACCATCAAAAGAGATGGATCCTTTGCCACGGATTCTACCAGCTGAATTGTCTCCAAATTTCACAAGCCCACCTTCATATTTTTCAAAACTCACAAACTTACTCTTGTCACCAATCATATGATGAGACCATCCACTATTAATCACCCATTCATTCTTTTCAACAACCTGAGCAACCAAGGCACTTTCCACATTTACACAGTTAGTAGATTCAGTAGACACCAGATCTTCTTCCTTGATAGCAATGAACACCCAATCAGTTTCGGTGGACCCTCCATGATTAGATTCATCATCTGTGACTCCTTATTGTCTAGCTTCTTGGACATAGTAACATTTTTTCTGACCTTTATATTTGTTAGGGTTTGGTTTTGAAAACCTCTCTGAACATCTTGAGGCAAAATGACCAATCTTATTACAAAAATAACATTTGAGTGGCAACTTTCTTTCATACTTACTGGCTTCTCTTGGCAATCTTTTGGCAATTAGAGCTTCAATATCTACAATCTCAATTTCATAATCTTCAAGATCCTTCCTTGTCTTCACAAATCTGTTTGATCTTCCTAAAGAACTTTCACCCAGATCATATCTTTGCTTTCCATACACATTGGCCTTGAATGTAGATTCAGACTTAGGGAGAAAATCACCAAACTTACTCATTTCAAATGCTGAGAGCTTACCAACTATTAGTAGTCATTTATGTTTAGGGTTTTAAGCTTGAGCGTTTACAGGTTTTCTCATTCAAACCCTGAAATTTCTGAGTCATAGGGTCTTGCACTATTTTTTCTGTTATAACGCTGACCTTCCATGGTGGGTTCTTGGTAATTAAATCTCATCCTCATGGTTTAGTGTTCGAAGATTGACCAGCCTCCATGCAGTGTTTCATTGCTTTTTCCTATCGTACTTGAGAAAAATGTCAAATTTTTGTATGTGCAAATTGCAAATGTATGTTGGCGAGCTTGAGAAATCTCTATCGGCCTCCAAAAAGTGATGAAAAAATGAGTTATATGCATTTTTAGGTGTATTTTGAGTTTGCATATACAAGGGGGAATCTATCGCAGATTCCTGGGAATATTCTACAGTTGTATGCATTTCCAAATGCATATCGGGCTCAAAAAAGATGCATATACATAGAAGGAATCTATTACAGATTCCCAAAAGATTCTTTGAATGTATATCGGGTTTTTCTTGTGCATGTTTTGTTGTATGTCTAGATATACAACGGCTATATGCAGTGAAGAGGATACATTGTATGTCATGTACAAAGGCGGAATGTACATTGAAGATTCTAGGAATATTCCTTGTTTGTATGTTTATGGGTTTGTATGTTGGCATTTGTACATGCCAATATACAAAGCAGCAGGAGATACATTTGGTGGGGTCTGCCTCACATGCAAAAGGCTTTGTATCTCACGTACAAAGGAGAATGTATATGTGGTATACATTCGAAAATGCGCTATAGTATAATATACAAGGGGCCTTCTATATTCGACAACAAGCAAAACATGCAAAGGATATATGCATATGGTGGGCTTGTATGTTTCCAATACATTTGGACATACAACCCAATATACAAAGTGATGACATACAACTCGGACGTGAGGGAGGAGTCAAATACGGTGAATAATAATTTGAGGTCTGTGGGATGTATAAAGCACTTGTATATGTTGATATACAAGCCGATGTGCAATGAAAAGGATACAAGCCGGACCTGAATAAGTTTCCAATCTACCTCATGAACATTTGAGGGTCTGCCTTGTATATTAAACAATTGTATGTATAAGCATTTTTGCATAAACAAGGATTTGTTGAGCAGTTGTATATACCTTCGTTCTTGCATATACAAGGGTGAAAATGGCTAAAAATGAAAAGGATAAAAAGTTAGCGATAGAAGATCAAGGTGCCTATGTGGCACGATATCATTGGTTGGTGACTTTTCAGCATTTTTTGGCGCCGATAATCTCAGCGATGGAATCAAAATCAATGGCCAGGTTTAAAGGTTGCAGCACTAGTCTTTTTTGCATCCTCAGGCATGTTTTGAGTGGGAAAACTCCATGAATGCGCTGCTGCAATTTTTGAGAGAGACTGTGGGTAGTTGAGCCATTAATGGCAATGTATAGAGGCATGGACGATGGTTGAACGACCAACTACCAGGTTTATGATGCAAATCTTTGAGCGGCGGCTCTAACCCCGAGCTCACCTGCCCTCACCTCTGTTTTCCCTTACTACATTCAATATTTTGGGTGCCATTTCTGGTGCAATGTATCTGGCAGGGATTTTGATTTTTGCATTGTAAATTTTGTTGAATACACAGTCTGGGTATAAAAGGCAGACTGTGCTATTCTTTTTGGTTGTTGAAAACTAGATAAGTTTTAGTGCTGTAATGAAATACAACTTCATTGGTGGCTCTATTCTGGGTATTTTGTGAGTTTATGAGTTGTATGTTGAATGTCTTATGCATAGAATTCATCAGTTTCATGTTGATTCAAATGAGTAATACTTTATAGCATGTATTTTGTTATTTGTCTCCAAACTGAATGTGTTCTTCTTCTGAATCTAAACAGCTAAGGGGTGTTTGGGATTCTAGAATATAGGTTTACTATATTGAATGCTTAATCTTTTACTTATGCTCAAGGAGTAGATTAAATGTTTCAGGTTAAGTGTTGGGAAGAATACATTGTAGTAAGGATGTTTGTAAGCAGAAATAACTAAACACTTTATCTTGGGTATTGTTTGTAAGGCAGACATTGCATAATCCCCTTGAAATCTGATTGTTGTTTTAGGTCTGTGATAAACATTCACATATATACGTCTATTGACTCTGAGCCCTAGATAGGCACCAATCCGGTCTTGTATTTAGGTTACAACCAAGGTCCTAGTTTTGCTTCCAAATATAAATCAAACTCAAACTTTTAATACAAACCTTTAGGACATTAGGAGTAGTTTAGGACCAAAATCCTCTGTCTCACAACTGAACATAGGCCCAAACCTAGCCCCTTTGCACTTATCTCAGAGTTTTGGTATGCATAAGAGAGGATTTATCTACTTTGTGTCAACATCCCAACTAATTTGTAGATGCATTTCATAGATGTTGAATAGGGAATACCCCCCTTGGTTCTACAGAGCCTAAAGAAGAAGAGGAGATATTTATAGAGTCTATCTCCTATACTGTTGGCCCTTGGCCAGGAATCCTATTGATCAATGATGGCTACTTTGTAGGGATAACTGGGAACAAGCATCCAGTTTGGGAAAATAACCAACAGATTTGGCGACTCCACTGGGGAATGCTTTGTGAAAGAACCTTGATTTTAAAAGAAAACAATTCCTAGTTGTAGGTGGCAACCTCAAACAAATCTCCCAACCGGTAAAGTAAAAATTTGTATGCAAGGGAAAAGATCCCTACGTAATCCTCTATTTAAAGAATTATCCATAAAAATGATGTACAAAAGAAAAGGGACTGTTCAAGCCAGTCGAGAGGGTTCTTCCAAAAGTAATGATAATATTCAGGACAATCCAGGATCTTCAGAGTGGATAATACCTTATTTTTGAAACACTGAGGCTGAAATCCAGAATGTATATGAAAGACATCAGGGTAGTGGATTGAGAATGAGGTCAGAGGTGTTTCAGGAACACCCTTTCTTTGATTCCCCTGATAGATTTGAAGAAGCTGAATCCCCAAGGGATGATAATGATGATCATAATGTAATGAAACTATCCTCTTCTATGCCTGGAGAGGAGGAATTAGCTGAAGAAATCAAAAGTCTGAGGGAAGAATTAGAATATCTGCAAGCAGAAAAAATTAGAGATGACATGAGACAGAAAGTGTAGGCTCTTAGAACTACTCAGAATGATTCAGTTCCCACCCTTGAAAATGTAAATGTACTGAGGAACTAGCACAGAAATGAAGTTTAGGATCAGTAGAATGATCAAAGATAGAATGCAAACAATGCTAGAGTACCATTAAATAATGTAAGAGATCAGAATGCAAATAGAAATGCCAATGTTATTCAGCTTGGTAGACAGCGTATGCAGCTGGACAGATTCAGACAACTAGTTTTTGATGGCATTCCTGGTTACCCCAATCCTATTGACAAACATGTGAGGCCGCAAGTGCCAAAGTTTTTAGGAAACACTACTATGTCAAGAGAAGATCACTTAAAAGATTTTCAGAATATCATGGACAACTATGAGGTTGAGCATGAGGATGTTTTTATGAAATTATTCATGCAATCCTTAGTTGATGAGGCTAGAGAATGGTACAAGGGTCTGCCTGACAGGAGTATTCCATCACCAGAAGAATTTTCAAAGAACAATATGGTGATAAAACTGATCCTAGTTTTTTCATTAATGAATTCATTGGTATCACCAAAGGATCAAATGAACAGGTTGCTGATTTCAATGCTAGATTCACTAAGGTGTTGAACAAATTGCCACATCACTTGAGGCTTAATGAACCTATGTGCATAGTGTTGTACGTAAATGCTTTTGATGCCAAAACAGCTTATGGATTAAGGGATAAAGGTCCTGCTAGCCTCAGGGATGCTTTTAAAATTGCAACAACTATTGAAAATAACAGAAAAGTGTCTGGTAAGACAAACAAAAGAGATGATGTAAAAATTCTGCAAAATCCAAATACTAAATCCCAAAGTGTTCATGGCAATGCATCTACTTCTGAGGATAAATTATATAAATTGACAACTATTGTCAAGGACCTGAGCTATAGAATGGCTAAAAATGAAAAAGGGGTAGGTCCTGACAGGCAAGTTTACCAAAGGCAAGAAAGAACACCATCATTACATGATATGCCATATAATACCAATTGGCATAATGGTAAACTAGTTCTTCCAAATAGCAACCCTAATCAAAGAGCTCAGCATGTCAAGGAAACACCTGACCCTTTGAAGAAGGTGGTTAATAGTGTTAATGACACCCCATGGTGCATAATATGTCTGATGCCTCACTCACAATCACAATGTATGATTGCTCAGTCTCTATATAATAATGATGTTGCTTGTGATGAATGTAATGAACCACATTGCATGGAAGATGATAATGTCAATATGCTATCTACAAATAGGGAGTATCCTTCTCATGATGTTGATTCAAGCACAAATAATGAGATTCAAGTCTGCCAGCAGTTTCCCTGTGAGGAAGGTGATGAGGATAATTATGCTTATGCTCAGGACTCACACAATTTTTTGAACAACTTAAGGAGACCATCTGATGAAGAGATTAGAGCCTTCATAGCTGCAGTGGTTGTTCAAGTCAAAAGCAATTACAATCTCAGGGGTAAAGCCTAGGTAAGTAACTCACACCAACCAGAGAATACTTTTGTGAACCAACCGGTGCACAGTCATAAAGAGACTGAACTAGAAAAGAAGCAATGGAGCAATAATAAGCAAAATTTTAAGCAAAAAACAGGCCATGATTCTCAAGGGTCAGAAAATAGAATCCCCCAAGTTGAGGATCAAAACAAAAAATTTTAGATTAGAGATGATCGTAAGAGAGCCACAAAAATTAAAGCTGGATCATACCAAGATAAAAATAAAACTGTAGATCAGGCTACAACTGTTATCCAAAATTATGCTCCATTTGACATAACTCAAGTCTTATCCTAGATAAAGGTCTCTATTCCATTAATGGAATAGATGAAAGTTGAAGAATTTAGAAACAAAGCATTATCCCTGATTTTAGGAGTGCCTTGCCAAGCTAAGCTGGATAATGAACCTCAGGGTAAGAAACAAGCCATGTGTATTGATGAGGATAAGACTCGTGAAGTATATCTGGGAGTGACCATGACAAAATGCCCCTCACAGGTTGAGCCATTTTATGTCTCCCTTGTCATAAATGGAAAAGTGATTAAGAATTATATGCTTGACTCAGGAGCATCAACGAATATCATGCCTTTGGCCATTATGCAGCAAGTTGGGTTAAAGATAGATAAGGCATGTGGGAAATGCTATGCCATGGATGCTAGAGAGGTACCAGTCATTGGAATTATGAAAGATGTAGATTTGAGACTGGCAGCATATCCTGAAAAAACCTACAAAATGAACATAACAGTTGTTGATATCAAGCCACAATATGGCATGTTGTTGTCAAAAAGATGGGCAACGTTGATTGGTGGAAGTATGCAACTGGATTTATCATATTCTATGATCCCAATGAATGGCAGGGATGTTAAACTAATTAGAGAAGAAAGATCACTGGACACAGTTGAGGATCAGGAGTCAGAGGAGCATGTATGTTTTGTGGATATTGACTATGATAATTTCAGAGTTGTCTCAGATGATAAAGGGGGTAAAGAGGGAGATATGTGCATTCAGGAGCTTGACCAACAGGGTCTATGGACCATGTATTTTGATGGAGCTTGTTCAAAGGAAGGTTCTGGTGCTGGAATTGTATTTCTATCTCCAGCTGGTAAGCTTCTAAAATTCTCTTTCTTACTAAAGTTTTCTTGTACAAATAATATTGCAGAATATGAAGCTCTGTTATTAGGATTGAATGTTGCTTTGAAGCATGGGATCAAGATGTTCAAAGTATTTGGGGATTTAGAGTTAGTTGTTTCCCAAGTCAGAGATAAGTATGCATCAAAAAATAAGATATTAAAATAGTATAAGTATGTTGTTTGGGATACAATTGAATTGTTTGGTGCCTTTTCCATAAATTAGATTGAGAGATCAAAAAATGTCAGGGCAGATTTTCTAGCTAATGTAGCCATAAGGCCAGATGACATCACTCTGTCAGATGTTACAAATGTTGAAGTCAAACTTAGACCTGCAGTACCAGATAACGTATGTAGCTGGCAGGTGTTTGATGATGACAAGGATTTGCTGAGATTTCTACATTGTATTGATGAATATGAGAACCAAGAAGTGGATTTTCAGAACTTTGTAGAGGTTGTAGATGGAAAAGAAACTCTCTTAGGGAAGGAGGTAATTCAACTCAAGACAAATAAAATCCCTAAGGGGTTGGTCGCTTTAGAGAGAGCATTTGACAACAGGGACCAATTTGTTACAAAGGCATGTCCAACAAACAAGAATAACTTGGAGGAGATAAACTTGGGGACATCTCATGCCCCCAAAAAGGTATATATTGGAAAATGACATAAGCTACATATTAGGAGTGTGCTGATTGCACTATTGAAAAAATATAAGCATGTTTTTGCCTGGTCATATGAGGACCTAAAAGCTTATAGAGAGGATTTATTCCAGCATGAAATCCCTTTGAAGCATGGAGCTAAACCATTTAGACAAAAACAAAGACCTATTAATCCTACTCTAGCTCCAAAAATGCAGGAAGAGCTTATGAAGCTTAGGGAGGCTGGAATAATTATGCAAATCAGACACTCAACTTGGGTGTCCAACCTTGTCCCAGTCAGAAAGAAAAATGGTGACATAAGGCTTTGTGTGGACTTTAGAAATCTCAATGTATCTTCTTTGAAAGAGAATTATCCATTGCCTAACATGGAAGCCATGTTGCAGAAGGTGACTGACTGTGAACTTTTATCCATGATGGATGGATTTTCAGGATACAATCAAGTGAAAGTAAAAGAATCTGAGCAATATAAAACTTCCTTCACCACTCCATGGGGAACATATGTATATGTGAGAATTCCATTTGGGCTGACAAATGTAGGTGCCACATTTCAGAGGGCTATGGATGCTGCTTTTATAGGATTAATTGATTTAATCCTAGTTGTATATCCGGATGATTTGACAGCTTATTCAGAAAAGGAGGAGCAACACTGTATGTACTTAGAACAAATCTTTATTAGGGCATTAGAATATGGCATCTCACTCAACCCAAAGAAATGTGCTTTTGGAGTAGTGGAAGGAAAATTGCTTGGTCACATTGTTTCCAAGGATGGAGTCAAGATTGATCCTGAAAGGGTGGCTGCAATTGACAAAATTTAGATCCCTAGAATAGTGAAAGGTATTCAGTCCTTCTTTGGCCAAATTAATTTTGTTAGAAGATTTGTCCCTAACTTTGCAGAGACCACAAAAGATATCTCCAAGATGTTGAAGAAAGGTGCAACTGTCAAATGGGAAGATGAAGCAACTGAGTCATTTCAGAACATCAAAGAGGCTATAGCGATGGCTTCTGTGCTAAAGTCTCCTAATTTTTCAAAGCCATTTCAGCTGTTCTCATTTGCTTCTTTCCATACTATTGCTGCATGCTTACTATAGAAGAATGATGAAGGGTTTGAACAGCCTATAGCTTTCTTTACCAGGTCATTGCGGGATGCTGAGTTGAAGTATGACATCATGGAGAAGCAGGCATATGTATTGGTTAGAGTAGTCAAAAGTTTCAGGCCATATTTGGTGGGCTCTCAGATAATTGCATATATGCCTCATGCAGCAGTCAAAGATATTTTTACTCAACAGGAGGTAACTGGAAGAAGATGTAGATAGATAAATAAATTGCAAGAGTTCAACATTGAAATACAGATCACAAAATTGGTAAGAGGACAAGGTTTGGCAAAATTAATGACATGGTCAAATCTAGAGGCATGCTAAGTGAATGTAGTGCATAATGAAGTTATAAATATGTTAGATTCTAAATGGTATGAGGACATAGTACATTATTTGCAAAATTTGAACTGTCCTTCCCATCTCAGTGATAATTAGAAAAGGACTTTAAAGTTACATGCTAAATACATCATTGTTCAAGGAGAGCTGTATTGGAAAAATCTTGATGGTGTATTACTCAGATGTGTGAATGAGGATCAGGCTAAGGATATTCTAAGTGACATGCACAATGGAGTGTGTGGTGGACACTAAGCTGGCCAAACAATGGCCCATAAAATTCTCATAGCAGGCTATTGGTGGCCAACTCTCTTCTTAGACGCACATAGAATGGTAAGAAAATGTGATCCTTGCCAAAGGTTCTCAGGAAAGATAAGATATGAAGGTGCATTACCCCTTAGGACTATAATTGTAGAAGCCCCATTTCAGCAATGGGGGATTGATTTTATAGGGGAAATCTTAGAAAAATCAAGTGGAGGACATAGTTAGATTTTGGTTGCTACTGATTACTTCACTAAATGGATTGAAGCCATTCCAACTAAAAAAGCTACAAGCAAAGTGGTGATAGATTTTATTCTAGAAAATATTATTATCAGATTTGGAGTACTAGCCAAATTGGTCACAGACAATGCTATGTGCTTTAGGTCTGGTGAATTTATTGATTTTTGCAATAATTATGGAATTGATTTGTCTCATACATCACCATACCATCCATAAGGAAATGGTTAAGCAGAGTCAAGAAACAAAAGTCTCATGAAGATCATCAAAAGGGTGATAGATAAAAACAAGAGGGCTTGGGATTCAAAGCTGAAGTTGGCATTATGGGCTGACAGGGTAACAGTAAAAAGAGTAATTGGAAGGTCACCTTTTGAATTAGTATATGGTGCAGTAGCTAGATTGCCTATCAATAACCTCCTACCAGCTTATAAATTCATACAAGAAAATGAGGAGGATGTTGAGGACGCAATGACTGAAAGAATAAATCAGACGGGAGGCACAAAAAACAAACATCAAGAAACAACAAAAAGTGAAATATCTATTTATAAAAGGGCTACAGAAAGAAGGTTTCAGATAGGTGACCTGGTCCTTATGTGGAATGCAAGGAGCCAGGATAAAGGCAAGCACGATAAATTTGAGCCCTTGTGGATTGGCCCATACCAAATTGGCAATATTCATGAAGATGATTCTTATTTTCTCCAGGCCCTCAATGGTGAACTACTAGAATTGCTTGTGCATGGTAAATTCCTTAAAGCTTATTTCTCATAGATGAATGTCTTCTGTGCACATTGTAAATTAGGTGTAAATATTTTGTACATGCCTTGTATAGTCAGTCGTGTTTTGAGTTTTGGGTTTTGTCTGGTCTGCCCCAGAGTAGTCTGGTCCTCGTTGCAGTCTTGTGCCTGCACATCCCCAATCAGAGCTTGTGCTAGTACTCATTTATGTTTAGGGTTTTAAGCTTGAGCGGTTGCAGGTTTTCTCATTCAAACCCTAAATTTCTGAGTCATAGGGTCTTGCACTATTTTTTCTGTTCTAACGCTGACCTTCCATGGTGGATTCCTGGTTATTAAATCTCATCCTGATGCTTTAGTGTTCAAAGATTGACCGGCCTCCATGCAATGTTTCACTGCTTTTTCCTATCGCACTTGAGAAAAATGTCAAATTTTTGTATGTGCAAATTGCAAATGTATGTTGGTGAGCTTGAGAAATCTCTATCAGCCTCCAAAAAGTGAGGAAAAAATGAGCTATATGCATTTTTAAGTGCATTTTGAGTTTGCATATACAAGGGGGAATCTATCATAGATTCCTAAGAATATTCTGTAGTTGTATGCATTTCCAAATGCATATCAGGCTTAAAAAAGATGCATATACATAGAAGGAATCTGTTACAGATTCCCAGAAGATTCTCTAAATGTATATCAGGTTTTGCTTGTGCATGTTTTGTTGTATCTCTAGATATACAACGGCTATATGCAGCGAAGAGACATTGTATCTCATGTACAAAGGCGGAATGTACATTGAAGATTCTAGGAATATTCCTTGTTTGTATGTTTATGGGTTTGTATGTTGGCATTTGTACATGACAATATACAAAGCAGCAGGAGATACATTTGGTGGGGTCTACCTCACATGCAAAAGGCTTTGTATCTCACATACAAAGGAGAATGTATATGTGGTATACATTCGAAAATGTGCTACAATATAATATACAAGGGGCCTTGTATATTCGGCAACAAGCAAAACATGCAAAGGATATATGCATATGGTGGGATTGTATGTTTCCAATACATTTGGACATACAACCCAATATACAAAGTGATGACATACAACCCGGACGTGAGGGAGGAGTCAAATACGGAGAATAATAATTTGAGGTCCATGGGATGTATAAAGTCCTTGTATATGCTGATATACAAGCCGATGTGCAATGAAAAGGATACAAGCTGCACCTGAATAAGTTTCCAATCTGCCTCATGAACATTTGGGGGTCTGCCTTGTATATTGAACAATTGTATGTATATGTGTTTTTGCATAAACAAAGGTTTGTTGAGCAGTTGTATATACATTCGTTCTTGTATATATAAGGGCGAAAATGTCTAAAAATGAAAAGGAGAAAAAGTCAGCGATAGAAGATCAAGGTGCCTACGTGGCATGATATCACTGGTTGGTGACTTTTCAGCATTTTTTGGTGCCAATAATCTCAGTGATGGAATCAAAATCAACGGCCAGGTTTTAAGGTTGCAGCACTGGTCTTTTTTGCATCCTCAAGCATGTTTTGAGCGGGAAAACTCCATGAATGCGCTGCTACAATTTCTGAGAGAGACTGCGGGTAGTTGAGCCATTAATGGCAACGTACAGAGGCATGGGTGATGGTTGAACAACCAACTACTAGGTTTATGATGCAAATCTTTGAGCGGCGGCTCTGATCCCGAGCCCACCTACGCTCGCCTCTGTTTTCTCTTGTTGCATTCAATATTTTGGGCGCCATTTCTAGTGCAGTGTATCTGGCAGGGATTTTGATTTTTGCATTGTAAATTTTGCTGAATACATAGTCTGGGTATAAAAGGCAGACTATGCTATTCTTTTTGGTTGTTGAAAACTGGACAAGTTTTGGTCCTGTAATAAAATACAACTTCGTTGGTGGTTCTATTCTGGGTACTTTGTAAGTTGTATGTTGAATGTCTTATGCATAGAATTCATCAGTTTCATGTTGATTCAAATGAGTAACACTTTATAGCATGTATTTTGTTATTTGTCTCCAAACTAAATGTGTTCTTCTGAATCTAAACAACTAAGGGGTGTTTGGGATTCTAGAATATGGGTTTACTATATTGAATGCTTAATCTTTTACTTATGCTCAAGGAGTAGATTAAATGTTTCAGGTTAAGTGTTGGGAAGAATACATTGTAGTAAGGATGTTTGTAAGTAGAAATAACTAAACACTTTATCTTGGGTATTGTCTGTAATGCAAACATTGCATAATCCCCTTGAAATCTGATTGTTGTTTCAGGTCTGTGATAAACATTCACATATATACGTCTACTAACTCCGAGCCCTGGATAGGCACCAATCTGGTCTTGTATTTAGGTTACAACCAAAGTCCTAGTTTTGCTTCCAAATATAAATCAAACTCAAACTTTTAATACAAACCTTTAGGACATTAGGAGTAGTTTAGGACTGAAATCCTCTATCTCACAACTGAACATAGGCCCAAAACTAGCCCCTTTGCACTTATCTCACAATTTTCGTTTGCATAAGAGAGGATTTATCTACTTTGTGTCAACATCCCAGCTAATTTGTAGATGCATTTCATAGATGTTGAATAGGGAATACCCCCCTTGGTTTTGCAGAGCCTAAAGAAGAAGAGGAGATATTTATAGAGTCTATCTCCTGTACTGTTGGCCCCTGGCCCATGAATCCTATTGATCAATGATGGCTACTTTATAGGAATAACTAGGAACAAGCATCCAGTCTGGGAAAATAACCAACACCAACTACCTGATCCCTTGTGAAAGTTGTTACTGTCCCGATTTCTTCAATGGCTACAGCTTTATGCATGTATGTTGTAGGTAAGGATCTAAGCACTTTGCCAACAATTTCGGATTCTTCCAATACTCCACCTACATTTTTGATACCGGCCACAAGCTCATTTACTTTCTACATGTAGGAAGTAATGTTTTCATCTTCATTCATTACCAATCTTTCATATTTACCCTTCAGGCTTTGTAGCTTGGCACATTTAACATATTTGTCACCTTCATACAGATTTTCCAACTTATTCCAGATTTCATGAGCAGTTTTCAAATCAAGGACATTTGCCAATTCAGTATCAGTCAGGGCACTCAATAATGCTTTTTTGGCTCAAGTATTGTGTTCAGCATCTCTGAGTTTGTCTATGTTTAAGGTCCATTCTTCAGAATCTTATATGACATCACCCATACATTCCAGATGACACTGCATGCAACTTTCTAGAGGGAGTAATTTGTTCCATCAATTCTCAGACTTTCCTTCTTGTAAGACGGCATCTTGGATCTCCTCAAGCGGTCAAGCTTCTTTTAGAGGAACTTGGCTCTGATATTAATTGTTGGAATTAGCCCGGACAATTGAGAGGGGGGGTGAATCAGTTGTCTCCAAAATTAATCTTTTCTTTTCTTTTAAACTTCTTTCACAATTGTCAAATTGATTAATGATGCAAACATTAAAGCATATAACATCAACACAGAAGTAGAAACATAATCAACACATTTGACACCAAGATTTTTGACGTGGAAACCCGGTTAAGGGAAAAACTATGGTGGGTGTTAGCCCACAAGATTCATACCCTGTTAAAAGTACTTAAAAGAATGGGAAGGCACTTGCCTTTAGGCTCACTGCCTAGAGCTCACTGCTCAAAAGAGAGGCTCACTGCCTACAAGAATTTTATGTTTTACATAGAAAGAACAAAATGATAGTTAGCATCTTTTCATGCCTGGTTTAGTTTCATTGAATCCTCACAAAAACTTCTGCTTCTATCTTCAAATTCTTCTTCACTGACTCTTCACTCTATACTGTTGGCAAGAGACACATTGTGGCTTCATGATTGTTGTCATTAATGACAACAAAGTTCATCCCACACATCCGCAGGACATGGTGTGCCTATACTGGAAGTCAGATTGAAGATTGTTGTGGTCCAGTAAGAAAGAATAGAGCATGTGGCAAGGTCTGACAGTCAGGTCCGGATCTCTCAGAGTATGTATCTTAGTAAAGTACGGACTTGGGGAAGTCAAGAGGTGTACCTTGACTGATACATTCCAGAGATTGAGCCTCTGGTGATGAAAGAGTGAAAAGATATGAGAACCTAAGTGTTGGGTTCCTATTTGGCAGAGTTGACAGAGGGAGAACTAACTGACAGAGCATCAGACCTTAATCCAGATGAGTTATTGATGGTGATCAAGTTTCTTAAGGTATCATTCATGATTGGCCGACATGATTGATGACTTCTATAAGTATCTCTTTAATACGCATCACTTGATAAGCAAGGATTCAACCGACAGACCAAGAGTTTGGGAAAATAGTAAGTATTCTGGATGCTGACTAGAAAGTGGATGAAATCCTTGGTGCGGATATATATACCAGATTGATTTCGGTATGAAGGTGTGTGTGGTGTTGAGGTGTGCGAATAGAAGCAGAAGAGTAGTGTGGAAGTAGTAAGGCAGGTCCGATATGTGACAGGACAGCACCACCAAGAAGAGGAAGAATGAAGTGCAGCAGATCAGTGTATTGAACCTAACCGAAACTGAACCTCAGCATATGTGGATGCTTCTCATTAGTTCAAGTATCTAGTTTCCTTGTATAAACTATTGTAGGTAGTGAGCCTCTTGTGAGCAGTGTGCTCGGGCAGTGAGCCCTAATTGGAAAGTGCCATTTTGTACTATCTTATTCTTTTAACAGAGAATACAATCTTGGGTTAATAACCCCATGGTTTTTTCCCTTAACAGGATTTTCCATGTCAAAATCATTGTGTCATGTGTATTGATGTTATTTCCATTTCATGGTTATGTTTGTTTATATGATTTGATGCTGCATTAATTGTTAAGGAAGATCAGAAAGTTAAAATAATTAAGATAACTGATTCACCCCCCTCTCAGTTATCAACAATTGGTATCAGAGCTAAGTTCCTCCAAATAGAGCCTAATAGCTTGAGGAAGATCTGGGAATTCAAATGGATGTGTATGGTATGAGGGAACAACTTCAGTCTACCCTAGATGATCTTGAGCAATCTAAATCTGAAGTCAATGAATTGAAGGAAAGACTCAAACAGGCTGATGATTTGATAAATGAACTAAAAGGGAAACTGAGTATCTCTATGAAAAAGAGAAAGGATCTACTTCAGCAATTGGCAAGTCAAGGTGAAGACAATAATACAAATGAAGATCTGAAGGAGAAAACCAAGTTATGTGAAAAGTTATCAAAAGAGGTCATTATGGTAAGACATGAAATGGAATCAGGAGTTATGAAATTTACCCAAGAAATTGAAGAGAAAAGAAAAACTGAAGATGATCTAAGACAATCTCTCAAAGAGAAATCAGAAGACTGCCACAAAATGGATAGAATAATCAGGCATCTTGAATCTAATCTTGAAAAAGCTAGGGATAATGAAGAACAACTTGAGAATCAGATTGACACTCTTAAAAAGGATCTTCAAACAACAAATGAATACAAAGAGAAATTCAAGATAAGCTCTGCCTAACTTGAAGTTCTTCTTCAAAGCCAAAAGAGGGTAGATGACAAGCAAGGCTTGGGGTTTGAAAAAGGTGAAAGCTCTAGATCCGGTCAGAAGAACTCTAGATCAAAAAATCCAAGAAATAGGCCTAGAAGACCTCCGGTAAGGCAACCAAATGCTCAAAGATATCCTTCCTTCAATGGATACTGCCACAATTGCAATAACTTTGGTCATAAAGCAAATCAATGCAAAAGAAGAATGAATCAAATTAATTCATCCTTCTCCAGACAGTACTTTAATTGCAAAAAGTATGGTCACAAAACTCATGAATGCAAAAATATGCAAATGAACAATTCATTCAATGGTAGATGTTTTGCATGCAATAGAATGGGACATATGGCTAATCAGTGTAGGTCAAGACGATATCAGTCAAATATGCAAAGAAATGTTGTTTGCTACAATTGCAATAGATCCGGTCATATTGCCAAATTTTGCAGAAGCAAGAATCAGGACAAAAAGGGTCTGGTGCATCATTATCAAAACCAAGACAAAGGAAAAAGAAAAATGAATGTGGATGAAGTTCAAAGGGAAATGAACAAGATTTGGGTGAAGAGAAGTACAGAAAAGGATGGGGATGGATCTGTACTAGAATCTGGTGCTGATATTCCTTCCAGAATCTAAATAGATGAGCTTTGGCTCAGGGGGAGTCACAAAAGAAAATACTTTCCCCCAGCCAGTCAATTGGTGCCTGAAATTGGCACATGGAAGGTTATAGACTAAAAGGGCTCTCAAAAAAACATCTAAATAACCCTTAGGGAAGATATGAAAGATCCACAATGAATTTGAAGAGGTTAATCATCTAAGATTAATTTGTTTAACAGTCATCCGGTAAGAAATAGGTCTTTCACAGTTAGACTCGATATGATTCAAACTAAGGAATGTTAATCTGCGGATAGATGAAATGTTTGGAGAAAGGAAGATAGATTGTCAATCATCACCAAGAACAACTCTACATGCTTCTCAGTAATCCAAAAATGATTTTTCTCAGAACAAGGAGAACAAGGTAAACTGGAATGACTTAAGTTACGCATTTATTGCACATGAAATTAGGGTTTGTAGAGAAATCTAAGGTTCTCTTATTAAACATTTGCTCATTTTACATTCGAGAAGAAGAGAAAAGGAGCTCTGCAACAAATTGCCTCAAGCCCATCAAAGATCAACTGTAGAAGTCGATTCATCTAGCAATCCGATCCGGTTCATATCATGAACCCTAGAAGCGTAAAAGAATGCATGGCAACTTTATGTGGTTGATGAGGCCATTCAAGATAAACAAGGAAGCAATTAGGGCAATAACCGAATTGCACTCATCCGGTGGGCTACCCACTCTAAAATCAGTCAAAAACCAAACTGTGAGTGAGGCTACCGGATCTAAATTTGATAAAAGAGCAATGACAGTTGAGGATATCACAGATCCGGACATCAAGTTTGCCTCCATGATTATTGGCTACAAGATATATCACTCCAGCAGAGAAAACTCTATATCTGGAACAACAATCTACACTTCTTATGAAATATTGAGAAAGAATGCAGATTATGATCTTTGTGAACTTCTGAGCCAACTGATGGAAAACCTACAAAAGATCAAGAAGGATAAGAAGAACTCCTTCAAGTATGGTGGGTTGATACTGTGTTTATTCTTCTACTTTATGAATGAGCTGCCTGGATCCAGTGGTTGGGTATGGCAAAACGATAGACCTATTGCAATTCAAATCAGAGATTACTTGCATGGGCTTGGTGATGCCAAGGCTCAAAACACTGCACTGTGGGGTTATTTTAAAAACTTCCAAAGCATGATGCAGGCTAGAGAAAGAATTCCCCAATCCCTAGTTGAAAAATACAATGATACAGTGTGCTTTATGGTAGACATTGATCAATGCCTAATGGAGGCAGTGGCACCAAGAACAGTATTGATCATGCCAATGGGGTATGAAGTGGATGAGAAAATTGTAGAGTTGCATGTTCAACACATGCTAAGTCAGCCCAAGAATCCCAAGGCAGAAAGGTTTGGAACCTTTGAAGAATTGAGTGTAAAGATTCATGTGGAACTAAGACAACCGAAGATGAAGAGAAAAGTGAGAAAAGAAGTAGAGAATGTTGCCAAAAGGTATGGCATCTCAAAAGAGGAACTTGATACACATAGAGAAAAGATGGAAAGGATAGAAAAAGAAAAGGAAGAAGTAGAAAAAGAAAGTTCTCTGATAGAAGCCCCCTCCCAGACCAAATTCTCTAAAAGCTCTACATCTGCCACTGCTAAGAGCTCAAAGGCATCAAAACCGGAAGCAAAATCATCTGGTAAAGGAGAAAAGAGAACAAAGACAAAGGCTACAAGATCATACACAAACTTTAAAGATGATGAAGAGATAGAATCAGATGAGGAAGTAAAGAAAATGAAGAAGAAAAAGAAGACATCCGGTGAATCATCTACCGATCTAGACAAGGAAGAAGAAAAGACACATAAAGGTGTTGAGAAGCCTACTCTTGATGATATCATCAAGGCAATTACTGTGGATGGAAACTTGAAAACATTAACAGAATTCTATGATGAACATAGTGAAGCTGACTAGAAGATCCTACAAGATGCCACAATCAGGTATCTGAATATCTACAACAAAGCTTTCATCAAAATCATATCTCTAATTCCTAAAAGCCTTGAGAAGGAACTTGAAATTAGAAAGAATAATGCTAAAGAAAAGGATATGGAGATCTAGGAATAGATAGCCATTCAGCTCTATCCTTCTATCACTCCTAAGCAAAAAAATATGATCTTCAAAGATTGCAAGGATGAGTTCCAGAGCAAAGCTAGGATGAATCAGCTTATGCTTGGAGAAACTGACAAGGTGGCTAAAGAAACATAAGACATCCTCCAGAATGTATACAAAAGATTCAATATTCCTATTATAGAGGACTTAGGTGATGATCCCTTGGCCATGGATGAAAAAGAAGAATCTATTGAGACAATGGCAGAAGAGGCAAAGGAGACAAGTGAAGAGAAAGCTAAAGACTTAGATTCCTCTACTCTGGAAGAGGAAGTTCATGAAGAAGAAGACACTTCTCTTCCGAATCCTCCTGCATACTCCAAAATTGAAGGAGAAGAAAGAAAAGAAGAGAGCATCAGTCAAGAAGAACAAGTAAAGGGAAGCGAAGAAGGTCAAACAGAAAAGACCACATATGATAGTGCTAAGGCTGCAGAAGGGGAGAAAACCCTATCACCGACAAGAGACACAGCAGAAGCAGTCAAAGATTGCTTAACCAAAGAGATGATGGAATTTGATGAACCAGAACTTCTTCAAGGTCCATTCAATTTTGATTCCCTCTCTCTGGTGCAAACCATGAAGCTAGCATCCTTCACTCAAGCAAAGGCAAAAGAAAAACTTCTGAAGTCTCACATGGAAGATTGTGAGCTCATAGAAGCTGCATCCGGTGTATTGGAGAAGATTATGCCATCCTTCCAAAAAGATTCTTCGGCCTCCACATCCGGTAATCTAAAGTCTCTTGTAAATTTTGTTAATACACATTTTGATTCCTTAGAGAAGTCAGCATAAGAAAAGGTCCAGAAGGAGTTTTTTGGGAAAGAGATTCTCCGAAGTACAAGGTCTAATAACCAATGATAGGAGAGTTATGGATATTGGTATAAAGAGCTTAGAAAATGCTCTTAAAGATGGCAGAGATATCTATAAATTTTGTTTATCCTGGCCTAAAGTGACCAAAGAAATTGAGAAGAAAGTAAAAGAGCAAGAGGATAAACTGCTAAGTTTGTCTCAAAGTTTTGATCCTCTCTCCTCTTCCATAGTAAATCAAGAGTGTCAGACTATTGCAGTCATAAATACAATAAAGAAACTTGAGAAGGAAAGGAAGAACATAATAAATCGGATGGATGAACTTAGAGGGATCATTATCCCTAAGTTAGAAGCCATGCATGAGGCCCTAACTGATGCTCAGGCCACAGCCCAGACCAATGATTCGACAAATCTTAAGAAGGTAGAAGCATTTGCATTCATGTTGAGTGGTCACATCTCAATTTTGGATAGGATGAAGTAGAGTTGGGTGACATAAGTTGTACAATTGAAGAATACTTTTGCAGATATACTTAAGTATATGTAAGTACAACTTGTATATATACTTATGTGGATATGTATAGATTGTTTTTGGAAATTTTGGTGTGCGGACCCTACCCTTTGCCATTGATGTCAAAGGGGGAGTGAGGAATAGTGAAAAATATGGAATCTAGCTAAGGGGGAGCTCTGGTAAAGTGTACATTAGAACAGAGCATCAACCAAGGGGGAGTGTAGTATAACACTTAGTCATTTTTCACTAAGTGTTGCCATCAATGCCAAAGGGAGAGATTGTTGGAAAGAGACACATTGTGGCTTCATGATTGTTGTCATTGATGGCAACAAAGTTTATCCAACACATCCGCAGGACATGGTGTGCCTATACCAGAAGTTAGATTGAAGAGTGTTGTGGTCCGGTAAGTAAGAACAGAGCATGTGGCAAGGTCTGACAGTCAGGTCCAGATCTCTTAGAGGAAGTATCTTAGTAAAGTACAGACTTGGGGAAGTCAAGAGGTGTACTTTGACTGATACATTCTAGAGATTGAGCCTCCGGTGATGAAAGAGTGAAAAGATATGAGCACCTAAGTGTTGGGTTCCTGTTTGGCAGAGTTGACAGAGGAAGAACTGACCGACAGAGCATTAGACCTTAATCTAGATGAGTTATTGATGGTGATCAAGTTTCTTAAGGTATTATTCATGATTGTTCGACATGATTGATGACTTCTATAAGCATCTCTTTGATATGCATCACTTGATAAGCAAGGATTCAACCGACAGACCAACAGTTTGGGAAAATAGTAAGTATTCTAGATGTCGACTAGAAAGTGGATGAAATCCTTGGTGTGGATATATATACTAGATTGATTTCCATATGAAGGTGTGTGTGGTGTTGAGGTGTGCAAATAAAAGTATAAGAGTAGTGTGGAAGTAGTAAGGTAGGTCCAATATGTGATAGGACAACAACACCAAGAAGAGGAAGAATGAAGTGTAGCAGATTAGTGTATTGAACCTAACTGAAAATGAACCTCAGCATATGTGGATGCTTCTCATTAGTTCAAGTATCTAGTTTCCTTGTATAAACTGTTGTAGGCAGTGAGCCAAGTGCCATTTTGTACTATCTTATTCTTTTAACAAAGAATACAATCTTGGGTTAATCACCCCGTGGTTTTTTCCCTTAACAGGGTTTTCCACGTTAAAATCATTGTGTCATGTGTATTGATGTTATTTCCATTTCATGGTTATGTTTGCTTATATGATTTGATGCTGCATTAATTATTAAGGAAGATCAGCAAGTTGAAGTAATTAAGATAACTGATTCACCCCCCCTCTCAGTTATCAAAATATACTCCTTTCACTCCTCTTCTTTTTTGCTCTACTTTAGATCCTTTCTTTAGATTTAATTCATTTTTGTACAAGGATGATTTTCAACAACTCTTCAACAAGTATTTATATGCTTCATCAACCTTGGAATGATCAACAAGGTCAGCTAAACTTAACACAGATCATTACACTATCAGCCAAACATAATTGAGACTTGAATCTTCCTCTACTAACATGCCACGCTTCATAAAGTGCTCTTTAGATCATCCGCAACATGCTAGGAACATCCGGTCGGCCAAGAACTAGGAAGAACAACAACCTCAAAGAAGAAATCTTCAACAATAAGCTCAAACTTCAATGCGGTCCTCCAATACAATAGCCACACGATCTAGAAACCTCCACAAGCACATTGAATTCACCAATAACATCCACTCTATACCAAATTACCAGAATCATTTGTATCTTCCTCTGCAACCTCAAGAACATTGTCTGTCATGACTGTCAAACTAGAAAGATAGCTTGTGGACCTCCAAACCACAAACCATTGGAGCTGATGATACAAACTGACTTCACAAACATGCCTTCAGATCTGCAAACCATAATATTTCATTGCGGAGCAATCTAGACCAACTTACTGTCACTTTGTCTCTTCTGAACACAACAAAATCTTGTTCTACTCAGATGGCCATAACTTCTTCAAATCTTCATGCGGACTTCTCAATTCTTAATTGGAATAACCTCTGACAATCCTCTACATAGTCATATGGTCCACGAACATTGAGTCTTCATTAATTTTCTCAATATCCTCAACATTCTAGTCTCCTGAATAGGCAACAAAATAAGTTAGAGTTGTCACCAATGACAACAAGAATATGTTGACATCAATGACAACATCGCTTAGGCACATATTTGCAACATGGAGAAATCTTAGAAGAACTACTCCAGCAAGGGAAGCATATATGTACATGTATAATTACTCATTTTTGGTTATTATTTTACTTGTAATCATTTTGGACACAACGTAATTGATTGCAGAAAGAGTCAATCTCCTTCAATAAGGAATGATAATCATGTGTGTTTCAAGTGCAACAATGTTGGTCACTCAAAGAGAAACTCTAGAATGCATGGAAGGTATGATCATGCATGGAATCACAATAGAAGATGCCATAGGCTATCAAAAAGTGACTATCATTCATTTGATCTTGATTATAATATAGTATGTTATAAGTCCAATTCTCTTGGTCACAAGGCACATAGTTGCAAGAAAGCATCACCTAATTTAAAAGATTGGAAAAGAAAAGAGCCTGAAAAGCTTTGGAAGAAGAAACATAAACAAAAGAGAGAACCTATTAAAGTATGGAGAAGAAAATTAGAGAAAAACAAGGAAGATCCTAAACTTGTGCATCTTGCACAAGTCACATATTCAGTTGCATACGATGTAGCATAAGGATAGGAGGATTTGTTCAATGTCTTATCATGTATCCCCAAGGTGAAAATTAGAAGGTTGCAGTGCAGTCAAGGAGCAAATAGAAACATGTCATCATAGTGAGCAAGATATTGAAGGGGAGATTATTTGCTGCCCTTTACCATTGATGTCAAAGGGGGAGAATGAAGTGGAGTTAGTTGTTGTGTTGCCATCAATGCCAAAGGGGGAGATTGTTGGCTTGACTGACATATTGTGTTGGCATTGATGTCAACTTGTCTATGGATCAGGTGTTTAAGTTGTTTGATCAAGTACACAGGAGTTTGTGATGTGACCTTATGTTCTGAGATTGTTGGCAAATGGTAAAGTGGCACATTGTGTTACAGATTGTTGGAATAAGATTTGTCATTGATGGAAAAAAGGTTGATTGAGTTGATGGTGATGCTTCATGAGTTCTTGCTTCATGCCATGCTTCAGTTCATTCACCATGCTTCATGTTGTGATGTTCATGATACTTGACTTGAAGGGTTTGTTATTGAACATGGTGCCATTATGATGATTCATGAGTTGGTGATTGATTTATGTTTCATGATGTTTGTTTCATGTTCTTTCTTCAGGAGGAGTTGACTTAAGTTGTGATCATCTCATGATGGCTTATTGTTGTTTCTTGTCATACTTCATCATGGTGGATATGTTCTTCCAGATAAATTTCCACTTCATGATACTATGTATCAATGATCAGAGTTATGGACATGTCATACATGTCATCATCAAAAGGTGCTTCAAGAAGTCTTAATCCAGGATTTGCAGTTGTCAGGTGTTTAGAGATAAGGAGTTTGATGTTGAATAGTGTTACCCTTGTCGAGGAAAGTACAATCTTGAAAAAAAAAATTATATCTCTACATCAATGGTATAAACTGTCGTTTATATCAAAGACTATCTGTTTCAAGATTTCAATGCTTGGTAAAGTCTCACTATAGTTTTCAGGGGTTTCAAAAGCATAAAATCCTAACTCAAATATCTTTTTATAATCTTTAGTGTATGTTTATAACTCCTTTATATCTCGTCATACAATCTTGCACTTTATGTTATGTTTTTGCGTTGACTTGCAATCCCAAGTCATTTCACTTATGCCAACCTACTGAAGGGGTCTTTACACATTATGGTGACTAGCCCTCTCTATCCCTACTATCGATTGGTGCGGTCTCCTCTTCATGGTGTGAGTGCCAAATACCATATCAAAGGCCCTAATTTAAAGTTTGATGGGCACACTTTTGTGAATCAAAGGATTTTTTTTAAACTATGACACTCACCCCCTGCTCCATTTTTGACATGTTTGCAACTGTCAAAAGCAACATGACAACATAAGAGATGTTTTTTAGGATATTTTTAGCCATTCAAGGAAGTTTCTCTTGGAGATTTAAAAGCATAAAAGCACAAGGAGTTTATTTCTTATTATAGATCCTCTCGTGGACATTGAAGAAATTAAAGAGGAGTTGTTTTATTTTTTCCAAAATGGGGAGAAGACATAGTGGTGCTTTAAATGCTATTTGTGAATGGAGTATAGGGAATATTGTAAATCTTTTTTCTTCATGTAGATGATGGTTTTAGGAGTGAGTCTGAATATGGACATTGTGGCAGTGATATTATTTTCTCTGACAAGGCTAAAGGAATAAAAATTTATTGAAGATTTTTAATGCTATGTGATGGAAGCCATTTATGGTTTTTATCTTTCAAATGGGAGAAGGAATATGCAGAGAAGCTGAAAATGAACTTAGATATTTTTGTTTTTAATGATATTTCAGGTGCATTGTGAATTTGATTGCAGGTCTGATATATGCAACATTGATGACATTTTTAGTGAGGTTTTTGAAGAGAAAATGCAGGTGAATCAGGTGATTGAAAAGATGAATATTTTGTCTAAGAATTGAGAGATGTATGAGATGATTTTGCAGGGGTGAATCAAGCATAGGATGAAGACATTATGTAGAAGATTTATAGAGTGAATCATGTCCAGTATGAAGACATTGTGTAGAGATACTAAGAAGGAAATGTAGATTGAGTTTAGTGTGATTGCAAGGGGATATGTAAGATCAGTGATTTATACTGAAACAGAGAAAACCTCTATACTCTTTATGTTATTATGAGATTGTATGTTTTGCTAGTGAGGCACATTGTAACTAGTGAGGTTCTTGGCCAGTGAGACCTATTTTTGATCAGTGAGATCATTTTCTAGTGAGGCATTGTATCCAGTGAGGCATTATAGTCAGTAAAACTTTATAACCAGTGAGGTTTGGCAATGAGGCATAATGGAGATTAAAGTTTATGTCCTGATGCATTTGATTTATGTTTCATGTTGAATATATACATGTTGAATGGTCTTGATATTATTGTAAGAAGATCTTGGTTGAAAAATTAGTTTTGTTGACCACTGATTCACCGCCCCTCTCAGTGGTCTATAGTGTTCCAACAATTGGTATCATAGATGTAGGTTCCCTGTAGGAGTCTAATAGACTTGGGTAGATTCTTGAAGAGGAATACTATGGGTAAGTGTAGAAGAAATAAGGGAAGGAGAGAAGCCAAGGAAAAAGTTGTTCAACAAGTCCAAATGAAATCAAGTGATGAGGTGTTGCAAGAAATGCCCCTGCCAGTTAACACATGACATGATGATTTTATTGTTGAGATTGATGACAAAGAAGGAGACATCTTTGTGAGTGTAGATGATCATGAACAAGAGTATGATGAAGATGAGTTTGAAATTTATTTTGAAGGTGAGCTTATTTCTTCCCTAAATGAAATCAAGAAACTGATAATAGAGAATCATAATTTAAGGGTACAACTTCAAGAAGAAAAAGACTCCAAAGACAAAGTACTTGCAGCTCTTGAAGAAGAAAAGAAACTGATCATAGACTTGAAAGTTAAAACTGAAGAGGCAAAGAAAATAGAGGAAGAGGTACGAGTCCAATTGAAAAAAAAAGAGGAAAATGGTGAAAGGTTAGAATCTAAGATTGTTTCTTTGAAGAAAAAATTGGAGAAAACAAGTAAAGACCTAAAGAATGAGAAGAGTAAGAACTGTTAGATAATATTCTCAATTCCCAAAGGCCAACATGCAGTAAGAGTGGTCTTGGATTTGAAGGACAAAGCTCAAAGACAGTTGTATTGGAAGGCAAAAAGAAGATTGAATTCATTGCTGGAACATCAAAGTTGAATAGGAAAGATTCAAAAGAAAAACTCAAGAAAGTTGTGAAGACTGAAGCTGACATGAAACCAAAGAAGAGTTTGTCAAAATGCACAACCAAAGTAGAAATCTTAGAAGAACAGCTCCAACAAGGTAAGCATATATGTACAGGTATAATTACTCATTTTTGGTTGTTGTTTTTGTGTACATAGGAAAATTTTATTGTTCTAAACTAGTTTAAACAACAAACCTACACTACCTTCAAGAAATCTAAACTAAATGCAAGAATACAAAACAAAAATGCAATGCAAAATAGAACAATGTCACCTAGTTTATTTGATTTCTTGGTTGATATGTGGATTGATCCTCAAATAACACAATTACACTCAAAGAGGCTACCGTGGATGCTCAAGATGCTCTGCAAACAAAGATAATTTAGACGCAATATGATTGAGGATGCGAGAATGAGGAAAGAAGCAAGTATTTATAGATTAGAAGAAATAAGATCAACGGTGGAGGATGAAGAGAAAGATCAATGGTTGAGGATGAACGAGAGGAGAGAATGAATGTGCACACACCATGTGTCCCCTCAAAAAGTCTATTTTTTGAAAAAGGCTTTAGTGGGCTTTGAAGAGGATAAGATTCTCTACTCAAAATAGTTTTCTTTCAACTATTTTGAGAATTAAGGAGTTATGCATTGATTTTTTACTTCTTTTTGAATTTTTCCCACTCATTGGAGATTTCATATTTTTTAGGGATGAAAAAAGAACGCTTGCATGTTTATAGGAGGAAGTGGAGGAGTGGAGGAAAAAGATAAATTAAATAAATTAAATTTATTTAATTCATGTGCAAGTGGGGGGAATAAATAAAATATTTTTATTTTATTTATTTAATGGAGAGAAAGTGGGAGGTATTAAATAATTGAAATTATTTAATCCAAGATAGGAAAATAGAGGAAATAAGATAATTTATTTAATTAATTAAGAAGAAAAATAAATAAATATGTTAGACATAAATAACGTTTGCGATGCAATATGAGTTTAATGCATAAATAACGAAGTGGGTCAATTTTGGGTGTCTACATTTTGCCCCTCTTTGAGACAATGTCCGGTAGGGCATTATTTCAAAGAAGATGCGATGCATTGGATAAATAGGCATTGCCCCAGTGCCACTGGCAGATGATGCCCCCTCGAGAGGTAGACCAAGTGAACCAGGGGAGACTGGGTTGACTCGCGACAAGAAAAAAGGATAGAAAGAGGACAAGCTAGAAAAAAGAGGACAAGAGGTAGAAGGAAATGGTGTAGAAGGACAAGAAAAGCCCTAGGGTTTTAGGCCTATAAATAATAGTCCATACTAGTGTAAATTAAAATCATTTATGCCATTTGCTTTTTGAATTATTACTTTGTGCTTTTTGCTTTTGAGGAGTTTCCAGAGCTTTGAGGATGTCGATTCCGCGCGAACGACACTGTGGTGAGAGGGTGAGGACGTTTGGGCAACCCATAGGCAAAGGTGCACTGGTAAGTATAATTTTTTTTCCATTTGCATTCAATTTTTTTCCAAAAATTTAATTAATTCCCTTGCGCGACTAGATGCGTACCAGCACTTTGCAAGTGCATTTGGTCAATTTTAGCTCGCCCTTGGTTTTTTGCATCACAATTGGGCACGGGCTAGTAGGCTTTGGCAATTACATGTGGTTTTGGTTGCTTGGTTAGGGCTAGGTCTAGGGTCTGTGCACCTTTGGTGTTTCACATCGCAGATGAAAACTAGCAAGTTGCATTTGGTTTTTCCATGCGCATATGGTCAAAAACAAATCACGTTTGATTTTTTAGTTCGCATATGGGTGACAGTGAGTCGTACTTGATAGTTTAAGGCACATATGGAAAAGGGGAAACTCAAAATTGGTTAAACAAGTCACCTATGGTCAAATTAGGTCAAATGATAGGATTTTGGTAGGGGAAACTTGCTGATGAGGACCTGGTTGATTTATGCAGGAGGTGTTGCTTCCATTACTATCGCGAGAGCCTCACCCCTCGGACTTGCGGCTGGTTCAGCAGTTAGATGCTAAGGAGTTACTATTTCTAGAGATTATCAGGTTCAAACATGTGGTACACATAGAGCCTCTCCACGCACACACATCATTGATGACATCATTGGTGGAGAGATGGCCTAGCGAGCATAGTTCATTCTTGCTTTCGACAGGTGAGGCGATAGTGACCTTAGAGGACGTATACCGGATCCTCTAGATCCAGATTCATGGAGACTGGGATGATTATGATCTAGATCACGGGGCTGACGCTTTAAGGAGATTATTTGGCACCCCAGATATTAGAGAGGAGGAGCATGAGATCTTGATGGCACAGATGCGAGAACTATGTGACTGACTGCAGAGAGTGGTTGTAGTGGTGATCAGATTCCTGGTTCTAGACAGATGGGCTTGGGGGTTTCCTACTAGGTGGGGCACGGTTCTAGAGAGCATGTTTATGTATGATACTAGATATGCATGGGCTCCTAATGTCTTGGGGTAGCTATACCATTACTTGCATGATTGCACATATCTATTTGGCTCGAGCATATCTGTTGGTGTGACAGTGTTACATGTATGGGCATTCAAGCATATTGCAGTTATGAGGCCAGTTGGATTGAGATAGAGGTTACTGGGGCAGCCCTACTCACACATTTATGGCGGTGCCCTAAGCTATAGGCAGTTGAGGCATCTGGTGTACTAGTGGCACACGTTATATGCGTTGGATACTTTTACATGGCATCCATGGTTGGGCTGCGAGGCCTAGGATGAGGATGCAAAGGAGCTTGCATATGCACGACAGGCACAATACTTGTTTGGTCAAGGCATTTATTTTATTGAGCGGTATTTTCCTGAGAGGGTGTTGTGGCAGTTCAGTGTAGCATAGGGAGTACCAGTTGGTGATGCTATTTTTGGTCACACTCACTGGGAGGTCAAAGATTGGGGCCCTGAGGTGGTTATTGAGGTTGCCTTAGTAGAGGTTGAGGAACTACAGCCTGTGGTTTGGGGTTGGGATCAGGAGCTGACAGATCCAAGCACGTTACCAAATTATGATGCCTTCTGGGTTATAGAGTGGCCTACTCATCTATCTACATCGGGAGAGGTCAATGAGGTAGCTATTCACGTACCTCAGAGGGGAGGTGCCAGAGAACAAAGGAGAGCATTGAGAGTACAAGTTATAGCAGCTCTCATTGCAGCAGTGGTACCAGTAGGGATAACAGTTAGGCAAGGCCAAGGTCAAGGACAGATTCCTCATCATGTGGTGATGCCACCACCACCATAACAAGTAGGAGGAGATGGGGATGCTACAGCTAGGTAGCTCAGACAGAGACTTCAGGGGGAGGTTAACAAGAGAGTACTATACCTGGCCCACTTGAGGAGGACTGAGCTAGACAGACATTGGGTAGTTGTTTTGATGAGGAAGGTATGGGGGCAGTCCCAGGTATATTAGTAGATCTTCCTAGACTCCCATTCATCTTTTGCATAAGTCCTACATAATATGCATCATAATCCACCATCTACCCTCCATAATCCACATCATAATCCACTATCTACCTAATCCATCTCCATCTACCTCTCTCATGTCACCCCTTACCAACATCTATGAGCATAATGATATGGTCCATGTGTCAACATCCATCTAGCGGGACTATCACCTTTCGTGGAACTAGACACTTGAGTCCCTCCTATCCTTCTCCATTTCCAAAAATAAAAAAAATAAAAATAAAAATAAAGTAAAGAGAAATCACTTCATCCAATGGTGAAAACCTAGTAAACATGCACCCTGGATAAGTACCATGATGAAAACCTGGAAAACATGTGTCATGTGTAGGTTGATCTTCTATGTCACTTACACTTGGGGGCACCTTGTCTCATCCACACTATCTATCCTATCATAGCACTTTCCACCATATCCTACCTTACCATCCTTATCCATACATAGACCTATCCTATTGAGTCCATTCATCCTCCTTTCCTCCTTTTGATCTTGATAAAGACATATGGGCAAAATGTTGAAACATGTTTCTTGATGTTCAATGTGAAAAAAATTAGTGAAAAGCCTAAAACTAGGATTTCAACTGAGGCTACCAATTTGGTAATGTAGTTTGGAAGTTTCTACATTTAGTTAAATAGGTTCTATTACATCAGGATTGGAGGATTTGATCAAGCCCCTTACAAGCTTCCTAGATATGTTTCAAACTTTTTTGTGCTTTTAGAAGTATGTAGACAAATGGCAATTTTAGGAAAGAAATATCATGATTATAAGAAGGGATATCCTTTCCTTGTCAAATTGACTCATTTCTCTTGCAAGACTCATGAAGATGCAAGAAATGTTGATAGAATCCTCTCAAAATTTTATTTCCATTTATTTGTGCCAAGACCATATTTTGATAGTAAAAAATATGTAAGGAACAATTTGTATGCTCCTCTCTCTCCTGAGCACAAGCCTCATTTAGAGGACTATTAAGAGGATTGTCTTGATGAATATGAAGCTATTCGGAAAGATTGGATGAGACTTATAGTTGATTAGATGAAGGCATTTAATTTGGGTTGGGACCTCTCTAGTATTGTTGATGATTTTTTAGATATGATAGATGAAGGTTACTATGTTGTGAAATCAAAACCTATACCCAAGGTAATATGGTCTGAGAAGGAAATCACCATACTTTCATTAGATAATCATTTGTATTGAAAAAGATTCAGAGGTAGTTAGATTCTAAAGTGACTAAGCACACCTCAAGAGAATATTCTCAAAATGAATAGACCACAAAAGAAAAAGATGAAACTATAGGGAAATGTTTGTTAGGGCCATCTACAAGTGTATCTGCCACTAGAGTTAGGGAAGTCCTACAGAAAGGAAATGACAGTGAGGATAATAACCCAAGGAAAGGATAAACGTTGAAGACACAGTGTGATCAAGATAGTGAAAAAATGAGGAATAAATTAGAGGTGAAAAGAGCACCTAAGGTAACTATTGAGGATGTCTCATAAACAGACCAACAAGTAGGTTAGGAGACTCCATCTAGCCTTTTTCCTCAAGGTAACCTATTCCCTTTGTCTTCAGATACCCAACCTCCATAGTAGTATGATACAAAAAATAATGCCTCAGATGATGTGCCTGACACTCCAACTAAAGGTCAACCAATCCTTCCTCTACCCACTTGGTTAAAGGAAACCATTAGTAAAAAAAGGAAATATACTAGGATGGTAGACCCTGGTTATGATGTTGTGGATAAGTTATTGCAACTTTATTATCACCCTAGGAAAGCATAGAGAGTATCAAGGATGATGGTTGATCCTTCCTCTGTCCATCAAGTCATTGAGATTGTTGACCCCATGGTTGATAAGAATGAAGAAGATGTCACTATGGCTAACTTTAATGTTAGCAAGATTGACCTGAGACCTCTTACCATTGAAGGGGATATACATAATGCAAAATTGTTTGTTGAAATCATCAACAAGAGGTTAGAAGAGGAAAGAAAAGAGACAAATTCTTGAAGAACAAGTATTAGTCCTCACATTTTACATCAATTCAATTGTAGATACTGTTGGAAAGTTGGTGCTTTCATCTTCTGAAAGGTTGGTGCCGTGTTTAGCGCAGCCTCAGGTTTCGTGACATGGACCAACCGCCTCTCATGGATTCATTAACTTTGGCATTTGTATCAGAAATTGACAAGTCAACCTTTTGGTTTAAAGACAATCATGGGCCAACAATTGGTATCAGAGCGAAGGGTCACGGGTTCGAATCCCCTCGGGCTAGTGCTGGGGGGAGATTGTTGGAAAGTTAGTGCTTTTGTCTCCCGAAAGGTTGGTGCCATGTTCAGCGTAGCCTTAGGATTCGTGACATGGACTAACCACCTCCCGTAGATTCATTAACTCTGGCATTTGTATTGGAAATTGACAGGTTGAACTTTTGGTTTAACAACAATAATGGGCCAACAGATACTTCTTCCCAACCTCTAAAAATTTCAATGGATACACCCAAAGGGATCATTCCTATAGTATTCAATCAAATCGACAAATATCAAACCTTTGGGAAGTCAACCGAGGAACGAATAGAAAAATTGCTCATTGATGGTATATTGTATATTCAGGAGGCCATGTCATTGTATGAGAATATTATAAGCAAAAGAATAGAGGTGGCATCTAATATTCAAGTTGCTAAGAAAGATAAATCTTTGCTTATGAGTGTAGTAAGGGATTTACAAGAAACAAATAAAGTGGATACTAGCACTCTTGTGTCTGAGTTAGTGTTCAGTAAACCTGAGGAGAATGAGGTAGATAAATGGATTCATGTGATAGAGTGGAGACTTGTAGTTATCAATCAGTTATTAACTGAATTAAACAAAGCATTGAGTACATATAATTCAATAGTATTGGATCTTAAAGATAATTGTATGGATTTAGAGATTAATATTATGGATGAGAAAGAGGACAATTTGATTAACATCAGTTCAGTTAAGGTGGAATTCAAAAAGTTGATAATAGAGGAATTGGGTAACAAAGACACCATTAATGGTGGCATGGTTGAAAAGATTTGTCATCTATCACCTTTCCTCAGATCCTTCAAAAAAGAAGATGATACCATTTCTATGTGGAAGGCTAGGCTAAGTATTATCATTGTTCCCAATGGGAAGGCTATTGCCCCAATAGTGAATAGGTTCAAAAACTACAAGGTGAAAATGAATCCAACAGAGGCAAAGACTTCCACCAAGGAGAAAGATGATCAGGTCGAAAAAGAAAATTAAGTAATGAAAAAATCAGAAGATGAAAGAATAGAGGATATACCCGTATAACTTGTATTTGTTTCTTTTATTAGCATTAATCCCCTGGAATTGTTAAATTAATCTATACTATTATTCATAATATTTTGTAAATTTTATTTTTATCGACTTTATTTTTAAAGAAGTCGTTACATGCAAGATCGGTTTTAAAGGTGGTGACTATATATTGGTTTTTGAAAACCAATTTTTAGATCTTTCTTTGGTGTAAGGAAGGGGGACATTCTATCCAGTATTTGGGAATCTTTCAAGAAAGACTTTGAGATTGAATTTTGGTAGCCATTAATAAAGATGAATAGTGGACTTTGAATCCTTTTCTTCATGTGTGTCATTGATTCTGCATTTATGTCAAATTTATAATACCTTTGGTTACTAAAATATATTCCATCTGCATCATATAGATTTTTGATAACCTGCTTCTACATATATCTACATCATCATCTGTGTCTTCTATCGTATGTTAGAATTTGATGCGTTGGTGGTTTCTTAAAAGACTCATTCTATTGTCATCAGTTGCCTTTCATTCCTATGTTTAGAAAGATTAGCTATTGATATTCTCTTTGAAATTTGTCTTTTAGTATCTAGTTTTAGTGTTTTGTTTATGTCTCAAAAAATCCCCTTTTCTTCTTTCAGGTTAAAAGCATACCCAACTTAATTAGTTTTATCTTAAAAAGGAATTTACTCCTTTCCAAATGTAGAGAAAAATTACAGAATCACAATTTTAATTGATTCAACTATTGGTACAATTGTCACTTTTGTGGCTAAATACATGTTTAGAGTTAAGTGATAAATCTGTTTACTAACATGTGTTTTGTGTGAAATTTTGTGGTTTGCTATGGTTTGTGTGTGTTTTATTATTGTTGGTTGTACAACTATATAGTCCTTCTTTGGACCCTCTTACTATGACTGCATTAACATTGAAAAATATAAAGGTGACTATTAGACTTCCAAAAACTAGGTGAAGGATAATTACAAAAGAATATGTGGAAGTTGAAAGGTCAAAAAAATAGATGTTGTATGACTATACAGTCAAAGGATGGAAACACACCACACAAATGTCCATGCTCTATGCTAGCATCCAAGTACAATGTGCTCAGAGACGTTGAAAGATGGGAGCAAAACATAACACAAACATAAGGGAACACATGGAAACACATGAAACAAGATTGAACACACAAAAATACAACATAATGCTAGCACTAGGAAGAGGTAAAAGGCAAAGTTTGGGCTAAAATGATCCTACAATATGCTATGGGAGGTGGACACCAAAACAAGCCCAAAACATTGCAATAATTGAAGGGTGTGTAATTTTTGACATTATAGCTAGTAGGCTCAAAATTTTCTCTACTACTCTTTGATCTTCTAATGTCTCTCTATGAGACTTGATTAACCACACCCATTGAATGGGTAAATACTCATTTATCAAATGTAAATCCTTTATTTGTAAATTTTCAAACTCTCTTCTAAGCATTTACTATCTTACCAATTTTATTTTCGCTGTTCCTTTATAAGAATTCTACAAACTATCTCATGTTTTCTTAGACTTTGTTGTTATTGCAACTCCTACAAAAATTAAGTCAACCATTACCTAATGTATAAAAATAGGACTTTTACATATTTCTTCTATTTATATTGACAAGATCCTTTTGTATTTGTGTTAAGGAATTATAACCTACCTAGTTTATAGGCTCCAAAGACCCATTCTCCACTAAATCGCATAGATCTTGTGAATAAAACAATGTCTTCATCTTAAAACTCTAATAATCATAATTCTTACCAATGATGAGAGTAATTTGTGGTTGAGTGAGACTGCTACTAACATTGACCATTCAAGTTAACTCTCAAAAATATTAATCATTTTCTTGATAATTCTTGAAAACTTTCAATTTGAACTTTGATACTAGATTGTTGGAAACATTGGGTGTGCTATGTTCTTTAATGAACTCTATTCTCTAACAAAATACTAGAGTGTTACTTACAAAATAGAGATAAACATACAAAGAAAAAAATGTTGTTGTATTTTATATATAAATGAACCAAAACGAAACTTACAAGCACAAAGAAAATTTAAATTGGATTTCTAAATGTCATTTACGATTGCTAGATGTTATTGAAAATGATTTATTTAAATAAAAAAACCTACAATTGTTTAATATATATTCACTTGCGACCACATCTTGAAACTATAAATATACATACACACACACACACACAATCACATATTAAATATCATATCTATCCTTCTCTAAAATTTCAATTTATAGTTGTATATAAAAAGTATAAAATTCTAGAGAATACATAGGTTCTACTCTAAGCTAAACACATTTTAGACTATTCTAAAGTATAGATGCACTTTATGAGTTAGCTTATTCATTTAATGTTATATTTAGATTAGAAGAGGGAGTCAAACTTATAGTTTCAACATACTTCTCATCATTATACAATAAAATTAATTAATTTCATATATTAAGTGAAATCAAATAATCATCAATATGTTGTTTTTCTAATATTATTGATATCATAATCATATAAATCTTACATACCTTTATTTCTAAATAAACAATTCTTATGAAATAAGAATAAACAAAATTCTCCTTATAATTTTCACAAGTTGAAATCCTGCAGGGGTTAGGGCATGTATGCCTCATATTAGAAGTATGGTTAGGTGCCTCCTATATACTAGGAGTATGAGGTAGTCTCATATATTATAAGCCACCTCTATGCCTAAAATCAGGTCGCCTGACATCATAGACTATAAAAGGATCCATTCCACAATTTCTTTCCAAACATAAGACTAATATTGTATGACAATGCATAAAATCATATTCTTAAAGTGTTGCTCAAGCGCATATAGATCATTACGTTGACCATGTTTTTAATGGGTTAAACATTAAAAACATAATTAAGCAATTAGGAGTGGAAATTGCTAGGTGGGAATTGTTACACACAAACCCTTCCAAGGATACACAGGCCCCATTCTATGCCTATCTTCAATTTTTTAATGGAACAACAAAATATCCACCTTCTCTTCCTTAGTTTCTCCCATGACAATTGGCACTAGGAAATCCTTCTGTTTTCCTTGTCTGAAAGAATCGCAAATGTCCAAATCTCCTCTTAGAATCCCACCTTATAGCCTTGTAATTGACTTGAATATGAACCCCAAAAACAATTAGTATCCAGCAAGAGTATTTCAAGACATCGAAGGGCTTCTAATAACCATGGTTCACATCCTCTTCCACAAAATGATATAACAAGGAAAGCAATACTTAGAACCTTTCTACCGGCATTGTATATTGCTTTGCAGTGGCATGCATCAATAGTCTCACGTTTATCTTTCTGGAGATGATAATGATGATGAACAGGCGAGCGCCTTACGAGAAGATATGCAGCGTGTGTGGGGTAGAAGCATGACTTATCACAAGTGCCTACGCCATGCCGTCCATGTGAGAACAACTCTGATACCATGAAAGAACAGGCCCAAAAACACCAAAAGATAGGGCAAAACATAACACTAATGAATAGATAAAAGATAGGGCAAAACAGAGTTGAATAACTCAGAAATATATTTATCTAGCTTGCAATACATTACATCCAAATGCTATGTCTAGCAACTATCTAGATACTGTATCTAATAGCTCTTTACAATCACATATATATAGCTATAGAACCTTTAAAGCCTGGAAGCTTCTATCTTTCTAGAAAACTCTTAAACCTGAAATGTTCTTTTTTAAAATAACTCTTAGAATGTTCTTTTCTAGAATAGCTCCAGGAATGTTCTAGCTTATGGAAGACTCTAGAAACGCTCTATCATTTTCTAGACAATCTTAATCCTTAACATCCCCCCTTAAGATTGGCTAGAATAATACAGAGAAAATACAAATGAGAGGGGAACATTATACTACTACCCCCCCTTAATGTTCACCTCTAGCATACCAAGCATTCTTCTAGCATATTCCTCTTTCATAGCTTGCTCCCATTCTTTCTTCCTTCTAGCTTGCTCATATGAGATTGGATCATTTATATGTAATACTTTGGCCATGAGAGCACTACCAATAATACTTCTAGCTTGTTCCAACTTACATTTCCAGCAATATAACAACCCTGCAAAAAAAAATCACTGTAGCAATATACTGGCCCTGCAAACAAATCACTCTAGCAATATATCTGCCTTGCAAACAAATCACTCCAGCAATATATTTCTAGCTGAATCTCTAGCTGAACCTCTTAATGTTCCTCTAGCTGAACTTGGAAAACATTCTAGTTGAACCTCTTGATGGTCCTCTAGCTAAACTTGGAAAACATTCTAGTTGAACCTCTAGCTAAACCAGGAAAACATTCTAGCTGAACCTGGCTAAAACTCTAGCTGAATCTCTAGCTGAACTTGGAAAACATTCTAGCTGATTTTTTTTTCCAACAATCCCCCCTCAGCGTTACCTAAGGGGATTCGAACCCGTGACCTGGCTCTGTTACCATGTTGAGACATGGACCAGCTAGGACTCAAACCTAGGACCTTCTATTCGCTGCTGGAGTGCTCTACCACTGAGCTATTAGCCCCTCTTGGACTAGTATATCATCAGTCCGGGTGTGGCTTATTTCCAACACCAACACCCCCCTTAAACCACACTCTCGTGTGCTTGGGGCTCCTAGCCTAGGCCTAGCTCTGATACCATGTGAGAATAGCTCTGATACCATGAAAGAACAGGGATAAAAAATAACAAAAACATAACATCAAATAAAAAATTGGGCAAAATAGAGTTGAATAACTCAGAAATATATTTATCTAGCTTGCAATACATTACATCCAAATGCTGTGTCTAGCAGCTATCAAAATACTGTGTCTAGCAGCTATCCACATGCTATATCTAATAGCTCTCTACAATCACATATATATAGCTTTAGAACCTTTAAAGCCTAGAAACTTTTAACTTTCTAGAAAACTCTTAAACCTGGAATGTTTTTTTTTAAAACAGCTCTTAGAATGTTCTTTTCTAGAACAGCTCTAGGAATGTTCTAGCTTATTGAAGACTCTAGAAACATTCTATGATTTTCTAGACAATCTTAATCCTTAACAGTCCACAGAAGTAATGCCAGGCTCAAAAGATTACAAACTGCAATTAGAGGAGAAGTAGCTCTCGCCGCTGACATGTGGGTGCCTGTTAAGTATGGGGATGGAGAATTTTTTATGATAATGGGCGTCAGAACTCCGCCACGGAAAATGATTGGCATTGTTGACACAGGAAGCAATCTGATTTGGACTCAGTGTCAACCATGCACAAGCTACTTCCCTCAACCCGACCACATCTTCGACCCCACTAATTCTACCACCTACAGGAAAGTGTCATGTTCCTCCCCCTTCTGCTCTGCCCTACACACCAAAACCTGCACGCCAGATTGTGAGTATTCATTTAGCATGTGGGACAGCAGCGGAAAGCAGCAATCCATCCTAGGGGTGGTATTTGGGTGCAGCCATTACACACCAGGAGATGACTTTTCTAAAGAGGACAGTCTGGTGGGACTTGGATGAGGCGCGCTCTCACTCATTTCACAGATTGGTTCCACCGTTGGATACAAATTATGTTACTGTCTCACCTCCAATGCCAGCACATCCACCTCAAAAACAAGTCCTCTTTTCTTCGGCAGCGCAACCGGCTTGAAAGGAGATAATATCAAGTCTACGCCGATGCTAAAAAACTCTGCCCGTCTAGAACTGAACACGTACTATTACATCTCTGTGACAGGAATCAGAGTGGGGACAAGCATGGCAGACATTCAAGACGGAACGTTGGATATCCAAAAGGATGGAAGCGGAGGCTTCATCATTGACTCGGGCACCATGGTCACATATCTTTCAGCCAAGGCCTTCAATGCAGTTGCCCATGCTTTGAATTCGGCACTTGGATGGGAAGAAGCTGACGGCTCTGATTACGGATTTGATCTGTGCTATTTGGTGCCTTTGGGAGCAATTCAAACTAGTCTTCCTGACATTACATTTCATTTGGGTGGGGGTGTCGATTACGTTGTGGAAGGAAAATACAGTTTTGGTATGGTGGTTCCAGACACTAGTTTGTTGTGTTTGCTCATGTTGGAATTCCCCGAATCTCAATCAAAGGTACCTTCCATGCTTGGAAATTTTCAGCAGCAGAATATACATATTTTCTATGATAATGATAATGAGATGCTCTCTTTTACGCCTGCTAGTTGTGGCGAATATGATAATGATAATGATAATTAGACGCTCTCTTGATGTAAGAGGATGATTGGTGGAATAGAGTGACACATAACATAGGTGAAAGTTGACGGGACTATATTTTCTATTCTTCTTATCAATATAGTCTTTGGCACCTTTAAAAAACATAGGCATACTTAGGAGGTGTAAGGAGTGAATTGAAGAAGTGGCAAGTTAGAATCTCCACGCAAGGGCAGGCTATGGAAAATGAAGGACTCATTTTTTTATGAACTCAGTGACTCTGATGCAGGTGTATCCATGGACATCACAGAAATCTTGTGTCATGTCTAAATAAGTGGAGTTTGTGGTTAAGTTTAATAATTTGTGTATCTGTTATTTTATGGTGAGAAAAGTTAGCACATTTCACCATATTAATGAATTAGATAGATTCTACAGATTTGATAGTATTTATATTTATTGTTATTTTATCTTGTGTTAAAATTTGAGGATGAGTGGATGATAAAGGTTAGTAATTTGTCTTGAGAGTGTATGTGGGTTGACAGTACGTTCAGTGGGATTATTTCTATTTGTAGAAGGTTATTTTGGGTTGCACCAAAGGATTAATATTTGTAGATGTTGTATTGGATGTTGAGGATGTGTGTGGTGTGTTCCATGGAGATTCTCCATCATTTAGCCATTGGCATATGTAATTTTGTCATAATGGGTTGGTGACATGTGGGTGATCCCACAATATTGTGTCCAACTTTTTGGTCAAAGTGGGATATTGAAATTAACATTTTAAACTAAATTTTCACTCTCTAACACCTATAGCAACTAAACCGTTAAGAATTCAAAGATGATGTGAAGTAGTGATTTTTGAGATTTCTTGTGTAGATTTTTTTTGCTAGGTATATCTGGGTTTTTAGCTTGGTATGGGCCCAAAGAGACCTTTACAGAGGATCTCTTTTCATCGAATTTATTGCTTGAGACCACAACTAAGTGGTTTCTATCCCCAATGGGCATTATCACCTTTTGGTCAAACTCGCGAGCTTATTGGTCCAGCAAAGGTACACAACCTGCAAGCATGCCAGCCCAGTGAAGGCACACATAGCTTGTGAGCATGGCAGCCTAGCGAAGGCCTGCATGACTTGTGAGCTCGTTGGCCCTATGGGGATTTGAACCTTGGTGACCACTTGACCACCGAACCATGCCCTTATTGGCATTTCGTGTGTAGATTTTAAATATATATATTTTTTAAAATTTTAAAATTTTTAAAATGATTTGTGAATTTCTTATATAATTTTTAAAAACTTGTTTTTATAGTTAACAATATTTTTAAAAAGTGACTTTTATACCATGTTTGGCACCTTCAAATTTGGCAAATTGAAGTGCCTATTTGCTTTCAAATTGGTGGCAGGGGCTAAGCTTGAGCTATGTCGCATCTACCTGAGACTCTGACTTTGATGATTAAAATTTTACATCCTGGTCATCATCATGCAAATCTGTTTGGTAGAAAGTTTTTTAAGACATATGTTAGTAAGGACGTCAAGTTTCGTAGTCCTCAGGCGAGTTTTGACATATTTTTTAATGCGTTTACAACTACCAATGGGTAACAAAAGGGTCCTGGAAAAGTGTTGAATTTCATAGTTATGGCGACAAACCCATGTTTTAAATAATTGATTATAGTCTCATGCAAATTTTCATGGTCTTTGGACATCCCATGTGTCAGTGGTGCTGTTGCACCATTTTGGTTGGTGGAGAAATTAAAATATTTCCAATATTAATGTTTTAATATTTATCAATTTTAAAACATTTTAATGTTTAAATTATTGACGTGAAGTTAGAAAAGAGAAATATAAAAATTTAATATAAAGTTTTATTAAAATGTTTCAGCATTAACATTCCATTTCGCTGTCCTACTAAGGTAAAAAATGAGCGCTAAGAAATGGCAAAGCTCTAGTAGAAAACATTTTAAAACATTTTATTTGTTTTCCAAAGTCAAAAGTCTGGGTAAAATCTTTATTTTATACTTTCATTCTTGCTTCGTTGTCCCGCTGAAGGTAAAAATTGGCTTCGGCAAAGGAGAAAGTTCTAGGGAAATGACATTTTAAATTTCTTTAATATTTGCCAAAGTCAAATGTTTGAAAAGGGATTTATTATATGGTTTTATTTTCATTTCGATGTTGGCAAAAGAGAAAGCTCCAGCAAAGCCATGGTAAAATCTTTATATTATGCTTTTATTTCCATTCCGCTAGTTCGCTGAATGGAAACATTGGGCTCGGAAAAATGGCAAAGCGTTGGCAAAAACATTTTTAAATGTTTTATTTCTTTAGTCAAGAGGAAATGCTTTGTTAAAAGCTTTATTGTATGCTTGTGTGTACATTTCACGGTCCTGTAGAGCAAGAGATTAGGCTCAGTGAAAGAGAAAGCTATGACAAAAACCATTTTTAAAATTTTTTAATCTTTGTCAAAAACAAGTGTCTAGAAAAAAAGCTTTGTTAAAAGATTTATTTTATGCTTCTATTTCCATTTCGCCATCCCACCAAGACAAGAAATTGGTTCCAGTAAAAGAGAAAGCTTCGGTGAAATGGTTGCAGACAATGGAGGGCATTCTATATCATGTTTTTTAGATTTGTAGCATGGATTTGGCACTTTTTAGAGGTTGGAGATTAGTTTTCTCATTCCCAGATCAATGACTGAGATATTTTTGACACTCAGAGGACATTTTCAACAATGTTTGGAGCATTTTAAACTACTCAACAGTGGAAAAAATGTGAACAATTGTAAAAATGTGGCTCTATTGTTTTAAATGCTTCTAGCAAGTTTTTAAGTGCCTTGGCATGTGTAAAAATGCTCTGGCAAAGGGAAAAACACCCCCTATATATGCAAAAATGCCTTCCATGTTTTGTTTAAAATTCTGGGGGTTAAAATTGTATGGTAAAACATGCTTTCACTTGCTAGTGAAATGGGGAAACTACCTGGGGTAGAAATTTTACCTCCCAAGTGAAATTGCAGTTTGTAAGTCAGTTTTACCAGTAGGGTAAAATTGTGCATGCGATTTGCAAAGTAAAGACAAGGAAGGAAAATGAATATTTTATTTTTAATGAAGGAAATCCAAGGATGTTGTGATAGCTTTTCTGTTATACAAAATTTAGTTGCAGAATCAGAGTTCAAATGTGCTAGATGTCCTGCTTTAGTTTAATCTAGGGCTCTGCTTCTCTATAAAATGCAAATGTTGTTTGATTTGCAGGGGTTCCAACTCTCCAAGTTTTTGGTATTGTAATTTTGTATAGGATTGCTACCTAGGCTTTAGGAGTTCTTGAAATTTCAGAGTTCAATGTATTAATTGTTCTTTTTGGTAATGGAAAACAAATTAGTTTGCAGTTTAAGATTAGAAATGCCATGTAGTAATGTCACCTGAATGTACGCATTATTTTTTCAATTAGAGTAATTAAGGATTATGATGGTTTTTGTTGCACATTTGTTGTAATAAATATTTGGTTGATGGCTCTTGTTCAAGGAGTAAGTTAATTCTTGCCTTCAATCAAATATTAGGGATAGTGTGTTATATTCAGGATCTCAAGGAATGTTACTTGTATGTCCATAAGAGGCATCATTATTGTAGGTGATAATGGTTTAATAGTCACTAACTTTGTGTTTACATGTTGTTATTAGATAGGTTAGTTCATCATGACTCTGATATGGATAAGGCTCCAATTTAGTATGCTTCTTTTGTGTAAACCCTGGAAGGAATCACCATTGAAAAATCTAAAGAATCTTTTCATTTCATGTTTATTTTATGTCTAGTTTTTTTGTATCTTCGTGGCGATTAAAGAACACAGGTTATGCTTGGGAATGATTTAGTTGTAACTCCTTTGTGTATTTGAGATGAAGATATTTGTAATTTATTAGTTCTTAGTGTTGTTCAAGGTGTAAAGGGATCATGCCTAAATATAATTAAATGTATAACCCCTCTACCCATTTATCTGAGAACCATCCACATGTTAGAGGTCTATAACATGTTGTTTAGTGCAAGTTTTATCATGATTTTAGACCTTTTAATGGGTATGCCCACTTGAGTCTTGTGGAGCTCGAAGTGTAGAAGGTTGTTTGTAGCCTTGTTTATTGGCCTTTCTTGTCCTCAGTCTGATGATAGTGCAACATCTTTGTCTTAACCTATTGATCCCTTGGTTTAGGCATTGTGATTTTTCTTAGGATTGGGAGTTGTAAGAAAAATCACCAACAGATTGGCGATTCTGTTGGGGAACAGACCCAAAGTTATGTCTTACCTTGAGTCATAGATCAATTATTATACTCCCATGTTTACAAATACAAAAAATCTTGTAGCTCATTATCAAGAAGTCAAATCCTACCCTAGAGTTTCTGGTAATACAGTTTACAGACCTAGATGGAGTTTTGTTGCAGCATATTTGAAGAAAGTATTGTATGGTTCTATTGTTGGAGAAGACCTAGAATAATAGTAAGATTTAAAGAGCATTGTGGTGTTTGAAGTACAATCATATGTAAAAATAGGTGGTGACTCTATGAGAAAAAATGTGATAAAAGTGTGAAGAATATTTCAGTACTCATAGTTTCCAGTCACGAAGAGAATTTGTAGCAGTTGTAACAAACTTTTAGGTATTTTACATGTTCCTGTCTCTATGAAGGATTTTTCTATGTTTGAAGGTAGTTTATGAAAGGCCTTGAAAATAATCTAGTTCTTTATTAAGTGAAGATTAAGCTATATGTATTATGAAATAAAGTATTCATGTTTTTTAGGAAAATCATTTAGAAGATATTAGGCAAACCAAGATTGAAATTTGCATTGTAAAAGCTTAAGATCATGTTGTAAAAGGAAATTGAGTTTGCCATGTGTAACTGCAAAGTTAAAGTGAAAAGGATTGCAAAGGCATAGGAAATTGTGTCATCAACCTATGCATCCCTTCATGGTTTCAAATGTAACAATACATAGTGTGTAGCTCCACTTGTATTGTTAGAAAGGTTTTTTTATTGAAAGATATAGAGCCATAAATTTTAGTACTATATATGGTTTTCCAAATCATATACCACATGAAATTTGAGATGGAATACCAAAGTTCAGTGGTGACAAGTCTAAATTAGTAAATAAGCATCTGCAAGATTTCATTGATGTAGTAGGAGATTATGAGATAGATTTTGAGGATGTTGTCATGAAATTGTTTGTTCAATCCCTGAAAGGAGATGCTAGAGATTGGTTTATAGATCTACCTATCCATTACATTTTTTGATGGCAAGATCTTAAAATGGCCTTTATGGACCAGTTTGGTGAAAGGGTTGATGTAAGCTTGTTGATTAATAAGTTCATTCATATTAAAAAAATGAAGAAGAGTCAGTTCCAACATTTAACCTAAGATTTGCAATGACAACAAGAGATATTCCAGTGGATATCAAGCCAAATGATGCAATGTGTTTAGTTATATAGTTAGGCGCATTCAATGAAGAGATGAGTTACCAGTTGAGAAACAAAGATCCTATAACTCTACATCAGACTTATGAGATTTTCATGAACATTGAAAATAACTGGAAGCATGGAATGTTCAAGGGCTATTTGTCTACAAGTGTTTGCTGTCCTAAAGCATCCAATGCTAATGTGAGATGTAAATTAGAAATTAAAAATGACTGTCATAGTAATTACATCCCTGTTGTCCTAGCTCATACATAAGTCCATAATGCTGATCATATAGAGCCCCAAACAAATTGTCAACAAGTTGCATGCATTAGTGATCCTACAGTCTTTGTTCAAGCTCTCTTTGACATAAGGAGACATGAGGGAGAATCAAGATATTCTTTATTTTCCAAAATTTTGGACACCTATATGGATATTCATATAGGTTTCAAGCCTCAAGAGTCTATATGCATTGATTTGTTTTGTGAGATGTATGGGTCATCTTTGAGTTTATCACCTCAAAGGTTGAAACCAAGTAATGTTGCTCAGATTCTTGATTGGATAAACATTGTAGAGAATGCTAAGATTCATGATGATAAGAATGGAAAACTTCATAGTGCTGATCACATTAGTCCTATTGCTAGCATGAGTGTTAATGTGATAATGTATTCATCATTGAATGTGCAAGAACCATGTAATCCTGATCACAATCTTACTAGTATTGAGAGGTTTGTCAGTAACAATCATGATATCATTAAGCCCGTTCATATTTATTCAACTCATGAAGTTGATCACAATGATTGTTATTTAGCTGATCCTCATGGCTTATATGAAGTAGAGTTGGAAAGTTTTATTCCAGATGAAGATAACATTAACATGCAAGATGTTGATAACTTGAGTTCACTCTCAAATGATCAAGTTATGCATTATGATGAATATGTGAATGATATAATATCACCATTGCTGATTAATAGTATTGTGGAACTTGAAGAACCTTCTGACCGTGTCATCTCAAAATATGTTGATATGACAAAAATTTCAGACTTATGTGTGGAAATGAATTTCTTTGCCTCAAAAAAGGAATGTGTTGATGTGAATTATGATAAGAACAAATGTTTTCCTATTGATGAACACGATTCCTACTTTAGAAAGTTTTCAAAGTATAGGTCAAAGATGCTAACTGTTGATGGTATAATCAATACTAAAAATATATTTGTATGTTCTTATGACTGTAATGATTCTAAATATAATGATGCTAAGAAAGATTTGGATATTCATGTTAAGGAGACGGAAGTATTTATGACAAGAATGAACATAAGGCATAATCCTTATTGGTGCAAAGATAATCCAATCTTTGTAGAGAACCCTAAAGATGCACGATTTGAAGAATTTGAGAAGGAAGACTCCCAAGAGTTTGATAAGTGTAGGGGTAGTGTTGAAGCTACTCAACCTTGTAAAGTTGATGTCTTCAACTTGAGGAGGGACCTTGTTATATCTAAGGTTGAGCTTTCACTACTAGGCATTGGAACATATAATAGAATTAGTGATCTATGAAGATTTTAGAGGAACATAAATCAGTGTCAATTCAGATTGAGGGGATGCTTATGAGTGAGCAATTTTTATATGAAGGACAAAATTTAGACAATCATTTAGTAGATGCATTTCAATCTATTGCCTTTGATCAGTTTGATCCATTAGACATGAAGCAAGAATATGACTTCAAGCTAGTGAAACATGTTGAGGAAGTCCAAGAAGGCATTGCTTATGAATGCTTCAAGTTTGATATAAGTGTAACAGATGAAGATAATGATATTAGTGCCAATCACCCAGTAGATTATGAGTGTTTTGACTTCTCAACTTAGTATGATAGGCTTGTAGGCATCTGGGAAAGTGATCATGCAAATTATTACAATTGGCATGATATGGTGGATCCATTTGTTACCCTCATGTTTTGTGAAGGAGTTTTTCAATTAGTATTTGATTATAGAAATCAGAGAGGCCAAAGGAACTTTGACAATGACAGGTTCAAGAGTTTTGTGAGAATGATAAGTATCCATGTCAGTAACCAGGCATATTATGATAGTATTTTTAGTTTTGGTTTGGGGCAGTCATATGAAAATAAGGTATTTGACAGAGGAAGGTTTTGGTTCTTTATTTTTAGGGGCCCTTGGCCATCAAATGAAGTTTGATCGATGGAACTACTTGAGCAATGTCAGAGTCGCCGAATGGAGTAGGCACCTGGTCTACATCCTGGAGAAGTCTATATTCTCGCCATGCCTGCAAGGGGCATGCATCCCTAAACATGAGCCATTGTTGGCACCTTCAAATTTGGCAAATTTGAAGTGCCTATTTGCCTTAAAATTCAAAGTGGCGGCATGGGCTAAGCTTGAGCCATGTCACATCTACATGAGACCCTGACTTTGACAATTAAAATTTTGCATCCTGGTCATCACCATGCAAATCTATTTAGCAGAAAGTTTTTGGGGACATTTATTAGTAAGGTCATCTAGTTTCATGGTCCTCGAGTGAGTTTTGACATGTTTTTGAATGTGTTTGCGACTGCTAGTGGATTAGAAATGTGTTGAATTTCATGGTTCTGGCGATAAACCCATGTTTTAAATAATGATTATGGTCTCCCGCAAATTTTTGTGGTCTTTGTACATCCCGTGTGCTAGTGGTGTCGTTGCACCATTTTGGTTGGTGGGGAAATTAATTTTTTTCCAATATTAATGTTTTAACATTGCCAATTTTAAAGCATTTTAATGTTTTAATTATTGATGTGAAGTTAGAAAAGAGAAATATAAAACTTTAATATAATTTTGTATTAAAATGTTTTAGCATTAACATTCCATTTGTTGTCCCGTTGAAAGTAAAAAATGAGTGCTGTGAAATGACGAAGCTCCAACAGAAAACATTTTAAAATGTTTTATTTGTTTGTCGAAGTAAAAAGTCTGGGTAAAAGCTTTATTATATACTTTCATTCTCGCTTTGCTATCCCACTAAAGGTAAAAGTTGGCCTTGCTGAAGGAGAAAGTTCTTGCGAAGTGACATCTTAAATGTCTTTAATATTTGCCACAGTCAAATGTCTAAAAAGGGCTTTATTGTATGGTTTTATTTTCATTTCGATGTTGACAAAAGAGAAAGCTCTAGTAAATCCATGTTAAAATCTTTATTTTATGCTTTTATTTCTATTTTGCTAGTTCGCTAAAGGCAGAAATTGGGCTTGGCGAAATGGCAAAGCACTGGCAAAAAAAAATATAAATTGTTTATTTCTTTAGTCAAGTGTCAGAAGAAAAGCTTTGCTAAAATATTTATTGTATGCTTGCATGTACATTTCGTGGTCCCATGGAGGCAAGAGATTGGGCTCAATGAAAGAGAAATCTCTGATTAAAAGCATTTTTAAATTTTTTTAATCTTCGTCAAAGACAAGTGTCTAGAAATTTTTTTTTGTTAAAAGCTTTATTTTATCCTTTTATTTCCATTTCGTCATCCCGCCAAGATATGAAATTTGTTCCAGCAAAAGAGAGAGCTTCTACAAAATGTGGTTGTAGATAATAAAGGGCATTCTATATCACATTTTTTGGGTTTGTAGCATGGATTTGAGGCTTTTTACAGATTGGAGATTAGTTTTCTCATTTCCAGATCAATGCCCGAGACATTTTTGACACCCAGAGGAAATTTTTAGCGATGTTTGGAGCATTTTAAATTGCTTTGCAGTGGAAAAATGTGGCTCTATTGTTTTAAATGCCTCCAACAAGTTTTTAAGTGCATTGGCATGTGTAGAAATGCTCTAGCAAAGGGAAAAATGCCCCCTCTATATGCAAAAACACATTTCATAATTTGTTTGAAATTCTAGGGGTTAAAATTATATGGTAAAACATGCTTTCACTTGCCACTGAAATGGGGAAACTACCTGGGGTATAAATTTTACCTCCCAAGTGAATTATAGTTGGTAAGTTAATTTTACCAGCAGGCTAAAATTGTGCACATGATTTGCAAAGTGAAAACAAGGAAGTCCAAGAAGGTATTGCTTATGAATGCTTCAAGTTTGATATAAGTGTAACAGATGAAGATAATGATATTAGTGCCAATCACTTAGTGGATTATGAGTGTTTTGACTTCTCAACTTAGTATGATAGGCTTGTAGGTGTCTGGGAAAGTGATCATGCAAATTATTACAATTGGCATGATATGGTGGATCCATTTGTTACCCTCATGTTTTGTGAAGGAGTTTTTCAATTAGTATTTGATTATAGAAATCAGAGAGGCCAAAGGCACTTTGACAATGGCAGGTTCAAGAGTTTTGTGAGAATGATAAGTATCCATGTCAGTAACCAGGCATATTATGATAGTATTTTTAGTTTTGGTTTGGGGAAGTCATATGAGAATAAGGTATTTGATAGAGGAAGGTTTTGGTTCTTAATTTTAGGGGCCCTTGGCCATCAAATGAAGTTTGATCAATGGAACTACTTGAGCAATGTTAGAGTCGCCGAATGGAGTAGGCACTTGGTCTACATCCCAGAGAAGTCTATATTCTCGCCATGCCCACAAGGGGCATGCATCCCTGAACATGAGCCATTGTTGGCACCTTCAAATTTGGAAAATTTGAAGTGCCTATTTGCCTTAAAATTCAAAGTGGTGGCATGGGCTAAGCTTGAGCCATGTCACATCTACATGAGACCCTGACTTTGATGATTAAAATTTTGCATCCTGGTCATCACCATGCAAATCTGTGTAGTAGAAAGTTTTTGGGGACATTTGTTAGTAAGGTCGTCTAGTTTCATGGTCCTTGAGTGAGTTTTGACGTGTTTTTGAATGCGTTTGTGATTGCCGGTGGATTAGAAATGTGTTGAATTTCATGGTTCTGGCGACAAACCCATGTTTCAAATAATGATTATGGTCTCCCGTAAATTTTTGTGGTCTTTGTACATACTGTGTGCTAGTGGTGCCGTTGCACCATTTTGGTTGGTGGGGAAATTAATTTTTTCCCAATATTAATGTTTTAACATTGCTAATTTTAAAGCATTTTAATGTTTTAATTATTGATGTGAAGTTAGAAAAGAGAAATATAAAACTTTAATATAATTTTTTATTAAAATGTTTTAGCATTAACATTCCATTTGTTGTCCCGTTGAAAGTAAAAAATGAGTGCTGTGAAATGACAAAGCTCCAACAGAAAACATTTTAAAATGTTTTATTTGTTTGTCGAAGTAAAAAGTCTGGGTAAAAGATTTATTATATACTTTCATTCTCACTTCACTATCCCACTAAAGGTAAAAGTTGGCCTTGGTGAAGGAGAAAGTTCTTACGAAGTGACATTTTAAATGTCTTTAATATTTGCCACAGTCAAATGTCTAAAAAGGGCTTTATTATATGGTTTTATTTTCATTTTGATGTTGGCAAAAGAGAAAGCTCTAGCAAGGCCATGTTAAAATCTTTATTTTATGCTTTTATTTCCATTTTGCTAGTTTGCTAAAGGCAGAAATTGGGTTTGGCGAAATGGCAAAGCACTGGCAAAAAAAAATTTAAATTTTTTATTTCTTTAGTCAAGTGTAAGAGGAAAAGCTTTGCTAAAAGCTTTATTGTATGCTTGCGAGTACATTTCATGGTCCCATGGAGGCAAGAGATTGGGCTCAACGAAAGAGAAATCTCTGATGAAAAACATTTTTAAATGTTTTTAATCTTCGTCAAAGACAAGTTTCTGGATTTCTTTTTTTGTTAAAAGATTTATTTTATCCTTTCATTTCCATTTTGTCATCCCGCCGAGATAGGAAATTTGTTCCAGCAAAAGAGAGAGCTTCAACAAAACGTGGTTGTAGATAATAAAGGGCATTCTATATCACATTTTTTGGGTTTGTCGCATGGATTTGAGGCTTTTTACAGATTGGAGATTAGTTTTCTCATTTCCAGATCAATGCCCGAGACCTTTTTAACACCTAGAGGACATTTTCAGTGATGTTTGGAGCATTTTAAACTGCTTAGTAGTGGAAAAATGTGATAGTAATTGTAAAAACGTGGCTCTATTGTTTTAAATGCCTCCAACAAGTTTTTAAGTGCATTGGCATGTGTAGAAATGCTCTAGCAAAGGGAAAAATGCCCCCTCTATATGCAAAAACACATTTCATAATTTGTTTGAAATTCTAGGGGTTAAAATTGTATGGTAAAACATGCTTTCACTTGCCACTGAAATGGGGAACTACCTGGGGTATAAATTTTACCTCCCAAGTGAAATTATAGTTGGTAAGTCAATTTTACCAGTAGGGTAAAATTGTGCACATGATTTGCAAAGTGAAAACAAGGATGCTGTGGTGTATTTCTATTATACAAAATTCAATTGCAGAATTAGAGGGCTCAAATATGCCAGATGTCGTGCCTCAATTTAATCTAGGGCTCTCCTTCTCTATAAAATGCAAATGTTGTTTCATTTGCAAGGGTTCCAACTCTCTGGGTTTTTGGTATTGTAATTTTGTATAGGGCTACTACTTAGGTTTTAGGAGTTCTTAAAATTTTAGAGTTCAGTGTATTAATTGGTCTTTTTGGTAATGGCAAACAAATCAGTTTGCGGCTTAAGATTAGCAATGTCATGCAGTAATGTCTCTTAGAAGTACACATTATTTTTTCAATGAGAGTAATTAAGGATTCTGATGGTTTTTGTTGCACATTTATTGTAATAAATATTTGGTTGATGGCTCTTGTTCAAGGAGCAAGTTAATTCTTTCCTTCAGTCAAATATTAGGGATAATGTGTTATATTCAAGATCTCAAGGAATGTTACCTATATGTCCATAAGAGGCCTCATTATTGTAAGGCAATAATGGTTTAATGGTCACTGATTTTGTGTTTATGCTGTTATCATATAGGATAGTTCATCTTGACTCTATTATGGATAAGGCTCCGGTCTAGTATGCTTCTTTTGTGCAAACTTTGGATGGAATCACCATTAAAAAATCTAAAGAATCTTTTCATTTCATGTTTATTTTATGTCTTGTTTTCTGTTTCCTCATGGAGATTAAAGAACACAAAGGTTATGCTTGGGAATGAGTTAGTTGTAACTCCTTTGTGTATTTGACATGAAGATATTTGTAATTTATCATTTATCAATGTTGTTCAAGGTGCAAAGGGATTATGCCTAAATATAATTAAATGTATAACATCCTCTACCCATTTTTCTTAGATCCATCCACATGTTAGAGGTCTGTAATGTGTTGTTTAGTGTAAATTTTATCATATTTTCAGACCTTCTAATGGGTACACCCACCTGAGTCCTATGGAGCTCAAAGTACAGAAGGATATTTGTAGCCTTGTTCGTTGGCCTTTCTTATCCTTAGTTTGATGATAGTGCAAGCCATTTTTCTTAACCTATTGATACCTTAGTTTAGGCATTGTGATTTTCCTTGGGATTGGGAGTTGCAAGAAAAATCACCAACATACCATACAACATAACTTTTTTTATAGAAAGAATTAAAGTCAAAAATTTTAAATATAGATTCGTAACAGCAATATCTAGTGCATGGATATTTTTTCATAATTTTTTTATGCATATTTTCTTTTTATTAATTTTTGAAGTGAGATTAATTATAATTTAGAAATAGGCTTATACCATATAGCATAATTTTTTTTTGTATGTATCCAAATTCACCTTTTTATTTTTTGTTGAAACAAGGACATCCATACCTAGATATTCTTCATAATTTTTTTCTCTATTTTTCTTTTTTTCTACATGTGTCAAACAGAGACCTTCATGTTCTGCGAAAAACCTATGTGAACACTAGAAAATAAAAAATAAATATAATAACCAAAATAAATATATTCAATATTATACGTTTTGGAAATCTTATTCTAAGGGCTACGATCCTACAAATTATCCTATCATGTTGACTCCATTTCCTAGTCAAACCCAAGGTTTGAAATAAAAAATTTTGGGGAAAATTTGAGAACTAAGGTGCAAAGGTCATTTTTAGGACCTTCATTTGAAGGAGATTTGAATGAAGGTACCTTTGTTTGAAGGTATCGAAGGACCTTCGAATGAAGGTCTGTGAGGTAAAAAATTGTCAAAAAGGAATAAAATGGACCTTCATTTGAAGGTCCCTTTTTATTCCTTTTTTAGAAAATTTCCAAAAAATGAATATAAGGGACCTTAGAATGAAGATCCCTTTTTATTTTGGGGAATTAAGGTGTCTCAACCTTTGCAAGTTCCCAATGTTGTATTTGTTTATTTTTTCCTACTATTGTAAATTTCCATGTAAATTTTATTTTGTCACTTTGTGGGAGTTGGCACAGTGATGTATCATCCTACATGGAAGGTGACTAGATGTATGTTTTATCCTCATATGAGGAGGTAGGCATCCCATGTTGATTTGGCATAGTTTTTCCATGTGTTAGCAACTTGTGGTCATGTGTCACGAGTTATGATAGATTCTATGACATGTAAGAGCTGAAATGGTAGATGTGACAAGTTGTAAATTTTGATGACTTTGTCAACCATAGTTTCCCCCTAAAATAATTGATAGGGGAGTGCAGGAGGGCAGAGCCCCTCCTACAGGGCTTGGGGGGATGACCCCCTCAATTGGGGCTCGAGAATAGAGCCCATGGTAGGGGTTTGGGGGAAATGCCCCTAGCGGGGGTTGCTAGGGACAGTGCCCCTGAAGAAAAAAATGCCCTATATTTAATAAAGGCGTCAACAATTAGTTTATTATTGACCGACATGGAAAAACTAACATTGGATAACTGCCAAAGAGGCTTGATAAATAGGTCGCTGAAGAATGTGAAACATCATGGGATGCAAATGAAAATAGATATTTGTGTACTCTTGGAAGAGCTTGCATTGCAAGTGTGTTGTAATCATCTTTTGATTTGATAATACATTGTGTAGGTTTTGGAGTATGGATTTTTTTACCTGAAAGGGTTTTCCCCATGTACATCTTGTGTTGTGAGAATTGTACTTATTTTTGATGTGTTATTACCTTTCTATTAATGTGCATCTAATAACCTCTATCTAGAAAAGATTAAAATTTGCATAACTTTCCTCATTAGATTAGTGTAGGAAGCTATTTTCACATACCTTGCTTCCTTTAATTTATTCCTTTTATGAAAATTTCCATAAAAGAATATAAATTTGTTTGAAGGTTTCACATATAAAAACCTTTGAATGAAGGTTCACCACCATTTGAACGTGATTTTTAACTTACCTTCAAATGAAGGTACCTTCATTAAAAGAAATACCTTTGAACGAAGTTATCTTGTAATTTTTTTCTCCATCCACATTCAAAAGTTTAATATTCCATGTTTGGGACTCAGTATTGTGAGTTTACCCATATTTCATGTGGTCTCAAGCTTTGTGCCATCTTGTGGCCAACATGGATAATCTAGGCAACTTGAGGATGCTTTATATACTTGATTGAGAATTGTTAGAAGGTAAGAGAAGACATGGTATGGTAGAAGGTTAGAGTATGAGTTTCAATAGTGAGGAGTGAGGTTCAAGAGGTTGAGTAAAGGTACAAGGAGTATGATCCCCATTGAAATACAATAACTCCCATTTATCCTTTAGAATAGGAGAGGTTGAACCATCAAGCAAAAATACTAACCATTACCAAAATTGAATTGGCACTAAAATAACATATAGTTATCAAAACAATTTAGGAATCAGAATAGTTATCAAAACCATGACTTTCAACACTTAGATGAACTTTACACTTCTTTACAATGCATTTTAGTAATATGTTGCTCTATTGAACTTTCACATTCCTTCATCGACGTTTCTTCTAGTTCTTGAACTTGAAATTTTGGCGATTTGGCCATTGTTTTAACCATTGAACTCTCATCCATGTTGTGTTTTGATGAATTAGATCCTCGTTGAAATTCTTCATTGGTGTCATTTGAGCAAATCAATGCTTCAAAGAACTTTGGAACTCGTTGTCGGCATTTCATTTGGTTCGTGAACTTGAATGTTCACCGAACCTTTATAAAGGACTTTAAGTGTTGCAATAAGATCTTTTGAAAAAGGTAAGGTTCATCGGTAGGTTCTTTTGGAAAAATGAAATGTTCAAGAACTTGAACTTTCATTGAAACATGTTTGTTGAAAGGCTTCTCGAGACTCTTTACATCCAAAGGCAAAGTTCATTGCCAACCTATTTTGAAGAAAAAAAGAAGAGTATAGGAACTTGAGTTTATGTCGAAACACTTCACACAACATTCCTTAAGTTCTTTCACAAAATAGAAGTGCTCATGATGTAAAAATTTTACTAATAAATAAGTCTTTCAGTGAACAAAAGAGTTCCTTATTGAACTTTTTCCGAAATGCTCAAGACTTAACCAAAATTTAACCAATTTGAAACTGAAGATACCTAATTAGATCTTCTACAATGTCATATTCTCAACTTGATTGAATTGAGTTTGAATATTTCTTTTGAAGCAAACTACAAAAACCAACACAACAAAACTGAATTGAACCTAAAAATATTTTTGGTTGATGCAAGATTGCTTGTCAATCCACATGCTCCTGCATCATGTAAGGAGTGAGTTGAAGAAGTGGCAAGTTAGAATCTCTAGGCAAGGGCAAGCTATCCTAGAAAATGAGGGACTCATTTTTTATTAACCTTGGGAGTCTGATGGAGGTGTATCCATGGGCATCATGCAAATCTTGTGTCATGTCTAAAGAAGTGGAATTTATGGTTAAGTTTAATAGTTTGTGGTGAGGAAAGTTAGCATATTTCACCATATTATTGAATTAGATTATACTATTTTGATAGTATTTCTATTTATTTTTATTGTATCTTGTGATAAATTTGAGGATTTAAATTGTCTTGAGAGCATCTATGGGTTCACAATTGTGTTTAGTGGGATTATTTCTATTTGCAGAAGGTTATTTTGGGTTTGCACCAAAGTATTAATATTTGTGGAAATTGTATTGGATGTTGAGGATGTGTGTGGTGTGTTGCATAGAGATTATCCACCATTTGGCTGTTAGCATTTGTAATTTTGTTATAATGGCTTGGCGACATGTTTCATGTGGTTTTGAGCTTTGTACCTTCTTGTGGCCAACACAGATCATCTAGGCAACTTAAGGATGCTATATATACTTGATTGAGAATTTTTAGAAGGTAATAGAAGAAGACATGGTATGGTAGAAGGTTAGGGTATGAGTTTCAATAGTGAGGAGTGAGGTTCAAGAGGTGGAGTAAAGGTACAAGGAGTATGATGTGGAATTTAGTTTGAGAAAACATATAGGGGTTAAGTGGATGTAGTGGAGTAGTGGTAAATTTTTGAAGTTATTATACTTGTTATCATTATGCATCTTGCGACAAGTTCTAGAAGTGGTTTTTCCATAGTCTTAGTGATCGTATGCATGTAGGGAGCCTGTGTGGCAACTATCCACTTGTGTAATACTATTGTAATCAAATGACTACAGCCCATCATGTAAGAGCATCCATTGCTGCAAGTTATGTGGTTGTGAACTCATTGATAATTATGTAAGCTCATGTTAATGAATAAATTATGATGTTTTATGTGAAATTTTATGGTTTTCTATGGTTTGTGTGTGTTATTGTTGTTGGTTGCACAACTATATAGTCCGTTTTTGGACCCTCCTACTGTGCCTACATCAACATTGAAAAATATAAAGGTGACTATTAGACTTCCAAAAGATAGGTGAAGGATGATTGCAAAAGAATATTTGGGAGTTGAAATAGAAAATAGACATTGTATGAATTTACATTCAAAGGATGGAAACACACCACATAGATGTCCATGCTTCGTTCTAGCATCTAAGTACAATGTGCTTAGAAACTTCACAAGATGGGAGCAAAACTTAAGACAAACATAAGGGAACACATGGAAACAGATGAAACATGACTAAACATAAGAACACAACATAATGCTAGCACTAGGAGGAGGTAAAAGTCAAAAGTTGGGTTCAAATGATCCTACAACATGCTATAGGATGTGGAAACCAAAGCAAGCCCAAAACATTACAATAATTGAAGGGTGTGTAATTTTTGGCATTATGGCTAGTAGGCTCTTTAAAATTTTGTCTACTACTCTTTAATCTTCTAATGTCTGTCTATGAGATTTGATTAACCACACCCATTGCATGGGTAAATACTCATTTATCAATTCTAAATCCTTTATTTACAAATTTTCAAACTCTCTTCTAAGAATTTATAGTCTTACCAATTTTATTTTGGTGGTGCCTTGATAAGAATTCTACAAGCTATCTCATGTTTTCTTAGACTTTGTTGTTATTGCAACTTCTAGAAAAATTAAGTCATCCATTACTTATGTAAAAAATAGGATTTTTACATATTTCTCCTATTTACCTTGACAAGATCCTTCTATATTTGTGTTAAGGAATTATAACCTACTTGGTTTATTAGCTCTAAAGACCCATTCTCCACTAAATTGCATAGATCTTGTGAATAAAACAATGTTCTTAATATGTTTTCATCTTACTCTGATAATCATAATTCTTACTAATGATGAGAGAAATTTATGGTTGAGTGAGACTGCTACTAACATTGACCATTCCAATTTAGCTTTCAAAAAGCATTAATCATTTGATTACTAATTCTTGAAAAATTTAATCCAAACTTTGATACTATATTGTTGGAAACATTGGGTGTGCTTTGTTCTTTAATGAACTCTACTTTCTAACAAAATACTTAAGCAAACATTGGTTGTGCTTTGTTGGGAACATTGGGTGTTAGTCGAGCGCATATATATCAGTGTGTTGATCATATTTTTTAATGGGTTAAACACTAAAAACATACTTAAGCAATTCGGAGCGGAAATTGCTAGGTGGGAATTGTTATTCATAAACCCTTCCAAGGATACACAGGCCCCATTCTATGCAATCTTCAATTTTTTAATGAAACAACAAAATAGCCGCCTCCTCCTCCTCGGTTTCTCCCATGACAATTGGCGCCAGGAAATCCTTCTGTTTTCCTTGTTTGGAAGAATCGCAAATGTCCAAATCTCTTCTTACAATCCCACGTTATAGTTGATTTGAATATGATCACCAAAAACAATGATTAGCATCCAACGAGAGTATTTCAAGACATGGAAGGGCTTCTAATAACCATGGCTCGCATCCTCTTCTACAAAAGGATATAACAAGGAAAGTAATATTCAGAAGCTTTCAGCCGGCGCTGTATATTGCTCTGCAATGGCACGCATCAATAGTCTCGCTCTAATCCTGCTGGTCATGATAACGGCGATGTACGGGCGAGTGCAAGTGAAAGCCTTCCGAGCAGATATGCAGCGCGCGTGGGGTAGAAGCATGACTAATCACGAGCGCCTACGCCACGCCGTCCACAGAAGTAATGCCAGGCTCAAAAGATTACAATCAGCAATTAGAGGAGAAGTAGCTGCCGCCGGTGACGCGGGGGCGCCTGTGAAGCGTGGGGATGGAGAATTCTTGATGACAATGGGCGTCGGAACCCCGCCGCGGAAAATGATTGGCATCGTTGACACAGGAAGCGATCTGATTTGGACGCAGTGTCAACCCTGCACAACCTGCTTCTCTCAGCCCGACCACATCTTCGACCCCGCCAAATCTTCCACCTACAGCAAAGTGTCGTGTTCCTCTCCCCTCTGCTCTGCCCTACGCACCCAAACCTGCACGCCAGACTGTGAGTATTCCTACTTCTACGGCGACGGGTCGGATACCCATGGCGTGTTGTCAAACGATACATTTAGCATGTGGAACAGCAGCGGAATGCAGCAATCCATCCCAGGGGTGGTATTTGGGTGCAGCCATGTCACACCAGGAGACGGCTTTTCTGAAGAGGATGGTCTGGTGGGACTTGGACGAGGCAGCCTCTCCTTCATTTCGCAGATTGGTTCCACGGTTGGATCCAAATTCTCTTACTGTCTCACCTCCGATGCCGACAAATCAACAAGTCCTCTTTTCTTCGGCAGCGCAGCCTTGAAAGGAGACAATATCAAGTCTACGCCGATGGTAAAAAACTCCGCCCGTCCGGAACTGAACACGTACTACTACATCTCTGTGACAGGAATCAGCGTGGGGAAAACCTTGGCGGACATTCCAGACGGAACGTTTGATATTCGAAAGGATGGAAGCGGAGGCTTCATCATCGACTCGGGCACCACGGTCACATATCTTTCACCGAAGGCCTTCAATGCAGTTGCCCAGGCTTTGAATTCGGCACTCGGATGGAAGGAAGCCGACGGCTCTGATTACGGACTTGATCTGTGCTATTCGGTGCCTTTCGGAGCAACGCAAACTAGTCTTCCCGACATAACATTTCATTTGGGCGGGGATGCCGATTACGTTGTGGAAGGAAAATACAGTTTTGGTATGGTGGCTCCGGACACTGGTTTGTTCTGTCTGCTCATGCTGAAAACCCCTGCATCGGAATCGAAGTTACCTTCCATACTTGGAAATTATCAGCAGCAGAATATGCATATTCTCTACGACAATGATAATGAGAAGCTTTCTTTTACGTCTGCTAGTTGTGGCAAGTTATCTCAACCGAACTTCGATCAACGCTTTATGGTTTCAGGATCGCCGGCCTCGACTCTGGGGCTGCTCAGCTTGATCGTTTTCTTTCTATTTCCTTTTATTATTTCTGCACTTTCATACTAATTTATAAGCATTGCCATAGAGTAGATGCGCTCACTTCTTTCAACTTTATATATGGAAGGAACTTTCAAAACAATTATAAGCTTTACCTCACCTCTCTTTTAAAGTCTACAAAAATATGTGATTTGAATTGGATCATGTAAATACTAAGCCACTAATAACATATACTCTAGTCAAAATGAGATTTAGTATATGTTGGACGTAATTAATTTCTAACCACATGAACACCACCAAACATCAACAAAGTGGTCAACATAAACATTCAAGGCAGAAGCTTCTCCCACCGCCTAGATAGTTCTCCCACCGACCCTTTTGTTCATTTCTACGCATATGTTTTAAACGTGTAGATTTGCAGATAAATCGTCCACCGACCATTTTCTACGCATGTGTTTTGAATGTGCATATTTCCAAAAGTTCTGAGACCTCTATTAATAGAGGCAGTTATAATCTGTTTGGCAATCAATGAAATTGTTTTTGCATCGTATATCTTTCTGTGTTCTCCTCTATCTCTGTCTTTCAGTCTGGTATCAGAGCAGATGAGATCCAGAGTGAGCAAGAGATTGTAGGAACAAAGGTGAGATTGGAACCGCAGCTGAGAAAAGAGAAGTCAAGCCGCCAAAGATAAAAGTTGTTCAAGTCTGAAGACTGATCGCTGTTCAACATCAAGCATAAAAGATAAGAAGGTTTATGAAAAATCGGAATCCGCCTGCAAGGAGCTCACAAGGAAGAGCAGAAGCTGCCAAAAATTTGGGTCGCGAAACATTAGCTGTTACATTAATCCGCCTTAGGCTCAGTCAAGAGAAAGCCCTAGGTCGCCGGAGAAACAAAGAAAAAGAGAAATCAAATATTGCAGCCGCTTCAAAAAAAAAAAGAGAGACTCTGTTTGTTTGCTCTTCTTTATAGTGTTGCTGAAGAACTTTGGCAGCAAGATTGCACTTTCAGGGGAGTAGACGAAGGAGGAGTGCCTGGCCGCAGCCAATAGAAGGAATGAAGCTGTTTCAATTTTAAGCCACAGCCAGATTTAAGGGAAGGAAAACGCCAAGGAAAACGCAGGAGATCGCAGTCAAAGTGGTGAATGCGAGTGAAGCCGCCAAACAGGAGAATGGCATCCAAGTAGTCTCACCCAGCCTCAGATTCTATTATTTACGGGTAAGAACTATGATTTGTGGGCAATAAAAATGAAGACTTTGTTTTGTTCACAAGATTTATGGGAGATAGTTCAAAATGGGTTTGTAGAACCTGTAGATCAAACTGCATATCAAGCATTAACTCAAGCAGAAAAAGATGAACTTAAAGGAAAATAAAAAGAAAGATGCTAAGCCCTGTTCTTTATTCAGCAAGCAATGGATGATTCAGTGTTTCCTAGGATTGCCGCAACAACTAAGTCTAAACAAGCTTCGGAAATCTTAGAAACTTCATACCAAGGAACAACTAGAGTAAAAGTAGCAAAATCACAAACACTAAGAACCAATTTTGAAAATCTTCAAATGAATGCATTAGAATCTATAGATCAATTCTTTAGTAATGTAATGAATATTATAAATCAAATGAGGTTGCATGGAGAGAATGTATCTAATCAAAACGTGATAGAAAAAGTTCTTAGAAGCCTTCCTAACATTTTTTATGCAATAGTAGTTGCAATTGAAGAATCGAAAGATTTATCTCAATTGTCAATATATGAATTGATGGGATCTTTGTTATCCCACGAAACCAAGATGAATAGGAAAAACAATTCTTCTTTGGAGAATGCTTTTAGATCACAAGTGTCATTTAGTAGAGGAAGAGGAAGATCGAACTTCAGAGGAAGAGAAAGAGGTAGAGGTGGACCCATGAGTCCAGATCAAGAAGAAATGACCAATCAGCCCAATCAAAGTTTCAATAATAGAGGATGTGGAAGAAATCGATTTCTACAACAATCATCAAGGTTTGATAAGTCTCAAATTCAATGTTATTATTATAGGAAATTTGGCCATCTTGAAAATGAATGTAGAAAGAAACAAGCAGAGGTGGATAAACAAAATGTAAATTGCTTAGATGTATTTGATAATAACTCTCGAAGTTTACTTATAACTTGTAATGTTGCTCAAGAAAGTTCTAGTGATATATGGTTTTTAGACAGTGGATGTAGCAATCACATGACATGCAATAGAGAGTTATTTGCTAGTTTGGATGACTCTGTAAATCTAAAGTAAAATTGGGAAATTATAGCAAAGTATTTGTAATAGGAAAAAGTGTTATAAATGTTTTGACTAAGAATGAAGAAAAGAGATATATACCTAATGTTTCTTTGTACCTGGTTTAAAACACAATTTGATAAGTGTTAGTCAATTAGTGCAAAAAGGGTATAGAGTTCTGTTTAACAAAGATGTATGCACAATTTTGGATAGAAGTCCTAGTGACAGGTTAATTGCAAGCGTTGAAATGACCAGGAACCGAATGTTCCCCCTCCAGATTCACTACATCCAAGGAGCAAAGGAAGTTGACTTCAAGACAATGTTCTTAGACTAGACATGACTTTGGCACTTGAAGTATGGTCATCTTCATTTTGGAGGTTTAAGTTTATTATAGAAGAAAAATATGGTGAAACAATTACCGGTCATAGAGCATCTAACTAGTTCATGTGAAAGTTGTATATTGGAAAAACAACATAGAGAAAGTTTTCCAACAAAAAGTTCATACAGAGCAAGGACACTGTTAGAATTAGTTCACACTGATATATGTGGGCCAATGCATACTCCATCTTTAGGAGGAAACATATATTTCCTAAGATTTATTGATGATTTTAGCAGGAGGACCTGTATATACTTTCTCAAGCATAAGTCTGAAGTGTTTGATAAATTCAAGGAGTTTAAAGCCTTGGTGAAAAAATAAAGTGGCCTAGACATCAAGGTACTCAGATTTGATAGAGGTGGTGAATTTATTTCTAATAAATTTCTAGATTTTTGCAAATATCATGGAATCAAGAATCTATTTACAACAAGGTACACACCACAACAAAATGGTGTAGTCGAGAGGAAGAATAGAACCATAATGGAGATGACTAGAAGTATGTTGAAGGCCAAGAATTTATCCAATGATTATGGGCAGAAGCAGTAGTGTGTACAGTATACATTTTGAACATGAGTCCTACAAAGAATATCAAGAAGCCAGGTTAGTAAGAAACGTAGTGTATATCATTTTTAATTTTTTGGATGTGTTGCTTATTCACTGGTACCATATGAATTGAGAAGAAAATTGGATGATAAAAGTGAGAAATGTATTTTTATTGGTTATAAATTGAACAATCAAAAGTTTACAGATTGTATAATCCCAATTCAAAGAAATTGATTATTAGTAGAGATGTTGAATTCAAGGAAGAAGAATCATGGGATGGAAATGTTAACAAAATAGTCATAGGTGGAGCACCAATATCTCATAGTGAAGAAGAACTAGAAGAACAAGGTGGTCAGTCAAATCAAACACCACCAAGAAAGTTTGTGCAAGACACATCATCAGGCCATCCAGAGCATCCTAGTCCCAATTCACATGTAAGTGATGAGTTAGATCCTACACTTGCCTCATTAAGACCAAGGTATAGATGTAAGAAAACAAAAATCTTAAAAGAGATATATGATCAAGGTGAAGAAAAAGTAGATTTGTATTCAAATTTTTCTCTATTCTCTTATGATCCTATATATTTTGAAGAAGCAGTAAAAGAAGATAATTGGATTAAGGTGATGGATGAAGAAATGGACTCTATTGAAAGAAATCAAACATGGGAGTTAGTGAATCTACATGAAGGTAAAGATTGTGTAGGAGTTAAATGGGTTTATAAGACTAAATTTAATGTTGAAGGTAAAATTGTAAACCATAAAAGCAAGATTAGTTGCATTTGAACGGATATTCACAATAGTACGGGATTGATTATAATGAAACATTTGCTCCAGTTGCTAGACTTGATATTGTTAGAACTATTTTAGCAATAGCCACACAAAATAATTGGAAGGTTTATCAAATGGATGCCAAATCAGCTTTCTTAAATGGTTCTCTTGATGAAGAAGTTTATGTTCAACAACCACTTGACCTTATGAAGTATATGGGCATGAAAATAAAGTATATAAATTGAAAAAGACACTTTATGGTTTGAAACGGGTACCCAGGGATTGGTATAGTAGAGTTAATTCATAGTTGATAAGTAATGAATTCAATAGAAGTAGCAGTGAGCCCACATTGTATATAAAGATCAATGAGCAACGTCAAATTTTGATTGTGTGTTTGTATGTTGATGATTTGATTTACACTGGAAATTTGTCAATAGACATGTTTAAGTCAACCATGATGAAAGAATTTGAAATGATATATTTAGGCTTGATGAGATACTTCTTAGGCATTGAAGTTATTCAATCTGATAAAGGTATCTTCATTTGTCAATCCAAGTATTTCAAGGATGTGTTGAGAAGATTTGTCATGCCCACATTTCCCATGCAGTCACAACACGTATTCATGCGTGTCATGTCCACATGCGTCATGTGGTCATGATACGAACTATCAAAATTTTTCTCTTACTACTCTGAAAACTCCCTCGCACGTCTAAGCGTGCTCGGTGGCGTATGCTTAAGGAGTAAACAAAACAGTTGTTAGTGGGGTATTACACTCACGAATTACATTTGTACAGCAGTTGTTTTAAGTGATAGATCATTTTTCAACAAAGCACGATCATTTGCCCTCTCTTTCGTTTCTCTAAAATTTAATATATATATATATATATATATATATATATATATGTACCGCCATTATCTCAATTCATTTTAACTCACAATTTCATTAATAAGTTCCTTAACTATTAAGAAAGTATAGAATATATATATAATAAATAAATAAATATATATATATATATATATATATATATATATATATAATTTGTTAAAATAGATTACTATCTAATAAATCATTAAAAACAAAGCAAAGAGTTAATTTTTTTTTTTTTTTTTTACAAATATAAACATTGTATTTCCGAATTGCAACTCTAAGTTTAAGCATCTATTCAATTCGTATTATACAATTTGTATAAATAAATCTCACTTTTACTATTCACTATTCACTTTTACTATTCACTATTCACTATTCTCTTACTATTCACTATTCATATTAAGGCAAACTTTTAATATGAGATTAGTTTCTATTAACTCAATTACACAACTTTAATCTAATTTTATTTCCTTTCCAAATGGCAAAACTAAATGAACAATAAAACTACAACTATCAATACAATAAGGAAGTAATTTCCTCACAACTCCAAAATACCAAATTATACAACGAAAGAGAGAGAATGTTCTCATCTTGTAAAATCAACAAGGATGAAGTTATTAAAAGACCAAGCTCCCTTAAGAGTAAAGGAAAATAAAATATTTTCTAAGATCCAATAATCTTCTCCAAGCTTCACCATAAGCTCCCAGAAAACTCACATATCACACAAGGGAAGAAACACCATACAAGTTGCTCTCCTCCCTACCGTAGACCCGCAAGAGGGTCACCCCCGAGCTAGGGAGATCATCCACACACCTAGGGGATTCAATACCACTTCACAACAAAATAAAAATAACACACCAAAACACAAATACACCCATAGATATTTACACAACACAAAACTCATCCACTATGAGTTTAAAGAGGGGTAGGAGAGTGGACACACTCAACTCTAGGGTGTCACCCTTCAATTAAATTTCAACACAGTTTCCTTCTCATGGCCTCAAGCCAACTTGCCAACAAAGATTCTAAGGAATTCATATTTTGACTCTCAAGCCAAATAACACAATTTCCCAAAGTCACACAAATGTCCTCAAGGCTTTCAACATCTCAAAAGAAACAAGGCATGTACTCGAGGAGGATCACTCCTCCCCTACCCCACACTTGATGAGCATTTCTCCCAAGTGGAAGAAGCTCTGTCAACACCCAAATAAATTTCCCCACAATTATATAATTTACAACACAACAAATCAAATTTTATTTCACAAATCCATCATGCAAGAAATAGAAAATGCAAAGGAGAGGCCTTGAAATACAACCTTAAAAAACCCTTTAATAGATGGAGTTGATGTAGAGTTCCTCTCCAACCTCCTGTCCAAATCTCCCTTCTAAAAAAAAACAATCTCTCTATGATCACAAGCAAGGGATAATGAATGGAGGATATAGGATGGCTAGAATAATTTTGGCATTATGAGGCTATGAAGAGGAGAATAGAGAAGGAATTGGGCATTATGAGGATGCCAGAAGAAGATTTCCTAGAGGAAATTAGGCATGATAAGAATGCAAGAATGAAGCCCCCCTGCAAGAATGAAGTTCCCCTGCAAAATCTAGTCTTCTCTAATTGCTTAGAGAAGGGTCTTATTTATAGATTTTCTGAAAAGGGAATGGAAGGTGAGGATCAAGAGTTGAGATCAAGGGCTCACATTATTTGTGAATTTTAAATTCATAGTGGATGAATTAAAAATTTATTTTTTTGGGAAGAGTGGACTATGACATCAAGAGCTCACATTATTTGTGAATTTTAAATTCATAGTGGATGAATTAAAAATTTATTTTTTTTGGAAGAGTGGATTATGACATCAAGAGCTCACATTATTTGTGAATTTTAAATTCATAGTGGATGAATTAAAAATTTATTTTTTGGGGAAGAGTGGATTATGACATCAAGGGCTCACATTATTTGTGAATTTCAAATTCATAGTGGATGAATTAAAAATTTATTTTTTTAAGATTGTAATATTTAAATAACCCCACTATCCCAAGTGGAATTAAAAAAATATCCCCACTATCCCAAGTGAAATTAATAAAATATCTCCACTATCCCAAGTGGGATAAAAAAATAACCCCACTCATGAAGGACCACACCACTTCATGGGGACTCTCACCAAAAGTGAGGGAACAAGAAGATAAGCCCCTCCATTATTGGTGGACCATGGAGTCATTTCAAGCCTTGAAAATAGAGAAAGGATGGGCTTGAGTGTTGGTCCCACTCATCCTATCCTTCCCATGCCTCCAAATTCGTCACTTAACTTCACTGTGAAGTTAAGGTGACCATACGGAGGTTAACCAAGGGTTACCGAAGTCAAAAGTGACCCTAGACCCATGGGGTATAACCCAGGGTCAATTTAAACTTAGTTGGGACACCCAAGGTCAAGTTAAGACACAAGAAAAGGGTCTCAAAAATTTAAATTAAAAAAATAAAATTCAAATACAATTCTTACAACACAAATCATAATTTAATTTTACAAAAGGGTAGACCTAACCCATTCAACCTCATGCAAGACAATATTACAACATCACAACATTGCACCAAACACAGAGTTGATCTTGGTTCCTTGTGGAACTAGATCAGCTTCACAAGGGATTACAACATAAGGTGCGGAATGATCTCCAGTATATGTGGTTTTGTTAGAAATACCTGCACACTCAATCTCAAAGTTAATTCCACATATACATATCATAGCCAAAGTAAATTAAACATATTAATGAGGATGTATAACCAATCACTACCTATATCTATCTGGCAACCATATTATATAATAATCAATCATTTTATCATTTTAATCTAGAGCTAGGTGAATAATAAGATACACACCAGTCGGACAAGGGCAGGCCTTACATACTACCCCCCTAGGAAATGACTTACTCCCGGAAGTCATCAAGAGGAGGTTGGAAGCATTTTCCTGAACTTCTTTGCACCAGACAAGGTAAGTACAAAAGATAACATATCCAATAAAGAACTCTTCTCAAGAAAATAAAGCATGGTAACTAGATGTTATAAAGGCTTAATTTCCTTTCACAAAATACACTCTATGCGTTGAGATTCAGCACATCTAATCTCAGGATCATCAATCTTCTATACACATGTATAGAGAATCTTCACACATCACATTACAAGTTTATAGAGAAAATACCACTTCATATGCAATTACATCAAATACAGATCTTACACAAACAAACATTTTCATTCATCCATATTACAGGAATTAACTTCACAAGGCTCAGATAAAGGTTTAGGGGAATGTCATAGTCTCCTCAGAGAACCAAGTAACCAATAACCAGTGCCAAGTAACCAAAGATCCAAGAACTAGGTAGAATGATGGTCTCAGGGCCACGCGCTTGAGGACCTCGCCATACATTCCCACAATGGCCTCCCTCTTGTTTGTATAAGGGGTTTAGCCTCCAAGAGATAGCCAACACAAGAACAAGATCACTAGGAAGGTAAGTGGATAATGACCAGCCCATACTAGTCCACACCTACCCCCATCCTCAAAAGTTTCCCACGTTTGCTTCCTTATATACACTCCACCAGAGGTCGCTCCATCGACATGGCGAGAAGAACATCACAACATATGACCAACACTTGCAAACAAAAATAATCTAGCTTAGCCACCACAAATAACAGATATACTAAAAGAAAGGAGTTTCAAAATCCAACAGTAAAATAAATAAATGCGTGCCATTCCAACAATAAATCAACCATAACCACAAGGATTATGTTAAAAATAGAGAAATCAAAGATTTGTGGCTAAGCTACTTTCAGACAAGATTAAATAACATGGTTGGTCCACACAGGCAAGATACAAAAAGATCACCAAACAACCAAAAGAAATAATCGCAATCCAAGAAAGTGCACATTACATCACTATGTGACTAATATTAAGTCACCAATAAGGAAGGAGGGAAACACGGTCACTACATGTGTTATGCAAACACAACCAATGCAATAACATCATGTAGGTAAGTATTATCAATGTGCCTTCACGTACTCTTACGTGGAATCGTGCCCTTCTCAAAGGTAACACGTCATCAATATAGTACATCATGCCCTTCTCAAAGGTACACATCATCATTAGAATGTAAATGTCTCTAGGATACTACACATCCACTCAAATAAGATACCAAGGTAAGAATAAACCTGCACAAGTAGCATGCCCTCGAGCAAATCACATGCCCATACCAAAACATAACCAAAATCCCATGTCAGATGTCATTAGTATCGTCAAGGAAATAGAGCATGATAGGAAAGCACTATGGGCCTCTCAAAGGTCCATTCACTAAGGAGAAGTAAGGGGTACTCTAGCATAGGAAGGTATGGTTGGTTGGGTAATCCCAAACCAATGCCACAACATGTTACCATAGCTTCCTAAGTTCTTCCTCTCCACTACTTAACTCCACATGTAAGGTCTCCAACTCCAAGATTGGACCTTACAGGGTGTACATACAAACAGCCACACAAGCATGAGTCCATCATACTTATAGTTATACACCCAACCCATGGATGGATGCGCGGTATCGCAAGCTCATGAGTACACTAGGCATGTACGAGATAATCACAACACATAGCAAACATGTTCATAACAAGTATTCACACTCACAAGGTAGCACATACACAATTTTTCCTTTGTCGTTCATTACTTAGTGAATAAGGACAACGTTCATACCCAAAGTCACATAATAATTACCATAAAGGTTCTCTAAGAAATTTACTCAAACATAAACTCAAATTGGAATCCAACCATGACTTCACATTTAGAGATAAGGCAACACCCTCAAGTAAGTACACCAATTTACTAGCTATGCTTGATAGATCATAATCGAACCCAAACAACATTATTTCAACTCACAAGATGGTGACTCACAACACATCACATATCATGGAGTTAACGATAACCCATATAACACTACATATGCACTACGAAACCACCACACATTTATCTAACACAAGGGTCATAAAGTAGAGGCATATCACAAGAAGAATCTAATTACTATTCTACTATATGAAGCCCAAACATCTTTTCCGCACAAGGTATGCATAACATGATATCAAATTCACATGAAAACAAAGTTATGAAATGCAAAATTTTATTTTGTAGAAGTAATTTACAAAAAGGTCGCCAAGCACACAAATGCCTCATTGAATAATTTGAGGACATATGTTAATTCTTAACAATTTGCCATGCATAAAACTAATTTTCACCTCTTTCTTTCTTAGTATTTTTACAAGGTAATCTAATGAAATCACACACGTAACAAATTACACTCATAAAATTTAAAGCAAGATACACTTCATGCAATCTTTTCTAGTTATCAATCCAAAGGAGACAATTCTAATTTTCAATGATATAAAGGGTTAGGAATTTAAGAAATTTTGTCATTCAACCCTATGATAAACACACGTCAAGTTCACAAGGCAAGAATAAATCAAATGGGTATCAAGATGTCACTACTCTCCACAAAAATACACAAGGGCGAGGAAGGGTCCAACACAATCCCTCACCACCTAGACCAACTGTCTCGAGAGAACAATCGACTAAGAGGATCACAAACATCACAAAACACAAGAGGAAGACTTCGATAATCGTGTTGCAAGGCTATCACGATGATAACACAAGAGGATGGGTATTCGTCCAAGGTGAAGGTTAGTCAACAAACCACAACCTCACTCTCTCGCAGCTACATGTAGTAGAACAAGGGTCAAATCATGCTCAACCTACTCCATGTCAGCCTAAACAACACACAAATCGCAGAGCTCCCAATGTTGAAACATGTGCTCTGATACCAAATGTCATGCCCACATTTCCCATGTGGTCACAACACGTATTCACACGTGTCATGTCCACATGCGTCATGTGGTCATGATACGAACTATCAAAAATTTTCTCTTACTACTCTGAAAACCCCCTCACATGCGTAAGCGTGCTTGGTAGCGTATGCTTAAGGAGAAAACAAAGCAATTGTTAGCGGGGTATTACACTCACGAATTACATTTGTACAACAGTTGTTTTAGGTAACAGATCATTTTTCAACAAAGCATGATCATTTGCCCTCTCTTCCGTTTCTCTAATATATATATATACCGCCATTATCTCAATTCACTTTAACTCACAATTTCATTAATAAGTTCCTTAACTGTAAAGAAAGTATAGGATATATATATATAATAAATAAATATATATATATAATTTGTTAAAATAGATTACTATCCAATAAATCATTAAAAACAGAGCAAAGATTTAATTTTTTTTTTTTTACAAATATAAACATTGTATTTCCGAATTGCAACTCTAAGTTTAAGCATCTATTCAATTCGTATTATACAATTTGCATAAATAAATCCCACTTTTACTATTCACTATTCATATTAAGGCAAACTTTTAATATGAGATTAGTTTCTATTAACTCAATTACACAACTTTAATCTAATTTTATTTCCTTTTCAAATGGCAAAACTAAATGAACAATAAAACTACAACTATCAATACAATAAGGAAGTAATTTCCTCACAACTCCAAAATACCAAATTATACAACGAAAGAGAGAGAATGTTCTCCTCTTGTAAAATCAACAAGGATGAAGCTATTAAAAGACCAAGCTCCCTTAAGAGTAAAGGAAAATAAAATATTTTCTAAGATCCAATAATCTTCTCCAAGCTTCACCATAAGCTCCCAAAAAACCCGCATATCACACAAGGGAAGAAACACCACACAAGCTGCTCTCCTCCCTACCGTAGACCCGCAAGAGGGTCACCCCCAAGCTAGAGAGATCATCCACACACCTAGGGGATTCAATACCACTTCACAATAAAATAAAAATAACACACCAAAACATAAATACACCCATAGATATTTACACAACATAAAACTCATCCACTGTGAGTTTAAAGAGGGGTAGGAGAGTGGACACACTCAAAGCTAGAGTGTCACCCTTCAATTAAATTTCAACACAGTTTCCTTCTCATGGCCTCAAGCCAACTTGCCAACAAAGATTCCAAGGAGTTCATATTTTGACTCTCAAGCCAAATAACACAATTTCTCAAAGTCACACAAATGTCCTCAAGGCTTTCGACATCTCAAAAGAAACAAGGCATGTACTCGAGGAGGATCACTCCTCCCCTACCCCACACTTGATGAGCATTTCTCCCAAGTGGAAGAAGCTCTGTCAACACCCAAATAAATTTTTCCACAATTATATAATTTACAACACAACAAATCAAATTTTATTTCACAAATCCATCATGCAAGAAATAGAAAATGCAAAGGAGAGGCCTTGAAATACAACCTTAAAAAACCCTTTAATGGACATGAAGTTGATGTAGAGTTCCTCTCCAGCCTCCTCTCCAAATCTCCCTTCTAAAAAAAAAATAATCTCTCTATGATCACAAGCAAGGGATAATGAATGGAGGTTATAAGATGGCTAGAATAATTTCGGCATTATGAGGCTATGAAGAGGAGAATAGAGAAGGAATTGGGCATTATGAGGATGCCAGAAGAAGATTTCCTAGAGGAAACTAGTCATGATAAGAATGCAAGAATAAAGTCCCCCTGCAAGAATGAAGTTCCCCTACAAGAATCAAGTTCCCCTGCAAAATCCAGTCTTCTCTAATTGCTTAGAGAATGGTCTTATTTATAGATTTTCTAAAAAGGGAATGGAAGGTGAGGATCAAGAGTTGAGATCAAGGGCTCACATTATTTGTGAATTTTAAATTCATAGTGGATGAATTAAAAATTTATTTTTTTGGGAAGAGTGGATTATGACATCAAGGGCTCACATTATTTGTGAATTTTAAATTCATAGTGGATGAATTAAAAATTTATTTTTTGGGGAAGAGTGGATTATGACATCAAGGGCTCACATTATTTGTGAATTTTAAATTCATAGTGGATGAATTAAAAATTCATTTTTTTGGGAAGAGTGGATTATGACATCAAGGGCTCACATTATTTGTGAATTTTAAATTCATAGTGGATGAATTAAAAATTCATTTTTTTAAGATTGTAATATTTAAATAACCCCACTATCCCAAGTGGAATTAAAAAAATATCCCCACTATCCCAAGTGGAATTAATAAAATATTCCCACTATCCTAAGTGGGATAAAAAAAAAACCCCACTCATGAAGGACCACACCACTTCATGGGGACTCTCACCAAAAGTGAGGGAACAAGAAGATAAGCCCCTCCATTATTGATGGACCATGGAGTTATTTCAAGCCTTGAAAATGGAGAAAAGATGGGCTTGAGTGTTGGTTCCACTCATCCTATCCTTCCCATGCCTCCAAATTCATCACTTAACTTCACTGTGATGTTAAGGTGACCATACGAAAATTAACCAAGGGTTACTTAAGTCAAAAGTGACCCTAAACCCATGGGGTATAACCCAGGGTCAATTTAAACTTAGTTAGGACACCCAGGGTCAAGTTAAGACATAAGAAAAGGGTCTCAAAAATTTAAATTAAAAAAATAAAATTCAAATACAATTCTTACAACACAAATCATAATTCAATTTTACAAAAGGGTAGACCTAACCCATTCAACCTCATGCAAGACAATATTACAACATTACAACATTGCACCAAACACAGAGTTGATCTTGGTTCCTCGTGGAATTAGATCGGCTTCACAAGGGATTACAACATAAGGTGCGGAATGATCTTCAGTATTTGTGGTTTTGTTAGAAATACCTCCACACTCAATCTCAAAGTTAATTCCACATATACATATCATAGTCAAAGAAAATTAAACATATTAATGAGGATGTATAACCAATCACTACCTATATCCATCTGGCAACCATATTACATAATAATCAATCATTTTATCATTTTAATCTAGAGCTAGGTGAATAATAAGATACACACCAGTCGAAGAAAGGCAGGCCTTACAAGATTCAAAATGTTGAATTGTAATCTAGTATCAACTCTAGTTGCAATAGGAACAAAACTCAGCAAAGAGGATAAGGGCTCAACTGTTGATTCAACTATGTTTAAAAGACTTGTTGGAAGTTTGATGTATCTCATAACTACTAGGCCAGATATTATGTATGGTGTTACTTTGATCTCAAGGTTCATGGATCCACCTCGGGATTCTCATTGGTAAGTCAGAAAAAGAATATTGAGATATGTTGTAGGAACAACAGGATATGGAATTCTATATTCCAAAAATAATGATTTTGGTTTGATTGTTTATATTGAGAGTGATTTTGTAGGTAGCATAGATGATAGGAAGAGCACTTCCAGACATGTCTTTCATCTTGGATTAGGAGACTTTGTGTCATGGGCATCGATGAAGCAACCTATAGTGACAATTTCATCAGTTGAAGCAAAATATGTAGTTGCAACTGCCGTAGCATGTCAAGCAATATGGATGCATCAAGTTTTTTCAGATTTTTTGCATAATCAAGAGGAACTAACACCAATACTTTGTGATAACAAGTCAACAATTGCACTATCAAAGAATCATGTCTTTCATAAGAGGAGTAAGCATATTGATATGAGGTACCACTTCATTCGGGAATTGGCTAACAATGGAGAAATCTACCTTGAGTTCTGCAAATCTGAAGATCAATTGGCATATATTTTCACTAAGGTATTACCAAAGGACAAATTTGAATATCTACAATAAAATTTGGCCATTGTTGGTATTGAATTAATTAGTGGTAGAAATTAAGGGGGAGTGTTGGATGTAATTAATATCTGTTAGTGTATACCTTTATTCCTAAGTGTAAACACATTTGCATTTAACCATACTTCTGCATTTTTCTACATGTTACTTTGAACATGTCAAAGTAGTTGGTCATTTTTGAGAGGTGTCAACTTGCATCGACACCTCGTGCTATGTTTGTGGGAGGTTAATCTCCACAACTCCATGTAGAGGAGTCCTATACTCGTTTCATGGAGATTTGGGTACCCACACTCACCTATTTATACTCGCGTCATTTGGTAATACAATTTGGTCAATTCATTGCAAACTTGTGTTCTTGTTGTTTATTCCATGATCTTGTTTTCTACATGGTATCAGAGCCTTGTGGATTAGCTTCAAGCCATTGTTTGTTCACTGTGCAACTTGCTCCCTTACATGTCGATCTTCATTCTGTGAGGTTTTTCTTGTTTGGTTTGTTTGCTATTAATTGCATTGTTATGTATTGAATGCCCTTACAAGGACTTGTGTGACAGAGGTTTCGGAATGCCCACAGAGGGCATTGTTGCTTCGTGCCAAAGGACTGAGCTATTGGTACCTTCACCCTGCACCCTCCGCTCATATGGGCACCCTCATTCTGTGTCATCACCACACAAAGGACGACAACGACCCCTATGGAAATGCCCTTTGAAGGGCAGTTTAATCGATGCCAAAAATGTGTTCTTTGGCATCTATTCGCTACAAAAGCAGCGTGTCCTTTGTGCCTCCTCAGATGCCCTGAAGGTGCCCTTGGTCAACAGCATCTAAAGCATCCTCACATACCCCTCTTTCACCCTCTTTAACAGCATGCAAGACCTTCACTTGCAGCGACGACCGTCAAAGTTATTTGCTGAGACGTTGGCACTATTCAGCTAACATAAGAAACTTGAGGGGGGGTGATGTCAGCGAGGGGGAGGGGAGAGCTTTTCAAATCTTTAGCCCCTAGTCACATGGGGTTTTAGCCCTGGTTGTGCACAGCCCAAGGGGGCTTAATTTTTCTCCTCTTTTCATTTTTTCTCCAATAAATTTGTATGCAAATTTAATTTTCCAAAATTTGAATTTTTTTTTGCTAAAGAAGGTTTTTTTTGTAAATGCAAAAAAACTTGCAAGTCCTATAACATTTGCAAATCAACTCAAAATCAAGTGCTTCTTTTTGCAAAAGTGGATGTTTTTTTTCACCGATCCAACAAGCATAATATCGTACTAATCTAATAAAGTGCTAGTTTATGTCTTTTTGGGTGACTTGCAAACTCACTTCTTCTAAAAAGTGTCAATCTTGGGGGCAAAAAACAAATAGTCAAAGGGAGTAATAGTGTTCACAATGCACTACTTTATAAAGTTCCACTTTAAGGGGGGAATTAAGTAAGAGTAATCACACACTCAAACTTATAAAGTGTCACCTTAAAAACTAAGTTTAAATAGGAGTCTAATTTGCAAAATTGAGGAAACCAACTTCACAACTGGAGGGTAAAAAGAGAATTTCATGGCACCTTCAAAACCAGATGTCAACAAATGGATTCTTAGTTCATGTGCAATGGATCACATGTCACATTATAAAGAGGTGTTTGTGACAATCAAACCATTCAACACCTTCAAAATACTGATGGATGATATCTATTATAATGTTTGTGGTAAGGGAACTGTAAAGTTAGGAAATAGATTTGCACACAATGTATTTTTCATTCCTGAACTATCAAGGAATCATCTCTCCATATATCAACTCACTTGTTTTGATAAAATAGTTGAGTTTGCAGCCACAACAGCCCTAATCAGAGAATCACAAAGTTAAAAAATTGTAGCAGTAGCAAAGGTTTGTCACTTCGACTACAGCTTCATTTTTTCACACTCTACATTAGGTGAAGAGGATTCTCATAATGTGACTTCAGAACCTAGTGTTAATTCATGAATCATCTCAGTTGGTTCTATATAGTGGGTTGATTGAACTCCAATAGCATATTTTTTTGTAAATACAATCATAGAGTGTCATATTAATGAATATGTGTAACACAAAAATAGAAATTGGGAAAATTGTACTCACACTGATCTATAAAGTGTAATGAGGGGTTGTAACAATCACAACTTGAATCATATAGATTCTCTTCTCATTCGTATGTGCACTTAATGCACATCCTTGTTTTCAGTCTTTTGTACATTTCTTGGACCTACATCCTAGTCTTCATCCCTTACATACTACCAACTTCAATTAGTTTGCTGAATTCTCTTAGAATTAAGGGAAGGGCAAAATTTACAACTGTTTCATGCTTTAGGAGTTCTTCATCTCTACATCTGAATCGGCGTCGGCATCAACTTTTGGAGGGGGTTTCTAAGCCTTTCTTTCTTCTCTCTTTTGGAGGATAGTTTTTTCCCACTGGGTTTTCTATCTTTCTCCATTTTAGAGAGTTTGCATTGTATTTGAGTACCTTATCAGGCTTCATGGCCAAGACTCATTTTTCTTTTGCATTGTACATGGGTACCTCACCAAGCTTATAGCTAGGACCCATTTTTCATAATACTCACCTAAGCTATGCTTAAGGGGGGTATTAGTGTATACCTTTATTCCTAAGTGTATACACATTTGCATTTAACCATACTTAGGCATTTTTCCACATGTTACTTTGAACGTGTCAAAGTAGTTGGTCATTTTTTAGAGATGTATACTTGCATCGACACCTCACGCTATGTTTGTTAGAGGTTACTCACCACAACTCCATGTAGAGGAGTCCTATTCTCATTTCATGGAGATTCAGGTACCCACACTCACCTATTTATACTCACCTCATTTGGTAATACAATCTGGTCAATTCATTGCAAACTTGTGTGCTTATTGTTTATTTTATGATCTTGTTTTCTACAGTTTCTAACCACTAGAACACTACCAAACATCAACAAAGTGGTCAACATAAACATTTAAGGAAGAATCTTCTCCCACCACATGGATAGTTCTCCCACTGACCCTATTGTTCATTTCTACGCATATGATTTAAACCTATAGATTTCCAGATAAATCTTCCACCGACCATTTTGTATGCATGTGTTTTGAATGTGCATATTTCCATAAAATTCTGAGACCTCTATTAATAGAGGCAGTTGTAAACGGTTTGGCAATCAATGAAATTGTTTCTTCATCATATATCTTCCTGTGTTCTCTTCTATCTCTATCTTTCAGTATAAGGACAACCTTAAAGGGCTAAACAAATTGTTCCTTTCATTTTTTTTTAAATTTTTATTGAGAAAGTCTTGGTTTAGAGTGCTTTAGGGAGTTCACAATAGAATATCGATGTCCACTAAATTTTGGAAATTTTCCAGTAATTGCAAGTCTAAGATTCTAGATTGTTTCTATATAGGGTTTATAAAATACATCATCACATTAATCAACATCTAGAATAGTGATTTTTGTATTGAAAATATATATATTTTTCAATGTTATTTAATTTTTACAACTTTAAATATAATCTTGTTGATATGCACCAGACAACTAAGAGGGGGGGTGTGAATTAGTTGTCACAAAAATTTAAACACTTTCTATAATTTAAACATTTATCATTTATCCACAATTATTATGATTTAACAATGAGTGCATAAAATTAGAAACTTAACCACAGATACAACATCAAACACAAGAGACACTAGATTTACATGGAAAACCCCAAGGTGGGGAAAAACCATAGAGAGGATTAACTCTCAATGTATATTGCAATCTTAAAATAATGATGTTCAGGCTTGGTCACTCCATGGGCCTAAACATATTGGCTTACTGCCATGAAGTACAACTAGGTCTAGTAGGCTCACTACCTCAACCCTAAACCTAGCAAGATTACAATAAGGGTTGTTAAATCCTGATGGCTGTTAAACCCTACTGGTGGCTTACTGCCAGACTCACTACCACGATCAACACCTTTCTATATTTGCAACTGAAGTACAATAATTCCCCTACTCTGCTCTTCCTCTGCTCTACTCTTCCTCTTCTTTCCTCTGACTCTTCTCTGCTCTACCTTTTGGACCTTTCTTAATATCTTTTCATTTTCACTCAAGGACACCTTTTCCATGACTCAACTACAAGTATTTATACACTACATCAACCTTGGAATGATCATAAAGGTTGGTATCAAAATCATTAACCATTAGAACAATCTCCAAGGTCAGTATTACAAACATTTACAAAATAGGTCCTGACCTATTACAACAATGTGCAAAGGAAATGAAATGTGGATCATGCCATGCCTTAGGTGGGACTCAAACATGATCTTCTGACAAGGGTCGTTGTACCTCATCATTTAATCTTATTTCTTTTTTCAAATTTAGGCCCGTGTCCTTGGCTATCTGCAATTAGGAATCCTATAGTTGCCAGTTTTATTTAACTAACTCTAATGACCTTTACTGCTTTAAAAAAACTAATATTACTGATCAATCTACTATGAAATGAATTCCAAAAATGTTGAAAAAAAAACTGAACAATGAATTGCTTAAAGTAAATCTATATTACTCCTTCCAATGGAAACATGCATTTATCTATGAAAATAGTAACTATCTCTTTAAACAAAATCTAAAATAATGAAAACAATAGTATTAGCCTTCTACCTTGGTGGTGAGAATGGGCCCTTGCTCCACACCCTTAGGGCTATAGACTAAAGTAAAGAATTAGCACAAGAGAATAATATCACACCTCAATTCTAGTCCAATTCCATCAACTTTGTATTCATAAAATGTCTATATCAAAATAAGGTTACAGAAATTAGAAAAATAATCGCTCTCTTTTCTGCTACTACTTCTATAAGTTTATATCTAAATCTGTGATGAGATATCACTTACCCTATCTACTAGTTCATCTAAGAGATAACATCAATCTCTTTATTCTACTAATAGTCTAACTACAGAATGAATATCCATGCAATTAAAATAGATTTAGTGGAACATCAGTCCATACTAAATCTGAGTCTTAGTTTTTAAATACACTTGGGCAGCGAGGCCCTAAAATATAGGTATTTAAATCAGTTTATCAATAACTCATGCAAAATAAAAAAGAGATAAAAACTTCCAGCAATTAACTATAGACTTCCCTTAATTACTCAGGTGATGATTTGAGTAACATCAGGAGCATCCTGATCACCACTGGAAGTGTTTGACCGACAGCTGTGCTAGAAATCTGCATTGTTCTAAAGAGGCGTCGGAGATGTATGTTTTAGTCTGTAGCTCTAGAGATATGATTGTGACCTTCTTGTTTAGCTCTGGAGATGCTCAAGACTTCAGTCCAACTTCGGAGATGGTTCACCTCCTTATCCCAAAATCTCTGCATTCAAATTGGAAACACTGGAGACCAATCATGGCATTATAATGTCAGCTCTGGAGATCATTAGGACTACCTCTGGAGATGTACAAAAGTGTCTACCTAAATACCTACACCTATTGATTCAAAAAGAGAAGATTTCTACATATTTCCATTAATTCAATGCACATTAGTCCTTCAATCAGAAATCATGATTATAAGTAATTCCTCATTAATTATCATTAGAACAATCTTGTTAGCTTATTTTGGTGCAGTCATCAGAACAATGGAATAAGAAGGGAGAAAAAGAGGGATAAAAAGGTGTATTTCATGGGTGCTACCTAGCACTCATCATCCCCCATACTTAAGGATTAGCAGGTCCTCCCGCTTCTCACAATCTGGACTTATTCTAGTCGTATATCTTATCAGTCAAGCTGTAGTCTTGTGCATAGGTAGTCCAAGCGATGCAATCTGTATTACCATTTCCACTATACTGATCAACCTGCTTCATCCACTCCTGTAATTTATCATCTTCCATTTGCTTAGCCCAGATAGGTAGTGGCTCAATGATGAGAGGGGGTCTAAACTAGCCACCTATCCATTCCTGTTGGTATTTATCCATCATTTTAGATATTAACTTGGCCTTCCTATAAACAACCTTAGATTGGCAGGGGAAACCACTTCTCTCATTTTTTGCTCTGAAGTTAAGAGGTTCCACCTCTTCTTTGCCATTGAAAGTACTTGATTGGTTGAATTGTTCATAACAAGACCAAAATCAATGGAACACTCCTGAAGATGTTTCAGATACAATGGCAAAAGCTTGGTCTTACTTTTTGGGTGGTAGACATATGTCCTAAATTGGACCTTAAAAGCATGAGGGTTTGGACATTATTTTCTGATGAAGAGACATGTTTCTGCATCCTTCTTGAGATATGCCTCCATTCTCTCATTCCAAATCTAATGATTTCTCATCAGTGACATGAATGCTTTGAGCTGACACTCCCCTACACAATAGTTAATAATGAAGGTCATATCATCAACACAGAAACCATGCAAATATCACTCCCACAGAAATTTTTTGTCTTCATCAGAACTCTTTATATAGGCTTCCATGAACCCCTCCCCTATTTTTGTGTTCTCAGTCAGATCAAATAGGATTGAAGATAGTTTTCTCTACAGGACTCTCTCTTGTAAGAACATAGCATAACCTGCACTTGGAGGCCTGAAAGATAGAATCTTAGATGAAATGGAGGCTATCTGAATGACTTTTTCTTCCAGGGTTTCTACTCTTTTGGACATGGCAGTAACTGCCCTCTGTAATTGCAGCATAGGCTTAGAAGCCTCATATTCTCTACATCTCCTTTCCCAATGGAACAGGGCCTTAGGAATATCAATTGGGATTGGGCCCACATATGGATGTGTTTGTACCTCCTATTGAATGGTTTCCCCTGGGCCAACTAACTCATGAATATATTCCTCCTGATCATCTATTTTATTGTTGGCCCAAGTCAATTGTTTATCTTGGCTCTGTACTTTCTCAATCAATGCTGCAATTATGGTGAGACTATTGTCTCTGGCCTTGGTAAGATCAAAAATACTTTGTATAGCCTCTATCTCCTTTTCCTTAATGATTTTAGTTGTCTTAGTCTCTTGGGCTTCCAATTCTGCTTCTTTCTCCTGAATTATTTGTTGTTTACTCTGGAGCTCTGTTTGCAGTTTTTCAATTACCTATTTTTGCTCCATCTCTTCCTCCTTCATGACCTTCTTGAGGTCAGTGATAATCAGATTTTCCCCCATAATAATCTTTTTAGATTATCAATCTTTTCTAACATCTGCTGCTCTTTTGAAATTTCAATCTCCTCTTGATCAAAGGGGTGAGAGTAAGCCCATATTTCTTCTTCTATGTGTTGTACATCAGGGTCTTCCATATCCATTGGCTCTTTACTGCCAGCTACATCCATTTGCTCTATTTCAACTTCCCCTACAGCCTCCTTGTCCTGAGTTTCTTCTTGAGTCTTCTCTGCAACTACTAGCACTGATGAAGGTCTAGCTTTTCCCTCAGAAGTTCTGAAACCCAGAAGAACTTCAACTAGGAGAGCAGTATCTTTCTCAGCTTAGATAAGCTGCCTTTTCCTTTTGTTTCTCCATAGCATAGGTGGAGTAGGTGCCTCCGGGGCAGGTATATCATCCTCAGAATCAGAGGAAATAGTAAAATTTGGTCTTTGTTCTATCTCTGGAGTAGGGGGATGTTGTGTATGAACAGATGGCTCGGGAGAAACCTCTCTTTGTTTCTTCTTTCTTATTAGAGGAATGTCATCTGAGTCATGGGATGGTTCTTCAGCCCAGTAATGTCTGTCAGAGTCAGTTTTCTTTGAAATCCTCTTTGTTTTCTGACCCTAGCTTTCCCTTGTTGGTCTTGTTGGAGTAGATTCCTTAGCCAAGGTCATTTCTCCTTGCTGAGAGAGTCATGAATGGTGTATTCTCAATAGTAGGTTCTCTAATTTCTTTTCCTTTCCTCTTCTTGTCAAAAACATGGGTAGCAGATGATGTTGCCTCCAGTGAGGATTTTGAATCTTTACCCTTTCCAGTAGCAGAGATGAAGTTGAAGGTTCTACCTCCTCTTCTTGACGGGTAGAGGAGGCCTCATCTACACTCTATACCCTTTCTGGTGCTCTATCCTAGGGTTTGTTATCTGGAAATGTTTGCCATAATGCCTCTCCATCAGCTTGAGTCAGGAAGTGATGTTTAACAACTAGAAAAATGAGGCCATGAAGTTTCATAGGGCCCTTCCCTTGTTGATACTTTTCTACAGATGCCCTAATGGTAGAGTACAAGAAGTTTGGAAGATTTATACTAAATTCTAGATGTGCATTTCCATGCCTCAGAAAAATCAGCATTTTCATTATAGGCCTTAGAACTATGGAAAATTGACCATCACATGTGAAATATTTCATCAACCATAGAGCTATAGATTGTCATGGGTTTGGAAGTGATGACCTAAGAATTCCTTTAACCTCGTTCTTGTTCAAATGAAACTATATTGCAAGTTCACCATCTACAGAAAAATTTCTAATCAAATCAGCATATAAAGTTTTTAGATAGTAGAACTGTTGGGAATTAAGGTGTCTCAACCTTGGTAATTCCTTGTATTATTTTCATTATATTTATTTATTTATTGCCTATGTTGTAAATTAAATTGTAAATTCATATTGTCATCTTGTGGGTTGTGGCACGGTGATGTGTCATCCTACATGGAAGATGACAACTTGTAATTTTGTCCTCACATGAGGAGATAGGCATCCCACTTTGTGGTAGGAATATTTTTCCATGTGTCAGCATCTTGGATATTGTGTAAGGGAATATTGACCATAACGGTCATGACAGATTCCTATGATGAAGTTATGACATGTAAGAGTCAAAAATAGGAGATTCTATGACAGGTGAATACATGTGTCGAAGAGCATCTTTGAAAAAGGCATCTTTGGGCGCCCCAAGGTGGAATATGACATGTTGTAAGAGAATATGTTATTTATAGCTTGTGTATGATAGATTCTCTTACAACTATAAGTTGTAACTGCTATGACAGTCATAAGAGTTGTACGAGCATCTGTCATAGCCCATTTTAGAAATATGTGACCTCTTTGGGATGGGGTGTGTGGACAAGTGTTAGAAGCATCTTACAATGTTGACCAAGTGTCCATAGGTGTGGGTTTTGGGCCATGATGCCAAGTTGGATGCCCATTCCAAGATAGAGGCAATTTTGCCTTGTATTTGTTGGATTAGGTCCAGTCAACTGAGAGGGGGGGTGAATCAGTTGTTACTTATTTAACCTTTTTCTTTCTTTAATCAACTTATAAACAAATTAATGAAATAAATATTTCAACATCACATAAGCAGAAACATAAATAGCACACTTGACACCAAGATTTTGACGTGGAAATCCAGTTAAGGGAAAAACCACAGTGGGGGTTAACCCACAAAATTAATACTCTGTTAAAAGTATTTTACAAATGGGAATGCACATGCATTTGGGCTCACTGCTCAAGATTGGAGGCTAACTACCTACAGAAAAGTTTACAAGAGGGGTATGTGCAGAATCATCGCGGGCCAAACAGTGGCAATAGGAAAAAAATCACGTTTTTACTTAGCCAAATTCGTGACTTGGCAAAGTTTGACTTTGAAACAGATATCTGTTTTGGTTTGGATACCAAACCAAAATGAATATCCATTTTGAAAACGGATATCCGTTTCTATAAATACAAAACGGATATCCATTTTCTAAAAAAAATTGGGAAAAAGGTTTTTTACTCTTTTTGAAAATATACCTCTTAAATCTTGGATCTCCCATCAATATATGAACCTCCTTAAAGACTATTTCTAATGAAGGAGGAGGGAACATTAACATTGGTAGCTTCTTTACACATTGATCCATAAGGATTTGTTAAACACTAAGAATCATCACTAATGAATTACTCAAATAATCAATAATAAAATATTCAATTTCGTTCATGAGGTGAAATAATCACTTTTAGACAATGTTCCAATATTTCGGGGATAGGAATGGTGGGGCAGCAGGGGATGTGTTTTGGGGCATTTTGGATTTCATGCCCTAAATTGCTTTACCCAATCCTTCATATGATTTGATTCATGATACATGGTTTGAGAAGGATACACATGATATACCCTTACCCTCTAGTGATAAAATTATGAATGATACTTTATGTAGTGAAGCTACACATTTGTTAATCCTTCATGACATTGTTATTCCTTGTGATGATGATGTCCTTCATGCGATATGTTAGGACATAATGCAAAGTTAACATGGCATGAACTCTCTTGGAAGGGTAAGCATGGACTATAAGAACATTGAACTAGTTGGATCTGTTAAGCTCGCCATTTATGAAAGAACCTTTTAAAAGGTTAACCTTAATTAGGTAAGGTTATGTTTTAGTGTGGTTGTTTATGCAACAATGTGTAAATTAATGTTACCGAAGGATAAATCTAACTATACTAACATTTTAATAACCATGAGAGTTGGGACTAATAGTTAGACTAAAAACTTGACAAACAATACAAATTGGACACATGTAGGACTTGGAAAATGGAAAAGAATATAATTAAATGTGGAAAACAATGAAAAAGTAGTATTAGTTGCACCTATATAGATAAGTGGTTTAGAGGTTGGTTAGGGGAATTATTTAGGGTTTAGAGGTTTAGGGTTGCTTGGGTTTAGGGGTTTAGGGTTTACAGTTTAAAGAGAGATAGAGTGGGGACTGATAGAGTTTGGGAGAGATAGAGGAGACAGAGAGGAGAGATAGGGAGATAGAGAGTGAGAGACATGTCCAGAGACATAGAGAGAGAGAGATAGATTGAGAGGTAGAGGGATGATAGAGATAGGGAGATAGAGGTTTAGGGTTGCTTGGGTTTAGGGGCATTATTTAGGGTTTAGGGTTTAGGGTTTTGGGGTTAGGGGTTAAGGTTTAGAGGTTTAGGGTTTAGAGAGAGATAAAGGACCAATAGGGAGATATAGAGGAGTCTGAGGGGAGAGATAGGGAGATAAGGAGTGAGGGACATGGCAAGAGACATAGCGAGAGAGATTGAGAGGTAGAGGGACAAAGGTGATAGGGAGATAGTGGTTTATGGTTACTTGGGTTTAGGGTTTAGGGGTTAGGGGTTAGGGTTTAGGGGCATTATAATTTAGGGTTTAGGATTTATTGTTTGGGGTTAGGGGTTAGGTTTAGAGGTTTAGGGTTTTGGATTTAGGGTTTATAGAGAGAGAGGAATGATAGGGAGATATAGAGGAGTCTGAGGGGAGAGATAGGGAGATAAAGAGTGAGGGACATGACTAGAGACATAGGGAGAGAGATTGAGAGGTAGAGGGACAAAGGGGGTAGGGAGATAGGGGAGAGATAAGGAGATAGTGGTTTGGGCTTACTTGGGTTTAGGGTTTAGGGGTTTAGGGTTTCTCAGGTTTAGGGGTTAGGGGTTAGGGTTTAGGGGCATTATTTAGGTTTTAGGATTTAAATTGTTTAGGGGTTAGGGGTTAGGTTTAGAGGTTTAGGGTTTTGGATTTAGGGTTTATAGAGAGAGAGGAATGATAGGGAGATAGAGAGAGGAGACCAAGGAGAGAGATAAGGAGATAGAGAGTGAGGCACATGGCCAGGGACATAGGGAGAGAGATCAAGAGAGGTAGAGGGATGATAGAGATAGGGAGATAGGGGAGAGATAGGGAGATATAGGTTTAGAGTTGATTGGATTTAGGGTGTACCTGGGTTTAGGGTTTCTCAATTTTGGAGATAGCTAGGTAGAAAGAGAGAGGAGACAGATAGGGAGAGATAGAGGTGACAAAGGGGAGAGATAGGGAGATAGAGAGTGAGCAAGATGTCCAGAGAAATAGGGAGAAGGATTGAGAGGTAGAGGGATGATAGAGATAGGGAGATAAGGGAGAGATAGGAGATAGGGTTTAGGGTTGCTCGCATTTAGGGTTTAGGGTTTAGGGGTTAAGGTTTAGAGGTTTAGGATTTAGTGTTTAGAGAGAGAGGACCAATAGGGAGATATAGAGTGAGGGACATGGCCAAAGCATAGGGAGAGAGATTGAGAGGTAGAGGAATGATAGTGATGGGGAGATAGTGAGATAGGGAGATAGAGAGATAGAGGTTTAGGGTTTCTTGGGTTTAGTGTTTAGGATTTAGGGGTTTATGGTTACTCAAGTTTAGGGTTTAGGGGTTAGGAAATAGGGGTTAGGGGTTAGGGGTTAGGTTTAATCATGCATTAATACAGGTTGTGGAGTGAGAAAGGGGTGGTATGGGTATGGTTGAATGGGTATGGTTGGTGATGACCTAGGTGAAGTGATGGGTAAGGTGTCTTATGTGGGATTGCTAGAAAGTGTGATTGGTAATGGTGGGGATAGCTAAATGTCATTTTCTAAGGTTTCAAAGGTGAGGAAAGTGTAAGATGGGGATATGGGATAATCCATGGTTTAATTATTATTCAAGGGAGTGTCCTTATTTAATAATTATCAACAATGGTGTCAATAGGGGGAATGGAGTCTATGAATGTAGGTGTGGGAATGTGAGCTATGACATTGGGATTACAGTATTAGATGAATAATGGAAAGTACCTAGGCACCTGTCTAGTGATGGAAGGAGTCACATGATCAAATGATGTTTGGGGAAGGGCTTTTATTAGGAAAGTAAGGATTTGGGTGATGGTCTAGGGTTTAGTGGAGAAGAATTTATGGAAAATTTGGAGGTTGTTAAAATTAATATCCTTCCACCTCTATATCCCTATCTCTCCCTTATCTCCCTCTCTCTATCATCCCTCCACAGGTCTCAATCTCTATCCCTATCTCTCTAGACATCTCACTCACTCTCTATCTCCCTATCTCTCCATTTGTCTCCTCTATCTCTCCCAATCTATCTCCTCTCTATCTCTACCTATATCTATCTCTCCCTATCTCTTGCCTCTCTCTCCCCTATCATTCCTCTATCTCCCTGTCTCTCTGGACATCTCTCTAAATCTCAATCTCCCTATCTCTCCCCTTCGTCTCCTCTATCTCTTCATATCTGTCTCCTCTCTATCTCTCTATACCTAGCCATCTCTCCCAATCTCTCTATCTCTTGCCTCTCTCCCCTCTATCTTTCCCTCTCCCTTATCAACGAAGGAAATGGAAACAAGAAAACTAGGACTCCCTTTTTCAGGTTTAGGGTTTAGGGCTTAGGGGAATTATTTAGGGTTTATGGTTTAGGGGTTAGGGTTTAGGATTTGGAGGAATTATTTAGAGTTACTTGGTTTTAGGGTTTAGGGGCATTATTTAGGGTTTACAGTTGCATATCAAAAGTAGTCTCTCTCTCTAAATCCATAAACCCTAAATAATAGCCCTAATCCCTAACCCCTAACCCGTATCTACCTCTCTCCTATATCTACCTCTCTATAGATATCTCCCTCTCTCTATCTTGCTCTCTCTATCAACATCAATCCAATGATGTTGAGGATGTGCTAAATTGATTTGTCACCTTTAGAAAATAAATGACATCAATCTAATGATTGTCTTGGAATTTGAATACGTATAGAAAAATGAGAGGTCGATCCTGAGTGTCACAAGTTTGATCTCAATTGTTGACACAAATATCATCTAATATGTAAGTTAAACATGAAATGATTTGTTAGAATTTATAGGTCAAAACTACTTTCTTTTACAATTTTTTTATGACAATTATCTATTCAAAAGTACCTTTAAAATACTATGAGATACCTTAGTATAAGTAAATCATATAAAAATCATATATATATATATATATATATATATATATATATATATATATATATATCATCATAATCCTATATAAATTTTGATAGTTTGTCCAAAATCTCTCCTTTCATATGATACAATCTTTCTAAAATTTGGATTGTATTTTATAGCTAAAATGCCTAAATACTAAAATGCTAAAAATGCTAAAATACTAAAATAAAAAACAATGAAAACAATAGAGAAAAAGAAAACGGATATCCGTTTTGATAACGGATATCCGTTTTGGAAAACATAAAAAGTGAAAAAGACACTGCATTTTTGCAAACCTGCGGCTTACAAAACGTAGTGACATCTTTGAAGAACGGATATCAGAGGTGAAGAACGAATAACCGATCCAAAAAGGTAAGATCTTTTGCATTTTTTTTGTTTGTTTTGTATATTCAAGCAATTTTTTTGGTTTTTTATGCTAAGTGGGTATGTTTTATATTTTAATTAGGTAAAATGGATGCACAAAATGAAAACCCAAACCCTCCACCACCAAACCCTCCCCCTCCAACAATAGAAGAGATTATTTAAAGAAATATTGATCATATAAGTAGGATCATAGAAATGTATCGCTGCCACCCTCGATTGTCTACAATGACATCAAATTTAGAGGGAATCATTAATCATGTTCAAACCTTGTCAACCCAACATGAATCATTTAGGCAATGGCAAGAAGCCAGGAAGGCCGAATATGCTAATGGTTTGTCATATGATGAAGTCAAAGAATTAGAGATTACAAAAACTATGTTAGCCCAACACTTTGTCAATCCTAAAACCAGATTGCATGTTGATGTCTGTAAGCCCAAGTTTTCAATCAAATAGTGTATTCATGAGGGCATTAGTCAGAACTTTTGGGTTCATTGGTGGATGGTTTTTGATAAACCAACCAACAACAATTTAGATGTACCTTTGTATTTCCTTCGTAGACTCTATGCAGAGTTTGTCATGGGTCAACATGTTAATTATTTTGATTTTAGAGAGTTTCAAGGAGTGGGCAAGGGAATGCCTCAAGATATACCTGGGGTAATTAGACAAGTACAAGGTCCCTATATTCCCCCTCCTGCTATCCCTTCTCCACCCCCAATGTAGCACCCAGACGTTATTGCAAATGCAACATAAGAGGACCTTAGTGCCATACACTCTTTGACCGAGCATTTGATTATATAGACATCTCAGTTTGCACAAGCACATGATGAAGGTGATGATATTGGATCACCTGGTTCTACTAGACTGTCGTTGTCCACACATGTATGTGTGCCCCATCATTGCATTTCTTGCAATCATTTATGCTTATGTCCTATTATGGAGAGTAGTGAGCCATCGTTGAACACATCAGAGTATGATCTCCATTCATGAGATGAGGCAATGGGGTCCAGAACTCAAGCTGAGGGGTCAGGGAGAAGAGTAGAAGCTACCAGATCAGTGAACCATAGAGAAGGAGAAATGCATGAGCAATCTTTTATGCAGGTAAAATTTAAAGTTAAATTTTATGGTCTATTCCATTTGAATATATAAACAAATTTATTAGTACTAATGTATCTAAGTGGGATAATAGTTGATGACAGAGGAGGAGTTGACAGAAGTTCATCATGGAACTTTGTCTGCCATCCAATTTGGCTTGGATTTGTCGGTTTGTTCTACACATCAACTTTTTTTTTATGCATTTATTTCTTTGTGAGTAATTATATATTAATTTATATCTTGATGTTAATTTTATTTTATAGTCAATCAAAAATGTGAATGATGTGGCATCTTTGCCAATAGTCTTTTCTCGAACTCTTGATCGACCCAAGGGACTTGTTGGTAAGAGACACTATATGGATTCATGGTTGTTGTCATTGATGGCAACAAAGGTCATCCCACATATCCGCAAGTCATGGTGTGTCTCTACCAGAAGTCAGAATGAAGATTGTTGTGGTCCGGTGAACAAGAACAGAGCATGTGGCAAGGTCCGATAGATTGGTCCGGATCTCTCAGAGGAAGTGTCTTGGTCCAGTGCAGATTTGGGGAAGTCAAGAGGACTACCTTGAGTAGTATATTCCAAGGATTTAGCCTCCGGTGATGAACAAAGAAAAAGATATGAATAGTTGAGTACCGGATTCCTGAGAGACAGTGAGAACAGAGGAAGAACTGACTGACAGAGTATCAGACTATTTTCTGGATGTGTTACTGTTGATGGTAAAGATTATGTGAAGGCATATGCGAATAAGTGCAGAACAGAGCAGAAGTAGTAAGAAAGATCCGGTATGTGAAAGGATAGCAGAATAAAGAACAGAGGAAAGATGAAGTGCAGCAGATCAGTGTACTGAGCCTAAACCGGAACTGAACACCAGCATATGTAGATGCTTCCAATCAGTTCAAGACTGTGATTCTTATCACTTTGTAGACAGTGTGTCTCCTTGTAGGCAGTGGGCCTCTTTGTGAGTAGTGTGCTCGGGCAGTGAGCCCTAATTGGCAAGTGCCATTTTTGTAATTCCCTATTCTTCTAACAGAGAATAATCTTTGGGTTAATCACCCCGTGGTTTTCTCCCTTAACAGGGTTTCCACGTCAAAAATACTGTGTCATGTGTTTCTTATTTCATGGTAATGTTTTTGTGTTTGATTCAATGCTGCATTAATTAATAAGAAAGTTCAAAAAGAAAATAAATAGGATAACTGATTCACCCCCCCTCTCAGTTATCAACAATTGGTATCAGAGCTAAGTTCCTCCTAATAGAGCCTAACAGCTTGAGGAAGATCTGGGAGTTCAAATGGATGCATATGGTTTAAGGGAGCAACTCAAGACTGCCCTTGAGGATCTTGAACAGTCAAATTCTGAAGTCAATGAATTAAAGGAAAGACTCAAACAGGCTAATGAATTCATGAGAGAATTAAAAGACAAATTAAGTCTCTCTATGAAAAAGAGAAAGGAGCTGCTCCAACAATTGGCAAGACAAAGTGAAGAAAGCAATACAAATGAAGAATTGACTGAGCAAACCAAGTTATGTGAAAAGTTATCAAAAGAAGTCATTATGTTAAGACATGAAATGGAATCAGGAACTATAAAGTTTACTCAAGAGATTGAAGAAAAAAGAAAAGCTGAAGACAATATAAGACAATCTCTTAAAGAAAAATCAGAAGAATGCCACCAGATGGACAGGAATATCAGACATCTTGAATCTGATCTTGAAGATGCCAAAGATAATGAAGAAAAACTTGAGGATCAAATTGCCTCTCTCAAAAGAGATCTTCAAACAGCAAATGAATATAAAGAAAAATTCAAGATAAGTTCTGCCCAACTTGAAGTACTTCTTGGAAGTCAAAAGAGGACAGATGACAAGTATGGTTTGGGATATGAGAAAGGAGAAAGCTCCGGATCCGGTCAAAAGAATTTTGGATCAGAAAATCCAAGGAATAGGCCTAGAAGACCTCCAGTAAGACAGCCCAATGCTCAAAGATATCCATCTTTCAATGGATACTGCCACAGCTGCAACCACTTTGGTCACAAAGCTAATCAGTGCAGAAAGAGAATGAATCAGATTAATTCATCCTTCTCCGGACAGTGCTTTAACTACAAAAGGTATGGACACAAATCCCATGAATGCAGAAATATGCAAGTAAACAATTCATTCAAAGGTAGATGCTTTACATGCAATAGAGTATGTCATATGGCTAATCAATGCAGATCAAGAGGTTATCAGTCAAATATGCAAAGAAATGTTATTTGCCAAATCTGTAATAGGTCCGGTCATAATGCTAAAATCTGCAGAAGCAAGAATCAGGACAAAAGAGGTCCGGTGTATAATCAGAATCAAGACAAGGGTAAACAAAAGATGAATGCGGATGAAGTTAGGAATCCGATGAGCAAGATTTGGGTGAAGAAAAGTTCAGAGAATGTAGAGGTTGGATCCGCACCAGACTCTGGTGCTGATATTTCTTCTGGAAATTAAAAAGTGAGCTCTGGCTCAGGGGGAGACTCAAAGAAAATCCTGTTCCCCCAGCCAATCAAGTGGTGCCAGATGTGGCACAAGATGCGGAGTAAAGGGCTTAAAGATATAAGTCTTGAGATGATCCAGATAATATTTCAGAGGTCCGCATGGAGATGTGAAGAAGCTGTGATCGATCAAGTAAGACCTGTTCCGGGAGATGCTCCGGAATGACAGAGGATTACAAAAAGGTCCAGAGAGATCCGGAAGTGCATTATCTTATTCTACGGATTGGACAGAGTGTTTGGGATGTCCTTGTGATGTGTTATCTCGATTTATTCATAATTGAAAGATCCGCATGATGTTCATAGATCAGGACTGATCCGGGATACTCCAAGCTATCCGGACAAGGCAAACCAGAATAATATAGGTGAAGCATTTATTGCAAACAGATATTAGGGTTTGCGAAATGATATAAGGGATTTCTCAACAATCATTTGATCATTCCACATCCAAGAAGAAGCGAAAAGCGGAGCTCTGCAACAAAATTCATCAAGTTTACTGAAAGTCTCCTACCGAAGTCATTACATACAGAAATCAATCCAGCTACTCCGTGCAACCGAAGACGCAAAAGGTATTTTCCACTTTCGATATCTTGCTACAAATCTTTTGAAGAAATGGCTACTCCAAATATAGTAAAAATCTCAGATAGGCCCCGACCTGAATTTAAGAAACATCCATACAAGTCATTGGAGGTAGATCCCTTAGGAGCATTTTCCAGTGTTCCTCACGGAGTTTTACACACAGAAGACATTAGGGTTTACATACATGCAAGCATTGAGGAATTTGGGGAATTCAAATTGAGAGATCTCTATCACAAACAACTGATAGACAATGCTTTTGAGCTTAAACCAGAGTATAAGGGTATCCAGAAGAAACAATTTGATCAATTCATTCATTTCCCCTGCTTTGAAGAAGATGAATGGATCCGGTATGTACTGAGCAGGATGCATGACAACTTCCTATGGCTGGATAGACCCTGCAAGATCACAAAAGAGGCAATAAGAGCAGTAACTGGTCTATACTCTTCCGGAGGGATACCTATCCTCAAATCTGTCAAGAACAACATTGTAACTGAGGCCACCGGATCAAAATTTGATAAGAGGGCAATGACCATTGAAGATATTTCGGATCCGGATATCAAGTATGCATCCATGATAATAGGATACAAGATCTATCACTCCAGTAGGGAGAATTTTGTATCCGGAACTGCAGTATATACTGCCTATGAAATGCTAAGGAAGAATGCAGAATATGATCTCTGCGAACTGCTCTTAAGCCAATTAATGGAAAATATACAGAAAATCAAGAAGGACAAGAAGAATTCCTTCAAGTATGGTACTCTTATATTATGTCTATTCTTCTACTTCATGAATGAGCTGCCCGGATCAAGTGGATGGGCATGGCAGAATGACAAACCTGTTGCAGTACAAATAAGAGACTATCTACATGGGCTTGGGGATGCCAAAGCAAGAAATACAGCCCTATGGGGATACTTCAAAAACTTCCAAAGCATGATGCAAGCAAGAGAGAGAATTCCCCAGTCTCTTGTTGAAAAATACAAAGACTCTGTGTGCTTTATGGTGGACACTGATCAGTGCCTAATAGAGGCAGTGGAGCCAAGGACTGTCTGGATCATGCCCATGGGGTATGAAGTGGATGAACAGATAGTGGAGCTGCATGTTCAACACATGCTAAGTCAGCCCAAAGATCCAAAGGCAGAAAGGTTTGGAACCTTTGAGGAGCTGAGTGTAAAGATCCATGTAGAACTCAGGGAACCTGAGATAAAGAGAAAGGTGAGAAAAGAAGTAGAGCATATTGCTCAAGGCCTAGGCATCTCAAAAGAGGCACTTGATGCCAGCCGGGAAAAGAGGAGAAAGGCTGAGGAAGAAAAGAAAAGTCAAGAAAGTGTTCCGGTTGAAACTTCCACCTGGACCAGATCATCAAAAAGATCTGCACCTCCCACAACCAAAAGTTCAAAACTGGAAGTCCAGGCATCCGGTAAAAGATCTAAGACAAAAGCCACAAGGGCTTATGGAAGCCAAAAGGATGAAGAGGAAACTGAGTCAGATGAGGGAGTAAAAGAAATAAAGAAGCAGAAGAAGAAAGGATCTGGTAAACCCTCCACAGGCCAAGACAAGGATGAAATGGCAGAGGTATTTGTTGAAAAGCCCACTCTGTCTCTAGAGAGTGTAATCAAGTCGGTTACGGTGGATGGAAACCTTCAACCAATGACTGAATTTTATGATGACTACAATGAGGCTGACCAAAAGATTCTGCAGGAAGCCACAGTCAAGTATCTGAACATATACAATAAGGCTTTCATTGAGATCATATCTCTAATTCCTAAAAGCCTAGAAAAGGAATTAGAAATAAGAAAGAATAATGCTCATGCAAAAGATCTTGAGATCCAGGAGCAGATAGCTATTCAGCTATATCCTCAAATTGATCCCAAGACAATAAACATAATATTCAAAGACTACAAAGATGAGTTCAGAAGTAAAGCCAGGATGAATCAACTCATGCTTGGTGAGACTGACAAGGTGGCAAAAGAGATAGAAGAGATCCTCCGGAAGGCCTTCAAAAGGTTCAATCTTCCTGTTGTAGAGTACTTAGGCGTAGAAACAGCTGTGGACTTGGAATCATCTGCGCCGGAAGAAGTGGGCCTTGAACAGACTAACATTTCTCCTCTGGTTTCCCCCACAGTCTCCGGATCCCAAGAAGAAGAGAAACTACAGGAGAAAGGAGCAGCAGTCAAAGAAAAAGAGGTTGACAGCACCAAGGATGCAGAGAAAGAGAAGACCCCAACAGAGAAACATCTGTCTCCAGCAAGAGACACAGCACAAACTGTTCAAGAATTCTTGACAAAAGCCACTATAGAAATTGATGAACCGGACCTGCTAAAAGGACCATTAGATTTTGACTCTTTGTCACCAGTGCAAACAATGAAAATAGCCTCATTTGCAAATGAGAAAGTCAAAGAGAAACTACTAAAGTCTCATATGGAAGACTGTGAGTTGATAGAGGCTGCCTCCGGAGTGCTTGAGAAGATTATGCCATTGGTCCAGATAGATCCGGTAGCCTCCTCTTCCGGTAATCTCAAAACCTTAGTCAGCAGTGTTAGTACACATTTTGAATCTCTAGAAAAATCAGCTGAAGAAAAGGTCCGGAAGGAATTTTTGGATAAAAGATTTTCAGAAGTATTAGGATTAATCTCTAATGATAGAAGAAATATGAGTATTGGAATAAAGAGCTTAGAAAATGCTCTTAAGGATGGCGGTGACATTTACAAATTTTGTATATCCTGGTCAAAGGCAACAACAGAAATTGATAAGAAAATAAAAGAGGAACGGGACAAACTACAAAGTTTATCTCAAAGTTTTGATCCTCTCTCTTCCTCCATAGTAAATCAAGAATGTCAGACTATTGCAGTCTTGAGTGAAATAAAGAACCTTGAGAAGGAAAGAAAGAATATCACTAACCGGATGGGAGAACTTAGAAGGATTATAATCCCTAAGTTAGAAACTATGCATGAGGCCATCAGTGATGCTCAGACCACCGCCCAAACTAATGATCCGACAGATCTCAAAAGGGCAGAAGCCTTTGCATTTTTGTTGAGTGGTCACATTTCAATTTTGGATAGAATGAAGCAAAGTTGGGCTACAGAACTGATCCAATTGAAGACATCCTTTGCAAACATTCTTCAGTATATGTGAGTATGTAAATATGCGGCTATGTATAGAAAACTTTTGAAAATTTTGGTGTGCGGACCCTACCCTTTGCCATTGATGTCAAAGGGGGAGTGAGGAGCAGTGAAAAATGAGGAATCCAACCAAGGGGGAGTTCCAGAAATTGTATATAAAGACAGAGCATCAGCAAAGGGGGAGCATAGTGTAAACACTTAGTCATTTTTCACTAAGTGTTGCCATCAATGCCAAAGGGGGAGATTGTTGGCAAGAGACACTATATGGATTCATGGTTGTTGTCATTGATGGCAACAAAGGTCATCCCACATATCCGCAAGTCATGGTGTGTCTCTACCGGAAGTCAGAATGAAGATTGTTGTGGTCCGGTGAACAAGAACAGAGCATGTGGCAAGGTCCGACAGATTGGTCCGGATCTCTCAGAGGAAGTGTCTTGGTCTAGTGCAGATTTGGGGAAGTCAAGAGGACTACCTTGAGTAGTATATTCCAAGGATTTAGCCTCCGGTGATGAACAAAGAAAAAGATATGAATAGTTGAGTACCGGATTCCTGAGAGACAGTGAGAACAGAGGAAGAACTGACTGACAGAGTATCAGACTATTTTTCAGATGTGTTACTGTTGATGGTAAAGATTATGTGAAGGCATATGCGAATAAGTGCAGAATAGAGCAGAAGTAGTAAGAAAGATCCGGTATGTGAAAGGATAGCAGAATAAAGAACAGAGGAAAGATGAAGTGCAACAGATTAGTGTACTGAGCCTAAACCGGAACTGAACACCAGCATATGTAGATGCTTCCAATCAGTTCAAGACTGTGATTCTTATCACTTTGTAGACAGTGTGTCTCCTTGTAGGTAGTGGGCCTCTTTGTGAGCAGTGTGCTCGGGCAGTGAGCCCTAATTGGCAAGTGCCATTTTTGTAATTCCCTATTCTTCTAACAGAGAATAATCTTTGGGTTAATCACCCCGTGGTTTTCTCCCTTAACAGGGTTTCCACGTCAAAAATACTGTGTCATGTGTTTCTTATTTCATGGTAATGTTTTTGTGTTGATTCAATGCTGCATTAATTAATAAGAAAGTTCAAAAAGAAAATAAATAGGATAACTGATTCACCCCCCCTCTCAGTTATCAACAGGACTATCATTTGCAGAACGGCTTTCTCAACACCAACAAAGGGTGGAGGTAATTTGATTGAATTGTACTTTAATTGATAATTTAGAAAACTTAAATATTTGATTATAGTCATTTAGAGTCTTACATTCTTGTCATTTTGATAATTCAGAGTCCTTCTCAATTGATGCAGGAGGCCTCGATGGTGGTATGTGCTTGTTTTCTAGTATATAAGTTTTTGTGTAGTGCATTTCCTATTTTAAATGTATGCATTTCCTATTTTGTTTAATAATTATATATTAATTTATTTCAATGTTACTTCTCTTTTATGTAGTCTCTTGAGAATGTGAGTGATGTGTCACCTTTGCCATCATGCTTCACTAGGACACCAGATCGTCTTAAGAGAAAATCATTTGAAGAACGATTGTCCAAACAACAACATAGAGTCAAGGTAATTGAATTGAATTCTTCTGAATAATTGATAGTTTATCTAGTGGTCTTATAGTTGATTGTAGTGATTTAGATGTATGTTAATAAATGAAAGTTCTTAATTGTAGTAGATAAGAATCTATTTACTAACTTTAACTTATTTTTATTTACCATTGAAGAGATTAATCAAATTTGTGTTTTAACTTGTTAATGCAGGAAACTTCACCTCCAGCAATTACTAGACATTTTGGTACAAAGAGGACACTTTTTCAAGATCCATCATAGATTAAGGATCTGATGGGGAGGACTATGGACTTAGAAAACCTATCTTGTTTGAAACATTTCAAGACCTATGTCATGCCCAAGTCTCCCTACCAATTCAAGTGCTCTCAGACATTTTCTACCCAAAATGGCTAACTCAAACTAATTAGTCTATTACAGAGGTGAAAGACCTACTAGTCTGATATTCTCAATACAGACACTACTTTCTTGGTGTGGAACATTCTTCTTTATCCTCACTCCTTCCAAGATTCTTAATTCCCAAGGCTTATAGCCTTCTTGATTCCGTTATTAGCCCTCCTCTCTGGGTCTGGGGTTCTAATTGCTTGGTACTCAATTTCTCTTACTCTATTTTCACCCCTACCTCTTCTTAGACTACAACTTGCATACCTAGCCAGGCTATGGTAAAGCTCGCCTAGGACAAGTTCTTATTGTCTCTCATTGACAATTCAACCATTTCCACAAAAAGAAAAACAAGAAAAGAGATCTCTGCTTGATGGCCCTCCATGACTGTATAGAGAAATTGCATGAACATCAAGATAGAGACATTTTGTATAAACAAAAACAAAATAACAGAAGTAAAACTAACTACTAAACTTCAGATTGAATTATGCAAAAATGCGACAGAAATGCACGACTAGATCAAACTGTCAATATTGTATTCATTGGAGTTCTCCTTCTTACAATCAATGTCTATTCTCCAACCTTCAAAAAAACATCCAACAACTTTACAAAGAAAAACCAGCTTTTATATTATTCGACTTTTCAGTTATCAGAAAGTTAGGTTTGTTTTCTGTCCGTTCAGTTAGGTTTTCTTTACTAACTATTTGGTGTTCTCCCCATGGATGGATTTTATTTTCATATGCTCGTACAATCCTTACGCACATAGTATTGAACCATCAGTAGCATTGAACCATCGGCAAAAGACATTACTATCGACGGTACTTCTAAACTTCCTTTGTTGATATCCATCATCTTGTCGATGGCATCTTCGAGTTTCCTCCCTACCGCCGATTCTCCTCACTGCCATTGTCGGTTACCACTCTATTGAACCAAAAGTACCCGTTGAACCTCCAACATGAGGTTCAACGGTTCAACGCCAGACTTCTCCATCGGACAGTGCTTTTTTGAACCATACTGAACCCATTTACACCATTGAACCAAATGAACCCGTTGAACCTCCAGCAAGAGGTTCAACGGTTCAACACTAGGCTCATACATCGGTCCCATTTATTCATCAGTCCCACTCCTCTTAGAAAATCAAAAAGGACTTCACACCAAAAATACAAAGAAAATTTTTTTTACATGGGCGCCAATGCCAAACTCTTGGTGCTCCTGCACCATACTCCCCCTACGCGGAAAAGACAAGTCACCTCTAGTGACAATAAGGCAAAATCAATGCCCCACTTCTTGAACTCTGACTCTACAACCCAAGTAGCCTCTGCTTCAGGTAATTTCCACTTGATCAAATGCTCCATGTACACGCCATGTTTGGTCTATTTCTGTACTCGAGAATCTAGAATTCTCTCAGCCTATGGTTTGAGTGTAGGTGGCAAAGTCACATCACTCATTGTCTGTTCAATCTCTGAACTAGATCCACCTACTGTTGAATGAGGACCTTTATAGGGTACCAGGTCCTAAACATTGAACACTGGTGAAATTGCTAAGTCTGCTGGTAAATCAATTATGTAGGCATTGTTGCCATACTTGTTCAAAATTCTGCAAGGACCAATCCATCTCATCTGCAGTTTAGTTGGCTTCCCTTTCTGCAATCTGGCTTTGTTCAAATGAACCATGACTAAATCACCAACTTCAAACTGGACATCCTTCCTATGTGCATCTACCCTATCCTTGATTTTCTAGGTATTTTCCTGCATTGTCTTCTTTACTTGTTCATGTATCTCCTTCATAGATTGTGCAAAATCCTTTGCATGACCACTTCTATATTCCATGTGTCCAAGACGTCAGAGTTCACATACACCTCGAGGGTGCATTCCATACACTATCTCAAATGGACTTTTGCCAGTAGTCCTATTCACACTGTCATTATAGGCAAATTCTGCCTGATAAATGACTTGATCCCAACTCTGTCCATATTCTTTTGTCAAACACCTTAACAGGTTGCCCAATGTCCTGTTCACCACTTCTGCTTGGCTATTTGTCTGTGGATGATATGCTAATCCAAAAGACAAATTTGTTCCTAGCCTCAGCCATAAAGTTTTCTAGAAATGTCCCATGAACTTAGCATCTCTATCAGACACGATGCTTGCTGGGAGTCCCTAAATCCTTATGACCTCTTTGAAAAACAAATGAGCTATATGACTGGCATCATGAATCACCTTATAGGGAATGAAATGACTCATCTTGCTAAATCTATCAACAACTACAAAAATACTATCAAAACTAGTCTTAGTCTCTGGTAGACCAACTACAAAATCCATACTTACACAGTCCCATGGTCTAGAAGGAATGGGTAGTGGCTGAAACAGTCCCACATTTGAAGAAGTTCCCTTGGCTTTCTGACAGATGATACACTGCTCTACATACTTTCTGACATCTTTGTGCATCTTCGGCCAATAGTAGAACCTCTAGACTAATTCCAATGTTTTGTTCAGACCAAAATGTCCACTCAAACTGCCATTATGCTTCTCCTGTATGAGATTTTCTCTCATGGATCCTTTTGGTACACACAACTGTCCACCTTTGAACAACAATCCCTGCTGCAAAGTGTAATCTACAAATTCACTATGAAAGTGATTTTTAAAGTCTTGACAGACCTTGTATGCTTCAGCAAAATCTTCATCCTCTTTGTAGAGGGCTGTGAACTCTTCCATTCCTATGCTTCTTAATTGCACCTCTTGCACTGTGAGCAGCCTCCTGCTTAAAGCATTTGCTACTTTGTTGAGTTGACCCTTCTTATGCTCAATTGTGAATGTGTAAGACTGCAAGTACTCCATCCACTTGATATGTCTATGGCTCAACTTATCTTGTGAGTTCAGAAAACTCAAAGCTTGATTGTCTGTATATAAAACAAATTCCTTAGGTAGGAGATAATGCCTCCATTTTCTAAGTACCTGGACTAGAGCATAGAGCTCTAAGTCATATGAAGAGTATCTTCTCTTTGCTTCATTTATCCTCTCACTGAAAAAGGCTACTAGTCTATTCTCTTGGCTAAGTACTGCACCTACTGTAATATTGCTAGCATCACATTCTAAAGTGAATAACTTATCAAAACTAGGTAGCACTAACACTGGCTGTGTGGCTACTGCTTTCTTCAACAATTCAAAACTCTTATTAGCTACTTGTGTCCATTGAAACTTTGTTTTTACCCCACCTTTAATTATATCAAGCATGGGTGCACAAATAGCACTGAAATTCTTTATGAATTTTCTATAAAATTGAGCTAAGCCATTAAAACTTCTCACCTTAGTTGTTGCTCTGGGAGTAGGCCAATTCAATATGGCTTCTACCTTTGACTTGTCCATCTTCACTTCTCCTTTGGACAACAAAAAACCAAGGTATACCAATTCCTGCTTCATGAATTCACACTTCTCCAAATTTATGGTTAGTTGTTCATCATGTAACTTTTTCAAAATAGTATTTACATGTTCAAGATGCTCTTCTTTAGTTTGACTAAATATTAATATATCATCTAGATAAACAACTACATATTTACCCATATAGTCTTTGAGGACTTCATTCATGAGTCTCATGAATGTGCTGGGAGCATTCGATAGACCAAATGGCATAACAAGCCATTCATACAATCCTTCTGTGGTCTTGAAGGCTATTTTCCACTCATCACCTTCCTTGATTCTGATCTAGTGATAACCACTTTTTAGATCTATCTTGGTGAAGTATTTAGCCCCTCCTAAACAGTCCATAAGATCTTCAATTCTGGGAATTGGAAATCTGTACCTTATGGTGATCTTATTGATAGCTCTGGAGTCTGTGCATAGTCTCCATGTTCCTCCTTTCTTTGGTGCCAACACTGTAGGCACTGCACAAGGACTTATGCTTTTCCTAATCAATCCCTGGTCAATCAATTCTTGTACTTGTCTGGCTATCTCCTTATGTTGTTCTGGAGTCATTTTATAAGGAGCTTTGTTAGGTAGAGATGCTCCTGGAATCAGGTCTATCTGATGGCTAATAGTTCTTTGTGGAGGTAGTGTTGCTGGTGTTCCTTCACTAATTATGTCCTTATATTGTTCCAGTATAGTCTGTACCTCTTTTGGGACCACTACCTTTTTGTCTTTTTGCTCCTCCTTAGGTTTCACTATGATAGCATAACCAATACCATCCTCCTTAAGAGTGTTCAAAAACTCTTTACCACTCACAATTAAGACATTAAGACTTTTAGTCTTACCTGCTTCTTCATCTTCCACTGAATGAATTTTATAGGTGACACCATCTTTTTGAAAAGAATATGCATTCTTCTCACCATCATGTATGGCCTTTCGGTCATACTGCCAAGGTCTACCCAATAAGAGATGACATGCATCCATGGGTAGGATATCACAGAGTACCTTGTCTTTGTATCCACCTATACCAAACTCTACCCAAGTTTTCTCATTGACTATCACATGCTGACCTTTATTTAACCATGTGACTCTATATGGATTTGAATGAGGTATTCTTTGCAAATTTAATTTTCTAACTACTTCATCAGACACTATGTTATTAGTAGACCCTGAGTCTATGATTACTTGACCTACCTTATTCATAATCTTCCATTGTTCACTAGTTCTTTGATCAAAGTTCTCCTTACCATGATGTTCTCTCCCACTTCTGAGGCTAGACTGACTTCAGGTGATTTGCTGCTTGAAGCATCATCTTGTACATAATGATTTCTTTTATCAACACCTTGAGAAGAAGATGTGTCCTTATCAAGACACCTATATGCTGGATGGCCTAATTGACCACAATTGTAGCATTTCATAGTGGCAAAGTAGGATCCTCTGCCTGATCCTCCTGATCTTCCTCTGCTAGATCCCCTTCCTCAGTAGTTTCCTCTACTACTAGTCGCCCCACTCTGCTCTGTGAGTTTGGATTCTCCTTGGGACCTTTGATCAGTGTTCCTACCACCATAATTTCCTCTTCCTCTATTGTCTCTACCTCTTCCTCTTAATCTGCTACTTGACTCTTGTTTCTTCTTGCCCTTCTCCTCTACCTTGAGTGCTAGCTTATAGCTTTGATGCACTGTTGTAGGGCTGAATAAGATGATTTCCTCTTGAATACTCCACCTCAAACCATTGAGATATCTTGCCACTTTTACGTTTTCATCTTCCATCACCTTAGACCTCAGGCATAGTTTTTGAAACTCCTCAGTGTATGCATTGACATCTAATTCTCTTTGTCTCAAAATTTGTTGTTTCTTGTATAACTGGACTTCATAATCCCCAGGCATGTAGACTTCTTTGATTTTAGCCACCATACCTTTCCAAGTAGCTATAGGTTTCTTGCCTTCTTTTTCTCTTTCTGTTTGAACAAATTTCCACCATGTCAAGGCAGCTCCTCTGAGTCTTGATTTAGCCACCTTCACCTTTTGTGCTTCAGTCACTCCATCACATTCAAAGTGATTTTCTATACCTTCTATCCATTCCATAACCAAATCAGGTTCCATCTTTCCACTAAAAAGAGGAACTCCTTCGAATGTCTTACCACTCATGGCTTTTAAGGCCTTCAAGAAAGGTTCTTCTTCCATCTTAGGATCAGGTGTGGGCTCTTCATCTTCTATAGACACACCTTTTTCCTTACCTTCAGAATCTTTAATTTTCTGACTGACTTCTTCAGTCTTTTCCATCATTACACCCAATTTACTTTCCATTTCTGCCAATCTTTTCTATAGGAGCCTATTCTCCTCTTCTTGTTCATCAACTTTCTTTGCCAATTCTGCATTAGTCACCATCTTCTTGGACGAGCCCGCAGATTCACTCGAAATCAGTGATGACATACAACTTCTTCTATTCCAATCTAGGAATAGCCCAAAACTTTAAATTGCTCTGATAACAATTTGATGGGGAGGACTATGGACTTAGAAAACCTATCTTGTTTGAAATATTTCAAGACCTATGTCATGCCCAAGTCTCCCTACCAATTCAAGTGCTTAAAGACATTTTCTACCCAAAATGCCTAACTCAAACTAATTAGTCTATTACATAGGTGAAAGACCTACTAGTCTAATATTTTCATACAGACACTACTTTCTTGGTGTGGAACATTCTTCTTTGTCCTCACCGCTTCCAAGATTCTCAATTCCCAAGGCTTATAGCCTCCTTAAGTCCGTTATTAGCCCTCCTCTCTGGGTCTAGGGTTCTAATTGCTTGGTACTCAATTTCTCCTACTCTGTTTTCACCCCTGCCTCTTCTTAGATTGTAACTTGCATACCTAGCAGGGCTATGGTAAAGCTCACCTAGGACAAGTTCTTATTGTCTCTCATTGACAATTCAACCATTTCCACAAAAAGAAAAACAAGAAAAGAGATCTCTGCTTGATGGCCCTCCATGACTATACAGAGAAATTACAAGAACATCAAGACAAAGACATTTTGTACAAACAGAAACAAAATAACAGAAGTAAAACTAACTACTGTACTTTAGATCAAATTATGCAAAAATGCTACAGAAATGTACAAACAGATCAAACTGTCAATATTGTATTCATGAGAGTTCTCCTTCTTACAATCAATGTCTGTTCTCCAACCTTCAAAAAAACTTCCAACAACTTTACAAAGAAAAACTAGCTTTTATATTATTCGACTTTTCAGTTATTGGATAGTTAGGTTTGTTTTCTATCCGTTCAGTTAGGTTTTCTTTACTAACTGTTTGGTGTTCTCCCCGCGGCTAGCTTTTGTTTTCATATGCTCATACAATCCTTACGCACATAGTATTGAACCATTGATAGAATTGAACCATCGGCAAAAGACATTACTATCGACGGTACTTCTAAACTTCCTTCATTGATTTCCATCATCTTGTTGATGGCATCTTCGGGTTTCCTCCCTACCGTCGATTCTCCTCACCGCCACTGTCGGTTACCACTCTGTTGAACCAAAAGTACCCATTGAACCTCCAACATGAGGTTCAATGGTTCAACGCCAAACTTCTCCATCAGACAGCGCTCTTTTGAACCATACTAAACCCGTTTACACCATTGAACCAAATGAACCTGTTGAACCTCCAGCAAGAGGTTCAACGGTTCAACACTAGGCTCATACATCGGTCCCGCTCCTTCTCTTAGAAAATCAAAAAGGACCTCACACCAAAAATGCAAAGCAAAAAATATTTACATGGGCACCAATGCCAAACTCTTGGTGCTCCTGCACCAGGATCCATCACAGATTGAGGGTCAAGTGGACTTGTAGTATTTGATGTAGCTATTTGGCATGTAGATTGTATATAGATTTTAAGACATGGCATATGCCACATTTTGTAAAAAATGTTTTGAGTTGGCATATTTGCCAAATTTTTGTATATGTCTACCATTATGGACTAGATTTTAATATATATACACCTTGATATACAATATAATTTAAATTCCTTATGTGCATGTCATGATACTTCCCATGATGCCATACATTATGATGATAGTTCTTTAGTCCATTGATGATATGTTTAGCATTGAGAATGGTTTTAGATCAATAGAATCAATATGACAAAATTCCTTATATTCCCTAATCAAGCATAGTAGCTTGAAATCTAATAAGGTCATGATAAACCATTTCATCATGTATTTAGTCTTCATCTTGTCAAATTTTGTAAATATGTCAAAGTTGTCAGATGAAAAATGTAAAAAAAATGCAAAAGTATGGAAGATGAATAGTCAAGTACTCAAGAGTCAGTTGGAGACTATTGGTTTCCCTCAAATCATGTATAAATATGCATAAACCTTCATGGAAAAGGCATTGGAGATGTATTGAAAACATTTTGAAGATGAAATGAAGACAAGTTTGAATGAAATTAATGTCAAGAAACTCTATTTTTGCAGATTTTACTATTTTCCTGTTATTTCTTTGTTTAGTATAGCCCTGCATGGATGTGTTAGTGCCTAAGAGCAATTGTAATTGAACGCTGGTGGAATCTACTTTCTTGTGTTTTAGGTTCCAATAAGGCCAATAAGGACACTAGGGGCACATTATAAACATAAAAAACTTACATCTTGGGGGGAGGTACTAATAAGGCCAATAAGGATACTATTTTAGTTGGGTGTGTGTGTATGCAAATCCCATTTATGGCTGAGAAGCTCTCTATTTACTATTATTCAACTCTCGTTGATAGGAGGTTGGCTCTACAACTATTGGAATTTGTGTATGAAACCTAGATGCCTACGAGATCATATATATATGTATGTATGTATGTAAATCCTACAAGATAGTCATTCATGAAATTACTATGCAAAGAGGGTTTATAAGTTGCATTAGGGTTTGTATAAATGATCTAATGGATTTATAAGGTTGTCAAACACCAAAATCGATGATTTATATGAGTTTTGGGACTGTCACAGTCCATGTACAACTTGCCCTTTATGATTGTTAAAAATTTACACATGGCTATCCAAAAAACCTCTTAAAATCACATGTCTCATCTTATGAAAACTAGGGTCTTTTCCGATGCATTGTTCTGTAAGAGCAAAGTCACTTAAGATCCTAAGGGCAAAAACCTTGCCAGGTGCCATATGTTTTGTTCTGCTCATCGTGGAGCCAAATGGACTATGCCAACACGTCGGGGTGGGTAGGTAAATGCCAGGGGAGGTCTCATTTTGTGTGCCAAGTGTCCCAGTCATTCTGAGCAAGAGGCTACCGGTAATGTCCCTTAAGATCCCTGAGACCAAAAAAATGCCAAACTTTGACGGAGTAGTTCTCAGAATTTGTGATAGCTGGGAATGTTCTGTTTGGACCTACAGGTGCATGTGGGGTCCGTCCACAATAACCTTTCTCATTTTTGGTCAACTCCATTCCGTTTGACCGTACCAAATGCAGAGGCATCCACACTATACCCTTCGCATACAGCATGAATGTCTGCAGACCAACCTCATCATCATCATCTTCGCCATCATCATCATATTCCCTAAAACTACCAACAACATCATCATGTTCTGCGTTACACAGTCAGCATCATCATATTTCAGACGATCGCAAACATCCGCCTGCCGACTACTGTTCACCTCCGCTTTCCTTCTAACATCATCATCATGATGTTCAGCGGGCGCACACATCCTCCAGTTGCACTGTTCATCGGGCTCCGAACTCTAACGTCTTCATCATGATCTCCGACACTATCTTCGTCAGCAGGATATTCAACATCCAGTTGCTCCGCAAATATCCTGATGACGATTGCCTTCAGCACCTTTCCTTCGATGCTCTGCTACCCGACAACACAAGCAACATCATCATGATATGGTTTAGCTCTCGAAACCTCCTGATGATGTTAATACAACTTCCTGCCACGGACTTCCGCCGATACCTTAACACTTAACAACGGCAGGATAAACTCGCACAGGGGGGATATCTCAATATCCTGATGATGATGACGTCATATCCTGATGACGATGACGTCACCCAATATCCTGATGACCTCTTCAACACTTAGTCAAAAAAAACTCAACTTTCACTCCTGCATCTACTCGCGATACGCGGATGTTTGGCACTCCCGATATGATGATCCTGATGCCGATACACTCCACCTCGGCTCCTCCTGATGATGATCACCCCGACGAACTCACACTTCATGCACTCGAAAACATCATGCTCTCCTTCACTTATCCGGATGATGATATCCGAACTGTCTGCAGGATATTCACCAAGATATCCTGATGATGCCGTTTTAGCGAACTTCTTCACTTAGCGAAATTTTACTTCGCCGATCCTCCAGGGATGACCCGATCCAGTCTTAGGGTGATCTTCGACACTCAAACTTCTCAACTTGACCTAGCACATGAGGATGCTAGGCTTCTCAATATCTGTCGACTGCGATCCTGCACACCTGCATGCAAACGGAAAACAAACTAACTACTAACCTACTGTACATTGCCATTCCACCGATCAGACGGATCAACCGGTGGAATGGGTCAACAAATCCATATGGCCACCAAACCAGCGAATCGAACAAGAAATGGAATTCACCAGAGGATGATCAATAACAGGATCTCTTTATTCGATTTCAAAAGATGTAAATACAATATACTGCTGCTCACACAGCACACTCGAACTCCTCTGCTTGATGCAAGACTATACTGCTGATCGATGATCCCTACAATCAACCGATCTCATGCTTATAAAGACTTTCCTATGAGTACTACTGACCCGACTCCAAGCGGCTGGGAACTCTCCAGGCGGCTGGGAGATCCAACCGAACAAACATCATGACAGTTGTTATAACTAACTAGCTAAAAATAGCAAAAGCCTGGTCAGCATGATCTTATCATGATCAGCATGACCTTATTACATGCATTTGGTCTAACAGACCTTCTTGGAAACACAAACAAGACCTAAACTACTAACTGCCTCATGAAGGCCAGCTGTCAGGTAGGTGCTCCTGCACCATACTCCCCAACAGAAAAGAACTCATGTCCCATGAGTTTAGCATGTGGAAGTCCTCCACCTTTACACTTTGCCTTGTCAATAGTCTGACCTGCTCCAGCTTTGTCTGCTGCTGTCTCTTGGCTGCTCCAAGACTTCTGAACTGTGACTTGCTTTCTGGCAAGTAAATCCTCATGCCTGTTGATGTAGGCCTTTCTCTCACATACCCTGTGTTTGTCAGGTTGCCTGATCAGAACCTCTGTCTGAACTACCTCTTGAACTGCTGAAATGTTCAACTCTATCTTCCTGTCAATCTTTATAGGACAAGCAATAGTCCCAACTATGACAACATCCTTGTCATTCTTCTCAACTGGTTGCTGTTTGCACCCCTGTTTCTGAACCTGCTGCTGACCTCTGTCAGTCACAACTGACACGTTCTTCAGCTTGTTGTCTGTAACAACTTCTTTCCCTGCAGTGTCCTGAACTGCCTTTATGCCTGCTCCTCTAGGCATCTGCACAAACTCCTTCTTTCCCATCAAAATGATTTGAGCTGCCTTCTGTACTGCAGCTTTTGCCTACAATGGCATCAACTTAATAATCTTCCCATCCTTCTTGATGGTGTAGGTATTAGCATACCCATCATACAGTACCCTTCTGTCAAATTGCCATGGTCTACCCAACAGTAGGTGACAACATTCCATAGGCAAAATATCACACAAAATTCTATCATGATATGGTCCAATCTGGAAATCCACATATGCCTGTTCAGAGACAAAAAGTGATTGCCTATCACTCACCCAAGATGTCTTGTAAGGGTGTGGATGTGGAATCCTTTCCAGCTTCAGTTTATCCACCATCTCCTGAGATACCATGTTGTCTGTTGAACCAGTATCAATGACAACTTTACATACTTTACCTTTACTCTTACATGTGGTTTTGAAAAGAGCTCTTCTTTGCATCAGATCCTTTGATGCCTGCAAACTAATTCTCCTTAACATCAATGATTCTCCACTCTCTGGATATCCATAATTCTCAGGACCTTTGTTTGAACTCTGTGCACTTTCTTCTACTTTCTCTTCTTGTACCAATTGTACTCTCTTGTCACTTGTTCTATCATTTCTGGATGATGAACCTTTGTTTTCTGGACATTTGAAAGATGGATGACCAAACTCTCCACAGGTGTAACATTTTCCTGAAAATGTAGTAGAACCTCTACCACCTGCAAATCTTCCTCTATTGCCTTTCCATCCACCTCTGAAATCAGACTGTCCCTGTCCTTTACCAGTGTCTTCTTGACCCTCATTTGTTTGCTTTTGTGCAGGGGTTGTTCCTCTTCCCCTATTGTTTCCTCTTCCTCTCATGGACTTCTCATGTCCTCTATTCATCTTTTCTTCAATCCTGATTGCCATTTGATAACAATCCTCCACATTCTTAGGGTTAGCTAACACTAACTCATCCTGTATGTTAAATCTCAAACCAGCCAAGTACCTAGCCACCTTTTCTACCTCATTCTCATGATGACCAGATCTCATACTCAACAGATAAAATTCCTCAGTATATGCTTTCACATCCCTGTCTTTCTGCTTTAAAAATTGCAGCTTCTTAAACATCTGGATTTCATAATCCCTTGGCAAGAATTTCCCCTTTATCCTTGCTACCATCTTATCCCATGAAGTGATCTTTGACTTCCCTTGTTTCCTTCTCTCAGATTGTACATAATCCCACCATACCAAAGCATGACCTCCCAACTTGGTCTTTGCAATCTTTACCTTCTGATCCTCAGCAACATCTTCACACTCAAAGTGATTATCAAGTGCAGCAATCCAATCCAACAACTCATCTTGATTCAAGCTTCCAGTATACTTGGTAACATCAACCTTTACCTTAGGTTTTTCACTCTGCACTGCCTTTAACAGTTTTGCCAATCTCTGGTCTTCAGCATCCAGATCTTCAGCTACCTCTTCATACTCTTCAACAGTATTTTCCTCTTCTTCAGACTCACTGTCTTCCATTTCCCTCTTTTTGTTCTTTTCCAGGGCTGTCAGCCTGGCTTGAAGTGCTTCAGCAAGCTCCTTCATCTTCCTCATCTCTCTAGCATGTTTCTCCTTCATTTCCTGCAATTCCCTTGCAGTACCACTACCTTTAGGAGGCATTTTGTCAACCTCTCAATCAACACACAACACACAATTCAACTCTATCTCTACCTCTGCCCTTTCGGTGATAGAATCAACACACACCAGCCCAGACCTTTTGCTGAGCTCTGATACTACTATGATGCAGAGGCATCCACACTATACCCTTCGCATACAGCATGAATGTCTGCAGACCAACCTCATCATCATCATCTTCGCCATCATCATCATATTCCCTAAAACTACCAACAACATCATCATGTTCTGCGTTACACAGTCAGCATCATCATATTTCGGATGATCGCAAACATCCGCCTGCCGACTACTGTTCACCTCCGCTTTCCTTCTAACATCATCATCATGATGTTCAGCGGGTGCACACATCCTCCGGTTGCACTGTTCATCGGGCTCCGAACTCTAACGTCTTCATCATGATCTCCGACACTATCTTCGTCAGCAGGATATTCAACATCCGGTTGCTCCGCAAATATCCTGATGACGATCGCCTTCAGCACCTTTCCTTCGATGCTCCGCTACCCGACAACACAAGCAACATCATCATGATATGGTTTAGCTCTCGAAACCTCCTGATGATGTTAATACAACTTCCTGCCACGGACTTCCGCCGATACCTTAACACTTAACAACGGCAGGATAAACTCGCACAGGGGGGATATCTCAATATCCTGATGACGATGACGTCATATCCTGATGACGATGACGTCACCCAATATCCTGATGACCTCTTCAACACTTAGTCAAAAAAAACTCAACTTTCACTCCCGCATCTACTCGCGATACGCGGATGTTTGGCACTCCCGATATGATGATCCTGATGCTGATACACTCCACCTCGGCTCCTCCTGATGATGATCACCCCGACGAACTCACACTTCATGCACTCGAAAACATCATGCTCTCCTTCACTTATCCGGATGATGATATCCGAACTGTCTGCAGGATATTCACCAAGATATCCTGATGATGCCGTTTTAGCGAACTTCTTCACTTAGCGAAATTTCACTTCGCCGATCCTCCAGGGATGACCCGATCCAGTCTTAGGGTGATCTTCGACACTCAAACTTCTCAACTTGACCTAGCACATGAGGATGCTAGGCTTCTCAATATCTGTCGACCGCGATCCTGCACACCTGCATGCAAACGGAAAACAAACTAACTACTAACCTACTGTACATTGCCATTCCACCGATCAGACGGATCAACCGGTGGAATGGGTCAGCAAATCCATATGGCCACCAAACCAGCGAATCGAACAAGAAATGGAATTCACCAGAGGATGATCAATAACAGGATCTCTTTATTCGATTTCAAAAGATGTAAATACAATATACTGCTGCTCACACAGCACACTCAAACTCCTCTGCTTGATGCAAGACTATACTGCTGATCGATGATCCCTACAATCAACCGATCTCATGCTTATAAAGACTTTCCTATGAGTACTACTGACCCGACTCCAAGCGGCTGGGAACTCTCCAGGTGGCTGGGAGATCCAACCAAACAAACATCATGACAGCTATTATAACTAACTAGCTAAAAATAGCAAAAGCCTGGTCAGCATGATCTTATCATGATCAGCATGACCTTATTACATGCATTTGGTCTAACAGACCTTCTTGGAAACACAAACAAGACCTAAACTACTAACTGCCTCATGAAGGCCAGCTGTCAGGTAGGTGCTCCTGCACGCATGTGGGGTCCGTCCACAATAACCTTTCTCATTTTTGGTCAACTCCATTCCGTTTGACCGTACCAAAATCAAATGCATTGTTGCAAAATGCTTCAATTTGATGTAGTGGAAAGGTGCTAGGTGTGACATTTTTCATTCCATAGCTCGTGGGGTCGAACGGACTACATCAACACGTTAGGGTGGGTGGGTAAATGCCATTAGAGGTCTCGCTTTGTGCGCCAAGCATCCCAATCATTCCAGGCAAGAGGCTACTGGCAAAGTCCCTTAAGATCCTTGAGACCAAAAAATTGCCAAACTTTGACGGAGCAGTTCTCAGAATTGGTGATAGCTAGGAATGTTGTGTTTAGACCTATAGGTGCATGTGGGGTCCATCCACAATAACCTCTCTCATTTTTGGTCAACTCCATTCTGTTTGACCGTGCTGAAATCAAACGCATTGTTGCAAAATGCTTCAATTTGATGTAGTGGAAAGGTGCTAGGTGTGACATTTTTCATTCCATAGCTCGTGGGGTCAAACGGACTATGCCAACGCATTGGGGTGGGTGGGTAAATGCCATTAGAGGTCTCATTTTTTGCACCAAGCGTCCCAGTCATTCCGAGCAAGAGGCTACCAGCAAAGTCCCTTAAGATCCTTGAGACCAAAAAATTGCCAAACTTTGACAGAGCAGTTCTCAAAATTGGTTATAGATGGGAATGTTCTATTTGGACCTATAGGTGCATGTGGGGTCTATCCATAATAACTTCTCTCATTTTTGGTCAACTCCATTCTGTTTGACCATGCCGAAATCAAACGCATTGTTGCAAAATGCTTCAATTTGATGTAGTGGAAAGGTGCTAGGTGTGATATTTTACATTCCATAGCTCGTGTGGTAGAACAGACTGCGCCAACGCATTAGGCTAGGTAGGTAAATGCTAGTGGAGGTCTCATTTTGTGCACCAAGCGTACCAGTCATTCCGGGCAAGAGGCTACCGGTAAAGTCCCTTAAGATCCCTGAGACCAAAAAACTGCCAAATTTTGACATTACAGTTCTCAGAATTCGTGACAACTGGGAATATTTTTTTGGACCTACAAGTGCACGTGGGGTCTGTCCACAATAACCTCTCTCATTTTTGGTCAACTCCATTCCGTTTGATTATGTCGAAATCAAACGCATTATTGCAAAATGCTTCAATTTGATGCAGTGGAAAGGTGCTAGGTGTGACATTTTTCATTCCATAGCTCATGGGGTCAAACAGACTGCACCACTGCGTCAGGGTGGATAGGTAAATTCCATTGGAGGTCTCGTTTTGTGCACCAAGCGTCCCAGTCGTTCCGAGCTGTAAGCTACCGATAAAGTTAAAAGTTGTTAGGATTGAAATTTTGCATTCCACAGGTCCTGGGACCGAACAGATTAAGCCAACACGTCGGGGTTGGTGGGTAAATGCTAGTGGAGGTCTCGTTTTGTGCGCCAAGCATCCCAGTCATTCTAGGCAAGAGGCTACCAGCAAAGTTCCTTAAGATCCCTAAGACCAAAAAACTACCAAACTTTGACGGAGCAGTTCTTGGAATTCATGATAGCTGGGAATGTTCTGTTTGGACCTACAGGTGCACGTGGTGTCCTTCTACAATAACCTCTCTCATTTTTGGTCAAATGCATTCTGTTTGACCGTGCCGAAATCAAACGCATTGTTGTAAAATGCTTCAATTTTATGCAGTGGAAAGGTGCTAGGTGTGACATTTTTCATTCCATAGCTCGTGGGGTCGAACGGACTATGCTAACGCGTCAAGGTGGGCGGGTAAATTCTAGTGGAGGTCTCATTTTGTGCGCCAAGCATCCAAGTCATTCCAGGCAAGAGGCTACCGGCAAAGTCCCTTAAGATCCCTGAGACCAAAAAACTGCCAAACTTTGACATTGCAGTTCTTAGAATTTGTGATAGCTGGGAATGTTCTATTTGGACCTATAGGTGCACGTGGGGTCCTTCCACAATAACCTCTCTCATTTTTGGTCAACTCCATTCCGTTTGACCGTGCCGAAATCAAATGCATTGTTGCAAAATGCTTCAATTTGATGCAGTGGAAAGGTGCAAGGTGTGACATTTTTCATTCCATAGCTTGTGGTGTCAAACAGACTGTGCCAACGCATCAGGGTGGACAGGTAAGTGCCATTGGAGGTCTTGTTTTGTGTGCCAAGCGTCCCAGTCGTTCTGAGCTGTAAGCTACCGACAAAGTCAAAAGTTGCTAGGATTGAAATTTTGCATTCCACAGGTCTTGGGATCGAATGGATTACACCAACACATCGGGGTGGGTGGGTAAATGCTATTTGAGGTCTCATTTTGTGCGCCAAGCGTCCCAGTCATTCTAGGCAAGAGGCTACCAGCAAAGTCCCTTAAAATCCCTGAGACCAAAAAATTACCAAACTTTGATGGAGTAGTTCTCAAAATTTATGATAGATGGGAATGTTCTGTTTGGACCTATAGGTGCACGTGGTGTCTATCCACAATAACCTCTCTCATTTTTAGTCAACTCCATTCCGTTTGAAAGTGCCAAAATCAAACACATTGTTGCAAAATGCTTCAATTTGATGCAGTGGAAAGGTGCTAGGTGTGACATTTTTCATTCCATAGCTCATGGAGTCAAACAGACTATGCCAACGCATCGGGGTGGATGGGTAAATGCCATTGGAGGTCTCGTTTCATGCGCCAAGCATCCCAGTTGTTCTGAGTTGTAAGCTACCGACAAAGTCAAAAGTTGCTAGGATTGAAATTTTGTATTCCACAGGTCCTGGGACCGAACAAATTATGCCAACACGTCGGGGTGGGTGGCTAAATGCTAGGGGAGGTCTCGTTTTGTGTGCAAAGCATCCGAGTCGTTCCAAGCTATAAGCTACCAGTAAAGTGACTTTACCGGTAGCTTATAGCTTGGAACGACTGGGATGCTTTGCACACAAAACGAGACCTCCCCTAGCATTTAATTGCCCACCTCGACATGTTGGCACAATCTGTTCGGCCCCAGGACCTATAGAATGCAAAATTTCAATCCTAGCAACTTTTGACTTTGTCGGTAGCTTACAGTTTGAAACAACTGGGATGCTTGGCGTACGAAACGAGACCTCCAATGGCATTTACCCATCTACCCCAACATGTTGGCATAGTCCGTTTGACCCCATGAGCTATGCAATGAAAAATGTCACACCTAGCACCTTTCCACTGCATCAAATTGAAGCATTTTGCAACAATGCATTTTATTTCGGCATGGTCAAACAGAATGGAGTTGACAAAAAATGAGAGAGGTTATTGTGGGCGAACCCCACGTACACCTGTAGGTCCAAAAAGAACATTCTCAGTTGTCATGAATTCTGAGAACTACAATGTCAAAGTTTGGCAATTTTTTGGTCTCAGGGATCATAAGGGACTTTGCTAGTAGCCTCTTGCTCGGAATGACTGGGGTGCTTGATGCACAAAATGAGACCTCCAATGGCATTTACCCACCCACCCTGATGCGTTGGCACAATTCGTTCAACCTCATGAGCTATGGAATGAAAAATGTCACACTTAGCACCTTTCCACTACATCAAATTGAAGCATTTTGCAACAATGTGTTTGATTTCAGCGCGGTCAAATGGAATGGAGTTGACAAAAAATGAGAGAGGTTATTGTGGATGGACCCCACGTAAACTTGTAGGTCCAAACAAAACATTCACAGCTATCACAAATTCTGAGAACTGCTCTGTCAAAGTTTGGCAATTTTTTGGTCTCAGGGATCTTAAGGGACTTTGTCGGTAGCCTCTTGCCCGGAATGATTGGGATGCTTGGCACACAAAATGAGACCTCCACTAGCATTTACCCACCCACCCCAATGTGTTGGCGTAGTCCGCTTGACCCCACGAGCTATGGAATGAAAAATGTCACACCTAGCACCTTTCTACTGCATCAAATTGAAGCATTTTGCAACAATGTGTTTGATTTCGGCACAGTCAAATGGAATGGAGTTGACCAAAAATGAAAGAGGTTATTGTGGATGGACCCCATGTGCACCTGTAGGTCCAAACAAAACATTCCTAGCTGTTACAAATTCTGAGAACTGCTCCATCAAAGTTTGGCAGTTTTTTGGTCTTAGGGATCTTAAGGGACTTTGCCAGTAGCCTCTTGCTCAGAATGACTGGGATGCTTGGTGCACAAAAAGAGACCTCCACTAGAATTTACCCACCCACCCTGATGCGTTGGCACAGTCCGTTCGACCCCACGAGCAATGGAATGAAAAATGTCACACCTAGCACCTTTCCACTGCATCAAATTGAAGCATTTTGCAACAATACGTTTGATTTCAGCATGGTCAAACAGAATGGTGTTGACTAAAAATGAGAGAGGTTATTGTGGATGGACCCCACATACACCTGTAGGTCTAAACAAAACATTCCCAGCTGTCACGAATTCTAAGAACTACTCCGTCAAAGTTTGGCAGTTTTTTGGTCTCAGGGATCTTAAGGGACTTTGCCGGTAGCCTTTTGTCCAAAATGACTGGGATGCTTGGCACACAAAATGAGACCTCCCCTAGCTTTTACCTGTCCACGCCAAGGTTTTGGCGCAGTCCATTTGGCCCCACGATGAGCAGAATAAAAAATATTGTTCCAGTTGACACATTCTCAATCATTGACATGGATGATATCTCAGTACCATTCCTTTAGACACAATATGAGCTTCCAATGGAAGGCGCAATTGTGAGGTTAGAGATGATGAAAAGTGTGCCTCATTCACAGTCATGTTTTACTTGTCTTCAATGATGATTCCTTGATTCAACTTAATCCTTTGATAATACATTTTAACCTCCTTGTGAAAGTGCACTTTCAAGGTTTCTTGAGCAAGAGCTAGTGCCTCAACATCTAGGCGCACTTTTGGTGTTCTAGAAGCATGAACTAGCACCTCAAATAGTAAGGCACTCATTCTAGGTTGTTTATTCAATAATTGGCACCTTGTATTCATTATCAAGGTGCATATCCAAAGTCATAGAGATATGAAGTGGCACCTCACTAATCTAGGTGCACATTGATGGTGTAGAGAGGTAGATGTGCGCCCAAGTCATCATTTGATGCCTTTAATAACTATAAACTCCTTTGATGATGCATTTTATCCTTCCAATTCACTATCTAGCCTTAGGCGTACATTTTAGGTTGATCAATCATAATCTAGCGCCCTAAGTACCAAGGTGCACTTTTAGGTTAGTTTGATCAAGGATTAGCGTCTTCATTTCTAGGCAGAAGTTTGGAGTTGAAATACATCAAAATAACAAGTTTCTTCATCGCTTCTAACATCTTTAACACTTTGAAGATCTCTAATGCATGATTAAATATCAAGAAACCAATGTATCATTTCATGAAGGTCTTAAGTGTTGTAAATATGCATCTTCTTATTTAATCATGTGTTGTAAATGAAGGAATGCAATGATTGCAATATGTGCACAAAATGGAATTTTTGATAAGGATTGAAAGGAAATGTTAAGAAAATGCAATTGGTGGGTGTAAATCCAAAGTGTGGAAGCATAGACAAGGCATGTGAACAGTTTGGCATGACACGTCAAAGAGATGCTATCTCATGGAATGCAATGATTGCAAGATATGCACAAAATGGATTTTTTGAAAAGGATTTAGAAACTTTGAAGCAAATACAATTGGAACGTTTAAAACCAAATTCCATAACCTATGCAAGAATGCTTCCTACTTGTGCCAAATTAGGATCTTATATATACATATATACATATAATGTCATGAAAATAATGTATAGTGTATATATCAAGCCATATAGGCATGTACAAATAAAACCATATGGGTATATACAACAATATACATCGATAACATACAAAAGTATGTTTACAAAGCCAAATAGGCATATGTAACAAAATGTCCCAAAATCAAATCTCCTATGGATTGCTATCAAATAATCTATGGCTCTTGCTAGGCCATGAAGTTCGTGAACCAGTCAATGACTCATCCTCTATCGCTCATCGACTAGACCTCCTCGATAGAGATTTTTGAATTTCCACCTATTAATACAATCAAACAATGTGCACATTAATATAGAATTTAATATTCAAAATATATAACATGACATAAGTAATCAATCACTTACCACCAATTGGTGATCCCTCTTGATAATTTGTTGTCTCTCTTCTTTTGTAGAGTTGGATGGGTAGGGGAGGTGACGTCTTGTGAGAAGCATGAACAATCAAATTTAAGTAAAAATGAATATCATAATATGTACATTAAATGTTGCACTTATTATAGGACTGTTCTAGGACTATTTTAGAACTGTTGTAGTTAAAACTATCCTAGTAGACATGTATAGGACTGTTATAGGACTGTCATCTCATGGAATACAATGATGGCAAGATTACTATCAAGATTAGTATGAAGATTAATTATGACTATTATAGGACTTTTATAAGAATGCAAAGTAAGGAAGCATAGGCAAGGCACATGAACTGTTTGGTGGAATACCTCAAAGAAATGAGAATTTTGTCAGATGTTGTAGTTGCAATTGCCATGTGACACATGTATGTACTCCAATCTGACTTCACCCTTGTTCACTTGTTCTCTCAAAAAGTGAAATTTGATAGATATATGCTTGGTCTTAGAATGCAATACCAGATTCTTAGAAATATTTATTGCACTTGAATTATCACAAAAAATTGTGATAGGCTCCTCATATTCTACTTGAATATCTCTTAGCATTTGCTTCATCCACAAAAGTCGAGTGCAACTACCTGCTGCTGCAATGTATTCTGCTTCTGTTGTAGACAACGATATTACTTCTTGTTTCTTGCTTAGCCAAGAAACTAACCTTTTTCCCAAAAAGAATGCTCCTCCACTTGTACTCTTCCTATCATCCACATCTCCTGCCCAATCTGCATCTATATATGTATGAAGAGAAAAGTCATGATCTCTAGGATACCATAGGCCATACTCAACTGTTCCTTTCAAGTACCTAAAAATTCTTTTGATTGCCATGACATGAGATTCTCTGGGATCAGCCTGGAATCTCGCCACAAGACCAATAGCTTGCATTATATCAGGTCTAGTTTGAGTGAGATACAATAATCCTCCAATCATTGATCTGTACTTTGTCTGATCTGTCTTAGGAGAGTCATCATCTTTGCTCAACTTACATCTGGTAGCCATAGGAGTGTTCATTGGCTTTGAATCTTCCATTCCAAATTTTTTCAATAGTTCTTTCACATATTTGGTCTGAGAGATAAAGATTCCTTTCTCTGTCTGAGTAATTTGCAAACCCAAGAAGAAATTTATTTCACCAAGCATTGACATTTCAAACTCACTTTTCATTTGGTTTGCAAAGGTTTTACACATACTGTCTCTTCCTCCAAAGATGATATCATCAACAAATACTTCAACAATCAAGATGTTTGCATGATCAATTTTGAAATATAGGTTACTATCAGCAGTACCTTTGTTGAAACCAATCTTCAAAAGATGTTTGTCCAGCCTCTCATACCATGCTCTTGGGGCTTGATTTAGACCATACAATGCCTTCTTTAATTTGCAGACCATATCACCATGCTCAGATAACTGAAATCCATCTGGTTGTTCAATGTACACCTCTTCTTCTAGGTCACCATTCAAGAAAGTAGATTTGACATCCATCTGATACACTTTGAAATCTTTGAAGGTAGTGAATGTAAGAAATAGTTTGATTGCTTCAATTCTTGCCACCGGAGCAAATGTTTCCTCAAAATCAATCCCTTCTATTTGAGAGTAGCCTTTGTAGACTAATCTGGCTTTATTTCTGATTACTTCACCAACTTCATTTAGTTTGTTCCGGAAGACCCATTTGGTTCCAATCACATTCTTGTTACTAGGTCTAGAAACAAGATCCCAAGTGTGATTTTTCTCAATTTGCATCAACTCTTCCTCCATTGCTTTGGTCCAATTTTCATCATTGTAGGCTTCATTTATTATCTTAGGTTAATCTTTGAGATCAGACAACATTCATCTAGATTTTGAGCAATATTCCTTCTAGTTTGCACACCTTTGCTTTTGTCACCTATGATCTAATCTTCAGAGTGGTCCAGTCTTACATACCTTGGAACTTTGGGAGTTTCTTGCACTTCTGCTTCTTGATCAGGCTCATCCAGACCTATCTCTTCTTCCTAATTTACCAGATCAGTCTGAATCTGACCTTCAGGAGAGGATTGAGTTCCTTGATTCAGAACACCATTTTGATCATCTTCATCATACTCAAAAAATCTTGAGGGCTTTTCAGTACCTTCATCAACCTTCACATTTGTACTTTCTATCATCTTTCTCAGTCTCTTATTGTAACACCGGTATGCTTTGCTTTGAGTGGAGTAACCCAAGAAAATTTCTTCATCACTTCTAGCATCAAACTTTCCTAGATCTTCATCTCTTTTAATGTAACATTTGCTACCAAATACTCTGAAATATCTCACAGTAGGAGTGATGCCAAACCAAAGTTCATAGGGAGTCTTATCGGTATTGCTTCTGATTTGAACTCGATTGAGAGTGTAGACTGCAGTGCTGACAGCTTCTCTCCAAAACATCTGAGGAACATTTGCTTCCATCATCATTTTCCTAGATGCTTCCTAGATGGTCTGGTTCTTTCTCTCAACTACTCCATTCTACTATGGAGTCCTAGGAGCAGACAACTGTCTCTTTATACCATGCTTCTCACAAAAGTCTATGAATTCACCGGATGTGAATTCACCACCTCTATCAGACCTCAGACATTTCAGTTTTAATCTAGTTTGATTCTCTACTATAGCCTTGAAGATTTTAAACTTCTCAAAAGCTTCTGATTTCTCTTTCAAAAAGGTAACCCACATCATCTGGGAATGGTCATCAATCAGTAACATGAAATATCTATCACCTTGCATACTCTTGATTCTTGTCAAACCACATAGATCAGTATGAACTAATTCCAATAATCCAGTAGAGGACTGATCCTTGCTTTTGAATGAGACTCTACTCTATTTACCTAGCTGACATTCTTTGCATAAACTATTTGTAGGTTTTATCAACTTTGGAAGATCTCTTATAGCCTGAGTATTGCTTATCTTGATGATGTTATCAAAATTTACATGACACATCCTTCTATGCCATAACCAACTCTGATCAACTTGAACAAACAGACAACTTTTATTAGTACCAACTAGATGGAAGATATTACCTTTTGTTTGAGTACTAGATGCAATCTCAGTTCTGGAGCTTTCAAAGATCCTGCATCTTCCATTCTTGAACCAAAGATCATAGCCTTTGTCTACCAACTGACCAACACTGAGAAGATTGTGCTTCAATCCTTCAACATACAGTACATTACTAGTTTTGTTCTTTCCATCAAAAGAGATAGTTCCCCTACCTCTAATTCAACCAGCAGAATTATCACCAAACTTTACCATTCCTCCTTCATACCTTTCCAAATCTAAGAACTTGTTCTTGTCACCTGTCATATGGTGAGAGCATCTACTATCAATAACCCAATCATCCTTTTCTTCAACTTGGGCAGCCAAAGCTCTTTCTACAACCTTATGATTGATAGATTCAGGGGATATTGGATCTTCTTCCTTGATGGCAATGAACACCCATTCATTTCTAGATTTGTCTCCTATCTCTGATTCATCATTTGTTACTCCTTCATTATCAGCTTCTTCATGAACATAATAACAATTCTTTTGGAACCTTTGTCTATTAGAATTTGATCTTGTGGATCTTTCTGGACATCTTGAGGCAAAGTGACCAATCTTATTGTAGTTGAAGCACTTAAAGGGTAATTTTCCTTCATACTTACTAGATCCTCTTGGCAGTCTTTTTGCAATGAGGGATTCAAGTTGAGCTATTTTTGCTTCTTCCTCTTCCATGTCTTTTCTTGCTTGATCATACCATGACAGCTTCCTTGAAGAGTTTTCTCCCGGATCAAATCTTTGTTTGCCTTTCACATAGGCACTGGCTTTGAATGTAGATTCAATCTTGGGGGGATCATCTCCAAACTTGGTCATTTCAAATGCAGCCAGTTTGCCAGCCAATTGCTCTCTTGTAATAGTTGTATGGGCTCTGAATTCATCAATGGCAGCAACCTTGTAGGCAGCAGGAAGGGATCTGAGAATTTTGCAAATAATCTCATTTTCATCCAAAACTCCACCAGCATTCCTAATTCCACACACCAGCTCATTTACTCTTGGCATAAAGGTAGTGATATTTTCATCATCTCTCATCTTCAATCTTTCAAATTTCCCTTTGAGATCCTGCAACCTTGCACTCTTAACATACTCATCTCCTTCATGCAGAAGTTCCAGTTTAATCTAGATCTCATAGGCAGTTGGTAGGTCAATAACATTTAAGAGCTCGGAGTCAGTTAAAGCACTTAGAAGAGCCTCTTTAGTCTATAGATTGTTTTCAGCATCTGTGATTTCATTTAGAGTTGTCAGACCACCCTGTGGAGGTACATATGCTTTTGTGACCATGGACAAGTAAGCTTTTCCCATGCACTCCAAGTGACATTTCATGCGACCTTTCCAAAGAGAGAAGTTGGTTCCATCAAACTTCGGACTATCCTTCTTGTATGACGACATCCTGGATCTCCTCAAGCAGTTAAGCTCCTCCTTTTTAGAGAAACTTGGCTCTGATACCAATTTTTAGATCTAGGGTACACAACTGAGAGCGGGGATGAATCAGTTGTACAAAAAACTTGCTTTTACTTCAGACACTTGATTCTTCTTTATTATTTAGTAGCATATCAATTAACCATTCATGAAAGCATAAAGCATAAACACCAGAGTAGATAAACATCAACACATTAGACACCAAGATTTTGACGTGGAAAACTCGATCAAGGGAAAAACCATGAGGTGATTAACCCAAGGATTATTCTCTGTTAGAAGAATAAGAAAAATGGATGGCACATGCCAATTAGGGCTCATTGCCTGAGCACACTACTCACAAGAGGCACACTGCCTACAAGAGACACACTGTCTATAAAGTAACAAGTATTACAAACTTGAACTGGAGAATGACATCTTTACCATGCCTAGATCAGTTCCATTTAAGCCCAAAAACTCTTGCTCTGCCTTTCGCACTTCCCTTTGCTATATCACACTCATCCCCACATGACATACTTCAAAATGAATTCACAAACCCTTATTTATACAAGGCATCAACTTAGGAACAATCATCTAACTCAGCAAACACCTACAAGATCATTCGTAAGACGTGTAATACATCTAGTCGGCCAATCTTAAGAAGAACACCAAAATCTATGGTTATTCTTCGAATGCAAACTCTAACTTCAATGCGGACCGCCAATAAGAATAGAACACGATCCAAAGATCACCAAAACCTTTTCTGAGTCATCAAGAATATCTACACTTTATCAGCTTACTCGAATTCTTCTGTTCTTCATTCAGAACTTCAAGAACACAGTCTGTCATCACTGTCATAATGAAAAAGGTTCTTTCGGACCTCTAAATCATTCACAAATCTAGTTGTCACTTCACACCGACTTCTTCAACACTCCTTCCAATCCGCAGAATGAGATAATGTAATTCTGGATCTCACCGAACTAATCTGTGACACTCTGTCTCCACTAAACACCTGCCAGAACTGGTTCTACACAAGTAGCCATAACTTCTTCAGATCTTTATGCAAACCTCTAAAATCTTAACTAGAACATCTCAAGACTCATATCTACAAACACTTTAAACCGCATCCTATGATCCTCAACCTATTGAGTACTTTTGCCTTCTTCTCATCACTGTTCTTCACTGTTCCTAATGGAGACTAATTTCCTCAATAACCTCAGCACACAGCTCATCCAATCCTTCTTATCAATGCAATATGAGTATGTTGACATCAATGACAACACTGGTTAACCTCATACTTGCAACAAGTTGTGCTTCCGATAGCCATGACAAGATGATCCCATGAATCTGGCAAAGAACAAGGTAGGGTCATGCATGGATCCTCCTCCATTTTTACACACACAGATGTCAACTATGCAATGATAATGTTGAAAGTATTCATGTGATCCACAACAGATTATCTATCTTCCCTCTTCAGGGTGAAAAACTTCTTTTTCAGGAAGAGTTTGTTTACCAAAGATTTGGCCTGATAAACATCACCCAACTTCTTCCAAAGATATTTTGTTGTCTCCTCCTTGTGGACATTCAACATGATAGAGTCAGCAAAACGGAGTCTTATGAGACCCTTAGCCTTTTGATCTTTGAGATCCTAATCAGCTTGTTGTATTGCTGTGGGTTTTACACTGGATATCATTTTGCATAGGTCACGATCAACAAGTAGGTCCTCCATCTTCAATTTCCACAACTCAAAATTAGTGCCATTGAATTTCTCAACCTCTAACTTTCCAGATGTGGTTACCATCTCCTTACTACAACAAGATATAGTATACTCTACACATCACTCCCACTCAACCTAATATTAGCTCAAAAAATGCCTACCCAGCAGCTAGGACCAAAACTGGCCAAGCTCTAATACCAACTAAAAGGAAGCTAGGTGTGTGGAAATTGCTTCCTACACTAATCTAATGAGGGGAGGAGAGTGTAAATTCAATTTTATCCTTACTATTACAGCAATGTTAAACTCACTAACAGAGATAACAAAGATATTATAGCAAACACATAAACAAGGAAGTGAGATAGAAGAAGAGAGAGACACAAGATATACATGGGGAAAAGCCTTATCAGGTGAAAAACCCCACACTCCAAAACCTGCACAATGTATTAACAAAACTGAAATGGTTTACAATACACTTGCAATGCAAGCTCTCAAGATTCTTTGACACTTGTATCTGGAGACAAATTGGTAGCATAACAGTATCTGTCAAACCTGTAATACATCTCCTCCTCCAAGCACCTATTTATATAGAAAATATTGTTGGCAAGAGACACTGCTTAGCATTGACAGGTGTTGTCATTGATGGAAACTAAGATTTTTCCACACATCCATAGTGTAGTATCTGATCATATCGGAAGTTAGAATGATAATCTATCTAAGTCCAGGAGCCTGAAACAGAGCATATAGTAGAGTCCAGTATTTTGGTAAGATGATCTCTCTAGTTAATCTTTATGTGTTGCAGATATGAATAAGTGTAGAGGGACACTAGGACAATCTAAATCCAAGTTTTTAGCTTTTGGTGATAAAGGGATTAAAAGTTATGAGTATTTGAATACTGGGTCTTGTTATGACAGGACAGTTCAGTAAAGAACAAGCAGACTTATGATAAATCCTTGTGCGGACCTAATAGAAGTGTTTTGTTAAGCTATGTATGAGATATAATGATAGTGGCTGACATGTATGATGATCTACATGTGTTATTTCTGATACACATCAATACTGGTGCATGGATCTAGCCGACAGAGCAGAACATTCTTAAAAGGTTCTAAGTGTTGTTGATTGTTGCCGACTGGCAAGTGATTGCAATTCATGATAAGGATATATATATCCAATGATTGTGGATATTGTGGTGCATGATGTGAGGAATAAAAAATGTGGAAAAGGAGTAGAAATCTAATATCCAGATGAAGGCATAATAGAGAGAAGAGCAGAATAAAGATGAAGTGTACAAAGTCAGTATTTGCACTTAACTAGAGCTGATCTCTCGCATTGGCATATGCATCTTACTAGTTCAAAATCTCTGTAAATCTCTTGTAAACTTTTCTGTAGGCAGTGAGCCTCCAAACGTGAGTAGTGAGCCTAAATGCATGTGCATTCCCATTTGTAAAATACTTTTAACAGAGTATTAATTTTGTGGGTTAACCCCCACCGTGGTTTTTCCCTTAACTAGATTTCCACGTCAAAATATTGGTGTCAAGTGTGCTATTTATGTTTCTACTTATGTGATTCTAAAATATTTATTTCATTAATTTGTTTATAAGTTGATTAAAGAAAGAAAAGGGTTAAATAAGTAACAACTAATTCACCTCCCCTCTCAGTTGACCAGACCTAATCTAACAGTTGGTATCAGAGCTAAGTTCCTTTGAAAAAACTTAATAGCTTAAGGAAGATTTTTGAAGATAGCAGAATGGGTGAATATGACCTTCAAGGGAAACTTAATCTCACCCTAGATGATCTTGAGCAGTCTAAGGCAGAAGTTCAAGAGCTCCAAGACAACCTCAAAAAGATTGAAGACTTCATTAAAGTTTTAAAAGAAAAATTGAGTAAATCCAATGCAAAAGGAAAGGAGCCTCCTCTTCAACTGGGAAAATCTTATGAAGACAAGGCCTTAGATGCGAAGAAAAAGGAAGAAGTTAACTAAAGAAGTTACTATTCTAAAACATGAGATGGAAACTAGAGTGATGAGACTAACGAAGGAAATTGAAGATAAGAAGAAAGCTGAAGAAGAGTTAAATCAAAATATGAAAAAGAGTTTTGAAGAATGTTGCAAATTGGATGTGATAGCTGGCCTTCTAGAATCTAATCTACAAGAAAGCAAAGACAATGAAAGAGAACTTGAGAGACAAATTATCACACTTAGACATGACCTAGAAAATACAAATGAGTATAAGGAGAAGTTCAAGATAATCTCAGCTAACTTGAAGCACTCATTGAAGGGTAGAAAAAGGATGTTGATAAGCATAATCTTAGGTATGAGAAAGGTGAAATCTCTAGATTCGGATTGAGAAATTTTCAACCTAGGAATGAGAGAAACATATCTAGAAAACCTCTAATAAGATAGCCAAATGCTCAAAGATATCCATCATTCAATGGAAATTGTTTCAACTACAACAAATTTGGTCATAGAGCTACTCAGTGCAAAAGCAGAGTAAATCAAAATGGTCTATCCTTCTCTAGTCAACGCTTCAAATGTAACAGGTATGGTCATAGATCAAATGAATGTAGAAGTATGACAATGAATAATTCCAATAATAGAAGAATTAGCCATTCTTTCAATGGTTACTGCTTTGTTTGCAATGGGTTTGGACATATGGCTAATCAGTGCAGATCAAGAGAAAATCAAGTTTATAAGAAAGGAAATATTGTATGCTATAACTGCAATAAATCTGGTCATATTACAAGATTCTGCAGAAGTAAAAACAATGGAAGAAAAGGTCTAGTAAACAGAAAACTGGATGAGCAGAAACAAGACAGAGGCAAAAGGAAAATTGATGTGGATGAGATACAGAGTGAAATGAACAAGATTTGGATAAAGAAAGATACAGTAAATAATGATAATGAGTCTGCACCAGAATCCGGTGCTGACAATTCCTCCAAGAATTAAGTCAGAAACTCTAGCTTAAGGGGAGATGCATAGAACATCAAATTCCCCCAGTCAGTAAGTGGGTGCCTGAATCTGTCACATTAACAGAAAATACTCTAAATTGGTCTAGAACCTATGGAAGGAATTCTGGAAGAAAATATGTTGATATATAAGGAACTATCAAAACAATGTAATCAGATACAATTAGGGCAACACATTTATTGCAATGGCAAATTAGGTAATGCAGAGCTTTAAAAGGTCACTTGATCACTCATTTGAATCACCTTGCATTCGAAGTGAACAAGAAGAAGAGCATTTGAGATACAAAGTCTAGAGACTGAGGCAGAGAATGAATTCAATCGACAAGTGATTAACCCTAACACTACAAAAGAAAAAGGTACCTCTCTGTAAATCTTTGAATCTAAAATTTGATTGAAATGGCTACCCCTCATGTTATTGACATTACCGAAAGGCCTTAACCCAAATTCAAGAAGCATCCTCAGAAATCAATTCAAGTCAATTCGTTAGGTGCTTTTTCAAGTGTTCTGTATGGGATGCTACATGTAGAAGACATTAGGGTTTACATTCATGCAAATATAGATGAGTTTGGAGATTTAAGGTATGTAGATTTGTTTGAAAAACAACTCATGGATGAAAATAAAGAACTTAAACATGAATGTAAGGCTTTGCAGGATAAACACTTTGTTCAAGTTATGGGGTTTCTGACATTCGATGAGGATGAGTGGGTCCAATATGTCTTAAGTCGGATACATGATGAATTCATTTAGTTGTTAAAACTGTTCAAGATTACCAGGGATGCTATCAGAAATGTAACTAGTTTAAACTCAACCGAAGGATTGCCCATGCTAAAAGCTATGAAAAACTAGACAGTAACTGATGCTACCGAAGTAAAGTTTGACAGAAGAGCAATGACCATAAATGATATTATAGAGCTGGATGTCAAATTCACCTCCATGGTGATTGAATACAAGATTTACCACTTGAGTAGAGAAAATTTTGTTTTTGGAATAGCCATTTATACTGCATACAAGATGCTAAAAGAAAATGTTGATTATGACTTGTGTGAACTATTGTAGAATCAATTGATTGAAAATCTGAACAAGATCAAGAGGGATAAGAAGAACACCTTCAAGTATGGTACACTAATTTTATGTCTATTCTTTTACTTTATGAATGAGGTACCTAGGGTAAAAGGTGTACACTAGACTATGGATGAGCCAGTTGCCATTCAAATCAGAAATCATCTTTGTAGCATTGGTGATTTCAATGCTCAGAACATGACAATATGGGGTTACTTCAAAAAAAATTAGAATATGATGCACTCAAGGGAAAGAATCCCCAATTCAATTGTTGACAAATACAAAAATGAAATATGCTTCATGGTTGATACTAATAAGTGTTTAATGGAAGTAGTAGAACCCAGAACTGTTTGGATCATGCCCATGGGGTATGAAGTAGATGAAAGGATTTTAGATATGTATGTTTAACATATGCTAAGAAAGCCCAAAGACACAATGGTTGAAAGATTTGGAACTTATGAGGAGCTGAGTTTAAAGTTGCATACTGAGATCAGAGAACCTGAAACAAATTGGAGAGTATGAAAAGAAGTTGAGCAACTAGCTAAAAATCTTGGCCTAACAAAGGAAGCTATGAAGAAATTCAAAGGATGAGAAAGAAAAACAAGAAAAGAGACAAACAAGTGATCTGGTGGAACCTTCTTCCACTTCAAGAACTACTAGAAGTTCTACTACTGCCTCTGCTCCTTCCAAATCTGCAAAACTGGAAGCAGAATCATCTAGAAAATGTGAGAAAAGGAAGAAAACAAAAGCTTCCCGGACCTATGGAAGCATAAGAGAAGATGAAGTAGATATAGACTCTGACATTGAAATCAAGGAACCAAATGGCACTGGAACAAAAGATGCAAAGTTAACCAAAGAAAAGTCCTACAGAAGAAAAAGACTGAAGAATATGAAGAGTATGTTGAGAAACCCACACTCTTGCTAGAAGATGTGATAAAATCAATCACTGTGGATGGTAATCTAAAACCCACGATTAAATTCTATGATGAATACAATGATATGGATAAAAGGCTGTTGGAGGAAGCAACAGTCAAATATCTCAACATCTACAACAAGGCACTAATTGAGATAACTTATGGGTTACCACAAAGTCTGGCAAATATCTTGGAATTGAGAAAAGAAAATGCCAAGTACAAGGATGTGGAAATTAGAGAACATGAGCTAATAAATCTATGTCCTCAAATTTCTCCTAAACAAATAAATATGATACTTAAGGAATTCAAAGATGATTTTAAAATCAAAAGGAGAATGAACAAGCTCATGCTTGGAGAAACAAGTGAAATAGTTGAAGAAACTCAAGACATTCTTTTGAAAGCATTAAAGAAGTATAATTTTCACATGGTCACAAAAGAAGTGCCAGATGGTGAAGAAGAGAATATTATTGAGTAGCAATCTGAGTTGGGTGAAGCCTCTATTCTGGAAGTAGAACAAGCAATTCAGGAGGATACATAAATGTTGGATCAAATATTTGATGTAGAAGATACTCCCAATCCATCTGATACAACAGGGAAGCTGGATAATGTTACTGTTTCACAGAGCCCTCCTGATCAGATAACAAGTGATAAACAAACAAGAAAAAGTTCCTTTGTAGAGAACATAGAAAAGGATAAAGTAGAGTTAGAAGAAGAAAGAGATAAGAAAGATAAAATAGAAGAAGATGGTGGAAACGTTGAAGCACCTAAAGCAGAGACTGAGAAATTAGGAGATCAAAAGGTTGATTCTGAAATGGCTACAAGAGACACTGCAGTAGGTCTTCTTGGAAAAGAAGTCATTGACCTTGATGAACTGGAACTACTCCAAGGTCTAGCCAATCCAGATGCTCTCTCTCCAATTCAACTGATGAAGATAGCATCATTGACCCAAGTAAAGGCTAGAGAGAAAATGTTAAAGTTCCACATGGAGGAGAATGAGCTACTGGGACTTGCAACTGGACTTTTAGAGAAATTAATGCCAACCTATCAAAAGAATCAAAATGATTCCCCCTCCACACATCTAAAGAATCTTGTAAGTTCAGTAAATTCACATTTTGAGTCCTTTGAGAAGTCTGCAGAGGTAAAAGTTTAGAAAAAATTCTTAGATAAGAAATTTTGTGAAATAAAGAACTTGATAGGAAATGATAGAAGAATACTTGGTATTAGCATAAAGAGTATTTAGAATGCTCTAAATTATGGAAGTGATATGTACAAATTATATCTATCATGGCCCAAAGTTAATAAGGATATTGAGAACAAGATAAAGGAGCAAGAACAAAATTTGTCAAATCTCTCTCAAAATTTTGATCCCCTAACAATTTTGCCCATAAGTCAAGAATGTCAAGTAATTAACTTGACTGAGGAAATAAATAAACTTGTCAAAGAGAAAAACAACATTATGAAAGAATGTGTGACCTCTGGGGATTAATTGCCCCTAAGTTAGAGACAAGGTATAATGCCTTATCTGAAGCTCATACTGCAGTTCAGACCAATGTTTCATCAGATCTGTCAAAGGCTGAAGAATACTCATTTATGTTAAATGGGCACATTTCATTTTTGGATGGAATAAAGAGTACTTGGGCCTTCGAACTTGTGCAAATAAAAGCTAGTTTTGCAGACATCCTCAAGTTCATGTGAATGGAACTTAATGGTTACTTGTACATATGCGACAATGTATACAGAAATTTTGGAAAGTTTTGATTTGCAGATCCCACCCTTTGCCATTGATGTCAAAGGGGGAGTGAAGGGTAGTAAAAAATAAAGTATTCAACAAAGGGGGAGCACCGAAATAAGTAAAGTGCACAAATATACAGACAAAGGGGGAGTTGCACAAAGACACTTAGTCATTTTTCACTAAGTGTTTCCATCAATGCCAAAGGGGGAGATTGTTGGCAAGAAACACTACTTAGCATTGATAGGTGTTGTCATTGATGGCAACTAACATTGTTCCACAGATCCACAGTGCAATATCTGATCATACCAGAAGTCAGAATGATAATCTAAGTCTGGAAGCCTGAAATAGAACATATAGCAGAGTCCAGTATTTTGGTCAGTGGATCTCTCTAGTTAATCTTTATCTGTTGCGGATCTGAAGAAGTGTAGAGGGACACCAAAACAATCTAAATCCAAGTTTTTAGCTTTCAGTGATAAAGGGATTAAAAGTTATGAGCATCTGAATACTGGGTCTTGTTATGATAGGATAGTTTAGTAAAGAACAAGCAAACTTATGATAAATCCTTGTGCAGACCTAATAGAAGTGTTTTGTTAAGTTGTGTATGAGATATAATGATAGTGGCCGACATGTATGATGATCTACATGTGTTATTTTTGATACGCATCAATACTGGTGCATGGATCTAGCTGACAGAGTAGAACATTCTTAAAAGGTTCTAAGTGTTGTTGATTGTTGCCGACTGGCAAGTGATTGCAATTCATGATAATGATATATATAGATGATGATTGTGGATATCGTGGTGCATGATGTGAGGATTCAAAAATGTGGAAAAGGAGTAGAAATCTAATATCTAGATGAAGCCAGAATAGAGAGAAGAGCAGAATAAAGATGAAGTGTACAAAGTCAGTATTTGCACTTAACTAGAGCTGATCTCTAGCATTGGTAGATGCATCTTACCAGTTCAAAATCTCTGTAAATCTCTGGGTATGTACAGGATCATGATGGGCCAAACTATACCTCTAAGTGGTAATGAAAATACAAAAAATCAGACTTTATCAAGTTCATGTGAAAATTTGAATGGATTATCTACACAATTTGAAAAAGATGTAAGAACAAAATTTGTAGAGAATTGAATCTAGTTTATAGGCTACTATTTAAAAAAAAAAACTAAATTTACTTAGTGAAAATTGAATATTTCAATGAACAACTATTAAATTTTTCAGAAAAAAATAAAAAGTGGGTGTCTATCTAGCCAACCTAACTATGAGTAAAAATATATATATTTTTTTGAAACTTTCAAAATAAGTAGAGGACTCATGTCCGGATGTGACGCATATTTATTTGAAATTTTTTTCGAATAAAATAATTAGTTATGATTTTTTTACTGTGACTTTTTTTAAAAACTAAAAACTAATTTTCCAGCCAACCTAACTCGATAGAAAAATCAAAATTCAAATTTTTTTTAACCTATAGCCAGAAAAGCATAGAGTGTGACGCAAGTTTCAGATCTCAAAAAGGTGAAACGGTTTGAAAGTTATGGATATTTTTCAATCAGTGTGTCCATCAGGATTTCAGAGACACGGTATATAGAAAATTATTAATAATTATTTAATAAAATGATAACCAAACAAATCTTATATTTTTAGAAAGCTAACAATTTTTTCTATAAACCCTTTTTGTTTTATCAATTTTGCATAAAAATAAAGTCGTCAGCACGAAGGGTGAAGTTCGAAGAAGAGACTAAAACATGAAAACACATTAGAATCCATGAAAAGTCAACAACCAAAATGGATATCCGTCTTGCTTTGTACCAAATCAAGACGGATATCTATTTTTCTTCGGTAAAAGCAACTCAAAACGGATATCCGTTCTGGAAATGGATATCCATTTTCTTGATCTATGAAAAATTTTGTACCATTGGTTTTGGATGAAGAGAAGCAACATATTTGAAACATCGAGGCAATAATATAAGAAGTTAAAGTTAGTTGGTCATTTATAGATGTATCTATTGTTTCATATCACATTACACATAGAATTCTAATTAACAATCTAGTTTCCTCATTTGGGGGAACATTTTTTTATCCGTTTCTAATGGAAATATTTAGTTAAAAATTGGTGGCTCCTTGTGAAAAGTATGGGCTCTTATCAAGCACGCATAACCAAGAAGGTTGATATCTATTTTTCTTACATGTTTGTTGATCACATCTTATGAAATAGATGTTGCTTGGTGATAGTTCTAGGTTTAGTGAACAATATTCTCAAGCTTATTGCAATTTTTACACTTGTGACCAAATTTGGTACCAAACCCTTTCACCTTTTCAATTAATCCTGATAGTGTCATCTCACTCCATGCAAATCAAACCAACATTAGGACCATGTGAATGAGATTAAGGATAGCCTTGAAATATGAATCTTTGTACTGTTGACTATCCTTTTAGCATGACAATCCTTTAGGATCATTGTACCCAGGTGCAACAATCCTTCAATCTTCTTTTATTTATATTCCTTTCCTCTTCATACACAAGATTCTCGTGCCTTGTAGTCATGACAATCCACAAATCACCTAACTATCCTTAGTGAGACTATATCTTATTTTGACAGTGATAGTCATCATCCATTCACAACTCTCCTCTTTAACATAGATACCATTTGCACATGTTTTGACTTCATGATTTTACTTTTGTATGTTGTATTATGGTATGAAAATACTATGGCCCCTTCTTCATCCTATTGCATAATGAAATTGAAGGTCGACATTTATGGTTACTCTTGTTTATTACTTGGTGATAATGAATCCCTAAGCTCATTTTTGATTGTCTTGAAGCCAAATTTACCACTGTTGAGACAGTCAGAGTTGATTCTTGATCATGAATATTAAGAATTACTTCAAATATCCATGGACAATTTCAATTGTGTTTCTTAAGACACCCATGCCTTGACTATCCCTTGATGTTGGTCATGATTGTGCTTGGATGGCACAATAGTTCATAGTTAGATTTTTTCCACTAAAGTTTTCCTTTGACAAAGTCATATTTGTAGTCCACCTTTTGATGATGTTCAAACTTGATATAAATACTTATTCTTAACATATACCAATGCATTCTACTCATAAGGTTCATGGCACCATGCCTAAAGGTATGATAGCCAGCAGTGTACTATTATGGTAGCCTATGGTTGGTTTGACAATCTATAATAGTGATAGCATTCATGCCTAACAATCCTTATTGTTATTGTCATAATATTTTTTACATTTGAGGCCTTGTCTACAACATACAAAGTTTACCTTTCTCACCCATACCTTCAGTATATAAAGGACATTGATAGGGAATTTTTAATTTCTACTAAGTCAGTGCAATCTAGGAGAGGATAGATTATCTAAAGTTGTAATCTATTTCCATTTACACTTGCCATAACTACAAATGCTTAGTGTTTATTCTCAACCCCGGTATATGAATAAAATGTGACCTATTGTTCTAATAGGCCTATAGGGACAAAGAGGTGATAAAGCCTTTAATTTTAAACATGACATGGTTTTGATAACTTCCCATATTGGTAAGGTCCTGGATGATAATCCTTTGATGCACCTAATTGTAATAGGTGTTATGATAGTCCTTGATATCTTTTCATTTCTTTCTTGAATGGCCTGCAAATAAGACATAAGACCTATTAGATCCTTCATAAATAAGAATTCTCATACATTACATTTAAACTTAAACTCCCTAAACATCCATCAATCCATCCATTAATATCAAAATGCCATGAATATCCTATGATCAACCATTCTAATTCCTAGGATAGTCATATATTGCAATTTTACTTCTCTATACTAAAATAGCCCAAGGAATATCTACCCTTGAATTTGTATTTTAACAATCTAATGTCTTTACAAATAACATTGAGCCTTCTTTTGGGACAACATTTTTGCCTTTAGAAGCTCCTCATTTGATGATAGCCTAAAATAGAATAAGTGGATAGTCATAACATTTTAGCATATAATGGGAAAACCCTAAAGTGTGATAAAGTCTATATATTATCTATTCCCATCCATGTCACGAAGCAACTATTCAAATGCTAGGCCAACATGATTTAAACAATCATAAGGGCCAACAATCCACTCCAAATGCATGGGAAAAGGACAACTCTTGGATCCCATATTAATCATGTTCACATGGCTTCTAGCATCTTCAAGTGAGTCAATACAAAAATTGAAAGCCTCAAACTCATACACTTCAAATAAATATAACTAATTATAAATTTGGTATGCATGAATAAGGAAGTCGTCATGCAATACAAACTAAAATGTGTCATATTTAGACATGTCATCAAGTTGAACTACATCATGTTGAGACTCGTGTTTACTTAAGCATTACAAGTCACTTGCCTCTTTGCATGCTTCAAAGTTCCAAACAAAGGACTCAACTTTAGGTGTAGCAGAGTCCTCATCAATCACTGATTTACATGGCCTTCAACAAACTAAAATTATATATCATCTTTATGCTTATATGGAGGCTATATCATATTTACAATTGTATGTCCAGGTTCTTTAGGAGTCTTCACAAATGTGTCCAAAGTAAGATTACTCAAATCAAATAATTTCTTATAACCAGAGCTTTATTAAGTTGATACATAGGTGGATTAGTGTGTAAACATTGAAATTAGATGGTAATACACAAGTTTATAGAATAATAAAATGAATCCCTAGTCTAGAATCCAAATGTAAATAATAAAACGGATATTTGTTTTGTAGTAGTGATATGGACATTGCAGAGTGTCCATTGGCAAAGAATTGGGATTTAAGAAATGGATATCCATTTTGTAAATGCAGAAAGAAGACAAAAGGAATATTGTTGGGCTCGACATCCACAACCAGAGACCCTCTGCTGTCAAAATACTCATGATTTCTGGCTATGACAGTGAAAGAAATATTTTTATGCACTTTTGGAGACACAATTTTCTTGTTACAATCATAAGGGTGATATTTTTGTTCCCCTAATGGGGAGCAACAGTCGTCGTAAAGTAAAAAGGAGGAGGAAAGTTACATTGGAGGAAATTGAAGCAATTAGGGAAAAAGATAGGGAAAGGAAGAGGATTGGAAGAGTGGGTTTGGCGGATGCTCATCAAGGTGAATCTTCTTCTTTACCATCTAATGACATGCAAATTGAAGATGTTAATTTTGATTATAATGAAATGTTAGATAAGAATGAAATTCACTATGATATTGCAAATGAAAATATTGAAAAATGTTATGAAACACCTATTCATAATAGCAATACCATGGACAAAGAAGAAGAAAAATGAAGATGTGCACTTGAAGAAAGTGGATATGAACATCATGATGTTGAAATTGCACTCCATAATCCATTTGTTGATAAAATTGATGAGGTTGATAACATGGATGAAACAAGAATGTATCTCCAAATTTCATAAGAAGAGAGGACATTTGTCAAGAAGAGAATAACCGTGATGAAATTGGAAAACACCCAAGAACCCCAAAATGGTTACTTAAAATTGATGAGAACATAATGGGAAAACTTGAAGGCAAGAGGTCATCACGAACGGTTCGGTTGTGGGCTACAAAACTCTTCAATGAATACTTTGAGAAGAAAACATTAACCGAACAATGCCAACTTTTTGTGCAATTATTAAAGATGTACAAAATGAGACCTTTACTAAAGAAATTAAAGATTCGGTTAAACACAGTGTTTGATCGGAATAAAATTATTATTAGAAGACTTTTCAATGAACTCAATTCTATTGGAAAGACTAGCAAGGAGAAAGATAAAAGAACCACCCGTAGAGTAATAACAACCTCAATAGTAAGCAAACAATTAAGAAATGCTTGATTAATGAGGAAAACTTGTGTTGATTTAAGATTGAATCGTAAAACATTGTCAAAAGCACTAGCATTAAGATCAAGGCTAGATAGTCCTATTGCCAATGATACTTGGGCTTTCAGTGGTAGGCTTCCACGAGTTGACAAGAAGCTAATTGATAGCACAAAGGAAGAAATTGAACGATTTTGGCACACTAACTCTAGGGTATCACCGAATGCAAAAGATGTTGTAAAGTTAAGAATTGGTGATAAAGACCGCACACCACATCCTAAACATTACTTGGAATGTAGCCAAACAACATTGTACAAACAATATTGTGAAACTCACCCAGGTATGACAATCTCACAAAAAGCATTTGAATCTCTTAATCCATTTTATTGTGCTCCTCTTAAAGTTCGTAATACATGTTGTTGCAAATACCATGTAGAATTTTCTATGTACCATGAATTATTATGCAATATTCGTTCTACTTTTCATGCTAATGAAATGTTACAAGAGTGTGGTGCAATTCAACTACCAAAGTCATCTAGGGACTTATTGGATTTATTTCTATGTATTAGAGATGATGGTTGCATGTTCTACAAGAATGATTGTTTAAATGAAAAGTGTTTACAATGTGGTGGGTTATCAAAGTTTGTATCATGTTTTCATGAGGGCAATGAGCATGATTTTGGAAAGAGAATGGTTGAGAAAAAGAGATATGAGACAGTGAAATACAATTTGAAAAGTGGAGGTGAAGGTTCTAGATGTGAGTTGATTGTAAGAGAGGTAAGTATTGCTGATTTTATTGATGATTTTGAGAAAAATCTTTTCTACAAGTATGTCAGACATAGCCACAGGTCCCGATGGTTAGATCAATAGTTCAAGATGTGTAAAGACTCTTTCCCAATTGGAACTATTGTCTCTGTAGTTGATTTTGCAGAAAACTATAAATTGCAACCCCAAAATGAAGTTCAATCCCAGTACTACAATTCTATTTAGATTGCTATTTTTGTTCACATCACATACAGACATGCCCCCGAGAGTATAGAAGAGAACAAGAAGATTGTTAGAGAATACCATTTTTACATGAGTGATGATTGATCTCATTCAGCAGAGTTTGTGCAATATTGTTTTCAACAATTTTATGGGTTCTTGTAAGAAAAAGATATTAGAATGGATCAACATCTCTTTTGGTCAGATAATTGCACTGGTCAATTCAAGAATGCTTGTAATTTTTATTGGTTGAGCAAAACAACTATATTTGTGAATGATTTAGAGGTCCAAAAGAACCTTTTTCATTATGACAGTGATGACAGACTGTGTTCTTGAAGTTCCAAATGAAGAACAGAAGAATTCGAGTAAGCTGATAAAGTGTAGATATTCTTGATGACTCAGGAAAGGTTTTGGTGATCTTTGGATCATGTTCTATTCTTATTGGTGGTCCGCATTGAAGTTAGAGTTTGCATTCAAAGAATAACCACAGATTTTTAGTGTTCTTAAGACTAGCCGACTGGATGTATTACACGTCTTGCGAATGATCTTGTAGGTGTTTGCTGAGTTAGATGATTGTTCCTAAGTCGATGCCTTGTATAAATAAGGGTTTGTGAATTCATTTTGAAGTATGTCGTGTGGGGATGAGTGTGATATAGCAAAGGGAAGTGCGAAAGGTAGAGCAGGAGTTTTTGGGCTTAAATGGAACTAATCCAGGCATGGTAAAGATGTCATTCTCTAGTTCAAGTTTGTAATACTTGTTACTTTGTAGACAGTGTGTCTCTTGTAGGCAGTATGCCTCTTGTGAATAGTGTGCTTGGGTAGTGAGCCCTAATTGGCATGTGCCATCCATTTTTCTTATTCTTCTAACAGAGAATAATCCTTGGGTTAATCACCCCGTGGTTTTTCCCTTGACCGGGTTTTCCATGTCAAAATCTTGGTGTCTAATGTGTTGATGTTTATCTGCTCTAGTGTTTATGCTTTATGCTTTCATGAATGGTTAATTAATATGCTACTAAATAACAAAAAAGAATCAATTGTTTGAAGTAAAAGCAAGTTTTTTGTATAACTGATTCACCCCCCTCTTAGTTGTGTGCCCTAGATCTAACACAACTACCACCTTCAAGATAAAAGATGTGGTATCTTTGCTGTTATCTGAAGAGATGCAGAGAAAGTCTTCTAAGATAGCCAAAGAGGCTCTTGTGGTTCGTGGAAGACCCAAAGAGAAAGGGAAGAAGAAGGACAAGAAAGGTGAAAAGGGTAGATCAAAATCTCGTGGGAGATCCAAATCTCCTAGAAAGTCCAAGGCTCTTTGGTGAAACTATGGTAAAATCGGGCATTTCTAAAAGGAATGCAAAGAGCAAAAGAAAAAGAAGAAGAAAGCTCCTGATTCAGATTCTGACAAGTCACAAGATGATGGTGATGCCTTCATTATAGCCTTGGCCACCCATGCATCTGATGATGTGTGATTGATTAATTTTAGTGCATCATTCCACTTGACCTCACATCGAGACTGGTTCATGAAGTATGAAGAGTTCAATGGTGAAAGAGTGTACCTGGGTGACGACTCTCATCTGAAGATTGTTGGTCATGGAAAAGTCTCAATCCGATTTCCTGATGGATGAGTGAAGGGGATCACTGGAGTTATGCACATTTCAGGCCTTGCACAAAACCTACTTTCTATAAGTATATTGAATGATGCAGGTGTGTAGGTTATCTTTTTGAAGGATGGATGCAAGATGACTAGAGGATCTATGGTGCTTATGAAGGGTACTCGAAGAGGTACTTTGTTTTAGCTAGAGGCATGCACTTCACAATACAATAGTTCTTTTGACTCAAAGAAACGAACTGCAATCACTTCATCCCCACCATCTGAACGAGCAGTGAAGAAATTTGTTGTAACTAGTTTTGATGGTAGTGCACATGCTATGGAAGCTAAGCTTCTTGCTAAAAAGACTATATTATGGCATTTGAGATATGGCCACATTAGTGAGAAGGGTCTGTGTACCCTAAAAAATAAAAACCTTGCTGAGGGGTTAAATGATTGTAATCTCGAGTTCAACTTTTGCGAACATTGCATTTATGGAAAGAAAAACCATGTTTGGTTTTACTCTAGTTCTCACAAGTCTTCTGGTGTATTGGATCTTATTCATTCTAATGTGTTTAGTCCTGTTAATGTTCCTTTGATTTCAAAATTTATATATTTTGTATCTTTCAAAGATGATTACAGTAGAAGGACATGGGTTTATTTTATCAGAAGTAAGACTGAAGTCTTTAGTCAGTTTAAAGAGTTTAAAGCCTTTGCTAAAAATCAAATAACTAAAAAGATTAAGTGTTTGAGAACTAACAATGGTGGTGAGTTTTGTTTGGCAGATTTCAATAAGTTCTATAAAGAGCAAGGGATTGAAAGGCATATTGGTAAACAGATCTCCTACATCAGCTCTTATTGGTAAGACACCTATGGAGGTGTGGTCTAGTAAGAAGCCTTCAGTTAGACATCTTCATGTTTTTGGTTGAGGCATATGCACATGTGCCTAGGGAAAAATAGTCTAAATTGGAGAACAAGGTTGTTAAATGTATTTTCATTGGTTATGGTGTCGGTGTGAAAGGATACAAGCTTTGGGATCCAGTGGCTGAAAAAGTGTTGTATAGCAGAAGTGTTATTTTCAGAGAGCTAACACCTTCTTCTGTTGTTCTATAGCCAGCACAGACAGAAAAGAAAGAGGATGTGGTTCAGTTTCCTTCTACTCCTGAGAAGACTGAACATATAGACCCTATGAGACCTGATGATGAGAAGAGCCCTAGCAACTCTGAAAGCTTAGAAGAAGAAGTAGAACCTCAACCTCAACCATTGAGGAGGTCTACATGAACAAGATAGCAACCTAATATGTTTGGTTATTCATTACTTGATTCTAGTTGTGCTTTTTCTTTACTTGCTAACACTGATGAACCTAGAACTGTGTCAGAGGCTATGGGTATGAAAGATACAAGTTCCTGGAAGGAGGCCATGGAAGATGAGATGGCTTCTTTGGAAAAGAATAAAACATGGGACTTGGTGCCTGTTGGTGATTGTTTTGAGACAGTCATAACAATTAGTTAAAATTCACATAAAATGAACCGAAACTGACTTGAAAGATATGAAGGAATTGGTTAAGATTCGCTTAATCCCAAGTTTAATATGGTCAGGTCTTGACCTGTTGGGCAAATTCAGTTCGTCAATGTGAAGTTGTAATGTTCAAGGGGCCTTACGTGATTTAGGGTTTCTTTTTGGTTAACTGGACTCAAACTATGCAAAAGATCATAAAAATCAGCATGTTGTTCATTCCTTTTGCATAAAAATGTTATTGTGCTGCAAAGCTTTAAATGGTTTTCTTGAATTATTTCAGCCTTCTCCTCTTAAATATTATGAAAACTGTCTACTTTCAACTCTGTTATGCATGCTTTTTTAAATATGAGACAAATTTCTTTTAAATTTCTACGTTTTAAGCTAAGTATTTTTAGATGGGTTGGGAAAAGTTAGAAAGATCTAAACTAAACATCATTCATTCTACCAAAGGATCTAATTGTTCTGTTATGCACTTTGTAAATCATACAGTAACTTGTTCAAATCCATAGACAAAACCTTGAATGTAAGTTCTGAGCATTTTCACAAACATACACCCAAGATTGCAAGCTCTAAGAGAAAATGTTTCAAACACAATGAAGAGCCAGAAAACACTCAGAAGATAGATGCACAATTCCAGATTCAATTGTATTAGAAATAGATAGTCATATAAGATTTACAATGTCTGAATGACTCTTAGCTTCATTGATCAGATTACATAAAACTTACAAGCTTTACAGATACAACAAGGAGGCAGGATGTTCTACATGCTCCTTATTGTAGACACATATGACCTCCTTCTTCTACTCCTAAATGCTAAGCTAAATTACTAAAATCCCTATGTAGCCCCTGTGTAAAGTATTACAATGTAGAGAGGCACAATATATAGACTTTGATTGTCCTCAATATAGCTCAAAACCCTAGTTAAGCAATGGTTCAAACCTCTGGTTACAGCAATAAATGTTGGAGAACAACTCTCCCAAAATATCTCTGAGCATACATCAAATCTGGGTGAAATATGCTCTTCTAGAAACCCTAGAAGCTTAATAATAACTTCTGTGGTCTACTGCAATAATGTCTTCAGCTGCATTTTGTCTTCATCATTGATAACCTTTGACTTCCTTGCCCTTCATTATTATCTTCCTCCGCTCCTGAGATCGGATCTCCCCTCCATGACGTCATTGCCATCAAGTTTCAGCTCCTTCTTTAATTACAAACCTGCAAAAGTAGACTAGCAATAAGTATCATCATTTATAAAACCTACAGAAAAATAGCCACTAAATCCAGTCGTAACTATGTGAACGTAGAAATCGGGCCCCAAATCTATGAAAATCGTGAGTCCAAAATGCATATACAACACTAAACTGGTCAGGTCAACCATCATTGACCAGAAACATGCATTTGGGCCCTAAATCGGCCTCAAAATTTCATCGCTTTGTTCTCCCACTCATTTATTTGTTTAAATCTTTGTATTTTCTAATATACAAGTCGGGCACGATACATCGTATTAATCAGATTTTATCTTTTTCAGTTCCATGGCTTGTATGTCCATAATGCATATCGGTTTGTATATCAGAAGATACAAACGCATATGCATACAAAGAATTTTCTATATTTTAACTTTCCTTTGAATCCAAGCCTTGTATATTGGCATGCATCCTTGAATATACACTGAGTAATGATGCATCCATTTAACCAAATATAATTCTTCCCTGAGATCCGCCTCGTATGTTTATCGCAATGCATAAACTACCATGTATGTTTCGCTTTGTCCTCAAATATACATTGGATTAATCGGATTCTACTTCCATTTGAATTTCGGCTTGTATGTTTACTGCAATGTATTGTTTGGAACATATATACAAGCGTGGACATATACAAGGATTTAACTCCATTCCATAATGCCTTCAATTCTGCTCAATGTATAAATGCATTGTATCTTTTGGATATTCAATTCGGACGTGATACAAGCATTTAATCAGATTTTACTCTCTTTTTTGATTCTGCGTTGTATGTATCTCCTTTGTATCTTTCGATATGCATTGTTAAAAAACATACATGGACTTAACCTTGTTTGATAAACTTTTTGTTTCGGCACTTGTATATGTGCAATGCATGTTTGAAAATATACAAGTCTGAAACTATATGACGATTTAACATTATTTTAATAACCTTTTAAGTCCGTGTTGATGTATGTTATCCTTGTATCTTGCCAATATACAAGCCGGAACATATACAAGAATTTAAGTTTGTTTAATAAACTTTCAGGTCCGTGTTTGTATATTGGGCCTTGTATATTTGCATTGTATGCTCCGCTTGTATGTTGAAACATATAAGCACCGAATATACAATGATCTAACTCATTTTAATAAGTCCGTCGAGTCCGCCCAATGTATATTTGTATTGTATGTAACTCCAACATACAAACCTGCGGATATACAACAAATTAACCGTGCTTCATAACATTTGGATTCCACACCATGTATAAAGTGTTTGTATATTTGCCTTACATGTTTCGACCTGCCAACATACAATGTGAGATACATGCAACGGAATCCAAAACATCTATTCATTTCCACTCTAATCTATTTCAGGTCCATCTTGTATGTATATATCAAAACTTTTACCAAATGCATACAAGGTAAAAGGAATATACAATCGACTTTGTATATGAAAGTGATATACAAAGGGCATTGTATGTACATTTCAAACGACCTAATCATGCAAGCAACCCTACTATATGAACCTGATATGCCAATGCGACTAAGCATAAAATGGCCCATTGCATATACAAACGACTTTGTATATGGAAAACAACATACAAACCTGAATGTATATTTTACCAAAATGATCATAACTTGCAAAATATGGCAAATTTTAAGATGGTTCAAAAAGCAACCCTAGCTCATTTTTCACAAGGAATCCAACCATATCATGCCCTAGTACTAAAAATGTATTTTTTCTCTAGTTTTAACAAAGTTTGCAACTTTAACCCCCTTTCCCTTTACCACTAAGAAAAACAACACACACAAAAGCAAAAGCAACAACCACAACAGGAGTCCTCATTTTGCTAAGGGGTAAAATGGGGCATGTTGTGAACATCACAACAACTAGAAACCAAACAAAACAATTAAATTCAAAGAATCCAAGAAAAAATAAGTGAAATAAATCCATAACTTCCAACTATCTTTTCTGCAGATTATTATTCAACTTGAGACCTAAGGTATTCAATAAGGGTGCATGAATCTTCATTTTCAGTTTAAATGTGTGCACGTGATTAATTATCCTCATCTTGAAGATCAGTTGAACAAACCAGTGACTGATATTAGCCTACTTAGTTGAGGATATTCCCTCGTAGCCACCAGATAGAGCCTTGCTGCTAGCGAGCGTCTATAGCCCCGGCAAGGTTATCGTTACAATTCTCCTAAGTAGATCCCCACTGCCAACAAGCAGCTATAGCCCTGGTAGAGTTACTTAGATGGCATAATCTAGATTTTTAGTATAATCCACTTTATTTTATTTTTCATATTTTATATTTTATTGATTTTGTTGTTTGATAGATATTTCACAAGATATAGCAATTTGTAACTTTATGATGCAAGGAATGAGCACTTGCTGAAATTAAGCTAAGAATTGTAATGGTAGCAAGGGTGACCTCAGATTTTTCACCTAATATCTACACTGGTAGGTTCAACAAACTGAAGGATTTTAGGTGTGTCATCGTGAGAAACTTCCCTTGAATTCTCAATCACTATTATTGAATACTAAATTTCAGAAGCTAAACAACTCTCTGCATTCATGATAGTCACAACAAGTTATGCATAGATTGCAAATGGTTAACTTGACTATTCTAAATTTTATACTGTTTTCAATGGTTGTTATCTTGCTACTTAATACTCTAAAGAAAAAATAAAGATCCCTGCTGAGGAGACAACAACAAACCAACAATAGACTGTACAAGAAAAACAAAACGAAGCAAAAGAAGACTGTACAAATAGACTGTACAAACAACAAACAGAAACAAAAAATAGAAAAATAGAAAGAAACAAAAACAAAACTGTACACTACTTACATTATATTACACAGAAATGGACTGCCCTTTACCTCAAGCTTCGAAGTAATGTTTCAAATGTTGGCCATTAACTGGTAATGGCACATCTTCCCTAGTCAAGGTCTTAAGTCTAAATGTGTTGTCTCCTATTATTTCTAAGACTTGCAATGGACCTAACCATAGTTTGTCAAATTTTCCATGACTCCCCTTCTTTTCATGTGCTTTATCCCAGCACAGCACTAAGTCTGATATCCTAAATGTTTTGACTCTTGCCCTCTTATCAAACCACCTCTTAACTACTACTTGGTGTTTGGCAAATTTCTCGATGGCTTGACCTCTTTTCTCATCTAGTTGTAGCATTTGTACTATCTTGGCTTCCCTATGGTTATCAAAGCCTAGATACTCATTGGCAAACTTCCAGATTGGTATTCTTAGATTTACTTGAAGTATGGGATCAGTCCCATAAACTAAATGATAAGGTGTGCTGCCTAAAGCAGTTTTAAACTTGGTCCTATCTACCCACAATGCATACTTTAACAAGGTATTCCACTCTCTAGGACTCTTTGCAATCAGCTTCTTGATTATATCTAATAAGATTTTATTTGTAGACTCAGCTAATCCATTACCTTGAGGGTAATAATTTGAAGAAAACTTTAAAACAATCCCGTATTCAAATGTCCATTTAGAAAACTTTAAAGAAGAGAAAGCAGGGCTATTGTCACATACCAATGAATAGGGAGTTCCAAACCTGGTTATGATGTTCTCTTCAAGAAACTTGATAACTACCTCAGTTGTGGAGAACTTGCAGCATGTGGCCTCAGTCCACCTTGTATAGTAGTCCGTCACCATCAGTATGAACTTGTGTCCTGCAGAAGATGAAGGATTGATGACTCCAATGAAATCTAGGCCCCATTGTGCAAATGGTCTTGATTCAATCACAGGTTGTAGTGGATTGGCCTAATTTATTCCCTTATCTACTACAGTCTGACAGGTGTGGCAACTCTTAATGTGACTCTCTATATCTTTGAACATCGTGGGCCAATAATAGCCCGCCCTCAATATTTTGTGTGTTGTAGCTAGATGGGAACCATGACCTATTCCGTACTTGTCATGCAGCTTCGTTAACACCTTATCTGCCTCAACTCTGTTTAGACATCTCAGATAAATTCCATCATGGTTCTTCCTGAATAGAAGACCTCCTTTTATCATATATTTTAGTGCTTTAATCTTCAAAGCTCTCCTCTGAGAAGCTTTCATCTTATTTGGGTACCTCCCAGATATCAGAAAAGTGTTTAAATCACCATACCAGTCTGATGTGTACTAGGAATTTAGTACATACTGCTATTTTATCAAATCTGGGTCTGTGTTCACTATTGTTTGCACCAACGCCTGCCCTCTGACCAGCTTCATGGGAATGATTTCCATGTTGAACTCTTGCAGGATGGTGATCCATTTGGCCCTCTTTTCTCTAGGTTCATTCTGCATCAGCAGCATCTTTACTGCTGCGTCTAGCACTATGGCTTTGATCTGGCTGCGCAAAATATAATGCCTAAATTTCTTCACGGCTCTCATTAGTGCGAATGCTTGTCTTTTAGTGTCCAGATACCTCAGCTGTACATCCTTTAGAGGCATGCTCATAAATGCGATGGGTTTTTCTTCATTATCTTTAGCCTTCTGTGTCAAGGTAGCCGCAACTGAATGGGAGGATGCAAAGGAGTAGATATAAAATGGCTTGACATAGTCTGGGCTTGTCAGTTCAAGGGTGTCAAAAATGGCCCGCTTGATAGCTTTGAATCCAGCCCTAGCCACAGGCATCCACTCCATCTACACATTCTTCTTCAACATGGCATTCAACAGCTGCACGATTTCTGTAAAACCCATGATGAACTTCTGAACAAAGTTAATTTTACCAAAAAATGATTTCAACTCTTTCCTACTGTTTGGTATTTGCAAATTTTTTATTGATTCTATTCTATCTGGGTCAATCGATATTCTAGTTTCAGAAATGACATGCCCTAGTAATTTACCTTCAGTTACCCCAAATGAACACTTCTTAGGGTTAAGGAAAATTCCATACCTCTCACATCGCTTAAGTATTTTCCTAAGATCTTTGGTGTGAGTGGATGCATCCTTGGAATATATAGTCAGATCATCCATATACACAACAATGCACTTACCTGATAATCCATGGAATGCAATGTCCATGGCTCTCTGAAAAGTGGCACCTACATTGATTAGACCAAAAGGCACTCTCCTATATGCATAATTTCCCCATTTACAAGTGAAGGTGGTTTTTAATCTATCATCTAGATATCAATTAACACCTAGTTATAGCCCGAGAAACCATCTAAAAAATACATCATCTTTGCCCCATTTACTACTTGCAACACTTCGTCTATTGGAGGTAGAGGATAATTATCCTTTTTGGATGCTTTATTCAAATTTCTAAAATCTACGCACAACCTGATGTCTCCATTCTTCTTCCTCACTAGTACTAAGTTAGCTACCCAGACTGAATGTCTGACTGGGAAAATTATTCCAGCAAACAACAATTTTTTAACTTCCTCAAATATTAAAGGCTCCAAAATAGCATTCACAGGCCTTTGTTTCTGCCTAAATGGTTTAAGATCTGGTCTCAAAGTTATCACGTGAGTTATGATGGACGTATCATATGTTTTCAAGTCTTCATACATCCATGCTATTACATGTTTGTATTCGTTCAGAACACCTAAAAAAAAATTTCTTATTTTCTCAAAGCAAGCCTTTCCAATCAGCACATTTTGAGGGTTTTGCTCTGTCCCTAAGTTGTGTGAATCACACTTACCCCCTTCTGTTTTGGGTAAGTCTTTCTGTCTTATTACTCCATTGAAGTCAAAAACATGTTCTAATTCAATTACTCCTTTGGGTAAGAAGTTTCTCTTCAAGTTGATTATATCCTCTTCGTCCCATGTTATCTCAGGCCTTTCTTGTTCGTCAATGATTTAAGCCTCAAATACCTCATTACAAGTCAAAAAATCAATAATTTGTTGATCCCCTCCAAATACCTGAAAGTGTGTAACATTGTCTGGGATACTAGGAACATTAACTAATTCAACAGCAAATCACCTCAATCATGACAATGTCAAAGGTTCTAGTGTGCTAGCAGCAACTGCTAGTGCATCTGGTCTATGGTTCAATTTTCTAGGGATATGCTCTATGTTGAAAGCATCAAATGAATCTATTAAACCCCATACTCTATGTCTGTAACTAATCATTTTCTTGTAGTTGCAAGCATATAGTTTCCTTACTTGTCTGACCACTAGCTCAGAATCTAAAAATACCTTAATCGTTTTCACCTTTTTCTTGATGGCCATGACCAGTCCCAAAATTAAGGCTTCATATTCAGCAATATTGTTAGTACAGGAAAACTACAGTCTATATGCTGCTAGATATGATTTACCTTGAGGATCTATGAGTTCAACACCTGCACCCGCACCCTTTTTTGATTTGGATCCATCACATTTTAGTGTCCACATGCCATCTTTACTTTTCTAACCTTTTACCTTCGCATGCCTTGTCCCTTTTATCTCTTGCAAGGTGCTGGCCTATTTATTCATGGGTATTTCTATTTGGTTAACTTGCATATGTGTATTTTTAGTCTCTAAATCAAAAAGACAACTCCCCTCATTTTTTACCCTTTTCTTTTCTATATCTGAAATCAGAGCATCTACATTACTCTGAGAGTATCTCTGTGGTTGATCAGGGTTCGCATTTTCCTCTTGCAACCCTACCCTGTTCATGCATTTTTTGTATTCATATTCAATGATGTCTTTGCATATTCCACAACTTTCCTCAGAATGTGGCCTATCATGAACCCTACATCTGTCCTTATACAGTTTACATTAGGCAGGCAGATTTTGTTTAATGCACTCTTCCACCTCCTATCTAATGGCATGACCAAATTTGTCCATTTCATTATTTTCTTCATCCGAAGAACTTCCATCAAACTCAATGAATAATGTTGTCTCCTTGCTAACATGTTTTTCTCTAAAGTTTAACATCATAATTTCTTCAATTTGTGCCCCATTGTTAGTAATCCTATAGGCATCAAGTTCGACAGTAGCATATAATATTTCATTCATTCGATTATACTCTATTATCATATGTTTCATCCTAGGTTCTGCCTCTATTCTAATCTGGTTTGGGATACCTCTCTAAGGTAGCCACATATGTGAAAAATTAGTGGCCATATATCCGTTCAATGTCTTGGACCAATCCCTACTTAGCAACATCCCATAATTCACAGGTATATCCACTATTTGAATGTCAATGAATTGGCTTACCCTAGGGTATGAAGCTAATTGCATCTGAATGTTCATCAATTCTCCTATCACGCTAACCTCAGTTTTATCTAACTGTGTGACAACCTTGGCAGACTTGGTGGGAGTCAGCCCTAGAGTTTTACATATCCCTAAGGGCATTACGTTGGCTGATGCACCAGAGTCCACCATGCAATTGTGTATGTTCTTCCCACACAATCTAATAGTTAACAAGAAAGGAGGAGCATCCTTCTTATCAGCATACATTACTACATTTGTATTGGAAGGCAGCTCAACTTTCTTACTTTTCTCTTTAGGCGGTGAATCTCTATTAGGAATAGCTATATCAGTAGCAACCTCATCTGTCATGGATGTATCCAGATATTTTATAAAAGCATTTCTGATCCCTGGGTTTTTCAATAATTCATTCAGAGGTATACTAACCTTAATTTTCTTTATTTCCTCTGACAAGTAACTCATTAATCTTGTTGTCTCTACTATTTCAGTTTTACTTGTTTGGGCCTTTTGTGATGTTGTTCCATTGTTTGCATGATAATTAGCTTTAAGTATGGCAGGATTGTTGCTAGCATTCTGATCTGGGGGTGTATTGAAGTTGTTAGGAGGAATGGAAGTGGTGAAAGGTCCTCCTAGTCTAGTGTTGTTCCTTAAATTATAGGTGTGGTTTTTATTTGTCTGTTGAAAAGCCTGCACCTCTTCTATTTCAGTCAATACTTCATTTTTAGTTTCAAAGGGAAACTGAAAAACATTTAATACAAAGGCAGATTTAGGGTAAAGATTTTCACAGAAATATGGTTCATCCTCTAACAATTCATCTTCTTTCTCTTCTACAGTAGAAAAGGTAAAGGTTTCTAAAACTAGAGTTGTATCATACCTTGAGGGTACTACCTCATTACCCTTGGGAATGAGAAATTTAGAAGTAGGAGGCTGCACATCTATATTAAAAATGCTAGCTGCTAAATGGAACTGTGGACAGTCAAGCTCAGCATGAGCATTGGTATTGTGAAATCTACACCAATTCTTTAGTGATGTATTGGCCATTTAGATGCCAGCTGTTTGTTTTGCATCATGATTATCTGTATTCTCAAAAAGAGAAGCTAGAGTACCATTGTTTGGTCCAGTGTTCCATGCTTTAGGTGGCCTAGGTTGATTCTGATTTTTGTTATTGTTACCCCAAGCCCTATTGTCTATCACTGGCCCTCTATTTTGCATTGGTTGCCCTTGGTTATGACCTTGATGCTGATTATAGTTTTGGCTCTGATTTGAACATTGGCCCTAGCCGTTATTTTGGATATGGCTCTAATTGTAGTTCTGATTGTAGTGCTAACTTTGATTTGAATTATAGTTCTAATTTTGGCCTTGGCTATAATTCTGATTTTGGTTAAATCCTTGGTTGCCTCTTCCATAGAGATTCTCATTTCTTAGTTGTGTTACTTCAGTGGTCAATCTTTTCAAATGTACAGTGATCTCTTTGATTTCTTCCCTTTCCTCCTGTGCTTTTGCCATAGTTGTATCTCTAGGAGGTTGGAAGAAAGGCTGACCACTATTTTGACTGTTATTAGCGGTGTTACCCGTGTAAGGAGCTATGGCTTGGATAGGGGTGGGACTATACACAGGTGTGTAAGTAGGAACTGGATTTAATAATGGAGTGTGATACATAGGGACTCCATTCCACGGCTGTGCCTAATTCTGCACCCCAAAATTTCCTCCATTAACAAATGGACCATAAGTTGTAGGCCTCATTTCTTGGTTTACTGAGGCTGCCTCTTTATAGGCTTTGGATATTGAATCTATGTCAGGTTTTCTTTTGACAAACATGGCAGTTAAGGGATGCAAGGCAGCATAGTACATAGCTAACAAGGTATCATCATCCACGGTGTAAGGGGCCACCAACCTAGCATAGGCCTTTTGGAATCTATCATTGAAATTATCAATCAACTCTCCCTCACCTCTTTTTATGGTAGCCAATTTATGGTACAAGACGCAAGGATCGATGGGTCCTCTAAATCTAGATAGAAATGCTTCTTCCATAAGCGACCAAGAAGAAATATAGCCATTGGGTAAGTTTACATACTAGTTAGAGGCTTGTTCATTAAAGGTGTAGGGGAACAATCTACACACAATGTCCTTGTACTCTAATCTGGCCCTAAAGCATGCCTCTTTGAATATTCTAATATGATCTTCTGGATCCTGATGTAACTAGTATTTCAGACATATCTTCTCAAGATTTTTGGGCATCTCATTATAATCAGGGAACGCTATGGGAGAATGAACATTGAAATAAGCCATTGTAGGCACCTAAGCTCGACCTGAGCCTGTAGGAATACCTAGATTTAGTGGTGGGATAGGATCTTTAGGAGGATTAGGACCTCTAGGAGTACCTGAACCAAGATTTAAAGATCTGAATGAAGAAATGTCAGGACTCACAATGTTATGGATATTATAAGGTGATCCAGGGGGTGTGTTAGATGAGCCTCTTGGGTGTGTTATTTTAGGGTTCCAAATTACAGGACTCTTACTTCACCTTATATCAGGTAATTGTAAAAATATATCCCCTAAACTAGATCTAGACCTAGTCACTCTACTACTGTTGTTAGCCAGTTTTTTCTTGAAACAAACCCTAACTCAAGTTGGGCCCTCCTTCTAGCGCCAAAGAAACTGTTGGTGATTGTTTTGAGACAGTCATAACAATTAGTTAAAATTCACACAAAATGAACTAAAATTGACTTGAAAGATATGAAGGAATCGGTTAAGATTCACTTAATCCTAAGTTTAATATGGTCAGGTCTTGACCTATTGGGCAAATCCAGTTGGTTGATGTGAAGCTGTAATGTTCAAGGGGCCTTACGTGATTTAGGGTTTCTTGTTGGTTAACTAGACTCAAACTATGCAAAAGATCATAAAAATCAGCATGTTGTTCATTCCTTTTGCATAAAAATGTTATTGTGCTGCAAAGCTTTAAATGGTTTTCTTGAGTTATTGCAGTCTTATCCTCTTAAATATTATGAAAATTGTCTACTTTCAACTCTGTTATGCATGCTTTTTTAAATATGAGACAAATTTTCTTTAAATTTCTGCATTTTAAGCTAAGTATTTTTAGATGGGTTGGGAAAAGTTAGAAAGATCTAAACTAAACATCATTCATTCTACCAAAGGATGTAATTGTTCTATTATGCACTTTCTAAATCATACAGTAACTCGATCAAATCCACAGACAAAACCTTGAATGTAAGTTCTGAGCATTTTCACAAACATACACCCAAGATTGCAAGCTCTAAGAGAAAATGTTTCAAACACAATGAAGAGCCAGAAAATACTCAGAAGATAGATGCAGAATTCCAGATTCAATTGTATTAGAAACAGATAGTCATATAAGATTTACAATGTCTGAATGACTCTTAGCTTCATTGATCAGATTACAGAAAATTTACAAGCTTTATAGATACAGCAAGGAGGCAAGGTGTTCCACATGCTCCTTGTTGCAGACACAGACTACCTCCTTCTTCTACTCCTAAATGCTAAGCTAAATTACTAAAATCCCTATGTAGCGCCTATGTAAAGTATTACAATGTAGAGAGGCACAATATATAGACTTTGATTATCCTCAATACAACTCAAAACCCTAGTTAAGCAATGGTTCAAACCTCTGGTTACAACAATAAATGCTGGAGAACAACTCTCCAAAAATATCTCTGAGCATACATCAAATCTGGGTGAAATATGCTCTTCTGGAAACCCTAGCAGCTTAATAATAACTTCTGTGGTCTGCTGCAATAATGTCTTCAGCTACATTTTGTCTTCACCATTGATGACCTTTGACTTCCTCACCCTTCATCCTTATCTTCCTCTACTCCTGAGATCGGATCTCCCCTCCATGATGTCATCGCCATCAAGTTTTAGCTCCTTCTTCAACTATAAACCTGCAAAAGCAGACTAGCAATAAGTATCATCATTTAATAAACTTGCAGAAAAACAACCACTAAATCTAGTCGTAACTGTGTGAACGCAGAAATCGCGCCCCAAATCTGTGAAAATTGTGAGTCCAAAATGCATATACAACGCTAAACTGGTCGGATCAACCATCGTTGACCATAAACATGCATTCAGGCCCTAAATCAGCCTCAAAATTTCATCACTTTGTTCTCCCACTCATTTCTTTGTTTAAATCTTTGTATTTTCTGATATACAAGCTGGGTGTGATACATCGTATTAATTAGATTTTATCTTTTTCAGTTCCACGGCTTGTATGTCCTTAATGCATATCGGTTTGTATATCGGAAGATACAAACACATATGCATACAAAGAATTTTCTATATTTTAACTTTCCTTTGAATCTGAGCCTTGTATATCGGCATGCATCCTTGAATATACACTGAGTAATGATGCATCCATTTAACCAAATTTAATTCTTCACTGAGATCTGCCTCGTATGTTTATCGCAACGCATAAACTACCATGTATGTTTCGCTTTGTCCTCAAATATACATTCTGATTTTATACATTGGATTGATCAGATTCTACTTCCATTTGAATTATGGCTTGTATGTATACTGCAATGTATGCTTTGGAACATATATACAAGCACGGACAGATACAAGGATTTAACTCCATTCCATAATGCCTTTGATTTCGCTCAATGTATAAATGCATTGTATCTTTTGGATATTCAATTCGGACATGATACAAGCATTTAATCAAATTTTACTCTCTTTTTTGATTCCGCATTGTATGTATCTCCTTTGTATCTTTCAATATGCATTATTAAAAAACATACATGGACTTAACCTTGTTTGATAAACTTTTGGTTCCGACACTTGTATATGTGCAATGTATGTTTGAAAATATACAAGTCTGAAACTATACGATGACTTAACACTATTTTAATAACCTTTTAAGTCCATGTTGATGTATGTTATCCTTGTATCCCACCAATATACAAGTCGGAACATATACAAGGATTTAAGTTTTTTTAATAAACTTTCGGGTCCGTGTTTGTATATTGGGCCTTGTATATTTGCATTGTATGCTCCACTTGTATGTTGAAACATACAAGGGCTGAATATACAATGACCTAACTCATTTTAATAAGTCCGTCGGGTCTGCCCATTGTATATTTGCATTGTATGTAACTCCAACATACAAGCCCACTGATATACAACAAATTAACCGTGCTTCATAACATTTGGATTCCGTGCCATGTATAAAGTGTTTGTATATTTGCCTTGCATGTTTCGACCTGCCAACATACAATGTGAGATACATGCAATGGAATCCAAAACATCTATTCATTTCCACTCTAATCTATTTCAGGTCCATCTTGTATGTATATATCAAAACTTTTACCAAATGCATACGAGGTAAAAAGAATATACAATCGACTTTGTATATGAAAGCGATATACAAAGGGCATTGTATGTACATTTCAAATGACCCAATAATGCAAGCAACCCTACTATATGAACCTGATATGCAAATGTGACTAAGCATAAAATGGCCCCTTGCATATACAAACGACTTTGTAAATGACATACAAACCTGAATGTATATTTTACCAAAATGATCATAACTTGCAAAATATGGCAAATTTTAAGATGGTTAAAAAAGCAACCCTAGCTCATTTTTCGCAAGGAATCTAACCATATCATGCCCTGGTACTGAAAATGTATTTTTCCTCTAGTTTTAACAAAGTTTGCAATTTTAACCCCCTTTCCCTTTACCACCAAGCAAAACAACACACACAAAAGCAAAAGCAACAGCCACAGCAGGGGTCCTCATTTTGCTAAGGGGTAAAATGGAGCATTTTGTGAACATCACAATAGTGCCTTTTCCTAAAGGATAGAAGCCTATTGGATGCAAATAGGTGTTCAAGAAGAAATTTGGTGCAGATGGTAGTGTTGAAAAGTACAAGGCCAAATTGGTTGCAAAGGGGTATTTACAAGTGGAGGGAATTGATTATGGTGAAATTTTCTCTCCTGTTGCAAAGATGACATCCATTAGATTTCTATTATCTCTTGCAATTGCTTATGACTTAGGGGTAGAATAGATGGATGTGAAGATAGCTTTCTTTCATGGTGATTTGGAGGAAGAAATCTACATGTCACAACCATAGCATTACATAGTGAAAGGTAAATAAAATTTGGTTTGCAAATTGAAAAAGTCTTTGTATGGCTTGAAGTAGTCTTCTAGGTTGTGGTACTTGAAGTTTGATGCCTTTGTGTTGTCAATTGGATTTGTGAGATCAAAATTGGATCACTGTGTGTATTATAAGTTTGATGGTGATCGTATTCTCATTGTTGCATTATATGTTGATGATACGTTGCTGATTGGGAAGGGTAAGAATATGATTTCTAATTTTAAGTCTCAGTTTGCAACACAGTTTGAAATGAAATATTTAGGGGCAGCCAGGTACATTATAGGAATGGAAATAAGAAGAGACAAAACTAACAGAAAACTTTGGTTAAGCCAGAGTAAGTATGTGAAGATCGTATTGGATAGGTTTAGCATGGCAGATTGTAGACTATTGTGTGTCCCTGTTTCATTGGGGACAAAGTTATTTGTTAGTGATTGTCCAAAATCTCTTAGTGAGGTGGAGGACATGAGAAGAGTACCTTATGCTAGTGTTGTTGGTAGTTTGATGTATGCCATGGTCTACACAAGACTAGACATTGCCCAAGCAGTGGGAGTCCTTAGTCGATTTATGGCTAATCCTAGACAGGTACATTGGGATGCAGTTAAGCGACTATTCAGATATTTGAAGGGTACTTCCGAGTATTCCATTTGCTATCATGGCAATGCTACAGGACCTCCGCATTTAGTTTGTATTTGTGGATTTGTGGATTTTGATTGGGCAGGAGACATTGATAGTAGGAGATCCACCAGTGCATATGTATTCACAATGTTTGGTGGTGCAATTAGTTGGATGAGTAAGCAACAACCTATGGTTTCTTTGCCCACTATAGAAGCTGAGTATATGGCTGCAACTCATGCTTGTAAGGAAGCCATTTGGATTAAGATATTGTGTTCAGATATTGGTGTTGATGCAGGACAGATTACGATTTGTTGTGACCGTCAGAGTGCGATTTGCGTTGCGAAGAATCCAACTTTCCATGCCAAAACAAAGCATATAGATGTACAATTTCACTTTGTACGAGACATGGTAGAGGATGGGAAGGTAAATTTGGAGAAGATAGATACTTTGAAGAATGTTGCAAATGCATTGATGAAGTAAATGGGTATAGGGAAGTTCAAATGGTGTATAGAGTCTATGGGCCTCTCGGCCTATAGCAGTTAAATCCTATTAATTATATTGGCTCTTACAAGGTGTTCGACAAGTGGGAGAATGTTGGGAATTAAGGTGTCTCAACCTTGGTAATTCCTTGTATTATTTTCATTGTATTTATTTATTTATTGCCTATGTTGTAAATTAAATTGTAAATTCATATTATCATCTTGTGGGATGTGGCACGGTGATGTGTCATCCTACATGGAAGATGACTTGTAATTTTGTCATCACATGAGGAGATAGGCATCCCACTTTGTGGTAGGAATATTTTGCCATGTGTTGGCATCTTGGATGTTGTGTAAGGGAATATTGACCATAATAGTCATGACAAATTCCTATGATGAAGTTATGACATCATGTAAGAGTCAGAAATAGGAGATTCTATGACAGGTGAAGACATGTGTCGAAGAGCATCTTTGAAAAAGGCATCTTTGGGCACCCCAAGGTGGACTATGACATGTTGTAAGAGAATATGCTATTTATAGCTTGTGTATGATAGATTCTCTTACAGTTATAAGTTGTAACTGCTATGACAGATTCTATGACAGTCGTAAGAGCATCTGTCATAGCCCATTTTGGAAATAGGTGACCTCTTTGGGATGGGGTGTGTGGACAAGTGTCAGACGCATCTTACAATGTTGACCAAATGTCCATAGGCATGGGTTTTGGGCCATGAGGCCAAGTTGGATGCCCATTCCAAGGTAGAGGCAATTTTGCCTTGTATTTTCTATATAAACAGGTGCTTGGAGGAGGAGATGTATTATAGGTTTGACAGGTACTGTTATGCTACCAGTTTGTCTCTAGATATGAGTGTCAAAGAATCCTGAGAGATTGCATTGCAAGTGTATTGAAAACCATTTTAGTTTTCTTAATATATTGTGTAGGTTTTGGAGTGTGAGGTTTTTCACCCAATAAGGGTTTTCCCCACGTATATCTTGTGTCTCTCTCTTCTTCTATCTCACTTCCTTGTTTATGTGTTTGTTGCAATATCTCTATTATCTCTATTAGTGAGTTTAACATTGTTGTAATAGTAAGGATAAAATAGAATTTGCACTCTCCTCCCCTCATTGGATTAGTGTATGAAGTGATTTATGCACACCTAGCTTCCTTTCAAGAACCTCTCACCTTGTTCAGACAATCCAGAAATATGACTGATAAGGGTTGCAGAGAGATTAACTTGAACTCCCCTTACAAATGTCTGATTGTCCCTCAGGTTTCTTAAGAAGTCATCAACAATATCCTCTTGAAACCCTTCAAACTTTTCCAGAAACTCCAGCCATCCTACATTTCTAAGAATTTCTGCTCTAGCTTTGTCATACAAGAGACCTGTAATACTTTTTGGCTCTGATTTCTTCTTAATCCCCATTTCTAAGTCATTTTTCCACCCTCTGTGCTAAAATTATCCCTCACTTTTCTATGTAGTTTGTTCTTCCTCCTTTAACTCCGTAGGTTTTAGAGGACTGTATTAGCTGACTTTGTTCTTCAGGGTATTTTGCAGTTTTGAATGAGGGTTATTATGTCAATTCGTTTACTGGCTTGGACTGTGGAAAAAGAATTTAAAATTAGTTAGAGTGCCTATGTAGTCATAATTGCAGTAGAGTGATGGGACACTCTGTAGACATGGTGACAGTGTAGCAAAGATGGCGGCATGAATGAGGAGAAAGGTGAAATAATGGTAGGGGAACGTGTCATAATAACATCATCCAAAAATAGAAATAATAAGACAGTTACTAACTAATGCTTAATTGAAGAGAAGTACCTGAATCAATCTTAATGATGATGGCTCGATGTACTTGGCTGCAATGCCGTGACTTTGATGAGACTGCATGTGACTTGACATGTGAGCATCTTCTGCATGGCTTTGAAATGACATCAGCATGTCCATTGTCACATTCCATGCAATCATTTCCACTGAGTGGTTCGAGAATGCCATCTTTTCAGGTGATGTAAGCACAGTCATTTGTGAGTACCTGTGCATGAGAGTAATGACCTTTTTCTCAATTATCGATGATATGCATGCTGACATCATGTTTGTCCTTGTCATAAAGTGGAGGATGAGTCATGATGACCTCATCAAATGACATCTCTACTTTATTGCTTGGAGAGGTGGGTCCCCTCCCAATTTATTATATTCATGAATAGCTCTTTATTGGTGGAGTACCAGAGTTGCTCCTTATTTGCGAGCATCGGAGGTGCTCCTTATTTGCGAGTGCTAGATGTGTGTTTGAGTAACTTCTGGCACCTAATCATCTTCATAGCTTGACTATTCTCATCTGGCATGAAGAAGGGAACTGTCATTTGCTAGTTTTCAATCCCCTTGGTCGAGAAAGATAGCCATTTACTGGTTTTCTATCTTCCTCTTTTTTTTTTAAGAAGGTTGTCATTTGCTGGTTTTCAACCTTCTCTTTTTTTCTTTTTTTTCAAGAAGGCCACCATTTGATGGTTTTCAACCTTTTTTTTTCAGTCCAAATTTGTGATAGAGGATGTGTCCCATGTAACCAAGCACAAATCTTTGATGAACTCTTCCTTAGTAGATTGCCTTTTATAGAGTCTAATTCGGTGGCCATTCACTAAAAATGTGTTCATGCTTCCATCAATAGGTTCTAATAGCACTATTCCATTCTTAAAAACTTCCTTTATCTGGTAAGGACCCATCCAATGAGTTTGTAGCTTTCCCTTGAACTCTTTGAACTTAGAATCATATAGGAGAATCTAATCACCTTGTTGAAATGTCCTCCTCTTGATGTGTTGGTCATGCCATTGCTTCCTCTGATACTGAACCAGTTTTGCTTGCTGAATGGCTTCTGTCTGGATTTCATCTAACTCATTAAGCTGAAAAATTCTGTTCTATTGGGCTATAGACAATGGTAGACCAATATCTAATGTAGTTTTAATTGTCTGGAGCTCAAATTCTATAGATAGAATGGGCTTATTTCCATAGACTAACTCATATGGTGAGAATTTTGTTGTAGACTTCCAAGTGGTATTGTAAGCCCAAACTGCTTTAGGTAATCTATTAGCCCAATCTTTCCTATTCATTGCTATTGTCCTTGTCAGAATGTTCTCAAGTTCTCTATTAGTCACCTCTACCTGCCCATTGGCTTGAGGTTGGTAAGGTGAAGACTTCTTGTGCTTAACTTGATATAATTCTATGAATGCTCTGATTACCTGTGAAGTAAACTGAGGTCCTCTATTTGAAACTATGGATCTTGGGGCTCCAAACCTCAAGAAAATCTTATTATAAAGGAAATCAACAACTTTATCTTCTCTTGCAAATTGCAATGCCTGCACTTCATCCCATTTAGTGACATAGTCTATGCATACAAGGATGTACTCTTTGCCTGATGATGGTGGAGAAATTGGTCCCACAAAGTCTAGACCCCACTATTCAAATGGCTCCATCATTACTTGAGGATGCAGTAACATCTCCTAAGTGAAGGTTGGTTATCCCATCCTTTGGCACTAGTCACACTACTACACATACTTCTTGGTATCCTTATGAATAGAGGGCCAATAGTAACCAGCTCCCAGAATCTTGTGGATGGTTCTGTGTGAGGAATAGTGCCCACCAGATGGTTCATCATGACATGCCCTTAAGACATCAAAAATTTCATCAGCTTTTAAACACCTAGCAAAATGAAGTCAGGACCACATTTAAATAGCAAACCATTTAACCATTTGTAATATAAGATTTCCTTAAGTAAGCATTTCTTTTGATTTGAGGTAAAATGGGATGGATATAAGCATGTAGCTAAGAGATTAGTTATGTCAGCAAACCAAGGTGCAGTAGAGGATATAGCAAAAAGATGTTCATCTGGAAATCTATCATCCACTAGCTGGTTCTCTCCACCTGTATGCAATCTTGACAGAAAGTCAGCAACCAAATTAAATTGACTTGGATTATCAACTATGGTAATGTCAAATTCCTACAACAATAATAACCACCTAATTATCCTTGCACCCACTACTAGCTTATTCATTAAGTATTTGATGGCTGCATGATCAGTATGTACAAATATTTTGTATCCAATGATATAATGCATGAATTTGTTCATAGCATAGATGATTTCCAAGAATTTATTTTTAGATGTGGTATAGTTTCTTTTTGTAGAGGTAAGGTTTTTGTTGATGTAATAGATGACATGCATACTTTCTCCTTCCTCCTTCTATCCTAAGACTTCCCCAATGGACTCATTTGAAGCATCAGTTTGTATGTGAAATGGTAAAGTCCAATTAGGTCCTCTCAAAATAGGTGTGACAGTAAGTGGTGCAGGAGCACCCCTTCAACAAGCTAAATATACACTTGAGGGAGAAGACTAAGGTTTAATATGTTTTATACATTTTATGTTATCATGTAGTATTTGTGATGACATTTCATTTTTGTAAGAACCGACCCCGCCATGAGAACCGAAGTCCCAAATTTGGCATCCCAATAAGCCAATTTGGACATCATTAGACATTTGGGGTATGTGGAGAATTAAATCAATGTGTCGCATGATTAGGTGTTTTGTTGTCTTAAGCCAAACAGTTGTCGAGTGATTAGTTAAGGTTTTTAATTATAATCTTGGTTTAAGAAAAATCAGAGTAGGGGAGATATACACAGAAATAGACCAGGCAGAAGAAAGAGAGGAAGAGGTTGTTGGTTTTTCCATCCTCTAGAATTATCAAATGTATGAATCTCTGTAAGAATGAAGAAATAGAAATTTTGTTAGTTGTGTTTTACAAATTCTGGATTCTGTGTAAATTCCCTGTGTATTGAATTTTCTTGTGTATCTTATTTGTATAGAATCATTTTGTATTTAGTTTAGTCCTTATGTGGTCAAGATGTATGATTAAAGCCATTCCACTGGTGGATTTCTGTGAAATCAGTGGAATGGACTTGTAAAATAGTTTTATGTTTTGCTTTCTTTTTGTTCATGGTCATGACAGAATAGAAACTACGAGATTTGTTATAGACGAGGTTATTGGCATGAGCTTCAAATATACATTTTATGTATATATGTCAATTGCAGGCTAGAACAGTCTGTGAGTAAATTGCATTTGTATGCGAGTATCACCCTGTGTATATTTTGTGAAGAAATGTATGTGTAAGAGTTCGTTCGGGTTGAGTTCATGTTGTTCACTGAACATACAAGCAGTGTGTATATCTCTAATGTACCTGAGTACATTTCATGTGTATATTGCATTTGTATGCGAATATACATTTCATGTGTATCCTGCATCTATGTATCAGGTGAAGTATATCAGGGAAACCGATAATAGATGTTTGCAGGTGGTTGAACCAATTCAATGGTTCAACGGGTTCATTGGTTCAATGGAGTAAGAGGTGCCGATAGTTGAACCGATGATTGAACCAGTTTAATGGTTCAACGGTTCAACGGGTGCAGTGGGTCATCGCCGCTTGTATTAAGTGTTGCGATAGTTGAACTGATGGTTGAACCAATTCAACAGTTCAATGGTTCAGCAGTTCAACTGAGAGTTGCTGACAGTGTTAAGACTGTGCGATGGAAGTATATTGAGCTGGTAGTTGAAGGTTCAATGGTTCAAAGGTATTAGGGGTTCATTTGGTTCAACGGGTTCACGAGTTCAATGAACTTGGAGGTTTCAAGTGGTTCAAAGGTTTAACCACAGAGATAGTTTAGAAATTTTGATCTACAAAACTGAAGGTATCAGGTTGACTCAGATTGGGGAAGCCGATAGCTTATGTGTTGCCGATAGGCAACCGATGCAAAGCGCATACATCGGTATAAGGTATGCGATCAGAGGAAGGTTGTTTTCCCCGACTGATAGTGTGATATCTGACCAATGGGTAAACAGACAATGGTAAATGTATGTGGGTGAGGGCTTTGACAACTAATTTACACATTTCTGTTGTTAGCTCTGCATCAAGTGGTATCAAAGCAAAGGAGTATCTTTTGGGAAGAAGTAGCAGACAAAATGTCAGATGAAGAAGGATCATCAGAGTACCCAGAAAAAATGACCAACGCTCAGTTGGCGGCATTAGTGAGAAAGCAAATGGCAGAGAGCAGAGCAACTCGGGATCAAAATCAGGCTTTGAAAGAGGAGGTAGAGAAGTTGAGGGACAGAGTAGAAAAGGGGGAAGAAGATTCTGGTAAGCAAGAAGACAGGGATGAAGAGGAGGTCCCTAAGCAGGAAGAGATAGAGGTTCCTGCAGACTAGAGACCCTTACTTAATGCCCTCAAATCCATGGAGAGAAGGACCATGGATATGAAAGTAGACTTGCCAATGTTTGCAGGGAAAATGGAACCTGATTCAGTGATGGAGTGGATAGACTCCTTGAATAACTTCTTTGAGACCGAGGAAATCCCAAACCACTAAAGGGTGAAGATGGCTCAATCCAAAATGAAAGGGGCTGCACTAACTTGGTGGAATTTCATCCAAGATGGCAGGGTGAAAGAGGGAAAGAATAGAGTTGCAACATGGAAGAGAATGATGGCTTTAGTGAAGGAGGCCTATGTTCCATTGGATTACAACATCCAATTACATAAGAGGAAACAAAACTTGAAGAAGAAAGAGTTAGATGTCAGCTCATACACAGAAGAGTTCATGAAACTATGTGTCAAGACAAAGGTAAAGGAGAATGAAGAAGAGAAGGTGGCAAGGTACCTCAATGGATTAAGGTTTACCATCCAAGAAGACATAAATCTGCATAACCCAGAGACAGTCCAAAAGTGCTACCAATTGGCACTCAAGGTGGAAGAGAAATTCAAGAGAAGACAAGAACAAAATAGTAGAGGAAGAGGGAGACAACAAAGGGGAGGAAGAAGTCCTTTCAGAGGCAAAGGAAATGGATTTGGATTCGAAGGTGAATCAAATCAAGAGAGCAGCAAAGGAGACAATAGTCAAAACCAAGGGGGAAGTTACAATCAAAGAGGAAATTTTAGGGGCAGAAGACCATCATTTAGAGGGAGATCTCAGGGCAGAGGACCTATCAGATGTTACAATTGCAATCAAGAAGGCCATATAGCTAGCAGATGTTCAGGAAAGGCAACAAGTTCAATAGGAGAAAGGAGGATCAATCTGATCCAAGAACCTGATTGTCAAAGTGTGACAAGCTCAAACACTTCTCAAAGTGTGAATGCTCCTGACAGCTATGGATATCCTGAGAAAGGAGAATCTCTGATGATTAGGAGAGCAATGACCACCATGAAGGTGCCTAACAAAGAACCCCCATAAAGGAAGTCTCTCTTCAGAACTACTTGCAAGGCAAGAGGAAAGGTATGTAAAGTTCTGATTGACTCTGGATCCACTAAAAATTTTGTGTCATTTGAAATGGTAGAAAAGTTGAAGCTTAGAAGACTGCCACATCCTTGCCCATACAAGATCTCATGGCTCAGCCAAGGTCAACAAACAGTTGTGGAAGAATAGGCTTGGATAGAACTTCAAATTGGACCATACAAGGATAGGTTATTGTTTGATATTGCCAAGATGGATGCTTTTCATCTCCTATTTTGAAGACCATGGCAGTATGACTTGAAGGCACACCATGATGGAGTTAGAAACACATATTCAATCACCAAGAATGGTAAGGTGATAGAGCTACTACCATTAATGGAGAATGAGGTGGAATCAAAAGGAAAAGAAGTTAAGGTGATGATGGTAGAAGGCAAACAATTCATGAAAGGGAGAGTAGAAGAAGGAGCAGTTGCATATGCTCTAATTCCATGCCTAAAAGTGAACAAGGAGCAGTAGTAAGAAGTCAAGGGAGAGAAGAGGCAAAGGTTCATAGATCCAATTGTCTAAGAGTTATTGGACAAATACAAGGGCATCATCTCTGATGGAATACCAAGGTCCCTACCACCTATGAGGGACATCAGCCATTGCATAGATCTGATCCCAAGATCTACATTTCCAAACAAAGCAGCGTACAAGCTTACCCCAGAGTAGAATACAGAGGTAGCAAGGCAGATTGAGGAATTGTTGGAGACAGGTGTAATTGGCAAGAGTTTAAGCCTATGTGTGGTACCGGCTGTACTAGCACCAAAGAAGGAAGGCACTTGGAGACTTCGTACTGATTCAAGCGCTATCAACAAGATAACAATCAGGTATAGGTTCCCAATCCCTAGGATAGAAGATTTACTTGATTGCTTGGGGGGTGCTAAGTGTTTCACAAAAATAGATTTAAAGAGTGGCTATCATCAGATTAGGATTAGGCTAGGAGATGAATGGAAAACTGCATTCAAGACCAATGAGGGGTTATATGAGTGGAAGGTCATGCCTTTTGGTTTATCCAATGCCCCTAGTACCTTTATGAGGTTGATGAATGAGGTCTTGAGGGAATTCATGGGAAATTTTGTCATAGTATATCTAGATGACATCCTGATTTTCTGTAATATAAGGGAGGAGCACCTCAACCATATAGACTTGGTCCTCAACAGGTTACATGAAGAGCAGCTAATGATCAACTTAGGAAAGTGTTTGTTCATGCAGGAAGAGATCATCTACTTGGGATTTGTCATCTCACATAACAAACTGAAAATGGATCAAGAGAAGGTAAGTGCCATATTGTCTTGGCCAACTCCTAAAACCTTGAATGATGTTAGAAGTTTCCATGGATTAGCAAGCTTCTATAGAAAGTTTATAAAAGGGTTTAGTCATGTTTGTGCACCCATGCTTGACACCATAAAAGGAGGACAAAAGTGTAGGTTCACTTGGACAAAGGAGGTAGATGATTCATTTGAAACATTAAAGAAGGTGGCAGAGCAGCCAGTCCTTGTATTTCCTGACTTCAACAAGATTTTTCTAGGTAGAATGTGATGCAAGCCACATGGCAATTGGGGCAGTACTCAGTCAAGAAGGTAGGCCTATTGCATTTTTTAGTGAGAAACTAAATGATGCAAAGAAGAGATACTCATCATATGATTTGGAGATGTACACTCTAGTACAGTCACTCAAAAAGTGGAAACACTACCTGATGCCAAAAGAATTCATAGTGTTCACAAATAATCAGGCCCTTAGTTTCATAAACAGTCAAGAGAAGTTGAACCATAGGTACATGAAGTGGGTGGAGACTTTGCAAGCTTTCACCTTCACACACAAGCATAAGAAAGAGGTCAAGAATAAGGTAGTAGATGCTTTGAGTAGGAGGGTCTTAACCATAAATCAGATTCAATTAGAGATTGTTGGCATTGATTCTTTGAAGGCCATGTATGATACTGATGAAGATTTCAGAGAAATCTATAAGGTATGTACTTCCTTTGGTGACAAATATCATGTTGAGTTCTCTGAATTTCTAATCCAAGATGGATTACTTTTCAAAGGTGGACAGTTGTGTATTCCACGATGTTCTATGAGACTGAATATTATTAGGGAGAAACATTGTGGGGCCATGGCAGGACATTTTGGTCTCGATAAGACTCTTGATCTTATGAAGAGACATTACTATTGGCCCAAGTTACAATCAGATTTGAGGAAAATTGTAGAGGCATGTGTGATATGTCAGAAGGCAAAAGAGAGATCTACTAATGCAGGTTTGTATCAGCCACTACCCATTCCTTCTAGGCCGTGGGAGAGCATAAGCATGGACTTTGTATTGGGTTTGCCTAGGACAAGGAAGGGATATGACAGTATTTTTGTTGTAGTAGACAGATTTAGTAAAATGGCACATTTCTTGCCATGCAAAACCACTTGTGATGCTTCATATGTTGCTGATCTCTTTTTCAAAGAGATAGTAAGGATACATGGATTGCCATTAAGCATAGTGTCAGATAGAGATGTGAAGTTTATTGGCCACTTTTGGAGGACTCTTTGGAAGAAGCTTGGAACAAATTTATCCTTCTCATTAGCCTACCATCCTCAGACAGATGGTCAGACTAAAGTAGTTAACCGTTCACTGGGAAATTTGTTAAGGTGTTTGACAAGGCAGCATGGATAGAAGTGGGATAACATTCTCTCACAAGCAGAATTTTCCTATAATGACACTATCAATAGGAGTATAGGGAAGTCACCTTTTCAGGTGGTATATGGTATTCATCCAAGAGGTATTTTAGAGCTGCAAGATCTACCTACAGGAGAGTCTATTAGTGCAGATGGAGAAGCTTTTGCATCAGCCCTCAAAGAGGTGCATGATCAAGTCAAGACACAACTCCAACAAACTACATTAAAGTACAAAGCATATGCTGATAAGAAGAAGAGAGATGTACAATTTGATGTTGGATATTTGGTATGGGTTAATCTGAAGAAGGAGAGACTCCCAAAAGGTAAATATACCAAGCTAATGCAGAGGAAGATTAGACCATGTCAGATTTTGAAGAAGTGTGGGCAGAATGCTTATGAGATCCAACTTCCTCCTGATCTTGGATTGTCACCCATTTTCAATGTATGTGATTTAACTCCATACAAGCTGAATGCAGATATAGAACAGGAACCATTGCAGGATGCAGTAGATGATGATATTCTTAAGCATGATCCACCAAAATTGAAGAAGATATTACACTCAAGAGTGACAAAGAAGACAAGGAACAAAGAGTACATAGAGTACTTGGTGGCTTGGCACGGGAAACCTGATTTAGAGACAGTTTGGATGACTGAAGGTCAGATTACAAAATATGGTGTAGACCTTCAAACTCTGATCTCAAGTGGGCTTGAGATCTCTTCTCCCAGGGAGTATGGTGTAGGAGCACCCCTTCAACAAGCTAAATATACACTTGAGGGAGAAGACTAAGGTTTAATATGTTTTATGCATTTTATGTTATCATGTAGTATTTGTGATGACATTTCATGTTTGTAAGAACCGACCCCACCATAAGAACTGAAGTCCCAAATATGGCATCCCAATAAGCCAATTTGGACATCATTAGACATTTGGGGTATGTGGAGAATTAAATCAATGTGTCACATGATTAGGTGTTTTATTGTCTTAAGCCAAACAGGTGTCGAGTGATTAGTTAGGGTTTTTTATTATAATCTTGGTTTAAGCAAAATCAGAATAGGGGAGATATACACAGAAAAAGACTAGTAGAAGAAAGAGAGGAAGAGGTTGTTGGTTTTTCTATCCTCTGGAATTATCAAATGTATGAATCTCTATAAGAATGAAGAAATAGAAATTTTGTCAGTTGTGTTTTACAAATTCTGGATTCTGTGTAAATTCCCTATGTATTGAATTGTCCTATGTATCTTATCTATATAGAATCATTTTGTATTTAGTTTAGTCCTTCTGTGGTCGAGATGTATGATTAAAGCCATTCCACTGGTGGATTTCTGTGAAATTAGTGGAATAGACTTGTAAAATAGTTTTCTATTTTGCTTTCCTTTTGTTCATGGTCATGATAGAATAGAAACTGCAAGATTTGTTACAGAGGAGGTTATTGGCATGAGCTTCAAATATACATTTTATGTATATATGTCAATTGCAGGCTGGAACAGACTGTGAGTAAATTGCATTTGTATGCGAGTATCACCCTGTGTATATTCTATGAAGAAATGTATGTGTAAGAGTCCGTTCAGGTTGAGTTCATGTTGTTCGCTAAACATACAAGCAGTGTGTATATCGCTAATGTACCTGAGTACATTTCATGTGTATATCACATTTGTATGCGAATATACATTTCATGTGTATCCTGCATCTGTGTATCGGGTGAAGCATATCGAGGAAACCGATAATAGATGTTTGCGGGTGGTTGAACCAATTCAATGGTTCAACGAGTTCATTGGTTCAACAGAGTAAGAGGTGCCAATAGTTAAACCGATGGTTTAACCAGTTTAATGGTTCAACAGGTGCAGCAGGTCATCACCGCTTGTATTAAGTGTTGCGATAGTTGAACCGACGATTGAACTAGTTCAATGGTTCAACGGCTTAATGGTTCAGCGGTTCAACTGAGAGTTGTTGACAGTGTTAAGACTGTGTGATGGAAGTATATTGAGCCAGTAGTTGAAGGTTCAACAGTTCAAAGGTATCAAGGGTTCATTTGGTTCAATGGGTTCATGGGTTTAATGAACTTGGAGGTTTCAAGTGGTTCAAAGGTTCAACCACAGAGACAGTTCAGAAATTTTGATCTACAAAACTGAAGGTATCAGGTTGACTTAGATTGGGGAAGCTGATAGCTTATGTGTTGCCGATAGGCAACTGATGCAAAGCACATACATTGGTATAAGGTATGTAATCGGAAGAAGGTTGTTTTCCCCAGCCGATAGTGTGATATCTGACCGATGGGTAAACAGACAATGGTAAATGTATGTGGGTGAGGGGTTTGACAACTAATTTACACATTTCTACTATTAGCTCTGCATCAGTAAGCTTCTCTTTTAGGGTTTCAAATGTTGATTGACAATCCTCTGTCCATAAGAATTATGTGTCTTTATGCAGGGTAAATAGAGGAGTAGCTATGCTACTAAAATTTTCTATGAATCTTCTATAGTAGCCTCCATGACCTAGAAAACTTCTAATGTCTATCTAATTTTTAGGTGAAGGCAACTGTTGGATCACTTCTATTTTGTTTTGATCTACTTTGATCCCATTTGCTAAAATGTGGTGTCCCAATACAATTCCTTCCTCTACCATCATGAAGCACTTTTCATGGCTCAGGGATAAATGATTCTTTTCACAGCATTTTAGTACTTTCTCAAGGTTTATGAGAGCTTCTTCAAAGTTGTCCCCATACATAGTAAAGTCATCCATATAGACCTCCATGTAGTCATTAGCTAGTTCAACAAAGATGGCTAAAACAAGCCTCTCAAATGTAGCTGGAGCATTACATAGTCCAAATGGAAGAACTTTGTAGGCAAAAGTTCCCCAAGAATAAGTGAAAGTGGTTTTATCTTGATCTTCAGGTGCTACTTGGATTTGATTGTATCCACTAAACCCATCTAGGAAAGAAAAATACTTTCTTCTTGCAAGGTTGTCCAACACTTGGTCAATGAATGGTAGGGGAAAGTAGTCCTTCTTTGTGGCTTTGTTTAGCTCTCTATAGTCAATACACACTCTCCACTTCCCATTCTTTTTAGGCACTATGACTAGGGGTGAGAAACATTGACTGTCTATGATTGGATATATAAACCCTGCTTGCAGTAATTTTTCTATTTCAGTCTTAACAATGTCTTTTAAAGTAGGATTTAGTCTTCTCTGGGGTTGTCTGACAGGTTTGACATCTTTAGTGTATATACGATGAGTACAGATCTCAGGAGGGATGCCCTTCATATCTTGGTATTCCCAAGAAAAAGCTACTAGATGGGAAATTAGGAGTTTGATAAGTTCTTCCTCCTATTTTTTTGCTAACTAGGTGTTGATATTCAGTGTTTTCCCAGGTAGAATCATAACCTATTTTGTGATCTGATCCATAGATGTAGTCAATCCATATACTGGAGTCATGGTATTAAGGGGGCAAGAATGTGGAAGTAGCATGTGTAATATGGCTAAGTCTCTATAAAAGGTTTCTCCACAAGGAATGATATTTGCTAAGGTACAATGAGCAAAAGTGAGAAGTTCTCTCCTTGAATCTTGGGCTAGCTCCATTATATCGTCATTAATAAAAATGTGGGTGATATCTTTAGTTCTATCATAGTGAATTTCTTCTTTTAACTCACCCAAATGCTCTTTAATGGTAACCATAGCTACCGAGGCACTATTTTCCATGTTATCCAGTTCATCTACCCATACCCTTCCTGTATAATGTATTGATGGTTTAGTTGGAGGATACAAAGATATTTTCTTTAAGTCTATCCCATTAGAAATGACCATATCTCTAGTTCAACAATCAATAGATGCTACTGCTGTAGCCAGCCATGGTCTTCCTAATATCAATGGATAAACATTTCTCTAGTTTCTTGGCTCTAATATCAGGAAGTCTACTGGGAATTCCCATGATTCTATCACAACTAGAACATCAGTAATCACCCCTTTTGGAATAGCTACTGATTGGTCAGCAAGTTGAAGGATTGTAGATGTGGATTGGATACATGGTAAGGCTAATTTTTCCATTGTATGAACTGTCATTACATTTATTGCTGCTCCTAGATCAACCAAAACATTTGAAATTTCTACCCTTGAGATGTAAACAGTCATGATAGGATTTCCAGGGTCTCCATATTTTGGGAGGAGCACTTCTCCCATTAGGAGGTCTAATACCTTTCCTTCCACTTGGATAGTTGAGGTAAAGTTCTTTCTTCCCTAGGTCTTGACACAATGTTGTTTGTTGAATTGGTTAAGTTCAAGTACATCTCTGATTGCTTGTAACAGTTGTCTAATTTCTTGTAATAGTTCTGATTCTAGGGTAGATTGGACTTGTTTTTGTAAGATTTTTTTCTGGGGAACATCCTATTTGAGCCATTCTGGGGATGGTGCTAGTTTTTCTATCTTTGAAGCATCTCCAAAGCTTTTATCAAAAATGTTTCCAAGGATGTTCTCTGGAGTCATTCCTTTAGGAGGATCTGGAGTTATCTAAGGATGATTCTTTTAGCACTATTTTGGTAGTAATCACCTCTGTAAGCTGAGTGGATGGATTTTAAGGTTCCTCATCATTGGTTACTTCAACTATAGTTGAAGGAGATGGTCTTGGAAGTGCATTCCCAGAACACAACTAGAGATTATTGGAATATATAGCATTAATTACAGCCATGTTTTCTTGTTCTGTCATGTAAATAGCCGCTCCTTGCTTATTCCGTGGGTTTGGTATATGTTGAGTTGGTAAGGGTGGTTAACTAACTAGTTCATTTTGTGCCTGACCTTGTGTGTTGGGGGGTGCAGTTAGCAATGCTTGTTGTTGAGGTTGGAAACATATAGGTTTTCCCTGGTACTGTTGATTATATCCCTGTTGAGGACCCCAATGAGGCTGCATGTTTTGTGATCCAAACTGTGGTGGCCATTGTTGATTTCCCCAAGGCTGATTTTGCCAATGTTGGTTTTGCCATTATTGATTTGGCCAATCCTACTATCCCCAAGGAGGATTATTCTGAGGCCCATGCCAAGTTGGATTCCAAGTCAGATTCCATTGATTATTTCCCCAATTAGAAGGACCCCTGTAAGAAGTCTAGTTTGGATATTGATTAAAAGGGAAATTTCTAGCTTGTTATTGTGCTACATAGTTCAACTCCTCCTCTATAATAGCATTCTTTTTACTTAGCCTTTTTAAGGCTAGAAGTTGACTGCATTGACTAGTAGGATGTTCCCTGTCACAGATCTGATAGATCTCTTCTTTATCTAAAGGGCATTCTCTCAACATATGTTTGTTTCTACACCTAGGACAATAGATGGAGAGTGGTTCAGTTGTTCTATCTTGATCATTTGTTCTAGTTTTTGCCTGAATCCCATCTAATGTGGTATTCAGTTGGACTAGAATATCTGTTTTAAAATTTGCAATTTCCTCCATTAACTATCTTATTTCATTCTTCCCTTTGAAAGATTTGGGTGTTCTCACTCCATCTTGGGTTCTGGAATAGTTCCTACAGAGTTCTTCTATAGCAAGCATATCCTGTTAGATCCAGGGCACACAACTGAGGGGGGGGTGAATCAGTTGTACAAAAACTTGATTGAACTTCAAACACTTGATTCTTCTTTATTAGTTAATAGCATATCAGTTAATCATTCATGAAAGCATAATGCATAAACACAGGAGCAGATAAACATCAACACATTAGACACCATGATTTTGACGTGGAAAACCCAGTTAAGGGAAAAACCACGGGGTGATTAACCCAAGGATTATTCTCTATTAGAAGAATAAGAAAAATGGATGGCACATGCCAATTAGGGCTCACTGCCTGAGCACACTGCTCACAAGGAGGCACACTGCCTACAAGAGACACACTGTCTACAAGATGATAAGTTTTACAAACTTGAACTGGAGATTGACATCTTTACCATGTCTAGATCAGTTCCATTTAAGCCCGAGATACTTCTGCTCTGCCCCTCACTCTTTCTCTATACCACACTCATCTGCTTCACAACACACTTCGAAATGAATCTACAAACCTTTATTTATATAAGGCATTGACTTAGGAATAATCATCTAAGTCGGTAATCATCCACAAGAATAATCACAAGATGAGTAACTCATCCAGTCGGCTAGCTTGAACAAGAACATCTTCATCTAGAAGTATATCTCCAATTCTGGGCTCTAAAACTAATGCGGACTGACAACACCATCTCAACATGATCCAAGAACCTTCACAAGCTTGCCTAAATGACTAGGTACATCCACACTTCCTCTACTTACAAGAATCTCTTCTCTCCTTCATCTGGAACTTCAAGAACACAGTCTATCACCACTGACATACTGAAAGAGGTGCTTTCAGACCTCCAAACCATGAACCAATCGAGATGACACATCACAATGACATCCTAAACACTCATTCCAATCCGCAGAATAGGACAATGTACTTCTGGATCTTACCGGACCTTTTTGTAACACTCTGTCACTCTGGAGCATCTCCCAGAACCGGTTCTACTTGATCAACCACAACTTCTTCATATTTTCATGCAAACCTCTAAAATCTTAACTGGAGCATCTTAAGACTCATATCTACAAACCCTTTAATCCGTATCCTCTGAGCCTCAACCTATTGAGTACTTCTTCCCTCTTCTCATCACTGTTCTTCACTGAGACTAATTTTCTCAATATCCTCAGCACACAGCTCATCCAATCCTTCTTATCAATGCAATATGAGTATGTTGACATCAATGACAACACTAGTTAACCTCATACTTGCAACAATCTCCCCCTTTGTCATTGATGACAACATATGATGTGGAAAACCATCAAGACAAAAACTTTTCCTTTCTGACACAGCTCCCCCTATCAGCAACAACTCTTCACATGTCTTTTCTTCCTTTACTACTCCCCCTTTGATCATCAACCACTTGTTTTTCACATGTCTTCTCTCCCCCTTTGACATCAATGGCAAAGGGCTCATACTTGCAATTCTAACACACCAGAATCATACCAGCTGCTCCCCCTTAGTAGCAGCGCCCCATCATCAATCCGGATCACAAGTATGACTGTGATATCCACCGGACTGATGCACATCAGTGCATCCTAGATCATCACCAGAGGGGCCATGACCCCTAACGTCTCCCTGAGATACTCAAAAGAGTCCTTGGGAAGAGGTTTAGTAAAGATATCTGCAATCTAATCCTTGGAGGGTACATACTCCAATCTGACTTCATCATTGTTCACTTGTTCTCTCAGAAAGTGAAACTTGATAGATATGTGCTTGGTCTTAGAATGTAACACCGGATTCTTAGAAATATTTATTGCACTTGAATTATCACAGAAAATTGTGATAGGATCCTTATATTCTACTTTAATGTCCCTTAGCATTTGCTTCATCCACAAAATTTGAGTGCAACTACCTGTTGCTACAATATATTCTGCTTCAGTTGTAGACAGAGAAATTGCCTCTTGTTTTTTGCTTAGCTAAGAAACCAATCTTTTTCCCAAAAAGAATGCTCCTCCACTTGTACTCTTCCTATCATCCACATCTCCTGCCCAATCTGCATCTATATATGCATGAAAAGAAAAATCTTGATCTCTAGGATACCAAAGACCATACTCAACTGTTCTAAAAATTCTTTTGATTGCCATGACATGAGATTCTCTGGGATCAGCCTAAAATCTTTCCACAAGACCAACAGCCTGCATAATATCTGGTCTAGTTTGAGTGAGATACAATAGTCCTCCAATCATTGATCTATACTTGGTCTGATCTATTTTAGGAGAGTCATCATCTTTGCTCATCTTACATCCGGTTGCCATAGGAGTGTTTATTGGCTTTGAATCTTCCATTCCGAATTTCCTCAACAATTCTTTCACATATTTGGTCTAAGAGATAAAGATGCCTTTCTTTGTCTGGGTAATTTGCAGACCCAAGAAGAAATTCATTTCACCAAGCATTGACATTTCAAACTCACTTTTCATTTGATTTGCAAAGGTTTTACACATATTGTCTCTTCCTCCAAAAATGATATCATCAACAAATACTTCAACAATCAAGATGTTTTCATTATCTATTTGAAAATATAGATTACTATCAGTAGTACCTTTGTTGAAACCAATCTACACAAGATGCTTATCCAACCTTTCATACCATGCTCTTGGGGCTTGCTTCAATCCATACAGTGCTTTCTTCAACTTGCAGACCATATCATCTTGATCAGACAATTGAAATCCATCCGGTTGTTCAATGTATACATCTTCTTCCAAATAACCATTTAGGAAGGCAGACTTGACATCCATCTGATATATCTTGAAGTCTTTGAAGGCAGCAAATACAAGAAATAATTTGACTACTTCAATTCTTGCCACCGGAGCAAAGGTTTCTTCAAAATCAATTCATTCTATTTGAGAGTAGCCTTTGCAGACCAATCTGGCTTTGTTTCTGATTACTTCACCAACTTCATTTAGTTTGTTCCGGAAGACCCATTTGGTTCTAATCATATTCTTGTTTCTAGGTCTGGGAATAAGATCCCAAGTGTGATTTTTCTCAATTTGCATCAACTCTTCCTCCATTGTTTTGGTCTAGTTTTCATCATTGCAAGCTTCATTTATTGTCTTAGGTTTGATCTTTGAAATTAGACAGTATTCATTTGAATTTTGAGCAATTTTCCTCCTTGTTTGTACCCCTTTGCTTTTGTCACCTATGATCTGATCTTCAAAATGGTTTAGAGTTACATACCTTGGAATCTTGGGAGTTTCTTGCACTATTGTTTCTTGATCAGGCTCATTCAGACAAATCTCTTCTTCCTGATTTACTAGATCAATCTGAATCTGACTTTCAGAGGAGGATTGAGCTCCTTGAACCAAAACACCATCCTGATCATCTTCATCATATTCATAAAACCTTGAGGTCTTCTCAACTCCTTCATCAACCTTCACATTTGTACTTTCTATCATCTTTCTCAGTCTCTTATTGTAACACTGGTATGCTTTGCTTTGAGTGGAGTAACCCAAGAAAATTCCTTCATCACTTGTAGCATCAAACTTTCCTAGATCTTCATCTCTTTTGATGTAACACTTGCTACCGAATACTCTAAAATATCTCACAGTAGGAATTATACCAAACCAAAGTTCATAAGGAGTCTTACCGGTATTGCTTCTGATTTGAACTCGATTGAGAGTATAGACTACAGTGCTGACAACTTCTCTCCAAAACATCTGAGGAACATTTGCTTCCATCATCATTGTCCTAGATGCTTCCTAGATGGTCCGGTTCTTTCTCTCAACTACTCCATTCTGCTATGGAGTCCTAGGAGCAGACAACTGTCTCTTTATACCATGCTTCTCACAAAAGTCTATGAATTCACCGGATGTGAATTCACCACCTCTAACAGACCTTAGACATTTCAGTTTCAATCTAGTTTGATTCTCTACCATAGCTTTGAAGATTTTGAACTTCTCAAAGGCTTCTGATTTCTCTTTTAGAAAGATAACCCACATCATCTGGGAATGGTCATCAATCAGCAACATGAAATATCTATCACCTTGCATACTTTTGATTCTTGTTGGACCACATAGATCAGTATCAACTAATTCCAATAATCTGGTAGAGGACTGATCCTTGCTTTTGAAAGAGACTCTGCTCTATTTACCTAGCTGACATTCTTTGCACAAACTATTTGTAGGTTTCACCAACTTTGGAAGATCTCTTACAGCCTGAGTATTGCTTATTTTGATGATGTTATCAAAATTTACATGACACATCCTTCTATGCCATAACCAACTCTGATCCACTTGAACAAACAAACAACTTTTATTAGAACCAACTAGATGGAAGATATTACCTTTTGTTTGAGTACCAGATGCAATCTCAGTTCTGAAGCTTTCAAAGATCCTGCATCTTCCATTTTTGAACCGAAGATCATAACCTTTGTCTACTAACTGTCCAACATTGAGAAGATTGTGCTTCAATCCTTCAACATATAGTACATTACCAGTTTTGCTCTTTCCATCAAAAGAAATAGTTCCCCTACCTCTAATTCTACCAGTAAAATTATCACCAAACTTCACCATTCCTCCCTCATACTTTCCAAATCTAAGAACTTGTTCTTGTCACCTGTCATATGGTGAGAACAACCACTGTCAATAACCCAATCATCCTTTTCTTCAACTTGGGCAGCCAAAGCTCTTTCTACAACCTTATGATTGATAGATTCAGAGGATATTGGATCTTCTTCCTTGATGGCAATAAACACCCATTCATTTCCAGATTTGTTTCCTATTTCTGATTCATCATCTGTTACTCCTTCATTATCATCTTCTTCATGAACATAGTAACAGTTCTTTTGGAGCCTTTGTCTGTTAGAATTTGACCTTGCAGATCTTTCTAGACATCTTGAAGCAAAATGACCAATCTTATTGTAGTTGAAGTGCTTAAAAGGTAACTTTCCTTCATACTTACCGGATCCTCTTGGCAATCTCTTTACAATGAGGGCTTCAAGATAAGTTGTTTCTGCTTCTTCCTCTTCCATGTCTTTCCTTGCTTGATCATACCATGACAGCTTCCTTGAAGAGTTTTCTCCTGGATCAAATCTTTGTTTATCTTTCACATAGGCACTGGCTTTGAATGCAGCTTTAGTCTTGGGGGGATCATCTCCAAACTCGGTCATTTCAAATGCAGCCAGTTTGCCAGCCAATTGCTCTCTTGTGACAGTTGCATGGGCTCTAAATTCATCAATGGCAACAACCTTGATCTTGTAGGCAGTAGGAAGGGATCTGAGAATTTTGCAAATAATCTCATTTTCATCCAAAACTCCACCAGCATTCCTGATTCCACACACCAGCTCATTTACTCTTGGCATAAAAGTAGTGATATTTTCATCATCTCTCATCTTCAATCTTTCAAATTTTCCTTTGAGACTTTGCAACCTTGCACTCTTAAAAAACTCATCTCCTTCATGCAGAAGTTCCAGTTTAACCCAGATCTCATAGGCAGTTGGTAGATCAATAACATTTGAGAGTTCTGAGTCAGTCAATGCGCTTAGAAGAGCCTCTTTGGTCTGCAGATTGTTTTCAGCATCTGTGATTTCATTTAGAGTTGTCGGACCACCCTGTGGGGGTACAGATGCTTTTGTGATCATGGACAAGTAAGCTTTTCTCATACACTCCAAGTGACATTTCATGTGGCCTTTCCAGAGAGAGAAGTTGGTTCCATCAAACTTTGGACTGTCCTTCTTCTATGACAACATCCTAGATCTCCTCAAGTGGTTAAGCTCCTTACATAGGAACTCAGCTCTAATACCAATTTTTAGATCTAGGGCACACAACTGAGAGGGGGGGTGAATCAGTTGTACAAAAACTTGCTTGAACTTCAAACACTTGATTCTTCTTTGTTAGTTAATAGCATATCAGTTAATCATTCATGAAAGCATAACGCATAAACACAGGAGCAGATAAACATCAACACATTGGACACCAATATTTTGACATGGAAAACCTGATTAAGGGAATAACCACGGGATGATTAACCCAAAGATTATTCTCTGTTAGAAGAATAAGAAAAATGGATGGTACATGCCAATTAGGGGTCACTGCCTGAGCACACTGCTCACAAGGAGGCACACTGCCTACAAGAGACACACTATCTACAAGATGATAAGTTTTACAAACTTCAACTAGAGATTGACATCTTTACCATGTCTAGATCAGTTCCATTTAAGCCCGAGATACTTCTGCTCTGCCCCTCACTCTTTCGCTATACCACACTCATCTGCTCCACAACACACTTCGAAATGAATCTACAAACCTTTATTTATACAAGGCATCAACTTAGGAACAATCATTTAAGTCGGTAATCATCCACAAGAACATTCACAAGATGAGTAACTCATCCGGTCAGCTAGCCTGAACAAGAACATCTTTATCCAGAAGTATATCTCCAATTCTAGGCTCTAACACTAATGCGGACCGACAACACCATCTCAACATGATCCAAGAACCTTCACAAGCTTGCCTGAATGACCAAGTACATCCGCACTTCCTCTACTTACAAGAATCTCTTCTCTCCTTCTCTGGAACTTCAAGAACACAGTCTATCACCACTGACATACTGAAAGAGGTGCTTCTAGGCCTCCAAACCATGAACCAATCGAGATGACACATCACAAGGACATCCCAAACACTCATTCCAATCTGCAGAATAAGACAATGTACTTCTGGATCTCACCGAACCTATTTGTAACACTCTATCACTCCGGAGCATCTCCTGGAATCGGTTCTACTTGATCGATCACAACTTCTTCATATCTTCATGCAGACCTTTGAAATCGTAACTGGAGCATCTTAAGACTCATATCTACAAACCCTTTAATCTACATCCTCTGAGCCTCAACCTATTGAGTACTTTTTCCCTCTTCTCATCACCGTTCTTCACTGAGACTAATTTTCTCAATATCCTTAGCACACAGCTCATCCAATCCTTCTTATCAATGCAATACGAGTATGTTGACATCAATGACAACACTGGTTAACCTCATACTTGCAACATATCCATTTTGTTGATATTCCCTTTTCCCATCAGATCCATTTCCTATTTTAATTCTTTGTCTAATCCTTTTACAAATAGGGTTCTGGCCAAAGAATGATTCACAGGGTTGCCATATCTTTTCAAAGCAAAGTTGAACCTATCCACATAATCCTCTAAGGTCTCTTCCTCCCTCTGTTTAATTTTGAATAATTCCTCATTCTTATCACTGACTCTACAATAGTCCTGGTATTTTCCAAAGAATTATGTCTCCATCTAATCCTAGGAATGGATGGAGTTTTGGGGCAGGCCCATAAACCATCTCATTACAAAATCCTTTAGGGTTGAGGGATACAGTTTGAGTTTTTGATTATCTGATCCATAATCATAAGTCTAGCATACCACTTTGAATTCAAACAAAAACTGATCTGGATCCTCAGAAGCAAGACCCCTAAAATTTGGCAAGTGTGCAGGTGAAAAATTTTTCATAGGGGCATTATCTCCACTAGCCAAGACAATGGGATATGAGAAGGTTCTTGGAGCCTGATTTTCCTCATCTTCATGATTATCATGATTATCATCCATGATTAGTACTAGTTCTTCTTCTTAAGGTTCTGGCAAAGGATCTGCTTGGAATTTCTGTTGTAATTCTTGGATATAGTCAGCAAGTGGAAGATTTGTGGTGCAAGAGCACCAAAGGGTTTGGAGCCCATGTATATACCTTCACATTTTTGGTGTTTGGTGTGATGTTTTTGATTTTTTTTTGGTTCAAGGGTATCAGGTTGACTGAATTGAAGTGAAATCGCAGACTATTGCATCAAAGTGAGAGAGCTCATTGGTGAATCCTTTTGAAGTTATACCAATAGCGGGTGTCCCACTGATAAAATAGTATATCAGAGGAGGACAAAGGAGGTCTCGCTGACGAAGACAATGTTTATCAGCGTGAGATGCATATCGGGAGACAGAGAGAATGTCTGACCAATGTAAGAAGTCTTACCGACGGCTAGCTGATGGAAGCACATCGGTGTGAGATATGATATCAGTGAGTGAAGAGAAAGGTTTCATCGATATGGAAGGTCACACTGATAAGTACGAAGGGAAGAGTCTTCATCAGGGAGAAGATAGATATCGGTGAGCGAAGCGAAAGCTATGCCGATGTTCAAGGTCTGGCCGATGATAGTTGTATCGGCATATCGAAGAGAGATTTAGTATTGACGGATCAATATATATCATGCAAGGATCAATATATATCATGCAAGCTATTCCAACACTTCAACCAATACACCACATCATATTCAACCTATCAACAATGTCAACCTTGTCATGCTGCCACTATTCATATTACAAACAACTGTCATGAGATGATCACATCCGAAAATATTCTCTACAAGTACTACTGAACAAACAAGTCCTTCACTTTAGTTATACACTGAAGATCCACAAAAGACAAAATGAACATGCATCCTAAATAGGATCCTATATCTGATTTCACATGATCCAAGATGATCCAACAACACTCCATCATATGTAAGAAAAATGATATAAAGATATCATTATGATGCAAAACTCCTGATAGAACCTTGACCTATCAAATGCAAGTTGAACCTGATTGAAAAACACATCTGAATTTACCTCAACCATATTAAGTTCATGATGAATGCCTCATTAACCATCTCCTCCTGATGTCCTGCAACAACTATGACAACTTTGCAACATCAACTCAACACACTTTTGACATCAATGACAATCTATCACTATCACATAGGAGAGATAAGTATTTCATTCACTACAATGATTATTCATTTACAAATTTAAATACATAAAAGGATAAACATTGCATTGAAAGAAATGATGATAGATCAAATGTACCACACAAGCCGTGGAAATAGGTGAACAAATGCAAATATAGGAAAAATACTATGCATCTAAAGATAGGGAGAGAAGGTCATATCCATCATTGCCTTGTAAAGTCTTTAATCTCCGAGATTACCATCCTATTCTTGCTCCTGATCTTCAGTAAGAACCTAAAAAAAATTGGGAAAGGACCTGTTAGAGCTCTAGTTATGAGATCTCTATGTCCTATCAGAAGAGGTAGAACACATTGCCTATAATGCATTGATGAAGTGAACATCATTCACGTGCAAGAGGAACTGAAAAGGAAACAATCATTGAACTTTATTATTTTTCTCTAATCTGTTTGTTTCATGTGCAGGTACAGGACAAGTCAAGTAGCTGATTGAAGGCACATCAGCATGTGGTGTCAAGTGGGCTCCCATAAGGGTTGACCCCAACATGCTACTCCCCTTAATCTCTAAGGGGATGGAATGGAAAAGAGAGATCATTACTCATATTGTTTAATTGAATGACATACTAATGGAGTATCAAAGTAATCAGATGCATTGGTCTCTAGTTCAGAACACACTCATGATTACAGTTCAAGGAATGAAATGAAACCATCAGCATGAACTAGACTCATCTAAGGACAACATTTAATGCATAAAAAATAGTTGTTATCATTGCTTTAACTGTCATTGAGGAAATGGAATTCATAGGTATTTTATCTATGTATCTTTCACGGTATTTGTATGTAGCAAAAGCACCAAGAACATCAAGTACATTTCCATCATTTGAATGTCAAATATTTGCCAATGGATAACATCTTTCAGAGATCTATGATTGCTTTATTCACATCATAGCATCATAAATAAATAATAGATATATACATGAGACATACAGGAAATTAGAACATCTCAATATGAACAAATGAACCTAGAATTCTTTTACATATATCAAATGATAAGTGAAGTTCAATGTATGTGATAAGCTCAGAACACATCTGAAGACTGCAACATCTAATCAATGCCAAGTCAAAGAGTAGTCATGTCAAACAATACACAGGAGAAAGTGCATAATAGAGCAGCCAAAGAATCAAAGTATCATATGTTCTAGTTCATTTATGCATGGTCACAGTGTAAAGTTTCAATGTCTATATGCATCAACATTATATCAAGTAAGCAAAGAACAAAGAGTTACATCTGACAAAAGGAACATAGCAAATGTAACTGTGTAGTTGTCTGGATATCTTTTTGCCTTTTTGATGTTACATTAGTTGTAACTATATTAGATAGAGTTGAAGAAAAGTGACAAATAGAATAGAAAAGACTATGGAACAGTATGTCTTTTATCAAATACAAATTCTAGATGCCTTGTATGAGCAAATTTCAGAGAAGGGGCAGTAATATCACAAACTGATCTTGCATAGTGCTAGATACAGCTGTAGTCTTCAAATGAATGAGATACATAATGAAAATACAGTGGATTAAACACCAATTCCATGAACGATATACTCATGCTGAACAATGTAATGAAGAGCTTCAAACCCTAGGGTTCATTCTTATAAACAAGAAATGAGAGAAACTTAGATCAAGCTATCATAGCCACGGCCTTCAAGAGGGAAAATCTCATGGAGGAAGTGCAGACTTAGAGTAGTATATCTGCGGCCTCATAAGAGTAAATACATAAATAAATATAATGCATAGAGGTAGTGTGTATCTCTAGTTATAGCCAGATACAGAGAGACCTACCTCATTATGTATCAAGCCTTATCTATTTTCAAATGACAAACAAATGATACAGTGGAGATAAGGGTTTTGGGCAATAATATAATTATGCAGTCATGACCTCGAAGGAGTCTTGACATATGTTTGAACACAAATACTGATAAAGAGGTAAGAAGAATGAAATGACCAGGTAAATGCAAAGATGTTTTTCTTGCCAGGCGCAGCTAGTGGAGTAACCATCTTAGGGTTTTGAACCATTATTCACAATCCTCAGTTCAAATTAGAAGTTTTATATGCAAGTATCAAAAGTAAAGACTTTCAGATATGTAAAACTTAGAAATAATACTCAAAATGCATAGATATAGTCGTGGCCACACATAGATACAAAACCATACTAAGTGGTTTCAAGCCATGAGAAGATGAAAAGACTGCACTAGAGATTGTTATCATGCTGAGTCATGGTCAAATATAGTTCAAGAAACCCATTTCATTTTTATTGAGTAAGCACATCTACAAGATAATAGAGAATACAGCTGTGGGTTTTAACTTAAAAATCTACAGGATGTCATAGAAATGATAAAGAAACCAAGAGATTTGTCTAAAGTTCAAGCTCATAAAGACTCACCTTGCTAAGTATTCATAGTCGAGGTTTTTCCTTCTTGTGTCTCATTTTGTTTTTCTCTAGATGAAACTTAGAGATGCAATCATGACGGCCAAAATATAGAGGAGAGAATGATAGTAAAAAAAAATACAAACAAAACCATCAGAAAATGTCATGGTTGTGGCTGTAGAGGTCATTCAATCTCAAAACTTGAAAGGAAATTGAGAATATAAGTTACATATGCCAAGACAGACTATTCACCTTTCTTTTCTATGCAAAATCCATGGAGGCGTGACCAGAAGCACCAGGAAGATGAAGATTTTCAAGATGAAACCCTAGGGTTTCATGTTGACCGCAGAGCCCTAATTCCACCAAGTGCAAAAGTCAAAATGATGTGAGAAAGTAGGGGCGAAAAGGTGTTTTGTCATTAGGGTTTCTAGAAGCCCTAACCTGAATGATACATTTTATCACATTCATTTTATTTTTGAGGCACAAGTTAATACCACCGTGGTGTTAAGTGATTACAATATCATGCCTAGGTCCCATGACTTAGGGTGAGGTCAAGCCTAAATGGCTCCCTCAAAATATTTGATGCCTCAAAACATGCTTGGTCACCTTGAGAATATACCATGTTCCTTAGACCCCTTGGAGATGGAGCTTATGCCTTAATGTAGTCTACAAACCTTTCATTTGGAATATGAGACAAGGCCATATGCTTATGTGATACAGAGACAGGTCACATACAGACAAGCCATCAGGCTTTTATTTTTGCAAACACCATATAATGCCCTTGATTATTTTTATGATTTTTTATGGAAAAATAAAAAATTGTAATTGTAATAGACTGGGCGAAATTATAAGCCATGTGTATTTTTTTTTGCAAAGATCAAATCGAATAGGGGTATAGTTTAACTGCAAGCATTGTAAAGTTTGTTTTAAAGCAATAATTTATAAATTAGGTTAAAATCAAAACTATTTTTAGGCAGTTAAAACTACTAAACAAATCAAATATCTCTTCCTTGATTTGTTTTATTTTGAGTCAGATATAGACAAAAAATGAGGTTACATGTGCAGATAAAGCAAATTTTTGGTGGAGCCAGATGAGAGATTCTTTTGGCACTTTACTTTCATAGTTTGGACACATCTTGAGAGCTTTTATTTTGGCTTTTCTGAGGAGCTCGAAAATGGACTTAGATGTCTATTATTAGGAGCATTTTTCCATCTTTCTTTTGGGGAAATTTTTCACAGGATAAATGGCAGAGATATACTTCTTTTTCACCGGTTCCAATTACAGTTTTTTGGAAGAATAGAGTAGAGATTGGAGTTCAGGAGATTGGAGTCTTCCTCTCACACTAAGAGTGTTGTATTCCATTTTCATGTACTTATTATTCCTTTAGTTATAGAGCAGCAGTTTTCCTTCACTTTTGGCCACTATTTTTTGTGAAATTGATTTGATATTACACTGTGATAAGTATTTATCCTCTGTTTTGTCTCAATTTTTGTGATAGATATGCAAAAAAATTTCTTGACTCAGGTTGCATATCATGTTTTGATTAAAACTTCATGTGAAATATTTATGAATTAGGTAGAATCAAAGTGTTGTGAAGATTAAAGTTCTATAGTCTGATTGTGAGTAAGATCTAATAGGAGTTTAGTGTTGATGCATCACCTTAGATATTCATTCCAGTTCTTTAATTCAATTTACCTCTGTCATCCCTTTTCTCAAACAATCCATTAGATCAGAAAAAATCTTTAGAAGAACCAACTCACTCTGGAGATTCACTCTAACTATAGGAAACCCACATCTTGAGAGTGTTTCCATGTGTCAATAGATAGCTAAGTCTTATGTAAGCTTAGCATAGGGTGTATATCTGATTGATAATAGTTTTTGGCATGCCTAGTGGGACTCTGAAAGTGTTTTAAGAGAAACTATCATTTCTTCAAGCTATTGTTCTGGTATACGCAGCAGTGTTCCAGCCTTTGGAGACATTTTACAAGTATACCTGGCAACTCAATCTTCTGGTCTTACATGCATAACTAGCAAATTCAGCTTGTGAGAACAACATCAGGACAGATTGGACTATTTTGAAGTCCAATAGCATGTCAATCTATTACTGATATTTGGTGTGTGTATTAGTGATCTTAGCCTTTGGAGGTAGAAAATCAAACACATCTGGTGACTCTGAATCAAGATCTACAGGTTTTGTTATGATCAAGTCCTGGTATGTTATAAAATTCATCTATTCATTCGATTTTCTAACTTTCATATGAATAAAAATGTTAGATTTTCATAGCCAGTATGAATTTCCACCACCATACTATGAAAATGTTGTCCATAGGGCCCCTTATCAACCATATCAGACCAATCAAGTTGTTGTTTCCAACTCCATGGCCCTTTGAAATCAACATGCATATTGTAATTCCCACCCACCCACCCTTGCTCAACTTCCATACCAGCCATATACAAGGAATCATAATGATGGTTTTAGTCCAAATACTCAGGATGCTTACCGCATGCCCATTCCTGCCCATCTCCTAGTCAACCTTCTTACCAGATAAAACAATTTGAAATTAATGAGCTTAAAGACATTGTGTCAGGCCTCAACAAGCAGATGGAGGAGATTAGAAGATTACATGAATATAAATAGCACCAAGAGGAACTAGCTTATCAAGCCTACCTACATGAGAAGGAGTTGGAGGCACAAAGAACATAGTTTGAGCACGAGATTGCAAGCATAAAGAGTTATCAATACTGACGAGAAGGGGAATTTCAAGAAAGGTAGTATGAAGAATCTAATTTGTAGCTACAGGAGTTGGACCACCAAGTGTATCTTCAACAGCCAGAGTAGCCACCCTGTAAGACCTTCGTTTCTGATCAGGAGTGGGAGACACAAAAGAGATAGTTTGAAGAGAATCTGGAGAGAGAGGTATTTGCAAAAATAAAGCTTTTTCTTGCTCAAGCCCAAGCAGAACCTGTTGTTCTAGAACAACCTGCTTAAGAACAAATACGTAAGTATAAATTCCCAAGTTTTAGACAGAATGAGCCTCTTAATGCCCCCAAAGTTGAAATCCCATGTTTTAGGCAGAATAAAGTCCTTGATTCCCCAAACCAGCCTCTCAAGCTTGAAATTCCAAGTTTAAGAAGCCTTCATCCCTTGCAAGTTGGGGAAAATAATCATAATCAGCCTAGTGTAATTGCAAATCAGCCACTTGAAGAGTCTCTTTTCCTCCAAGAAATCCAAGAAACTCCCCAAGTTTCCCAACCAGACAAATCTGATTGTCCTATCACTATTGGCCTTTGTAATGATAGACCTATTGTCTTACAAAATAATTAATTCACCATGAAGGAAGCTAGGCAGGTAAATTTACTGCATATAGCAATGGAGCAGTATCAATTAGAGCAGTGGAAGATTAAACCAGAAAAGACTCCTCCTAATGAACCTTCTAATGTTTGCACCAAAGAGCCTCCTTGTTTTGAAAAAGATGATAAAATTCTTTTAGAAAGTCACGTAGTGCAAGAGGCTGATTCACATGAAAAGGTTGCTGTTATTTGTATAGAGCAAGGAGATTCAAATCTAATATTAAACCCTTTGAATTTTGATTCATTTGAAAAAAAAATTGATGTTGTTCATAAGGTGCATGAAAGCAAGGTGCAGAAGTCACAAGGTGAAGGCCTTCAATTGCAAAGATTGAAAGCCCAAGTCTCATCCGATAAGACACCAAATAATGAGGAAGAATCTATAACTTTGTTCAATCAATTACCTAGTTTTGTAGAACTAGATGAAGATAACATGCTCATACCAAGGATAGTAGTTTCAAAGCAGCATGACCTGATCCTCAACCATCTGGTGAGCTACTAGCTGAAGCTAAACAATCTGACGAAGAGGTCTTGGATCAAATATAAAACTATGAAGATAAATCTACCATGGAGGTTACACAGCTGACTGAAGACTGTCATGAGGTAAAAAATAGCCCTCTTGTGTCATAAAATCAAGAGGATCATGATGAAATTGTGTTTTGGGATGACCCTGATGATTTTGTTGCAAATTTAGACATTGTAGAAAATCTTTCAGTTACTCTGCTTGATGAGTTTCCTAGCTCTAATATAAGGGATGAAAATAGCATGTCTATACCAGGTTTTGATCATCCAAGTGTTGCAGAATATTTAGATAACATGCTGATTCATGAACAAGTATATGAAAGCAAACCTATTTCGACTAATGAGGATATGTTTCAGTCTAAAATTGAGCTTGTCTGCTCATGCTTGGATGTTATGCCGAGATCTTTTGAGGGGGGATGTGTAGAATAGTAGGATAAAGAGGTAAAAGAGAGTGTTGGAACTCAGGTTTTGACTATTTTAGTTGTTGAATTTCCTTTGATTGTTGGTATAGATGAAGTAGATACATACGAACTAACAAAGTTATCAAGTTTTGAGCACCAAAATGATCAAGGCCATTCAGACAAAGGACTAATTCATGAGCACATGGCTAAAGTCATGATTCAACCAAGGTAAGCAATAGTTGTGGTTGAGGAGATAGCCAATAAGAGTGAAACCAGTAATAAGAGTTCTGGTTACATCCTTACAAGAGGATGCCCTATCAAGGATTTAGCTGATGGAATGACCAAAAAGCTTTAAAGGGTTTCCAGTATCCCTAAGAATGAGATTGCAGTTGAGTAGCAATTGATCCAACTTGTTCATTCATGGAAAATTAGAGGTATGTCTAAACAAAGTCAAGAAATTCAAACCTTTGGTTGTGCTCTTGAGGTTGTAGTACAACAATTTATAAGGTGTGTTCTTGTTTTCCACTCCTTATTGTCAGTTGGTAAGCATGAGAAGCATCCTCAGTTAGTTAGGAGGGGGAGTTATTTCACCCAATTAGTGAATGGGTTTCTTTGACCAACTTCATGGGCTGGTTAGAGTAGGTTAGCGTAGTATTTTCAGTCAATAAGTGCTTTCGTACAGTTCTTTCAGTTAAGTTTTTTTCCCTAAGTGTTACTGCACATGTCTGTTCAGCGCTTATTAGTTGCTTTCGGTTTAGTTTGTTTTTTAATTTTATGTTGCTGTTTGAACTAGTTGGAGAGCTAAATTTTAGTGTTTTCTGAGTTTGAGAAGAGTAGAGTATGACTCAATGCCCAATGGATATTCAAGGCAACTGATTTGATGCTTAGCAGGCAAGCATGTAGTAGAAGTCACCAGAAATGTTACCATTTTTTACTTATAGCTCAAACTGGTACAACAGATTCATTTTTAAAGTGAAGGTTAACATTCTACTATTATAAGTTATTTGCATAGTTGTTTGTGTTTCAGTGATATTGCAGTTCAAATGTTCATGAAAAGAAAATATTTTTAGATCATTCATTGCAGTCAAGAACATTCACATGAGATAAGTATTTCATTCACTACAATGCTTATTTGTTTACAAATTCAAATACATAAAAGGATAAACATTGCATTGAAAGAAATGATGATAGATCAAATGTCCCACACCAGCTGTGGGAATAGTTGAACAAATATAAATATAGGAAAAATACTATGCATCTAAAGATAGGGAGAGAATTTCATAGCCATCATTGCCTTGTAAAGTCTTCGATCTCCGAGGTTGCCATCCTTTTCTTGCTCCTGATCTTAAGCAAGAAACTGCAAAAAATTGGGAAAGGTCATATTAGAGCTCTAGTTATGAGATCTCTATGTCCTATCAGAAGAGGCATAACACATTGCCTATAATGCACTGATCAAATGAACATCGTTCACATGCAAGAGGAACTGAAAAGTAAACAATCATTGAAGTTTATTGTTTTTATCTAATCTGTTTGTTTGATGTATAGGTATAGGACTAGTCAAGTAGCTGATTGAAGACACATCAGCATGTGGTGTCAAGTGGGCTCCCACAAGGGTTGAGCCAAGTATGTTCCTCCCCTTAATCTCTAAGGGGATGGAATGGAAAAGAGAGATCATTACTCATATTGTTTAATTGAATGACAAACTGAAGGAGTATCAAAGCAATCAGATGCATTGGTCTCTAGTTCAGAACACACTCATGATTACAGTTCAAGGAATGAAATGAAACCATTGGCATGAACTAGACTCATCTAAGGACAAAATTTAATGCATAAAAATAGTTGTCATCATTGCTTCAACTGTCATTAAGGAAATGGAATTCACAGGTATTTTATCTATGTATCTTTCATGGTATTTGTATGCAGCAAAAGCATCAAGAACATCAAGTACATTTCCATCATTTGAATGTCAAATATTTGCCAATGGATAACATCTTTCAGAGATTTATTATTGCTTTATTCACATCATAGCATCATAAATTAATAACAACTATATACATATGAGACATATAGGAAATGAGAGCATCCCAATATGAATAAATGAACCTAGAGTTCTTTTACATATATCAAATGATAAGTGAAGTTCAATGTATGTGATAAGCTCATAACACATCTGAAGACTGCAACATCTAATCAATGCCAAGTCAAAGAGTAGTCATGTCAAACAATACATAGGAGAAAGTGCATAATAGAGAAGCCAAAGAATCAGAGTATCATATGTTCTAGTTCGTTTATGCATGGTCACAGTGTAAAGTTTCAATGTCTATATGCATCAACAATATATCAAGTAAACAAGGAATAAAGAGTTACATCTGACAAAAGGAACATAGCATATGTAACTATGTAGTTGTCTGGATATCTTTTTGCCTTTTTGATGCTACAATAGTTGTAACTATATCAGATAGTGTTGCAGAAAAGTGACAAATAGAATAGCAAACAGTATGGAATAGCTTGTCTTTTATCAAATACAAATTCTAGATGCCTTGTATGAGCAAATTTTAAAGAATGGGCAGTAATATCACAAACTGATCTTTTATAGTGCTAGATACAACTGCAGTCTTCAAATGAACGAGATGGATAATGAAAATACAGTGGATTAAACACTAATGCCATGAAGGATATACTCATGCTAAACAATGTAATGAAAAGATTTGAACCCTAGGGTTCATTCTTATAAACAAGAAATGAGAGAAACTCAGATCAAGTTGTCATAGACGTGGCCTTCAAGAGGTCAAATATCATGGAGGAAGTGCAAACTCAGAGTAGTATATATGCGAGCTCATAAGAGTAAATACAGAAAGAAATATAATGCACAGAGGTAGTGTGTATCTTCAGTTACAGCCAAATACAAAGAGGCCTACCTCATTACGTATCAAGCCTTATCTATTTTCAAATGACAAACAAATGATACAGAGGAGATAAGGGTTTCAAGCAATGATATAATTATGCAGCCACGACCTCGAAGGAGTCTTGACATATGTTTGAACACAAATGCTGATACAAAGGTATGAAGAATGAAATGACCAGGTAAATGCAAAGATGTTTTTCTTGCCAGCCGCGGCTAGTGAAGGAGTAACCCTCTTAGGGTTTTGAACCATTATTCACAATCCTCAATTCAAATCAGAAGTTTTATATGCAGGTATCAAAAGTAAAGACTTTCAAATATGTAAAACTCAGAAATAATACTCAAAATGCATAGATACAGCCACGACCACACATAGATACAGAACCATACTAACTCATTTCGAGCTGTGAGAAGATGAAAAGACTGTACTCGAGATTGTTATCATGCTGAGCAATAGTCAAATATAGTTCAAGAAACCCATTTCATTTGTATTGAGTAAGCATAGCTACAGGAGAATAGAGAATACAGCTACAGGTTTTAACTTCAAAATCTACAGGATGTCATAGAAATGATAAAGCAACCAAGAGATTTGTCTAAAGTTTGAGCTCATCAAGACTCACCTTGCTAAGTATTCATAGTCAAGGTTTTTCCTTCTTGTGTCTCATTTTGTTTTGCTCCAGATGAAACTCAAAGATGTAGTCATGAGGGGGCAAAATACAGAGAGAATGACAATAAAAACAAATACAAACAAAACCATTAGAAAATGTCATGGCCGCAGATCTAGAGGTCATTCAATCTTAGAAATTGAAAGGAAATTGAGAATATAAGTTACATATGCCAAGGCAGAGCATTTACCTTTCTTTTTTGTACAAAATCTATGGAGGCCGTGACCAGAAGCACAAGGAAGATGAATATTTTCAAGATGAAACCCTAGGGTTTCATGTCGACAACAGAACCCCAATTCCACCAAGTGCATAAGTCAAAATGATGCGAGAATGTAGGGGTGAAAAGGTGTTTTGTCATTAGGGTTTCTAGAAGCCCTAACTCAAATGATACATTTTATCACATTCATTTTGTTTTTGAGGTACAAGTTAATACCTTCGTGGTGTTAAGTTATTACAATATGATGCCTAGGTCCCATGACTTCGGGTGAGGTCGAACCTAAATGGCTCCTTCAAAATATTTGATGCCTCAAAACATGCTTGGTCACCTTGAGAATATACCATGTCCCTTAGACCCCTTGGAGATGGAGCTTATGCTTTAATGTAGTCTACAAACCTTTCATTTGGAACATGAGGCAAAGCCATATACTTATGTGATGCAGAGACAGGTCATATGCAGATAAGCCATCAGGCTTTTATTTTTGCAAACACCGTATAATGCCCTTGATTATTTTTATGATTTTTTATGGAAAAATCAAATATTGTAATTGCAATAGACTTTGTATTTTTTTTTTGCAAAGATGAAATCGAATAGGGGTATAGTTTAACTGCAAGCATTGTAAAGTTTGTTTTAAAGAAATAATTTATAAATTGCTTTAAAATAAAAACTATTTTTAGGCAGTTAAAACTAGTAAACAAATCAAATATCTCTTCCTTGATTTGTTTTATTTTGAGTCAGATATGGACAAAAACTGAGGTTACATGTGCAGATAAAGCAGATTTTTGGTGGGACCACATGAAAGAGTCTTTTGGCACTTTGCTTTCACAGTTTGGACACATCTTGAGAGATTTTATTTTGGCTTTTCTGAGGAGCTCGAAAATGTACTTGGATGTCTATTATTAGGAGCTTTTTTCTAGCTTTCTTTTGGGGAGATTTTTCATAGGATAAATGGTAGAGATATACTTCCTTTTCACCAGTTCCAATTGCAGTTTTTTGGCAGAATAGAGTAGAGATCAGAGTTCAGGAGATCGGAGTCTTCCTCTCACACTAAGAGTGTTGTATTCCATTTTCATGTACTCATTATTCCTTTAGTTATAGAGTAGCAATTTTCCTTCACTTAGCCTCTATTTTTTGTGAAATTGATTTGATATTGCACTGTGATAAGTATTTATCCTCTGTTTTGTCTTAATTTTTGTGATAGATATGCAAATATTTTGCTTGATTAAGGTTGCATGTCATATTTTAATTAAAACTTCATTTGAAATATTTATGAATTAGGTAGAATCAAAGTGTTGTGAAGATTAAAGTTCTATAATCTGATTGTGAACAAGATCTGATAGGAGTTTAGTATTGGTGCATCACCTTAGAAATTCATTCTAGTTATTTACTTCAGTATACCTCTCTCATTGCTTTTTCAGACAAGCCATTACATTAGAAAAAATCTTAAGGAGAACTAACTCACTCTAGAGATTCACTCTCGCTATAGGAAAACCACATCCTGAGAGTGTTTCCATGTGTCAACAGATAGCTAAGTCTTCTATAAGCTTATCATAGGGTGCATATCTGATTGATAACAGTTTTGGCACGCCCGGTGGGACTCTGAAAGTATTTTCAGAGAAACTATCATTTCTTCAAGCTGTTGTTCTATTATATGCAGTAGTGTTATAGCCTTTGGAGGCTTTTTACAAGTATACCTGGTGACTCAATCTTCTAGTCTTGCATGTAGAACTAGTACATTCAGCTTGTGAAAACAAGATCAGGAGAGATTGGACTGTTTCAACCCAATAGCATGTCAATCTATTACTGATATTTGGTGTGTGTATCAGTGGTCTCAGCCTTTGGAGGCTGAAAATCAAACACATCTGGTGACTCTGAATCAAGATCTACAGATTTTAGTATGATAAAGTGCTAGTATGTTATAAAATTCATCTATTCATTCCATTTTCCAACTTTGATATGAATAAAAATGTCAGATTTTCATAGGCTTACCAGCCATATAGAAGCAATCATAATGTTAGTTTTAGGTCATATACTCAGGATGCTTACCGCATGCCCATTCTTGCCCCATCTCCTAGTCATCCTTCTTACCAGATAAAACAATCTAAAATTAATGAGCTTAAAGACATTATGTCAGACCTCAACAAGTAGATGGAGGGGATTAGAAGACTACGTGAATATAAATAGCACCAGGAGGAACTGGCTTATGAAGCCTACCTGCATGAGTAGGAGTTGGAGGCACAAAGAACATAGTTTGAGTATGAGATTGTAAGCATAAAGAGTTATCAGTACCAACAAGAAGGGGAATTTCAAGCAAGGCAGTATGAAGAATCTGATTTGCAGCTACATGAGTTAGACCACCAAGTTTATCTTCAATAGCCAGAGTAGCCACCCTGTGAGACCTTTATTTCTAATCAGGAGTGGGAGACACAAAAGAGACAGTTTGAAGAGAATATGGAGAGAGAGGAAGCTACATAAACAAATCGTTTGCTTGCTCGAGCCCAAGCAACACCTGTTGTTCTAGAACAGTCTGCTCAAGAAGAGGTACGTAAGTATAAATTCCCAAGTTTCAGATAGAATGAGCTTCTTAATGCCCCCCAAGTTGAAATCCCAAGTTTTAGGTAGAATAAAGTCCCTAATTGTCCAAACCAACCTCTCAAGGTTGAAATTCCAAGTTTCAAAAGCCTTCATCCCTTGCAAGTTGGGGAAAATAATCATAATTAGCCAAGTATAGTTGTAGATTAGTCATTTGAAAAGTCTCTTTTCCTCCAAGAAATCCAAGAAACTCCCCAAGTTTCCCAACCAGACAAATCTGATTGTCCTATCACTATTTGCCTTTATAAGGATGGACCTATTGTCTTACAAAATGATTCATTCACCATGAAGGAAGCTAGGTAGGTAAATTTACTACATATTGCAATGGAGTAGTATTGGTTAGACTAGTGGAAGATCAAACCAAAAAAGACTCCTCCTGATGGACCTTCCAATGTTTGCACCAAAGAGCCTCCTTGTTTTAAAAAAGATGATAAAATTCTTTCAGAAAGTCATGTAGTGCAAGAGGTTGATTCGCATGAAAAGGTTGCTGCTATTTGTATAGAGTGAGTAGATTCAAATCTGATTCTGAACCCTTTGAATTTTGATTCATTTGAAAAATTTTCTGATGCTGTTCATAAGGTGCATGAAAGCAGGGTGCAGAAGTCACAAGGCAAAGGCCTTCAATTGGAAAGATTGAAAGCCCAAGTCTCATCCGAGAAGACACTAGATAATGAGGAAGAATCTATAACTTTGTTCGATTAGTTACCTAGTTTTGTAGAACTAGATGAGGAGAGCATGCCCATACCAAGGACAACAGTTTTAAAGCAGCATGGGGATCCTCAACCATCTGGTCAGCTACTGATTGAAGCTGAAAAATCTAATGAAGAGGTCTTGGATCAAATGAAAAAGTGTGAAGATAAATCTAGCATGGAGGTTACATAGCTAACTGAAGATTGTCATGAGGTAAAAAAACAACCCTCTTGTGTCAGAAAATCAAGAGGATCATGATGAAATTGCGTTTTGGCATGACCTTGATGATTTGTTGCAAATTTAGACAATGTGGAAAAGGTTTTATTTAGCCTACTTGATGAGCTTCCTAGCTCTGATGTTGGGGATGAAAATAGCATGTCTATGCCATGGTTTGACCATCCAAGTGTTGCAGAATATTCAAATAACATGCTGATTTATGAACAAGTATATGAAAGCAAACCTGTTTCGACTAATGAGGATATGTTTCAATCTAAAATTGAGCTTTTCTGCTCATGCTTGGATGTTCTGCTAACAACTTTTAAGGGGGGATGTGTAGAACAATAGGATAAAGAGGTAAAAGAGAGTGTTGGAACTCAAGTTTTGACTATTTTAGTTGTTGAATTTCCTTTGATTGTTGGTATTGATGAAGCAGATACATACGAACTAACAAAGTTATCAAGTTCTGAGCAACAGAATGATGAAGACCATTCAAACAAAGGACTGATTCATGAGCACAAGGTTGAATTCATGATTCAACCAAGGCAAGCAATAGCTGTGCTTGAGGAGACAGCCAATAAGAGTGAAACTAGTAATAAGAGTTCTGGTTACATCCTTACAAGAGGATGCCCTATCAGGGATTTAGCTGATGGAATGACCAAAAAGCTTCAAGGGGTTTCTAGTATCCCTAAGAATGAGATTGTAGTTGGGGAGCAACTGATCCAACTTTTTCATTCATGGCAAATAAGAGGTATGTCTGAACAAAGTCAAGAAATTCAAACCTTTGGGTGTGCTCTTCAGGTTACAGTACAACAATTTATAAGGTGTGTTCTTCTTTTCCACTCCTTATTGTCAGTTGGTAAGTGTGAGAAGCATCCTCAGTTAGTTAGGAGGGGGAGTTATTTCACCCAATAAGTGAATGGGTTTGTTTGACTTGTTGGCAAGAGACACATTGTAGCTTCATGAGTGTTGTCATTGATGGCAACAAAGTTCATCCCACCCATCCGCAGGACATGGTGTGTCTATACCGGAAGTTAGATTGTAGAGTAACTTGGTCCGGTGACCAAGAACAAAGTATGCAGCAAGGTCTAACAATCAGGGCCAGATCTCTCAGAGGAAGTATCTATGTAAAGTACAGACTTGGGGAAGTCAAGAGGAGTACCTTGACTGATAGATTCCAGGGATTGAGCCTTCGGTGATGAAAGAATGAAGAGAATTAAGCACCTAAGTATTGGGTTCCTGTTTGCTAGAGTAAACAGAGGAAGAATTAACCAATAGAGCATCAAACCTTGATCCGGATGAGATATTGATGCTGATCAAGCTTACTAAGGTTGTTGGATCTAGGGCATACAACTAAGAGGGGGGGTGAATCAGTTGTATAAAAACTTGCTCTTACTTCAAACACTTGATTATTCTTTTTTAGTTAACAGCATATCAATTAACCATCCATGAAAGCAAAATGCATAAACACAAGAGCAGATAAACATCAACACATTGAACACCAAGATTTTGACGTGGAAAACTCGGTTAAGGGAAAAACCACGGGGTGATTAACCCAAGGATTATTCTCTGTTAGAAGAATAAGAAAAATGAATGGCACATGCTAATTAGGGCTCACTGCCTGAGCACACTACTCACAAAGAGGCACACTACCTACAAGGAGACACACTGTCTACAAAGTGATAAGAATCACAATCTTGAACTGGAGAATGACATCTCTACCATGTCTGGATCAGTTCCATTTAAGCCCAAAAACCCTTGGTTTGCCTTTCAAACTTCTCTTCACTATGCCACACTCATCCACACAATCCACACCTCAAAATGAGTTCTCAAACACTTATTTATACAAGACATCAACTTAGGAACAATCATCTAAGTCAGCAAATATCACAATAACATTCACAAGGTGTGTAGAACATCCGGTCAGCCTGTTACAGGAAGAACACCAACAACTGGTAGCCATAACATCAAATCCAACTCTAACTTCAATGCGGACTGCCAACACAAACTAGATATGATCCAATGATCATCATAACCTTCCCTGAATCATCAAAAACATCCGCACTGCATCAGCTTACCAGAATTCTTCTCTTCATCATCCGGTACTTCAAGAACACAGTCTATCACCACTGTCACAATGCAAAAGGTACTTCCGGACCTTAAAATCATACACAAATTGAGATGACACATCACAAGGACATCCCAAACACTCCTTCCAATCTGCAGATTAGGATAATACAATTCCAGACCTCACCGGACCTTTCTGTGATCCTCTGTCACCTCTGAACACTTGCCGGAACTGGTTCCACATAGACAGCCACAACTTCTTCTGATCTTCATGCGGACCTCTAAAATCTTAGCTGAAGCATCTCAAGACTCATATCTACAAACCCTTTAATCTGCATCCTCTAGTTCTTAACCTATACAGTACATTTGCCTTCTTCTCATCACTATTCTTTACTATTCCGGATGGAGACTGATTTCCTCAATAACGACAGCACACAACTCATCCAAACCTTCTTACCAATGCAATATGAGTAAGTTGACATCAATGACAACACTGGTTCACCTCATACTTGCAACAATCTCCCCCTTTGTCATTGATGGCAACATATGATGTGAAAAACCATCAAGATAAGAACTTCTCCTTTCTGTCATAGCTCCCCCTATCAACAACAACTTTTCACATGTCTTCTCTTCCTTTACTACTCCCCCTTTGATCATCAACCACTTGTTTTTCACATGTATTCTCTCCCCCTTTGACATCAATGGCAAAGGGCTCATACTTGCAATTCTAATACATCAGAATCATACCAGCTGCTCCCCCTTAGTAGCAGCTCCCCATCATCAATCCGGATCACAAGATATGACTGTGATATCCACCGGACTGATGCACATCAGTGCATCCTAGTTCATCACCGGAGGGGCCATGACCCCTAACTTCTCCCAGAGATATTCGAAAGAGTCCTTGGGAAGAGGTTTAGTAAAAATATCTGCAATCTGATCCTTGGAGGGAACATACTCCAATCTGACTTCTTCCTTGTTCACTTGTTCTCTCAAAAAGTGAAACTTGATAGATATGTGCTTAGTCTTAGAATGCAATACCAGATTCTTAGAAATATTAATTGCACTTGAATTATCACAGAAAATTGTGATAGGCTCCTCATATTCAACTTTAATGTCTCTTAGCATCTGCTTCATCCATAAGATTTGAGTGCAACTACCTGCTGCTGCAATGTATTCTGCTTCAGTTGTAGACAGAGATATTGCATCTTATTTCTTGCTTAGCCAAGAAACCAATCTCTTCCCCAAAAAGAATGCTCCACCACTGGTGCTCTTCCGGTCGTCCATATCTCCTGCCCAATCTGCATCTGTGTATGCATGAAGAGAGAAATCCAGATCTCTAGGGTACCATAGACCATACTCAACTGTTCCTTTCAAGTACCTAAATATTCGTTTGATTGCCATAACATGAGATTCTCTAGGATCAGCCTGGAATCTTGCCACAAGACCAACAGCCTGCATTATATCTGGTCTAGTCTAAGTGAGATACAACAATCCACCAATCATTGATCTATACTTTGTCTGATCTGCCTTTGGAGAGTCATCATCTTTGCTCAACTTACATCCGGTTGCCATAGGAGTGTTCATTGGCTTTGAATCTTCCATACCAAATTTCCTCAACAATTCTTTCACATATTTGGTCTGAGAAATGAAGATCCCTTTCTTTGTTTGAGTAATTTGCAGACCCAAGAAGAAATTCATTTCACCAAGCATAGACATTTCAAACTCACTTTTCATCTAATTTGCAAAAGTTTTGCACATACTATCTCTTCCTCCAAAAATGATATCATCCACAAACACTTCAACAATCAAAATGTTTTCATGATCAATTTTGAAATATAAGTTACTGTTAGCAGTACCTTTGTTGAATCCAATCTGTATAAGATGCTTATCCAACCTTTCATACCATGCTCTTGGGGCTTGCTTCAATCCATACAATGCTTTCTTCAACTTGCAGACCATATCATCATTATCAAACAATTGAAATCCATCCGGTTGTTCAATGTAAACTTCTTCTTCTAGATCACCATTTAGGAAGGCAGACTTGACATCCATCTGATATACCTTGAAGTCTTTGAAGGTAGTAAATGCAAGAAATAATCTGACTACTTCAATTCTTGCCACAGGAGCAAAGGTCTCTTCAAAATCAATTCCTTCTATTTGAGAGTAGCCTTTGCAGACCAATCTAGCTTTGTTTCTGATTACTTCACCAGCTTCATTCAGTTTGTTTCGGAAGACCCATTTGGTTCCAATCACATTCCTGTCTCTAGGTTTGGGAACAAGATCCCAAGTACAATTTTTCTCAATTTGCATCAATTCTTCCTCCATTGCTTTGGTCTAGTTTTCATCATTGCAAGCTTCATTTACTGTCTTAGGTTCAATCTTTGAAATCAGATAGTATTCATTTGAATCTTGAGCAATTCTTCTTCTTGTTTGTACCCCTTTACTTTTGTCACCTATGATCTAATCTTCAGAGTGATTTAGAGTTACATACCTTGGAACTTTGGGAGTTTTTTGCACTACTAATTCTTGATCAGGCTCATTCAGACAAACTTCTTCTTCCTGATTTACTGGATCAGTCTGGATCTGAATTTCAGAGGAGGAAGGAGCTTCTTGCACTAGAAGATCATTCTGATCATCTTCATCACATTCATAGAACCTTGAGGGCTTCTCAATTCCTTCAACAACTTTCACATTAGTACTTTCTGTCATCTTCCTTAGTCTCTTATTGTAACACCGGTATGCTTTGCTTTAAGTGGAGCAACCCAAGAAAATTCCTTCATCACTTCTAGCATCAAACTTTCCTAGATCTTCATCTCTTTTAATATAACACTTGCTACCAAATACTCTGAAATATCTCATAGTAGGAGTGATGCCAAACCAAAGTTCATAGGGGGTCTTACTGGTATTGTTTCTGATTTGAACTCGATTGAGAGTGTAGACTGCAGTGCTGATAGCTTCTTTCCAAAACATCTGAGGAACATTTGCTTCCAACATCATTGTCCTGGCAGCTTCCTGAATGGTCTGGTTCTTTGTCTCAACTACTCCATTCTGCTGTGGAGTCCTAGGAGCAGACAACTGTCTCTTTATACCCTGCTTCTCACAAAAGTCAATGAACTCACCGGATGTAAATTCATCACCTCTATCAGACCTTAGACATTTCAGTTTCAATCCGGTTTGATTCTCTACCATAGCTTTGAAGATTTTGAACTTCTCAAGGGCTTCTGATTTCTCTTTTAGGAAGGTAACCCACACCATCCAGGAATGGCCATCAATTAGCATCATGAAATATCTATCACCTTGCAGACTCTTGATTCTTGTCAGACCACAAAGATCAGTATGTACTAATTCCAACAATCTGGTAGAGGACTGATCTTTGCTTTTGAAAGAGACTCTGCTCTGTTTACCTAGCTGACATTCTTTGCACAAACTATTTGTAGGTTTCACCAATTTTGGAAGATCTCTTACAGCCTAAATATTGCTTATCTTGATGATGTTATCAAAATTTACATGACACATTCTTCTATGCCGTAACCAACTCTGATCAACTTGAACAAACAGACAACTTTTATTTGAACCAACCAGATGAAAGATATTACCTTTTGTTTGAGCACCGAATGCAATTTCAGTTCCGGAGCTTGTAAAGATTCTACATTTTCCATTCTTGAATCGCAGATCATAGCCTTTGTCCACTAACTGACCAACACTGAGAAGATTGTGCTTCAATCCTTCAACATATAGTACATTACCTGTTTTGCTCTTTCCATCAAAGGAAATAGTCCCCCTACCTTTGATTCTACCAGCAGAATTGTCGCCAAACTTTACCATTCCTCCTTCATACCTTTCCAAATCTAAGAACTTATTCTTGTCACCAGTCATATGGTGAGAGCATCCACTGTCAATAACCCAATCGTCCTTTTCTTCCACTTGAGCAGCCAAAGCTCTTTCCACAACCTTGTGATTGACAGATTCAGAGGATATTGAATCTTCTTCCTTGATGGCAATAAACACCCATTCATTTCTAGATTTGCTTCCTAGTTTTGATTCATCATCTGTTACTCCTTCATTGTCATCTTCTTCATGAACATAATAGCAGTTCTTTTGAAACCTTTGTCTATTAGTATTAGACCTTGCAGATCTTTCTGGACATCTTGAAGCAAAATGACCAATCTTATTGCGTTGTTGAAACACTTAAAGGGTAGTTTTCCTTCATACTTACCGAATCCTCTTGGCAGTCTCTTTGCAATGAGGGCTTCAAGTTGAGCTGCTTCAGCTTCCTCTTCTTCCATGTCTCTTCTTGCTTGATCATACCATGACATCTTCCTTGAAGAGTTTTCTCCCAGATCATATCTCTGTTTGCCTTTCACATAGGCACTGGCTTTGAAAGCAGATTCAGTCTTGGGAGGATCATCTCCAAACTCGGTCATTTCAAATGCAGCTAGTTTGCTAGCCAATTGTTCTCTTGTGATAGTTGTGTGGGCTCTGAATTCATCAATGGCAGCAACCTTGATTTTGTAGGCAGCAGGAAGGGATCTGAGAATTTTGCAAACAATCTCATTTTCATCCAGAGTTCCACCAGCATTTCTAATTCCACATACCAGCTCATTCACTCTTGGCATAAAGGTAGTGATGTTTTCATCTTCTCTCATCTTCAATATTTCAAATTTCCCTTTCATACTTTACAACCTTGCACCCTTGACAAACTCATCTCCTTCATACAGAAGTTCCAGTTTAGTCAAGATCTCATATGCAGTTGGTAGGTCGATAATATTTGAGAGATCTGAGTCATTTAATGCGCTTAGAAGAGCTTCCTTGGTCCGCAGATTGTTTTCAGCATCTGTGATTTCATTCAGAGTTGTCGAACCACCCTGTGGAGGTACATATGGTTTTGAGACCATGGCCAAGTATGCTTTTCCCATACACTCCAAGTGACATTTCATGTGACCTTTCCAGAGAGTGAAGTTGGTTCCATCAAACTTCAGACTATCCTTCTTGTATGACAACATCCTGGATCTCCTCAAGTGATTAAGCTCCTTCCAGAGGAACTTGGCTCTGATACCAATTGTTGGATCTAGGGCATACAACTGAGAGGGGGGGTGAATCAGTTGTATAAAAACTTGCTCTTACTTCAAACACTTGATTCTTCTTTGTTAGTTAATAGCATATCAATTAACCATCCATGAAAGCATAATGCATAAACACAAGAGCAGATAAACATCAACACATTAAACACCAAGATTTTGACGTGGAAAACCCAGTTAAGGGAAAAACCACGGGGTGATTAACCCAAGGATTATTCTCTATTAGAAGAATAAGAAAAATGAATGGCACATGCCAATTAGGGCTCACTGCCTGAGCACACTGCTCACAAAGAGGCACACTACCTACAAGGAGACACACTGTCTACAACGTGATAAGAATCACAATCTTGAACTGGAGAATGACATCTCTACCATGTCCAGATCAGTTCCATTTAAGCCCAAAAACCCTTGCTCTGCCTTTCAAACTTCTCTTCACTATGCCACACTCATCCACATAATCCACACCTCAAAATGAGTTCTCAAACACTTATTTATACAAGACATCGACTTAGGAACAATCATCTAAGTCGGCAAATATCGCAATAACATTCGCAAGGCATGTAGAACATCCGGTCAGCCTGTTACAGGAAGAACACCAACAACTGGTAGCCATAACATCAAATCCAACTCTAACTTCAATGCAGACCGCCAACACAAACTAGATATGATCCAATGATCATCATAACCTTCCTGAATCATCAAAAACATCCACACTTCATCAGCTTACCAGAATTCTTCTCTTTATCATCCGGTACTTCAAGAACACAGTCTGTCACCACTGTCACAATGCAAAAGGTACTTCCAGACCTCAAAATCATACACAACTCAAGATGACACATCACAAGGACATCCCAAACACTCCTTCCAATCCACAGATTAGGATAATACAATTCCAGACCTCACCGGACCTTTCTGTGATCCTCTGTCACCTCTAAACACTTACCGGAACCAGTTCCACACAGATAGCCACAACTTCTTCCGATCTTCATGCGGACCTCTAAAATCTTAGCTGAAGCATCTCAAGACTCATATCTAAAAACCCTTTAATCCACATCCTCAAGTTCTTAACCTATACAGTACATTTTCCTTCTTCTCATCACTATTCTTTACTATTCCGGATGGAGACTGATTTCCTCAATAACGACATTACACAACTCATCCAAACCTTCTTACCAATGCAATATTAGTAAGTTGACATCAATGACAACATTGGTTCACCTCATACTTGCAACAAAGGTATTATTCATGATTGGCCAACATGATTGATGACTTATATGAGCATCTCTTTGATATGCATCACTTGATAAGAAAGGATTCAGCCGACAGACCAAGAGTTTGGGAAAATAATAAGTATTCTGGATGCCGACTAGAGAGTGGATGAAATCCTCGGTGCAGATATATATACTAGATTGTTTTCAGTATGAGTGTAGGTGTGTGTGTTATTGTGTGCAAATAAAAGCAGAAGTGTAGTGTGGAAGTAGTAAGGTAGGTCCGATATGTGACAAGACAGCAGCACCAAGAAGAAGAAGAATGAAGTGCAGCAGATCAGTATATTGAACCCAATTGGAATTGAACCTCAGCATATGTGGATGCTTCTCATCAGTTCAAGTATCTAGTTTCCTTATATAAACTATTGTAGGCAGTGAGCCTCTTGTGAGCAGTGTGCTCGGGCAGTGAGCCCTAATTGGCAAGTGCCATTTTGTACTATCTTATTCTTTTAATAGAGAATACAATCTTGGGTTAATCACCCTGTGGTTTTTCCCTTAACAGGGTTTTCCATGTCAAAATCATTGTCATGTGTATTGATGTTATTTCTATTTCATGGTTATGTTTGCTTATATGATTTGATACTTCATTAATTGTAAAGGAGAAATCAGAAAGTAGAAGTAATTAAGATAACTGATTCACCCCCCTTCTCAGTTATCAACAATTGGTATCAGAGCCAAGTTCCTCCAAACAGAGCCTAAGAGCTTGAGGAAGATCTGGGAATTCAAATGTATATGTATGGTATGAGGGAACAACTTCAGCCTGCCCTAGATGATCTTGAACAATCTAATTCTGAAGTCAATGAATTGAAGGAAAGCCTTAAACAGGCTGATGATTTCATAAATGAATTAAAAGGGAAACTAAGTATCTCTATGAAAAAGAGAAAGGATCTACTTCAGCAATTAGCAAGTCAAGGTGAAACCAATGATTCAAATGAAGACCTAAAGGAGAAAACCAAGCTATGTGAAAAGTTATCAAAAGAGGTCATTATGGTAAGACATGAAATGGAATCAGGAGTTATGAAATTCAACCAAGAAATTGAAGAGAAAAGAAAAACTGAAGATGATCTAAGATAATCTCTCAAAGAAAAATCAGAAGACTGCCATAAAATGGATAGAATAATCAACATCTGAAATCTGATCTTGAAGATGCTAGAGATAATGAAGAAAAACTTGAGGATCAGATAGACATTCTTAAAAAGGATCTTCAAACAACAAATGAATACAAAGAAAAATTCAAGATAAGCTCTGCTCAACTTGAAGTTCTTCTTGAAAGTCAAAAGAGGGTAGATGACAAGCATGGCTTGGGATATGAGAAAGGTGAAAGCTCTGGATCTAGTCAGAAGAACTCTGGATTAGGAAATCCAAGGAACAGACCTAGAAGACCTCTGGCAAGGCAACCAAATGCTCAAAGATATCCATCCTTCAATGGATACTACCACAACTGCAATAACTTTGGTCATAAAGCAAATTAGTGCAGAAGAAGAATGAATCAAACTAATTCATCCTTCTCCGGATAGTGTTTCAATTGTAAAAGGTATGGTCACAAATCTCATGAGTGTAGAAATATGCAAATGAAGAATTCATTCAATGGTAGATGTTTTGCATGCAATAGAGTGGGACACATGGCTAATCAGTGTAGATCAAGAGGATATCAGTCAAATATGCAAATAAATGTTGTTTGCTATAATTACAATAGATCCGGTCATATTGCCAAATTCTACAGAAGTAAGAATTAGAACAATAAGGGTCCGGTACATCACAATCAAAACCAAGACAAAGGAAAAGGAAAAATGAATGTGGATGAAATTCAAAGGGAGATGAACAAGATTTCGGTAAAGAGGAGTATAGAAAATGTTGAGGATGGATCTGCACCAGAATCTAGTGCTGATATTCCTTCCGGAAACTACATAGATGAGTTCTGGCTCAAGGGGAGGAACAAAAGAAAAACATTTTTCCCCAGCTAGTCATTAGGTGCCCAAAATTGGCACATGAAATGTTGCCAATTAAAGGATTCTCAGAGAAACATCTAAAGAAGGTTTGGTAAAGATATGAAAGATCCAAAAGAAGGTTTGAAGAGTCTAATCTTCCTAGATAGATCCGGTTTGACTGTCACCCGGTAAAAGTAGAATTCTCACAATTAGATCTGGCTTGATTCAAAATTGAGGAATCTTGATCTGTAGAGAGATCAAATGATTATGGAAAGAAAGATAGATTGTCAATAATCACCAAGTATAATTTGAAGCATATCTCAGTGATCTGGAAAAAGATCTTTCTCAGAACAAGGAGAACAAGGAAACCGGAATGACTTGAGTTGTACATTTATTGTAATGTGTAATTAGGGTTTGCTTAGTGATAAAAGGGTTCATTTACTCTTCATTTGCACATTTGCATTAGTGAAATAGACAAGAAGAGCTCTGCAAATAAGCTTGCATCATCTCTCTCAAGGATCAATCACAGAATTCAAATCAATTGGTGATCTCTTCAGCTCATTCCGTGAACCCTAAAAGGTGTAAGAGGTATTTTCTATTCTTTCTCTGAATCTCTAAAGATGACTATTTTGAATGTTGTGAAGATTTCTGATAGGCCTCGCCCTAAATTTAAGAAACATCCCTACAAATCTCTAGAAGCGGATCCTTTAGGTACATTTTCCAGCATTCCGCATGGGGTTTTCCATGTTGAAGATGTTAGGGCATACATTCATGCGAACATTGAAGAGTTTGGAGAATCCAAGATGTCAAATATCTATCACAATCAGTTAATAGACGACTCTTTTGATCTCAAACCTTAGTATAAGGCTATCCGAGACAAACACTTTGCACAATGCATTCATTTCCCCTGTTTTTTGGAAGATGAATGGGTCTGGTATATTTTGAGCAGAATGCATGACAACTTCATGTGATTGAACAGGCCATTTAAGATCACTAAGGATTCCATTAGAGCAGTAACCAGATTACACTCAATCAATGGGATGCCTACTCTCAAATCTGTCAAAAACCAAATTGTAAGTGAGGCTACCGGATCGAAATTCAATAAAAGTTTGAATCAATGATAATTGGATATAAGATATATCACTCCAGCAGGGAGAATTCAATATCTGGAAGTGCTATATATATTGCTTATGAAATGTTAAGGAAGAATGCAGACTATGATCTTTGTGAGCTCCTTCTTAACCAACTTTTGGAGAATCTGTAGAAGATAAAGAAGGATAAGAAGAATTCTTTCAAATACGATGGTTTGATACTCTGCCTATTCTTTTACTACATGAATGAGCTACCTGGATCAAATGGATGGGTATGGCAAAATAACAGACCAGTTGCAATTTAGATCAGAGATTACTTGCATGGGCTTGGTGATGCCAAGGCACAAAACATGGCACTATGGGGCTACTTCAAAAACTTCCAATGCATGATGCAAGCTAGAGAAAGAATCCCCCAATCTCTAGTTGAGAAGTACAAAGATACAGTGTGCTTTATGGTAGAAACTGATCAGTGCCTAATCGAGGCTGTGGAGCCAAGAACAGTATGGATCATGCCAATGGGGTATGAAGTGGGTGAGAAAATTGTAGAGCTGCATGTTTAGCACATGCTAAGTCAGCCCAAGGATCCCAAGGCAGAAAGGTTTGGAACCTTTGAAGAATTGAGTATAAAGATTCATGTGGAACTAAGACAACCGGAGATGAAGAGAAAAGTGAGAAAAGAAGTAGAGAATGTTGCCAAAAGATATGGCATCTCAAAAGAGGCACTTGATACACATAGAGAAAAGATGGAAAGGACAGAAAAAAAACTCTGGTAGAAGCCCCCTCCCTGACCAGATCCTCTAAAAGCTCTACATCTGCCATTGCGAAGAGCTCAAAGGCATCAAAAATGGAAGCAAAATCATCTGGTAAAGGAGAAAAGAGAACTAAGACAAAGGCTACAAGATCATATACAAGCCTCAAAGAAGATGAAGAGACAAAATCTAATAAAGAGATCAAGAAGATGATGAAGAAGAAAGTATCTAGAGAATCCTCTACCAATCTAGACAAGGAAGAAGAAAAAATAGATAAAAGTGTTGAGAAACCTACTCTTGACGATATCATCAAGACAATTACTGTGGATGGAAACCTAAAAACATTAACAAAATTCTATGATGAATGTAGTGAAGCTAACCAGAAGATCTTGCAAGATGCCACAGTCAAGTATCTGAATATCTACAACAAAGCATTCATCGAAATCATATCCCTAATTCCTAAAAGCCTTGAGAAGGAACTTGAAATCAGAAAGAATAATGCTAAAGCAAAGGATATGGAGATCCGGGAATAGATTGCCATTCAGCTCTATCCTTCCATCACTCCTAAGCAAAAGAATATGATCTTCAAAGATTGCAAGGATGAGTTCCAGAGAAAAGCTAGGATGAATCAGCTTATGCTTGGAGAAACCGACAAGGTGGGTAAAGAAACAGAAGACATCCTATGGAATGCATACAAAAGATTCAATATTCCTATTATAAAGGACTTAGGTGATGATCCATCTGCCATGGATGACAAAGAAGAATCTACTGAGACAGTGGCAGAAAAGGTAAAGGAGACAAGTGAAGAGAAAGATAAGGACCTGGATTCCTCTGCTCCAAAAGAGGAAGTCCATAAAGAAGCAAACATCTCTCCTTTGGTTTCCACTGCTAACTCCAGATCTAAAGAAGTAGAAAGAGTAGAAGAGAAGATTAGTCAAGAAGCAGAGGAGAAGGAAAAAGAAGATGAGAGTAATAAGGGTGCAGAAGGAGAGAAAAATCCAACAGAAAAGACCACAGATGATAGTGGTAAGGCTGGAAAAGGGGACAAAACCCTGTCACCGGCAAGAGACACAACAGAAGTAGTCAAAGAATTCTTAACCAAGGAGATGATGGAATTTGATGAACTGGAACTTCTTCAAGGACCGTTTAGTTTTGACTCCCTCTCCCCAGTTCAAACCATGAAGCTAGCATCCTTTACTTCAGCAAAGGCAAAAGAAAAACTTCTAAAGTCTCACATGGAAGACTGCAAGCTCATAGAAACTGCATCCGGTGTATTGGAAAAGATCATGCCATCTTTTCAGAAGGATCCCTCAGCCTCTTCATCTAGTAATCTCAAATCTCTAGTAAATAGTGTTAGTAGACATTTTGATTCCTTAGAGAAGTCAGCAGAAGATAAAGTTCAGAAGGATTTTGTGGAAAAGAGATTCTCCGAAGTACAAGGACTAATAACCAATGATAGGAAAAATATGGATATAGGGATAAAGAGCTTAGAAAATGCTCTCAAAGATGGCGAGGAAATGTATAAATTTTGTCTATCATGGTCCAAAGTAACAGTGGAGATTGAGAAGAAAGTGAAAGAACAGGAGGATAAACTAACAAGACTATCTTAGAATTTTGATCCTCTTACCACTTCCATAATAAATCAAGAATGTCAGAATATTGCAGTCTTGAATGAAATCAAGAAGCTTGAGAAGGAGAAGAAAAATAGAATAAGTAGGTTGAGTGAACTTAGAGGGATAATTATCCCTAAGTTAGAGGCCATGCATGAAGCCTTAAATGATGCTCAAACCACAGCTCGGACAAGTGATCCAACAAATCTGAAGAGGGCAGAACCTTTTGCATTCTTGTTGAGTGGTCACATCTCAATTTTGGATAGGATGAAGTTGAGCTGGGCAACAGAAGTTGTACAATTGAAGAATACTTTTGCAGATATACTAAAGTATATGTAAAGTATAACCGGATAATATACTTATGCGATAGATTGAGTTTTGAAAATTTTGGTGTACGGACCCCACCCTTTGCCATTGATGTCAAAGGGGAAGTGAGGAACAATGAAAAATGAGGAATCCAACTAAGGGGGAGCTCCAGAAAATGCACATAAGAACAAAGCATTAGCCAAGGGGGAGTATAGTATGACACTTAGTCATTTTTCACTAAGTGTTGCCATCAATGCCAAAGGGGGAGATTGTTGGCAAGCGACACATTGTAGCTTCATGAGTGTTGTCATTGATGGCAACAAAGTTCATCCCACCCATCCGCAGGACATGGTGTGTCTATATCGGAAGTCAGATTGTAGAGTAACTTGGTCTGGTGACCAAGAACAGAGTATGCAGCAAGGTCTAACAATCAAGTCCAGATCTCTCAGAGGAAGTATCTATGTAAAGTGCGGACTTGGGGAAGTCAAGAGGAGTACCTTGACTGATAGATTCCAGGGATTGAGCCTCTAGTGATGAAAGAATGAAGAGATATAAGCACCTAAGTATTGGGTTCCTGTTTGGTAGAGTAAACAGAGGAAGAACTGATCGACAGAGCATCAGACCTTGATCCGAATGAGATATTGATGGTGATCAAGCTTACTAAGGTATTATTCATGATTGGCTGACATGATTAATGACTTATATGAGCATCTCTTTGATATGCATCACTTGATAAGCAAGGATTTAGCCAACAGACCAAGAGTTTGGGAAAATAATAAGTATCCTAGATGCCGACTAGAAAGTGGATGAAATCCTCGATGCAGATATATATACCAGATTGTTTTCGATATGAGTGTAGGTGTGTGTATTGTTGTGTATGAATAAAAGCAGAAGCGTAGTGTGGAAGCAGTAAGGTAGGTCCGATATGTGATAGGATAGCAACACCAAGAAGAGGAAGAATGAAGTGCAGCAGATCAGTATATTAAACCTAACCGGAATAGAACCTCAACATATGTGGATGCTTCTCATCAGTTCAAGTATCTAGTTTCCTTATATAAACTATTGTAGGCAGTGAGCCTCTTGTGAGTAGTGTGCTCGGGCAGTGAGCCCTAATTGGCAAGTGCCATTTTGTACTATCTTATTCTTTTAACAGAGAATACAATCTTGGGTTAATCACCTCGTGGTTTTTCCCTTAATAGGGTTTTCCACGTCAAAATCATTGTGTTATGTGTATTGATGTTATTTCTATTTCATGGTTATGTTTGCTTATATGATTTGATACTGCATTAATTGTTAAGGAGAAATTAGAAAGTAGAAGTAATTAAGATAACTGATTCACCCCCCCTCTTAGTTATCAACATGACTAGCTTCATGGGTTGGTTAGAGTAGGTTAGCATAGTATTTTTATTCAATAAGTGCTTTCACAGATTTCTTTCGTTTAAGTTTTTTTCCTAAGTGTTGCTGCACATGTCTATTGGCCATCAAGGCCTGTTAGTTGCTTTCAGTTTAGTTTGTTTTCTATTTTATGTGCCTATTTGAATTGGTTGGAGAGCTGAATTTCAATGTTTTCTGAGTTTGAGAAAAGGAGAGTATGACTCAATGCCCAATGGATATTCAAGGCAACCGATCTGATGCTTAGTAGGCAAGCATGTAGCAAAAGTTGCCAGAAATGTTACCATTTTTCACTTACAGCTCAAACTGGTGGAGCTGGTACATCAGATTCATTTTTAAAGTGAAGGTTAACATTCTTCTGTTATAAGTAATTTCCATAGTTGTTTGTGTTTCAGTGATATTGCAGTTCAATTGTTCATGACAAGAAAAGATTTTTAAATCATTCATTGTAGTCAAGAACATTCACATGAGAGATAAGTATTTCATTCACTACAATGATTATTCATTTACAAATTGAAATACATAAAAGGATAAACATTGCATTGAAAGAAATGATGATAGATCAAATGTCCTACACAAGCCATGGGAATGGCTGAAAAAATGAAAATATAGAAAAATACTATGCATCTATAGATAGGGAGAGAAGGTCATAACCATCATTGCCTTGTAAAGACTTCGATCTCCGAGGTTGCCATCTTGTTCTTGCTCCTGATCTTTGGCAAGAACCTGCAAAAGATTGGGCAAGCTTTTGTTAGAGCTCCGATTATGAGATCTCTATGTCCTATTAGAAGAGGCATAACACATTGCCTATAATGCACTAATCAAATGAGCATCATTCACATGCAAGAGGAACTGAAAAGGAAACAATCATTGAACTTTATTATTTTTATCTAATCTGTTTGTTTCATGTGCAGGTATAGGACAAGTCAATTAGTTGATTGAAGACACATTAGCATGTGGTGTCAAGTGGACTCCCACAAGGGTTGAGCCCAGCATGTTGTTCCCCTTAATCTCTAAGGGGATGGAATGGAAAAGAGAGATCATTACTCATATTGTTTAATTGAATGACAAACTGAAGGAGTATCAAAGCAATCAGATGCATTTATCACTAGTTTAGAACACACTCATGATTACAGTTCAAGGAATGAAATGAAACCATCGGCATGAACTAGACTCATCTAAGGACAACATTTAATGCATAAAAATAGCTGTCATCATTGCTTCAACTATCATTGAGGAAATGGAATTCACAGGTATTTTATCTATGTATCTTTCATGGTATTTGTATGTAGCAAAAGCATCAAGAACATCATGTACATTTCCATCATTTGAATGAAAAATATTTGCCAATGGATAACATCTTTCAAATATTTATGATTGCTTTATTCACATCATAGCACCATAAATAAATAATAAATATATACATATGAGACATATAGGAAATGAGAGTATCTCAATATGAAAAAATGAACCTAGAGTTCTTTTACATATATCAAATGATAAGTGAAGTTCAATGTATGTGATAATCTTAGAATACATCTGAAGACTACAACATTTAAGCAATGCCAAGTCAAAGAGTAGTCATGTCAAACAATACATAGGAGAAAGTGCATAATAGAGCAGCCAAAGAATCAGAGTATCATATGTAACTGTGTAGTTGTCTAGATATCTTTTTGCCATTTTGATGTTACAGTAGTTGTAACTATATCAGATAGTGCTGCAGAAAATTGACAAATAGAACAACAAAGAGTATGGAACAACATGTCTTTTATCAAATACAAATTCTAGATGCCTTGTATGAGCAAATTTCAGAGAAGGGGCAGTAATATCACAAACTAATCTTACATAGTGCTAGATACAGTTGCAGTCTTCAAATGAACGCTCGATGCATAATGAAAATATAGTGGATTAAATACCAATGCCATCAAGGATATACTCATGCTGAACAATGTAATGAAGAGCTTCGAACCATAGGGTTCATTCTTAGAAACAAGAAATGAGAGAAACTCAAATTGATCTGTCATAGCCGTAGCCTTCAAGAGGTCAAATCTCATGGAGGAAGTGCAGAATCAGAGTAGTATATCCGCGGGCTCATAACAGTAAATATAGAAAGAAAAATAATGCACAGAGGTAGTGTGTATCTCTAGTTACAGCCAAATACAGAGAGGTCTAGCTCATTACGTATCAAGCCGGGTTTCGAGCAATGGTATAATTATGCATCCACGACCTAGAAGGAGTCTTGACATATGTTTGAACACAAATGCTGATACAGAGGTAAGAAGAACAAAATGACCAGGTAAATGCAAAGTTGTTTTTCTTGCCAGCCACGGCCAGTGAAGGAGTAACCCTCTTAGGGTTTTGAACCATTATTCACAATCCTCAGTTCAAATTAGAAGTTTTATATGCAGGTATCAAAAGTAAAGACTTTCAGATATGTAAAACTCAAAAATAATACTCAAAATGCATAGATACAGTCGCAGCCACACACAGATCCAGAACCATACTAAGTGGTTTTGAGCCATGAGAAGATGAAAAGACTGCACTAGAGATTGTTATCATGCTAAGACGTGGTCAAATATAGTTCAAGAAACCCATTTCATTTTTATTGAGTAAGCACAACTACAGGAGAATAGAGAATACAGCCACGGGTTTCAACTTCAAAATATACAGGATGTCATAGAAATGATAAAGCAACCAAGAGATTTGTCTAGAGTTTGAGCTCATAAAGACTTACCTTGCTAAGTATTCATAGTCAAGGTTTTTCCTTCTTGTGTTTCATTTTGTTTTTCTCTAGATGAAACTCAAAGATGCAGTCATGGTGGCCAAAATACAGAGGAGACAATGACAGTAAAAACAAATACAAACAAAACCATCAGAAAATGTCATGGCCACAGCTGTAGAGGTCGTTTAATCTTAGAAATTGAAAGGAAATTGAGAATATAAGTTACATATGCCAAGACAGAGAGCTTACCTTTCTTTTCTGTGTAAAATCCTTGGAGGTCGTGACCAGAAGCACTAAGAAGATGAATATTTTCAAGATGAAACCCTAGGGTTTCATGTCAACAATAGAGCCCCAATTCCACCAAGTGCAAAATTCAAAATAATGCGAGAAAGTAGGGGCAAAAAAGTGTTTTGTCATTAGGGTTTCTGGAAGCCCTAACCCGAATGATACATTTTATCACATTCATTTTATTTTTGAGGCACAAGTTAATACCTTCGTGGTGTTAAGTGATTACAATATGATGCCTAGGTCCCATGACTTAGGGTGAGGTTAAGCCTAAATGGCTCCCTCAAAATATTTGATGCCTCAAAACATGCTTGGTCACCTTGAGAATATACCATGTGCCTTAGACCCCTTGGAGATGGAGCTTATGCCTTAATGTAGTCTAGAAACCTTTCATTTGGAATATGAGACAAGGCCATATGCTTATGTGATGCAGAGATAGGTTATGTGCAGATACGCCATCAGGCTTTTATTTTTGCAAACACCATATAATGCTCTTGATTATTTTTATGGATTTTTATGGAAAAATCAAATATTGTAATTGCAATACACTTGGTGAAATTATAAGCCATGTGTATTTATTTTTTGCAAAGATCAAATCGAATAGGGTCATAGTTTAACTACAAGCATTGTAAAGTTTGTTTTAAAGCAATAATTTATAAATTGCTTTAAAATCAAAACTATTTTTAGGCAGTTAAAACTAGTAAACAAATCAAATATCTCTTCCTTGATTTGTTTTATTTTGAGTCAGATATGGACAAAAACTGAGGTTACATGTGCAGATAAAGCAGATTTTTGGTGGGGCCACATGAGAGAGTCTTTTGGCACTTTGCTTTCACAGTTTGGACACATCTTGAGAGATTTTATTTTGGCTTTTCTGAGGAGCTCAAAAATGGAGTTGGATGTCTATTCTTAGGAGCTTTTTCTATCTTTCTTTCGGGGAGATTTTTCACGGGATATATGGCAGAGATATACTTCTTTTTCACGAGTTCCAATTGCAGTTTTTTGGCATAATAGAGTAGAGATCAAAGTTCCAGAGATCGAAGTCTTCCTCTCACACTGAGAGTGTTGTATTCCATTTTCATGTACTCATTATTCCTTCAGTTATAGACCAGCAATTTTCCTTCATTTTTGGCCTCTATTTTTTGTGAAATTGATTTGATATTGCACTGTGATAAGTATGTATCCTCTGTTTTGTCTCAATTTTTGTAATAGATATGCAAATATTTTACTTGATTCAGGTTACATGTTGTGTTTTGATTAAACCTTCATGCGAATTATTTATGAATTAGGTAGAATAAAAGAATTGTGAAGATTAAAGTTCTATAGTCTGATTGTGAGTAAGATCTGATAGGAGTTTAGTGTTGGTGCATCGCCTTAGAAATTCATTCTGGTTATTTACTTCAGTATACCTCTCTCATCCCTTTTCTCAGACAAGCCATTAGATTAGAAAAAATCTTAAGGAGAATCAACTCACTTAGGAGATTCACTCTCACTATAGGAAACCCACATCCTGAGAGTGTTTCCATGTGTCAACAAATGACTAAGTCTTCTATAAGTTTAGCATAGGGTGCATATCTGATTGATAACAAGTATTGTAGCAAATACTATAGCAGCAATGTAGCATACTATAGCAACACTGTAGCGGGTACTATAGCTTGTGTGTTTTCCTTGTAATCCCTTGTATAATTTACTTTGCTAAAATCTCCAAATAAATATGGCTCTAGGGCATAAACCCTCCAATAAACTCCATAGCAACTGTAAATAAATTCTTCAACAATGCCAAATAAATCTCAATATAATTCCTGCAAATATCTCCAAAATAGAGAAATTTATGATTTGTCTCAAATCTTCAATAAATTTGACCTTCACTACCCTTTTGCACAATGCCAAAATCTTGTAATGAAGCACAAAGTATAAACTCTAAATAAGTTTACCAACAGTCAACCTGGGAGGGTCATTGACCACCGAAGTTGATCACCTCCAAGAGGGTTTTCGTCCTCAAGAAGGCTGAGATGAACCAAGTTTAATCTTGATAACCACGAGGGTTTCAATCATAGAAATAGAATAAACTCCATAATACAAATGAGCCCCCACAAATGCCTTTTATACTTTTTCCATCAAACTCTCCAGAAGCTTCTATTTTAAAATTCACTTTTTAATTAAAACTCGATTTTGGCTCCAAAAAAAGACCTTTTAATTAAAATAATGATAATTTGACACACAAGGTCCCTATTTAATGCATCCATAATTTAAAACATTTAATCCTGGTTCTGATAAAATATAACACTAAGGTGCTTTTAAAATATTTTAAATAATATTTAGCAACCTTAGTAAAATAATTAAAATAAAGCCATTAATACACTCATTTTTCAGAAATTGTCGAAATACATCAGAATAAAAAACTAGCTACATTGGAGTGATACTGATGAAGAATAATGATAATCGGAGCCAATCGGCTGACTTACTATAAATAGACGCGCTCTCCAAGATTCTTGGAGAGCACACAAGAAGCTGGAAATTACCCCAGAAAGCGGCATATGAGTCCTCTAGACCAACTGAGCTCATTGGAGTCCTTAAATAACCCCTATGATAATGTTGACACACACCCACAAGGTCCAACTACACTACAAGAGAACCTAAAAATGGGGACATTACAGTGCACGCTCCCCAAAGATTGCTTATCCTCAAGCAATGTCCAAACAACCTGACAATCATCATATCAATCCAAATTGAACCCAAGAGTGATTCTAGGGTCCCAAATCAATCTATGGATGATACTTTGATAAAAACTATTAATCCATAGCACCAAGTTTGCACTCTCTCTTCTAGTAACCCCAAAATGTAATCATCATCAACATCCAAACTAAAATATCTATGAGGGCTTAAAACTATATCATGAAAAGTCTCTTGCCAAGGTGCCACAGTGAGGTCCATATCTGAAGTCCCACTGCCTAACTCGATCCTAGTCAACAAAAAAATAATCTACTCATCCTCAAAGAATAACCCTTAGCATATCCCCTCACAATATCTCGGAAGTGATGCCAATCAGTCCCTAATCGGAAGCCAATAACAATAGTACCATCCCTAGAATCATACATCCTAACAATGCCAACCTGATCATAGACTAATAACCCCTCACTGACACCTAATCTACAAGTGTCAACATGCCCATATCGAGCACACCAACTCATCCATTCGACTGCAATCATCACAATAATATCTGTAGGTATATCCATCAACATCTTGAACTAATTACAGTGACCATAATTCATACTGGTGGGAGATAAAAATAGTTTCTCTAACTTTTTAAATCCTCCCACAACCTATTGCCAAGAAGCCTGTAAGTACTCGAAGTCCATTTGCTCATAAACTGAAGTTGCCATAATCAATGTTGAAAAACTAGGGTAGAAGCTGTCATAAAAGATTACCCTAGAAAACTTAGGAAATATGAATGTGGGAGTGACCAAAGGAACTCCTCCAATAACCACATTACTTCTACTAATTAACACCATTTGAGAATCACTCCACTTTTGGGCTTGAGGTGTTGGCCAATTCAACTATAGGATATCATTCATTGTCCTATGCGGGCTGATTGGAAAGTAGATAATGGTATGAACTCTAGAGTTAGGTCCACCTCTCCAATTTTGAATCAACATCTCCCCCTTGTAAACTGTCCCTAGATCCCCAGTCCCACTATTGCCATCAATCATATTCACACACACCTCCTCTTGGTTGCTTCAACAACTGATGACAGTCTTAATAAGTCTAAAAATTAGATCTATAATCACATCGGGGTTGCTTCTATTGTCATAAATTGGTAATGTTTCATTAGTATTCCCATTCCAAATGCTATAGCGACAACTCTGCACACACCAAGCCATGCAATTAGCTATTATTATCAATGGAGGGTCTGAAAATTTCATAATCAACACCATAGAACAACCCTTAAATGTAGATGTGTAAGTTGGAAAGAAAAGAACCATGTCTGAACACTCTTCATCCATTTGATGCACCTTATTGTTATGTGTTTTCATGAAGTAAACAATAGTAAGGCCATTATGAAGCATCATATCACGTGAATGACTTGGGCTAACAAATACCATTTCATGCTTAGCCATAAAATTCTGAATATCAACAAGATGAGGTACTTTACCAATGTCATCCATAAAATTTTCATCTCTCATCTCATGAGGAAACAAATCATATGAAGATACTGATCTGCTGATCTTAATCAAAGAATTAGCAACCAGTTCAAACCTTTCATCGATTTGTTGATGGATCTTATGTATACCTTCTCCCATTTCAAGAAGGTCATCATTAGTCACATTTTCTAGAAGTATATCACACCCATATGAAGACATAAGGCTACTGTTAACACTCATAGAATCCACATTTCCTTCATTCCTTTCAATGGTGTCTTCATAGGTTTCATGCACCCCTTCACCCAATGTTGAATGGTCATCATTATCTATAGATTCAAAAGATGTATCATGCTGAAATCTGCCCTCGTTACTTGTTATATTTGCTATCCCATGGCTCCAAGCTACCCCTTCATGTGAAAATTGCTCCTCAAGCAGGATCCAATCTTTATCGGTATACTAAACCTCTTCAATATGGGAAGTGTTGAAATCATTATGCAACATTTCTCTCTTATGGAGTTCAACAATCCCTTCAACAATTTGTTTGATCTCCATAATCCTTGTGTCACTTTCTTGAAATTTAGATGTGGTTACAGTAGGAATAAATTTTTTTGCTTTGTATGAAGGAAAGTGAGCCATACTCAATTGTAAGTAAAGATCATTAGCTTCATTGTTTTTGTCCTCTGCATACTTGAAAGCCAAATCCCTATCCATAAGAAATTGTAAGTAATTTGATTTCATCATTTCCAATGCTTCTTTGATAGTGTATAATTTAGTATGAGTGACTCCACTTGCAACACCCTTTTTTCTCTCCTCAATTCGAGCTTCCCAAATAAGTTCTTCAACATATTTGTGAGAATCATCTACCTTTGTTAACACTTGCACCATTTTCTCATCTGTAACCACAAATTGGTCCTTCAAATCTTGCAATGCTAAAGGTCTTTGACCAAATTCATCAAAGGGACTTGGGCTGCAATACACTAAATTTTCTAATTTACTTTCATGTGTAGGAACCATATCATCATCAAAATCAATTTTTTCACTAGTTGATGCCTTACAATCCTCATGTAAAAATGATGGGACAACATTATGAACAAACACACTAGCCTCAAAGGAATCCATCTCCTCACAAGGCTTATCAATTTGAATCTCTAATTCTTGAGGGGCCATCTGAGTGCTCTTCAAGAAAACTTTGATAACCTCAATCTCATTGGAAAGCTTGTCAACCTCCTCCTCTTTCCCTTCTAGTGCATCAAAATAGATCTCACCCAGCATGAGAAGGTGATCTCTATCAGAGAGTAGCTGTAGGTAATTTGACTTCATTACCACTAATCCTTCTCTAAGCGCCTGAGAATCTAAAAGGGAAAGTTCTCCATCAAGGTCCATATGTGGCCTTGAAGACCTCCAACAACATTTTTCCATCAACTTAAGGGTGTCATCAAATTGTCTAATGGTTGCAATAACCTGGTCTTCATTTACCTTCAATTGTCCTATCAAATCATAGGACTCTTGTAAGAACCCTAACTTGTTCTAACTAAATTTTTTGCCTTGCTGTCCTCCTAAAATTTCTGATTTAGTTTTCTTGCAACTCACTTAGGATTTTCAAATTCTGCTTTTAGCAATGTGTTTATAATATCGTGTACATAGATATTGAGCAACCAAACAATACACATAAACATGAAAGAACATACCTGGCAATGTTAGCTATTTGTCCTTATTGATTTTGAAAGCACATTACAATTGAAGAGGGCTCAAAAGTGTAACATACACCCCTGAATGTATGTTTTCTCTGTATATATATATATGTTTTTGGTTTTCTGTTCGTTTGGTGTTTAGGGTTTTATGGGTTTTTCTTGCATGTTTGTTTTTGCATGAAATACATGAAATATGGACTATATACTGAAAACCCAGAAAACTAAAAGAGATATGAATAAACTAATGAAGACCTAGATTGTATTATAGCAAAATATGAATTATAGAGACATACCCATGTTGGGATCTTCAACTTCATCAGGCTGTCGTACTTCGATCAACGTACAATGCAATGGAAAATCAATAGGAAACTCAAGCAAAGCAAGTTCTACACCAATACACCTCTATTGCAGCAATACAGTCTCCAAACGCCAAAGAAATGAGAAGGTTATGTCATAGTCATAGAAATGAAAGGAAATGACTACTATCAATACCCATGATCTCTAAGAGCATGTATGACTAGGCTGCAAGCATTCACAACAATTTGATGTCTTAGAATACCCTCAAATCTGCTCAGAAATCTTTTGCTATAATCTTCTAATCCCAACGCCAAGATAGGATGATGAAAATAGTCTTAAATCAGCCACAATCAATAGATCTAAACAGTACAACTAGCATACAGTAGTACGACCAACCTATAGGAGGTATGGCCTAGCAGATAATAGAGATTTCAGTCACAAAAAACACTTCAAATATCTTCAAATCTGCATTTCATAATCTATTCTCAATTGCAAACACAAGCTCCATGAAAATATATTCATTCAAGCTCAAAACTCAATTGAAATCCGTCAAATGAAAGCCCCAGTGAAGCTCCAGAATGAAGCCTCCAACTATCCTCTCCTAATGTGATCTTCTACACATGAAGAAAGGCAATCTTGCAGAGGTTTTCATCTCAACAAGTTGATGTCAAAACCCTAGAGCTAAGCTCCAAAGCCAATGCATGGGAATAACCCAAATATGAGAGCAAATTTCATAAACTTAGCATATCCAAAATGAAGTCACTTTCTGCTTTTTATCTCAAGTCTCTCTCCCAATGCCCAAGAAGCAATATATTTTATTATTTTTATAAACTCCTTATATCCCCTTAGTACATTGTGTTGCAAATATGTGCCTAAGTGGTGTTGTCATTGATGTCAACATATTCTTGTTGTCATTGGTGTCAACTGTACCTTATTTTGTTGTCTGTTCAGGAGACTTGAATGTTGAGGATATTGAGAAAATTAATGAAGACTTAATGCTTGCGGACCATACGGCTATGTAGAGGATTGTTAGAGGTTGTTCCAGTTAAGAATTGAGAAGTCCGCATGAAGATTTGAAGAAGTTATGGCTATCTGAGTAGAACTAGATTTTGTTGTGTTCAGAAGAGACAGAGTGACAGTAAGTTAGTCTGAATTGCTCTACAGTGAAATATTATGGTCTACGGATCTAAAGCCATGTTTGGGAAGTCAGTGTGTATCATCAACTCTAGTGGTTTGTGGTTTGGAGGTCTACAAGCTATCTTTCTAGTTTGACAGTCATGGTAGATAGTGTTCTTGAGGTCCAAAGGAAGATACAAATGATTCTGGTAATTTGGTATAGAGTGGATGTTATTGGTGCATTCAATGTGCTTGTGGAGGTCTTTGGATCGTGTGGCTACTGTGTTGGAGGTCCGCATTGAAGTTTGAGCTTGTTGTTGAAGATTTCCTCTTTGAAATTGATGTTCTTCCTAGTCTTGGCCGACCAGATGTTCCTAGCATGTTGCGGATGATCTAAAGAGCATTTTATGAAGCATGGCATGTTAGTAGAGAAAGATTTAAGTCTCAGCTATGTCTGGCCGATAGTGTAAAGATCTGCATTAAGTTTAGCCGACCTTGTTGATCATTCCAAGGTTGATAAAGTGTATAAATACTTGTTGAAGAGTTGTTAAAAATCATCCTTGTACAAAATGAATTAAATCTAAAGAAAGGATCTAAAGTAGAGCAGAGAAGAAGAGAAGTGAAAGCAATTTAGAGTGAAGAGTTAGTAAAGAAAAATTTGAAGATAGAAGCAGAAGTTTTTGTGAGCCTTCAAAGGGACTGAATCAGGCATGAATATAGATGCTATTTCTCAGTTCATTATCTCTGTGTAAATCATAATTTCTTATAGGCAGTGAACCTCCTTTTGAGCAGTGAACTCTAGGCAGTGCACCCGAAGGCATGTGCCTTCTATTTTATTAAGTACTTTTAACAGGGTACACATTTTTGTGGGTTATCCCCCACTGTGGTTTTTCCCTTAACCTAGTTTTCCACATCAAAAATTTGAGTGTTGAGTGTTCATGTTGTTTCTGTTCATGTGTTGATTCATGCTTAAATGTTTACATCATTAATTTGTTTGTAAATTAAGAAAGAAGATTAAAAGCAAAGAAAAGGTTAAAATTTAGGGATAACTAATTCACCCCCCCTCTCAGTTGTCCGGACTAATTCTAACAATTGGTATCAGAGCCAAGTTCCTCTAAAAGAAGATTGACTGCTTGAGGAGATCCAAGATGTCATCTTACAAGAAGGAAAGTCTGAGATTTGATGGAGCAAATTACTCCCTCTGGAAAGTTCGCATGCAGTGTCATTTGGAATGTATTGGTAATGAATTTTGGATGATAACAAAGAATGAGTATAAGATTCTAAAGAATGGCCCTACTACTTTAGACAAACTCAGGGAAGCTAAATGCAATATTCGAGCCAAAGAAGCTTTTTTGAGTGCCCTGTCTGATACAGAATTGGCAGATGTCCTAGATTTGAAAACTGCCCATGAAATCTGGAAAAAGATGGAAAATCTGTATGAAGGTGACAAATATGTTAAATATGCCAAGCTACAAAGCATGAAGAGTAAATATGAAAGATTGGTAATGAGGGAAGATGAAAACATTACTTCCTACGTGCAGAAAGTAAATGAACTTGTGACTGGTATCAAAAATGCAAGTGGAGTATTGGAAGAATCAGAAATTGATGCCAAAGTGGTCAGATCCTTACCTGCAACATACAAGCATAAAGCTGCAGCCATTGAAGAAATCAGGATAGTAACAACTGTCACAAGAGATCAATTAGTTGGTAAGCTTTTAGCATTTGAAATGAGTGAGTTTGGTGATTCTCTCCCTAAGTCTAAATTTGCATTCAAGGCCAGTGTGTATGGAAAGGAAACATATGATCTGAGTGAAAGTTATTTAGGAAGATCAAACATATTTGTGAAGACAACGAAGGATCTTGAAGATGATGAAATTGAGACTACAGATCTTGAAGCTCTTATTGCCAAAAGATTGCCAAGAGGATCTGGTAAGTATGAAGGAAAGTTGCCACTCAAATGTTTTGCTTGTAATAAGATTGGTCATTTTACCTCAAGATGTCTAGAGAGATTTTCAAAACCAAACCCTAATAGATATAAAGGTTAGAAAAAATGTTACTATGTCCAAGAAGCTAGAGAAGGAGTCACAAATGATGAATCTGATCATGGAGGTTCCACTGAAAGTGATTGGGTGTTCATTGCTATTAAGGAAGAAGATTCGGTGTCTACTGAATCTACTAGCTATGCAAATGTGGAAAGTGTCTTGGCTGCTCAAGTTGTTGAAAAGGATGAATGGGTGATTGATAGTGGATGTTCTCATCATATGACTGGTGACAAGAGTAAGTTTGTGAGTTTTGAAAAATATGAAGGTGGGCTTGTGAAATTTGGAGACAACTCAGCTGGTAGAATCTATGGCAAAGGATCCATCTCTTTTGATGGTAAGAATTGCACCAATGATGTTCTGTTTGTGGAAGGACTGAAACATAATCTTCTTAGTGTTGGATAGTTGGTTGACAAGGGTTATGATATTCAATTCAAGGATGGAAAATGCAAAATCTTGGAGAGCTCCAGAGCTAAAATTGCATCTAGTACTCAAACTAGAGGTAACATCTTTCATTTAAGTCATTTTGGCAAAAGTTGTTTGATTTCTCAGATAGATCAAAGTTGGTTATGGCATAGGAGGATGTGTCATGTGAATTTTGATAAAATTATCAAAATAAGTTCCACTTAGACTGTAAAAGATCATCCAAGACTTGTGAAACTTGATAGCATATGTAGAGAATGTTAATTGGGTAAACAAAACAAAATTTCATTCAAAAGTAAGGAACAAGCTTCAAGTGGACGATTGGAACTGGTACATACTGATCTCTGTGGTCCTGCTAAAATTAGGAGTGTGCAAGGAGACAAATATTTCATGTTGCTGATTGATGATTACTCCCGAATGATGTAGGTAACCTTCCTAAAAAAAATTAGAATCTCTTGACAAGTTTAAGGTGTTCAAGGTGATGGTTGAAAATGATATTGGTGAGAAATTAAAGTGTATAAGATCCGACAGAGGTGGAGAATTTACCTTCAGAGAGTTTGATGCTTTTTGTGAAAAGCATGGAATAAAAAGATAGTTATCTGCTCCTAGAACTCCTTAGCAAAATGGAGTTGTGGAAAGAAAGAACCAGACCATTCAAGAAGCTACCGGAACCATGATGATGGAAACAAATGTTCCTCAAGTTTATTGGAGAGAAGTTGTAAGTACTACTGTCTACACTCTTAACTAGGTGCAGATCAAAGGAAATTCTGGTAAGACCCCTTATGAACCATGGTTTGGTCATCCTCCTACTGTGAGATATTATAGAGTTTTTGGTAGTAAATGCTATATCAAAAGAGATGAGGATTTTAGCAAGTTTGATGTAAGAAGTGATGAAGGAATATTTTTGGGATAGTCTACTCAAAGTAAGGCTTACCGGTGCTTCAACAAGAAGTTGAAAAAGATTGTTGAAAGATCTAATGTTAGAGTTGATGAGAGCAAAGGACATTCCAGGCATTTCAAATATGATTCAGATGATCAAGATGAAAGTCAAAGTCAAGAAAGGCAAGTCCAAACTTAGACTCAGATCCAGATTGATCCGATAACTCTAGTAACTCAAGAGGTGAGTGCAGATGATGAGGAACAAGCTCAAGAAATAGAAGCTCTAGCAATTCCCAAAACCCCTAGGTATGTAAGAATGAATCATCCTAAAGATCAAATCATAGGAGATAGAAATAAAGGTGTTTAAACTAGGAGAAGAGTTACTGAAGATCAAGAAGAGATTTGTTTGATTTCAAAGATTGAACCTCAATCAGTAAGTGAAGCCTACAATGATGAAAATTGGGTAAAAGCAATGGAAGAAGAATTGATGCAAATTGAAAAGAACCACACTTGGGATCTTGTTCCTAGACCTAAGGAAAAAAATGTGATTGGAACCAAATGGGTCTTCCGGAATAAACTAAATGAAGATGGTGAATTTGTAAGAAACAAAGCAAGGTTGTTATGCAAAGGCTATTCTCAAGTGGATGGAATTGATTTTGAAGAAACTTTTGCTCCAATAGCAAGAATAGAGGCATTTAGATTATTTCTTGCATTTCCCGCTTTCAGAGATTTTAAAGTGTATCAGATGGATGCCAAATCAGCATTCCTGAATGGAGATTTGGAGGAAGAAGTCTACATTGAGCAACCGAAAGGATTTCAGTTGTCTGATGAGGGAGATATGGTTTGTAGACTAAGAAAAGCCTTGTATGGACTCAAGCAAGCTCCAAGAGCCTGGTATGCAAGATTGGATAAATATCTACTTAAGATAGGCTTTAGCAAAGGTACTATTGATAGTAATCTTTACTTCAAGATTAATCATGAGGACATCCTGATTATTGAGGTCTTTGTTGATGATATCATTTTTGGTGGAAATGAATGTATGTGCAAAAAATTTGCTGATTAGATGAAAAGTGAATTTGAGATGTCAATGTTTGGAGAGATGAATTTCTTTCTAGGTCTGCAAATTGTTTAGTCAGATAAATGTATCTTCATATCTCAGTCCAAGTATGTGAAAGAATTATTGAAGAAGTTTGGAATGGAAGACTCAAAGCCAGTAGGTACACCTATGGTAACCGGATGTAAGTTAAGTAAATATGATGACTCCCCCAAGGCAAATCAAAAAAGGTATAGATCAATGATTAGAGGATTGCTCTATCAGACTCAGACCAGACCTAACATCATGAATGTCATTGGACTTGTTTTTAGATTTCAAGCTGATCCAAAAAACTCCCATGTTGTGGCAGTTAAAAGAATTTTTAGATATCTCAAGGGGATAATTGATTGGATTGTGGTATCCAAAGGACAATGACTTCACTCTTCATGCATATACAGATACTGATTGGGAAGGAGATGTGGATGATAGAAAAAGTACTAGTGGTGGTGCATTTTTCTTGGGAAGAAGATTGGTCTCTTGGATGAGCAACAAGTAAGAGGCAATATCTCTGTCTACTGCAGAGGTAGAATATATAGTAGTAACAAATAATTGTACTCAGGTTATGTGGATGAAGCAAATGTTGAAGGACATCAGAATTGTGTTTAAGGAGATAGTCACAATCTTTTGTGATAATTCTAGTACAATAAGCATCTCAAAGAATCCGGTGTTGCATTCAAAGGCAAATCATATATCTATCAAGTTTCATTTCTTGAGAGAGAAGGTAAATGAGAATGAAGTCAAGTTGGAGTTTGTCTTCCAAAGATCAGATTGCAGATATCTTCACTAAGCCTCTTCCCAAGGATACTTTTGAGTATCTCAGAGAGAAGTTAGGGGTTATTACCCCTCCTAATCAGAACTAAGATGCACTTATGTGCATCAGTCCGATGGAATTCTCAGTCATATCTTGAGATCCGGATTGATGTTGAGAAGATACTACTCTAAGGAGTAGTTAATATGCAAATGTTGGAGATCAGTTTAAAATAAAAAGGGTGAGTAAATATTTCAAATATGTGCCCTTTTCCATTGATGTCAAAGGGGGGAGAAGACTTGTGAAAAACTAATTGCTGATGATAGGGGGAGCAATGAACGAAGTGGTTGTAGAAGTCAGGGGGAGAAGTTCTTATCATGATGGTTGAATCATTTTTTCACATCATATGTTGCCATTAATGACAAAGGGGGAGATTGTTGCAAATATGTGCCTAAGCAGTGTTGTCATTGATGTCAACATATTCTTGTTGTCATTGGTGTCAACTGTGCCTTATTTTGTTGCTTGTTTAAGAGACTGGAATGTTGAGGATATTGAGAAAATTAATGAATACTCAATGATCGTAGACCATATGGTTGTGTAGAGGACTGTCATAGGTTGTTCCAATTAAGAATTTAGAAGTCCGCATGAAGATTTGAAGAAGTTATGGCTATCTGAGTAGAACCAGATTTTGTTGTGTTCAGTCAGATTGCTCCGCAGTGAAATATTATGGTCTATGGATTTGAAGGCATGTTTGGGAAGTTAGTGTATATCATCAACTCCAGTGGTTCGTGGTTTGGAGGTCCGCAAGCTATCTTTCTAGTTTGATAGTCATGGAAGATAGTGTTCTTGAGGTTCCAGAGGAAGATACAAATGATTCTGGTAATTTGGTATAGAGTGGATGTTATTGGTGAATTCAATGTGCTTTTGGCAATCTCTGGATCATGTGGCTACTGTGTTGGAGGTCTGCATTGAAGTTTGAGCTTGTTGTTGAAGATTTCCTATTTGAAGTTGATGTTCTTCCCAGTCTTGGCCGACTGGATGTTCCTAGAGTGTTGCAGATGATCTAAAGAGCATTTTATGAAGCACGACATGTTAGTAGAGAAAGATTCAAGTCGTAGCTATGTTTGGCCGATAGTGTAAAGATCCACATTAAGTTTAACTGACCTTGTTGATCATTCCAAGGTTGATAAAGTGTATAAATACTTGTTGAAGAGTTGCTAAAAATCATCCTTGTACAAAATGAATTAAATCTGAAGAAAGGATCTAAAGCAGAGCAAAGAAGAAGAGGAGTGAAAGGAGTTTAGAGTGAAGAGTCAGTAAAGAAGAATTTGAATATACAAACAGAATTTTTTGTGAGCCTTCAAAGGGATTGAATCAGGCATGAATATAGATGCTATTTCTCAGTTCATTATCTATGTGTAAATCATAATTTCTTATAGGCAGTGAGCCTCCTTTTGAGCAGTGAACTCTAGGCAATGCGCCCAAAGGCATGTGCCTTCTATTTTCTTAAGTACTTTTAACAGGGTACACATTTTTGTGGGTTAACCCCCACCATGGTTTTTCCCTTAACCGGGTTTTCCACATCAAAAATTTTGGTATTGAGTGTTCATGTTGTTTTTGTTCATGTGTTGATTTATGCTTAAATGTTTACATCATTAATTTGTTTGTAAATTAAGAAAGAAGATTAAAAGTGAAGAAAAGGTTAAAATTTAGGGACAAATGATTCACCCCCTCCCCCCCTCTCAGTTGTCTGGACTAATTCCAACACCTTGGGCACCTATCTCCTAGGCATAACACTTTTATGTTACAACATCATTTTATAAAGTGACATTGCATAATAACTTAGAGTACCTTTTCCCTTATAAATAAAACATAAGTTAAATCTTTAATTTAACTTATATTTAATTGATTGATGCCTTGGGAAGTTGAAGCCATGAGTCCTCATGCTATGATCCCCTACCATTGCCCTACTATAAATAGCAAGTGCTCATGTCCTAATCTACTATAAATAGTAAGTCTTTGAATTGACCTCCTAACCATTTTTATTAGCCTACGAAAGTCATGTGGTAGGCTAATCTCCACCATCTATGTGACTAGGATAAATGGGGGACATTACAGTCTCCCCTCCCCAAGATTGCTTGTCCTCAAGCAATTGTAGCTCAAGATGTTGTAGGATCTGCTCACTCTCTCAAGTGTCATCCTCAACTGGTAAATTCTTCCACTTTACCGGTACTCTCTGATGATCCATTTTCTTAGATTATTTTCTCTGGTGTCAATAATGGCTTCTGGTACCTATTGTGACCTAAACACACATCACCCCATTGCAAATGGGGACCCCCCTTTTTTGAGCTTTGATGCTTTGCATGAAGTTTTGATGATGTCTTTAGTTTATTTCATGATGAAGTCAGTGGTGTTTGAGTCAAGAAATTGTCATTGAAAGAAGAAACATCATGCTAGCCACCCTTGGAGATCACTTCAAGATCATCCTGTTAGAACGCTTCATCATCAAGTTGCATCATTGAGACGAGTGTTGGTGAAGCCAAGGAGTCATCTAAAGGACAAGCACTTGAGTCACCTTCAAGTTGTAGAGGAAACACCACTCTAAAAGGTCATATCAAGTTCAACATTCATCATCAAGTTGCATCATGTTCAAAGAATCCATCCACCATACTTCAAGTTCTTTCATTTTCAAGTCTTTGAGAAGAGTCTCCTACTCAATCAAGCATCATTCTGTACTCTACTTCATGTCATCATCATCATCTACTCTTACATGAAGGAAGTAGCATCATATCTCTACTCTACTTTTCATGAAGAAGCATCAAAGAAGATCAACATCAACCTACCTACAAGAAGAAATGTCATAGTGTTAGATGAATGAGCAACATGTATCATACTCATCTAGTTTACAAGAAGAATGAACAAGGAAATATCATTGAAGATACATTCCCAAGCATACAAGTTCAAGCAATCGTATCGAAGACATCACAAAGATGATACAATTTGGGAATATGCCCAAAAGCAAATTGAATTAACTATTGAAGTCCATAAGAGTTGATGAGGTGGCATCTAAAAGGCAAGTACACATCATCATCCAATCATAATCAGCCACATCATATGACTACATTCAATGCATCTACAACAAGTAAGAAGCGAAAGAGGACATCCATGTGGAAGATGCTCTAAAGATTCCATCTTATCCTTATCTTCTTGGAAAGCGTGCCTTCATTGCCTCTATGATGTACTAAAAATAGCAAGTTGTTGTAACAAACTGCTGAGGTGGCATGATCTAAGCCCTTGGCTACGTGAAATGATCCTCGCCATTCATTGTATTTCTGGACCACTATATAAGGGCCTTGTTGCCTCATTTGTAATTCATTAGATTGTAGGCAAGTAGGAGTAGAGTAGGAAGAGACTCTCAAAATTCTCTGAGAGGACTTGAAGTTGTTGTAAATATTTCTCAAGAGTAATGCAAAACATTGGAATTCATTTGGTGTTAAGTGTTGTCTTGTGGAATAACGTGGTTTCTTGTGCTTTGATGAAGTGGAGAGATGTTTCAAAGTAGATTAGAAATAGATTAGTAGCTCTTTGATGTAATGTGTGTTTGTGTTGAATATTTGATCAACTCCTAGCTCATGCTTTTAATATCCATCGCTGGTGGAGTGTTGTGTAAAGCTAATCTGAGCCTTATCATTTGCTTAAGTTCGATTGTGGACGCTTGTTTGAGCTACATCATTTAATGGGTGTTCATATGAGCCTTCATGATTTGAAAACCATTCGTTTACCTTAGGAGATTGCACCAACTTCATGTAGTTGTAGGCATCCTTGGTGAAGTGGAGTTAGGTTAATTCAGGAGTTTGTCTATTCAAGCATCATCATTGCTTCATTGACCTTAGATTAACTTTTTAAACCCTTATCTTTTTCTTTTCTTTATTATTGATACATCATCCACACTAAAGGAGGAATAAGCTAAGGAAGTATCAAGAAGTCTAATGTAAGTGCCTTTGTGATAATCAAAAAGATCACATGTAATCACTGAGTTAACCCATCACGAATCATAAATAAGGAACCTTGGAGTTACTTCACTGGATCACATAGTTCAACCTTTGAAGAGCTTTATTCAAGAGAGAGTGGGATACTCTAGTGTTTTACTCTATTGTTGACCTGTCTAAAAACAATCATCAACATATTTGGCACTAGAAAGAGGGCCTAAACGTGGACATTCTTCATTTCAAGTAGAGCACAAGATACTCCAAATTGGTGGATTGAGGTTTGAAGTGAGATTTCAAGAAAAGATTCATGATTTCAAGATCTCTTATAGTTCAGAAAATACAAAAAAAAGTAGAAAATTTTAGAAAATACAAAAAAAGTAGAAAGTTCAAAAATCCAAAAAAAGCAAAAAAAATCAAAAATACAAAAAAATCAAAGATGGATTTTCCAACCGTGGATTCAGAAGTGAATATGCGGCAAGTTGTTGGGTATGATCCTATAAATTCAACTCCAATTATTCTCCAACTATGGTGGTCTTTGAATGAGTGTCTTGGTGGCAAGAGTTTGAAAGACTTCGAGTGCAAGTATGGATGTTGTATTCACAATACAAATGATCATAGAGAAGTAGATTGTATAACATTCTTATCGAGGATGGACTTAGCTATGCAGAAGAAAATTTCATTCTTACAAGTACATGAGCCAGTTGTATTTTCAAAGATAGATCCTAGTATTCCTGTTGATGGTAAAGTATTCAAGAAGTTGAAAGAGGAAATCAAGAAGGAATTAAAGAATGCTAAGGATTTAAGTGTAGAAGACATATTGCTTTCTAGAAATTGGTGTAGGGTGCATGATATAGATCATTTGGAGTACACTTGTGAGAAATGATGGGAAGCAATTCATCAAGCCATGAAGGAAGTAGAAGCTTGTGTACCTGTTGAGGAAGAAGTTTCTACAAAGAATCTTGATAAGCAATGTACAAGTGAGAAGGAATATGAATACAAGTTTATCAATCCTAAAGAGATAGAAGCATTCGGACATAAGTCATCAAAAGCATTAGAGGATTGTAAATAGGGCTTAATAGATGTTAGAGCATTTGAAGCGGCAATTGAGGAAGAAAGAAGTTTGAGCTTGTGGCGGGAACCTGAATTTGATGAAGATAAATTTCTTGAGGAGTATACATCTACACTACATCAAGAGATCCTTGAGAATGAGCTACAAGAAGTACAAAGGACATTGGTAGAAGATCATGAATTGGAAGCATTGCAAAGGAATCTGGAAGATGTCATTCAAGAGTATACTGATGAAGAGCTCATGAATAGACAAGATAAATTTGGGTCGACGCTTGATGCTTCCATCATTATACAAGAAGATATCAAGCCGAAGAGAATGACAATTGAAGAACATGTTGCTATGAACGTTGAGTTCAAGAAGTTGTTGACACCATTGTTGGAAATAACAAGAGAGTTCAATGATGAGATCATATAATACAAAGAAGATGAGAAGCTCATCAACCATCAATGGCGACCTCGTGACGGATGCTTAGAATATGATTGAATGCTTGGTAGGCCATGTCTCATTGAAAATAGAGAGCATCAGGTTGTATCTTTCCCTTCTATTGATTGGAAGAATTTTGAATTTGAACATCATAAACTTCTAATTGATAGTACGGATAACATTAATAGTGGTAATGATATTGATAATCTTGAACACCATGATTATGTTGAATATGAATTTGATTACGGAGGTTTGGGTAGAACAACTTGCATTTGGATAAATCATGGTTCCGATGAGAATCCTCAATTGATCACAATACCGCCAGAAATTTTTCCTATATTTGAGGTTTGTCGCTTGAAGGGTCATTGGTCTGAGTTCAAGGATGAATTTGGCTGGTTGAGAACTGTCACTATTGAATTACTATTGCTGTACATACTGAAAATCCATGTTAAGGCATGTATATACTCAGTGTCCTGGGTTGCATCTCTTTGTTTCTTGTACATAGCTAGATTAAAGTAAGGTTTCCATTTTCTATTGCGTCTTAGAATAGATTTGCTCCTTGATGTCATTTGACTCAAGTGTTTGTTTGTTTTTAGTTTAGTTTTGCTTTCATGTTGATTGTTCATTGTCATTTGCTTTCCTTAGTTGTTGCTTTCATTTTCTTTCTGTAGTTGTTTGTTGTCTAGTTTAGTTGGTTTGTCGTGTCAAGTTTCCTATTTGTAAAAAAGGTGATGTTATCTTAAACACTCTCTAGTTTCAATTTGTAATAATATGTTAGTTCATTTCTTAGACATCTATTCATGAAAGTCTTAGAGTCCGAAGACGTTTTTCTTTCAATTTATCATCTTGTTAGATTTTGGACTTGACTCGAAAACTAATCATATATTGTGTCTTGACACTATTATCTTCTGACCATAATGTTTTAAAATGCCAAATCTAAATTTTATTAAATCTAACGTGTTCTTTTGAGAAACTTGGGTCTTGATTGATGGATTTCCCATGGATTCCATCACTAGTGTCAGATAGCATGACTGCTTGCTCTTGGGAGATGAGTCATTTGTTCGGTATTGACTGAAGTATTTTGAGGTATTATACTTTTATATATCTTAGTGATCCTAAAGTTTCTAGGAAAATCTTTGTGAGTCTGGATCAAGTGAAAATCTTAAGGTAATTCAAGTTTTCGCTTCCATTCATAATAAGCATCTCTGCATACTTCCATTCATTCTGTTTACCACACCTCATAATATAATAAAGCCTCCATCCACATTGAATTCTTCATCCAATAATGAATTCAAGTCTGATATCTGAATTATTTGAATAGTCCTATTGTTCATTGCATGCTCCAAAAGGACAAGTTGAAGTCTTTATGAATAAAACATTTGGAGTACTTCCATGTCAATATCCTTTCCAAATGACCTTAGCCACTACATACAAGTCAAGGTCAAGATGTTGGTGTTCTTACTCGCTCCATCTAAAATCCATCATTTTCCATTATCCACCTATTATATATGTTCACTTTGCCTTCATTATCATGTAAAGTACCAAGGCATGTAACTATCCATATCTTCCATTGCACGTCATTCCGTCACTTCATTTCATTTCCATCCACCCTATTCCATCATCCATTTTACCTCCATTTCCCCAAATTACATTACCTTATTTCCCTCATCCATTCACCTGTTTCCTCATCATGGTCAATGAATGTGAGTGTCATCTGAACTAGAAGCTTGCAATCCATCCGCCCATTCCCCATATTTCCATAAAATAAATATTTAGATCCTTTTACCCATCAAGCAAAGAAATTCCTTAAAATTCTATAAATCTTTATTCCTCATGGTACAAATGCCAAAATCCTAAGCAAGGCATGTTCAAAAGCTATTTCATTCTATACTTCCAAATAAATAAATGCTTAAAGAATGACGCTTTGGGTACTTAAAGCCAAATCCAAAGAGGCTACTACATCCAATGCATCCACTCATTTCATTCCATTTCCATTCCATCTCTAATTCCAAATTTTTTCATCCCACGAACCAAAATTTAAAAGAAATCCCAAGTTCGTGAAGGTCATGAAGGTAATGTTACTAGTTATCATCCATTTCTGTTCCTGTCCCTTTATTTTGTTTCCCTTCCACTTGCAAGCTTCGAAGTTTAGGTTGATATAAACAAACATTGATCATGATTCCATTCCATTTTGTCCAATTGTTCACCATCCACTATCTTTCCCATCATCCAATATATCACATCATTCATCTGATTTATGTTTGGATACACTTTTCATTTACTTGTTTTGTATAATCTACATCATAATCCACTCTCTCCATATCATTTTTGTCATTCCATGCCAACGTTAATAAGTATAAGGACATGACATGGTTTTTTATGGACCAGTGTGTTATCTGCAGAATCAGACTTTTGAGTTCTTCTTGTTCATTACCACGGTGAAAACCTGGCAAACAAGTGCCGTGTGTAATGGTTGTCCTATTCAAAAAAAATGATGATGAAAAAATAAAAATAGTAAAGAGAAAAATTTCGTCCACTAGTGAAAACCACTTTTGGTGGTGCCCTGGATAAGTACCATGATGAAAACCTAGCAAACAGGTGTCATGGTAGAGACACAATGTCTTATTGCATTCCCCTCCATTTCATGTCATTTCACCCTATCTTGTCATCTACTCCATTACATATCATTGCATGATATCACTGCCCATTCCATATGTATATTTATCCATCCATTCACCTTCCATGAATTTACCTAGCTTGAGATAGGTGAGCTTAGATGATCCTAGTTTCTAAGGGATGGAAATGAATGCAATCGCACACACTTGGATCCTTGGAATATAGATGGTCATGCTGACAGTTGGTTTTGATTCTATGATCATGAAGTTTTGTTATTTGGTCTAGTGTATGGGTGTACATGGAAATGTTGAAACTTGACATTTGTTTATCTTTGGAACACTTGAGAAACTATTTTAATTGAAATCTATCTTTAATCAAACATCGGAAGGTGTCGTGTCTTGATCTAATCTATGCTTCTTTTCCTTTTTGAGTTCATCGTCTAGCTAGTTGATGAGTAGAGGAGTGTTTGAATGTTTTGAGTCTAGATTGAGTCTTTGTCTTTGAAATGTTTAGGAACATTTATTTGGGTTGACGCTAGATGTTGTGACCTAATCACACATCACCCCATTGCAAATGGGGACCCCCCTTTTTTGAGCTCTGATGCTTTACATGAAGTTTTGATGATGTCTTTAGTTTATTACATGATGAAGTCAGTGATGTTTGAGTCCTATAGTCCTCTGATGACCTGATCCTGATGTTTGAGATCCTGAAAATGACTAAGTCTAGTATCCTAATCCTGAAAATCCTGAAAATTAGCTAAGTCTAAAATCTGGTGGATCCTCAAAAATCTAGAATCTGCATGTTAAATCTAGTGGATCTGAGACCAATCTCAAACATCCTAAAAGGTCTATTGAAAAATATTTAAAGTATAAGAAATTCTTCTTATACTTAAATATATTTTTCAATATACCTTACCCTGGGGACTCTTGTTTTCTAGGTGTGAATTTGCTCTAGGAAGTTAGGCACGTTTTCCCATCTCAGCAAACCCATAAGTGCGCCTAAAGTAGAAACCCTGATGTGTGCCTTGAGCAAGGAGAAGTGAAGACCAAGGTGCCTTGATTGAAAAGTTGCCAAAAGGCCTTAAGGATGGAAAATTTGACAAGGAAATGCTCTTAAAGCTAAGGTGCCTATTCATGTTTAAACTAACTCCAAGTTGCACCTTAGGAAGAAAGAGCATCTAGGAAGTGAGGCACCCTTCATGCATTAGACTATCCATTTTGTGTGCCTTGGCAATATAGTAGATGAATAACCTCAAAATGGCCACCTAAGGTTCAAGTAGTCTCACAAGGGTGTAATCAAGTGTTCAAAAGCCTTAAAAATGTCAAGAATGAGCAAACTTAAGCTAGGCACCAATTTCCTCTGTGTAACCTCATTTTGGCGCCTTAGCATGAAAGAGATGTTTAAACTAACTCCAAGTTGCGCCTTAGGAAGAAAGAGCATGATATGATATCATTAAGTGGTGCCTAAGTTAAGCAAAGCTTCCTTGTCTATATCTAGTACTAGGAATCCATAAACTTGAAGTGTTTTCTCCCTTAAGTGTTAGGTGCAATTTCACACTCCAATCATCATCAAATTGCACTTAGAAGAGAAATCAAGTTGGAAATCACCAAATTTGGCTTAGTGAAGGTGCTTGAAGTAATGAAATGCCAATCCAATAATAAGTCTCTCTCCTAGAAGTTTTTGTTTTATAACTGGAGGTCTCATATGGAACATGAACTTCAAGTAATGAAGAGTCTTAATCAAATCCAAATAATGAACATTGAGACCAATCCTGATGTATGTTTGAGATCCTGAAATAACTAAGTCTGGTAGCCTAATATCCTGAAACATTGAAAATTTGACTAAGTCTAAATTCTAGTGGATCCTCCAAATTCTATAATCTACATGTTAAATCTGGTGGATCCGAGACCTATCTCAAACATCCTGAAAGGTATATTGAAAAATATTTAAAGTATATACCTTACCTCAGGGACTTCCACTTCTAGGCACAAATTTATTCTAAGTAGCTAGGTGCATTTCTCACCTCTGCAAACATCATATTGCGCCTCAGATTGAGACCCAATTATGCGCCTAAGGTAAGAACTCAAATAGGTGCCTAGAGGAGAACAAGCTTCAAAACACTTCAAATAGTGGCACCTTGAGAGGGATTAACATTTTGATCCTCAACAAGAGTTTAGAAAATCTTGCAATAAAGTACCTCAATGAGTTTAGGTGCATTTTCCTATTTGTTGAGACATGATATTGCGCCTTGAGAAAGGATGATAGATGTTATAGAAAGGAAGTGGTGCCTTGAAGAATTAAACCCCCCAAGGCACCTTGCAATTGCCTAAAGTGCAAAATTCACTCAAATATGCTAAGGCGCATTTTTCATCTCCCAAGCCTCCTTTGAGCACCTTAGCATGAAGTCAATGTTTTAAACTATACAAAATTGTGCCTAATGGGGAACGACCTTCTTCGAATTTCTTAGGAGTGATTAAAATTCATAAAATACTTATCAAGTGTTAGGCGCATTTTACCCTTAGTGCAAGTCTGTTTTGGTGCCTAGAGAAAAACCATGTTTAAATCTCCAAATCAATAAAAAGTGGCACCTTGAGAGGCCTAGCCTTCCTTAAGAGGTTTGTGAGGTTGATCAAGCTCATAAAATGCTCATCTTGACCTTAGGTGCCACTTTACATTTGGGGGATCCTAATATTGCGCCTTGCAAGAGAAGGACTTAAAACTATGAAATTTGATGTCATTTTGAAGTGAGAAGTCTGCTAAATACTTATTCACTGAGTTAAAATCATCAAAATGCCAAAAAATAGGCCAAGTATTCTAGGCACATTTGCTTGTCTCTCCACACCTCAATGAGCACCTTGAAGGAGACTGTATGAAGTGACCTTTAGGTAATGAGTCCCTCGATGATAGAAGTCATCCTAGATCATCTCCAAGTGTTAGAAAATATGAAATATCAAGTATGAAGGCATTTATTGCTAGGCACTAATTTCATCCCAAATCACCTAAGTATGCACCTAGACTTGAAGAAGGGTTATTTACATGTTTAAAGTGTTTCCTTTGTTATAAAGTGATTAATATTGTTTTTCTTGTCTTGTAGGAACATCAACAAACCTAAGGAGCAAGCACCTAGAGTCACCTTCATCCAAGGAGTGAAGTCAAGAAATTGTCATTGCAAGAAGAAACATCATGCTAGCCACCCTTGGAGATCACTTCAAGATCAAACTGTTAGAATGCTTCATCATCAAGTTGCATCATTGAGAGGAGTGTTGGTGAAGCCAAGGAGTCATCTAAAGGACAAGCACTTGAGTCACCTTCAAGTTGTAGAGGAAACACCACTCTAAAAGGTCATATCAAGTTCAACATTCATCATCAAGTTGCATCATGTGCGAAGACATCCATCCCCCATACTTCAAGTTCTTTCATCTTCAAGTCTTTGAGAAGAGTCTCCTACTCAATCAAGCATCATTCTCTACTCTACTTCATGTCATCATCATCATCATCTACTCTTACATGAAGGAAGCAGCATCATATCTCTACTCTCCTCTTTATGAAGAAGCATCGAAGAAGATCAACATCAACCTACTTGCAAGAAGAAATGTCACAGTATTAGATGAATGAGCAACATGTATCATACTCATCCAATTTACAAGAAGAATGAACAAGGCAAGATCATTGAAGATACATTCCCAAGCATACAAGTTCAAGAAATCATATTGAAGACATCACAAAGATGATACAATTTGGGAATATTCCCAAAAGCAAATTGAATTAACTATTGAAATCCATAAGTGTTACTAAGGTGGCATCTATGTGGCAAGTTCACATCATCATCCAATCATAATCAGCCACATCATATGACTACATTCAATGCATCTACAACAAGCAAGAAGCCAAAGAGGACATCCATGTGGAAGATGCTCTAAAGATTCCATCTTATCCTTATCTTCTTGGAAAGTGTGCCTTCATTGCCTCTATGATGTACTAAAAATAGCAATTTGTTGTAACAAACTGTTGAGGTGGCATGATCTGAGCCCTTGGCTACGTGAAATGATCCTAGCCATTCATTGTAGTTATGGACCACTATATAAAGGCCTTGTTGCCTCATTTGTAATTCATTAGATTGTAGGCAAGTAGGAGTAGAGTAGGAAGAGACTCTCAAAATTCTCTGAGAGGACTTGAAGTTGTTGTAAATATTTCTCAAGAGTAATGCAAAACATTGGAATTCATTTGGTGTTAATTGTTGTCTTGTGGAATAACATTGTTTCTTGTACTTTGATGAAGTTGAGAGATGTTTCAAAGTAGATTAGAAATAGATTAGTAGCTCTTTGATGTAATGTGTGTTTGTGTTGAATATTTGATCAACTCCTAGCTCATGCTTTTAACATCCATCACTGGTGGAAGGTTGTATAAAGCTAGTCTGAGCCTTATCATTTGCTTAAGTTTGATTGTGGACGCTTGTTTGAGCTACACCGTTTAATGGGTGTTCATATGAGCCTTCATGATTTGAAAACCATTCATTTACCTTAGGAGATTGCACCAACTTCATGTAGTTGTAGGAATCCTTGGCGAAATGGAGTTAGGTTAATTTAGGAGTTTGTCTATTCAAGCATCATCATTGCTTCATTGACCTTAGATTAGCTTTCTGAACCCTTATCTTTTGTTTTTCTTTATTATTGATACATCATCCAAACTGAAGAAGGAATAAGCTAAGGAAGTATGAAGAAGTCTAATGTAAGTCCCTTTGTGATAATTAGCAAGATCACATGTAATCATTGAGTTAACCCATCACGAATTATAAATAAGGAACCTTGGAGTTACTTCACTAGATCACATAGTTCAACCTTTGAAGAGCTTTATTCAAGAGAGAGTGGGATACTCTAGTGTTTTACTCTATTGTTGACCTATCTAAAAACAATCATCAACAGTACAAGATTAGCTTCCCCTCCTCATCCAATGGTGGAAGATCAACTGAAGGAATCACATTATGGCCAAGAGCTTTCATCAACCTGGAAACATGAAACACATTGTGTACTTTTCTATCCACTGGAAACTCAAGCTCATATGCCACTTCACCCACTCTTCTAATAATCCTGAATGGACCATAAAACCTGGGTTTCAATTTTTCTGCTCCACTCTTCTTTAGAGTAGACTGTCTATAGGGTTGGAGCCTCAAATACACCATATCTCCAATCTCGAAACTCCTCTCCACTTGGTGTAGATCAGTATAAATTTTTTGTTGATTCTGTGCCTACTGGATGTTATCTTTAAGCTCCTTCACAATCTCCTAGCTCTCTTGTAAGAGATCTTTTGCCTTCAGCACTCGACTATCACCAAGTAACAAATTTATAAACTATGTAGGATCATATCTGTATAAATCCCTAAATGGAGTCATCCTGATTGACATGTGGTATGTCATGTTATAGCTGTACTCCCCTAGGTGTAACCATCTAACCCAAGCCTTCTACTGCCCCAAAACATAGTTATGAAGATACCCTTCCACCCATTTGTTTACAATTTCTATTTGGCCATCTGTCTGTGGGTGGTAACTGGTACTAGGAGTCAACTCAGTTCCACATAATCTGAATAGCTCCTACCAAAATAAACTCAGGAACTTACTGTCCCTATCACTCACTATACCCCTAGGTATCCTCTGCAATCTGAAGATCTCCCGAAAGAACAAATCAACCACCTATATTGTTGTGTATGTTACTGAAATGGCAAAGAAGTGTACATATTTGGTCAATCTGTTGACCACAACAAATATGTAGTCCTTCCCTTGAACCTTAGGTAGCCCTATACTAAAGTCCATGGAGATATGTTCCCACTTTTGATTGGGAATTGGTAGTGGCTATAACAGTCCTGTAGGATAAGTATGCTCATGCTTATTTTGTTGACAAATGGGGCATTCATGAAGATACTTAAGGACTTCATCCTTAAGTCTTTCCATGTAAATCTTTCTCAAATCTACCTGTAAGTTTTGAAAAATCTAGCATGGCCAACCATAGGTACATCATGGAAAGTCCTTATGATTTTATATTTGAATTGTGAATTAGGCACCAGAAATATTTTATCCTTGTATATGATCAAATCATGTATCACATAATACATGTCATCCTTAATGGTGCCCTCAATGACTCCTGTTAACCAAGAGTCCTTAGTGTACTCTGCTAAGATCACCTCTTTCCAATCAACATATATCTCAACAAATAAACATAAGTGGGGTCTCCTCAATAAAGCATCTGCAACTATATTCCTTTTTCCCTTGACATACTCAATGTCGAAGTGATAAGCCTGAAGCCTACTTACCCATTTCTGTTGTCTGTCGTTCAAGTCCTTCTGGGTCATGAAATACTTAATGCTATTATGATCTATTTTGATTATAAACTTTCCCCCAACCAGATAAGGCCTGAACTTGGCCAATGCATGCATGATGGCCAGCATTTATCGGTCATATACGGAGTAGCTCCTCTCAACACCTCGAAGCTTCCTACTCTCAAATGCTATTGGGTGCTTCTCCTACATCAATACCGCCCCTATCCCCTCTCTTGAAGCATCACACTCTAGCTCAAATGGCTTAGAGAAGTCAAGGATTGCCAATACAGGGTAGGTAGACATCAAGTGCCGGAAGTGATCAAAGCACTGGTGAGCTGAATCAGTCCACACAAACGCTCCCTTTTTGGTCAAGTCTGTCAAAGGTGCAGCTGTCTATGAGAAGCCTTTTACAAACCTCCTATAGAAACCACATAGTCCAAAGAAGCCCTTAAGCTGTGTGAGGTTTGTAGGTGGAGGCCAATCAACAATTGCCTTTATTTTCTCTGGATCTACGCTGACACCATCTACACTAATAATGTGACCTAGATAAAGCCGCTTTGTCATGCCAAAGTCACATTTGGATTCTTTGGCATAGAGGGACTCACTCTCTAAAATACTTAAGACTTCCTCTAGATGTCTCATATGCTCATCCCAACTCATGCTGAAAATCAATATATCATCAAAGAAAATTAGCACAAACTTCTGAAGCTACTGTCTGAATATCTAGTTCATGCAACTCTGAAAGGTAGTAGGGTCATTGGTTAGCCCAAATGGCATCACCAAGAACTCAAAGTGGTTGTAATGACATCAGAAGGTAGTTTTCTCTATGTCCTCCTCCCTCATGCGGATCTGATGATACTCTAATCTGAGATCTATCTTAGAAAAGTAACAAGCCCCATGTAGTTCATCAATCAACTCATCTATGTGGGGTATCAGGTACCTATTCTTAATTGTCTTTTCTTCAGGGCTCGGTAGTCAATACACATCCTAATAGTCCCATCTTTCTTCTTTACCAAAACAACTACAGAGGCAAAGGGACTCTTACTGGGTCGGATGTGTCCTATTTCCAGTAACTCCTTGATTATTTTTTCTATCTCATCCTTCAGCCTCTTAGGATGATGATAGGGTGTGATCATGATGGGCTTGGTCCCATCCTCAAGTTCAATGACATGTTTTATTCCCCTATTAGGTAGTACTCCTAGAGGTAAACTACCAAACACTTTGTTGTGCTTGGTTAACAACTTCTGTATGTTTAGATGATAGCCATTTTTTGGTTGAGGTAGAGACTCTGGCATGATAAGACATTCTACAATCCACTCTACCTAATCATGACGTAGCATTCTTTCCATCCTCTTTAGTGACACTACCCATGGTCCACCATCTAATAATCCTCAAAGAACAATTTTCTTTCCCTTGTACTCAATTTATATCTCCATTTTATTAACATTCATTGTGAACTCACCAAGTTGTCTCATCCAGTGTATGCTTAGTACAACATTTGTGTCCCCAATACCAACAACATAAAAATCATCTACCAACTCATACTTGCCCATGACAATACTTAACCCTGATATTTTCATGTTACATGTCATTCTGAAGCCGTCAGCCACCATCACATTGAAGCCTTCTAATTCCTCTACCTGTAATCCTCGTCTAGCTACCAACCCCTCATTGATAAAGTTATGTGTAGCACCTGTGTCAATAAGGGTGATTATATGTTGTCCTCCAAGTACTCCTCACACACTGAAAGAGCCAACTTTCTGAAAAATAGAAAGCTGGGTGAGGTTCCCATCACTACCAGTACTATGTTGTGATGCCTTCTCATCCCCACTGTCCTCATGATCTAAAGGCTGATCTGAAGAATGATCTGATGCCTCTGACTATGTCTCTTCAGCTAAGTAATATTCAATTAATTTGGCCTTTGCTTTGTTTGGACATGTGTGTGAAGGATCCCAAGGTTGTTTGCAGTGGAAACAAAGCTTTTTTCTTCTATAATCATTGAGTTGATCATCATTTAGTTTGTTTGATTTTTCTTTTGAATGGCCAAAATCTTTTTGAAAGGGTCTCCTGTCCTTCTCTTTATCCCTCCTATGTTGAAAACCCTTAGACTAAAATTTGTTTCTCCACACTGAAGACTCCATGTCTCTAGCTTTTTTTATGGCCTCTTGTAGAGATGCAGGGTCAAAACCCTTAACCCAACCATGTAATGGGTCTAAAAGTCCATCTATGAATAGTATGACCAATCTACGCTCTGAGATGTCTGGGACCATAATAGATAGGTCCTAAAACTCTGATATCAAGGAGTCCACCAATCCAACCTATCTAAGTTGTGCCAATTCCTTAAACTGTAGTTCAGGGTCCTTCTTATCGAACTTGTCTATCAATCTGGCAGTGAGCTCAACATAAGAAGTGATCTGATCATGACCCAAGGTCACCTTCCCATTACTCCACCATTTATGCATTTTTCCCTCCAAATGTAAAGCAGCATAAGTTATAGCATCCTCCTCTAGCATAGGGCTAATCTGCAAGTAACTGTCCAATTTCTAGGCCCATGCTCTCGTGGTGGTCTTACTAGAACCATCAAAGTATGATATAGTCATCTTACTAACCTTCTTCTGTATTTCCTAGTTCTATGGTCTATTTCCCCTACGGGGTCTGTACTTCATTCAGAGGTTTGAATACTCTCCAAATGTCATTTCAGCTCTAAACTCTACACTCGATACCCGCCAATCTCTCAAGATCTCATCCTTAAATTCAAGTTGAGTAGGATCATGTTCAGGAACTTAGTTCCTAGGTACAAAAACTGGTATGTCAAGTCTATCACCTGCTGTCAACTGCGAAGCTCGTCGGTTGGTGACCGATGATTCACCCTTGTCATCTCTATACCTGTGCCTATCACCATTGTTTATGTCCCCATTATTTTGGTCTCCATTATCCCTATCTCTATTGTTCTTGTCACCCATGTGTCTATCACCTCCATGGTTTATTATGTTCCTGTCCCTGACATTGTTCTTATTCCTGCCATAGTTATTATTGTTGTTATTGTCATTATTTCTATTATTTCTTCCATCACGGGGTACCAACTGTTCAAGGATGTGAGCCAACTATGCCTGTGATTTTTGCAAGTCTTCTTGTGACTCTCTCATTACCCTTTCCATGGCCAACTGTCCTCTAGCCAACGAGTTCAGAATTTCTCGCATGCTAGGTTTCTCAACTTCTCTATCACCCATTTCTTCAACCTATGTTGGAATCTCACTTGAAAATGGGTTTGTCACTAGTACTAGATTCTTAGGTTCTTCTAACTATGGTACCTATGTTTCCTGTTGTAATCTATTTCTTTTGGTATTTTAATGATGTGTCTGTTGTCAATTCAAGTATGCACCCTTGTTAAGTTCGTGGAAACTTAACTACCTGTTGAAACATGGAATCATTCTCAGATGTGGGTCTCCTTTTATGAGAATAAATCTCCAGAGTGTGATGGTTCTCTTATGATTCCTAAACTAATGACTTGAGGGGAAAAAGAATAGAAGGGTAATTAAAATGTAAAACTGAGCATTTGTAACTAATCTAGATGAATCTCTATCACTCACAAAATAGATCCTCAAACTTGAATCTTCACAATCCCACTGATAGTTTATCCCTTAAGTGATTTGCAACAAGGTTTGGATCAAACACAAACTGCAACTAGGAAAAAACTAAGTTTTAACAACATTGAGACATAATAAAGGATAGAAAAAGTCACAATACAACATCAGATCAAGACTGTAAAATATGTGAAAAGGATGATTTTCTATTAGAACTGGAAGGAGTACAATGCATAAAATGAAATATGATCATGTATACACCTAAAATTGGCTCATGTCGAATTAAGTAAATATTTTAATATTTATCTTGATTCTTATTTTCTTCTATCAATTAAATAAATATTCTAAGTTTATTTCATTGGTTCATTATCCCATAATTAAATAAAAATCAATTTATCTAATTAAATTCCCTAAATGCTTCTAATGTCTCACATAATTAAATAATCCTAAATTATTTAATTAATCCTAAATTCCTCTATCCTAAGTCCTAATTCCATAAATCCACCTCACCTTTCCACCTCACTTTTACCACTTCACCATGTTGCACATGTAATTAAATATTTTAAATATTTAATTAGCTAATATTCCCTCACCCACATGTCCTATTTATCCTCCAGTCAAAATTGCCTCTACCTCATCTTCATCCCACATTGACCCAACTTCACTCCCTTCCACATCGAAGGCGCCCCAAACCAACTTCAAAGTCAAAGATAAAGGCCTAGGTGAGTACACAATTGCACAATCCTTTTGTTTATCACAGCTCCCTATCTCCCCAAGATCCTATGGAAAGCCTTCCATGAGCAAACCCAAAGAAACAACAACTACTAAAGGTCCATTCGTCAAATGGGGAAGCCTTGAAGATGAGATTGATAAAAAAGACATTCTACAATGGTTATACAAAGATGAAGACCATCTCTCCCAGCAATAGGACCATCACTCCATAGTACAAACTGCACAGTATGGTCAAGGATTCTCAATACTACAAAGAATGGGGTATGAAGGTCATAGTCCCATCAGATTAAGAAAGGCAGGTATCACTTAACCTATCCAACCTCTTACGTTAACAGCTCATGATACTACAGGGCTAGGCTACACTGGCAAAGCAAAGACCAAGGGATCAGACAAGCATCAAAACAAACAACCAAAAACATCTTCTACTAGCGTAGTAGATCAAATTCACCAACAACAAGGATGGAGTGAAACAAACTCCAATGAGTATGAATGGGATAGTCTCTCTCAACTATCTTGTGATGAAAAAGATATTGATGTGGTCCATGAGTATGTCCCTACCCATGCAACTAATGAGGGACAAAGTTCAAGGGCTAGACCATTAGAGTTCGACCCGCACAATAATGATAGTGCAATTCGAGAGGAAGGAATGATACCAAACTTGATAGATTAACTAGTGGAGAGTACCATCACAGGCATTGTCAATGCTTATAACGACCATCTTAACTCCTTAATCTTGACCATCAATTTCCTAGAACCCAACAAACCAAATGACCCTCTACCACTGGTGTATCTAGAACTCATAGATTGGGACCTCCAAGATACTACTCCCAAGCTAGATACCTTCCAAAATGATGAAGCCATCATACACTTTCTAGAGCTTAGGGAACATATACCCATAGGGGATCATAGGGTTGGCTATGCCATAGAACTCAATGACAAGGCCTATTTTGGAGAGAGTACCAAGCCTTTCAATCTCAAAAATATAAAAATGAAAAATAGATCTAATGGTGAGAACCGCTTTACGGTAGTGTTAGATCATGAAAATAGTAAAAATATGAAAGACATATCCAACGGTGAAAACCTCTCTAAGGTGCCAAAGGATGGAAGGCTTGACCCTCTCCCCAATCTAACACATCAGGGGAGATCGTTGATCTTGATAGAACCAGCAGAGTAGATCAATGTCAGCATAGGCGATAATCCAAGGATGATCCATATGGCACAATCTCTAACTACACAGGAAAAACTAGAGTTCACTGAATTATTCAAAAGGAAACAAATAAACTTTGCTTGGTCATATGTAAACATGCAAAGACTGGATCTGAATCTCATAATGCATCAATTGTCCTTAGCTCCAGGAGATAAACCTGTTAAGTAGAAACTCAAAAAGATGCACCCGCAAGTTGCCCTCATGGTAAAAGAAGAACTAAAGAAGTTGCTAGATGTTGGGTTCATTAGACCAATAGACTATCCTGAGTGGATCTCCAACATTGTGCCTATTGCCAAACCTGATGGGAGAGTTCAACTGTGTAACGACTTCAGAGACCTCAATAAAGCTTACCCAAAAGGTGATTTCCCACTGCCAAACATAGACATCATTGTAGATCTCACAGCAAGACAATCTATGTTGTCACTAATGGATAGTTTCTCAGGATATAACCAGATCAAAATTGTACCTAAGGACCAACACAAGACCACATTCACATGTCCATGGGGCACCTATTGTTGGTGTGTCATGCCATTTGGATTGAAAAATGCAGGGCCAACATATTAGAGAGCTATGATGACAATCTTTCACGACATGATGTACACCATAATGGAAGATTATGTGGATGACATATTGGCCAAATCACTCACAAGAGGACACCTGGTAGTGTTAGATAAAATCTTCACAAGATTGGAGCAGTTCAATGTGCACCTCAATCCAAAGAAATCTATATTCAGAGTCACATCTGGTAAGCTTCTAGGGTACATCGTATCAGGAAATTGAATCAAAGTAGACCCATCTAAGGTGAAGGCTATCATGGAAATGCCACCACCCAAAAATATCAGTCAACTAAGGTCTTTACAGGGTACACTACAATCTATCAGAAGATTCATCTCTCAATTGGCAGACAAGTGCCACCCATTCACGCACCTCCTACATAAGAATATTCCTTTCAAATGGACTGATTCATGCGAACATGCATTTCAATAGTTGAAAGAGTATCTCTTGAACCCACCAGTATTGATGCCACCCATCTAGGGTAAACCTTTGTTACTTTATATCTCTGCCACACCAACAGCTCTGGGAACCCTCCTTGCACAAGAAAATCATGACAAGAAAGAACAAGCAATATATTACATCAACAGAACATTAGTTGGCTATGATTTCCAATACACACCAATTGAAAGAGCATGCCTCATGGTAGTCTTCGCTTCACAAAAAGGGAGACATTACATGCTATCGCATTCCATCAAGCTAGTAGATAATATTGATCCACTCAAATATCTGCTCAACAAAGTTGCTCTTACAAGTAGATTGTCCAAATGGGTTATGCTTCTCAGTGAGTTTGATATTGAATATGTCAACAAGTGTGCAATAAAAGGTCAAGTACTTGCAGATCAACTGGCAGAGGCACCTTTAACAGATGATAATCCTTTGAATTTTTAATTTCCAGATGACTCCATCTTTCATATAACAACGACAACCTGGAAACTATACTTTGATGGCTCCTACACTCAACATGGATCAGGGGTAGGTATCTTGTTCATCATACCTCATGGTAACACCATCCCAAAGTCATACAGATTGCCCTTTCCTCGTACCAACAATGTGGTAGAGTATGAAGCCCTAGTCATCAACATCAAGTAGGCAGTGGAATGGAACATCATAGAGCTTCAAGTATATGGCGACTCACAATTAGTTATCAACCAAGTGAATGATGACTACCAAACAAAAGATGAGAAGTTAATACCCTACAAACAAATGGTAGATGACTTCAAGGAATACTTTGTTGAGATCTCTTTTGTACAGATACCAAGGATAGAGAACAAAGCAGTCGACACCATGGCAATGATCGCATCTCTCCTCAACATTCCTCATAACTAATCACGTTATGTGTTCTTGGTAGAGCCAGTCTCCCATCCTACATATGACTCTCCTAAATCCCATATCATTTACCACATTGTAGGACCTGACTCCCCCCTCTATGGACAAGTATTTGCCTATCTCAAAGACAATATCCTACTACCAGATCTCTCAAGTAACCAAAAATGAACCTTCATTCGTCAGGCATCTCGTTATGCTATTATTGACAATACCTTATACTGATGTGGTCTCAATAGTACTCTCCTTAGGTGTCTCGATAGCGAAGAACATCAAATTGCCCTGAGCGAAGTGCACGATGGTATATACGGGACCCACTCTAGTGGTCCTACCCTAGCCAAGAAACTCATATGCATAGGATACTACTGGCCAACAATGGAAAAGGACTCCTATCATTTTGTAAAGAAGTGCACAAAATGCCAAGTCCATGGGAACCTAATACATGCACCAACACAAGAGTTGCAACCTTTATCTACTCCTTGGCCTTTCTGTCAATGAGGACTCGACTTAGTGGGCAAGATACACCCTCAATCATCCAACAGCCATAAATTCATAATCACCACCATTGAGTACTTCACGAAGTGGATTGAGGCTGTACCCCTCGCCAACGTCACAAGCAAATGGATTGCCTCTTTTATTCTGAACTATATCATTTGTCACTATGGTATCCCCTCATCAATTGTCACTAATAATGGACGACCATTCAAAAACCAAGATGTCAAAGAACTGTGCAACAAATTCCATATCCAACACCAATTTTGTACCCCATATTACCCCCAAGGAAATGGCTAGGTGGAGGCATCAAATAAAACCATCTTTAAAATCCTGAAAAAGACTGTTAATGATGCCGGTCGTGACTGGCACATCCAATTGAATCTCGCATTGTGGGCCTACCACACAATTATCCACACACCCACAGGTGCCACACCATACTCCCTAGTCTACGGATCTGAAGCCGTCTTGCCCATTGAAGTCGAGATCCCCTCCTTACGAGTATCGTTAAAAGGCCTCATACCAGATGAAGAGTACCAAGTACCCAGACTTCAAGAGTTAGAGCTTCTAGAAGAGAGAAGACAACAGGACTTTAACCATCTCAAGGCTTATCAACAAAGGATGTCCAGACGTTACAACCACAGAGTAAAACCTTGAGTATTTCAAGTTGGTGACCTGGTACTTAGAGAAAATCCTAGAAATCAGCAAGATAGAGAGAAAAAAGGCAAGTTTGAACCTAACTGGTTGGGTCCCTATGTCATCATTATTGCCTATGGGTTAGGTGCTTATCAATTGGCTACATCAGAAGGTGAACTATTTGCTGATCCCATCAACAACATGCATCTTCGCAAGTTCTACACTTAAACTCCAATGCAAGGGAGTCAAAAATTAAAAAAAAATAAAAAAATGGCAAAAATAACAAACAAAATAAAAAATGGCAAAAGTAACAAAAAAAATCAAATTTTTTTTTTTGGAAAAACAACAAAAAAATTGTCCTCTGGTGAAAACCTGGCAAACAGGCACCTTGGATAGGTACCATGGTGAAAACCTAGCAAACAGGCATCATGTGTACTTTTTAGCTTTCATGCAAATAAAAGCAATCAGTGAAAACCTGGTAAACATGCGCTCCTTGTGATAAACCACCTTCTCCATCTTTTTCAACCTTGTTCCTCGTTCATGCCTCCAAAAGCAAGTGTCCATCCAATCACCTCTGTGTACCTACCATGGCTCATTGTTCGCTCGTCCTTATCACTTTCTACCCATCCAGACTTGCATCCCTCGTGTCACCTGTCTTGCGATTCATTTGAACCATTGTCAAACTATGTCGCCTCTTAGCTATCACATAGGCGAGGCCATCATCAATGCACCCCTGAGGCTCCTTTCCCATCCATGCCATCCTGTCTCACCTATCCTTTTGTCCTTTTGATCCTCAGCTTTGTCCATCGCCTAGGTCTTAGGTCCACCAAGTTCACCCCGAACTATGTTGCCTCTGCGTCGTCACGTAGGCAAGGCCATTTAGTAATGAACCCCCAAGGCACTAGGTCAGTCCTTTAGGGCCCATCTCTTCATCTCTGTTTATCAGTTTGTCCATAATAAGTTGATCCTTTGTCTGACTGGGGGCAAGTCCTTGACCTGGTTGTGGAGTTGGATTCTTGAAAGCCACATATGCTAAGAGGAGACCTTTCACTGTGACAAAACGCACACGTGACAAAAACATGCTTCCAAACCAAAATCTTGACCCAAGAACATCAACCTTATCCAAAGCAAAGGAAGACCAAAAACATATTAGAGCAATTTTATCTATACTATAGCAAGAAAGCACATCTAATCCAAGAATGTTTTGTGAAAAGGGTTCAGTTAGAGGGTCTTGATTTTTCGTTATTATGTCTTTCTATGCTACTCAAGGATGCCAAAAACTAAAGATGCTATGATGGGGGCATAATAACTTTTCTTTGTTGTTTGTGGATTAATCTCTAGTAATGTGATGACTTTTATCTAAATACATGATCAGAAAAAGATCATCGAGGACTTCAGAAGTCTAAACATGTAAAAGGGGCAATCCTTATCTATTAACATGCAAGAAATACTTAGGTCATCTCGGTTCAATTATACCTCGATGCTTGTATTAACTTGCTAAATCAAAATTCATGTAAGCAATACTCAGGTCATCTCAATTCAATTATACCTAAATACTTGTATTAACTTACAACACTTGGAAAAAATACCAAAAAAAAAATCACCCAATGATGAAATAAGCACTTCAAAATACTTGCAATGTCAAGATGGAAAAATCCATTTGCATTCCATATCTATAACATATCCAATTATATTTCATATCCATACCCATACCATATCTAATTGTATTTCATATCTGTATCCATATCCCATGCAATAAAGATTCTATGCAGAGTATCAATGTTTACAATTCAAAGCTTGTGATTCCTTCATTTGCGTTTTCTTCTATCAAATCAAATTTCTATCTATCATTGTGTCTCTCGTCAACAGTTCTAGTTGTTAGTCTAAGCAGTGATCCAAATGTAGGTCCATCCTTAGTCCATACCAATCAAGTTAATCAATCTTGTCAAATGATCCAATCACAATCAGTGGTCTTGATCCTTGTCTATTTGTAAACCAACTCAATCAATTATAATTAATCAATTGTCTTATACAGGATGTTGCATTGTTGAAATCAGACCAACACATGCGTCTTACACGACATGTTTCATTTCCTGAAACTAGACACTATCCTATCAAGTTGCTCTAAGGATTTATCATTCCCCGCGATGACAACAGTGTCGTATGTCATTATTGCTTAATCATTGGTTTACATCTAGACAGGGGCAATACCTTGTTTGTTCTTATATCATTTGTGCATACTTGCTTGCTTGCTTGTGTGTGTTATCATTCTATCTTGCATCACATATCATTCAGCTCTTTCTTCAACCATTTTCTTCAAACCTAACCTATTTTTCACCTTCTTCATCGTGAGATTGTCCGTCTCATGCCTTCTGCCTTCTTCTCATCCAATCTCCTGAGGGTCATCCTATCGTCATAACCTGTACCAAGGATAAACTGGGGCATGTATGATGTAGAGTTACAAGTAGAATCTCATAAACACGGTGACAAATACCCATTAACACACATACAAACATCATAATGCTCAAATAGTCTTTTTAATCCCTCTTCTCAAGGTTCAAATGATACCAAAGTACCTTCTTTCATCTCATCGGTAAAGCATATCCACTATCTCCCCGATGGACAGATACCATCTCCTTTCGCACTTGTCGTTGTGACATATAACATCGGCCCAACTTCAAACTAGACTTCCGATCTTACTTCTCATACCGAAGGCTTAATACCAACCTTACGCCAAAAGACTTAACATCAACTTCTCCATCGGTCAGACTTTGATCGTCGGTGGAACTCGTTCATTCTTTTTCGATGGCTCTCGCCATACCGATGACTTCCACTCCATACATACAATGTCGTTACGTATTCACCATGTACATTCGATAAACTCGATACAATGTATCTACTCCGCATACAACTTTAGAATACATTCATTCTTCTATAGCATTCTAAAGATGCCTTCAGCGAGATAACTTGAGATTTATGTTGATAACATCTTCTGTGATTCTATAATCGAACAACACACGAAAAAATAACTAACTCCTACCGAATAGAAATAAAACTAAATGACACGGAGCTCATTCCACTGATTTCGTAGAAATCCACCAGTGGAATGACCCCAAATTTACATCCTTGTGATTTACACCAAAATAATGAAGTTTGTTTCTTCTACTCAGAAATATACAAATCGATACTTTTTCCTCTCCGTCTGTCTCCAGTCTATATCCATACGAATACATGCTCAACTATATAAAGACTCACTCAGCAGTTACCCATAGTGGAAGATGAACCACCTCAGCCGTTTCAGTTACAAACTTTGTTCAGTTACAATTCTTACAATCTTTCAATATTATGCCGTTATTCGGCCAACGTATAACTTAATATGGCATGAAGGCCTTATAGTATGACACTTGGACATAACACAAAATGTATAGAATCCTCAAATTTTTTCAATGTCTCGAGGTGCTCCTGCACCATACTCCTCAGCATGAAGAGAACTCTTGTCCCAAGAGTTATGTGGTCTTCTTATCCTCCAACTGTGACTCCTATCAATGGAGTTTGACTGGCTGCCTTCAAGGTGCTTCTCTATCATCTGAAGTCCACTCCTCCCTGCTACACCAACACTCCTATCCCTCACCTGGGAGTCCTCTCTTGCCTCTCTCCCCAAGACTTTTGGTGACAACCAATGGACCATCTCCTTTGGCCCTCTTGACAGACCTTCCTGTCTACCTACTACAGCGAGTGAACTTGCACCTTCAACCATAAAACTTCACAACAAGAATCAGATAGCAAAAACCAATGCTTACCCCAAAATCTTGGTGTAGATTGCCTCCTTCGGTGCTCTATCTACACGCTCAGAATCTTCTGAGCTCTGATACCATTTTGATGTAGAGTGACAAGTAGAATCTCATAAACATGGTGACAAATACCCATTAACACACATACAAACAGCATAATGCTCAAATAGTCTTTTTAATCCCTCTTCGCAAGGTTCAAATGATACCAAAGTACCTTCTTTCATCTCATCGGCAAAGCATATCCACTATCTCCCCGATGGATGGATACCATCTCCTTTCGCACTTATCGTTGTGACATATCACATTGGCCCAACTTTAAACTAGACTTCTGATCTTACTTCTCATACCGAAGGCTTAAGACCAACCTTACGCCGAAAGACTTAACATCAACTTCTCCATCGGTCAGACTTTGATCGTCGGTGGAACTTGTTCATTCTTTTCTGATGGCTCTCGCCATACCGATGACTTCCACTCCATACATACAATGCCATTATGTATTCACCATGTACATTCAATAAACTTGATACAATGTATCTGCTCCGCATACAACTTCAGAATACATTCATTCTTCTATAGCATTCTAAAGATGCCTTCGGTGAGATAACTTGAGATTTATGTCGATAACATCTTCTGTGATTCTATAACCGAACAACACATAGAAAAATAACTAACTCCTACCAAATAGAAATAAAACTAAATGACACGGAGGTCATTCCACTGATTTCATAGAAATCCACTAGTGGAATGACCCCAAATTTACATCATTGTGATTTACACCAAAAAAATGAAGTTTATTTCTTCTACTTAGAAATATACAAATCGATACTTTTTCCTCTCCATCTATCTACTCTCTATATCCATACGAATACAGGCTCAGCTATATAAAGACTCACTCGAGAGTTACCCACGATGGAAGATGAACCACCTTGGCCGTTTCAGTTACAAACTTTGTTCGGTTACAATTCGTACAATCTTTCAATATTATGTCGTTATTCAACCAATGTATAACTTAATATGGCATGAAGGCCTTACAGTATGACACTTGGACATAACAGAAAATGTATAGAATCCTCAGATTTTTTCAATGTCTCGAGGTGCTCCTGTACCAATGTATCATTTTCAAACAATGTTTTTCTTTGAAACAACGTGATAAAACACATTGCTTCAAAGAGGGACAAAATGTATACACCTAAAATTGGCTCATGTTGAATTAAGTAAATATTTTAATATTTATCTTGATTCTTATTTTCATCTATCAATTAAATAAATATTCTAAGTTTATTTGATTGATTCATTATCCCATAATTAAATAAAAATCAATTTATTTAATTAAATTCCCTAAATTCTTCTAATGTCTTACATAATTAAATAATCCTAAATTCCTCTATCCTAAGTCCTAATTCCATAAATCCACCTCACAAATCCACCTCACCTTTCCACCTCACCTTTTCCACCTCACCATGTTGCACATGTAATTAAATATTTTAAATATTTAATTGGCTAATATTCCCTCACCCACATGTCCTATTTATCCTCCAGTCAAAATTACTTAACTCATCAATCAAATCTGTTAACTAATTAGTCATTTGAGTTCACTAATCAATCAAATCTGTTAACTGATTAGTTAATTCAGTCAACTCCCCAATCAATTCACTTAACTGATTGGTCTATTCTGTTAACTCTTCAATCTATTATGTTAACTCCCTTGTTGCATGAAGGAGCTTGGACACTTGTCCTCTTTCTATTTGCGCACATTCCTCGACCGTTCTCAACCGTTGATCTTCTCATTTCTTCTCAACTGTTGATCTCTTCTCTTCTGAGTCTATAAATTGAACCTTATTCTTCCATTTCTATCATCCAAGCTTTTAGTACAATTACTCTGTCGAATTATTAGCACGCCTTTGGCACCCCCACTATCATCCATTTACATGAGATCATCACCATTGCTTTAAAGCTCATGTTCATAGCAATAAAGTATCACAGCCATTTCTCCATTGCCATCCTGAAGAACAAAGCAAGGAAGTGCGCTTCCTGAGGGCAACTTTCATCACATAAGATCGATCGAGACTAGGAGAACAATGGAAGCTAGAGGATAACAAGGTTTGTGAGGTTTGTGCTTTATTTGTTCAATCTTGTTATTCGCAATTTTCATTGATGTTCATTGGTTTATTAATGGTTTTCTGCTGTTAACCACAATTCCCAATAACAAAGCCAACTACCTATATACAACTCTGCTTGTGAACAAGAGAGAAGAAACTGATGCTAACTGACTGCATGTATACAACTCTGCCTATGAACAAGAGAGAAAGAATTGATACTAACTGACTGAGAAAAACTAAGACTTTTCTCCTATAAATGCCTCCAAAAGATCTCCTTAGAAGAAAGCTGAAAAAGCTCCTAAAAATAGACCCTAAGTCCATTTTCGAGCTACTCATGAAAGCCAAAAATAAAGCTCTGGATCTGCCACCAATCTGGAAAATAAAGATGCAAAACTACCCTCTCATGTGGTCCCACCATAAAACTGCTTTTCTCTGCTCATGAAAGCTCCAAAATTTGTCCTATATGACTCAAAATAAAACAAATCAAAATGAGATATTTGATTTGTTTTATTAGTCTATAAATTGCCTAAAAATAGTTAAGTTTTAAAAGCAATTGGTCAATGATTGCTTTAAAACTACCTTTACAATACTATGGCAATTTTATTCTAATCTCCATATGATATGATTTTTGCAAAAAATAAACAATACCTAGCTCATAATTTTGCTAAGATATTTTACAAGACATTACCACTCATTTTCTATAAAAATTATAAAAAGATGATGAAAATATTACATATATTTGCAAAAATATGAAATCCTTAAAGGACACAAATGCATATCCATGTGTCAATTCTACCACCTCATCCCTATCTTCATGTCTTGGACAATGCCACCTCACTGCCTATACAAGTGCCACCATGTCGAATTTGACCCTTTAACCATGCAATTATCTTGCATGCTTTTCACATCTCCAAAGATTATTTCTTTGATCTTCTCATACATTTGAAATATATGAAGGAAACAGAAAAATGCATAAGTGGGAGGTCAATGACTCTCGACCACATGCATGATACTTTGACTACACTAGGTGTTGGCCATACTGAAGGTTTGAAAGTTTATCAAAAGCATAAACTTTATCCACTAATGATATCCACCTTTGACTTGCAAAGATCAAACAAAAAGAGGGAATGTCAACCACTTCAAATCATGATTGCTAGGCACCATTGATTGCAAGGTTTTGACCATCAATTAGTTGGATATCTCAAAATACCTTTCATATATAGCACAGTCATGGCCTAGAATGTGTTCTATAGCTTGTTCTTTGTCATTTGATATGAAAATTTGAAGTTTCCTATCTTTGAAATGAGGGTTTCATTTTACATTACACATGAACTCTTTTCTCTCCATGCCTATGTCTATAGACACTCCATACTTGCTTTGTTTGACTATATCTTGCAAGAAGAAAGAAGACTCTTTAAAACTCGACAAGGGTTTCAGTTTTTCCACTGTATAAATAGTCATATCTTCTGCGGCCTTGTCTAGATAGTTTACTTTACCATTTCTCTTCTCCAATACTACAAAAATGTTAGAGTTTTGAAAACTTGACATGGGTATTTTGAAAAATGGATATGAATGACATTACATGTTATGGCCTAGCTCAGATATATCTCTACTTTTTTTCATTTCACTGTATGAACCAAGATTTTCAAAACTAAAAAAAGGGTTTTCTCTTTTGAGCACAAAATACTTCCTGTAGCATACACTGCACATGAAATTCTTTTTCTCTTTCCTTATGTTGTTATTGCTGAGTCATATTCATTGTCATTGCTTAAGAAAGGTGAGGATCTCATATGTTGTTCTCTATTTCTGTAGCTCTACTTGCTCCTTTAGGGTCTTTGCATATAAAGTGTATTGTTTGCTTTGAACTTAAAACCCCTCTCCTCTCTGTAGCAGCATATGTGTCTTTCATTTCTGTAGCTCTATTTTCCAGTCTAGTGGACTATAGCAAATACACATTTTAAACATGACTGATGACTTCACCGTGTCATGACATTCTGGCACTATAATAAATGAAGAAGCCACTTAATTCACCTATTCTGTATACAATTGGGCAACATGATGACTTTTTGATGGTCTTCTCTATACTTTATCATATCAAATGCATTATGTATGATCCTCTATAGGACATCAATCAGGTACACTATATCCTATGTCACCAATTTGACAAATCATTTCTTATGATGAAGATTTTGTTTGAACTCATTCATAACCAGATACAGTTATGCACCTATACACTTCACTTTGATACATAATGACATTCCATAGCATGAAAGATGATGACCACACCTGTTTAACTATTCCTCTGCCGCATGATAATGATGTTCTATTACAACACATGTAATGAAGTGTCTTTTTTATCCTTTTGAATTTGTCAAAGACAAAATGAGTCATCTGATCTAGCTATCTTACACTCTTCTACTATAGATTTGCAATACTAGCATGTTTCTTTCATAGATATATATTGAATGTAGCATATGATATACACTGTTCTGATGCTCAACTTGTCAGTAGCAAAATGTGAAGCATAATTGGATATATTTCATCATTTTAAAGGCAGCTTATGTAACTTAATTCTGAATTTGATTTTGCCACTCCATAAAAATGAGAAAGTATAATGCTTGGTACTCACCTGTTCTTGCAAACTTGCTTATTGGTTTATAATGGATACTCCTATTGGATTATTGATCATGAATGAGTAAGAAATCGTCAAATAGGCATGCCTTGTGAACACTTATTCTTTTATCATTCTGATGATTATACATGCATTATGTCCGCCTAATCTTTATCATGCTTAAGAATGTCATTTTCATGATAGTTGGAGCAATGACATCAGTTGTTATATGCATTAAATGTTGTCCTTCATTAGTTCAGGTCATGTTCTTGGTTACATTTCATCCCTTGAAGTGAAATCATGCTCATGTCTTGAAATGGGACTGATGCATATGATTGTCTTTGCTATTCCTTCAGCTTGTCATGTGAATGTGATCAACGATTTTCTTCTTTCTATTCATCCCTTCTAAGATCAAGGGTAAGCAGCATGCTGGGCTCAACCCTTGTGGGAGCCCATTTGATACCACATGCTGAATTTCTTCAATTAGCTTCATGATTTCTCCTATACCTACACATGAAAAAAACATATTAGAATAAAACAATGATGCTCTATGTTTTCTTCTCTTCAGTTCCTTTTGCATATGGATGTTGCTCATTTAATCAATGCATTATAACTAAAGTATTATGCCTCTTTTGATAGATGAAGGATTTTCATAACTGGAGCTTCTAACGAGACCCAGGTACATGCCGAGGTCGGGAACAGGACTGGAGGCTACTATGGAGATCAACAAAACAAGGCAATGATGGTTGTCTTCCCTCCTCCTTCATTAGATGCATAGTATTTTGTTTATATTTGCATGAGTTCAGCTATAACCCACAGCTTGTGTGGGACATCTGATATGTCATGGTTTCCTTCAATGCAATGTTTATTCCTTTATGTATTCAAACTTGTAAATGAATAACCATTGTGATGAATGAATACTTATCTCATTTTACTGCTCTGCAATGCAATGAATGATTTGAAACTTCTCTTTCTTTCCTGAACAACTGAACTACATTTGTCATAATAACAATGCAACTATCACATAACAGAAGTAAATCAAACCTCATTCAAAAATGATAAATGTTAAATTTGCTTAGCCAATTTTTGAGCTGTGGTCAAAAAAATGGTAACAGTGTCAAGGACTGCATAGGTAACATATCTCACTTTTTCATCTGCATGTCAGTGTTACTCTCACAAGATGGCAGAATCTTCTGCTCTGATACCACTGTAACATACACCCTTGAATGTATGTTTTCTCTGTATGTATATATATATAGTTTTTTTTTTCGTTTGGTGTTTAGGGTTTTATGGGTTTTTCTTACATGTTCATTTTTGCATGAAATACATGAAATATGGACTATATACTGAAAACCTAGAAAAACTAAAAGAGATATGAACAAACTAATGAAGACCCAAATTGTATTTGTAATGTCGAAAAATGTCCCCTTGGGGGCTTTTCTCTCATAAGGTTTATCTCTCGGATCTTTAGTATGCATTTAGGACATTTTAGTTCATATTTTGGCATCTCGATGGAATGAGACCTGGGTTTCATGGCAAATGGGACCTGGGAGGACCCATTGAGCTGTACCCTACCCAAAATAGGGGGGAGGACTTAGGCATCTGCACCCTAGTCCTACCCTATTTTGGGGCAGCCCAATTTCTGGGTGTCAATTTGTGACCGTTATTAGGTCCCTTTGCCAACAGAGTAAGTTTGAATTTCAAATATCTTGGTGGGAGTGCTTGTAGTTGTATATATAAGAATGCTTAGGCATTCATTTGTAAACTAGATTTCAATTAGATGATCATTGTGAACTCTAGGCATTCTCAAGGTGATTCAAGGCTTCTATTGTGTTGCAAGAACAGACTTGTATGTTTTGTGTGTTGATATTTGTAGATTTGAGCATCAATTACCTCATGGCATGAAGAGCCTCTTCCTCCATGAGAGATTCACTACAAGGTGACATAATATTGTGTTTTTATCATTGATTCCTTTGGTTTTTGCCTCTGCGTCACAAGGGCATGCACTCTTTGTCTAACAACGGTGTTCAGAGACTTAAGTGTCCTTCAGGGCATGACCGATGCAAGCCTCTAAACACCACAACCCCCAAACCAAGTCTTGTGATTGCAGGTTACAAGTGTCGCATCTAGAAAAAGTGGACTTGCAAGAAGGCTTGGCAGGCATCAGGGATTCAGGATCTGAAGAAAAGTCAGACACAGGAGCACTTCTAGGACTTGGACTCTCGCTCCAGTGTCCTCCGCAGACAGATCTCAGGAAACAAAAGTTATAGGGTTGATCAGTGTCAGAAGGAGGTCCAGATTCCCCGAAAAAGCAAGTACCTTGGACTTGGGAACTTGCACCTTAGTCCCCGACTGTTCCACCTCAGAAACCCAAAAACATGTATTCTGTGATTTGGTATTTTACTCCTATCTGCAAGAACTTTTTCCGTATTTTATCAATTTGTTGTCGTATTTGCATAATTAGGGTTGTAATGGTTAATTAGACACAAGAGAAGGAAAATTAATAATTAAATTCCCTAATCTAAGTTTCCCTACATCTGCAAGTGACCTAGAGTATGATAGTGCTCGCCACTCGACCCTAGATCCTTCAATGTTTAGTGGAGAGATGGATTTAAACATCTAAAAACTAGAACATTAACAAAATCCAATTTTACCCTAAACATTTTGGTGAGCCTGTGTTTTTGGAATTAAATTGCAACTTATTGAGTGTTGTCTTCAGATTGGGATTGATTTCATTCATTCATATAGTATTTCATTTTATTGCATTCAGAAAAATTTAAAAATAAATTGAAAAATTGGAAAAATACAAAAAAAATTACATTTTTGGGCTTACTAAATTACATCAATTCTTTCTAAATTTTCCTAATTCATGATTTTTACATCAGATCTGATATAAACTACAGAAAGATTCAAAAATTCAAAATTTTGCCTTGCATTTTCATCATTTAATTGCTAGGGTTTTGTGGAAATTTTGACAATTTGATATAACCTAGTAATTCCAAAATCTAGGGTTAGTAGGCAAAATCTTTTATCAGATTTTTATACTAATTTTAGAGGCTCATTTGAATTAACATTTGGCTGTAGTCTTGTTTATTAGTGTAAATTTGCATTTAGATTTAAAATATTTGCATTTTTGCATAGAAAATTTTAACAAAAACTAGCAATTTTGATGCATTTTTATTAAATTTGCATGGGCATTTTGCATGTTAAGGCTTGAAAATAATTTTTAGATCTGAGAGTAAGTCAATTTCATTATAAATCAGACTTCAAAGCACTCACATACCATTTTGTCTCAAGATCTCAAACCTAGGGCTTCAAAAACAACAATTTTCATTAAAATTTGCCTTATCGACTTTATAAACTTGCACCATAGACGTGTTGTGAAAGGTATTTTGGCATTATTTTTCTGTTATCAGGGCAATCATTTGCTTCCCCTCATAAAAATCTTCACAACACACTTTTATCAGGCTCTTGTAGTGAAAATTTGGTGAAAAACTACACATTTTGGCTATTTTTTTCCCTAGGGTTTGATGTAGTTTGCATTCCAAGCATGTTGTGATCAATTTTATGGATTGAGGTGACTTATATTATTGATATTCTTTGATGTACCTCCTAAAATTCTTTACAACACTCCTTTTGCTAGGTCTTGGAATTGAAAAACCGTGAAAAATAGCCTATTTTTACTATATTTTCACTAGGGTTTGACCTTAAGTGGCACTAAAAGCATGTTGTGTTGGATATTTTGGCACCAAGTGGCTATTATTACTGATATTATTTTATTTCCATCATCATTTTCCTCACAACACCCTTTTTTATGCTCTTTTGCATTGAATTTTAGTGAAAAAAGTGCCTATTTTGACTTGGCATTATCTTGGATTTGAATGAAAAGTGTGTTGAGAGTAATTATATTACTATTTTGGACTGATATCATACATATAACTTGATTCCCTTAATCAAAATCATTACAACATCATTTATTTCATTCATTTGCATTGAAAAAGTACCAAAAATCAAGCATTTTTGCATATATTTTGCATTTATGGATTCTCCTAAGGATACATCTTTAGAAGACTTATATGAGTAAATTGTCAACTATGATAATTTTTGCAAATTCACTGACAAATATCCTCAAGTCTTGCATCAAATCACATACAGCTATGGCATTGACATAACCAATAGTGCTACATGTGATATTCTTCGATCAATAGCCTACTTTGATAACTTTCATGCTACTATGGATGTTTTTCCTTCAATCATGGAGAATATCAAAAAATTTATAGCTGAAAACAATCATGGGGAAAGTAATGATGATAACTTTACTCCCACTCCCCCTTTGTTTCATGATGATATAATGCAAATCCTCTCTGAGACCTATGAGAATGACATAGCAATGGGTGATTTATCAAGCAAAGAGACTTGTCCCAACATAACTCCACTTGGTGAGGATATAGTGGCACAAGAAAAAGACATCATTGATACATTTCTCCACACTACTCTACCATCCCTTCCCGCTCTCCCTAAATAGGATGAAGCTTTAGATGATGCAGATTCTCTTTGTGACCATTTCCTTAAATCTAATGATAATTTGCCAATTGATGTTCAAGAACTTCTCAATTACATTCTAAACATAGATCATGAACCATCACATACTCTGGAAAGCAATGAAATCCTACATGTTGTGGAAGAACAAGCTATCCCTCTTACTCAAGCCATTCTAACTCCTTATATAAGGACTAAAATGGGTATCTTTTGAATGCCTCCACATTCTCATTTAAATGCCATTTCAAATGCTCCTATGGATGACATAGACAATGGTAACATTCCCTCTCAACCATCATTAAGAGAAACCTTTCCTACACAATAACCCTCGCACACTCCTAAACATATGGAAGATAACGCCTTCACCATTAAGATAAAGATCAAGATTCACGATAACAACTAGCCCGGAAGGGGCCCTATAGGTAAGTATCTCTAACCCTTTATCTCTCTTGTGATGCACTTCCCCCGTGATGTGTTATATGTTGTTTAGGCCTCCTGGGATGACCTCGGATTCTCCCGTAAGGTTCGGGATACTAGGAGACCGCCTCTATTGTGACCTTCTTCTATTTGTATCATCATTCTTCTAAATTGCCTCTCTTTGATTTCATTGTTGTGTGTTGTGTCTTACGGACATAGAATCATGGTTGGTGACCTAGGGGCACCCTCCTACGTGACTGTCCCTAAGACACTTGTTTCTCCTCTCTTATTTATTGTTTCCCTTCCTTTAGTGTTTCCATCTAGTGGGCGGATGACGACAAACATTTATACTGATTCAAACCTAGTGTCCCTTTCGAGAGCAATCAGAAATTAGACTTAGTTCCTAATATGACGATGGGGTTGTATATCTTATCCAAAGCTTGGCTAGTGGAAGCACTCATGCTTTCTGTGTAGTGAATTTTATAACGTTTCTATCACATTTACAAACCTTAACAATACTGCTGCTCTATGCACCTTTGTTTGCCTTTGAATCTGGCCTTGGTAGTACTCGATTCAGAGAGCTTCGTGATATAGCCCTATGGTTATCCTCGAACTCTAAATTTGTTGTATAACCTTGGCTCTTTGTGGTTAATCATATGCGTTGATGTTGTTGATTATCATGATGTTGTAGACACCAACATGTTTCTTGCAGGGATGTGTTTGTGGGAACATTTGGTGATCGTAAAGTACATGTCACCTCCAGGGGGCATGGGCTTTGCGAAATTTGATGTTCCCTTGTATGTTTTTCTTCCTACCTTAATGTGCTTGATATCGATAACTGATATCAACCACCTTAAGGTGGGGGCATATATAAGGTAAGCTGTCTGTTATAGACGTTAGCAATGTGTTTGACCTCAGATGCAAAGACTTGCACCCGAGGGTAGTGCATCGTGCATCTTGAATTTGTTTGCAATCAGTCAATCAATCATGTAAGCCCTCTACAAAGATGGGATATTGAGCATATCCTTCTTCTTAAGCCCTCTACGGAGGCAGGGATGGTGTGTTTCTCAGAGCAGATTGCATCATCCTGTCATTTTCAAAAGTCCTCTATGGAGGCACAGAGCAATTCTGTGACTAACTCAACCCTTAAGCGTGTCTTTGGCGATTGTTGTGGTGACGCCCAATTGTCAGTGTGTGCCTGTAATGTGCCTGAGATGGTGTTGGACCTAGAAATAGGTACACTCCATCGCTTCTCTGCCATGTTTTCTTAGTGTCTTCAAGTGTGTGTGTTTTGGCGTGCTTGTTTTATGTGGCGTGTTTGTTGCCCCATATGCAAAGACCAGTGCCCTTGAGTAGTGCTTCCTGCATTTTGGGAGGTTTTGCGTGTCTTGCATGTGTGTTACCCCATATATACAGAGACCTACATCCTAGGGCAGTGCATCCTATATTATGGGAGGTTTGTTTACTTTCCAGTACTTGTATTTGCATTTCATATATATAAGAAAAAAAAAAAGATATCATTTATGTCTTCCATGCATTAATGTGTCTTCTATGCATTGACTATCTTCTGCGTGTTCTGCGTGACTGTAACTATCTTCTCCATGTTTTGCATGCCTGCTACTGCCTTCTATGTGATTGGTGTGTCTTCTCTGTGCTTGATGTGTTTGTTGTGTTTGTGACCTTAATTTAATGCATGTATTGGCCTCGCGTTTATACATACATTAAAGTGGGGGCTAAATCTAACGTCAAAAAATGTCCCTCTTGGGGACTTTTCCCTCATAAGGTTTAGCTCCTGGGTCTTTAGTATGCATTTAGGACATTTTAGTTCATATTTTGGCATACCGATGGAATGAGACTTGTGTTTCATGGCAAATGGGACCTAGGAGGACCCCTTGAGCTATACCCTACCCAAAATAAGGGGGAAGGACTTGGGCGCTTACACCCTAGTCTTGCCCTATTTTGGGGCAGCCCCAATTTTTGGGTGTCAGTTTGTGACCGTTATTAGGTCCCTTTGCTGACACGATATGTTTGAATTTCAAATATCTTGGTGAGAGTGCTTGTAGTTGCATATATAAGCATGCTTAGGCATTCATTTGTAAACTAGATTTCAATTAGATGATCATTGTGAACTCTAGGCATTCTCAAGGTGATGCAAGCTTCTATTATGTTGCAAGAGCAGACTTGTATGTTTTGTGTGTTGATATTTGCAAATTTGAGTATCAATTTCCTCATGGCATGAAGAGTCTCTTCCTCCATGAGAGCTTCACTACAAGGTGACATAATATTGTGTTTTTATCATTGATTCCTTTGGTTTTTGTCTCTTCCTCACAAGGGCATGCACTCTTTGTCTGACAACAGTGTTCAGAGACTTAAGTGTCCTTCGGGGCTTGACTGAGGCAAGCCTCTAAACACCACAATCCCCAAACCAAGTCTTATGATAGCAGGTTACAAGTGTCGCATCCAGAAAATGTGGATTTGCAGGAAGGCTTGGTAGGCATCAAGGATTTAGGATCTAAAGAAAAGTTAGACACAGGAGCACTTCCAAGACTTACAGATCTTAGGAAACAGAAGTTATAGGGCTGATCAATGTCGAAAGGAGGTCCAAATTCCCCAAAAAAGTAGGTACCTTGGACTTGGCCACCTGCACCTTAGTCCCTGACTATTCCACCTTGGAACCTTGAAAATAGGTATTCTATAATTTGGTATTTTACTCCTGTCTGCAAGAGCTTTTTTCATCTTTCATCAATTTGTTGTCGTATTTGCATAATTAGGGTTTTAATAGTTAGTTGGACATAAGAGAAGGAAAATTAATAATTAAATTCCCTAATCCAAGTTTCCCTACATCTACAAGTGACCTAGGGTATGATAGTGCTCGCCACTCAACCCTAGATCCTTTAATGTTTAGTGGAAAGGTAGATTTAAACATCTAAAAACTAGAACATTAACAAAATCCAATTTTACCCTAAACAGTATTATAGCAAAATATGAATTACAAAGACATACCCATATTGAGATCTTCGACTTCGTCATGATGTCATACTTGGGCAAGCTTACAATGCAATGGAAAATTAATAGGAAACTCAAGCAAAGCAAGTTTTGCACCAATACACCTCTGCTATAGCAATACAGTCTCCAAACACCAAAGAAATGAAAAGGTTATGTCATAGAAATGAAGGGAAATGGCTGCTATCAAAACCCACGACCTCCAAGAGCATGTACGACTAGGCTGCAAGCATGCACAACAATTTGATGTCTTAGAATACCCTCAAATGTGCTCATAAATCTTTTGCTATAATCTTCTAATCCCAACGCCAAGATAGGATGATGAAAACAATCTTAAATTAGCCACAATCAATAGCTCTAAAGAGTACAACCAACATACAGTAGTATGACCAACCTAGAGGAGGTATGACTGAGCAGATAATATAGATTTCAGTCACAAAAACACTTCAAATATCTTCAACTCTGCATTTCATAATCCATTCTCAACTGCAAACACAAACTCCATGAAAAGATATTCATTCAAGATCAAAACTCAATTGAAATCCATCAAATGAAAGCCCGGGTGAAGCTCCAAAATGAAGCCTCCAACTATCCTCTCCTGATGTAATCTTCCACAAATGAAGAAAGGCAATCTTGCAGAGGTTTTTGTCTCAACAAGTTGATGTCAAAACCCTAGAGCCAAGCTCCAAAGCCAATGCACGAGAATAACCCAAATATGAGAGTAAATTTCATAAACTTAGCATATCCAAAATGAAGTCACTTTTTTCTTTTTATCTCCTCTATCTCCCAACACCCAAGAAGCAATATATTTTATTATTTTTATAAACTCCTTATATCCCCTTAGTACCTTGGGTGCCCATCTTCTAGGCATAACACTTTTAAGTTACAACTTCATTTTATAAAGTGACATTGCATAATAACTTAAAGTACCTTTTCCCTTATAAATAAAACATAAGTTAAATCTTTAATTTAACTTATATTTAATCGATTAGTGCCTTGGGAAGTCAAAACCATGAGGCCTCGTGCTATGACTCCCTGTCATTGTCCTGCTATAAATAGCAAGTTCTCATGTCCTGACTTACTATAAATAGTAAGTCTTTGAAGTGACCTCCTAACCATTGTTATTAGCCTACAAAAGTCATGTGATAGGCTAATCTCCACCATCTATGTGTCTAGGCTAAATGGGGGACATTACAGAAAGTAAAATCAGTTAAGTCTAATTTGAAATTTAGACATTCAATTACATCCACAAATGCCAAATTACACGCCCAAACCCTAGCCAAGTGAATGGAAGATGAAGCTCTATGAAAGTATGATGAAATATTCAGTTGGGTATGACTGATATACCACTGTAGTAACCTTATAAAGGCCTGATATGACTGATGTAAACCTGTAACCACTGCTGATATGAAACCCTGATGCAAATGGCAACAAAAAGTACCAAAATAATGCTCCAAATGTAAGCGGCCATGCATAAAATGAAGGTGATTAGGGTTCGGAAGCTTTATTGATGATGAAACCCTCCTGTAGAAGTCAAATAACCCTTAGATCTGAATATGAAATGCTGCTGATCACTCCTGTTACAAAAATCAGAATATGGATGATGGTTGGAAATCATCAAAAAACCCTCTTCTTGCCAATTCATCGAACAAGAAACCTTCTATATGTAATTATTGATGAAAATACCTCCAAACATAAACCAAATCTGCAAATAACACTCCATAAAAACACTCCAATCAAGCTCTATGATGAACTCCATCCGAATTCACTTCTCATGATGGATTGGGATCATCTCCAAACCATAAAAATGCCAAGGGAACACCACCTTGAGCAACTAAAATTCACTTTCAACCAAGAGTAACACTCAAATGTAAAATTTGCCAAATGATCAAAAGGTAACAAATGAAACCAAAACCCTCTATTTATCCTTTTCTCTCCAAGGGCATCCCAATTTGACAAATTCTAAATAATTTTCAAATCCACTAATGAAATCAAATCTTCAATTTGATGATTTTAAATGATTTTCACCTTATAACCACCATCATTTAAAAACCAATAAAATAATAATATTTTATTATTTTTTATCTCTCCTCTAGATGCCAAAAATAATATTATTTTATTTTATTCTCCTTATTTCTCCAAGTGTCGATTTCTCCTTGAACAAAAATATATTTTTTGTTACTAATTTTGCCATTTCCCTTGAGCATCGATTTTCACTTGGCAAAAATAATAATATTTTGTTATTTTTTAACTCTCATATTGGGCGGCAATTTGGCATAATAAAATAATACTTTATTATTTTATTTTCTCCTCCTTTGGCATCAATCCCCTTTAAGAAAATAAAAATAATAATAAAATACAATTAAAGATTGCATTTTATTTTCCTTGTCATTTTTTACCTTTTCACCTTGTTCAATCTGTTGGGAATTAAGGCGTCTCAACCTTGGTAGTTCCTTGTATTATTTCATTGTATTTATTTATTTATTGCCTATTGTATAATTAGGATGCAAATCCTATGTTGTCATCTTGTGGGAGTTGGCACAGTGATGTGTCATCCTACATGGCATATGACCACATGTAAATTTATCCTCACATGAGGAGATAGGTGTCCCACTTACTGGTAGGAATATTTTTGCCATGTGTTGGCATCTTGGAATGTGTGTAAGGGAATATTGACCGAAACAGTCATGACAGATTCCTATGATAAAGTTATGACATGTAAGAGTCAGAAATAGAAGATCCTATGACAGGTATGGACATGTGTCGAAAAGCATCTTTGAAAAAGGCATCTTTGGGTGCCCCAAGGTGGGTTATGACATGTTGTAAGAGAATATGCTATTTATAGCCTGTGTATGACAGATTCTCTTATAGCTATAAGTTATGACAGCTATGACAGATTCTATGATGGTTGTAAGAGTTGTAAGAGCATCTGTCATTGCCCATTTTAGAAATAGACGACCTCTTTGGGATGGGGTGACTTGACAAGTGTTAGCAACATCCTACAATGTTGGACAAGTGTCCATAGGCATGGGTTTTGGGCCATGAGGCCATGTTGGACACCTATTGCTGCCCTATTAGTATACCTATTAGTGTACCTATCAGTGTACCAATGATCACTAGGGATCCCTGTATAGCACCTAGCGCTGAAATCATTGTACTATCATCTGATAGCGAGTCTAAGGGTTATACACCTCATGATTATGTGTCGGACAATGAATCCGAAGGTTACACCCCACTTGTAAATACTGAGTGAAACATGAGATATGTCTATCTTTTAAAGAATGTATTTACAGTTTTGCAAAGAATAATAAAGACAAATTTTGGTTTGAGAACAATTATGATTATGAGCAATTGTTATGTATTGATATATACAAAATGATAAATCATAGAACTGATTAGTATTTGCTTAATCAAGTGAGAAAACAAACAATCATGGATCAATCAGAGTTTAATGAGGGGGAAGATTGGGAAGGTCACAACTCTCAGGAAAACTCCACTAATAAATTGGATAGAATTCTAAATATGCTTACTGAAACTAAGGAAAGGTTGGGCAAATTGGAAAGGAAAGTAAATGAAACTGGAAATACGGAGGGTGAAAACAAGAATTCTCATAATGCAAGTAAAATTAAACAATGGGATCCTGGCACGTCAAGTGAAAACCAAGATGATAGTGAAGTTCAAAGGGAGACCAAAGATAAACTTGCACTAGAATTATCTAAGGATATGAAAAAGATTATCCCTCCTAAATTTGATGGAACGAAAACCAGAGATGCAGCAGAAGCATGGTTAACAAAAATGGAGAAATATTTTGAAATCAAAAATTACTCTGAGGTTACAAAGGCAGTGTGGGGAGCATATCAGTTTTCTGGAGAAGCATCCACTTGGTGGATGAACAAGAAAATGGAGCTGGAATTAAGTCCCTTGAAGGTGACATGGAATGAGTTTGTGGAGCTTTTTCGAAAGAGGTGGTTACCCCAGTTATATTTTGATCAGAAGTTAATAGATTTCCAAAACCTCAGGCAAGGTGATCTGTCTATGGTTTAGTATGCAGAAAAATTCACTAGATTGTTCAAGTATGTTCCTCAATATCAAAAGGATGAAAGATTTAGGATAAGAAAATTCATCATGGGACTCAATCCTCAGATTGGTGGTGAGGTGGAGGTGCATGGTCCAAACACAATGGACCAGGTGTAGGAGAAAGCAATCAAGCAGGAACAGAAGATCAAATCTATTTTTGCTGACCATGAAAAGAAACGTAAGAAATTTGATAAGAACTACAATGATCAGACATATAGAAGGAAGAATGAAAAAGGATATGGAAATAGGAGGTTTGATAAAGGAAATCAAAAGAATAAAGGGGGATTTGGAAATAAACGTAGAAATGAAGATTATAAGAAAAATGACAATTTTAAGAAGAATGATGATGCTATGGGTAGGCCATCCGAGAAGAGAGGACCTATTGGAGGGTGTTTTTCTTGTGGTGGAGATCATAATGCTAACCGTTGTCCTAATAAGAAGCAGAATGGGCAGCCTAGGAGTACAGTACTTCCTTCTTAGCAAGAAGCATTTCAACAAAAGATTCATGCTGCTCTTGACAATCGACAAGCTGAGTATCAAATTACTCCCATTGAGATGACAGGTACATTATTTGGAGTTCCTCTTTCTATTCTATTTCATACTAGTGCAACAGAAAATTTTGTGTCATCTAGAGTCTTAAGTAAATTTTCTAGAAGAGCTGGTTTTATGTCAAAACCATGGACAGTTGAGTATGCAAATCATTCAAAGGCTTAGGTAGAGCAATGTTGGTTCGAAGCTAAGATTGATATTTCAAATTTCTCCACTAAGGTTAATTTATACGTAGCACCTTTAGGGTCCTACGATGTCATCTTAGGAATGAATTGGTTGTGGAGACATAGGACCAAGGTAGATTGTTTCCATAAAACAATTGAGTGTCTGGATGATAAGGGAAATACCGTAAATTTTCAAGGTATTAAAACGGAAATAAGGATCAGATCCATTTCTTCAAAACAATTAAAATGGGCTAGGCGAAAGGGATGTCAACTTTTTGCAGTCATAATGGACCTAGTAGAGGAAGCCTTAGAGAAGCAAACATTTGAGGAAAAATATCCATATCTTTGCAATTTCAGTGATGTATTTCCTGAGGAACTGCCAGGCTTGCCTCCAAAAAGAACCTTTAATTTTGGCATAGAAATTAAACTAGGATCTGAGCCAGTGTCTAAAGCTCCATATCGTATGACCACCACTGAACTTATGAGATTGAAGGCTCAATTGCAGGATCTATTGTATAAAGATCTAATTAGGCCAAGTGTATCACCATGCGGAGCCCCGGTTATTTTCGTCAAGAAGAAAGACGGAACCCTTAGATTGTATATAGATTATCGGATGCTTAATAAGGCAACAATAAAGAATAAGTATCCACTGCCATGCATTGATGATTTATTTGACCAAATGCGTGGTGCATCAGTCTTTTCTAAAATAGATTTGAGATCTGGATATCATTAGTTAAGATTGAAAGATGAAGATATTCACAAGACTGCATTTAGAACAAGATATGGTCATTATGAGTTTACTGTGTTGCCATTTGGATTGACCAATGCACCTGTCACTTTCATGAATCTCATGAATAGTGTTTTCAGAGATTGTCTTGATAAATTTGTCCTAGTTTTCATAGATGATATTCTGATATATTCCAAAAATGAGGAGGAGCATAGACATCATCTTCAAATTGTTTTGCAATGATTAAGAGAACACAAATTGTATGCAAAACTCTCGAAGTGCACTTTCTTTCAGAAAGAAGTGCAGTATTCGGGACATATAATATCAGCTGAAGGGATATCAGTTGACCCATCCAAAATTAAGGCTATTATGGAATGGCCTGTACCTTCCAATGTTTCAGAGGTACGAAGTTTTATGGGATTGGCTGGATATTATAGAAAATTTGTTTTGAATTTCTCAAGTATTGCTAGTTCAATTACTTCATTGTAGAGAAAAGGAAAAAGGTTTGTTTGGATTGAAGAATGTCCAAAGGCTTTTGATTTGTTAAAGGAAAAGTTAACAACTACACCAATCTTAAAAGTCCCTAATCCTGAAGGACAATTTGAGGTTATTACTGATGCCTCAGGAGAAGGGTTAGGAGGTGTGCTTATGCAAGATGGCCGGGTAGTAGCCTATGAATCAAGAAAGTTGAAAAACTATGAGTAGAATTACGCTCCTCATGACTTAGAACTGGCAGCAGTGATTCATGCCCTTTAGATGTGGCGACATTATTTGTTGGGAAAGACATTTATACTAAAATCAGATCATCAAAGTCTTTGCTACATATTTACACAACATCATCTCAATGCAAGACAAAGGAGATGGTTGGAATTAATATCAAATTATGACTTTGAGATTTCTTATATCAAAGGCAAAGAAAACCAAGTAGCTGATGCTTTAAGCAGAAGAAGACACATAGCTTCTATAATCTCTATTCATGCTAATTTTAAAGATTTAGTATTGCAAAGTTTATCTGGAGATGAATACTATGAGCAAGTGAAACAGGCTCTACAATTAAACCCTAAGGATCCAAGATATGATGGATTCTATTTTGAATCAGATGGGTTGATGAGATTTAAGGGAAGAATCTACATTCCTAATTCTGTAGAACTTAGAAACCTTGTTTGGAAGGAAGTTCATTGTGCACCTTATTCTGGACACCCAGGAGTAACAAAACTTTTAGCTGATGTCAAGCCACTATATTTCTAGAAAGGAATGAAAAGCGACGCTGCAAGGTTTGTAGCAAGTTGTTTAGAGTGTTAGAGAGTGAAGGCAGAACACCAACATCCTACTAGATTGTTATACCCACATGATATTCCAGAATGGAAATGGCAGGTTGTTAGTATGGATTTTGTTCAGTGGTTACCAATGTCTAAGAATAGGCATGATGCAATATTGGTTGTTGTAGATAAACTAACCAAGGTAGCACATTTTATACCGGGAAATTTGACAGATGGAGCTCATATTTTGGCTCAGAAATTTGTGCAAGAAATATTCAGATTGCATGGATTACCTGAAAAGATTTTATCTGATAGAGATGCTCGGATAACCTCTCAGTTTTGGCAAACCTTATTTTCTGCATTAGGGACTAAACTCAATGTGAGCACCGCTTATCATCCTGAAACGGATGGACAAACAAAAAGAGTAAATCAGGTCTTAGAAGATCTTTTAAGAATGTATTGCATGGATTAGCAATACAGATGGGAGGAATATTTGCCTCTTGTTGAATTTGCCTATAACAATTCCTATCACTCTGCCATTAAGATGGCACCATTTGAAGCATTATATGGAAGGAAATGCAGAACTCCTATAAGCTGGGATAAGCTGGAAGATAGGATAAGAATTGTACCTGAAATGCTTGCGAATATGGAAGAAAAAGTGAAAATGATTAGGAAAAGGTTGGTAGAAGCCAATGATAGGTAGAAAAGTTATGCAGATTGCAAACGGGTGCCTAGACATTTCTCTATTGGTGAGAAACTTCTTTTGCAAGTGAAACCCCATAAAAGCTCAATTAAATTCGGTAAATCATCAAAGTTGGCTCCTCGTTATGTTGGACCTTTTGAAGTTCTTGAGATTATCAATCCAGTGGCCTACAAAGTTGCTCTACCTTCGGTCTTGTCCAAGATGCATAATGTTTTTCATGTTTCATACCTAAAGAAATATTTTGTAGGTAATGACCACATTCTTAAATGGAATTCTTTACAGATACAAGAACCAGGGGTGGTTGTGATTGAGCCACTCAAGGTGCTTGAAATGCGTAAACTTCGTTTACGTAATTGAGAAGTTTTGCAATGCAAAATTTAGTGGGACCAATATGGCGACGATAGCGCCACTTGGGAAGACTATAAAGACATCTACCAAAGATTTCCTAATCTCTTCAAAAACATTAATGTTAAACTATAAAAGTTTGTTTTATGTTTAATTTTTGCTTGGTAAACTCAATCATTGGGAACGATGATTCTATAGGGGAAAGATATGTTACATCCCCTTTTTGGATTCAATATTACTATTTACTTTTTCCTAAATATTACAGTTATGTGGATATGTTATTAACGTCATAGGAACTGATGATGTAGATAGAGGAAGTTAATTTAATGAAATTATGGAATCTATTTGATTATGATCAATATGATGTTATGAACAGGAATGTCTTTTGTTATGAAAATGAAATGATTTGATATACTGTGCTTTGATCAGAATATTGGTGCTTTGACCACAAAATTGTATGTAAGATTGTCAATGCAGGAACAGATGGAACTTGTTCACTAGGAAGAAAGAAGAAGAGAAAGTATCTTTGAGAAAGAGAATAGACTTTGGAATTAACCATGGGTGTTTGTTACTAAAAATGCATATCAGGTAGATAAACCTTGATGCCTTGAATTAAGTCTTGTTATCGGCTAAGTTAATTTTAGTTGAGATATCGACGTCTGAAGTATAGGTTTTTCTCCTTTCGTAAGTCATCATTTAGAGTATGGGAAATCAACATTAGGGTCATAATCCTCTAAAAAGTGTCATCTAAAAAGGAATGACTGATATTCTGAATATATGTAAATTTATGTACTTATTTGGCTGAGTTGTAAGTCGCGTCTTGTTGTCAATGGGCGCAAGATTTGAATTTGTACATAAATCGATCTCAAGTCTTGTTTTGCATTGAGCCTAATCCATCGTTATTGCCGTAAAACACTGCAAGCATATGTTGTAAACTCTTTTTTTTGCAAAGTTCGACGGACGTCGAATAAGAGACCAAGGTGTGTTATAACTTGTTTTGTCGTAATATAGAGGGACACATTTTAGTTCTTTTTATGATGTCTTTTTCTTTTGAATAACTCTTTTTGTTTTCTTGTTATAGACCACCAAATAGTTATCGACCAAACTATTATTGCCGAGGTGGCAATTGTTTATTTTCGTGATCGGTCTAGAGTAAGGGGATGTTTTTATTATTTAAATCTGCCACCTCGTAAGAATCTGAGCACCACTTTTCTGTGTAGTGGTGAAGCAAATGGTTTTGTAGCCCTTATCTCATGTGTAGTGGATGGGTTGTTATCTTTTCTAACCGCCACATCACCTTAGAAAGCTCCATTATGGAGAGTGTTCGTTGATGGTTAGGAACCGACGGTGCATGCCATAAAAATCTCCATCTTAATAGGCATGGTCAGCAGCTTGATGAGCGATAATTCCTTCACCATGAGGAGGCTTGAGTAGGGAGTGGGGAGTCAGTCTTGGGGAGGAGTTCTGAGAAGAAAGAAGGAGGTGACTGTGGGATAAGGCTGCGAAGAGAACCGGCTGAGGAAATCCGCTACTGTCTGGATAGTTTGTCAGCAAGCACTTCAGACTATTGACAAGTTTCTTTCTCTGTCGTTGTGCAGACTTGTATTCCTTGTTTTGAGTCATATCTTTTCAAGCTTATGCAATAGTTCTTTGTTTGTAGTTGAAAATGCAAAGTGTTAGTTTAGATCTACAAGCTATGAGAAGTTTGTTATCATTAGAAAAAAATGTAAGCATTCAGTAAAGACATTACCCTGCACTACAACACACAGTAGGAGTTTAAATCACAGTTTATATATGTAGTTGACGTAGGTTTAGATTGTTTTGAGGAGCCTATGTTTTGCTTCCAATGGTAGTAGTTAACGGAGGGTGAAATCAGTATAGGAGTTGGATTTAAAATATCTCACAGTCATATCATTGTTGAACCCCGATAGCATGGTAGGTGGAATGATTTCAAACTGTGTCATTGTTTGTTTTTGAATGAAGAGTGTGAGTACGTGGTGTGCTCATGGTAGGTGTGATTAGTCAAAGATTAAGCTATTATTTGGTTCCAAAAACCACAGAGGTCTAACCTAGCCGACGTAGGATGTGAGATTAGTTGGCTTTGATGTTTATATATATTAATAACCTATTTTGTTAAGATTTGGAGATGTGATAACCATTGGCAAGTAAGAAGTTTAGTGTGGATTGAATGCCGATAGATATAAATAACTTAGTCATTTTACGGTACTAGTTCTTAAGTTGGTAGTTGGTTATGAGAATGTTTTTCTCTAACTGCGAATGATAGCTTCCAAGTCCTTTAAATCATTATTGTTGTATAACTCTTTTCGCTTAAAATCATTCAAACTGATTGTATTTGAAGGAAGATATAGAGATTTGAAGTATAAATAGTTATCTTTGGTCAAAACTGTCATACTTATAAAATAAGGAAAATAAGAGGGGGGGGGGGGCGGGGGGGGGGTGACACATTGAGATTTAATTATATAACTTGCATGTAATTTTCCTTGTATTTTGAAACAATTTTGAAAAATTTCTAAATACCTAGTACATAGATGACCTTTATGGATCCTAAAACTTTAACTCAGAGCCTTCGGGTATTCGTATTCTATATTTGGGTATAATGTAAAACCTTTTGAAAACAATATAGTCAAGTTTAGTGACCACATATGAGTGGATAATTTAAACAATGGGCTAGATTGTTTTTGAGATCATTATTGCATCACAAAACATTATCCATATATACAATGTGCTAGAAAACCATTCTTATATCGTGAAAACAAAGAGGTTTCCATGAGTTTAGAGAAAGAGCAAACCTAAATGCCATGCGCTAGTTGCGTGATGAAATACTAACACCTTGAGGTCATTGAGGTTGACATATATAGAACTTGCAAATAGGATAGGATTGCAATTAATTCGAGTCGAGTAGGGTGGGTGAACTTAATTCATGCGTTGATACAACGCTAATTAAATTCAAATCCTTTGGCCAAAGTAATACATGATCCTCAAGTGCATTAAATGTTCACTGTGACTGGATGGCATTGCTTGTGGAGTGGTCATGCATGACTAGAGGGTATCTAGGGATCTACATGATAACAAGTCACGTAGGTCACAACACCAGAGATCAAATGGCAAACACCAATGGTTATCTTAAGTCTATCCTCTTGAGTAGGGTAGGGCCACTTCCAGTTAGGAAGGAGTGCGGGAGACCGACGGTATGTGGTTGGAGGTTAAACTCCTTGAAGATACTTTCTCTTCTTAATTCTTGAGGAATGCCGAGACTTGAATTTGGATGGTCGACAATCGAGATACAGTGATAATGGTATGTTCCTAATTTGGATTTGCTTTAAAGTATTTATAATAAAATGTTATTTACATGTTTTGGGTTGATCATTTCCTTTTTCTTTACGAATATAAAATCATGCTTATTGTTAAGTTGATGGATGTATTACTTGTTATAGTAATTACTTTTCTGTTTTGAAAAAAAAAAAACCTATGGTAAAAACTTAGTTTTTAGAGTAAAATCAGAACTGGATGTAACATAGGAGTCTATGTTTAGCCTTGAGCTATACTTGGCATGCCTAAATTAGCTTTCTCTAAGTTAAGTGGTTGCTTTTCCTATTCTTGGAGAACCACTATTTTTAGTGATCTTTTCCTATTATTGGCTCAACTATTCTTAGTTGATTATACCCTATATATACTACATCTTGTAAGACAATTCATCATCCCATATTTTGCATTTCAATTGTCCATTGTCTACAATACTTGTTTTTTTGCAGGTTGAGTGTGCTCCTATTTGTCTCAAGTGGCTCGAATCGGTACTCGCATTCACTCAATGTTCTTCGTTTCTACATGGTATCAGAGCAGTGTTGGTGTAGATTGCAAGTCTGGTAACTTTTCATTGTTAAAATTTTGAGCATAGCATATCTTTTTTGTGTTTATGTTTTCTACATGAGGGCACAATTTGATCAGGAAAGAAAGCATTGAAACCCTTTTTCGAAGGATGATAGAAAGACACTCAACGCCTGATTGGAGGTAGATTTGAGGACATAGGAGGTCCAGAGGAAAGGGCGCTAGTTGTTGGCGATGCAAAGCCAAGTCGATGACCTACAAACTCACAAAATTGGGGCCACTGAAGCATAGAGGATCGCGGCCTGGAAAGGCACAAAATCTACTTGAAATTCCTAAACCAGGCACACAAAAGTTGTTTGGTGGTCTACAGAGGGAAATCCTTGGCATGGTAAACTTGACCAGCGGTGTGCAAGGTCGATTAGCCTGGTAAAATTCAACTCAAGGGCTAATCTTCATACCACAATGGCTTGTACTCTCTTCCAAGGTGGCTGACCTGTATTCTCTTGCAAGGCATTTGGACTGTATTGCATTTGGAGGCTACAAAAGATGTGGAAACTAGAGGCAAGGTGATGCGACTAGTAGATTCCCTTGTTTCATTTGGTATTTGATTCCCCAATTCACCCATGTTATCCATGTCTTGTTTTGTGTTGATTGAAGGGCCATTTTGTGTTGCTAAATGTTCAGAAGGTTCCCATATCCCTTGTGCACAAGGCAGAGTGTGCTTCTGCTAGGTAGGACATTTGAACCAGGTGTTTCAACTAGAGCAAGGTGCCTCAAAACACCCCTATTGGACACCTAAAAATCACCCATAACTCAGGTTTTTTTGTTAGCATATCACATTGTTGGCAGTTAGTTACACAGTATACAGTTATGCAACTACCTCACCGCTTTCGCTATGCTCAACCACTTCCACCTTCCTATCTATAAATATAGATGTAATATCGAATAATAATTAATCAATTTTTTATGCATTTTTCATAACAACTAGTATCAGAGCATTGCTAGTTCTTGTGCCTATGAGAAGATGAAAGGAAGTTGAAGGGTTGCACATTGTCAGAGGAAAAATGGTTGTGAGTCTAAAAGTTCGGTCAAATGTTAAAAGGGGGAATGCAAATTAAGTTTCTCCCTCTATGTGGATGCCAGTTGTGATTTCTACTTAGTGTGAGCAAGAAATAGAGATTTCCACTCCCATACATCTGACGGAATCGGCCTTGTCTATAAGCGCATGTATAAAATTCTTGTGTGTCTCTGATGGTGTGAGAAGTGATGCCCATTGTATTTTACTGATCCTATAATCTTTGCTAATTTGTTCCTAGACTTTTCATACACTGCTGCACACTTCCATAGAGATCATTGTTGCTCACTCCAAAATTGTCTTTGAATTTGGAACATCTAGTTGATAGAGGGGAGATTAATTTAAAGGATATATCACTATGGAGATTTTTAAGCTTAATCATGGTTTTAAAAGATTAAATGCAGATCATTGTGTATACATTAAAAGAGAAGAAAATGACAATTTCATTGTCTTATTATTGTATGTTGATGACATGTTGATTGCTAGGAAAGATGAGTTGATGATTAACAAGTTAAAAGAAGAATTAAGTAATGCCTTCTCTCTTAGTGATCCTGCAGTAGTACTCTAAGCCTTCACTTTATTGGAGGCTAGTGGCATTGGAGGATGAAGGAATTTCCATCATCTCAAGTTAGCTTCTAGCTTTGAGATGATTCTTTGCATGAGAAGCATTTTTGGCTTTAGTTTCTTGTTTTTCTTTATTGTTGCTCACAATCTTTGAAGATATATATATTGTGAAGTTTGGTTTTTGGAGACAAGTAAGGGGTTTGGTGTAGAGCTCAATCTGGATGGTTGTCTAGTGAGCACTCAAGGCTGTGATTCGAATTATACCCTTCTGAGGGTCATCCGATAACTTGATGGAGCCATGTGTTTGGAGAGCTCGATATGGATTGGTGTCGAATATTTCAGGAATCTGTGATTTGGGAGTTCATGGGAGGAAGAAGAACTCAGGAATTCAGCTAGGGACTACACCTTTACGAGGTTTAAGAGACAGCTTGATGGAGCTTCGCCTAATCCAGGATTTGGTTTCTTCAAGGAAGATCTTCACAAGGATGTATAAACATTTTGTAATCAACAAATTTTGTTATGTAAATCTTAAAGGGGGGTGTTTTAAAAGATGAATTGTAATGTTTTAGGGATACATTTGTAGGAACAATGTGATAAGGGGGGATTGTTAGCATATCACATTGTTGGCGGTCAGTTACGCGGTATATAGTTATGCAACTCCCTCACCGCTTTCACTATGCTCAACCACTTCCACCTTCCTATCTATAAATACAGATGTAATATCGAATAATAATTAATCAAGTTTTTATGCATTCTTCATAACATATTTAAGGCACCCGGATTGGTAATCAAATGTGCAGATCTAATCGATCTTTCCACAGATCAAATCGACCTTATTTGACCCTACCTTTTGGTGTTTAGAGAAACATAAACCCCTAGTTGAGAGTGATCCCTATTTGGAAGAAGTTGACCTGTATTTGGAAGGCATTTCTGCTCTGTTTGGGAGTGTAGGCCATCAAATTTAGTGTCTTTTTGCTTTTATAATATTCTCTTGAAAGGCAGGTCAATTGGTCATGTTTTTTAATTTTTTTCTAAAATTAGAACACCTTTTTTCATTTGGGGGTGCTTTTTTGAGTAGGCTATTATTAGGCTAAAAATAGAAAATATTGTAACTTTTCATTGGCTACTCAAAATTGAGAGTCAATTTTCTTGTAAAAGTGAATATTCTTTCTAGCCTGATCCATTTCAGATGATATTGCACTATAATTATAAAGTGCCCTAATTCGCTCAAATTGGATTTGCCTAAAGCACTGTATTATAAAGTGTCAATTCATGGGGAATTATACACAATAGTTTGTAATCAATGAACTAAGATAAAGTTCCAAATTCGGGGGGTTCATCATGGATTCCAATATTTATTTCTACCCTTCTGTGGTCAAACTAACCTCAGAGAACTATTTGTCATGGAAACAAGGGATAAAGAATCAATGTCTTGAATATGATCTATTTCCCTATCTCCTTGGACTCGTTCCTGAGCCAAGTAACTATAAACAAAAGAATAAATGCTTTAACAAAAAACACATGGTCTACAGACTAATAGGTATTATTGTTTCTACAAATATTTTACATAATATAGAGAACACTAAGTGCCCTTTCATTGCTTGGAACATCATCCGGTAGCTGTATGGAGACATTAGATCTTTGTTTGAAAGTGATGTTTCTGTGGATAACCAAGCTCTTGTGGATGATATTGAGACTTCTATTTCCCCTTCATGTGTGGACACATCCTCATGGGATGATTAGTGTATTTGGTTTGCATACATTGATGCCCCATCTATAGTTGAGGGCACTCCTTCAATCCCTTTTGCTTCATCAGATTCTAGAGTCACTTCTTCAAGAGTTTCCAGTAATTCTTTGCAGCAGGCTCACATTCATCTTCTTGATTCACCTCATTGGGATGGATTTCTACTAGACATTCCTTATTTTTTTGTAGAGTCCCACATTTAGAATCTTGATGACACCTTGGAGGATCTCATCTTACTATTTGATGACAGTATACATACACCTCCTACTACTACAGAGTTCAGAGAGGCTTCACTGATGGATTCCAGTGATTCTTTGTAGGACATCTCATGGGATTTTCTTTGTAGCCACATGGCATGCATTGATATTCCACATCCATACATCAGTTCTTTGGATCCTGTTCTTCATCAGTCTTCACATGATTTTGAGAGGTCACTTGTTTCAGTTAGGCTTGAGCCTCCTAATTTGTTTGTGACTTGTTTCAACATTAGTATGGAGACATTTGAGCAGTTTTCTGAGATAGGGTACATCATGAAACTTAACACCTCACCTCACTTCTTTGAGCAGTCACCATTGGAGTTGTTTCTTCCTAAGGGGAGAAATGGTATTTTCCACAAATGGATCATTTTAGCTTTCATACATGTGCATTCTTTTTTGGCATAGGAGATACTTCATTGTGGGGGGAGTACATAGTCTCTTTTACCCTCCTATGGGGGGGTCATATCTGCATCATCACAACCAAAGTGACATGGTTTCAGGCTTGGTGCACATTTATCATCTTCGAGGAGGCTTCCTAGTCCTCTTCTTTTATTTTTTTTCTCTCTTTTGGAGGGAAGTTTTTTCCCACAGGGTTTTCTTCCTTTCTCCACTTTATGAGGATTGCATTGCATTGTACATGGGTACCTGATTAGGCCTAGTTGCCAGGACCCATCTTCATTTATCCCAACTAAGCTATGCTTAAGGGGGGGTGTTGGTGTATATTAAGCTTTCTTAGGAGTGCATATTTAGGAGTCTATGTCTAGCCTTGAGCTATACTTGGCATGCCTAGATTATCATTGTCTAAGTTAAGTGGTTGATTTTCCTATTCTTGAAGCACCGTGCTATTCTTAGTGAGTTTTTCCTATTATTGGCTTGACTATTCTTAGTCTATTATACCCTATATGTACTACATCTTGTAAGCTAATTCATCATCCCATATTTTGCATTCCAATTGTCCATTGTTTGCAATACTTGTTTTCTTGTAGGTTGAGCGTGCCCCTGTTTGTCTCAAGTGGCTCGAATTGTTACTTGCATTCACTCAATGTTCCTAGTTTCTACAAATAACCCTTAGCCACTAGCCTAGCCTTATGCTTTTATACATCGCCATTTGCACTTAACTTAGTTTTGTAGACCCACTTTACTCCTATGACATATTTTTGTTTTGGAAGGCTCACTAAGTACAAATAAAATGTTGGTGTATAACCTTTAATCCTAGGCGTATACACTAGCTTTAACCATAGGTAGGCATATTTTCTACATGTACTTTAAACTTGTCAAAATAGTTAGCCATTTTGGAGAGGTGTCGACTTGCATTGACACCTCATGCTATCTTTGTGGGTGGTTACTCACCACCACTTCATGTAGAGGAGTCCTATCCTCATTTGGTGGAGAATCGGGTACTCACACTCACCTATTTATATCTTCTTCATTTGTGAATACAATGGATCGATTTCATTTACAATCTCATGCTTGTTTGTCTACTCCACGATCTTGGCAGTTTCTACATAAAAATACCAGTGGAATAACAAGGGAAACGACCAAAAAGGAGCACACAGGCTCTGCAAAAAACAAAATGGATGAGCAAAAACTATTTAGCCAAGAAAACTCGAGACCATAAAACCACCCCTCTCACACAACAGCACTCCCGCAACCAAGATCAATGGCACTCCCACGACCAAGATAAGCTTGCCAATGTTGGATTTGACATGTCACTTGAAGTAGAACTTGTAGAATGTGGACTTTATGGTCCTATACCTAGAATACATGTCGTAGATGGTGGTTGTTGTTCATTTGAAGGAGTACTAGATTGAATGTGTGGAGCTGTCCTCATGCTTGATGAAGGTGTCACTTGTGGACCACTTTGTTGAGCTTGAATGGGTGTGGAAGGAGTCACAATAGGAGTACCTGTTGGTATTAAAACTTCTTTATCCTCTTATGGTGAACTTGTTGATATATTGACTATTTTTTCTAAGCTTCCATCCCATGCTTCATCTTCTATGAATTGCACATCTCTGTTGATTATTACTTTTTTGGTTATTGGATTGCACAATTTATAAGCCTTTTATTCATCACTATATCCCACAAATATGCATTTTTCTCACTTGTTGTCTAATTTATTTCTCAATTCATTTAGTACATGTGCATATGCCACACATCCAAATACTCTCATGTGAGCAACACTACGTTTTCTTCCCATGCTTCTTCCGGAATCATATTCTTAACACTCTTGGTTAGGCATCTATTCATTATATAGGTTGCACATGCTACAACTTCAGCCCAATATTTATTTGATAAATGTTTTGCTTTCAACATACTCCTAGCCATTTCCATGATTGTTCTATTTTTCCTTTTAGCTACACCATTTTGTTGAGCTATGTAGCTAGTTGTAAATTTCTTGTGAATTCCATGGTCCTTGCAAAACCTTATAAAATCATTTGAGATGTATTCACCACCTCTATCCATTCTTAATGCTTTCATGTAATGCCCACTTTGCTTCTCAACAAGAGCCTTGAATTGATGGAAAAAATCAAACATTTCATTCTTATGTTTTAGAAAGTAAACCCATGTTTTTCTTGTGTAGTCATCAATGAATGTCATGAAGTAAAATCTTACACCAATTGAAGGTGTTTTCATTGGTCCACACAAATATGAATGGATAATCTCTAATGGTGCTTTTGCTTTGATTGACTTTCCTGTTGGAAATGATTCTCTATGTTGCTTTCCCAAGATGCACACTTCACATACTCTTTTTAGTTTTTCTATTAAAAGCAAACCCTTTACCATGCTTTTCCTATGTAGTAGGTTCAGACCTCCAAAATTGAGGCATCCATATTGTAGATGCCAAAGCCAATTCTCATCTTTTATTTCTGCTTGAAAGATTGTTTGAGTGACTAGTGCAACTTTTTCTTGATCCACTTGTGGGTTCATTATGGGGTGTGCTTGAGAAAATTCACCCTTAAATCTAGTTTCAACCTTAAGGGAAACCTTCTATTGTTGGTCGTTTGGACTTTTGGAATGCAATGATTGCTTGGAAATTTGTCCAAAATTATGCATTCTCTATTTTTGAAAAATACTCTATACCCCTTTTGAACAAGCTGCCCAATGCTTATTAAATTATGTTTTAAACCTGGAACAAAATAGACATAAAAAATATTGATGTTTCCTTTTCCCGTAACTGACACTTTGTTGTCATTGCCAAATGTGACATTTGATTTTACATTTTCACCCAAACTTGAAAATATTTTTAGGGTCCCTGTCATGTGATTGCTGCAACCTAAGTCTAGAAACCATACATCCTTTTGATTTTCTTATGCAACATTGCATGTTAAGAACTCACTACTCTGGTTTTGATTTTCTCTTGTAAAGTTTGCATTTTGTCTGCTGAAATCAAATTGTTTTTTCCTACATTCATTTGAATAGTGGTCATATTTTTTGCAATAATGACATTGAACTTGAGATTTATCATACCTTTAGCCTTGAGATTGATTTTGGCTTGGATTTTGACTTGAGTTTTGGTTGTTGCCTCTTCCACTTGAGTTTGATGGGCTGGTTCTTCCACCTCTATATGAATTTATTCCTCTACCCTTGAAATTGGATCTTCCTCTACCTCTACCATGTCTGATTGAAACTTGTGTTTTGAAAGAATGCTCCAAGGATGAGTTTACTGACCTACATAGCCTATGCTCATGAGAAACAAGAGATGAATGAAGCTCATTAACTAAAAATTATGAGAAATTCATTGTCTCTTCTATGGCCACAACAATGGATTTAAATCTTGTAGCTAAACTTCTTAAAATATTTTCAACTATTCTCCTATCTTCAGGAATCTCACTATGAGACATGATTTGCTTAACTAGTCCAATAATTTGGGTGAAAAATATATCTCCTAATTCAGAATCCTTCATGTATATAGTTTCAAAATCCCTTCTTAACATTTGTAACTTAGTTGTTTTCACCTTTGCCATTCCTTGGTATGTTGTTTGGAGGATATTCTATGCTTGTTTTGACTTTGTTGCTACTGCAACCCTTGGAAAAATACTCTCATGCATTGCTTGGAAGATGTAGAAGAGAGCTGGTTCTGGAAAACCATTCTCTACAAGATCCCATATATCCTGAGAACAAAATGAAGCCTTCATTGTGATTTCCCAATAATCATAGTTTTTACCATTGAACTGGGGGATTTGAAGATTTGTCAAGCTTGTGCTTGAGGCTGTCATTGTTGATGGTGAATACTTTGGATCCTTGAAAAAATTTGCTTGAAACCCTTTAGCTTGATAACCTAGCTCTGATACCAGGTGAAAGGGAGACGCAGAGGATAAACAAAGAGAACACACATAACTACTACTCTTTTTTATACACATAAATATTTTCCAGAAAAAACAAAAACCAGAGATTATATATATTATGAAAATATCAACATAATATAGCTGCTTGTCTTTTCATATTTTTTCTAACAATATATTTTGACCCAAAACGAGGCTGCTGTCATGTTAAACCTATAGACAGTTTTCACATAGAAAAAAAAAATAGAGTATTCTCTTTTCAAAACAGAGCTGCTGCGGTTTTTTTACATAAAACAAAAAAAATCAGAACTCCTTTTTCATTGCTACGCCAGCATACAAGATAAACAACATTCTTTGTAATTGACTTGATTGGGAGGTAGATATCAGACAAATCCTGCCTTTTTCTATACGTTGGAGAAGAAGGCCATACCCATGACAGTATCATTAAACCCAGAGGTGAGATCATGCTGGGAAGTAATCAGCTACAGCAAAATAGGACTGAACTGTGGTTGGGATTAAATTCCAATAGGTCATAGGGGGCTGCATATAGCCCCCATGCCATGTCGAAGGTGTTTGGACTCGTTGAATTTTGTTTTGGCTATATGACACGTGTACAACATGTGGAAGTGCATGTGGAAGTTCCACTAGCATGATTTATGTATGGAAATTCATCTTTGGATAATGCATGATTAATTGCTTGTTATTTCGTGGTTCTTTAATTAGTTGAGCTTGAATTTGAATGCATTGTGAAATTTTGTAATAGAGAATTGTTTTTGAGAATTAAATTATTAAGATATCTTTGCTCGTGGTTTTTTCCTAGCACATAACTAGGTTTTCCACGTAAATCTGTGTTGTCTATTTTGTGTGTTTTATTGCTATTTCACTGTTTATTTCAATTCTACACTGCTTATTGTTCTAACAGATATGTCAACACCATATCTTCTTCTAAGTTTTACTTCCATGTCATTTTTTTTTGAGTTGCACAATGAGCAGGTCCATGATTTGCTTTTAAGATATAGTAGAAATCTCTCAAGAATGCATCTGGGTTTGGAAGGGTCTTCTATAGAACATGTACAAGAATAAGTTGAAATCCAACTAAATTTTCAAGAATCTTAAAATTGGTACTGCACAATGCAAATGTTCTCATTTGGTTGTTACAGTTTATATACATTGCTTTAACAATCTCCTTGGACAAATCAATAGCAAACTTTTATTAGTAGATTTGACTGAAAGTGAGAGCTTGCCTGAAGAAGCTAGTGGGAGCATCTCACAGAGTTGTTGCATGTGAATGAATCACTCTTTGCATTGGGGATGTTGTGTTTTCTTTGACAGGAAAGAAGGATCACTTTTCTTATGACAACTCAAGGCTCACTCAATACTCTCAGATTCTTTGGGTAAGAGATTCCAAGACTTTAATCATTACCAATGTGAGCCCCGACTATGCAAACATATGAGAGATAATATCATCACTTAATTTTGCTACAAGAGCACGCAATGTTGAACTAAGTCTTGGAAATCGTAATACTATAAAGAAATGGAGAAATATGACAAATGACGCTCAAAAGGAGATGTGTGAGAAAAAAATGCAAGTTATTGATCCAAGGAAAGATATCATGCGGTTGAAGAAACATATTAAAGAGGCAGATAGTCAATCTCTTCTATTATTTAGTGAAGTTCAGAAGGCTGGGAAAGTGGCATTAGCAATGTAAGAAAATCTACCGATTGACAGTGTAATGTGATAGGAGCAAGAACATAATATACTCTTGGAAGACTGTACAAATGTGATCTAAACCTTGGAGGCTAAAATTAAGTAGTTTGAATGTGGTAGAGAGGTAACTTTGATCATGATGACTGTTATTAAGAATGACGGGCTTGCACCTGGTGGCTTTAACTTTGATGCAAAACTGTGGAGAGAGAGTATGGATATAGAAGATCTTTTTATAACTCATGTATCAGGTGAACACATGGAAAAGTGTTCTAAAATGCAAAGCATGCATTGTCATTGCCAAATGCCAGAAGGTTCCTCTTTTCTTTGTTTTTTTGAGGTTTGTGGGTGTTGAAGTGGTGTGGCTGCGTGGAGGCTCTCTGTGCAGGCTTTGAGGTGGCCAAGGTTGGATTTTGCTAGTGGGCAACAATGGGAATAACAGTTTAAGCCAGGTGGTGGTGTATAGGAGTAGCTTTAACAAAGGCAGTCAACATTTTGTTGTTCCATTCTTTAATAAAGAGGTCGAATTATGGAACAGTAACACTATATAGTATCCCCAAATCACAAATCCACTTCAAAACATTTGACTGAGTTTAAAAAATAACTGTGACTATTGTCTGGGTAAAGTTGGGCTTCCCCGGATGGTAGACAGCCATTTCCAGGATGTTTCCTAACAGACAAAGGGATAGGGGACAGCCAGGGGATGTTTCTGCCACATCCCACATTCCCTAAACTTACGGGATGGGGACGGGAAAACCCCGAGGGCCGGAGGCATGTCCCCATGCCAAGTTATTGCTGAATTTGAGGGTAGTTATGGATTTCAGAATAAGTCTGATTTAGCTGGAGTGTAGTTAATTTTTTGCTGAATTATTACCAAGTTCATCACTGAGTTTTTTCCAAGTGTTGAGTTAGCTCCTACCATTCAGCTTGCTGAGTCATTCACATGTCCAAATTGTGACTATGAAATGAAAATTCACTGATTGGATTTGGATTGGCAGATTTCTCCAAAAAAAATTTGGTTATATGTATTGAGCATCATGGTTTGGGTCACCTGATTTACCCTTGCGCTTTAGCTGTTAAGAACAGATATAGTTATATTTTAGATTTGGCTGATTTGGACACAAATTTGATGTGTGGGCATCATGTCTTTTGTTGCTCTGTTCAGCCAGATTTGACCTTGCATTTTTCTTGGAAGTTTGCATTTGAGCTTTGTTGTTGTAAGTTGATTTCGGCTCCTAATTTTTTTTTTTCGAGAATTCCCTTGGGTCGATTTATTTGGCCAGGATTTTGGCAACAAATAATGTTTGGGTTATATATTTATATTTTGGAATCTATATATTCAGGGTTAATATGCCTTTTAGGTCATGGCTTATCTATATTTAATTTCAATTTTTATGGGTATATTGTGTTATCTGCTATATTTGGGTCCATTTGAATTCTTGTAGATCTGTCCTTGATTGTTTGATGAGAGATTAATTCAATTTCAAATATTAATTTTCTATGAATTAGGTTGCTTGATATGTTCATATAATTAGATCTCAGAGAAGACACATAATTGGTCTTGGGTTTTAGCGGTTAGCATGCATGGTATAAACCTGATGAAAGGAGATGATGCCTTCATTGCTCTTAAAGTTTGTCCCATCTTTACACTTGATCCCATAGCCTTGTAGTGAAAAATGGGTGAGAGGGTTTGAAAGGAAGTCTTCAGTGTATTCTTGCAGCTACCTGAGTTGATTGTTAAATGAAACCCACAACATTGTATCTATTTTACAACTATCATCTTTGACTGGAAACTGTACCCTCGTGCAAGTCAGAAATGGCAATGCAAACAAAGTTCTAGTGTTGATAATAGTTCTTGGCGGTGCTGGTTTTCTCAGGATTGTTCTAGACTCAAATGCCACGGCCAATGAGGTGACTAAGCAAGCTTTGGACTTGTACTCAAAGGAAGGACGGCGACCTGCACTGGACCTGAATGGTTCCCATTTTGAGCTTCGTTATTTGCAAGAACCTTCAGAAGGTGAGTGGGTTTAAAAGTCATTTTCATTATTATAAATACATAACTGCAAAATTCTTATTATTTTAAACTAATCTGAAAGAAGGAAAATCTTATAGTGTAGAACACTTATTGAAGTTTAGCATATTTGGCTTGTGTTTCCATATTGTAAGATAAAAATAGAAAAGTTATTTTTTAATTTGAGAATAAACTTATTACGCCGAGAGGCGTTCTACACTCACAGCAAGGGATGAAAGATTCAGATTCCCGTAAACAATTAAGATTCAGAATCCATGTAAACAAAATTCATAAAATGTGTAAATATATAAATTCGTGGAAGCCAAATGGATAGAAAAATAGAAAAACTTGGGCAGTTATGGAGTGAAATCTTTATCATGTTAAACAAAAAATAAATAAATTCGTGGAAGCCAAATGGATAGAAAAATAGAAAAACTTGGGCAGTTATGGAATGAAATCTTTATTACATTTGAAGAATATGAAAAGTCTTACAGCATAGTCTCTTTAAATTAACTCATGTGAGCATATCAAATATTCTAACTGCAAGTAATTTATAAATGCCAACAAATTGGAAGATATCTCTTGGTGTACTGTAGATATATTTTTTTAAATATAAATATACTAGTATTTAATACTCGTAGATATTGCAAATATATAGCATTTAGGTACGTTTCTTATAGCAAACTGACTAACATAGTTTGGAATTTTTAATAATTAATGAATAAAAATGGTGATCAGTTAGCCAATTGGTGAAAAAGATCCTATAAAATTATTTCTAATCTGAAACTATATATGAGATGGATAACTCATTTTCTTATTGTCTTAATTTTTTGGGGTGTCATTGTTGGAGCCAAACGTTAGAATTGGGGACCTATTTTGCCAGTTTTTGCTTTTCTAGAAGAAATAAATTTCTACGATGGCAAGAAGAAAGTGCAATCATTAGATCTAGGAGGCAACTCTTTGTGGAGCAAAATCAGAGCATTGATAACACCTGGAATTTTCATGCAAATTATTCGTAAAAGCCAGCAAATTCAATAAATTTTCTTATAATCATTTTCCATAATATTAATAAGAATAATGCCCATTTTGTACTGTGTCTATTCAAGAAAGCATTGGAAATCCTTTTCTATTTAGTGAATGGAGATATTTATAAGTTCCTTTAATCGTGAGTGAAATCATTTCATCTCTAAGCAAGCCTCTACTTTTGTAAACAAGATAACAATTTAGAAAAGAACAAAGTATCAATGTTTGTAGACTACAAATTTATTTTTTCCATATTATTGAGTATGTTAGTTTGTTGTTTTGCAATAAGCTATGAGAATTACACTTGTACATGTTTCATATGTGTTTTATGATGTTTATCCTAGTTTTGTTGTTCATAGCCATTGTTGCCATACTTTTAACATCAAAGTAGATGATATAAAGAGGAAAGTGAAGATTAAGTGATTTGATTGTGTTGCAAAGTTCTACCTCCTACTCGTTTTCGATTAGAAAGCTTCTTGAAGCAAGGTTTCAATGGGCTGCAATAAGCTATGAGATTTACAATTGTACATGTTTCATATGTGTCTTATGATGTTTAGCCTAGTTTTGTTGTTCAAATGGCTATTGTTTCCATACTTTAAACATCAAAGTAGATGATATAAAGATGAAAGTGAAGATTAAGTGATTTGATTGTGTTGCAAAGCTTTGCCTCCTACTCGTTTTCGATTAGAAAGCTTCAAGCAAGCCTTCAATGGGCTGCAAAAAGTACCATAGATCGTAATGTTTTAGATGCAAGAGTCATGTGTAGTCTCCAGCAAAAGGTTCCCAACTTACTTACAGCCTCATTGCTTCTTGCATGTCTTGTGGCATGTGCATAGGTTTAATCCTTAGTATAAGCTCTCAAATACCACAAGAAGAGGGTGCTATGGTTTACACTTAGACGTAAAATTCTTTCAAAAACCCATACATTTATCTTCAATGGAGCTTTAGCTTTGTTGAAACCAATATGTAGTACAAATTTGATATGTCTCTCTTCTAATATATTTGGGCTTCATATGTGATGGTAAAAATGGTGCCAGAAAAATGAGGTTGTAGATGGTTTATTTATTTTTTGGCACAATAGATGAGATTGGTCTCAACTCTCACTTGTACTTTTATTATCCAATTTATGATATTTTTTTGGGGTTCGAAGATGTTGTTAACATTACTTGAGCATATTATGTTTCGAGTGCCTAGGGAGACTTCAAACTTTCCAAGAAGCCAAACCTCTCAATTGCCAAACCTAATCTGTTTTGTTTGTGGTGGCTTGCAAGAGATGGTGTCTCAGTTGATGGAGCATGGAGGTGGTTGTTTAAGTTAGTTTTTTGTGTTCAAATCCATAGGATGTCAAAGGTGAGTATTTTTATTTGACTCACAACTATATGTTTTGAAGGATTTAGGTAGTGTTGCAAGATTAGAATTTTTTTTCTTTGTAGCCACTATAGGGTTTTGGTTTGTCTAACCTAAATAAAGGTTTTCCATTTTATTATAGAGTTCCCTTGGGATTTCTTTCAAAGAATCTCTTTAAAGTAATCATTGTGCCTAATCTTAGTTCAAAAACTCACCAAAATCATCTTGCAAAGGAAAAAAATTAGAGTTTCCCCTATTAGAATGCTTATTTTTATCCTTGCTACAATTTGCATATTCCATAAATTGTATCACAATGGTTTTGTCTAAGGATGGAAGTCATAATGAAGTTTTCAATCACTACAAAGATGGTATGCTTATAGGGTTCATTTTTTGGATTGCACTATGGAGTATGTTTATTTGCAGATCATATGCATGATTTAGGTGCCAATGTAGTTTGACAAAGTTTGTAGTTCTAGATTAGAAGGATTTTTTGATGCTTATGCGTGGTGCAGTTGATGCTTGAATGGTTGGATGTTGTCTTCCAGTTCTTTGGTATAAAATTTGTGACTTATACCTTCATATTCTTGCTTTTAGACAATCTATTGTCTAAACAAAGATGTTTGCTTTTTGTTTGTAGAGATGTTCGTCTAGAATATGCAAGTGAAGTGAAAAGGTGGCATGCCTTTCATTGTTAGAAAAAATAAGCTTATGTATTTCTTGGTACTTTTTTACATTAATCAAGAGTTGCATTCATTACAAATATTAATTTTTGAAATAATTAAGAGTTGCATTCATTGCAAATACGTATTGGCGTGCCCATTGCACACTAAGTGTGATTGCTAGTTAATTATTAATAACACTACTGAGAGGGACCCAAAGAATGATACACAAAAACTTGTGTGATCATGGAATGCCATTGAGAAACACTAAAAGGGATCTACATGCTTAGAGTTAGTATAAATATAAAAGTGTTGAAGATCATTAAGGAATAAAGATAGAAATGCCAATCATCCTTGTAATATCCTCTTTTCCTTTGCAATATTATTTTATTTTCTGTAGGAAAATAAATGTAATAAAATAATATTGATAGGTTGGTCCTCATTTTATTAAAAAATTGTTAAGAAAAATTTATTCATTATTATTTTAATTAGTTAGTGGGCTGCTTAAATGGGACAATTATGGGGACTTGTAACTCCTAGGAATATTTAATTCTTCTATCTTTGGATGTGGGAGTTACAGTTTTTTATCTATAAAGTGGAGAAAAGGCAGAAGAGTAGACCAAATTCTTACTTGCACGACAAAAACCCCAACATCCGACGAAAACCAGAAGGCCATTAAAGCTGAGGACGAAAACCCTCTATCTTCAACATAGCAATTCCATTCAGGGATCGATAGTGAGCTAAAATGTTTATGTTTTCAGTGTGCTTTGTGCTTCAGTTTTGGAAGTTCGGTTAAATTTTAGTTATGATGTGGTTTTGCAGTATTATAGAGTGCAGTTTGGTTTTGGGAATTGTAGTATGGGTTCATATTTCTAGTCTGTGGTGTAGACACTATCTGAAACCTTGATATATTCATTGTTGCTGTGATTTCCATATATCTATTGCAGTATTAATTTGCTAGTGCCATTTCATGTTATTGTTGTCGAACTTTTGAGAATTCTATGGCCGCTTTGATTGAATAGAGAAGGTGCAACTATAACAAGTGGTATTGACTCCACATATAGATCTTGTTCTTCTTAGACATAAATTTTGGTCTCTGTATTACCTAGAAAAAACTTAAAATATGATCTCTGAAGCTATAGGATTGAAGATTAAGAGGAGTTTAAAAAATATGGGAGGTGAAATCATACTCTATGCTTTCCGAAACACAGTAAATATCATGGCGGCTTGAAAACAGAGTAAATATGTATTTAAAGTTGTAGGCTTTGGAAATTCCGTCCGATGGCATATAGATCAGCACTTCTAGCGCCTGGTCCTTACGGTCGGCAGCCTTTTGGTGCAAATGGTGGTCATGCCTTAAAGAAAACCCTCTCTTACAATCCTAGGAGAAAGGTCAGATTTTCAGAGGAGCTAAGGCTGTTGGGAGGTAGCCATGAAAAAGAAAACCATGATCTGACCCGCAGAGAAAAGGTCTCCCAAAAGAGCCAGGGCAGCTATAGGAACTTTCATCTAAGCTCTTATGGTCAGGTGCTATCCACAGATCCAACAAAAAGGTTTCTTAACACCTTTACAAGACCTCTGAAGTCGCAACAAGAAGCCTTCAATGATTATCAGAAAGGGTCTCAGTTAAAGGTTCAGAGGATTAACTCACGCCTCCAAAGGAAGGATCCATTTCGCTACAAAAGGAAGCCTAATAAAATGAAGATCTATGACAAGAGATTATCACAATCTTCATCAGAAGAGGTCAGAAGCGTGGCCCGTCACCTAAAGTTTAAAGATACTTGGTTTCCAAAAGATAAGGGAGTATCTTGGGTTCCAAAAGTTAAGGAAGTAATCGGGTGAAAAGAGTTTAAGGAGGTCAAGCTGGACCAGGCAGAAAAGAGGGTGCTAGATGTAACTGCCAGGTTACGCGAGACGGCCCTCATAGGTAAGGTTTTATCCCCCCACTTTGCTGCTGATGATTTAAAGGAATGGTGTCAAAAATTTTGGCCATCGGCCGAGAAGTTCTGTGAACTAGGTAACGGTTTTTTCTGTTTCTTTTTCACTGCCAAAGAAGAAAGAGACAATATTCTAAAGGTAAAATTGTGGAAGTTTGGTCAAACAACTATTTTATGTCAGGCATGGAAACCTAACTTCCATGTGGGAAAAGAAGAAATCACTCTAGTTCCTTTTTGGATACAACTGCCCTGGCTACCGCTTGAATACAGAGATCCATAAATTGTGAGGTGTATAGGAAACTCCTTGGGAGTTTGCCATGAGATTGACATCCCAGACCTGCGCATTAGGGAGTCAAACGGTTAGAATTCAGATTTATGCAGAGGCAAAGGCCCTACTACCCAAAAGAGTTAAAATTATAACGAGCCAGGGCTTCTGGCTTCAAGAGATTTGGCTAGAGGACGGCATGCTCCCAGAGGATATAACAAGATGTCTCGAATTCTTGCGTAAGAGTTCAAAGACTGTCATAGTGGAAGACAACCCCCCTCTACAAGCATAAGAGAATAAGAGCAGGTTCAAGAGTTTCAAGATCTTCCCCTTGAAAACACTCCGCTACAAGAAATCATTCTGCAAGACGGAGTAGATTCAGATGATCTTGAAAGGGTGAAGGACTTTCTGGAGATGGGGCTCACATCGGATAAGCAAGGAATTCTGGGACTTCAGAGCGGATTGATAAGTTCACCTCCGGTGGAAGAAGTTGTGAGTGAGGGGTTTGGCAATGATTGCGGAGTTAAGGAAGGGCCTGAGTTTCAGAATGATAAAGTTGCGGAATCTCAGTTAGCAAGATGCACTACTAGGGATTTACAGGTAGTATTGGAAGGAATAGCGGGCAATGAACGGGTAACAAATGGCGAGACCTCTGATGGGCCTTGTGAAAAGACCCATCATTTGCTGCTAGATGAGGATGTGTCTGCAGAGAAGCTTGTACAGCAAGGAGAACCCTTTCAGGTGCATGAGATAGTGTAAGAAGGAGATGGTGCTCAATGCTTATCGCCTCTAAGGGAGGAGGAAGATTGGTTGAATTGGGATGAGGACACCCCTCTAAGAGATTTGATTCAAATAACTAAAAAAGGTCTCGACACTAATGCGGAGGAAAGTATAGAGAGAGACGATGGGACTAAAGATTTTTCCACGGACTTGCTACAGGATAACGAGACTTTGAGAGCTCTTCTAGACTAGGTGGTCATGAAGGTGGCAAATAACGTCATTGAGGAGATAGCGGATGAAGTCCTCTAGGAAGATTCAGGAACAGTGGAAAACATGCCGCTAGGCCTTAACAGGACAAAGATGAAAAGTCCCCTGACTAAGGCCACCCCTCCTTCCACTAGGAAAAGCTCCAGACAAAAAAAATAAAAAAAGAACAGAGATCTTACAAGTGAGAAGACTCTTAAGGCCCATCACAGTGCAAGCAAAAGGAGAGTAGAATACTCTCCTAGAAAGACATGAAGATACTATCATGGAATGTTATGGGTCTTAATGCCCCTAACAAAAGAAAACTCATCAAGTTTCAAATTGATGAGGAAAAAACAGACATTATAATGTTACAGAAAACAAAAATGTCAGCAGATCTAGGGGAACAAATGATTAATAATTGGAAAGGCTGGTTTTTTGAGATGGTGGTTGCTCGAGGAACCTCTGGTGGGCTTGCAATAGGGTGGAGGAAACATGTTCAACCTCTGGAGGTGGTAGAAAAGAATGATAATTTTCTAATAGGTAAGTTTCCCTCTTTCATATATGGCTCAGAGCTATGGATTATTAATGTTTATGCTCCAATTGATTTACTTTAGAAAAGATTTGTTTGGGACAGTTTATCAGCGTGGTTAGGGTTGTTGAAATGGAATTTTTGTATCCTAGGGGGGATTTCAATTCCATACTTGATGAGTCTGAAAAATCAGGGGGCATTTCTCATCCGAATAGTTCATAGAAAGATTTTAAGGAGTTTATAAATAAAAATAACCTGATAGATTGTGTTCCTAAAATTGGCAAATTTACCTAGATGAACAGAAGGAAAGGTTTTTTAAACATAGCGGAATGTCTGGATAGATTCCTCTTGTCTCCAAAATGCTTTAAACTACCTGTCAGAGTTGAGTCAGAGATTCGGCCCTTAGTGGGATTAGATCATTTTCCGGTCAGTCTCAATTTTGGGTACAATCATTTTCCTAATAAAAAGAAGTTCAGATTCCAATCAATGTGGTTTAGAGACATGACTTTTAGAGAAAGAATTAAGGGCTGGTGGTCACACATTCCTTTGGTAGAAGGCTCCCGCATGTTCCAGTTAGTTAGCAAATTAAAATTTCTAAGGCATAAGGTCATGGAATGGAACAAAGAGCAGTTCCATAACATCTTTGCAGAAAAAGCAAGAGTCTAAGAAGAGTTGAGAATGCTAGCAGACATTATCATAAAGGATGGCATGGACCTTTCCTCATTTCAAAGAGAGAAACAACTCAAAGGGGAGCTTGAAGAGATTTTGAAAAGAGAAGAAATCTATTGGAGGCAAAGATCCAAAGAACTATGGATCAAAGAAGGAGATAGAAACACATCCTTTTTCCAATTATCAGCCAAGGTGAGGGAGGGCACCAACTATATTAAATCAATTCAATTGGAATCGGGACAGATTTGTAAAGAGCCAAGTGAAATTCTATCAGCAACTCAAGTCTTCTTTGGGAATCTATTAGCCAGCTCAAATCTGCAAGTGGATATAGATCAGAATATCTGTAATCATATTCCCAAACTAGTAAAAGAAGAGCACAATAGGGACATCATGAGAGAATTCTCCCTAGAGGAAGTTAAGGCAGCTGTTTTCTCTTTGGCGAGGGAGAAAGCCTTGGGTCCAGATGGATGGACGGGGGTATTCTTCCAGAAATGCTGGGACATGGTAAGCAAAGATGTTTTTCTGGCAGTGGAAGAATCTAGGAAAAATAGGAATGTGCTCAAGGAAATGAAGGCCACCTGCATTATGCTTATTCCAAAATCTACTTCTCCGCAAACTTTTGAAGACTTTAGGCTGATTTTGCTTTGCAATTTCATATATAAAGTTGTTTCAAAGGTGTTGGCATTGTGGTTATCGTCTTTCTTGCTAGAGTTGATTTCAGTTGAATAGGGGGGTTTCATCCTAGGAAAAGAGACTCAGGAGGGTGCCATTTTAATTCATGAGATTCTACACTTAGTTGCCCAGGATAAAAAGTCAGCTATGGTAGTTAAGTTAGACATGCCCAAGGCTTATGACAGAGTGGAATTGAGTTTCAGGGGAAAGATTTTAGTTAAATTAGGGTTTTCAAGAGCAGTGGTTAAATGGATTCACTCCTGTATATCAGGCTTTCAAGTCTCAGTTCTTATAAACAACAGGGAAACAGGATTTTTTGAACCCTCAAGAGGGTTGAGACAAGGGGATCCTTTATCCCCATATCTCTTCATTATTATGACAGAGGCTCTCACTTGGGTAATAAAGGTAGCTAAGGGCAGATCAGATTGGAAAGGAATTAAAATCAAAGGAATACAAGAATCCTTCACGCATGCTCTCTTTGCCGATGATATAATTCTTTTTGGCGATGCCTCCGTCCAAGAAGCTAGAATTATGATGAATATAGTCAATACTTATTGTCGTGCCTCAGGCCAGATGGTTAATTTTAAGAAGTCCATGGTCTTTTTTCAAAATGTGTCACTTCCTGTCCAAGCTGAGATTTGCAATATCCTTAACCTTAATATTCAGTTCTTACCAGGTAGTTATCTTGGGTTACCTCTTTTCAATGGCAGATACAAAAATGATTTATGGAGTAAAGTGATCAAAAATTTGAATGCAAAGATGTCCAATTGGAGAGGACGCAAGTTGTCCCTAGCCGAACGAATTGTGATGATAAAGGCTGTGCTTGCAGCAGTACCAGTCTATATGATGTTGATTTTTCATATCCCAAAAGGCATAGCTGCTAAAATTGATGGAGTATGCAGGAAATTCCTATGGCAAGGATCCCTTCAAGAAAAGAAAATTCATTTACTGGCCTAGGACAAAGTTTGTAAGCCAAAAGAGGCAGGTGGAACGGGAATACTCAACCTAGAAATTCAAAACCAAGCGTTGGGCACTAAGCTGGCGTGGAACATGTATGCAAAGCCCAATTCTTTATGGGTAAAAACTATGAAGGCAAAATATCTTGACTCCTTGGATAATGAAAGAATTTTTATAGTGCAGAATCCTCCCAAAGGGTCAACAATCTAGAATTTTCTAACGAAATCTAGAGATATCCTCTAGCCTAGTTTGACATGGATAATTCACAATGGGGAAAAGGTAGATTTCTGGCATGATTCTTGGGGTGGAGGGGCGGTGTTGGCAGATAGGATTGAGCTTACTGAAGCTAGAATTTATCTCCAATCGAACTGGGCCTATAGAGTTAAAGATTATTGGTCAGTGGCGCGAGATGGGGCTTCAGTAGCTTGGAAGAGTTATCAAGACTGCAATTTCTCGAGGATACAAAAAGTGTTTCTTAGCCAATTACTAAAAGAAAAATTGGTCCTTGCCTCCTCTAAGGAAGATGAAGTGATTTGGTCAATGTTGAAATCGGGGTCTTATACAGTCAAAGAAGGGTACAACATATGTATGCAAAAAGCTTCCTCAGACTGGCCTTCAAAGCTGTGTTGGGGAAATGCATTACTCCCTAAACCAGGAGCTTTTGCGTGGTGCACACTTCACAGTAAAATTCTCACTGGAGACAGAATTAAAAGGTTGGGCCTAGGCTCAAATTTTCCTTGTGTGCTATGCGGAAGAGAGGATGAAACTCCGGATCATCTTCTGCTACATTGCCCCTTTAGTAGAGAATATTGGCTATGGTTTTTTAGAAAGCTAAATTGGGTAAGTCCGATGTTCGAATCATTGGTGCAAATGTTTAGGAATTGGCCTCAGTCTTTTGCTAATTCATATTTAACCTGTCTATGGGAGATAGGTCCCTCTACCATCATTTGGCATATATGGTGGGAAAGAAATCTTCAAATTTTCAGGAAGGAAGCAAACTCGGTCTTTAAGATCTATGACAAGATAGAAGCGTCGATCTCAGATTTGGTGATGGCTTTCCTCAGACGTCCCCACATTGATAATTCAGTATGGACTAAGTGGGATGCGGCAATTATCCCTTATTGGCCATTAATTGGTAATATCCTCCCAGGTAGTATTGCAGATAATTCTAAGGTCTCCTCAAAAAGAGAGCAGGTAAAATGGATTCCACCCTCCCCTTCTTTTGTCAAACTGAACTTTGATGGTGCTTGCAGAGGAAATCTGGGTCCGTTTGGTACAGGATGTGTCATTAGAAATGAATTTGGTTTGATGTTAGCAGCCAAATTGACTAGATTACCTTCAGGTGCCAACAATGAAGCGGAGGCTTGGGCGTTAGTTCATGGGCTACAACTAGTGGTAGAAAAAGAATATAAAAAGGTATGGATCGAGGGAGATTCACTGCTAGTCATAAATGCAATTAAAGGAAGAGGTATAGACAACTGGAAGCTCAACTATATTCTCCAGTAGGCGGTCTCTCTTCTTAGCAAGTTAGATAATTATCTCATCTCTCATACATTTAGAGAAGGTAACAAGGTGGCGGACATGTTAGCTAACATAGCTGTTGATCTTGAAAGTCCACACGTGGTGTTTTCATCAGACGATCAATTTTTTTCAAATTCTCTGGCTAGTCTTCTGTCAAGGGAGATGGAAGAGGTGGCGGTTGGTAGTGCAGCTTGATGGTTTGCCAGATGGTGTATGTCAGGGGCTATTTATTTGAAAATCCCTCCCGCCAAGGTGTGCTGATTAGACGACTCATTTATGGTCTATTGACATGGAGGTCATCTTTTTAATTGAGGATTTCTTTAGTTGCTCTCTTTTCTAACAGAGTACGAAGATAATGACCGCTAGAGTCAATGAGAGAAGATGAATTGAGCCTATTTTGGATCTCTCAGTATTAATGAGGGAAGGTGGGGATTACGTATTTCTTTTGGTTCATGTTGCTTCAAGTGGAGGTGACTTGATCTATCTTCTCGGTGTTAAAGGTTCATCTGAAGACATCATGACTAGCATTTATTTGATGGGGCAGCCTTGGTGTGAACAAGTTGTAAAATCTTTTCGGCGGTGATATGGCAATATACTATATATCTTGCCTCTCACGTCCATGGATATAGTGACATTATGTATGTCTTTAACCGACATAAGGGCCTTCTGGTTAGAATATATACTATTTGTAGGTGCCATTGGGATGGACAAAGGAATTTTGCTCTGTCTCTTATGAAGATAGTCCTCATAGCTTCACATATCATATTCTCACCCTATTTTCGCGGTGCCCATCCCATCCTTGCCCTATCTACCCCATAAGGACAGCTTGCATGGCAGATATACGTCTCAATCAACGAATGTATTTTCCAGCCTTGGAGTGGGAACCAGAGATAAGAGGGTGGGTAAAGTCATTAGATTTGATGACTTTGCTTGATAAGGACTGCACCCTCACCTAGATTGCTGTTCGAAACATAGTGGGACATGCGTGGTTAAGAGGCTATGAGGGGCGTGTGCTTAATTTTTCAGATGTGGTGTCACAGCTCCTTTCCAACATTATGGACTTGGTGATGGATGGCGAATTCGTTCATGCTCTGGCAGCCGGGTTGTTTCTCAAAAACATTTACTCTGTGGATAGATGGGAAGCGGCGGTCTCTGCTTATCGTATGGATCAAGGGGATGCTCTCATTGGTGGCCTATTTAATCTAGCAGTTTTGCGCACTTCTCCTCCGCATCAAGCGATTTATAGGGCTTTACAAGCAAGTATCCTATCCCTGAGCAACGGTGATATAGATGTCACGCTGAGGTCTCATTGTTTTTTACTCACAAAGAAAAAATCTGAAAGAATAAAGGATGTATTTACTACCATCTATTTCCTCCGGATCCACGCTTCTAATCTCGCCCCAAGCATGCCAAGGTATGCATTGGTGGATCCTGACAAAGGCAATCAGGCGTCTACGGAAGTGGAGTTGGATGTGATTGGTCTTCCGGTTGTTCCTGCTGCAGCATGAGGCGGGGGCGGTGTGTTTTGGTTTTGTTGGCTCGTGGGTGTTTCTAGGGGGCTTCTGGTGAACAGGTGCCTTGGGTGGATGGCTGGAATGCCTCCTTTGTGTCTGTTTTAGCAGCGGTTCCGGGTGTTGTTTTTGGGCTTCCCTCTGGGTCTTTCCTATGTTCTTTTTGCGTGGAGGCTGGTTAGAGGTGGACGATCGGGTGAAAATTTTTGTTTCCGTTTTTTTTGTGCTTTCTGTTGCTATGCCTAGTGCTGTTGTAGACCGGTTTGATTCCGGCTTGTTTTATTTCTCTGGACTGGCTTTAGGCCTTGGGTTTGTAATTTGTTAAATCTTTTAATCTATGGGTGCCCTCTCCCCTTTTCTGTTTAAAAAAAAAATAGAGAAGGTGCAGAATTACTGAGTTTTGGAATGATTGAATATATTTCATGTGGCTATACCATTCTTGGTTTTCCTGTATTGGTACTATTACTTAGCTTTCACAGTCTTTAAAATCTGCTTATTCTCCATTGTTGATTTGATTCCAACCGCACTTTACTTGCAGTTCGATAGGCGTATAGTGTATTGGAGAATCCATGCTTAAGAAGAATCATTGAATTAAAAGGTGCAATCTTATCTAGCCGCCATCCATCCCCTATTGTCTGTGGTTTTAAAATGAGGAGTCGTGGTTATTAATTAGTGGAGCATCTTCTATTTTGGGAGCTGTTACACTTTCCCTGTATAGCCGCACCATTATGAGTTTTTATCCTCCTATTTCTGACCGCATATCAAAGAGTCATTGAAAATTCTTAACTACAATTTAATATTTGGAAATGCAATACAAGTGGCATATCATCTATTCTTGGCACATCCAGTAGAAATTGATAGTGGCGCATTGCTGGCATCTCCTTTATTTTGTATAGGCTAATCTTCATCGTCTGCAGCATTAGCTGCCACCATTCATTGCTAAAGGCATCCATTAAGCTATATACAAAGGCGTGACTTCACTCATCAAATATCAACTCAGATGGAATCTTCATTGCCTACGTGGCCCACCAACCTATGGGTGATTTCTTAATAAGGAGAAATCAATTTTTTTAGTGAAGGTTTAAGTGAGAATCTGTTTCAAGCTGCTCTACCGCCCATCTCTTGCATAAAAATAATTGAAGTAGTGGTCGCCACAATTACAAGGAAGCCTATCATTCAATTGAAACCGTTTCAGCTAATATTAGCTTTGAATTTGATTGCAATAGAAATTTGTAGGTGATTCTTCAGTGTGCAAGTTGGTTTTGGGACGCTCCAGATCCTATGTTGGTCTCAGATCTGCCAAAAAGCTAACTCCAAAATTCACACCATCCTAGTAAATACAAATAAATATCAGATAAGTTTACTCCTGCTTGTAAATCTTCATCCGGTGAGTCTTATTTGAATAGATACTGGAGGGAATATATTGTTAATTGCATTTTTCAGCTAAAGCTAAAGAGAGATATTGTCAATGATATTTTTGTATTCAGTTTTTTCTTTGTCTTTAGTAGAAGGATTATGTTGAAATAACAAATCTAGGCTATTAGTCTCATTTGGGACATTACACTCCCCCAAGCATGTATAACTACAAGATAATAGAAGAATGTTGGATGAAAGCAAAAGTAAATAAAATTTTGGGTCAACATGGAAGGAAGTTAAATTTCTCAACACTTTGCATCATCCTCAAAATGTTGAAAAGTTTAGTAGATAACATATAAAGGAATCTATAAATAGATAGAAGAGGGTCATCCCACAATACTCGGCAAAAAAAATTCATGTCACCTTTGTTCGAAGATAATAATTTTAATTTTTTTTAAGACTATATAATATGAAAAAAATGTTTTGTGCTTGTCATTTCTACCATAGTGAACATCCGAAGGTAATTTTTAATGATTGACCTTCAACAACAGTGACCCAAAGGACGTCTCTGCGCACTAGGGAGCTCCACTAGCTTGCCACTTGTCATCGCTCAAAAGTGTCCATGTAGATTCTTCTTCAACAAGGTCACACTGTTGCATTTTTAACTAGATATTCTTCATTTACCCCTGTAAATAGTTCATTTTTTTTTTAAAAAAAAAGGTGGTAGACCACCTAGACTAATATTAATCAGAATATCAATTACATACGAAGTATCAAAATCTTCCAGTCCGATTTGGATCTAACATAGCCCAAAAAACTTACATATCGGGCCTTGTAACGGCCTTAAACAGTTAACAAAAATAGCATAAAAGGATCGGAGAGAGTTCTAAGTGACACAACCAACCAAGAAGAACAAAAAATTAAGCCCTAACACCCTAGAATTTCCAACAAGAAAGAAAAAAATTTAGTGACCCCTTATTTCTACTCATCACTCTCCCTCACCTTGGACGACTGATCCCGTTGGCTCCACGGCGCTTCTAGTGGTCGTAATTGGCACAAATGAGTTAACAGGCTCCCTTTCCACGTCCAAGGATTCGACTATGTCTTCATCTGTTATTGTTTTAGGAAGGTGAGGAGCGCAGTCCGGGGCATGCATCCTGAGGAACCTAATAGAAGTAAACACGTCCCTACACCTTGCTGTCATTGCTTGGAAAACTTATGACTATTTCCATGAAGGGCCCTGTCCAATCCGCCAATGTAACCACAACCCAATCCCTTCTACATTGCCTTGTAAATGTATTCCGCAGCTATAAAAGTTCTCCAGGTGCTTATTGGGAAGAGACCTCCCACCATAGCTTCTGTCGCCACCTCTCCAAATTGTATATATAATCAAAGACCAAGCCAGTGTCAATCATGTGGACATAGTGTCCATCCTGAACTATATCCATGATATTGGATAGAAGTGTGGAAACTAGATCTGACCAGTGTAAGATTCTACCCTCCAAGCCTTGTAAACATTTTTGGCCACATATATTCCTTATGGCAAATTGCACCATCATGCAATCTATATCGAAAACCTGATTAATATCTATGATTTTGACTCTTCCCTTGATCTCCGGTTCCCATGGCTGCACTGGGAAGAAGAGGCGTTGGTTTAAGATGTCGTTCTCCATTGAGGACCTGCAAGAAGAAACAAGAAAAACCAAAACAGAGAGATACTCCGCTAGAACACGTAAATTTGCAAGCTGACTGGAGGCTGCGATGAAGGAATGAAAACTACTATGTGTGGAAACTTGATATAAGACTTCTTCACCAATATTGTCCTTTCAGCCCAGAAATGTCGTCACCACAATTAATGTCTAATTTATGTCAACAGGAATATGTATCCTTTCCAGATTTAGTACAAATTGCCATTCATATTAGCCTCCTACGAATGTCGAGCGTCGCTATTTATGTCCTATCCTTTTCTAGTCGATGTGGCTAATGGTGATCCTGTCACAATCCTATCATTTAATTCTGAAGATCGATCCACAACTTCCCATTCTAATTTACTCCTTTGGAAGTTTGGAGTTGTGAAGTCTTGGATTTCATACGCGCCAACTAAACTTGGAGATTTGATATGCCAGACTGGTCTTGAAGTCGGTGAAATTCGGACCGTTGATGCATACAGCCTGATCTCTGTTTAACTACTCCATGCACTTGTCATTAATCTCCCAATAATCTATCATGTTTGGGGATTTTAGACCTTCTTAATGGCCATTAAGTGTACATGAAGATTGCATACTAATTTTAAAATGATTCGTGTTATCCGAATCATTCTCCATTCCTATCTATATACCTCTATTAATTAAAGTTTATGAAATCCAATGATTATACAACCAGGATGTCCTAACCACTCCTCCTTTGCTTTGATGGGTCACAACTTGGATGTTAGCATATGTCATGTCCTCATATTGGCACTTTATAATCAAATCGATTATGTGCATAACCTTAAAATGAATATATTTATATTAAATAGTATTATTATATAAATATAATATATACATATTATGATACGTTATTATATATGATATTAAATAAAATAAAAATATTATTAATATGAGTATTATTAATATAAATATTCAATATTATATTGATATAATATAGATATTATATATTATTATTATATAAATAAATACAAACAATATTATTATTACCATCATAGGGATCAACGATTATAAGAAAAGGGTTATAGAAAGGTATAAGGCAGCACATCAAATAATAATCATTGATAGCGCTTAGTATTAGTGCATATCCCAAGGAGCACATTATACATGATAGTGAATTATGAGGTGATTATTCAACAGTGAATGAGAAGAAGAATGATTAAACAAAGTCAAAGCTATATGTAATAGCAATTAAGGAGCCCACTGACTAGTAAAGGAAAGTGCTTGAAACGTCATGACCATTGGTCATACCTCTTATTAGATATAAAAGGGAATAACACAAAAGAGCAATGGGGGGGGGGGGGGGGGAATCAGGGTTCATCAACTGATGTTATACAAGGAGTGCCTATCTCTAAAACAGCAATGACCCACATATAATAAACAATCACTAATAAGAATGCATACAATCAACAACAATTGGTAAATAGAGGTCAGCAATGATATTAAGGGGTGCGATCTATGAAAGGCTCCGTCACCCTTCAACAAGAAATATATTGAAGGAGAATAAAGACTGAGTTATATATATATTCTGCAGAAAGGATATAAGTATTTCCAAAATCATCATATAAGTGTCTATCAAACATCCTTCAGCATTGGAGAATAAGCACAACAGATCATGGGTAATTTCCTATCACAAGTATTCAAATTAGCAAAGAACTTATCAATAAATATAACCAAAGAAACCATCGGCCATCTAAGGTATGATCTTCATCAAAATTAATATTTCTTATATCTAAATATCTAGCTAATTGATCATAATGGCATAAGATATAGTATGGAAAGGTTTATAATCAGAATAGCGTGATAATGATGCTTATAGGATAGAATGAAAATGCATATAGAATAAAATGAGGATACTATCATACAATGAGGATATCATACATGATAGGATAAGAATAGTTAAAATCAAATAGCATAAGAATATGTGTCATGATGGAGTAAGAATATTTATAATAGAATGAAAGGTCATCATAGAATAAAATGTTAAGAATGTTATCATCAAGAATATCTATAACATGTTAGCATAAGGATGCTCATAACATAAGAATATTTATTTGATGAAAGTTATATGATGCCTAGGGAATGACAATCAATGAGATAGTAAAGAATAATCTCTTATAAGACATGATATATGACTCTAAATATAAATACCCGGGAAGAGAAAGAGCCTCATCATTAATCTCTCGACACACCCTATAAGTATGAGATTGGTGGTTAGGGTAGGTGGTTAGGATCTAGCACCTAGGTGATTCTTGAGCTGGTGATGTATCACCCCTTCGAGCCAAGGGTGAAGTATCGTCGGGTGAATAGTGTGAAGCCCTTGGGCCTATGGTTGCATAGACCTAGATGTTATTGATGACCTAACAGTGAGTGACCCTCGAGCTGGTGATGTATCACCCCTCCGAGCCAAGGGTGAAGTATCATCGGGTGAATAGTGTGAAGCCCTTGGGCCCATGGCAGTAGGTCTTGTATACCAGTGCCTTAACAAACCCTCTCATGTTGGATGTGTGGCATATAGTAGATTAACTCTCAGGCTTATAGGTGTCTCTCCTGAGGTAAACCATGGATCATATATAATAGATATGAGGAAATGTGAAATGCATATTGAATTATGATTATAAGGTTATTAATCCTAAGAGAGAATGTGAATAGTATATGAACTTTGATATTGATAATTTTATGTGGATATCAACTCTAATGAAGATATGTTGATATTATAAAGATGAATTGGTTATTAAAGTTCTCTTTTACAAGTTGAAATTATGTGCAAGGTTGAGAAAATTTTGACTTACTAGAAGGGGACATTACAGCATAGACGGACTATTTGTTGTGATTCTAGGTCCTAGTTCATGTTTGCCCCCAAACCAAGAGACTGGGATTATATGATTTTTTTTCTAGTCTCAACTCTTAAGCAAGAGCATCTGGAAGTGTGATTTATTGGGATGTTAGTAAGTCTATGGATTTCAATTCCTTCCCTAACTTATGCTTAAAATTTCCTTATGCCTTGTTCATCGGCGTCTATCAACATCAATAGTTGAGAGGGCACTTTATCAAGTTATCCTATTTGTCAATGTCTGAGCTTCTGTATAGACTTTTTATAATCATTCTGGCTCTAAGAATTCCACTAGAGCAATCTGAATCTCTCAAAAGGGTAGTTTTCAATTTAAATGACTGAGTTAGATGGTCTAAGTTTTTAATGGGATTATTTTTTAGTGTGATACATGAGCATATAGGTGAGAGATCAGACATTGTATTGGGCTTCAATTGCATAGGAAAGTCCTCAGGATTATACAAGAACTCAAAAACCTCTTTATCCACATAGAATCTATCCAATCTATAATATACCTTTATTCCAAAACCTTGATTATTGCACCATGAAAACCATATCTTCTTTTCAAAACCTTCCAGATTCTCCATAGAATTTGTAATATTTAGGGTTCTTTTCATTTTGTACCAGAAAAAAAGTTCATTGCCTTTCCAAATAAATCCATTACCACCAATTTTATCTTGTTTACTTTCAATCGTGTTAAAATCTCCAACTAAAATCTAGTGAGTCTTGGGTAATGACTGAGCCAACCAATTCCACATGGTGGCTCTTTCCTTATAATCATTAGAAGCATAAATTGAACATATCCCCATACAAGAATTATCAACCTCTAGTTGTACCCATATAGCCCTATTACATGGAGAGACACCACTTTCCACAACATGAGGGAACCATGAATCTTTCAAGAGTATTGCAGCTACTCCTTTAGCTCTATCATGGTTAGTGAAAAAAGCATGTGATCCCTTCCAGAAAAATTTGAGGGTATGTTCAAGTAAGAAACCAACGACTTTAATCTCTTGTAGGTAGAGCACATCGATTTCCTTGTTATTATTACAAAACTCCTAAGCAGGTATTTACTGTCAGGGGATTCCAACCCCCTAACATTCCAACTGGTACCATGTAGGATCATTTAGGGGGGATTTTTCAACTCCTTGTTTTTTATTCCTATTAATTTTGTGAAAGAATTTAGGAAGATTTTCATCTTTCCCTTTTTTTGGGACTTTTTTAACCCCTTCATCTATACCAAAGGATTTCCTTTTTTATTATCCCCTTCTTTCATAAAGATGTCCACCTCCATGTTATTGCAGTCTTAAGGATTGACTAACTGTACTTCTTTTTCGTTAAGACTTAATGTTGTTAGAAATGAAGGTGAACAACTATAGAATGGAAATTTGAATACAACTATAACTATTAATCTTGTGCAGTACTAAAATGGAGATAGTATGAAATCAACACAAAGAAATAGTAGAACAAAAGATCAAACACATAACATAGTATTTATGTGGAGAGACTCTTTTGGTAAAAACTCCACACAAGAAGAGATGCACCAATTTGTATTATCTTCAAATAGAGTTTACAATACAACACTATCAATATCCTCTCTGGTCTTCAATCCAACAGCACCTGTAATACTCCCATACACATCCATAATACAATATCCTTATAAAACGGGTTGCCTTCTAGGGCAAGACAAACCAAGAAAATCTCCACCGTCAGATCTGTGACCTAACGATGAATGGTCTAGATTTACAATGGTAGTTTATATATAAAATGTGGCTTCTTGGGTTGACCCCCATTGGGGCACACGACCCTCGGACCCCCTACTGGGGGGCCATCCCCTCGAACCCCATAGGGGCGTGTCCCCTGCAATCCCCTGAATAACCTACATTCATCGGGTATTGGGATCAAACATGCGGCTAAAACAAGATCGCTACTTGGTGAATACTTCATTCCTTATGAATGATTTACAAATAATATTAGGAGTAATTAATTACATAGGATTTACAAGGTTGATGGCACCTTAATCATAACAAATGTTTTGGAATTGTCCAAATTGACATTAACAATTGAGTCCTTGGGGACTAGAGAGCTATCCCTTATAGGGGAAGGGGTAGGCTCCACAAATTCCCTTATTTTTTGAAGAGATAATTGTTGAGCATTGAGCTTCTTAAGAATCCCTGGAGGGGTCAACATGTTCCCCTTCATTAACTTATTACCAGCCTTCGTAGGAAGGACCACAATCTTTGAATGATCCATTTGTGGCAATCACATTTCTCCCCTTAGGAAGAAACAACTCCAATGGTGAATGCTGAAGTAACTCCAACTCAAAGAAGCAAGGTGAGGTGGTAAGTCTCATGATGTATCCTGTCTCAGAATACTAATCAAATGTCATCATGCTGATGTTTAAATGAGTCATAATCAAATTAGGAGGCTCAGGCCTAACTAAAATAAGTAACCTCTCAAAATCATGTGAAAATGGATGAAGGACAAGATCTGAAGAACTGATGTATGGATGTGGAATGTCACTACATGCCATGTGGCTACAAAGCAAATCCCATGAGATGTCCTGCAAGAATCACTGGAAGCACTCAGTGAGGCCACTCTGAACTTTGTAGTAGTAGCAGGTGTACATGTATACTATCATCAAAAAATAAGATGAGATCCGCCAAGGTGTCGTCAAGATCCGATATGTGAGACTCTACAAATAGCCAAGAGATGTCTGGTAGAAGTGTGTCTTAATGAGGCAAATCCTGAATATGACCATGTTGTAATGAATCACTGGGAACTCTCGAAGGAGCAACACTAAACTTAGAAGTAGCAGTAGCTATTGTAGGAGTGTCCTTAAATGTAGATGATAGAGATGTATTCTTCATGTCCTGGTGCAAAGAGTCACTAGATTCTCTCAAAGGAACGTCATTGAACTCTATCAAAGCAACATGTAGGAAAGCATGAAGAGAAGTTTGTATGTCATCTGATCGTCTAAGACTGGAAATATAATCAAACTCCTCTAAAGTATCATCATCAAGGGGTATGTTTTCTACTTTAGCAAGAGGAAGAAGATAATATGCAATAGGATCATTTGGGAATGGAGAGATATGTGGATCTTCGTGAATCTCCCAGATTCTAGTCAAAAGTGTGCGAGGACAATCAATGTCTGATAAAACATTGAGAGTGTCGGGATCAACACTAAGACAAATCAAACCTACTACATGGTCAATGATATTTCCCCAAGCTAATTTTCTCCCTGGTGTGCCTAGTTCAAGCATGAGTCCATAGAGATAAGGCAAAAGATTAAGCCATTTGAGGTATGCCAATATGTTGTTTTGCCAAGACTCATAATTAGCCTTCTCCAAGATTATCATGGAAAGATGAGTATTGAAACCCATGATGAAACTGAGACCATTAATCTCAATGCATAAGAAAGGTGGGAAAGTAGGAAGTGTTTAAAGACACGACACACAAGACCCTCCTTGAATTTTTACACTTTATAATTAAGTGCGCAGGTCTAAGTGGGTCAACCGAAATCGTACCCTAATACTTAGCCTTTTTTAAAAATGAACTTATTTTGGCACTTGCCTTTTACAAGATTTTAAGCACTATAATTTCCAATTTCAAAAAAAACCTTCCAATCTTAGAAAGGTTGTCCAAGCTTAAAACGAGTGTTTTAATTTAGAGGGTTTCTTAAAAAAACACTTCTAATTAAAAAAAAATATTCCTCCAAATTAAAAACCTTAAAAAAAGCACCTTCCAAAAGCTTGTTTTAGAATTTGACAAGGGTCACTTTCCTTAGAGCCTAGGGTTTGAGCCCTGCAAAGAAAAAAATGTTTGTTAAAGGAAGGATTTTGTGGCTTTTGATCTAGTATTGGGTGCCTTCTGGAGATGGAGATCATCCTACAAAAATTTTGGGACCTTTTCTACTTTGCCCATGCCATCCTCTACCCTTTATTTCCATGCTTAGTGCCTTGTGGCTCAGCCTGAATGGGAGTCGCCCTCCTCTTGCTCTGGTTTGGGCACCAAATGCCATATCACAACCTTGATTTGGCCTTTCAATAGATCAAAGTAGGGGTGGTAGGGCTTAAATTTGATGGCCGTATGGCCGTATTTAGTGATTTTATAGCTGTATAATACAATTAAAATTTTAGGAAAACTGTATCACTTGAAAGGCAAGATTTCAAGTAAACTGTCAAATTTTCTATGTAATTACTCTCTCTCTCTCTCTCTCTCTCTCTCTCTATATATATATATATATATATATTCTTAAAATGGATAGGCTTTAATATCTGAAAGGCAACTTCAAATAGATAACCATCACAAAAAAATTTGCTTGACAGGCTAGGTCAACCGTCAAATTTAAGCCCGGAGGGGTGGCGTCTTCCAAATAAGGGAAAAACCCCTGCAAATAGGGGCGAATCCACCCACTCACGTAGGGAATGAATCAGCCTTTTCAGCAAAGAATCGCGCCACTTCTTGCGGGGTATGAATCTGCCTCTCCAGGAAAGAATAACCCCTTTACTTGCAAGGTATGAATCGACCTTACAAATTGTCTCTGGATCTACGAAAATGCTTTTAATCAGGCCTATAGACATCAAAAGACCCTATTTTGTAGAAACACCTTGTCTGGCTTTCTAAAATGGATAAAAGATGCCTTGAAGTAGAATTTAAAGAGGTGGAACGTTCTCTGTAGGCCTTTCTATAGGTTGTGGACCTTGCTACAGGTATGCAGGCAGTGAGCCTTTGTATGGGCTGCGAGCTTTCCAAAAATGCCACAGATGTGGCGTTTTCAAAACGCCTTCTGCTTCTACAGCACGAGCTTTGGACTCTGAGAAAATCAACCTCTACAAACAATTTGTGAAACAAAACTCCTTCCTCAGCGCAAGACAGGGGTCGATCGCTTTGCCCCTGGAAACAACAAATAGGGTTGTGTTCGGGCCAAAAATGGAAAAGAGGGTTGTGTTCAGACACGCCTGCTTGCTGGCTGCCGCAAGCCTTCTAAGATAGGTTGTGGGCCTCAAAAGGCAGGGTGCAAGCCTGTTGCCTTGTCTCTACACACAGATATGCTATGCTCAAAATTTTAACAATGAAAAGTTACCAGACTTGCAGTCTACACCAACACTGCTCTGATACCATGTCAAAATCAGGATCAACTGGCAGAATGCAAGTACCGAGTCACAAGTGATAAACAATCACATACTCAACACTGTCAAAACACAAGCAATATGCAAAGTAAAAGAGATAAAAGCAAAAGCTCAATGAATGAATGAATTAACTAACAATATGAAGTACATTATATAGCCAATAGTCATCTAAATTTATTGGAGCTAAAATAGGCATGTCCACTTAATTAAGACTGGCTAAAAAAGCATGACCAAGAATAAAATGATGCTAAAGATGGACTCCTACTCAACTAGTACTCCTAAGCAAGCTTAACTCCTATGTGTAATTATCCATGTGCATGTAAATGCAAGAGATAATATACCTATCATTTTCAAGAATGGTATAATATGTAGTCAAGGGTCTTAAATAGGAAGTTTTGGAACGTGGGGAACTCCATGTTCAAGGCCATTTGTTGGGCTCTAGAAATAAATAATGAATAGGTTCTGTTAGCAACTGTGCCTCGATGGGTTGTTATTAAAAACTTGCCCCCCAATTTTGTGCCTTCATCCCCCATATCCTACAACACATTGGCAATATTTTATAGATAGAGGAGACTAGGACATCTCTGTCACATCTTGATGCTAGGGTATTGATGTCCGTATGCCTTGGTATCATGGTGCCTGAACAAATTGAAATTTTTAGAGAGGTAATTCATTAATCTATGGCATTCAGCTGCTTGGAGGGTTAAACAGTTGTTTTCTATGTAAAAGAGATGGACATGTTAAAAAGAATGTCCTAGAATTTTTTACAACCCTATCAATATAAGGGGTTTGCAAGACAACTTAAATAAGCGTTCTCGTGGATTTGGTGAGAAAATAAATAACACTCCCAATGTGCAACACAACAGTGACCATGGGTCTGTAGAGGTCGATGACAAAACAAATTATGCTCTCGTTGCCTTAGAAGGCCCTAACTTGGATGGGTCTACTAGGAAAGACAGGGTTCCTAAAGGGTTTGTGGCAGTGGAAGAAATGGCCACCAATCTAGTTGAGATGCAAAAGAAAATTAAAAACCTGAAGCACCTTAAGGAAAACAATACAGATGTAAATAATGAGGATGATTGCCCTCAAAGAAGGAAGAAAAATGCCCATGAACTTGTGTTAGATAGAATCATATAATAGATTGAACCTAACAGGGTTGCTGGGGAACCAACTGCTATTGTAGAGGATATACATTGTGAAGGGACAATAGAGCCAATGGAGGAAGACAAAAATCTGATGAATAAGAGTATTAATGTGGTTGGAGAAATGATGGTTGATAAAGGCCCTCACACCTGCAGTGAGGATGAACTTGCAATGGAGATTGATTATTTTTTTGAAAAGATAGAGGACAAGAGGAAAAGGCCTAGGAAGCTACTTAGTAGGGAGGATTATTCTCAGAAAGGCAAGAAAAAAGGCAAAGAGGAAAAAATACCTAAATGCTTTGACAGGTTATATATAAAAACCAAAAACTTGTCCTGACCCCTCCTAAAATTGATGAGGCTAAAGATTCTTAGCTAGAACATCAGGGGACTAGAGTCCCATGATAGGAAATATGCAGTTAAAGATTTTATTAAAAAAAGAAGTGGGGTTGATTTAGTCTTTCTCCAAGAGGTGAAAGCTAAGGACTTCCAATTAGAAACTAGTTTGAAAATTATTTGGAAAGATGCTGTACAGTTTGTAAGTAATCATGAAAAAGGAAGAGGTGGAGTTGCTATCTTAATGAACTATCTTTTGTCTAAATGGGTTGTGGATTCTAGGTGTTCTAGATGTAACAGGGCTGTATGGATTATTATTGAAAAGGATAAAGAAAAATTTGGAGTGTGTGCTATCTATGCATCTAATGATGATAGAGAGAGGATTAAATTGTGGAAATGGTTTGGGTCCCTCCTAAGATTCCTTGGGTTCTAGCTGGTGATTTAATATGATAGAGCAAGTTGAAGATAAATTGGGGGGTGTGGACTGGGATTGGAAGGGTAATGAGTAATACTTTTGGTAAAAAATGAAAAAGAACCTAAGATTGTTTGATCAATTGGATAATGGAAAAAAGGAAAGCAAGGACATTTGGTACACTTGGCACTAGTAGAATTTTGGCAAATAAATGACTAAGTGACTAAAACTTTTAGTCACAACAACTAAAAATGACTAAATTCTACTAATTTTTCGCAACTCAGCTATAAATGAGTAAATAAATAACTAATTTGGTCGTTGACTAAAAAATTAATTAATCAAAGAAATAAAAATGACTAAATAGTTAGTCATGCAAATACAAATTAGACAAAATTTTAAAAAAAGTTTTGGGGAAATTATTGGCGGGATGTATTGGCACGATTCATTATTTGCGTTCATTGCAAAATTCCTCTTTCGTTAGTTGGGAAGAACATCCTTGATATCAGTGGTGCCAAGCTCATTGAGCAAATGATTGTTGCAAACACCAGAGCTCACAATTACGAGCTGGAAACAGACGTGCGCCATCTAGAAGCCCAAAAACCCACCATAGCTATGGCCTATCACCATCACACTCTTCACTTGCAGGCACTCTAACATCCTTTTCATGCACTCAGCTTGGAATATCTCTGACCGTTCAGAGCTGCTTGTGGTGGACTCGCTGAAAAATAAAAGGTCAGGAATGTAGAGATCAAAGTGCTTTCCCAGAGCTACTTTGTACTGAGGCGTTTTGAGTTATAGCAACTACTTGCATGGGTGATAAAGAGGAGAGGATCTGGAGACTTCTGAAAAGGCAGGCAAGGAGTTTGGAGTTTGTTGCAATGAATTTGAAGTCAACGAGGCCCTCTGCAGCGAAGTCAGATTTGGGGACACCCTCTGCAGTGAATTTAGAGGTAATTCGAAAGCCTTATTACATTTATAAACATAAAATCTATAGCTTTGTGATTGGCAACTTACAATAGTTATAATCTACTGCTCTTAATAATGTTCTTTTACAATCTTGTCATTGTTCTACTTTATAATGTGTTCGAGCTAAATATAATAAAATTTGGGTGTCAGTGCCAAAATAGAATTTCCTCAAACAATTTTGATACATTTTCATTGCAAGCACAAACTGTCCTTGTGCAAAGTAAAAATGTGTTATATTTACCCACACATTAGGCATCTGAACAAAGATGTTTCCTGGTGCAGCTTTTTGTACCTGTGTAAAAATTTCCTTTGCAATATCAAATTGACCCCTTTCAGCTAGCACAATGGTTACCCCATTTACATCATAATCATTTCCTTCTCTCTGTGCCAACACTTTACAATATAGTTCTCTAGCCTTCTCAAGATGTTGTGCCTCCACCTTTGGATCCCTCCTCTCATTGTAAAAAGCTGCAAAATAATTCCAATTTCCAAGTGAAATGTCAACATAAGAATTCTTTGCATCTGATTCACTTTGTGTAAGCCAATTATCTGTTTTCAGTTCTATTTTGTCAAGCATAGATAAATATTTTGATGAATTTTTATCCACCTTAAGTGCATCCCCAATCAATTCTAGGCTTAGTTGGATCTCATTCTGAGCCTGAGCCATAGCTGCAACATGTAGATATGCATCCACATAATCAGGAAACTTGAACAATATTAGCTAACGGGTTGTCGCTATACCTCATCATTTAATCTGTTTTCAAATGTCAAAGAACCAGGGCTATGTCCATGGCTGTCTACAACTAGGGATTCTAAGTGACTAGTTTATAGCTAATCCTAAAGCTTAAAAGAATGACTAATCTATCTGCTTGTTGAATAAATGTAATGAATGCTGTAAAACAGAATAAAACAGGAAATGTACTCAAAGCAAAGAATGATAACATGCATCTACCTACTAAAACAGGAAATACTTTTATAAAAAAAAACTTGAAACAATAAAACAGAGATACTAGCCTGCTGCCTGATTAGTGAGAATGGGCCCTTGCTCCACACCTTTGAGGCTGAAGGCTATTGCAGGAAATTAGTACAAAAAAATGATCTAACTAAATTCAGTCCAATTCATTCATTTCTATATTCATGAGAAATGTATGGCTATAACAGAACTGAAATCTCTGAAAATTAGAATAATCTTATCATTGTTGTTTTATTACTATTTCTGAAAGTATATATAAAAAGAGTGATGATATATCACTGAACTTATCTATCAGTATTTCTAGGAGATGACACCATCTCTTATTTGTACTTAACTGTCTAACTTATGAAAGATCACCATGCAAAAAGGTAGACTTGAGTGGAACAGAAGTCCACTCAGAGGTCTAAGTTTAGATCTTAATACACTTGGGCATCAAAGCCCTGAAAATAAGAATATTAGATTAGTTCAATTCGTAACTTATGCAAAATCTTTGGAAAGATAAAACTTCAGCAGTTTAACTGATAGTTGACCCTTCATCACTCAGGTGATGATTTGAGTGAAGTAAGGGGGGTGTTAGGATTGCTACTGAAGTGTCTGATTGGCGGCTCTGACTGGAACATGCCCTGTTCTTAGGAGGTTCCGAAGATAGCTATTCCTGTCTGCAGCTCCGGAGATATTCCAGGCACTCGCAGAGCTCCAGAGATATTCCAGACACTCGCAGAGCTCTGGAGATATTCCAGACACTCACAGAGCTCCAGAGATATTCCAGACATTCACCGAGCTCCGGAGAGTCATTTCCCCAAATCTTCAAAACCCAGGTGTCACTGTTCTTTGTTATAGTCTCCGGAGATCATTGAAGGCGATCTCCGGAGATGCACAAAACCATTGTTTCTGATATGTACACCTACTGATTCAAAAAGAAAGAGAAATTCTGCATTTTTCTATTAATCCCACGCACATTAGCCACTTAATCAGAAATTCTAATCTCAAGTAATCTATCTTAATTAATCACTAATTAGAACAATCTTCCTTAACTAATTTGAGTGTAGACACAAGGAAGATGAACTGAATAGGGGAAAAGAGAGGCAAAAAGGGTGTATTTTATGAGTGCAATTTGACACTCATCATCCCCCCCATACCTAAGGCTTGGCAGGTCCTCCTGCTTTTCACATTCTGGATTTGTTTTGGCGAAGCAATCTGTCAGTCAGACTATACTCCTGGAGATAGGTTGTCCAAGTAGTTTTATTGGTGTTACCATTCCCCCTGTACTTGTCAACTTGCTTCATCCAATCTTGCAATTTCTCATCTTCCAGCTGCTCTGTCCATATAGGGAGTGGTTCAATTATCAGAGGAGGTCTGAACTGCCCTCCTATCCATTCCTGTTTATGTTTATCCATCAATTTGGATATCATCTTTGCCTTCCTCATGAATAGTCTCAGGTTTGCAGCGGTGACCACCTCTCTAAGTTTTTGCTCTGGTGTTAAAATACTCCATCTCCTCTTTGCTACAGTAAGGACAAGATTTGTTGAATTAATCATAAAAAGACCAAAGTCAATGGAGCACTCCTGCAAATTTTTCAAGTATAATGGCAATATGCTAGTTGCACTTGTAGGATGATAGATGATGGACCTGAATTGGGTCTGAAAGGCAAAAGGATTGGGACATTCTTTTCTAAGGAGAAGATTTGTTTTTTAATCCTTTTGAAGATGATCTTCCATCCTCTCGTCCCAAATCTGGTGGTTTCTCATGAGGGACATGAATGCCTTAAGCTAGCATTCTCCCACAAAGTGATTAATCATGAAGGCTATATCATTAATGTAGAACCCATGTAAGTACAATTCACATAGGAAGTTTTTGTCTTCATCATTGCTTCTGGTTTAAGCTGTCATGAAACCTTCTACTGTTTCTGTATCCTCATTCATGTCAGATAAGACTAAGGAAAGCTTCCTTTGCAGTATCCTTTCTTGTAGGAACATTGAATAGCTGGCACTTGGAGGTCTACAAGATAGAATTTCTGAGGAGAGGGAGGCCATTTGAATGATTTTGCTCTCCAAAGTTGCTATTCTTTCTGCTCTGGCAGTGACTGCCCTTTGTAGTTGCAACATTGGCTTGGAGGCTTCAAATTCTCTACACCTTTCCTCCCAATGAAATAGGGCTTTAGGAATGTCAATGGGGATTGGACCCACATAAGCATCTATTTGAATTTCCTGTTCATTGGTTGCCCTTGGGCTAGACAGTTCTTGAATATATTTTTCTTGGTCATCCAGTCTGTTATTGGCCCAAGTTAATTGTTTATCCAGGCTCTGTACTTTCTCAATCAGTGCTGCCATTACTGTGAGGCCATTGTCTCTGGCCATAGTGAGCTCAGAAACCTTTTGTGCTTCTTCTTTTTCTTTTTCTTCCACCACTTTTGCTGCCTCACCTTTCTGTGTTTCCAACTCTGCCTCCTTCTCTTGGATGATTCTGTCCTTGTTTTGGAGGTCTGTTTGGATTTCTGCAATAGTTTGCTTCAGTTCCATCTCCATTTCTACCCTGACCTTCTTGAGGTTAGTAATAATTAAATTCTTTCCCCAGAGCATCCTTTTTAAATTCTCAATTTCTTCCATTAATTGTTGCTCTGTTGAGATCTCTATATCTTCTTGGTCAGAGGGATGTGATAGAGTTTCTGCCTCTGTTTCTGTGGCTGGTGGTTGATTATCAAGATTATCCATGGCCACCTACCCTTCTTCTCCCAATGTATCTGTGTACCCTGTTTCTTCTTCTGCAATGCCCTTGTCCTGAGGATCCTCTGCTGCTACTGGCACAACTGAAGGTCCTGTCTGGTCCTCATATGTGCTCAATTCCAGGAGTGCCTCAGCGAGCAGGGCAGTATCCTTCTCAGCCTGTGAGAGCTGCCTCTTCCTTTTGCTTCTCTGGAGCATAGGTGGAACTAGTGCCTCCGGAGCAAGATTTCCTTCCTCAGAATCTGAGGAGATAGTAACAGTTGGTAAGCTTCTTGTCTCCGGAGCACATTGTGGTGTTGAGACTGGACTTGACTCCAACTGAACAGAAGGTGCTGGAGAATTTTCACTTTGTTTCCTCTTTCGGACCAGAGGTACCTCATCGGAGTCATGGGATGGTTCTTCAACCCACCATCTCCCTTCAATTCCCTGCCCTGCTTTTTCCTCTGTTAATTCCCTAGGCCTAGATCCCTCAGGTGAAGTCATTTGTCGCCTGACTAACCGAGTCATATATAGAGGCCGTGTAGGAGTAGGTTCTGCAATTTGTTTGCCTTTTCTTTTCTTGTTAGGAATAGGGGCTGCAGATGATGTAGCCTCCTGTGAGGGTGATGTTCTTTTGTGAGAAGCTATGGAGGAGGCTATAGGCTCGGTTTCTTCACCATGGTGAGAGGGAGAACTCTCATCCTCTATTTGTGTTATCTTTGGTGCTCTGACCTGAGGGTTATGCTCAAGAAAGTTCTGTAATAGTTCATCCCCATTGGCCTGAGATAAGAAATGGTGCTTGACTATCAGGAAGATGAGGCCATGATGTTTCATGGGTCCCTTACCCTGCTGGTATTTTTCTGTAGTTGCCCTGATGGCAGAATAGAGGAAATTGGGGATATTTATGTTATATTCGGGGTGCCTATTTCCATATCTGAGAAAAATGAGCATTTTCATTATGGGCCCTAAGACTATGGAGAATTGGCCATCACAGGTAAAATATTTCATTAACCAGGTAGCAACAGTTGCCCAAGGGTTTGGGAGAGTGGATCTCAAAATTCTTTTGACCTCATTTTTATTCATATGCAATTGAATGGCAGGCTCACCACGAACAGAAATTTTTTTAATTAACTCTGTATACAAGGTTTTCAGGTGGTGGAACCTCTCACCTTGTTCGGGGAGTCTGGAGATGTGGCTGATAATTGTAGAGGAGAGACTGATTTGGTTCCCTCTCACAGTGGTCTGGTCGTCTCTTAAATTCCTAAGGAATTCATCCACAATGTCTTCCTGAAACCCCTTGAACTTGTCTAGGAAATCAAACCATCCAGCAGTCCTTAAAATATTTGTTGCAGCTGCATCCTTTAGAAGACCCATAGTACTTTCTGGCTCAGACTTTTTTTTGACCCCCATTGCTGAATTGATGGTAGTTTTTGTGTTTTATTCTTTTCTTCTGTGATCTGCAGTCTATCTGTCCCTTTGATCTCTATGGGCTCCGGAGTGCTGTTTAAATTACTCTATAGGCTCCAGAGAGTTGTTTAATTTATCTTATGCTTCAGTCTATTCCGGATGTTTGAATGAGGGATGCTATTATTTTCAGGCTGGGTTTATGCAGATGGGTTAAGGGACCAAAGCAGCCATAATTGTAACGGACTGACAGGGTGCTCCGGAGGTAAGGTGGCATTAAGGCACAGATGGCGGCATGCTTGGATGTGAAAAAGGAAATGACGGCGGAGGGACGTGTCATCACAGCAGCACCCAAAATAGAAAGACATGATAGTTACTAATTAATGATTAATGAAAAATAGATTTACCTGGATTAGTTTTAATGATGAGGCAACGTACGCGGGAGAAATGCTGCGCCATTTTGGAAACTGCACGCGTTGTGGCATTTAAACGGCAGCTGAAATGACATCCGCTTCCTACTTGCACGCGAACTGTAATTATTGCATTGAGTGGCACTAAGATCCACACCCACGGGTGATGTCAGCGCCGGCTTGTGGTCACTCCTGCAATTATTAGTATCTTAATTTTATTTATGTTGTGCGATAAAGTAGAAGATGAGTCATGATGACCTCATCATATGAGTTGTCTACTTTACCACTTGGCGAGGTAGGTCCCGCCTTTATTATGGACACTGTCGACATTATTAACAGAGTGTCGGAGGTGCTCCTAATTGGAAAGCGCCAGAGGTGCTCCTTATTGGAAAGCTCCAGAGGTGCTCCTTAATGGAAAGTGCCGGAGATGCATTGGGCTAATTTTTGGCAACTGATCATATCCGGAGATCAATTATTACAACTGTCCTAGAGAAGGGAACCGCCATTTTACTAGTTTTCAACTCCCTTGGTTGAGAAGATAGCCATTTGCTAGTTTTCCATCTTTCTCTAAATTTTTTTTAGAAGGCAGCCATTGCTGGTTTTCAACCTTCTTTTTATTATTATTATTATTATTCCAACACCGTGACAAAGGTGGTATCCCCTGTATCAAAACTCAAATTATCAAGAAACTCTTCTTTAGTAGACGGTCTTTTGTAGAGCTTTATCCGGTGACCATTTACTAGAAATGTGTTTGTGCTCCCATCAATTGGTTGCAATAATACAGTTCCATTTTCAAACACTTCCTTTATTTGATAAGGACCCAGCCAGTGAGTCTGTAATTTCCCTTTGAGTTCTTTGAATTTAGAATCATAGAGAAGAACCTAATCTCCTTGTTGAAATGTCCTCCTCTTGATATGTTGGTCATGCCATTGTTTCCTTTGGTATTGAACCAGTTCTGTTTGCTGAATGGCTTCTGTCTGAATCTCATCCAACTCATTGAGCTGAAGAATTATGTTCTGTTGAATTGTAGACAACGGCAGCCCAACATCCAATACAGTTTTAAGTGTCTGGAGTTCAAATTCTATAGATAGTATAGGCTTTGTTGATGACTGTTTTGATGCAATCATAACAATAAGTTAAAATTCACATGACATGAACTGAAACTATACTTGAAAGACAAGAAGGAATCATTTGGTGATTCAACTTATCCCAAGTCTACAATGGTTCGGTTGGTCAAGTTCAGTTGGTCAATGTGAAGCTGTAATGTTCAAGGGGCCTTACGTAGTTTAGGTTTGTTCTGTGGTTTACTGGCCTAAGAATATGCAAAGAGGTCATGAGATAGGTCAATGCTCTTCATTCCTTTGCATAAAGGTGCTACTGTGCTGCAAGTTTCAGATGTTTTTCTTTGATTTATGCAGCTTCCTTCTTCATGTACTTATGAAAACTGTCTACTTAGACTCTGTTATGCATGCTTCTTCAGATTTGAGACAATTTCCTTTAGATTTCTGCGTTTTTAGCTAGATAATTCAGATGGGTTGGGAAAAGTTAGAGAGATCTAATCTATACTTCATCTAATCTACCGAAGGATCTAAGTGTTTCTGTTATCCACTATGTAAATACCACAGTAATCTGATCAAATCCACAGTAGAAACCTTAAATGTAAGTCCTGAGCATTTTCACAAACATACATTTAAAATTGCAAGCTCTCAAAGAAGATATTTCAAAACACAAAGAAGAGCAGGAGAACACTCAGAAGATAGATGCAGAACTCCAGATTCTATTGCATTAGAAACGAATAGCCATACATGATTTACAATGTAAAAATGACTCTTAGTTTCATTGATCATACTACAGAGAACTTACAAGCTTTACAGATACAGTAAGGCAGCCAGACATTCCACGCGCACCTTACTGCAGACAAACAGGCGACCTCCTTCTTCTACTTCTAAACTATGCTAAGCTAACTTGCTGTATTTTCCTAGAATCTCTGTTGTGTAGCCCCTGTTGTAGAGTATTACAGTGTAGAGAGGCACAATATATAACATCCTGATTGTCCTCACTACAGCAAAAAAACCTAACTGACCCCCTGGTTCAAACCTCTAGTTACAGCAATAAATGCAGGTGAACCAGTTCTCAAAAATATCTCAGAGCCATGGTCAAATCTGGGCGAAATATTGCCCCTTCTGAGAAGTTCCAGCAGCTGAGCAATAACTTCTGTTTGTCTTTTGCAGAAATACCTCCAGCTGCGACCTTCCTCTTCACTTGAATGGCTTTGACTTTTTGCATTTCATCTCTATCTTCTTGCTCTTGAGATCTGATCTTCTGCCTCCATGAGGTCACTGTATTGACTTTCCAGCTGCTTCCTCAACTGCAAGCCTGCAAGACAAGACAAGCAATAAGTACTCCATTTATGACAAAACAGCATGAAAATCAAAATAAGCGTTTAAATACAGGTGACTGCGCAAGATCACGGAAATCAGATCCAAAATCCGCTCAAAACGCGTGAAAAATGCGCCCAAGCTGCTCAAAATTGATGGTTCAATCATCGCTGACCGGGAAAATGCCAGAGGCGCCAAAAAAAAACACTTTAAAACTCCACCGCTTCATTTCCCGCCCATCGGCATGATCATCCCTGTCGGTGCGTCAAAAAAAACAGGTTAGTCGATATACCTCATCATCATGATATTTCAGAAAATATGATGCTTTCCCTCCTGAAGGTTCAGATGAACGTCATCATGATATTTGACTTCTGCATATGGAGAAACGAACAACAACATCATCATCATATTTGAAGGAGAATAGGAGGATGCGACTATAATCATGTTGCCGAGGAAAGGAAGATGATGGTGACGTCATCATGATATTCGGGCTTCACTGAAATGCTAAGGATGACGTCATCGTCATGTTCGGTTAAGATCAGGGGGATAATTGCAATATCGGGTCACCTAAGGAGCATGATCAGGATGATGAGCATAATATGACCCTTTTGCGGCCAAGGCAACCCTCTCGATAAAAATCAGCATGATGAAGATCATCATCATATTTGGGGCGTATGTCGAACTTGGAATAGAACGTCATCATGATAATCGGGAACCGAATCGGGTTTTGGAAAATATCCTGTTCGAAGGAAAAATGATGATGATGACCATCAGGAGGATACTTGTTTCCTCGTTATTCAGATCGGGATGACGTCATCATGATATCCGAAGCCTTCGTTAAACTTGAAACATGACGTCATCATGATATTTCGCCAACCGGATCATGTTTGAGAAAAAATCCTGCCGAAGGGAAAATGTTATGATCATGATCATGATCAGGATAAAAATATGATGATGATGATGATCAGGATGTTCTCAAAAGGTTGCATTTTCGGCAGGAGGACTTGGCGAAATATCGGGCGAACAAACAAGATCATGATGATCTTGACAATCAGGACAGGATAAAGAATGATGATGACGTCATCATCATATTCGCGCTAGGGTGATATTGTAAAATATGATGATGCTGATCATCAGGATATTTACTTCTCATCGATTTATCATGATGACGTCATCATGATATTTTGTCTTCGAAGCACAAGGATAAGTTGGTCATCATGATATTTCGGCTAGGGTGATATTACAAAATATGATGATGCTGTTTAAGAAATGCAATATCGAACCCTTCTTAATAGATAGGCTAATCATCATGATGTTTCGGCAAACGGATATCAGGAGGATATGAAGATGATGATCCTCCTTTGAAATTATCATGATGATGTCTTCACTACTTAGCGAATTTCAGCGAATGTTCTGTGAAAGATCAGGATGATGATCAAGAAGCCGTCATCATCATATTTCGAAGTCCAGCAAATATCATGATGATGACCTTGCGATAGGTTTATAGCATGCACATGCAAATATGCCGAAGGTGATTTTGTTAAGTCAGGGTGATCTTACACCATCAGCATGATATTTTAGGATTAGGCGATGCAAGGATATCATGATGATACTCGCGATACAAAGGCCGCTCGACGGGGGGAACTTACCTTGACTTAAAGTTAATGTCATCATGATATTTCGAACCTCAGGATATTATCGGGGGGTGCGTTTAAAATATGATGATGATGACGCTCTTCAGCAAAACCGAGTTTATAACATGACCTTCCTAAAAGATATCATGATGCTGCATAATGCGAAGATCATGATGATGATGTCAACATGACTTAGAATAAAAAATGATGATCCTCCTGCGAATATCAGGTTTGACCAAGACTTTGACCGTGCATAACTTCCACATATGGTCGAATTTTCAAGTGAAGTAAAAGGCAAACCTGCATGAAATTTCAAGCTCTTTCAAAATATGAGGTCACAGAAACAAAATATGAATTTTGACAAACAGACCTCATGATGATGACCTACCTTATCATATATCATGATGATGATGCACTTGACCTTCATTTTTACCAGACCGCCAGAAAGCAGAAAAAACACAAGCAGAAGCAAAAAGCAAGACACTAGCAGGGGTCCTCGTTTTGCTAAGGAGCAAAATGGGGCGTGTTGTGAACATCACAACAACTAGCAACCAAAACAAAACAATTAAATTCAGAGTGTTCAAGGAAACTAGATGTAATGAACTCATAACTTCCAACTATCTTTTCCTGCAAATTACTATTCAGCTTGAGACTCAAAGTGTTCAATAAAGATGCATGAATTTCCATTTTCAGTTTAGTTGTGTGCATGTGATTAATTATCCTCATCTTGAAGATCGGTTGAACAAACCAGTGACTGACATTAGCCTACGTAGGTGAGGATATTCCCTCATAGCCGACCGGATAGAGCCTTGCTGCCAGCGAGCGTCTATAGCCCCGGCAAGGTTATCGTTACAATTCTCCTAAGTAGAGCCCCACTGCCAGCGAGCGTCCATAGCCCCGGTAGAGTTACTTAGATGGCTTAATCTGAATTTTCAGTATAATCCGCTTTATTTATTTATTTATTTATTTTTTGTTTTCTAATTTTGAAAGATCTCATAAGGTATAGCAATTTGTAACTTCATGATGATGCAAGGAGTGGACACTTGCTGAAATTAAGCTGAGAATTGTAATGGTAGCAAGGGTGACCTCTGATTTTTCACCTAATATCTACACTGGTAGGTTCAACAAACCCAAGGATTTTAGGTGTGTCATCATGAAAAACCTGCTTCGAATTCTCAATCACATTTATTGAATACAAAACTTCAGAAGATGAACAACTCTCTACATTCATGACAGTGACAAGTTATGTGTAAATTGCAAATGGTTAACCTGAATATCCTAAATTATATACTGTTTTGAATGGTTGCTAGTTCTGCTCCTTAATACTCTACAGTAAAATAAAGATCCCTGCTGAGGAGACAACAAACAGACCAAGCAAACAGGCTGTACAAACAACACAGCAAAAGAAAAAACTGTACAAACAGAAAGAAATAAAAAAAAACAAAACAAACGGAAGACAAGCTATAAACAACTAACCTAAAAAAAGAAAAAAGCAAAAGAAGAACACACAAAAAAAAATAACTAACAACTACCCCATCAGACTATATACCAGCCTCTCCAAGGCAAACTGAAACCCAGGAAAAAAGACCCAAGAACACCCCTACTTGCATATTTCTTTAGGTTGTGCAGGAGTAACAGGGTACTGGTGATGGTTCTCATCCTAGCAGATTTATCTTTGAATTCTGAAAAAAAATTTGATATTCTAGATTCATTGTGTTTATCAGAATAGCTCTTAACTAGTAACTGAGGCTGCTCATCAGGTTTATGATTAATCCATATGCATGTCTTATCTCTTGAATTTCCATAATCAAAATAGCATTTATCATTGTTTACTAAGGAAAGGAAAGAGACAACCTGATGTGCCTTTAGCTCTGTGGAACACACTTGTTTATTAGTAGCTGGCTCTTCATCTAGCTCTGCATTTTCATTGCCCAGCTCTATGTCTAGTCCTTTTTCAAGCTGAAAGATGAATGACTCTAGATGTATCATTTCTTCATCTTCATCCAGCTTTGTTCCTTCATTCTGGATGTTCAGTTTATCCTCAAATTTAGCACATCTCTCAATGTTCTCATTAGTTTCCTGCACATCAGCACTTAAGTAAGTATCTTCATCATCATAATCTGACATACAGAAATTAATCATTTCTAAATCACTTGAGAGTAAAAGTGGGATGACATCTTTTGATTGATAGGAATACTCCCCTGTTTTATTTTCAACATGGTATGGGGGTGATGTCTGATTGTGCACAGCAGCTACATGATCCTCTGTACCCTCTTCTTTCAAAAAATGTTCATCAGATGACCCACAGTTATCGTCCAGTGTGGAGTCTGCTTCTATTAACCTGCAACAATCATCACATGACTCCTGGAGAGAGATTTTATTATCCTTTATTCCTAGCATTGGTTCCATCGCTGTATCCTCTACACATTTAACGACCGTTGCTGCTGCATCCTCCTGTCGCCTAATAATCTCCTCACTTCCTTGCCAACTTTCAGCCTTATACACATATTGGACTGGGAAATTGTATGTAACGCACTCTTCCACCTCTTGTCTAATGTCATGACCAAATCTGTCTATTGCATTGTTTTCCTCATCTGAAGAATTTCCGTCAGACTTAATGAATAGTGCTGTTCTATTGCTGACACACTTCTTTCTACTGTTTAACATCATAACCTCCTCAATCTGCGTCCCATTGTTGGTAACTCTATAGACACCTGGCTCAACAGCAGCATATAAGATTTCATTAGTTCGATTATACTCTGTTATCATATGTCTCATTCTGGGCTCTGCCTTTATTCTGATCTGGTTTGGGATGCCTCTCCATGGTAACCACATGTGTGAAAAGTCAGTAGCCATATATCCGTTTAATGTCTTGGACCAATCCCTACTCAGCAACATTCCATAATTTGCGGGTATATCCACTACTTGGATGTCAATGATTTGGCTCACCCTAGGGTCTGAAGCTAACTGCACCTGTATGTTCATGAGTTCTCCTATCACACTAACCTCGGTCTTATCTAATTGTGTGACAACCTTGGCAGATTTGGTGGGAGTCAGCCCGAGAGTTTTACATATTCCTAAGGGCATTACGTTGGCTGAAGCACTAGAATCTACCATGCAATTGTGTATATTCTTCCCACACAACCTAACAGTTAACAAGAAAGGTTGAGTATCCCTCTTATCCGCATGTATTACTACATTGGTGTTGGAAGGCTGCTCAACTTTCTTACCTTTCTCCTTAGGTGGTGAATCACTATTAGGAACAGTTATATCAGCAGACACCATGTTTGTTATGGATGTATCCAGGGATTTTAAAAAAGCATTTCTAATCCCTGGGGTCTTCAATAATTCATTTAGAGGTATGCTGACCTTCATTTTCTTTATTTCCTCTGACAAGTAATTCATTAGTCTTGTTGTCTCTACTGCTTCTGTCTTACTTGTTTGATCCTTTTGCACTACTGTTCCGTTATTTGTGTGCTGACTAGCTTTAAGTATGGCAGGATTGTTGCTAGCATTCTGATCTGGGGGTGTATTGATGTTATTCGGAGGAGTGGAAGTGGTGAAAGGTCCTCCCGGCCTAGGGTTGTTCCTCAAATTGTAGGTGTGGCTTTTATTTGTCTGTTGAAAGGCCTGCACCTCCTTTGTTTCATTTAATATCTCGTTTTCATATTCAAAAGGAAACTGAAAAGCATTTAACACAAAGGCTGATTCGGGATAAAGACTTTCACAATAGTATGGTTCATCCTCTAGCAATTCATCCTCCCTCTCTTCTGCAGTTGCAAAGGTAAACGTTTCTAAGACTAATGCTGTGTCATATTCTGAGGGTACTACCTCATTACCCTTAGGAATGAGAAATTCTGAGGTAGGAGGCTGTACATCTACGTTGAAGATACTAGCTGCCAAGTGGAACTGTGGACAGTCATGCTCAGCATGGGCATTAGTATTGTGAAATCTGCACCAATTTTTGGGTGCTGTATTGGCCATTTGTATGTTAGTTATTTGTTTTGCACCATGATTATCCGTATTCTCGAAAGGAGAAGCCAGAGTACCGTTGTTGGGCCCAGTGTTCCATGTCTTGGGTGGCCTAGGTTGATTCTGGTTCTTGTTATTATTGCCCCAGGTCCTATTATCTATCACTGGCCCCCTATTTTGCATTGGTTGCCCCTGACCGGGGCCTTGATGCTGATTGTAGTTTTGGTTCTGATTGTACTGCTGGTTCTGGTTGAGACTATAATTCTGATTTTGGCCTTGGTTGTGACCTTGAGGTGGATTGTAGTTTTGGTTGCTTCTGCCATAGAGATTCTCATTTCTTAGCTGTGTCACTTCGGTTGTTAATCTCTTCAAATGTGCAGTAATCTCTTTGATGTCTTCCCTATCCTCTTGTGCTTTTGCCACAGTTACATCCCTAGGAAGTTGGAAGAAAGGCTGACCATTATTTTGACTGTTATTGGAAGTACTAGCCATGTAAGGAGTTATAGCCTGGATTGGAGTAGGATTATACACAGGTGTGTAAGAAGGAACCGGATTTATTAGTGGAGCATGCTGCACAGGGACTCCATTCCATGGGTGTGCCTGATTCTGCACCCCAAAATTTCCTCCAAATGGACTGTAAGTTGTATGTCTCATTTCTTGGTTCACTGAGGCTGCCTCTTTATAGGCTTTGGATACTGAATCTATGTCAGGTTTCCTTTTGACAAACATGGCAGTTAAAGGATCCAAAGCAGCATAGTACATAGCCAACAAGGGAGCATCATCTATGGTATAAGGGGCTGCTAGCCTAGAATAGGCCTTTTGGAATCTGTCATTGAAATTATCAATTAGCTCTCCCTCACCTCGTTTTATAGCAGCCAACTTATGATACAAAGCACAAGGGTCAATGGGTCCTCTAAATCTTGACAGAAATGCTTCTTCCATAAGTGCCCAGGAAGAAATGTAACTATTGGGTAAGTTTACATACCAGCTAGAGGCCTGCTCATTAAAGGTGTAAGGAAACAACCTACACACAACATCCTCGTGCTCTAACATAGCCCTAAAACATGCTTCCTTAAATATTCTAATATGATCTTCTGGGTCTTGATGCAACTGGTATTTGGGACATATCTTTTCGGAATTTTTGGGCATGTCATGATAATCATTGAAGAATATGGGAGAATTGACATCGAAATAAGCCATTGCAGGTGTTTGAGTTTGACTTGAACTTGCAGAAATACCTGGATTGATTGGTGGATTAGGATTTAGAGGAGGATTGAGACCTCCAGAAGTGCCTGAACCAAGATTTAAAGATCTGAACAGTGATCTATCAGGACTTATAATACTACAGATGTTAAAAGGTGACCCAGGAGGTGTTCCAGATGAACTTCCTGCTTGCGATATCTTTGGATTCCAGATTAAAGGGCTTTTACTTCGCCTTGTATCAGGTAGTTGCACAAATATATCTCCTGAACTGGACCTAGACCTAGTCACTCTGTTACTGTCGTTAGCCAGTTTGAAATGAAACCTAACTCAGGCAGGCCCTCCTTCTAGCGCCAGAAAACTATTGATGACTGTTTTGATGCAATCATAACAATAAGTTAAAATTCACATGACATGAACTGAAACTATACTTGAAAGACAAGAAGGAATCATTTGGTGATTCAACTTATCCCAAGTCTACAATGGTTCGGTTGGTCAAGTTCAGTTGGTCAATGTGAAGCTGTAATGTTCAAGGGGCCTTACGTAGTTTAGGTTTGTTCTATGGTTTACTGGCCTAAGAATATGCAAAGAGGTCATGAGATAGGTCAATGCTCTTCATTCCTTTGCATAAAGGTGCTACTGTGCTGCAAGTTTCAGATGTTTTTCTTTGATTTATGCAGCTTCCTTCTTCATGTACTTATGAAAACTGTCTACTTAGACTCTGTTATGCATGCTTCTTCAGATTTGAGACAATTTCCTTTAGATTTCTGCGTTTTTAGCTAGATAATTCAGATGGGTTGGGAAAAGTTAGAGAGATCTAATCTATACTTCATCTAATCTACCGAAGGATCTAAGTGTTTCTGTTATCCACTATGTAAATACCACAGTAATCTGATCAAATCCACAGTAGAAACCTTAAATGTAAGTCCTGAGCATTTTCACAAACATACATTTAAAATTGCAAGCTCTCAAAGAAGATATTTCAAAACACAAAGAAGAGCAGGAGAACACTCAGAAGATAGATGCAGAACTCCAGATTCTATTGCATTAGAAACGAATAGCCATACATGATTTACAATGTAAGAATGACTCTTAGTTTCATTGATCATACTACAGAGAACTTACAAGCTTTACAGATACAGTAAGGCAGCCAGACATTCCACGCGCACCTTACTGCAGACAAACAGGCGACCTCCTTCTTCTACTTCTAAACTATGCTAAGCTAACTTGCTGTATTTTCCTAGAATCTCTATTGTGTAGCCCCTGTTGTAGAGTATTACAGTGTAGAGAGGCACAATATATAACATCCTGATTGTCCTCACTACAGCAAAAAAACCTAACTGACCCCCTGGTTCAAACCTCTAGTTACAGCAATAAATGCAGGTGAACCAGTTCTCAAAAATATCTCAGAGCCATGGTCAAATCTGGGCGAAATATTTCCCCTTCTGAGAAGTTCCAGCAGCTGAGCAATAACTTCTGTTTGTCTTTTGCAGAAATACCTCCAGCTGCGACCTTCCTCTTCACTTGAATGGCTTCGACTTTTTGCATTTCATCTCTATCTTCTTGCTCCTGAGATCTGATCTTCTGCCTCCATGAGGTCACTGTATTGACTTTCCAGCTGCTTCCTCAACTGCAAGCCTGCAAGACAAGACAAGCAATAAGTACTCCATTTATGACAAAACAGCATGAAAATCAAAATAAGCGTTTAAATACAGGTGACTGCGCAAGATCGCGGAAATCAGATCCAAAATCTGCTCAAAACGCGTGAAAAATGTGCCCAAGTTGCTCAAAATTGATGGTTCAATCATCGCTGACCGGGAAAATGCCAGAGGCGCCAAAAAAAAACACTTTAAAACTCCACCGCTTCATTTCCCGCCCATCGGCATGATCATCCCTGTCGGTGCGTCAAAAAAAACAGGTTAGTCGATATACCTCATCATCATGATATTTCGAAAAATATGATGCTTTCCCTCCTGAAGGTTCAGATGAACATCATCATGATATTTGACTTCTGCATATGGAGAAACGAACAACAACATCATCATCATATTTGAAGGAGAATAGGAGGATGCGACTATAATCATGCTGCCGAGGAAAGGAAGATGATGGTGACGTCATCATGATATTCGGGCTTCACTGAAATGCTAAGGATGACGTCATCGTCATGTTCGGTTAAGATCAGGGGGATAATTGCAATATCGGGTCACCTAAGGAGCATGATCAGGATGATGAGCATAATATGACCCTTTTGCGGCCAAGGCAACCCTCTCGATAAAAATCAGCATGATGAAGATCATCATCATATTTGGGGCGTATGTCGAACTTGGAATAGAACGTCATCATGATAATCGGGAACCGGATCGGGTTTTGGAAAATATCCTGTTCGAAGGAAAAATGATGATGATGACCATCAGGAGGATACTTGTTTCCTCGTTATTCAGATCGGGATGACGTCATCATGATATCTGGAGCCTTCGTTAAACTTGAAACATGACATCATCATGATATTTCGCCAACCGGATCATGTTTGAGAAAAAATCCTGCCGAAGGGAAAATGTTATGATCATGATCATGATCAGGATAAAAATATGATGATGATGATGATCAGGATGTTCTCAAAAGGTTGCATTTTCGGCAGGAGGACTTGGCGAAATATCGGGCGAACAAACAAGATCATGATGATCTTGACAATCAGGACAGGATAAAGAATGATGATGACGTCATCATCATATTCGCGCTAGGGTGATATTGTAAAATATGATGATGCTGATCATCAGGATATTTACTTCTCATCGATTTATCATGATGACGTCATCATGATATTTTGTCTTCGAAGCACAAGGATAAGTTGGTCATCATGATATTTCGGCTAGGGTGATATTACAAAATATGATGATGCTGTTTAAGAAATGCAATATCGAACCCTTCTTAATAGATAGGCTGATCATCATGATGTTTCGGCAAACGGATATCAGGGGGATATGAAGATGATGATCCTCCTTTGAAATTATCATGATGATGTCTTCACTACTTAGCGAATTTCAGCGAATGTTCTGTGAAAGATCAGGATGATGATCAAGAAGCCGTCATCATCATATTTCGAAGTCCAGCAAATATCATGATGATGACCTTGCGATAGGTTTATAGCATTCACATGCAAATATGCCGAAGGTGATTTTGTTAAGTCAGGGTGATCTTACACCATCAGCATGATATTTTAGGATCAGGCGATGCAAGGATATCATGATGATACTCGCGATACAAAGGCCGCTCGACGGGGGGAACTTACCTTGACTTAAAGTTAATGTCATCATGATATTTCGAACCTCAGGATATTATCGGGGGGTGCGTTTAAAATATGATGATGATGACGCTCTTCAGCAAAACCGAGTTTATAACATGACCTTCCTAAAAGATATCATGATGCTGCATAATGCGAAGATCATGATGATGATGTCAACATGACTTAGAATAAAAAATGATGATCCTCCTGCGAATATCAGGTTTGACCAAGACTTTGACCGTGCATAACTTCCACATATGGTCGAATTTTCAAGTGAAGTAAAAGGCAAACCTGCATGAAATTTCAAGCTCTTTCAAAATATGAGGTCACAGAAACAAAATATGAATTTTGACAAATAGACCTCATGATGATGACCTACCTTATCATATATCATGATGATGATGCACTTGACCTTCATTTTTACCAGACCGCCAGAAAGCAGAAAAAACACAAGCAGAAGCAAAAAGCAAGACACTAGCAGGGGTCCTCGTTTTGCTAAGGAGCAAAATGGGGCGTGTTGTGAACATCACAACAGGCTTTTTCCCATAAACCAGTTCATATGGTAAAAACTTTGTTGTGGACTTCCAAGTTGTGTTGTAAGCCCAAACTGCTTCAGGTAGTCTATTAGCCCAATCCTTTCTGTTCATTGCCACTGTCCTTGTTAGGATATTCTCAAGTTCTCTGTTGGTTACTTCTACTTGCCCATTTGCTTGAGGATGGTAAGGTGAAGCTTTTTTGTGCTTGACTTGGTATAAATCTATGAATGCCTTGATTACCTGTGAAGTAAATTAAGGTCCTCTGTCTGAAACTATTGATTTTGGGGCTCCAAACCTCAAGAAAATTCTATTGTAAAGGAAATCAGCAACTTTTTCTTCTCTTGCAAACTATAATGCTTGAACCTCAGCTCACCTAGTAACATAATCTGTGCATACTAGAATATACTCCTTGCCTGATGATGGCAGTGAGATTGGTCCTACAAAGTCTAGACCCCATTGCTCAAAGGGTTCCATCATGACTTGAGGATGTAGCAGCATTTCCTGGGTAAAGGTGGGCTGCCCCATCCTTTGGCACTGGTCACAGTGCTGCACATACTTCTTTGTGTCTTTATGAAGAGAAGGCTAGTAGTAACCAGCTCCAAGGTTCTTGTGGACTGTCCTGTGAAAAGAAAAATACTTTTTCCCAGCAAGGTTGTCCAGAACTTGGTCAATAAATGGTAAGGGAAAGTAGTCCTTTTTTGTGGCCTTGTTGAGTTCTCTATAATCAATACACACCCTCCATTTCCCATTCTTTTTAGGTACAATGACAAGGGGTGAGACCCATTGACTGTCTGAGATTGGATATATGAACCCTGCCTGGAGTAATTTTTCTATTTCAGTTTTGACAATGTCCTTTAAGGCAGGATTCAATCTTCTTTGTGGTTGTCTGACAGGTTTAATATCCTCAGTGTAGATATGATAGTACAGATTTCAGGAGTTATGCCTTTCATATCTTGGTATTCCCAGGCAAAAGATGCTGAGTGGGAAACCAAAAGCTGAATAAGTTTTTCTTCCTGACTTGTTGTTAACTGAGTATTTATATTAAGTGTTTCCCCTAGCAGAATCATGACTTGTTTTGTAATTTGATCCATAGATGTGGTGGGTCCATACATTGGTGTCATGGCATTGAGAGGACAAGAATGTGGGAGTAACATGTGGAAGGTGGCTAAGTCCCTATAAAAGGTTTCCCCACAAGGAATAATGTTGGCAAGGGTACAATGAGAAGAAACGAGAAGTTTTCTCTGAGGGTCTTGGGCGAGTTCCATCACATCTTTTTTGATTAGGATGTGAGTGAAGTCTTCCATTGTATCATAGTATACTTCTTCTCCTAATTCTCCCAGATGTTTCCTAATGGTTACCATAGCTAATGAGGCACTGTTATTCATGTTATCTGGTTCATCCACCCATACTCTTCCTGTGTAATGCACCGATGGTTTAGCTGGAGGATACAGAGATATTTTCTTTAAATCTATCCCATTAGAAATGACCATATCTCTAGTTCGACAATCAATAGATGCTGCTGTAGTAGCCAACCATGGCCTTCCTAAAATCAGCGGATAAGCATTTCTTTGGTTTCTAGGTTCTAGTATTAAGAAATCCACTAGAAATTCCCATGAATCTATTACAACAGGTACATCAGTGATCACTCCCTTTGGAACAGCCACTGACTGATCAGCAAGTTGAAGAATTGTAGTTGTGGATTGGATACCTGATAGAGCTAACTTGTCCATTGTATGAACTGTCATCACATTAATTACTGCTCCTAAGTCAACCAGAACACTTGAAATTTCTACCCCCGAGATGAAAATAGTTATGATAGGGTTCCCAGGGTCTCCATATTTTAGGAGGAGAATTTCTCCCATCAATAGATCCATTACCTTTCCTTCCACCTGTATTGTGGAGGGAAAACTTTTCTTTCTGCCCTGTGTTTTGATGCAATACTGTTTGATGAATTGATTTAGTTCTGGTACATCTCTGATGGCCTGGAGGAGAGGAATTTCAATGTTTAGCTGTTTGAGTTCTTGTAAAAGTTCTGATTCTTGATTGGGTTGGATTTGTTTTTGTAAAACCTTTCTCTAGGGAGCATTTTGTTTAAGTTGTTTTGGGTAGGGTGCTAGTTTTTCCATCTCCGGAGCATCTCCGGAGCTCTTATTAGAATTGTGTTCTAGACTGTTCTCCGGAGCTGGCTTTTTAGGAGTAACTCCGGAGTTGTCTGTGGTTGATTTTTCTAGCACCTTTTTGTTAGTAATCTCCTCTGGGGGTTGATTGGATGGATTTTCAGGTTCCTCATCATTGGTTATTTCAACTATAGTTGGAGGAGAAGGTCTTGGGAATGCTTTCCCAGAACACAGCTAGAGATTATTTGAATATATAGCATTAATTCCAGCCAGATTTTCTTGCTCTGTCATATAGACAGCTGCTCCCTGTTTATTCCGTGGGTTTGGTATAGGCTGAGCTGGTAAAGGTGGTTGACTAACTGGTTCATTCTGCGTTTGACCCTATGTGTTGGAGGATCCAGTTAGTAAAGCCTGTTGCTGAGGTTGGAAACGTCTAGGTTGTCCTTGGTATTGTTGATGATATCCCTGTTGAGGACCCCATTGTGGTTGCATGCCTTGTGACCCAAACTGTGGTGGCCATTGTTGATTTCCCCAAGGCTGATTTTACCAGTTTTGGTTTTGCCAATTTTAGTTTTGCCAATCCTGCTGTCCCCAAGGAGGATTATTTTGAGGGCCATACCAAGCTGGGTTCCACTGATTATTTTCCCAATTAGTAGGACCCCTGTAAGAAGACTGGCTTGGGTACTGATTATAAGGGAAATTTTTGGCTTGTTTTTGTCCCACATAGTTCAACTCCTCCTCTATCACAGCATTCTTTTTACTCAATCTTTTCAAGGCTGGAAGCTGACTACACTGACTGGTAGGATGCTCCCTATCACAGATTTGACAGATCTCTGATTTGTCCAAGGGACATTCTCTCAACAGGTGTTTGTTTCTACACCTAGGACAATAAATGGAAAGCGGTTCAGTTGCTCTGTTTTGATCAGTTGTCTTGGTTTTTGCTTGGATCCCATCCAATGTGGTATTTAGTTGGACCAGAATATCTATTTTTAGATTTGCAATTTCCTCCATCAACTGTCCTATCTCATTCTTCCCCTTAAAAGTTTTGGATGACCTTACTCCATCTTGAGTTCTGGAATAATTCCTGCAGAGTTCCTCTATGTCAGGTATTTCCATTTTGTTAATGTTCCCTTTTCCCATTAGGTCCAGTGCCTGTTTTGATTCTTTATCCAATCCTTTTATAAACAGGGTTCTGGCCAAGGAGTGATTTACCAGATTGCCATACCTTCTCAAGGCAAAATTAAACCTATCCACATAGTCTTCTAAGGATTCTTCCTCCCCCTGCCTAATTTTAAACAGTTCTTCATTTTTATTACTAGATCTACAATAATCTTGGTATTTTTCCAAAAACTCTATTTCCATTTGATCCCAAGAACAGATAGAACCCTAGGGTAAACCCATAAACCATCTCATCGCAGAATCTTTTAGGGTGGAAGGGAACAGTTTGAGTTTCTGGTTATCTGATCCATAATCATAAGTTTGGCAGACTACTTTGAATTCAAACAAGAACTAATCTGGATCCTCAGAGGAAAGTCCTCTAAAATTTGGCAGATGTGTTGGTGAGATATTCTTCATGGGAGCATTGTCTCCAGCAGCCAAAACAATAGGATATGAGAAGGTTCTTGGGGCCTAATTTTCCTCTTCCCCATGATTATCATTTTCCATGTTTAATACTAGTTCTTCTTCCTGAGGTTCTAGGAAATTAGGTTCTACCAAAGGATCTACCTCAACTTTTTGTTGTAATTCCTGGATATAATTGGCAAGTGGAATATCTGTAGGATCTAAGGGATTGTTGTTTTGAAGTGCAGGTTCCAAATTAAGAACTAGGTTTCCTTCTTCAACAAGATTTTGTACCACCTCACTGCTTTCCCCTATGGTGTGTTGTTGGGGTGTCTGCTTAATATATCTTCCTTTAAAATCTCTAGCTCTAACCATAGAGATCTATTCTAAAAACTATTTTTAACTCAGTGTCCCTAATTAACACAAACTAAGTCCCCGGCAACGGCGCCAAAAATGACAAGTTGTCACTGTACCTCATCATTTAGTTTGTTTTCAGATGTCAAAGAACCAGGGATGTGTCCATGGCTATCTGTAACTAGGGATTCTGAGTGACCAGTTTATAGCTAATCCTAAAGCTTAAAAGAATGACTAATCTATCTGCTTGTTGAATAAATGTAATGAATGCTGTAAAACAGAATAAAACAGGAAATGTACTCAAAGCAAAGAACGATAACATGCATCTACCTACTAAAACAGGAAATACTTTTATAAAAGAAAACTTGAAACAATAAAACAGAGATACTAGCCTCCTGCCTGATTGGTGAGAGTGGGCCCTTGCTCCGCGCCTTTGAGGTTGAAGGCTATTGTAGGAAATCAGTACAAAAAAAATGATCTAACTAAATTCAGTCCAATTCATTCATTTCTATATTCATGAGAAATGTATGGCTATAATAGAACTGAAATCTCTGAAAATCAGAATAATCTTATCATTGTTATTTTATTACTATTTCTGAAAGTATATATAAAAAGAGTGATGATATATCACTAAACTTATCTATCAGTCTTTCTAGGAGATGACACCATCTCTTATTTGTACTTAACTGTCTAACTTATGAAAGATCACCATGCAAAAGGGTAGACTTGAGTGGAATAGAAGTCCACTCAGAGGTCTAAGTTTAGATCTTAATACACTTGGGCATCAAAGCCCTGAAAATAAGAATATTGGATTAGTTCAATTCGTAACTTATGCAAAATCTTTGGAAAGATAAAACTTCAGCAGTTTAACTGATAGTTGACCCTTCATCACTCAGGTGATGATTTGAGTGAAGTAAGGGGGGTGTTAGGATTGCTGCTGAAGTGTCTAATTGGCGGCTCTGACTGGAACATGCCCTGTTCTCAGGAGGTTCTGAAGATAGTTGTTCCTATCTACAGCTCCGGAGATATTCCAAGCACTCGCAGAGCTCCGGAGATATTCCAGACACTCGCAGAGCTCCGGAGATATTCCAGACACTCGCAGAGCTCTGGAGATATTCCAGACATTCACTGAGCTCCGGAGAGTCATTTCCCCAAATCTTCATAACCCAAGTGTCACTGTTCTTTGTTATAGTCTCCGGAGATCATTGAAGGCGATCTCCGGAGATGCACAAAACCGTTGTTTCTGATATGTACACCTACTGATTCAAAAAGAAAGAGAAATTCTGTATTTTTCCATTAATCCCATGCACATTAGCCACTTAATCAGAAATTCTAATCTCAAGTAATCTATCTTAATTAATCACTAATTAGAACAATCTTCCTTAACTAATTTGAGTGCAGACACAAGGAAGATGAACTGAATAGGGGAAAAGAGAGGCAAAAAGGGTTTATTTTATGAGTGCAATTTGACACTCATCATTAGCCTATATAAAAGATTTTCTATTTCAGTATCATGTAGTTGTTCAAACAACCTACAAGAATAAATAGTGTTGTGACTTTATCCCATGGTAGCTCAAGTGAAACACCACCTTTTTCTAGTCGATGGAAGAATTCCATATCCTTAAAGAGCATAGGAAAAACTACAGAATTGGCATTGGGGCTTTTATTTATGAATTAAACCCAAATGCCATTTCCTAATGCCTCTATAAAAGTTTGTTGAGCCAACTCTAGTTCATCACGCTCAAAATGAAGAACCCCAATGTTGTTTAATAATTGAATGGGTACTTCTTCTCTACTCTTCTTTAGAAGAGACTTTGTTGTCTTAAGAGAATCTAAGGCTACACTGGGGTCTAATGATATTAATAACTCACCCATCTTGATAAATGCATGGGCATCATATGGATCTATGTGAGTTGCCTTTTTTTAAATTTCCAAAGCCTTTTCTGCTTGCCCTTGCTGAGCATATATATGGCCTACAGCTTTTAAGCTCTCACAGTTCTCAAGGTGGACCTCTAGAACCTTTTCAAAATTTGAGAGAGAACTCTTAAGATCTCCAAGCTTCAATTGAACTTGTCCACAAAATCTGATGACCTCTGGCTTTCCCTGACTAATGCCATGTAGTAATGGCCAGTGGTGTCATAATCACCTTTACTATGATAAGATCGTGCAAGATTATAATATGAATGAGATTTCATGAAAGGGTGGTTAGTTTAAACAAGAGCTATCTCAGTCAACTATTCCATAAGAAAATACTGCCCTGTGAAGACAAAATGGTTTGCTAAATGATTCAATGCCATTGCATAGTACAGGTATAATTCAAAGGCTCTACACATCTTTTCCATTCCTTCATGAATACTACCTTTTTCACTAACTGTGAGAATCCTACAAGTAAAAAATGCACAAAACTGACCACAGAGATTTATGTAGAGGCAGAACATGATGCAGAGGAAGGACTAACACACAATAACCTTGACACATCCCAAACAAAGTTTCAATACACTTGATGCAAATCTGCACCCTTGTTCATTCTTGACAATTTGCTCCTAAACCTAAAACATGGAAACAACACCCAAGTGACACTCAATCATTGAAGACAACATGGAATATGGGAAACTTGGTTTATTCAGACCTATTACAACATCTTCTAGGGGTTTCCAAACATACATGACCTAACCAAGTGATTAACACAATGATTTATGCAATTTAGGTCTTGCTTCCAATAGGTGCATTCAAGGTGATGACTCCAAACAAAGGTAAGAACATTTGTTATATGAATTCCTAGGCTTGTACAAGCCATAACAACATGCCACTATGATTCTTCACCCCTCCATTGACATATAGTGCATAGATTATTCAAAGTAACAAGGAACCTAGGGTTTTAGGACTATCTCACAGCAAATCTGCAACACAATCAATCATATCTTCTTCACACGTGCTAGTCATGAGTTGTCCTCTTGCAGGGATGTGGATAGGCATTGGATAGAGCTTTCCACCAATTTTCAGGGTTTGTGGATGGTGGAAACTCTGTCCATGATCAAATTTTTCTCCTTGCAAACCCTAGGTAGGATTTAGACCTGCACTCACCAAAAATGCAATATCTCTCACAAAACTTGATGAAATTCTACCAAACCAAATGCATTTGAAAGCTAGATTTTTGTTACTAATAGATTTTTGTTGATATGTGTAGAACATTATAGATGGATCAACGTTGAAGGTTGACTATGGATCAATACCATGCATTTGATGAGAGAGTAGCCAATAATATCCATGTCCATGTAAAGACTGTCTTGGTGGAAAGGTGAGAAATAGAAACCTGATTCTTCGACATATGATAAGATATGGGCATAGTGGTATAAGCCCTTGGGATTACAATTATTATGAAGATATGATAGAATTGCAGAGTGTGAGAGATGAAGAGGCAACAAACATAGATGAAGTGGCACCAAACATAGATGAAGAGGCAACAAACATAGATGAAGTGGCACCACACATAGATGAAGAGGCAACAATGTTCAATGAAGGGTTTGAAGTTGATAGAATGTTGAATGAGGGTCTAGATGATGATTGGGCCAAGTCGATGGAGGATGCTTTAAATCCTGTGTATGCTAATTGCAAGTTAAGTCATTTGACAACAATCCTTCAAATTCTTAACTTGCAAGTGGTGCATGGTTGGACAAATGAGAGTGTAGATCAGTTATTGGCATTATTAAGTTTGTTGTTATCACCTAACTCCACATTGCCAACAAAATGAAGTCAATGTAAAAAGCAAATCACTAAGCTAGGCTTAAGGTATGAAAACATCCACACATGTGTGAATGGTTGGTATTATTTCGCAATAATCTTGCAAGTGAGAGTGAATGTTTGAAATGTCATGAAGCGAGGTATAGACAAGGGTTGAAATCAGCTATGGTTCCTAGAAAGGTTCTTTGCCACTTTCTAATAATCCCATGATTACTCTGAATGTATAGGTGCAAAGACATGCTAAACTTATGCAATGGCATGCCCAAAATAAGAGCACCAATGGAAAACAACAACATGTGCCTGATTGTAAGATGTGGATGGAATTTGATAACAAATGGATTGATTTTTCTCAAGATCCTCATAATATAAGGTTGGGTTTGGCTCTAGATGGGGTGAACCCATTCTCTGATCAAAGTACTTAATGGTCAACTTGGCCAGTGTTTTTAATAAATTATAACTTGCATCCATGGTTAGCAACTAAACCATTTTTCTTAATGCTATTGAATTGATTACACCAGGAAAGAAAAGTGTGACTTCAGATACAATCGATGCTTATCTAGAGCCATTATATGATGAGCTAATGGAATTGTGGAAAGGAATTGAAGCAATTCAATTTGTAAGGGATGGTCATTCAATCAAATTCACTTTAGGAGATTCCTTATTGTTTACGATTCATAATCTTCTTGTAAATGGCGCATTGTCTGGTCTTAGTGTTCATGGATACCATGGATGTCTTGCTTGCAACTTTAGGGATTTTGTGAGGCACTCAAGAAGTTTACGTAAGTGTATTTATTGTGGACATCATGCTTACCTTAAAATGGATCATCCATATCATCGACAAAAAACACATTTCAATGGTCAAGAAGAGAATCGTGAAGCACCATTGCTAATAACAAGTGATTACATTGTTGAGAATGGACAAAAAATAATGTCATTTATTGAAAATGATGGGATTACTGGTAGTAGATATGATCTATGTAGTGAAAGTAGTGTAAAATGGCTATGCATATTCTATAAGTTGCCATACTTTAAGGATATAGCCATTAGGTATAGTGTTGACTTTATGCATATTGAGAAAAATATAGCCTATGCTATTATAGAAAATATTTTTGGTGCTCTTGATACTATCTCATCACGTGAAAACTTTTGAGAACTAAAGATTTGTCGAAATCTTTGGGTTGAAATATGTGTTGATGAAAAATATAGAAAACATAGTGCTCCTTATGTCTGGACAAAGGAACAATGTGCACAATTCTTACAGTTGTTGTCTCAGACTCGCTTTCCCACTGGATATGTAAGTAGTAGTATTAGAAGCCAAACTGACATTAATGGCTTAACAGGCCTCAAGACCCATGACTATCATGTCATAATCAAGAATATTTTACCTATTGTGGTAAATATATCAAGTTTGGTAAAGGGGTCAAGATTGGTAGTTATAAGGTTGGGCCTAATATTAAAGAGAATGAATTTACATGTATTATATCCTTCAAACTTTGATAGTTTGAGAGAGGATGTTGTTGAAGTCCTTTGTCTATTGGAACAAGAATTTCCACCAACAATCTTTAATATTTCTATGGATCTTTTGATACATCTAGAATATGAACTAGAGCATTGTGGCCCAGTAAGAACGAGATGTATGTATCCTATAGAAAGATATATGAAGGTTTTGAAAAAAATTGTTCGTACTAGGGCAAAACCGGAAGGCAGCATGTCCGAGGGATATTCAATGCAAGAGGCCATGGGATTTTGCACAGAATATATGAAGGATTTTAAAAATGTCAATCGACATGTATGGGATGACAATGAAGATGAAAGAGTTGTAGGTGAAGTATTAGAAGGAAATGGATGTCGCTTCAAGCTATCACATCAAGAAACAAGTGCGATACATGCCTATATTCTTCAAAACACAAATTCGTTCGATAACTAGCATAGGTAAAAAAAAATTACACAATAATTTATTTACTCAATTGCATTTATACATTTATATTATTAATATTACTATTTGTACATTAATATTCTATGTAGAAAATATGAAGAAGAGAATCAAACTTGGATGCAACATCGACCTCAAAAGCGTAGATGTCATGATTTGATTGGAGGTGATTCTTTTCCAAAATTTGAATTATGGATTGCTAATGCAGTCAGTGATGTAAAAGAAGAAGGTCAAGATGTAACAATGGAGGAAAGTGAGCTTTCACAATCTCCACATATATGGGCTATGTGTTTTAGTGGAATGTGGGCCTATGGTAGTCATTTAAGAGTGGAAGAAAAAGACAAAGGAAAGACAAATTGTGATTGTGTTGTTAGTGTTGAATTTCTTCACGAATATGAGAAGAAATTTTATGTTGGATTCATCCAAGAAATTATTCAAGTGGATTTTGGTGAAAATAGTCCTATATTATTAAAATGTAAGTGGATCCAACCATCTGTAGTACAATTTGATGAGTATTGATTTGTACGCACAAATACAGGGTAATTTTTATCTGAGGTGGATGAGCCATATGTTTCCTCTCTTCAAATTAGATATCATTTCTAATTGATGATGTAAGAAGCCCAGGATGGTCGTATGTCATTCAAATAGAGTCTCGTTCCAAACGAAAATTCATGGAAGTTGTCAATAAAATTCCTGATGGGCAATATGTTAATTTACAAGAAACATTCGAAGAAGTGGATGAAGAAGATGATGGAGTGTTTGAAGAAGAGATTGGGAGAGAGAATGAGCAGCATGTCATAGATGAGGATGAGGAAAAAAATGAAGTAGATGCAGACACAAGTGATCATGATTCTAATCTTGCTGGCAATGCAGATGATTATGATGATGTTTTGTCACCTTAACTAGCCTGTCACCTTAAGAGGTTAGCTTGTCACCTAAAGTTTGGTTATATGTATGGTGCAATTTATTATTGAATGTAATAAAGATCTGAGTATAGGTATGCTTATTCATTTTTTTTTTACTAATACATTTCCGAATATAATCATCATTATTCTGCTGGTACATTGTATACAAAACCTGAGATGTTCACTGCTAATTTGAAGTGCATTTAAAGTTAGGTTCAATAATTCTTCTTAGTTTTCTTACTTTGGTTGAAATTAATTTTGTTTAGTTAGAATATAATTTCTTGTATGTCCTATATGTTTTCTAGATGCTAGACTTTTCTTGTATGTCCTAGATGATAGCTTTAGTTTGTAATACAGATTCTAGCCTCCACATGCATTGAATATGTTTGTGTGAAGGAAACAATAACGAACATCTATGATTTAATAATACATATAGATATCTTAATATTAGGTAAACTAAGCCTCCTCATTACAAACAAAGAGATGATTTCTTAGATATCTTAACCAAAATTTGAGCACTAGATTAAATCTTCTTCTCCATTGATTGCTTCAAATAGATATTACAATATAACATAAGTCTACTCATATATGTTTCTATAAATGCCTATGATGATGATATCAAAATTTAGTCTTGGTTTCTCTTTTATAAGAGAAGCAACAAGCTTTAGACCGTTACAAAATATGGCATCTTTTCAATATTCATGCCTCTTCGTATAAACTAAACATTAATTTTGCTTAAAACATAATTAAGAGAAAACAGAGAAAGTAGACAATATTGATTGGAAGCCTGCAACACTTGCAATACACTTGTAGTCCGTTAATCAACATAAGAGACCCATGATCATCCCGATCTAGCAAATTCCCCCTCTCCATGATAGAGTGTTTGAAGGCTCAGTTCTTCCACTGCAATATCTTCAAGGCCCTATTCTTCTGTAGGAGCCAAATACTCTTTCTCCCATTGGCATACTATGTAGTCATGAGGCCATGATGCTCGTTGCTCCACTGCATGTATAGCTTGTCTATTCATTAGCTTCAAGATACTTCTGCTACCATTGAAACACAGAATAATCACTAGGTCACTTATAATCTTGAATTTGGAGCAAGTTGGCATGGTGATCCTTCCACCTTTTGTCTAGCAATGCTTTGACATCAATTACAAACTTTGTATATCCAACATCCAAAGCAATTACTCTGTCCATAATAATGTTGAAGTTGAGAATATTGGTATCTTCATCATTTTTCAAAAATTCCATGACCTTAGAAACTGTATGACCAAATTCATCCTTCCACATAGTAAAATCCTTGATCTTTTCATCCTATGTTAGGATTGATGGAATGAACTGGTGTTTGAAAGTGGCAAAAGAATCAATATTTTCCTACATTCTTTGATTCTCACCATTCACATACTGATACTCATCCAACATCATCTTGATCATTTTCTCTATTGGCTTTAGAGCTATAGGAGCATCTTGATTCCATTGTAGAACTTTACACAGAGTGATTAGTGTGTGATGTGTTGACTGCCATCTTTGATATAAGGGATCTAAAATAGAAAAAATTACTTTCAACCATTCCATGGCCTGAGACAATGAAGAATAATATTCATGTACATCTCTCAACTTGTTGAAACAACCATTTTCACTCTATATTCCAAAATTTTCTCAAACACTTCAAGAATTTTCAATTTTGCCTCATTCTTTGTTTTCTTCTTTTGGCTTTTCAATTCCTCATTTTCTTTTTCCAACTTTAATTTCAAAACATTGAATTGTTTAGCATTCACTATGGTATCACCAGTCTCTTGTGGTATAGGTGTTTGAAATGGCACAATGGCTTGAATCTGAGAAGAACTCTCACCCTTCAGTTGTTCTTTCAGCTTTACATTTTCAAGATACAATCTATTTACCTCATCATTCATCTCCATCCAAGTTCTCTCATAATCAAACAATCTTTGCTCTATCTTTTTAACAATAGTTTGTGCAAACATTGCAGTATGCACAGTGAGGGTAGCTGCTTCAGTTACTGATGTGTCCTAGAATGTATTTACCATAGCTATTCCCCTTATTTCTTGGATCACATCAAGTAATCTTGGTTTTCTGGTGTTCTTTTGTGTTGCCTATATTGCCAAAGTCTCAATTTTTGGATTGAAACCACAACCACTGACACCTTCCTCATAATCAAATTCAGAACTAGCATGGGGTCATCTTGATTCCTGACATGGTCTAACAAAAATATTTTCTTCAACTCAAGCACAGGAATGATCAACATGTTGCTCCTTAAACCATTTGTCTAGCCTCATTAGGGCTGACACTTATTTCATCTATTTTCATATTCTTGAAAGTTTGTGAAACAATTTGCTCATGTTGAGATTCATCAGCACCCATTTTATTTATTTCCACTTGTTCTTGAAATTCTTTCATCTTCATCTTTGTTGGTTAATAGATTTGTCTTTTCTGAAAATAATCTATTCTGACTCTATACCTCTCTTTAAAAGAACAAATGAGTTAAACAACAAATGGGTGAACCCTTTGTATTGGTTCCCCTCTAAATTTTTTAGGTACAACTCCCTTTGTGATTTTCAATGAATTTAACCTATTCAATTAATCAAATGCATTTTTAACCAGAAAACGCTTAAGGCAGACTAACATTCATACATAGCCATGTCATGAATGCGATAATTTATACAACAACAAGGTAGAATATTCAGATTTTGCTTTGATATTTTCGAATATGTGAATACATTCATAGAAACATGCTTAACCAATAAAGAACTAAACACATATGATAAATTGTCCAAATAAAGAGCAATTACCCAGTGAAAGGGGATTTCACACAGAAAATCTGATTCCACACATTCAGACGCACAGATCCAAATAAGCAGCAATTGTTCTTTTCTCATTCACAGATGAAGATTTTCTCAAACAATCATCATATAATGCAAAGTTAAGTACAGTATTTTTTGAAAATTCACCTCCTTTCTAACTTCTCTCTCACATACTTAAAAAGAAAAACATATATATATGAATATCTTAACCAAGTCTTTGAGCAAATTAAACCCAGAGTTAACATAACTCTGACCCGTACGGGATTTAGTTTCAACAACTGATTATAAAAGATCAAAGATGCTGGAAATAACATAAATTGAATAACAGAAAAAGAACGAGCTGGCATGGTTATGACTGGGGCGATGAATCAGCATCTCCTGATTTGCTGTCGGTAGCCTGGGAAGTATGCTGGGCTTTCCACTCCTGAAAGGCAGCCACGAACTCCTAAATTTTAGGGAAGTTTGGTATACCTATGTGTTTCATCCTTAATTTCCAGACCTCCTTTTCCCTTCGCATCCTCCCGAATTTTTCCTTGTGCTCAAGGAGTGCGTCGATGCAGAGATAGAGCAGAGATTCGACTTTGGAGACCCTGGAGAAATCCTCGATCAGAATATTATCATTTTCTTTAATAAAGTGGATTTTATCTCTGAAGGATTGGACTACTGCTTCAACATCCTCCACAGGCTTTCCGTCATCCTTTAAGTATTTTACATCGATACATTGCAAATCATGCTATAGTGATTGAGTAAATTCCGCTATTTCTTTAATCAGCTTTGAGAGTTCAAAGTGCCCTTGTCTGCATATGGAGTTCCTCCATTCGATATTCTTCTTGTTCATGTACAATAAATCTTCGTCTACTCCTGCCAAGTTCTTTTCTGCCAAAAACTTTTCCAGTCCATATTTCCAGACTTCCTCTATTTGATTTATCACACTTGTCCACTTACCTTCATCCTTAGCCCAGACAGCAACTTGTGTTTTAAGATCTTCAATGGTAGTGGTGGTCAGATCATATATGCCTTTGAGTTCATAAATATATTCAGTTCCCTTTTGCTCTATGCTGTCTAACCAACTGTCAAAAGTTTTTGAAACCATTTTGCTTCGATGCACTTGATCTAACATTTTCTGATTGACAGGCGACTTTGGGTTGAAAGACAAGGGAACTTGTGAGATTGGCTGTAGGTTAGGATTGTTAATGGCTTCAATATATTTTGCCATTGCACGCAGAGCTTGTTTTAACTCTCTTTTGTCCTTTTCATCTTTCATCGTCTGATTGACCATTCTTTTAGTGGAAGCTTCGAGATGGTGTACATCTGCAACTTTGGAGGCAGTACCGAGATCTATCTTCTCCACAGTGAAGTCATGCACTGTAGGACCTTGAACCTCTCCCTCGGTCACTGGCTTGGCTATTTCTGCACTCCAGTTACCAGTGCTTGGGTCAACATCTATCCTAGACACTGTTTTAAGTCTCTTGGACTTGGGGGTCTTCCCCAGACATTTACTTACCATGTCCTCCAGAGGGAGAACAAAAGGAATCACCTTCTTTTTGTCGGATATAGAGCTTTCCAGCCATTTCGGTGCAGGGTCCGAGACTGTCTTCCTGGGCTTCTCTCCGTCAGAAGGTTCATTTGAAATCATCAACACCTCAGGGACATCTAGAAAGGTCTCTGACTGTGAACCAGTGTCAGCTGTCTTTGTTCTATTCGGGCTTGGCTCTTTGTCCCCCATAGGGTCCTCTGCTTCTTCCTCTGAATTTAAGTCGACAATTATTGTCTCAGAAGTCTGCTTTTTCCTCTTCCCCTTTGTCCTCAATCTGGTAACACGGGATGGCAGAATGTCTGTGAGGACCCTTCTAGACCTCTTGGAGGCAGGGTTTTTCTCAGCCGATGTCTTGGATGCACTTGCACCATAGATAGCAAGGGGTTGATTAGAAGAGACCATGGGAAGTGATGATGCGGCCACTGAAGAGAATTGTTGGACGGTTTTACTCTGCAGCCCTTCCTGCCTTTTTTCTTTCAACCATTTTTTAGTCCTCCTTATCACAGGAAGGGTTTTAATTTCAATTCTGTCCTCTTCTTTCTTGCTCCAGTCCACCTCAGGGATGGGCAAGTGTTTTATTTTCTCAAATTGTGGATCAAGCACTTGTTCATCATCAACAAAAATTCCAGAAATGTCCATTTTTAAATTAAGAGTAATTATTTGCCCCAAAGAAAATCTGCACCATAACCTTCTCCTCACTTCGAACTCATCTGGGCAGTCCTCCCAGTAATCCTCCAGCTTAGGAAGATGCAAGTGCCCTGTCCCAGAATCTAGGTTATCTTTAACAAAACATTTACTATCAAATTGAACCCTGGCAGTGAAAAATTGAAAATTGAACCTTTTGAGGTTCACCTCCAGATTTAAAGCATCGGATTTTGAGTGGCATGAATAATGCCCAAGTTCAATAGGAAAAGCAATACCACAACCCTTTTTTGATGGGAATTTATTATCAACATGTACCAATTGTCGACATACCTCCATCAATACAAAATGATTGAATACATATCTAGGCAACTTCAGGGGTTCACCATCAAACCCTCCAACTCTGATATAAGTAAATTTAGAAAACTGGATGAAAAAGCTGCCGTAGATACTGATCAGTTGCATTGCTTCACTGGTCAGTCTCTTACCTGGATTGCCTGCCAGTTCATAGGTTATTTTTCTAGTAAAGACGTCATTAATTCTTTTATAATTTTTGTAACAATTTCTTCTTTGCAACTGTGAGTAATATTGATAAATTTTGCTGCTCTCATCTAAAGGCTCATGAGGCAGGTCAAACCAATCTCTTGTGGATGCTAAACAGTAAAACAGATAAGAAGACATAAAGAAATCCCTGTTACCCAAAGGATTATTTAAACTCTGATGCAGACAGTCAGCTATTATCTCAGCCCAATCAAGTATTGTTCACCCTGAAGGACGACTTGTATAAAAAAATACATCCAGTCTTCCCAGTAATAGGCATGTTGATTGCCTCTCAATCTGTTCAATAACACCATAATATCTCTTACTTCCTGTATTAAATGATCTCTAGTAAGGGGTCTGGGTAGCCTTGAACCGCCTTTTTGAAATTTTAGCAGCCAATTTCTTGCTATCACACTTCTGTACGTTGGTCTCTTTTCTGAGAAATACCCATTGGAGGAAGTAATGTCAAGATTAGAATACGCCTCCTTAGGCGGTATCTTCATCACAGACATGAGGGTTTGTCTGTCAACGTGAAATAACACATCCACGTTTGCTTTTCTGACACACCTGTGTTGGGGATCATATCTGTTTATACACTCTTGAACCAACTCGGGGCAGAATATAGCTTGAGGAAAGGCTGTGGCTTCAACTAAAACACTGTCCACAATTTTCTTCATGGAGGGGGTTTGGACAGGATTTCTAGTTCTTCCTATGAATTCCTCTAAGTCATATTGAACTAAAGCAGTATCCCCAAATTCTGAGTGAGAGTAAGTGAGACCAGGGCCATGTTCGTCTCCCAAACATGTAGATTTCAAAGACATATTTGGGCGATTATAATAATAAACTTTGAATTTCAAAAATAACAGAAATTCTGGAGGCTTTTCTTTCCAGTATAAGAATTCAGAATAGCACAGGGGAAACAGGACTCACCTTCAAGATATTTGAATTCACTGTGAAAACTTTAAAAAATGAGAGCCTTACACTTCCAGCGCTATCCTTCTCCGCAATGCACAGTATATTTTCTTGCTAAAATTAGCTTGTTCTTGGTTAATAATGGTGCTTACCAGAATGAATAATCATCGCTTGAAACAATACGTGCCAAAAATATTCGAAACGACGTGAACTCTGATTTCTTCATTAATAGCAAGTAAGATCCGTGTGGCATCATGAAGTACAATGTTTATCCATGGTCTCCGCCAAATTAGAGCTTTCTGTTTCATGATGGGTTCCTGACAAAATTTCCTCCAACTCTCCCGCTAAGTTTGACTTAGAAAGCTGCGGGAGCCAACGGGACCAAAATTGCCAAATCTTCGAACTTATTGAACCGTTGAACCTATGGGACATGGTTCAACGCGATGGTTCAATGTGATGGTTCAAGCATGTCAACTGGACTTTGTAGGCAAGCAAAAGATTGACTTATCGAAACAGAGACTTTAACTTTGAACCGTTGAACTTATGAAGACGTGGTTCAACACGAAGGTTCAATATGAAGGTTCAACGACGCAAGGGTTATGTGGACCAACAAAAGGTTACATGGCTTCGGTAAAAGGTTGCCAATTATAAACAGTGAACTATTGAACTTTGAACCGTTGAACCTCTTTATGGGGTATGCGCGGAAGGTTCAAGTTCAACCCGAAAGTATAAAGATGCTTAAGACAAACAGTAACACAGCTTGCTTTATATGAAACTTCAGACATATTGAACCGTTGAACCTTGAACTTTGAGAATGTTTCAGGTTCAAAGGTTCGAACCTTTTATACAAAGACGACACATGGGTAAAAATTGAAGGACTAAAAGTCGATTTACAAAGCGCAGATATGACCAAAAACACAATACAGTAAACCGACTTTTGCTTAAGAAAAATTACCGATATATGAATAAACAAGGGCGACTCAAAAGGTAACAATGGCTCTGACTGGGGACTGCATTTTATGGCAAAATGCAGAGAACTCAGAGGTTTTGGTTTCGCAGAAGATGAATAAAGAGAAGAAAAGAGATAGAAAAGAGACAGCCCGGGGCAAAACAAAAATGGGAAAGGAAAACACAAAACTGAACAAAAGGGAAGACTATGTACAAAGTAGGGGACCCTGCTTACAGGCGATACAGTTTGAGATCCTGTCCATTATAGGATAGGGGTAAAACAGTTCCATCAGGATACTCCAGTTTGAAAGAATTCAGACCCAGTACCTGGTGAATCTTGAAAGGCCCACTCCAGAGCGAGTCAAATTTGCTATGTGCACCTCTGGGCTCTCTCCTTCTGTCCCACAATAATATTTCATCCCCTTCCATAAACTTCCTGGGTCTTGTCTTCTTGTCAAAAATTTCTTTGACCCTGGCTTGATGCATAGTAATTCGGTCAACCAACTCGTTTCTCTCTTCTTCAAGTTTGGCTAAATACATAATCCTCTTCTCCAGGGAATCCTGGAAATATTGATCCTCAATAACACTTTGCAGTTTGGCTGTAGATAGCTCCAGGGGTAAAGATAATTGGGCACCTATTCCATAAACTAATTCAAAAGGCGCCATCCCAATTGCTCTTTTAGGAGTTATTCTGTCGGCCCAGAGTGCTTCATACAACCTCTTATGCCAATCTCCGGGGTTATCATTCACCAATTTCTTCATGATAGCAATAAGGTTTTTGTTACTGGACTCAGCTTGTCCATTCCCCTGGGGATAATAATCTAATGAATGGGAGAGAGAAATACTATGCTCATAACAGAAGGAAGTCATTTCGACTGAGGAGAAACTGGTAGCATTATCTGTTACAATCTTCTGAGGCACACCAAAACGTACCAAGATATTCCTTTTAAGAAAATCACAAACCACTTCAGAAGTTGTTCTTTTTACAGGGGCTACCTCAACCCATTTTGTGAAATAATCTGTTGCTGTTAAAATGTGAGTGTGCCCTGCACTTGAGGGTGGTGAGATAGGCCCAATAAAATCCAATCCCCACTGTTTAAAAGGGTCTTCAACAACAACAGGCCTCAAAGGTAGAGCTGCAAGTTGTGGCATACTTGAGAACATTTTACATTTCTCACAATTGGCCACCCACCTATATGCATCTTTAAACATTCCTGGCCAGTAGTAACAATTTCTGAGGATTTTGAAAGCTGTAACTGAAGAAGAAAAGTGTCCACCACAAGCTTCGTTATGAAAAACTTCCAAGAGTTTCTCTTGCTGTTCTTTGTCTACACACCTCAGGAAAGTTCCATCTAACCCCTTCTTGTAAAGGATATTTCCCCAGATAACATATTTTGTAGCTTTTAGCTTCAGATTTCTTCTCTCTTTAGGGGTCAGGTGATTAGGACAATCCCCATATGTAAGATAGTGTGCTATATCCAGAAACCATGGATCCTGCAAGCTTACCAATAAGACTGTGGGGAGTTCTTCTCCTTCTTGTTCTTTGTTCTCAGCAATCAACTTACATAAGCCTTGACCCCTGATCAGTTTAGTAGGCTTAACTTCTAGATCATATTCCTGAATCTTAGCAACCCACATTGCTCTATTGTTTAATCCTACTTCTTGCTGAGTCAAAATACTTTTCACGGCCGAATTTGGAACAAATACAACTGAGTGGGAATGAAGTATATAATATCTGAATTGTTTAATAGCCTTAACAACTGCAAAGGCCTATTTTTCAACTAAAGAATACTTCAGCTCATGTTTCTTGAGGGGGACGCTCATAAAAGCTATGGGAACCTCTTCGTTCAATTCATTTTTTTGCAGCAAAATATCTGACATGGTATGTTCCGAAGAGTAACAATAAATGATAAAATCCTTTTGAAAATTAGGATTTACCAAGGTGGGAGTGTTTGCAATCACCTCCTTGACATCCTCAAACACCTTCTTAGCAACTTCATTCCATTTGAAAGGTTGCTTCTCACTCATCATCCCAACAATGTGTTTTGTGATTTCAGCAAAGTCGAGAATGAACCTTCTGAGAAAGTTGATTTGACCAAAGAAGGATTTGACTCCGGTTCTGTTTGAAGGGAGGCTAAGTTGTTGAATTGCCTTGACCCTTTCTGGATCAATTCTGATTCCATCCTTTGAGACTAGGTGTCCTAACAATTTTCCCTCAGTCACACAGAAAATTGACTTCTTGGGATTGAGTGAGATGCCATGGCTTCGACACCTTTGCAAGACAGACTCCAGATTCTTCAAGTGATCTTCTCTCTTCTTGGAAAATACAGTCAAATCATCAAGATAAATAACAATAATCCTGTTCTTCAGGTCTCTAAAAGATGAATCTATTGCTCGCTGAAAAGTTGCTCCCACATTAATTAAGCCAAAGGGCATTCGACTATAGGCAAAAGTCCCTCGGGGTGTGGTGAAAGCGGTCTTGTGTTGATCTTCAGCAGCTACACCTATCTGATTATAACCTGAGAAACCATCCAACATAGACATCATTTCAGACCTACCAATTGTCTGTAAGATGTGGTCCATCACAGGCAAGGGATAGTTATCTTTCAGGCTGGCTTGGTTTAAATTTCTAAAATCGACACAAATCCTTATTTCTCCATTCTTTTTCGTACTGGGACAATATTTGCCACCCAAGTGGAGTGATGAATTGGATATATAATCCTAGCTTTTAGCATCTTATCGATCTCCCTGAAAATGGCTTCAGCAACTTTTGGATTATAATTCCTCAGCTTCTGTCTAAATGGAGCTGTATTTGCTTTCAAAGGAATATGATGTTGAAACTGTCCATGTCTAAAATTTTTGAGATCATCATAGCACCAGGCAAAAACATCTTTATATTTGATTAGCAATTTGATCAATTTGTTCTTCTCTTCCGACGAGCAGCACCTACCAATGGATACCCATTTAGGATCAGCTTCATCTCCAATATTTATCTTCTCATAATCCTCTACTTTATCAGAAACACGGGAAGGTTTGCCTTTAACATATTCATCTTTTCGAGAAAATAGATGTTCCAAAGAGACCAGCCCTTTAGGGATTTTGTTCCCCTTCAATTGAATTATATCCTCTCTTGGATTAATCCCAAGGTCAGGACTGAATTCTTTACACTCTGCTTCGGAACCTTCAAAGTAGGCCCCCAAAACATTTCTGCATTTTCTAAGAACTTTCTGATTTGATTATCACTTTCAAAAACCTACCAGTTTTTGGCATTATCAGGGACATTAGGACGATATATCATTTCTATCCTATAAGAATTTTTCTTGAAATCTGGATGTGGCAAAAGGAGTGAAGCTGATACTGCTAGAGAATCTACTCGGGAGTTTTGATCTCTGGGAATTGCTTCTATAGAGAAAGCATCAAAATATTCAATCTCATCCCATACCCTATTTCTGTAATGCCTTAATCTTTCATTTTTCACAGAAAAGATCCCTCTTACCTGTTTCACAATCAGTTCGGCATCACCCTTCACCTTCAGTACCTTCACACCCTTTTCTTTGGCTTCAAATAATCTGAGTAGTAAAGCTTCATACTCTGCAGTATTGTTGGTGTTCTTAAATTCTAGCTTAAAAGAATAAGAAAACAACTCACCTTCAGGTGAGATTAATACGACCCCAGCCCCTGAACCAGCTATAGCACAGCTGCCATCGAATTCCATAACCCATAGATCATTAGAATGTATAGGTTTTTGCATTAATTCTTCTTTGGGTTCTGCCTCATAGCTCTGTTCAGAAGAGAAGAAATAATTGCCAAATTCACATTCCTCAAATAAAATCTGTGCCTTGGGATCATCAGAGGGATAGACAGTGAATTTGCACTTGGGTTCAGGTTCCAATTTCACTCTCTGCTTCCCCACTAGGATTGTGGCCTCTGACCAATCCAGTTTGATTTGTCCACCTAAATCCTTGCAAAATGTCCTGCTCAAAAGCATTCCATAACTAGTAGGAATATCTGCTACCAGAATAGTCAATTTCACCCTCTTGTCAGGATAAGCTGCGAGTGCGACTCGTGCATCTTTAATCTGCCCAAGCAACGAAACCTGTTTTCCATCCATAGAATAACATCTTCCAAACATTTTTGTGAGTGATAATCCTAGGGCTTTAGCCACAGAGGAGGGCATAATGTTATCAGAGGCTCCTGAATCTATAATGCAGTTACTAAGTTTATGACCATTGATAAACAGGGACACATAAAAAGGATTAGGCTTCAAATCAGTATATGGGGCACTATTGGATGAATTAGGAGTTGTTTTGGGGGAAGACAAGGGTGATTCAGATGAGGAAGCAAATAACTTAGCAATGGGGGATTCAGTCTCAACATCCAATTGATTCTCAAATTCAGTTTGTGCAGGACTGCCTTTAACATGTTTGACCAATTTATCAAGTTCAGTAGGTTTCAACTTGAGATACTCAATGGGGAAATTTGAATTTTTGTAGACTTACAGAAATTTACAATATCAAAAGGGGCATCTAGATCATTTCTATGTAATAATCTATTTTCCTGAGCCTTCAAATTAGCATCATAAGTTCTGGTTAAAGGTTCCTTACCTTTGCCAGGTACTTCTTGAGCATTAGAGGATTTCATATTTCTCTGACCCCTGGTGAGCACGGCGCATGAAGGATCTTCAAGGGTTACCAATATTTCACCCCCCCTTTCTGAATCAGATTCATATTCCAAGAAGTGTATCTCAAAGCCGCCGGGTTCCTGGAAGTTCCTTTCTTCTTCTGTGGCTTCCCCTAACATGTCTTGAGTAGCAGTCATCTGAGTATACCTGAGCATTTCTGGGCAAGAATTTCCATCATGGTCGGTAGTTAAGTGAAATATACACATGTTTCCTCTCCCAGGAGCAGGTTCAATAGCCAGTCTTGGCTGTGCTGCCGTCAGGGGTAAAACTCTACCAGTGTTTGCTTATTGATTCGAATTCCTTCTGCTTATATCCTGATAGGGTTGTTGGAAGGGAGCACCAGTTTTGGGTAGTTGCCTCTTTAAGGCAATCATATCATTCACCAACCTTTGCACTACAGGGTCTGTGGATGATGAGGGCTGGGCATTTGGCACCTGAACCTCTCTTTTCCATTTACCGGCCATAATGAGATCATCCTCCAATCCGACTGCTAAGGCTTGTGCAGCTGGCAAGTCAGCGATTACACCTCTCCTGAGATGGAAGCTAATATCAAGAGGCATAGAATTAATAAAGAAACATTTTTGATTTTCACCAGACAATCTTTTAGTAGCAGGGATTTTATTCACAATTCTATTAAACTTAGCCACAAACTCCCTCATAGGTTCATGAATCTCTTTCTTTAGCTGAGTCAGCTGTGCAAGGAGGTAATGTTCGTCCTCTGCACTTTTGAACCTATTTTCAAAAGCAGTCTTCATTTCGTTCCAATTTGTAATTGAGGAATCAGTCAGGTGGTAGAACCATTGTGCAGTAGTGTTAGTCAAAGTCTGTACAAAGAGTCTTATGGCAATGTCTTGGTGTTGGACACCTAGTACACTGCATGCTGCTGCAAAAGCACACAAATGTTCTTCTGGTGATTGTTTGCCGTCTCCATTGAACCTGGGCAAATTTTCTCTTGCATTTTTAGGTAATGGATTTAGGTTGGCCCCTAGGTTCAGAGGCCCTATGGCAGCTCCCCAAGGTTGAGCCATGGGTAGAAAATTTATGGCTAAAGGGATAGCCGTGCCTGAAAGGACTAAAGCTTGACAAACAGAGGAAGTAGAAGATTTAGGAGGACTAGGGGGTCTACTTCTTGCTCTTCTTGCAGGAGTAGGAATATAAGGGAAATTAAGACTTTGCAGTGTTTGAAAAATAGGGTCCTCAACTCCCTCTCTTCTCGAAGACCTGGTGTATGGTCTAGAATCCAGCTTAAAATATTGAAACTGGATAGGCAGTTATTGATTTCTTTGTACCTCAAGGGCTTGGTTTCTTGCAGTGTTTCGTGCCTGCCTCCTTCTCTGCCTGAGTAACAGCACTCTCAGGTTATCGGCCAATTCTTCTTCTTGTTCTAATACTCTACTTGCTCTTCTGTAATCTTCACTATTCCAACGAGTACGCCAGGCAAGGGTATTCAGTTGGCCAATAATATCTTCCTACTCGTCTTGAAATCCAAGGTTGGGTTGCAGAACAGGAATTATGTTTTCATGTGGAAGCACCATTGTTGCTTCATATTTAGGCGACCAATCCTTAATTAATGATTTTATCAAAATGTCCCCAGCAGAGTCGCCAAAACTGTTGGTTAACAGATTTGTCTTTTCTGAAAATAATCTATTCTGACTCTATACCTCTCTTTAAAAGAACAAATGAGTTAAACAACAAATGGGTGAACCCTTTGTATTGGTTCCCCTCTGAATTTTTTAGGTACAGCTCCCTTTGTGATTTTCAATGAATTTAACCTATTCAATTAATCAAATGCATTTTTAACCAGAAAACGCTTAAGGCAGACTAACATTCATACATAGCCATGTCATGAATGCGATAATTTATACAACAAGGTAGAATATTCAGACTTTGCTTTGATATTTTCGAATATGTGAATACATTCATAGAAACATGCTTAACCAATAAAGAACTGAACACATATGATAAATTGTCCAAATAAAGAGCAATTACCCATTGAAAGGGGATTTCACACAGAAAATCTGATTCCACACATTCAGACGCACAGATCCAAATAAGTAGCAATTGTTCTTTTCTCATTCACAGATGAAGATTTTCTCAAACAATCATCATATAATGCAAAGTTAAGTACAGTATTTTTTGAAAATTCACCTCCTTTCTAACTTCTCTCTCCCCTACTTAAAAAGAAAAACATATATATATGAATATCTTAACCAAGTCTTTGAGCAAATTAAATCCAGAGTTAACATAACTCTGACCCGTACGGGATTTAGTTTCAACAACTGATTATAAAAGATCAAAGATGCTAGAAATAACATAAATTGAATAACAGAAAAAGAATGAGCTGGCATGGTTATGACTAGGGCGATGAATCAGCATCTCCTGATTTGCTGTCGGTAGCCTGGGAAGTATGCTGGGCTTTCCACTCCTGAAAGGCAGCCACGAACTCCTAAATTTTAGGGAAGTTTGGTATACCTATGTGTTTCATCCTTAATTTCCAGACCTTCTTTTCCCTTCGCATCCTCCCAAATTTTTCCTTGCGCTTAGGGAGTGCGTCGATGTAGAGATAGAGCAGAGATTCGACTTTGGAGACCCTGGAGAAATCCTCGATCAGAATATTATCATTTTCTTTAATAAAGTGGATTTTATCTCTGAAGGATTGGACTACTGCTTCAACATCCTCCACAGGCTTTCCGTCATCCTTTAAGTATTTTACATCGATACATTGCAAATCATGCTGTAGTGATTGAGTAAATTCTGCTATTTCTTTAATCAGCTTTGAGAGTTCAAAGCGCCCTTGTCTGGATATGGAGTTCCTCCATTCGATATTCTTCTTGTTCACGTACAACAAATCTTCATCTACTCCTGCTAAGTTCTTTTCTGCCAAAAAATTTTCCAGTCCATATTTCTGGACTTCCTCTATTTGATTTATCACACTTGTCCACTTACCTTCATCCTTAGCCCAGACAGCAACCTGTGTTTTAAGATCTTCAATGGTAGTGGTGGTCAGATCATATATGCCTTTGAGTTCATAAATATATTCAGTTCCCTTTTGCTCTATGCTGTCTAACCAACTGTCAAAAGTTTTTGAAACCATTTTGCTTCGATGCACTTGATCTAACATTTTCTGATTGACAGGCGACTTTGGGTCGAAAGACAAGGGAACTTGTGAGATTGGCTATGGGTTAGGATTGTTAATGGCTTCAATATATTCTGCCATTGCACGCAGAGCTTGTTTTAACTCTCTTTTGTCCTTTTCATCTTTCATCGTTCGATTGACCATTCTTTTAGTGGAAGCTTTGAGATGGTGTACATCTGCAGCTCTGGAGGCAGTACCAAGATCTATCTTCTCCACAGTGAAGTCATGCACTGTAGGATCTTGAACCTCTCCCTCGGTCACTGGCTTGGCTATTTCTGCAGTCCAGTCACTAGTGCTTGGGTCAACATCTATCCTGGACACTATTTTAAGTCTCTTGGACTTGGGGGTCTTCCCCAGACATTTACTTACCATGCCCTCCAGAGGGAGAACAAAAGGAATCACCTTCTTTTTGTCAGATATAGAGCTTTCCAGCCATTTCGGTGCAGGGTCTGAGACTGTCTTCCTGGGCTTCTCTCCGTCAGAAGGTTCATTTGAAATCATCAACACCTCAGGGACGTCTAGAAAGGTCTCTGACTGTGAACCAGTGTCAGCTGTCTCTGTTCTGTTCGGGCTTGGCTCTTTGTCCCCCATAGGGTCCTCTGCTTCTTCCTCTGAATTTAAGTCGACAATTATTGTCTCAGAAGTCTGCTTTTTCCTCTTCCCCTTTGTCCTCAATCTGGTAACACGGGATGGCAGAATGTCCGTGAGGACCCTTCTGGACCTCTTGGAGGTAGGGTTTTTCTCAGCCGATGTCTTGGATGCACCTACACCACAGATAGCAAGGGGTTGATTAGAAGAGACCATGGGAAGTGATGATGTGGCCACTGAAGAGAATTGTTGGACGGTTTTACTCTGCAGCCCTTCCTGCCTTTTTTCTTTCAACCATTTTTTAGTCCTCCTTATCACAGGAAGGGTTTTAATTTCAATTCTGTCCTCTTCTTTCTTGCTCCAGTCCACCTCAGGGATGGGCAAGTGTTTTATTTTCTCAAATTGTGGATCAAGCACTTGTTCATCATCAACAAAAATTCCAGAAATGTCCATTTTTAAATTAAGAGTAATTATTTGCCCCAAAGAAAATCTGCACCATAACCTTCTCCTCACTTCGAACTCATCTGGGCAGTCCTCCCAGTAATCCTCCAGCTTAGGAAGATGCAAGTGCCCTGTCCCAGAATCTAGGTTATCTTTAACAAAACATTTACTATCAAATTGAACCCTGGCAGTGAAAAATTGAAAATTGAACCTTTTGAGGTTCACCTCCAGATTTAAAGCATCAGATTTTGAGTGGCATGAATAATGCCCAAGTTCAATAGGAAAAGCAATACCACAACCCTTTTTTGATGGGAATTTATTATCAACATGTGCCAATTGCCAACATACCTCCATCAATACAAAACGATCGAATACATATCTAGGCAACTTCAGGGGTTCACCATCAAACCCTCCAACTCTGATATAAGTAAATTCAGAAAACTGGATGAAAAAGCTACCGTAGATACTGATCAGTTGCATTGCTTCACTGGTCAGTCTCTTACCTGGATTGCTTGCCAGTTCATAGGTTATTTTTCCAGTAAAGACGTCATTAATTCTTTTATAATTTTCGTAACAATTTCTTCTTTGCAACTGTGAGTAATATTGATAAATTTTGCTGCTCTCATCTAAAGGCTCATGAGGCAGGTCAAACCAATCTCTTGTGGATGCTAAACAGTAAAACAGATAAGAAGACATAAAGAAATCCCTGTTACCCAGACGATTATTTAAACTCTGATGCAGACAGTCAGCTATTATCTCAGCCCAATCCAAGTATTGTTCACCCTGAAGGACGACTTGTATAAAAAAATACATCCAGTCTTCCCAGTAATAGGCATGTTGATTGCCTCTCAATCTGTTCAATAACACCATAATATCTCTTACTTCCTGTATTAAATGATCTCTAGTAAGGGGTCTGGGCAGCCTTGAACCGCCTTTTTGAAATTTTAGCAGCCAATTTCTTGCTATCACACTTCTATATGTTGGTCTCTTTTCTGAGAAATACCCATTGGAGGAAGTAATGTCAAGATTAGAATACGCCTCCTTAGGCGGTATCTTCATCACAGACATGTCGGTTTGTCTGTCAACGTGAAATAACACATCCCCGTTTGCTTTTCTGACACACTTGTGTTGGGGATCATATCTGTTTATACACTCTTGAACCAACTCGGGGTAGAATATAGCTTGAGGAAAGGCTGTGGCTTCAACTAAACCACTGTCCACAATTTTCTTCATGGAGGGGGTTTGGACAGGATTTCTAGTTCTTCCTATGAATTCCTCTAAGTCATATTGAACTAAAGCAGTATCCCCAAATTCTGAGTGAGAGTAAGTGAGACCAGGGCCATGTTCATCTCCCAAACATGTAGATTTCAAAGACATATTTGGGTGATTATAATAATAAACTTTGAATTTCGAAAATAACAGAAATTCTGGAGGCTTTTCTTTCCAGTATAAGAATTCAGAATAGCACAGGGGAAACAGGACTCACCTTCAAGATATTTGAATTCACTGCAAAAACTTTGAAAAACGAGAGCCTTACACTTCCAGCGCTATCCTTCTCCGCAATGCACAGTATATTTTCTTGCTAAAATTAGCTTGTTCTTGGTTAATAATGGTGCTTACCAGAATGAATAATCATCGCTTGAAACAATACGTGCCAAAAATATTTGAAAAGACGTGAACTCTGATTTCTTCATTAATAGCAAGTAAGATCCGTGCACCATCATGAAGTACAATGATTATCCATGGTCTCCGCCAAATTAGAGCTTTCTGTTTCATGATGGGTTCCTGACAAAATTTCTTCCAACTCTCCCGCTAAGTTTGACTTAGAAAGCTGCGGGAGCCAACGGGACCAAAATTGCCAAATCTTTGAACTTATTGAACCGTTGAACCTATGGGACATGGTTCAACGCGATGGTTCAATGTGATGGTTCAAGCATGTCAACTGGACTTTGTAGGCAGGCAAAAGATTGACTTATCGAAACAGAGACTTTAACTTTGAACCGTTGAACTTATGAAGACGCGGTTCAACACAAAGGTTCAATATGAAGGTTCAACGACGCAAGGGTTATGTGGACCAACAAAAGGTTACACGGCTTCAGTAAAAGGTTGCCAATTATAAGTAGTGAACTATTGAACTTTGAACCATTGAACCTCTTTATGGGGTACGCGCTGAAGGTTCAAGTTCAACCCGAAAGTATAAAGACGCTTAAGACAAATAGTAAGACAGCTTGCTTTATATGAAACTTCAGACATATTGAATCGTTGAACCTTGAACTTTGAGAATGTTTCAGGTTCAAAGGTTTGAACCTTTTATACAAAGACGACACACGGGTAAAAATTGAAGGACTAAAAGTCGATTTACAAAGCGCAGATATGACCAAAAACACAATACGGTAAACCGACTTTTGCTTAAGAAAAATTACCGATATATGAATAAACAAGGGCGACTCAAAAGGTAACAATCTTAATCCAAAAATCTTTGAATTTAGGAGAATTAATGAAATCATCATCCTCCATAAATCTCATAGAAGCCATAATTCTTTCATCTTCTTCTAATTCAGGCTCCCCTTGTGCCTATTCGATCATTTCGACCTCTGGTTTGTGTGCTTCTATTTCTTGGCCAATAAGTGGTTGATCTGTTTCTCCTTCATCTCCCATATTTCTCAGGATACTAGCCACTCCATCAATCTCACCCCCTTCTTCGTTCAATTCATATGGAACCAGTGGAGAAACATCCTCAATCCTTTGCCTTTTGGCAGGTGGTCAATCAGGGACTTGAGCTGGATCCTGTATTGACATTACATCTGGTGCAGGCTCTTGTATCACAATTCTTGGTGGTCTTTTGACACTGAGCTTGGTAGCCTTTGAAGGCTTCTTCTTAGACTTGCTATATATTCTTTCAAAATTGTCAATTATCAGATCTATTCTTCTCAAAGGGTCCCTCTCTTCAATAAAGAATCTAGAAAAATTAGGATTTTGTTTTCTCCTATCATCCTCAATCCTTTTCAAAATCTCCCATTTTGTTTTCCTACCATACACTCCTTGAAAGGTGACAAGATTTCTAATCACATTCTCATCAAAATTGATTTGATGGGATATTCCCATTCTTGTAAGGATGGTTTGTCTGACAAAGTTCATGTGACCCTCTGGATCACAAACCCTCCTACACCTGATTTCAAAGAATATTTAACCTTTAAATAGGCTTGTAAATCATCTAAAGTATCAAAACCAATGGACCAATCACCAAACACTATGGAATCAGAAAGAAATGTGCCTTTCTTCTATTTCTTCATTACATCCTTCTCCATCCACATGAATTCAAGGAATGCAATTTTGTTTGGCACAAATTTGGGCAACACATGGGGTGGCTGAGTACACCCATATACCCTGATTATAGTATGAACTGGAAAGAGAAACCAATTAGCATAGTTATGCTTATGACCCTGTTATGGCCTATGGGTAAGAGGCCTCAACATTTCCCTAATCTCTTTTGTCAATCTAGGAGAAAAGCTACCAAGAGAATTTATTATTCTAAATGAGAATTCATCATGAAACACAACATAGTCACAATTCTTGCAATGGCTATCCCATTTGTAACACTATCACTGTGTTGGCAACCTTTGTCCCTTTTCATCAATCATGCTTAGATCCATTCTATTGGGCCACTTCCTTCTATTTTGATACAAAATCAAATGACATAACTGTTAGATTCAAGACAGACAACTGAGAGGGGGGGTGAATCAGTTGTCCCAAAACTTTCTCTTATTAATCACTTAAATACTTCTTGTAATTCAGTAGCACAATAATAAATCAATCATGGAAACATAATGCAACAATTCAAGAGCAGGAACACATTAACACATATGACACTAAGATTTTAACGTGGAAAACCTGGTTAAGGGAAAAACCACAGGGTGACTAACCCAAGATTGTATTCTCTGTTAAAAGAATAAGAAGAACAAAATGGCACATGCCAATTAGGGCTCACTGCCCGAGCACACTTCTCACAAGAGGTCCACTGCCTACAGGAGACACACTGTCTATAGAATGATAAATATTACATATTTGAATTGAAGAATAGCATCTTCACCATGCTTGAGTTAGTTCCATTCAAGCCCAATACTTCTACTCTACCTTTCGCTTTCCTCCTCTCTATCACACTCTCATTGCCACCAAGATGATTTTGAAATGACTTCACAACTTCTTATTTATACAAGACAATGACTTTAGGATAATTATCCAAGTTAGCATACTTTATAGAGAAAATACACAAATACAACTTGACTGGTTACAAAAGACTTCACGCGGATCACCACACTATCGACTACACAGATCTGAGACTTCAATCTTCTTTGAGGAACACACCATGCTTCGCAAAACATCTTCAAGATCATCTGCAGGATGTGTAACTTATCTGGTAGGCCAAGTTTAGGAAGAACATCATCATCCGGAAGTAATTCTTTAATTATGAGCTCAATCTTTAATGCAGAACACCAACACAAACTGGACATAATCCAGAGACCCCTACAAGCTTTCCTAAATCACCAAGAGAATCCACACTACTTTTGTTTACTAAAATCATTCTCTCCTTCATCCGAAACCTCAAGAACATAGTCTGTCATCACTGTCATATTGGAATAGATGCTTGCGAACCTCCAGACCACGAACCAATTGAGTTGTCAATTCAAATTGACTTCCTAAACATTCCATCAAATCTGCAGAACAAAATATTGCATTTCTGAATCTCACTGGACCTATCTGTGTCACACTATCACCTCTGAGCATCTGCCAGAACCGGTTTAACTCATATGGCCATAACTTCTTCAAATCTTCATGCGGACCTCTCAAATCTTTACTGGATCACCTTTGGATACATACCTATAAACCCTTTGATGCACATCCTCTAATCTTCATCTTAGCTCAGATCTTTACTTCATTGTCTTCACTGTTCTTCTCTGTTTCTGATAGGACTAATTTTCTCAATATCCTTAGCATACAACTCATCCAATCCTTGAAATTAATGCAACATGAGTATGTTGACATCAATGACAACAACAGTTAGGCCCATACTTGCAACAATAACAAAGAGTAGTATTTAAAATCTATGGGCTTTTTGTTTTCTCTTATTTGTAAAAATCCATCATGCAGTTTCTTTTCAATGAATGTTGCAAAATCATATTCAACATTAGCTTCTGGATTTTGAATTCTCATGGCCATCATCATTAGGCCGACATGCATTCTATCTTGGGCATCAATACCCTATTGGCAAGAGACACTGCTTTGTATGACAGGTATTGTCATTGATGGCAACTAAGACTATTCCACCCATCCGCATAACACAAATTGTTCATACCGGAAGTCAGAATCAGAATTTATCTAAGTCTGAGAAGTCAGAAATAAAGTAGGCGATAGGGTCCGATATCTTGGTCCAGATCTCTCCAGTGGTAAATCAAATTTTGCTACAGATCTGAGGGAGTTTTAAGCATTGTCAACATAATCTAAATCTAGAGTTTTGGCCTCTAGTGATGAAGGATTCAAAAGTTATTAGCATCTGAGTATTAGGTTAATAGTTTGATAGTTTGACAGAAGAATAACAGGCTGACCTTGTAATTGATCTTGGTTCCGGATGTATGGAAGTTGTTGGTTGGACAAGTTGTGATGATCAATGATAGTAGCCAACCTGATTAATAATGTGTGAGTGCAAGTTTTGGTTTACATTACAAGTTGTACATGAATTTAGCCGACAGAGAAGAATCTTCAATAATGTTCTAAGTGTTCTTAAAGCTGACTGAAAAGTGGTTGAAGATCAGGATGCGGATATATATAGTTGATGGATTTGAATGATTTTGGGTGTGTGTGTGATGTGACTATGGAATAAGTGCGAAAAGGACAGAGATCTAACGTTTAGATGTTAGTAGAATAGTAAACAAGGCAGAGCAAGGATGAAGTGTATCAAGTCAATATTCTGTGCTTAAATGAAACTGAACCCTTGCATTGGTAGATGCTATTATTAGTTCAAATTCATTGTAATTTTCTTTCTATAGGTAGTGAGCTCTGGGCAGTGCACCCTGAAGGCATGTGCCTTCCCCATTTGTAATACTTTTAACTGAGTATAAATTCTTGTGGGTTAACCCCCACCATGGTTTTTCCCTTAATCGGGTTTCCACATCAAAAATCTTGGTGTCAAGTGTGTTATTTATGGTTCTGCTCATGTGTTATTGATTGATGCTATGATGTTTATATCATTAATTTGATTATAAGTTGTAAAAAGGAATTAAAGATAGAAAATCTTAAATTGTGTGACAACTGATTCACCCCTCCCTCTCAGTTGTCTGGACTAATTCCAACAATTGGTATCAAAGCGAGATTCCTTAAAAGAAGCCTAACAGCTTGAGGAAAAGATCTTGGAAGAAGTTTTCAATGGGTTCACTCAAAGATCAACTTCAGTTGGACCTAAGAGATCTTAATTAGTCTAAAGTAGAAATTAGTAATCTAAGAGATGAGCTTAAAGATGTTAATGATACCATTGAAATGTTGAAAGAGAAATTAAACAAATCTATGGAAAAGAGAAAGGAGCTACTTCTGCAGTTATCCAGTTTAACTGAAGAAAATAACATGAATGAAGCCTTGGAAGAAAAGACAAAGGAATGTGAGAAGCTGTCAAAAGAAGTTGTTGTTCTAAAAATTGAGATGGAATCTGGGATGATGAGGAAAACCAAAGAAATTGAAAACAGGAAGAAAACTGAAGAAGACCTGAATCAAAAACTAAAAGAAAGAACTGAAGAATGCTGCAAATTGGATAGAATAGCTAGCCATCTAGAGTTTGATCTACAAGAAAGCAGAGACAATGAGAGAGAACTTGAAAGGCAAATTGTCATTCTTAGACATGACCTAGAAGTTGCAAATGAATACAAGGAGAAGTTCAAAATAAGCTCAGCTAAACTTGAAGCACTGCTTGAAGGACAGAAAAAGGTTGATGACAAGCATGGTCTTGGATATGAGAAAGGTGAAAGCTCCGGATCTGGACAAAGAAATTCTCAATCAAGAAATGGAAGAAATAGACCTAGAAGACGTCCGGTAAGACAACCAAATGCTTAAAGATATCCATCCTTAAATGGAAATTGTTTCAACTGCAATAAATGTGGCCATAAAGCTACTCAGTGCAGAAGTAGAGTAAATCAAAATAGTCCATCCTTCTCCGGTCAATGCTTCCAGTGCAAGAGGTATGGTCATAGATACAATGAATGTAGAAGTATGATAATGAATAACTCTAATGGCATTTCTTTCAATGGCTACTATTTTGCTTGCAATGGATTTGGACACATGGCTAATCAGTGCAGATCAAGAGGAAATCAAGTATATAAGCAAAGAAATGTTGTGTGCTTTAATTGCAATAAATTTGGTCATACGGCAAGATTCTGCAGAAGTGGGATTAATGAAAGAAGAGGTCGGGTAAATAGGAAACTGGATGAGTAGAAACAAGACAAAGGAAAAGGAAAAATTGATGTGAATGAGATCCAGAATGAAATAAGCAAGATATGGGTCAAGAAAATAATTGTGAACCATAGTAATGGGTCCGCACCGGAATCTGGTGTTGATAATTCCTCCAAGAATTGAACTAGGAGCTTTGGCTCAAGGGGAGTTGCATTAAAAATCAAATTCCCCTAGCCAGTAAGTGGGTGCCTGAATCTAGCACAACAAAAGAGGATATTTTGAATTGCTTCAAAACTTTTGAAAGGATTTCTAGGAGAAAAGATGTTGATATGAAAACTTACGGAGTGATTCATGAAGAACTACTTAAGAAATAGAGTAACCAGATGAAGTTAGGGAAACACATTTATTACAATGACAAATTAGGATTTGCGAAGAATAAAAGGTCACTTGGTCATGCATTTGAATCACTTTACATTTGAAGGAAACAAAAGAAGAGTATCTAAGCTGCAAATCTAGAAATTGAAGCACGAAGAGTGAATTTAACCAGAAATTAATCAACCATAACCCCATGAAAGAAAAAGGTACTTTTCTATAAATCTTTGAATCTAAAATCTATTGAGATGGTTACACCTCTAGTTGTTGATGTAACTGAAAGGCCCTGACCAATATTTCAGAAGCATCCATACAAGTCAATTGAAGTTGAGCCATTAGGTGCATTTTCTGATGTCCCATATGGCATACTGCATGTTGATGATATTAGGGCATAGATCGACTGTAGCATTGATGAATTTGGACACCTAAAACTCTTGGATTTCTTTAACAATTAGCTAAGCGATGATATCTATAAATTGAAATCGGAATACAAAGCCCTAGAAAGAAAACACTTTCTGCAAGTCATTAAATTTACGACATTTGATGAGAATGAGTGGGTTCGATATATCTTGAGCTAGATACATGATGAGTTTATATGGCTATTGAAATCATTCAAGATTATAAAGTATGTTATCAGAATTGTGACTGGGTTAAATTCAACTGGTGGATTACCCATGTTGAAAGCTGTAAAAAACCAAACTGTTACTAATGCAACCGGTGCAAAGTTTGATAAGAGGGCTATGACCATAAATGACATTATAGAACTGGATGTGAAGTTTTCTTCCATGGTTATTGGCTACAAGATCTGTCATTTTAGCAGAGAGAATTCAGTTTCCAAAACTGCAATCTATGCAGCCTATCAAATGTTGAAGGAGAATGCTGATTATGACCTATATGAACTGCTACAAAATAAGTTGATTGAAAATCTGAGCAAAATAAAGAAAGATAAGAAAAATACCTTCAATTATGGTTCCTTAATTATATGTTTGTTCTTCTATTTTATGAATGAAGTGCCTAGAGTTCAAGGTGTGCACTGGACAAATGACAGACCAGTTGCATGGCAAATAAAAGATCATCTACTCAACCTTGGTGATCCCAAGCTCAAAAAAAAGTCATTTGGGGTTACTTCAAAAACTTTCAAAGTATGATGCATGCAAGAAAAAGAATCCCTAAGTTAGTTGTGGAGAAATATGAGAATGAAATATGCTTCATGGTTGACACTGATCAATGCCTGATGGAGGCTGTGGAACCTAGAACCATATGGATTATGCCAATGGGCTATGAGATTGATGAGAAAGTTTTGGAAATGTATGCTCAACATCTCCTCAGAAAATCAAAAGACACATATGTGGAAAGGTTTGGAACATACAAGGAGCTAAGTCTAAAATTACATGTGGAGCTTAGACAGCCAGAGACCAAAAGGAAAGTGTAGAAGCAAGTTGAAAAGTATGCTGAGAGCATTGGACTAACCAAAGAAGCAGTGAAGCAAAATAGAGAAAGAATTGAAAAAGCTGAAAAGGAAAGGCATGAAAAGAAATAAGAAGATGTTTTAATGCAACCATCCTTCAGGACCACTAGAAGCTTTGCTGCTGCTTCTATTCCCCCTAAACTTGCAAAACCAGAAGTTAGACCATCCGGTGAAGGAAGTAAGAGAAAGAAAACAAAAGTTGCAAGAACTTATGTGAGCACAAAAGATAATGAAGAGACAGAGACAGATGAAGAAGTTAAAGAGATTAGATCCAAGAAAGCCAAGACTTCAAAGCCTTCTGAGGACCAGCCTTCCAGAAGTAAAAAGGCAAGTAAAAAGCAAGAAACTGGTAAGGCTACTATGATAGTTGATGAAATTGTAAAAACAATTATTGTTCATGAAAATCTAAGGCCTATCAAAGTTTATTATGATAATTTTGATCAAGAAAATAAGAAAATCTTGGAAGATGCCACCATCATATACTTGAACAAATTCAATAGAGCTCTACTGGAAATTTTAGAAGAACTTCCTAAAAGTTTAAGGAAAATACTAGAAATGAGGAAGGAAACAACCAAGGCAAAGATCTAGAACTTAGAGAATATGTCCTCTCCACCCTATGTCCAGTAATGACCAGAAGGGAAGTAGATAAAATCCTCAAGGGAGTTAAGGAAAAATTCATAAGCAAGATCTGGATGAACAAGCTAATGCTTGGTAAAACTGAGGAAGTTGCAAAGGAAACAGAGGAAATTTTGAAGAAGGCCCTAGATAAAGACAAATACTATATTGTTTCAGAGGAACAAGTTGAGGAAGACAATCCTTCAATTCTAGAACAAGAAGCTCCAGAAGAAGAGATTAAAAAAGGAAATGATGACCAAGGTGATACTCTAGATCCTCCAGAGAAAACCTATGAGGAGACAGATGATGGGATTGATTCATCGATTCTAGATGTTGAAAAAGTAAGCATCAGTAAGCAACAAACTAAAGTTGATGTCTCCTCTATTCTGAAAGAAGAGCAAATAAACAAAGAAGACACAGAGATGGCAAACAAAACTGATGATGCAAGAGATACTCTAACTCCTGGTCAATCCGGAAAAGAAGAAAATATTGCTACTACTCAAAGCCCTCCGGAATAGGTAGCAAGTGGTGAAGACAAAGAAAAGATTCCCCCTATAGATGATACAGAAGAAGGTAAAGAAGACAAGGCAGAAGAAGATGGTGCAAATGTTAATGCTGAGAAATCTCAAGAGAAGGAAGGTGGGTCAAGAATTTTAGCAAGAGACACTATAGATGCAGTAAAAGGTTTCTTGAGTAAAGAAATGCTTGAATTTGATGAACCAGAGCTGTTTCAAGTACTGTTCAATCTAGATGATCTCTCTCCGGTTCAAGTAATGAAGATAACATCTTTTACACAAGCCAAGGCAAGAGAAAAGTTGTTTAAATCTCACATTGAGGACAGTGAGCTGCTAGGCCTTGCAACCAAAGGATTGGAGAAGTTAATGCTAACCTTCTAGAAGAATCCTTCTGACTCTCCTTTTGGAAATCTGAAGAATCTTGTAAACTCTGTAAGTACACATTTTGAGTCTTTAGAAAAGTCTGTAGAGACCAAAGTCAGGAATGAGTTTTTGGATAAGAGATTTAGTGAAATAAAGAGCCTAATAGGGTATGATAGGATGTTACTTGGTATCAGTATAAAGAGTATTCAAAATGCTCTAAGTGATGGAGGTGATATATACAAGTTTTGTCTATCCTGGCCCAAAGTTAGTGAGGATATTAAAAAGAAGATAAAGGAGCAAGAATAGAAGTTGTCAAATCTATCTCAAAATTTTGATCCTCTAATAGTTTCTCCTATAACTCAGGAATGTCAAGTAATTAGCTTGACCGATGAGATAAAGAGGCTTGTTAAAGAAAAGGGTGATATCATGAAGATAATGTGTGAGCTCTGGGGATTGATTGCCCCCAAGTTAGAGATAGTGTATAATGCCTTATCAAAAGCTCAGATTGCAGTTCAGACAAGTGATCCTTCAGATCTAACAAAGGAAGAAGCATATGCATTTTTGCTGAGTAGACACATCTCAATTTTGGATGACATGAAAAGAACTTGGGCCTATGAACTTGAGCAATTGAAATATAGTTTTGCAGACATTCTCAAGTTCATGTAAATATAACTTAATGATTGGTTGTACATATGCAACATTATTTATAGAATTTTTGGAAGAATTTTGGCTTGCAGTCCCCATCCTTTGCCATTGATGTCAAAGGAGGAGTGAAGAGTAGTGAAAAATGAAAACTCCAGTATAGGGGGAGCTTTGGAAACAGTGAAAAGTAAGAGTATAGAGTAAGGGGGAGTAAATGTGTAACACTTAGTCATTTTTCACTAAGTGTTGCCATCAATGCCAAAGGGGGAGATTGTTGGCAAGAGACATTGTTTCGCATGACAAGTGTTGTCATTGATAGCAACTAAGACTATTCCACCCATCCGCATAACACAAATTGTTCATACTGGAAGTTAGAATCAAAATTTATCTAAGTCTGGGAAGTCAGAAACAGAGCAGGTGATAGGATCCAGTATCTTGGTCTGGATCTCTCTGGTGGTAAATTAGAGTTTGCTGTGGATCTAAGGGAGTCTTAAGTTTGTCAGGATAATCTAAATCTAGAGTTTTGGCCTTCGCTGATGAAGGATTCAAAAGTTATTAGCATCTGAGTATCGGGTTAACAATTTGACAGAGCAAACAGAAGAAGAACATGCCAACCATGTAATTGATCTTGGTTCTGGATGTATGGAAGTTGTTGGTTGGACAAGTTGTGATGATCAGTGATAGTAGTCGACCTGATTGATGATGTGCGAGTGCAAGTTTTGGTCCGTGTTACAAGTTGTACATGAATTTAGCTGACAGACCATAATCTTCAATAAAGTTCTAAGTGTTCTTAAAGCCGACTAAAAAGTGGTTGAAGATTAGGATGCAGATATATATAGCCGATGGATTTGAATGATTTTGGGTGTGTGTGCAACTATGGAATAAGTGTGAAAAGGACAGAGATCTAAGGTTCAAATGTTAGCAGAAGAGTAAACAAGGTAGAGTAAGGATGAAGTGTATCAAGTCAGTATTCTGTGCTTAACTGGAACTAAACCCTTGAATTGGTAGATGCTATTATCAGTTCAAATTCATTGTAATCATCTTTTTGTAGGCAATGAGCCTCTTGGAGTAGTGAACTCTGGGAGGTGTGCCCTAAAGGCATGTGCCTTCCCCATTTGTAATACTTTTAACTGAGTATAAATTCTTGTGGGTTAACCCCCACCGTGGTTTTTCCCTTAACCAGGTTTCCACATCAAAAATCTTGGTGTCAAGTGTGTTATTTATGGTTCATCTCATGTGTTATTGATTGATGCTATAATGTTTATATCATTAATTTGATTATAAGTGCTAAAAAGGAATTAAAGGTAGAAAAGATTAAATTATGTGACAACTGATTCACCCCCCCTCTTAGTTGTCTAGACTAATTCCAACATACCCAACACCTGACACAAAGCAAAATATGTTCTTTTGAAATAGACAGCAAAATCTTCAACAGAGAAAGGTTCAATTGTAGCAGATGGGATTTCAATTCTTATGTTATTTGCCCCTTTCCTCATGTGGATGGGCACCTTATCCCTTCTATGTGTTTTTCTCAAACTATTTTACTCCTACTCACAAGTTCTTCTTTAGGTCTACTTGTGTGAGGGATTGCTTGCTCAACATGAAGCAGTCTATGATTGCATTCCTGTCCACAACCACTAATGGTGACCCATTTGGTAGTCTGACTATTTTGGTGGTTGAGTAATAGTGTTGTGCCAATGTTCTAATCAAATCCACATCAACAAATAGATTTGGCACCACAAGCTTGCCAAATCCAAATTCCATGGGTTTCCAACTGCTCCTTATCCATCTTTCTTTCCACAAAAATATGAAAAAAGGTTCCATCTAGAGATAGGGATTGCAGAATCCTGACATCCTTCCACAACATCCTTGAACAATTTCTTAGACCCCTTATCAATTGAATTTGGTAGGATGTCTAACAATGATTGTTGAAGTGATTGTTTCATGGGAGTAGGGGATCAGTGCTCTTACTCATAGACTCAGATTTTTTAGGTGCCATATTTTAGTGCCTCTACGAACTAGGGTTTTAATATTTTACTTGCTTTACCAGACTAGTTGAAAATAGAATACAAACCAAACACCAACTTTTATGCAAAGGGTGATGGGGCAGACTTACCCGGTTGGAAAATACCTAAGGAGAGCACACAAAGCTTGAATTCGCCTTCTGTAATCAACACTAAATTCGCTGGAATGAAGAAATACAAAGAAATCCCAAGTTTTATCGTGCCATGAAGCTGGTCATTTCTCCATTAACTCGAGTTCATGCCACGAAATCAACAAATCTCAGCATTTAATTCTTTTCAAACATAGACCATTGATTTGATCCAATCTAATGGCTAGGCGAGTATTTCAAGACTTGCGGTCCTTTCCTTGAAAATTGGAATCTCGCAGGCATCAATGATAACCATTGCAGGGTAGCACTGAAGTCATTTTGACATTTAATTCCTTACCGCAACACCGCAAGACCAGCTTAGGCCAATTGTGGGACTACGGGACCTCTTGGATAGTTACGTTCATCTTCACCACTTACTGCCACCCCGCAAGACTTGTCGCACACCACCGCAGGATGGTGGGAAACATGTTATCCCTTATGTCTTTTACCATGCCACTGCCAAGCTTTGGCATGACCGTTGTGGGGCTACGGGAGCCTTTGGTCTCCCATTTATTTTTTACCACATTACTGCCAGTCGAAGTTATCAGTATTGCGGGGCCACGATATGTAGTATTACCAGTCACTTGAACTCCTTATACCGCAACACCGCAGGCTTGACTGGAAACCATCATGGGGGCACAGTGAACACTTTATCCTGACTCCTTACTACTACATTGCTGTCGATCATCTCCTTACCTGCCGTGGGGGTGCGGTAACATATTATGTGCCTCTTCATCTTTCTTTACATGCTCATTGTAATGAGATTGGTGAGAGTTTGTCCAACAGAGTGGATGAAAAATTTCAAGCATTGCTGTTTTTAGTGCAATTTCATCCTCTTCTTCCTCCCCCTCCGGGTTCGCCTATTAAAGACCATGCTGTGGGAGAGCCAAACTACATTGTGCAGGATCTGAATGTTGAAGAAAATTTGGGTTAATTAGTAGTTTTTTGGGTTTCTGCTTCCTTAGTACGATGATCAAAATGTAATTTTTTCTTAAAATTATACATGTAAAATCTTGCTCCTACCTTTGAATATGTTTGGAGCATTTTGTATTATCGAGCTATAACTGGAGGTTTTCTTCCCCTAGTTCTTTCCTGCCAGTATGCTCATTGAATCAGGTGTGGCATCAGCAGGTAGATCATGAGTAGACTTGCATCTATTGTGCCTTAGAGTACACCTCTTAAATCTAGAACTTTTGATGGAACTAGTGGATCAACCAGAAATACTAGTACTGATTTAATAGAAGATGTGGATGCTTTTGTCAAAAGACAAAGATTGAGTCAAGATTTGTACAGATCTATAGAGAGGAATGCAAAAGTACTTAAAAATTAGAAGGCAAGAAGCCATTCTTGCTTGAGGTATCGAGAGATGGTGAGCCCATTAGGCCAAATGCTACAAAGTGGGCCTCTGAGTTGGGTGTAAGATGTAGGGCCCATTTGGATATTTGTAAATCAAGTTTTGCAGAGCAAGATCCACGATCTGTGGAAAATGTTATACAAAAAATGGAAAATGCTTTTGAGACTACTGGTGGACAAATCTCTAGAAAATATTACAAGCTTAAGATGAGATTTTTTATGAACAATTTTAGATACAATTGCAAAAAAACAATCATGGAGGGAAAAGAGAGGTTAGACTCCACTCTATGTCCCAAATAGTGGGAGGCATTGAAAGAAAGTATGCATTCTGAAGAATATTTGGCAAAGAGTAACAAAGGCAAGAGAGCAAGAGATAATGTGAAGGTTGGATATACATTTGACCGAGGTGAGTTGCAGGCCAAAATGGACAAATTTGGAGTAAGTGTATGGCTTTTTGGTTTAATTTACATTGTGTTATTTATTTTGATTTTTTATTGAACTAACTATATATTGAAATTCACATTGTATTTTAGGTGGAAAATAGTAATAGAGAAGCAGGTGCAGAAGATATTGTCAATTATATGGAAGCACTAGATCCTAGTAAATCTAAGAGTAGGATGAAGTGGAAATCTAGTTCATCAACAGAGATTTCACAGCCATCTATTACATGCCCAGTAGGATCAGTCTTTCTAGATCATGTCAACTCAAATGAAGGGTACCAACATGTACTAAATTGCATATACAGTCTCAGTTGACAAGTTTCGTAGTTGGTTGCCTCCATTAGCCCTATAGTTTATGCATGGAATGAGTATAAATCCACAGATTCAGATGAGGTAAGAGGCTCTATTGATCTCATTTCCTCTTGTTTGGCAATTCTATATACAAATGCCTCTTAATATGTAGATTATTAAAATCTGAGTGTAGGAGAATTCAACCCAGTTGCTTTATTATTGGGGTGATCCAGAAAATGTTCTTTTGGACAAATTTATAGCTTGCATTCTTTACTTGACTATTGAATGCTTTGTATATTTTTTTGCATGATGCTTAAACCACATGCAGAGCAATTTTTTAAAAGCAGCAGGAAAGCAAAAATGTCTTCATGATGTCAACAAAGCTGCTAATATTGATAGTGATGATCATGATGAACTGGACAAGAATGTGCAACATAGTCGTCATAGTTATGCTGAAGTTGAGATAATATAATAGTTGTCAGTTATCTATCCCAATGTTTTGTATTTCTTCATGCTTAAAATATTCTTTTAGACAAAAAATTATAGCTTTTGCATTCTTTAAGTTGTAAGTTAATCTATCCCAATGTTTTGTCATTAATTCTTCATGCTTAGAATGTTCTTTTGGAAAAAAAATTATAGCTTTTGCATTCTTTACTTGACTTATATTAATTTTGCATGATGATTAAACCACATGCAGAGCAATTATATGAAACCAGAATGAAAAGAAAAAGGCCCTATCAATAGAGCTCTTTGCAAAACTATACAACTTCATGTCAATGTTGATAGTGATAATTATGATGATGAACTCGATGAGCATGCACATGATATTCATAGTAGTAGTCATGCTGAACTCGAGGTGAGTGCTATGAAAGGGTCAACCCACAATAGTGGGTTACAATTTTGTGGATGAAGAAAAATTGAAGATGCCAAAAAATCTCTAGCAGGCACCTTCATTCGAAGGTCTTTCCTTCGAATGGAGGCCTTGTCGGCTAAATCAAAACTTAAAACAATAGAACCTTCGTTCGAAGGACATCTTCAAATGAAGGTAATTGAGTACCAATTAAAATAATAAAATAATGCCTTCAATTGAAGGCATTATTTTATTGTTTTTTTTTTTAAATAGGTTAAAACACTCAAATGACAATCTTTTTGTCATTTGAGAGCGTAACTGTGAAAGGAAGCCATGGACGAAGGCAAAAGGCACCTGCGAATGGAGGTGATAGGGAACCCGGATGAAGGCAATAGGTTTGAAGGGAAAAGGTGGAAGCTCTGTGACAGGCGAAGACCACACATCAACATACACGTCGAGCCCACAGGTGCATAAATTGGCCACCATTTCTATGTATATGCAAGTGTCATTTGAAATGGATGCTTGTCGTGAACTCATGTATATGCTTGCCAACATTTCAAGGCCCCATATTCCTGCCAACAGGGGCTTCAATTAGAAACAAATGTCGCTCCATTATAGTTAATAAAATATAGAAAATTTTCTACTATCAAACCTTAGTTTGCCAAACTAGGGTTTGTCAAACCCTAGCTTGGAAAACTAGGGTTTGTCAAACCCTAGCTTGGAAAACTAGGGTTTGTCATTACAATTAATAAAATATAGAAAAATTCCATAAAATACATGAAATTTGCTTGAGACAGTTAAAGAACTATCAAACCCTAGTTTGGCAAACTAGGGTTTGTCATTACAGTTAATAAAATACAGAAAAATTCCATAAAATAGAGAAAATTTGCTTGAGATAATTGAAGAACTATCAATCCCTAGTTTGCCAAAATAGGGTTTGACAAACCCTAGTTTCAAAATAAATTAGGGTTTGTCAAATTAGGGTGAAACTAAATTCATCTTGTCAAATTTGAAAAGATGAATTTAGTTTCACCCTAATTTGACAAACCCTAAACTAGGGTTTGTCAAACCCTAGTTTGGCAAACTAGGACCGTTTGACAAACCCTAGTTTGAAAAGAATATCAAAGTTTGAAAAGATGAATTTAGTTTGTTAGGTGGACCTAATTTCGCAAACTAGGGTTTGTCAAAGTTTGTCACCCTAATTTGGCAAACTAGGGTTTGTATTCTTTTGCTTACTCTTCCCTTGAACTTGCACAGAATATTTAGCTTCATTGGTACTTATGCTATTTCATATTCTCTTTTCCCCTCACTTTAGGAGCATGTTTGGTTTCATTGATCTTCATGGTTACTTTATATATGGTATTTCTAGGTGAATTAGGGAATTTTTAGTTTTTAATGTCTAATTCAACTATAAATGCAAAGAAATCCATTGGTGGCACTTGCTAAAAATAATTTAAAGATATATGATCTATTTCCAAAAAATTCTAACGTGTAGACATGCAATTGTTATTAATAATGTTATCGATGATAATTTGATGTTGATGATGTTAGTCAAATGTAATGCTACATTAAAGTGTCTTATGATTTTACTTTGGCTAGGACTAGTTCAATTGACATATCAATTAACTAGATAGGGTTAACCACTAGAACCTAGTGAACCATACATAAACATATGGTCAAATCATCTCATGATGAAACAAATACCTATTGAGTGATTAGAATCTATATGTTGTAGTAAAAGGTTGCAATGATAAAACAACTTGGAAATGAGTCTTTAGGAATTTGTAAATGTTTGAGAATTAAATCAATCCTCATGACCCCAAGAGTGCTTTAAGTGTGCAACATCGTTATGATTGAAATGAAATGTTAACCTCAACTCAATCATGTACTAATTGCCTCATAGCACTAAGGGTGGCCAATGTGAATTCAATCAATTTTATATAATAATTATCTCATAAGCCAATGTGGGTTCCACACAAGACAAGCCCAAGACTTCAACAAGGCTCATAACAAGTGTAACTCAACCTTTGAGGGCTTTTACCTAAAAAACTATTAATTTGGAATGGTTTATCACAACCCAACCACCTGGAATGAGTATTTAATAAGAAAATCTTCATAAGTCTTTAATTAAATAAAGTCTTGTGACCACACTAAATCACATTTTCATTCTCAAATAATTCATTAGATTAATATAGCAATAAAACAACTAGAGAAATGTTAAGCCAAGAGGGGAGACTAGTGATCATGCACTTTATTGGAAAGATAAATGATATAAAGAACAAATATTCAATTTATGATTATAAATGTATGCTATTAAATATATATGCAAATTGAATAAGTGGATGTATTAAAATTGTTGCCAAATAATTTTTTTTTTGTATATTGGTCATTAGGCACCATAATTTATCTAGAATCAATGTAAATTTTGAACTAGAAGCACATAAAATGGTTTAAATTTTTGTAGAGTTACCAAAATTTGTGTTGAATCATAGGAGTAGTAAATACAACTACATAGTAGATATGTTGAGAAAGAGAAGTGCATTGATAGATCACATAGATGAGAGTTAAAGTTATAAGATTTAAAAAGATAAAATTCAATTTAACATAATATCAATTTTAGGGAGGCATGTTAAAATATAGTTCCAGTCAAGCTAGGATACATAGTGAGTGGACTACTTCATTCTTGACATGGGTTGTTGTTAAAGATATAATATTTATGTTTATCGTAAGGGTCAATGCAAGAGAGTTTGATTAGAGAAAATCCAATTGGAGGGATGGATAGAGACATTAGAGTGGACAAGACATTGACACTTTTGAGGAAGAAATTATTGGTCATAAATGAGAGCTAAAATACAAAGGACTACATATAGAAATGTCAAGTTTATTGTTTGGTAAAGGGGAATTCAAGATTATGGATTGTATAATCTCTTACAAATACTAGATAATTCATGGAATGATAAATTAACATCAATTATTTTGGGAATCATGAGGAGTCAACACTATAGATATTTATTGCTTATAGTAGTATACATGATATCCAAGATGCCATATTTTATACCGTGTGAATAGACAAGTGATGCTTCACATACTTCTATCTTATTTTTCAATGAGATTGTTAGGTATTGCCTAGTATACCAATCTAAGCATTATTTGGATAGTGACACAAATCATGTAGTTTACATGTATTTATGTATTTTTGTGATGTTTCTTGTATTGGATATGCTATAAATCATATTGAGTTACCATGGAAATATATCAATGTATATTGTATAGTCATTAGTTGTAACCATGGTATTAGTGTGTAATGTTCATTATTTTATATCTTTAATTGCTGAACCTATGTGCTATAATAATTTCAAAAGAAATCTCTTTATCTCTCTCTCCCTTGACCTAAGTGTGTTCACAAAGAAAGATTTAAGTGTATGGAGTAGGAATGACTTAAATGTTTTATTACACACATGGTATTCATTTTATGACACTGATACATGTGATATTACATGTGTAGATTTGGAAAAGTTAAAATCTCTCTCTCTCTCTCTCTCTCTCTCTCTCTCTCTCTCTCTCTCTCTCTCTGCTTTGAAAAGGAAAAGAATCATCCATGCATTTTAGAAATGAAATCTTCCCTCTTGTTCAACTATTTAAAACGTGTTGGAATATGATAATTCTATTGGAAATATACTTCATTTATTTAATTATAACTTCTATCACACACACACACACACACACACACACACACACACACACGTGTGTGTGTGTGTGTGTGTGTGTGTGTGTGTGTGTGTGTTATTGAAAGGTTAACATAGGTAAATATAACTTTCTAGATTAAAACATATATGTGTTAAAATATATATCAACTCACATAAAAATGTACATATTTTTAAAAAAAATATTAGATTTAACACAGTCTATGTACATAAAATTAAATTGTTTGAAATAGACAATTATGTGTTTCAAATTATACTTAGAAAACCTTATTTATACCAAGCTATAGTTGCATTAGGATGGCCATGTTTAACCAATTCTCTACAAGATGACTGATATGTCTCACCAACACCAGTGATAACTAGTGTCTACTTTGGAAGTTGTGGAACAACATCAACATACACACCTACATCAGAGAAGAAATTGTATGTTGATATAGGCGAGCACAACACAACATCCCTATCTACTCTGATGTAGGACGTGTATGTTGATACATTTGTTCCATAGTCCAAAGTAGACACTATCACATGTTATGATGTTGGTGAGACATATCAGTCATCAAGTGTACAAAATTGGTTCAACATGGCCATCCTAGTGCAACTATCTAGAGGTATAAATATAAGGTTTTGTACAAGTACATATTTAAAAAAAAAATAGTAGATGACATAGTCTACACGTAAAATAAAATTGTTTGAAATAGATAATTATGTGTTGAATTATACTTAGAGTTTAACCTTATTTATACGGAGCTATAGTTGCATTAGGATGGCCATGTTAAACCAATTCTCTATAAGATGACTAATATGTCTCACCAACATCAGTGATAACTAGTGTCTACTTTGGAAGTTGTGGAACAACATCAACATACACACCTACATCAGAGAAGAAATTGTATGTTGATAGGTGAGCTTAAATCACCAGGGATAAGCAAGCTCAATAAGTCAGAAGCAAGAAATTGTATGTTGATAGGCTCGAGCATGTAACACAACATCCCTATCTACTCTGATGTAGGTGTGTATGTTGATACAATTGTTCTACAACTTCCAAAGTAGACACTAGATCAATGATGTTGGTGAGACATATCAGGACCATCAAGTGTAGAGAATTGGTTCAACATGGCCATGTCCTAATGCAACTATAGAGACCTATAAATAATCTCTTAAATGTAAGTATAATAATTCTTGACATATATCTATTTTGAAAACAATTTAATTTTATGTGTAGACTAGGTACATCATCTACTAATCAAAAGAGATATAAGGGGCATGCTAATCAAAAGAGAAGATAAAGTTCAAATGATTTGGAGTCCTGAACTTCCTATCATTATTGTGGGAACCAGTACTTACAATTTAACCTTATTTGTATGGAGCTATAGTTGCATTAGGATGGCCATGTTGAACCAATTCTCTACAAGATGACTGATATGTCTCACCAACATTAGTGATAACTAGTGTCTACTTTGGAAGTTGTGGAACAACATCAACATACACACCTACATCAGAGAAGAAATTGTATGTTGATAGGCGAGCTTAAATCACCAGGGATAAGCGAGTTCAACAAGTCAGAAGCAAGAAATTATATACATTGATAGGCTCGAGCATGTAACACAACATCCCTATCTACTCTGATGTAGATGTGTATGTTGATACATTTGTTCCACAACTTCCAAAGTAGACACTAGATCAATGATGTTGGTGAGACATATTAGGACCATCAAGTGTAGAGAATTGGTTCAACATGGCCATTGTAATACAACTATAGAGACCCATAAATAAGGTTAAATTGTAAGTACTGCTTCCCACAATAATTATAGGAAGGTTAGGACTGCAAATCATTCACTTTATCTTCTCTTTTGATTAGCAATGATCTTGATTCTCTGTTCAGCTTGAATTTCATCTTGTGATCAGCAAGGCTCCATCATTCTTTCCTTCTTGAAGTGGTCCTTTAAGTTATTGCACTTGCTTTTCATGTTATCACTTACATTTCAAACATGTAAATTTTAATTTTTTTCACTTAGTGAACTAGAATGTATGTTCCTGGCTTGGATGTTAAATTTAAAAATTAATTTAGATACATAGTGTACTAGATGTACACACATGTACATTGGAATAAGTAATTTATTTTTACTTACTAATGTATAGAACAAATTTATTACAAAGATAGAAAACAAAGTTGTAAGTAAATCTAATCTAAATTATAGTAAATTTATGTTTTTGGAAATAAAAAGTGTACATAGATATATTACCATCTATTTAATTACCATTCGGAAACATATGCCTAGAATATCATAATATCATAATATCAAAATCTGGACATCTTGAAATTGCATCATATTAATATCAAAATCTGACACCAACCCAACCACATTTAATCATATAACCACATCTTATTAAAAATAATTTACAATAAACATGACCTAGATATCAAAAGATGTGTATTTAATCAATTTGCATATACTCACTAAATTCACTCATAAAATTGAACGTGATATAATAACTTGTAATTTAAACTTAACTTAAGAAATTAGTGAAGCTATAAAAGTTGCATAGGTTCAATCATGAAATAAAAACATAAAAGTTATCAATAAGCATATTCAACAACATTTTTTCTAAGAGTTTTCCATAGGGGTTTTAATTCATGAGAGAAGATGATTGTGGTATAGTACCCAATCACCATGGTTAGAGGTAACTCTACCCTCTTGTATGGCCGTCATGGTGAGGTCATCACATGACAGGTTGATACTTTCACTTGTGTAGTGATGATTTCTGCATTGATGTTGAAAACTTTGATTTTAATTTAATTTATATTGTGACATCTCTAATGCATATGTATGTATTGTAGCATGTTCAAAGAGAATATGTAGCATTAAATAAAAACATTCAAAAGTTATCATATCGTGCATGCTTGAATAAGAATCTAGTGCATTCTCTACATGACTTCTAATAGAGAGATCATTTGTACATTAAGAAATGCATGTTGAAATTTAAAATTTGTTTAATGAAAGAACTATTAATTTAACTTGCATAAATTGTAAAACAATTAATACATGAACATAGATCTAGATAGTGAATTTAGGTCTTCAAAACATTAAAAATTGTAAGTTCTTCATCTAGATATTTTTCATACCACATCAAGTGGTTCAGGTCACTCTTCAATGAAATCTAATATTCTCTGATGATCATCACTATCTAGTCTCCACTTACGATGTCCACGTGTGTTTGAAACTGTATGAAGAGATAGGTTGGTAGAAATTACAAGGTGGCTATACTAATATACCTTGTTCTTAGGTTGATAATCAATAAAGTGAATCCCATGTTGAACAATGTTGACTTGTTTGAGATATGTCCCTTGCACTACAACTGAACCTGTGGGTTCAACAACATTCCACGATAATACATAACATTTTCAAGGTAAATGTAACTTATGTATCTATGAACATGTATAGCATTATCATTGCTTTGTAAGACATAACATAAATTATAATATAAATTGAATATTTAAATCACTCTTGAGGTACTTGACATTTACATATGTAATAAATTCAAAATTATTTAAAAATATAATAAATAAAGTTAAACCTATGGGAAACATCATTCCATCACTTGTTTTTGGATTTATTAGCTTTTGCCTCTCTTCTGTGTAACGCAATAAATAATAACTAACATCTTCTGTATTTCCAGCCTTTGCAATGACTACAAAAACATCCCCTACACCAAATTTATATGTCCAAAATTTGTAACTTAAAAAATTTAGAGATGCCTTATATAATATATATATATGTACAAACATACCTTTTTCAATCAATCCTAAAATATGGTTATAATAAGTTGAAATCAAAGGAATGTCTTCAAAGCTTTCATCCTCATCTTTGTTGTATGTGTTGGTAATAACTAGTGGCATGTTTTCCCATTTAGTGACATATCCATGTTGTTGGTTCTTACAATTCTAAAAAATCTCCCAACATGCACTCATAACAAAGGCAAGAGTAATCCCTAGTGCACAATGCCCATGTCTAGCTATCTATACTCATGACACAATGCAAAGATCTTGTTTTCTCTACCCTCTTGCATCCATGCATTGATCTTCTATACACACCTACAAATTTATTATATTGTATATTATGAATATAATAGAAATAATTAAATTCAAACTAAAATAAAAAAACTCATGTACACATATCATATATGAATATATTTTTAAAGTACATTAAATAAATTCAAACAATACATACCTGATATCTCCCAAAACACTCTATGTGGAATGTATCAGTTTGTTCTTAAAGATGCACCGACCTCATTTGGTGCAAAGTGTGACTTAAACCATTTAACAACATCATGTGCATCATTTATACGATCTCCCTCATAATTCATTTGATGTTTTCTTAGAGCACATTTGATGCAAGCTCCTGCGCCATCATGTTCAGCCTTTCCATGCCCACTCTCAAAGAAACTCCAAACATGTGGTATATTGTTATTTCGATGATATCTACATAGTGCATGAAATGGCCTTGATGATTTGAATTGTGATGCACATCCATCTGACCATATAAAATGCTTTCCAAAATTTACACCCTTGCTTGCCAAATATAAAAAAAATATTAAAGCAATGTTGTACAAAATGTGTGTCATGCTCTTTATCATCACTAACATAAAAGTGATATTCTTTCTTAATGACTCATGCTTCAAATGCACTTTCAAAACCATCCAAATCCAATTGTGCATGTCGATAACACACATGCACCATAATAGTGATCTGCTCTGAAAAGTAATATTGTGATTGAATCTCTTTTTGAGGTACAAAAGAGTAATTTTCTGCAAAGTCGACTACTAATAAAACTGTTCCAGGTGGGAAAGTATCTCTTAATGTTTTAAATTGTTGCGCTTGCCACTTAGAAAAAAACATGATGTATGTGTGGTTGTATCAATTTATGAAAATTTTCCATAAATGTTCCAATAGGTATCTCCTCTTATACATAATCTAACCTTGTGGATTCTTTCCCATTTTTTGTTTAAAACTTTATGTACTTGTAACTCTTGCAATTGACCAACTTCATTGGGTCGATATCTTCGTTTCTCAAAGGTATTTTAGCCAAATTTCCACATGTTTCACAAAGACCTTTTATGCAGTTTATTTGACCAGTTCCATTATCATCATTTGATTTATCACATAAGATGGATGCTATGAACTAACTTACCCATTTAGAAGGTGCATTTACAAAACCATCATTGTCTTCATGAATCTTTTGAAACACCTGATAGTAGAGATCAAATTCAATATGATAACGACAACAACAAGTTTTAAAAACCTTGTTTTTCTTCACATAATATGGCCTTAACCTTTCAAACATTGTTTGTCCAATCTTTATATTTGGATTTGAATTACAAAATTCCACATACATCTCATGTTATGTTATGTCTAGCCAATGTTTTGTATGTAGTTCATAAAGTTATTGGGCCCAATTCTGTGTTTGATAACATCTCTACTATTTGATGAAGCACGAGTGTTATCATTCCAAAAGGTTGAGATCAAGTTCCTAACAACATCTTGAATCTTGTCAGATTGAGGAGCTCTACACATAATTGCCCAATTGCCTTCCAAGGTAGTATCATCCAATAATTTTCTCCTTTTCACATATTTTGTTATTGTCTTTGTACTAAAACCAATCTTAGTTGAAATTGAAGACAATTGTCTTTTTTTGGAATTTTTTTCACTTAAAATACCTGTCAACATTAGTCTTCTTGAAATGGATTTATCCACAGATTGAGATTGTTTCCCAATGGAAGCCAAACTTTTTGTTAACATTTTCAACAATATCTTTTTCTAGGTGTGAACCTTTCCCCTTTTTCAATGACAAATCTACACCCAACATCTGTAATGGCTCATTTAGCTCCTTACTAAGAAGTACAATTGATAACAATTGGGTTTGATCAAGTGTATCAAGATTATCAAAATGAGCAATTATTTCCTTTGCAATTTTATTCATTGACCTCCTATCAGTACGTCTAGGTTGTCCAACATAATGTTTCAATTTATCAATTTCCATTTTAAGTAAATGATCTAAATTTCTATAAGAAATTTTTCCCTTCACCTCTTTAGCTAGATTAATATACTCATCCATACCAGTCAAAGGAAGAGATCCTAACCCCTCTCCAACATCCATGGTTTGCACTTGGGCCTCCTCTGGGCTAACATCAACTATGTGTTCTTCAACAATGTTTGATCCAGTTTCTGTATCACACATTAAGGAAATACATATTAAAGAAAACTTATTTAATTTAGTGAACCATGTCTTGACATATTTTAAAGAGCCTCCATATGATCAAATTACCATAAAAACTAATATACATGTACATTCAATAACTAATATTTATGACCACAAGTGATATATATGGACTCATGCATACAAGTGACAAATATGAGTATGTAAGATACATCTAGGTAGTTATACCATTTAGGATAAGTGTTTAAGCGTACACAAATATTCAAGTAAGATGTACAATTTGATATATATGAAATCTCCTATACATAATATGGTAAGATAGCTCTTAGAGCTTTGAATGATTTAACAAAGTACACAATCATTTGTTCAAATATATTTAAGATCAAAATGAAATAAGAATACTTGTAAAGAAAAGATAGGGATTATATAAGTAGTGATATAATGTAGCAAAATAGGCCTAAGATTAAAGAGAAGAGAAACCTCACCATGGATTGAAGGTAGTGAAGTTCATTAAGCTCAATTTGAATTCAAGGAAAATCATGTAACACTCGATTCTGATTTTACTCTAAAAACGAAGTTTTTACCAAAGGTAATTTTTTTTTTTTGAAATTTACAACAGAAAAGTAATTACTCTAAACAAGTAAATCATCCATCGACTTAATAGTAATCATGAATATAATTAAGCAAAAGGAAATAATCATCCAAACCATTTAAACAATATGTTGTTGAAAATTACTTAAAGCAATTCTAGAAATAGGAACTTACCAATGTCACTACATCTCGATTGTTGACCATCCAAATTTAAGTCTTAGCATTCCTCAAGAATTAAGCAGAGAAAGTATCTTCAAGGAGCTTAACCTCCAACCACAGACCGTCGGTCTCCCGCACTCCTTCCTAACCGGAAGTGGCCCTACCCTACTCAAGAGGATAGACTTAGGATAACCAATGGTGTTTGCCATCTGAGCTCTGGTGTTGTGACCTATGTGACTTGTTATCATACAATCCCTTAGATACCCTCTAGTCATGCATGACCACTCCACAAGCTACACCATCCAGTCATAGTGAACATTCAATGCACTTGAGGATCATGCATTACCTTGGCCAAAGGATTTTAATTTAATTAACATTGTATCAATGCATGAATTAAGTTCACCCACCCCACTCGACTCGAATTAATCGCAATCCTATAGTTTCCTATTTATAAGTTCTACATAAGAACCTCGATGACCTCAAGGTGTTAGAATTTCATCATGCATTAGTGCATGGCATATAGGTTTACTCTATCTCTGAGCTCATGGAAACCTCTCCATCTACATGATAAACAAACGACTTCCTAGCATATCAATGTTTCAAAAAATGCTATACATTGCTATAACAATCTCAAAATTATCCCATTGTTTATTTCATCCATTCTTGAGTGGGCACTAATCCCAACTTGATGTTTTCGATAAGAGATTACTATATATCATTCTATAGAACATAAATATTCGAAGTCCCTAAGTATAAAAATTGAACATTCTAAGGGATATTCTTCGACTGTCGATTCTTTGACATAGCTTCATCTTTGTCATTTTGGAAGGGTTTCACAATAAACCAAAATATAGAATACGAATACTTGAAGGCCCCGACCTAAAGTTTAAGGATTCTTAAAGGTCTTCTAAGAACTATCAGATTTTTGACTAAAATTACTATTGATTGATTGACCATTGACATGGTTGATATTTAAGGAGACATTTTACCTCTCAATCTTAATAGGATCAGGAATGCCCTTGAAACTTGGACTTTTTAAGCTAGGGCTCTTTTGGGCATTGTAGAGCTTGCAACCGAGCTTGTGCCCACAACGGAAAATGACAATCTTTTCTATACAGATCAAAAGTGTTGATGAAAGATATTCTTTCTCTTCTAAAACGTCTCTTAGTCTTTCCTAGGTTATAGATGAGGTCATAATAAGGAATAGTTTCATTACATATGGAGAAATTTGACTCAGAGATTTTAATCTCAGTTCATCTTTCTCAATAACTATTCACATACTCAAAGGCCTCTAATTATTGACTTGTATTCACATGAACTATAATAGTAAAACAAAACATACTTAAATAATGGATTGTTTACAAATGACGTTCTTATTGTTCTTAAGAAATACTCAAGGTTTTATACTCATATTTGGCTTTCCCCGTATGAGATTCGAATCTTCTTTGGCCTGAAGATATTTGGCCCGTAATTACAAGACTTAAGTGCAAGAATATATAGAGTTATATTATTATATTTTAACAAGAAAACAATGCATATATCTAAATATCTTTTCGCTTACCCATTAAGACAAACAAATCCCCATTAGCTATCTAACTCCTTATGCCAAATATTCTAAAACTAGAATGAGAAGTCGACCTTTTAGTCTTATTAAGAGGGCGACTCCATAGGCTTTGACCTATGATTTTATCGACTAAATGAAGGGTTTTAAAAATGTAAAAACTTACAACCACTTGAAGTATATCGTGTATTTCAAATTACCTTTGTCACGGCATGGGTAGTTTCCTATGTCAGATTTCATGTTGTATAAATATTCACAGACACACACAGTAAGCTTTATTGAACTTAGAAATCTTAACCTTTACACAGCATAACAATAGGCTTTGAGAATTCTTTACTGGGGTGTAGTGCAGCGTTGTGTGGAAAATGTTTCATTGCACCATTATATAATGCTCAAACACACAACTATAGTTATCAACAAATAACTCCCTACGTTTTTAGCAAAACTAAGATCTAATAGAGTGCAGAAAAATGTAGCTTAAAACATTACAACAGAAATCTAAGTCTACACAATGAAGAAGGAAAGAGAACCTAAAAACGGTCTCTACAGATCGCTTACAAACTGGCCTTGACACTGGATAAATCCTCAGTCATTCCTCTTGAAGCTTTTTGCTCAGTCTAGATTTCTTCTAGCCCCCCGTGGTCTCCTTTCAAAACTAACTTCAAAACCATTATATATCCTGCTCACTGCGAAGGAAAACCATGGACTCACCACTCCTAACCATGCCTAACAAGAAGGAAAAGATTCCCCACTTGCAAAAACGTCTCCACCTTACGTGACCATTCTACACGATGGAGCTTCTCTATGCGAGGTGGCTTAAAAAGCTAACAATCTATCTACTATTCGAGGACAAGGGCTTCATTACCACCTAATTCACCACTACACAGAAAAGTGGTGCTTAGACTCTTAAGAGTTGGCAGATTTAAATGATTAAAATATCCCTCAACTCAAAACTGATCATGAGAATAAACAATTGCCAACATAGTATTAAAGGTTGGGTCGATGACTAATTGGTGGTCTAAAACTAGAAAGCAAAAAGAGTTATTTGAAAAGAAGGACATCATAAAAAGAACTTAAATGTGTCCCTCTTCGAACTTTGACTCGATTATCGACAACAAATAAGAATAAAGGAATATCTCAATGACTACTAAAATATAACTTATATAAGTTAGCATATTCCTTTATATTATGACTAAAGTTATAACACACCTTGGTCTCTAATTCGACGTCCGTCGAATTTCACAAAAAGGAGTTTATGACATATGCTCAAAGCATTTTACGACAATAATGACGGATTGGGCATAACACAAAACAAGACTTGAGATCGATTTACGCACAAATTCGACTCTTGCGCCAAACGACAATAATACGTGACTTGCAACTCAGCCATAAGTAAATACATATATTTACATATAATCAAAATATCAGTCATTCCTATTAGATGACATGTTTTAGAGTATTACGACACTAATGTCGATTTCCCATACTGTAAACAACGACTTATGAAAGGACAAAAACCTATACTTTAGACATCGATATCTCGACTAAAATTAACTTAGCCGAATACAAGACTTAATTCAAGGCATCAAGGTTTATCTACCTGATATGCATTTTCAATAACAAACACCCATGGTTAATTCCAGAGTCTATTCTCTCTTTCTCAAAGATACTTTCTCTTCTTCTTTCTTCCTGTTGAACATAATCCATCTATTCCTGCAATGACAATCTCACATACAATTTTGTGGTCAAAGCACCAATATTCTGATCAATGCATACTATATCAAATCATTTCATTTTCATAACAAAACGACATTCCAGTTCATAACATCATATTGATCGTAATCAAATAGATTCCATGATTTCATTAAATTAACTTTCTCTATCTACATCATCCATTCCTATGATGTTAATAACATATCCACATAACTGTAATATTCAGGAAAAAGTAAATAGTAATATTGAATCCAAAAAGGGGATGTAACATATCTTTCCCCTAAAGAATCATCATCCCCGATGATTGAGTTTACCAAGAAAAATTTGAACATAAAAAAAACTTTTATAGTTTAACATTAATGTTTTTGAAAAGATTAGGAAATCTTTGGTAAATGTCTTTATTGTCTTCCCAAGTGGTGCTATTCTCGCCATATTGGTCCCACTGAATTTTGCATTGCAAAACCTCTCAATTACATAAATGAAGTTTATGCATTTCGAGCACCTTGAGTGGCTCAATCACAACCACTCCTGGTTCTTATATCTATAAAGAATTCCATTTAAGAATGTGGTCATTACCTATAAAATTTTTCTTTAGGTATGAAAAATGAAAAACATTATGCGTTTTGGGCAAGACTGAAGGTAGAGCAAATTTGTAGGCCACTGGATTGATAATCTCAAGAACTTCAAAAGGTCTGACATATCAAGGAGCCAACTTTGATGATTTATCAAATTTGATTGAGCTTTTATGGGGTTTCACTCGCAAAAGAACTTTCTCACCAACAGAGAAATGTCTAGGCACCCGTTTGCGATCTACATAACTTTTTTTTTTGCTTGTCATTGGCTTTTGCCAACCTCTTCCTAATCATTTTCACTTTTTCTTCCATATCCGCAAGCATTTCAGGTCCAATGCTTATCCTATCTTCCAGCTTATCCCAGCTTATAGGATTTTTGCATTTCCTTTCATATAATGCTTCAAATGGTGCCATCTTAATGGTAGAATGATAGGAATTGTTATAGGCAAATTCAACAAGAGGTAAATATTCCTCCCATCTGTATTGCTGATCCATGCAATACATTCTTAAAAGATCTTCTAAGACTTGATTTACCCTTTCTGTTTGTCCATCCATTTTAGGATGATAAGCGGTGCTCACATTGAGTTTAGTCCGTAATACAGAAAATAAGGTTTGCCAAAATCGAGAGGTTATCTAGGCATCTCTATGAGATATAATCTTTTCAAGTACCCCATGCAATCTAAATATTTCTTGCACAAATTTTGAGCCAAAATATGAGCTCCATCTGTCAAATTTCCTGATATAAAATGTGCTACCTTGGTTAGTTTATCTACAACAACCAATATTGCATCATGCCTATTCTTAGACATTGGTAACCCCTGAACAAAATCCATACTAACAACCTGCCATTTCCATTCTGGAATATCATGCGGGTATAACAATCTGGCAGGATGTTGGTGTTCTGCCTTCACTCTCTGACACTCCAAACAACTTGCTACAAACCTTGCAGCGTCACTTTTCATTCCTTTCCAGAAATATAGTGGCTTGACATCAGCTAAAAGTTTTGTTACTCCTGGGTGTCCGGAATAAGGTGCACAATGAACTTCCTTCCAAACAAGGTTTCTAAGTTCTATAGAATTAGGAACATAGATTCTTCCCTTAAATCTCATCAATCCATCTGATTCAATACAGAAACTGTCATATCTTGGATCCTTAGGGTTTAATTGCAGAGCCTATTTCACCTACTCATAATATTCATCTCTAGATAAATTTTGCAATACTAAATCTTTAAAATTAGAATGAATAGAGATTATAGAAGCTATGTGTCTTCTTTTGCTTAAAGCATCAGCTACTCAGTTTTATTTACCTTTGATATAAGAAATCTCAAAGTCATAATCTGATATTGATTCCAACCATCTCCTTTGTCTTGTATTAAGATGAGATTGTGTAAATATGTAGCAAAGACTTTGATGATCTGATTTTAGTATAAATGTCTTTCCCAACAAATAATGTCACCACATCTAAAGGGCGTGAATCACTACTGCTAGTTCTAAGTCCCGAGGAGCGTAATTCTTCTCATAGTTTTTCAACTTTCTTGATTCATAGGCTACTACACACACATCTTCCATAAGCACACCTCCTAACCCTTCTCCGGAGGCATCAGTAATAACCTCAAAATGTCCTTCAGGATCAGGAACTTTCAAGATTGGTGCGGTTGTTAACTTTTCCTTTAACAAATCAAAAGCCTTTTGACATTCTTCAGTCTAAACAAATCTTTTTCCTTTTCTCTACAAGGAAGTAATTGGACTAGCAATGCTTGAGAAATTCAAAAAAAAAATTATGTAATATCCAACCAATCCCATAAAACTTGGAAGGTACAGGCCATTCCATAATAGCCTTAATTTTGGCTAGGTCAACTGATATCCCTTTAGCTGATATTATATGTCCCAAATATTGCACTTCTTTCTAAAAGAAAGTGCACTTTGAGAGTTTTGCATACAATTTGTGTTCTCTTAATCATTGCAAAACAATTTGAAGATGTTGTCTATGCTCCTCTTCATTTTTGGAATAAATCAGAATATCATCTATGAAAACTAGGACAAATTTATCAAGACAATCTCTGAAAACACTATTCATGAGATTCATGAAAGTGGTAGGTACATTGGTCAATCCAAATGGCAACACAGTAAACTCATAATGACCATATCTTGTTCTAAATGCCGTCTTGTGAATATCTTCATCTTTCAACCTTAACTAATGGTATCCAGATCTCAAATCTATCTTAGAAAAGACTAATGCACCACGCATTTGGTTAAATAAATCATCAATACGTGGTAGTGGATACTTATTCTGTATTGTTGCCTTATTGAGCATCTGATAATCTATACACAGTCTAAGGGTTCTGTCTTTCTTCTTGACGAATATAACCAGGGCTCCCCATGGTGATACACTTGGCCTAATTAGATTCTTAGACAATAGCTCCTGCAATTGAGCCTTCAATTCCATAAGTTTAGTGGTGGACATACGATATGGAGCTTTAGATACTGACTCAAATCCTGGTTTAATATCTATGCCAAAATCAAAGGTTCATTTTTTTTTGGAGGCAAGCCTGGCAGTTCCTCAGGAAATACATCACTGAAATTGCAAAGATATGGATATTTTTCCTCAAATGTTTGCTTCTCTAAGGCTTCCTCTACTAGGTCCATTTTGACTACAAAAAGTTGACATCCCTTTCGCCTAGCCTGCTTTAATTGTTTCGAAGAAATAGATCTTGTGCTTATTTCCCTTTGAATACCCTAAAAATTTACTATATTTCCTTTATCATCCAGATACTCAATTGTTTTATGAAAACAATCTACCTTGGCCCTATGTCTCCACAACCAGTTCATTCCTAAGATGACATCATAGGACCCTAAAGGTGCTACGTATAAATTTACCTTAGTGGAGAAGTTTGAAATATCAATCTTAGCTTCAAACAAACATTGCTCTACTTGAGCCTTTGAGTGATTTGTATACTCAACTGTCCACAGTTTTGACATAAAACCAACTCTTCTAGAAAATTTACAAGTGGGTGTAACTTTTGAATTCATTGTCTAACACATAATCACGAGGTGTATAACCCTCAGACTCGCTATCAGATGATAGTACAATGATTTCAGCTCTAGGTGCTATATGGGGATCCCTAGTGATCATTGGTATGCTAATAGGTACACTCATAGGTACAATAATTGGGCAGCAATTGACCATGATTCCAGCTACCATCCTAGCTGTCTCTAGGAGTTCTCTTTTCATTCATTTAAGTCGTGACAAAGCATTGGCAAAAGTTTCCACATCATCTAGCCTAATGCCATTTTTGTCATTTGTTTTCTCAATAGTCTTGATCATCGCAAGTCGTTTCTGCTTAGCTTGTAGATAACGTTCCTTACCAATGAAGGACTTCCTTGTGGTTTTCTTGATACGTACCATTCTGGCACAGTAAATCAAATCATTAGCTACCTGCATAATGTTGATTCCTAATTAGGTTAGTGGACTCATCAGCCCAAGTGCTGAACCTGGTTAGGTCTGATACCATATGTAACACCCGGTTCTGATTTTACTCTAAAAACTAAGTTTTTACCAAAGGTAATATTTTTTTTTTTAAATTTACAACAGAAAAGTAATTACTCTAAACAAGTAATTCATCCATTGACCTAATAGTAATCATGAATATATATTCATTAAGCAAAAGGAAATAATCATCCAAACCATTTAAACAATATGTTGTTGAAAATTACTTAAAGCAATTCCAGAAATAGGAACTTACCAATGTCACTGCATCTCGATTGTTGACCATCCAAATTCAAGTCTCGGCATTCCTCAAGAGTTAAGAAGAGAAAATATCTTCAAGGAGGTTAACCTCCAACCATAGACCATCGGTCTCCCGCACTCCTTCCTAACTGGAGTGGCCCTACCCTACTCAAGAGGATAGACTTAGGATAACCAATGGTGTTTGCCATCTAAGCTCTGGTGTTGTGACCTACGTGACTTGTTATCATGCAATCCCCTAGATACCCTCTAGTCATGCATAACCACTCCACAAGCTACGCCATCCAGTCACAGTGAACATTCAATGCACTTGAGGATCATGCATTACCTTGGCCAAAGGATTTGAATTTAATTAACATTGTATCAATGCATGAATTAAGTTCACCCACCCCACTCGACTCGAATTAATCACAATCCTACAGTTTCCTATTTATAAGTTCTACATAAAAACCTTGATGACCTCAAGGTGTTAGAATTTCATCATGCATTAGCGCATGGCATATAGGTTTACTCTATCTCTGAGCTCATGGAAACCTCTCCGTCTACATGATAAATGAATGGCTTCCTAGCATATCAATGTTTCAAAAAATGCTATACATTGCTATAACAATCTCAAAATTATCCCATTGTTTATTTCATCCATTCTTGAGTGGGCACTAATCCCAACTTGATGTTTTTGATAAGAGATTACTATATATCATTTTATAGAACATAAATATTTGAAGTCCCTAAGTATAAAAATTGAACATTCTGGGGGATCTTCTTCAACTGTTGATCTTCGACTGTCGATTCTTCGACATAGCTTCATCTTTGTTGTTTTGGAAGTGTTTCACAAGAAACCAAAATATAGAATACGAATACTCGAAGGCCCCAAGTTAAAGTTTAAGGATTCTTAAAGGTCTTCTAAGAACTATCAGATTTTTGACTAAAATTACTATTGATTGATTAACCATTGACATGGTTGATATTTAAGGAGACATTTTACTTCTCAATCTTAATAGGATCAGGAATGCCCTTGAAACTTGGACTTTTTAAGCTAGGGCTCTTTTGGGCATTGTAGAGCTTGCAACCAAGCTTGTGCCCACAGCGGAAAATGACAATATTTTCTATATAGATCAAAAGAGTTGATGAAAGATATTTTTTCTCTTCTAAAACATCTTAGTCTTTCCCAGGTTATAGATGAGGTCATAATAAGGAATAGTTTCATTATATATGGAGAAATTTGACTCAGAGATTTTAATCTCAGTTCATCTTTCTCACCAACTATTCACATACTCAAAGGCCTCTAATTATTGACTTGTATTCACATGAATTCTAATAGTAAAACAAAACATACTTAAATAATGGATTGTTTACAAATGACGTTCTTATTGTTCTTAAAAAATACTCAAGGTTTTATACTCATAATTGGCTTTCCCCGTATGAGATTCAAATCTTCTTTGGCCTGAAGACATTTGGCCCGTAATTACAAGACTTAAGTGCAAGTATATACAAAGTTATATTATTATATTTTAACAAGAAAACAATGCATATATCTAAATATCTTTTCGCTTACCCATTAAGACAAACAAATCCCCGTTAGCTATCTAACTCCTTATGCCAAATATTCTAAAACTAGAATAAGAAGTCAACCTTTTAGTCTTATTAAGAGGGCAACTCCATAGGCTTTCACCTCTGATTTTATCGACTAAATGAAGGGTTTTAAAAATGTAAAAACTTAAAAACACTTGAAGTATATCATGTATTTCAAATTACCTTTGTCATGGCGTGGGTAGTTTCCTATGTCAGATTTCACGTTGTATAAATATTCACAGACACACACAGTAAGCTTTATTAAACTTAGAAATCTTAACCTTTGCATAGCATAACAATAGGCTTTGAGAATTCTTTACTGGGGTGCAATGCAGCGCTGTGTGGAAAATGTTTCATTGCACCATTATATAACGCCCAAACACACAGCTACAGTTATCAACAAATAACTCCCTACGTTTTTAGCAAAACTAAGATCTAATAGAGTGTAGAAAAACATAGCTTAAAACATTACAATAGAAATGTAAGTTTGCACAATGAAGAGAGGAAGAGAACCTAAAAACGATCTCTACAGATTGCTTGCAAACTGGCCCTGACACTAGATAAATCCTTAGTCATTCCTCTTGAAGCTTTTTGCTCAGTCTAGATTTCTTCTACCCCCGTGGTCTCCTTTCAAAATTGACTTCAAAACTGTTATATATCCTGCTCACTGCGAAGGAAAACCATGGACTCGCCACTCCTAACCATGCCTAACAAGAAGGAAAAGATTCCCCACTTGCAAAAATGTCTCCACCTTACGCGACCACTCTGTAGGATGGAGCTTCTCTATGTGAGGTGGCTTAAAAACCTAACAATCTATCCACTATTCGAGGACAAGGGCTTCATTACCACTTAATTCGCCACTACACAGAAAAGTGGTGCTCAGACTCTTACGAGGTGGCAGATTTAAATGATTAAAATATCCCTCAACTCAAAACCGATCATGAGAATAAACAATTGCCAACATAGTATTAAAGGTTGGGTTGATGACTAATTGATGGTCTATAACTAGAAAGCAAAAAGAGTTATTTGAAAAGAAGGACATCATAAAAAGAACTTAAATGTATCCTTCTTCAAACTTCGACTCGATTACCGACAACAAACAAGAATAAAGGAATATCTCAATGACTACTAAAATATAACTTATATAATTTAGCATATTCCTTTATATTATGACTAAAGTTATAACACACCTTGGTCTCTAATTTGACGTCCATCGAATTTCATAAAAAGGAGTTTACGACATATGCTCGAAGCATTTTATGACAATAACGACGGATTGGGCATAGCGCAGAACAAGACTTGAGATCGATTTATGCACAAATTCGATTCTTGCACCAAACGACAACAAGACGTGACTTGCAACTCAGCCATAAGTAAATACATATATTTACATATAATCAAAATATCAGTCATTCCTATTAGATGACATGTTTTAGAGTATTACGACACTAATGTCGATTTCCCATACTGTAAACAATGACTTACGAAAGGAGAAAAACCTATACTTCAGATGTCGATATCTCAACTAAAATTACGTTAGCCAAATACAAGACTTAATTCAAGGCATCAAGGTTTATCTACCTGATATGCATTTTCAATAACAAACACCCATGGTTAATTCCAGAGTCTATTCTCTCTTTCTCAAAGATACTTTCTCTTCTTCTTTCTTCCTGTCAAACATAATCCATCTATTCCTGCAATGACAATCTCACATACAATTTTGTGGTCAAAGCACCACTATTCTGATCAATGCATAGTATATCAAATCATTTCATTTTCATAACAAAAAGACATTCCAATTCATAACATCATATTGATCATAATCAAATAGATTCCATGATTTCATTAAATTAACTTTCTCTATCTACATCATCAGTTCCTATGATGTTAATAACATATCCACATAACTGTAATATTCAGGAAAAAGTAAATAGTAATATTGAATCCAAAAAGGGGATGTAACAAATCAAATGAGATAAAAGAAATAGATCTCTCCAAGTTAGTGCAACAAGTACTATCATCTCCATTAAAGATGACCACAAGAAGAAAAATTTCCTATACAATTTTTTCTAGAGAACATAACTAATTAAAAGAAAGATGAGACTAAAATTTTAAGGACTAACCTTTGGCTATAAATGGAGTTCTAGCTTACAAGATAATTAATCTAGTAGCTACTTGTTAAAGAGGTTCAACTATAATTTATATGTGACAAAATCTAAGCTACCACAAACAAAAGGTTCCTTTTGGTAATGTTTGGAAATTAGAAGCATGACACACTTTCTCTAGGTTTACTAACACATAACCCACTTGTTAAAGATAGAGTGGAGAAAAATAGTATAAAAGGAAGAAGAGAGAGAAGGTTGGAGAGAGGGAGAGGGATATGGAGAGTTAGAGAGGGAGAGAGATAGCTAGGGAGGCCCCAGTGAGGGAGAGGTAGAGGTAAAGAGAGTGGGCAACTTGAGAGAGAGAGAGAGAGTTATCTCTAGGTAGAGGGGTCGAGATTATAGAAAAGAATGAGGAATGACTTAAACTAAATGACATCATAGCTACATGAAGTCAATGCGTATATATTTAAGCATAAATCAAGTTGTTGGTTTTTCTTTTGAATTAGCATCAGGCTTTGCCAGTTCCTATACACACGCAGATTCAGCCAACTAATACAAGAGGTTGCGTGAGCTCCTCCCCTTCACTTCTAGTTCTGCCGCACCAAGGGGGGTGTCCCTATAACTCAAGATATAACCTTGACTAGCTCAAAGATAGAAAGATCTAACTTGACAACAACAGGCAGAATACTCTCATGTATGGACCAAGATCTGTATGATAGATCACAAGGTGGGCAACGTTCTTGGACATATATGTCTGGTCGGGTATGAGAGCATGCAGGGGTTTTCCTACTCCTAATCCTACAACTATCAGGTGGAAGTGATGAAATGGGTGGCCATAATGTCCGGGATGCAAGACAAGGGGTTTTGGCTCATAACTACTAATCCAGGAGCAGACTGGTGCCTATCCATTGGGCAAGGAGTCAACTAGACGTATACAATAGATGGTTTGCAACTTTCACTCAAGTTTCAGGGGGTTGGACTGATGCTTGCCTTACAAACATCACCCAAGAATGGGTATCTAACTGCCTCTACTTACAGATATCCCTGCTGACATGCAACCAGGTTCAAAAAAAGGAGAATAACATGCAGCAAATGGAAGCAAGCAGATAGACACATGCAATAAGCATTTTTCATATAACATTAACACTGAAACTGAAAATATGTGCAAAATACATTCATGTTGCAACTCATAAACTCCAAAATGGGATAAAACAGCCAAGATCATGCCCTGTTCTTCATTATTTACAAAAAAATGCCTCAGGCCTTCAACAACCTTCAAATGAGCAACACAACCTGCTATATACAGCAAGGAAGGTTCCCAACATTAATTACATAGTTGACGAAAAATCCCACCAGATACACAGTATCAGAAAAATGGCGCTCAACGCATTGAATGCGGTAGGTAGGGGAGGAGACAGGAAGGGATCTCGAGCCTTGCACTGCCACCTGGAAGTCTTCATGCTAAAAATCAGGCAACCTGATCATGTGTACCATCACCCATACCCCTGTACTATCACCATTTATGGCCCAACCACCCGCGGCCTACCTGGAAACCATCACTGCGCTCAAAACAAAAATTCCTGCCAAAACGTACTTCTCTGCAGGTTCAAATTATACAGGGGAATAATCCCACATGCATGGTGCGGAGGCTCCTTCAACACTTTAAAAGCATGGCCGCGACCATGATAGGTGTCGAGCGCTTTTTCCACGCTCGACACATGCCTTTCTCTCCAAAAGCCCATCGGCCAAACTTCTACCATCGGCTCACCCCAAAAAACTCTCGCCGACCTCAGTTGTCTTGCCGATCGCCACACTTTACAATCCGCTCCATCGGCCAGAGATAGACCATCAGGCCAGCACAAAACTCCTTTGCTGATGCCCATGGTCTCGCCGATGCCTTCAAAAATCCTGATGACGTCATCATCATGTCCTAATGATGTCACCATCACCCGTCTGCATACCGCGCAACTCTCATATCCGGATGACGTCATCGCCATATAGGCACCGGGGTGATATTAGTAAGATAACCTGATATTTCAGAATATCAACCCCCAAACAAAATATCATGATGCACTGTAAACCGAATGATGATGATGACCCTTTTAACTCAAAGAACATCAGGGTGCACTGTAGCTCTACTGCATGATCGGGATGATATCCAAACATCACCCGATATTGAAACAAGATGATCCTGATGACAAATTTGGTTGGCAGAAAATCATGATGATGCTGACCACCTCGGAGAAAATATGATGCTGCTGTTGAAAAATGCTGAGGAGGGCCAACACTTAGGAAATTTTTTGGATTTTTTGGGAAGGTGCCTGCATGAAAATTGCTAAATTAACTGACAGTCAATTCAGGCACCAACAGTGGCTCTGTCTGGGGACGTGCAGGTGCAAGACTGCAGCAAGAACCCCAGATCTCTGGGATGCAGACCAGTCCCCTATCCATTAGGCACAGAGTCATGATGTTATATTGATCTGCATCACCAAACACATTATTTTTAAACATTATTTTGGCAGCCCTGGGCAGCCAAAAAGGAAGAACCATAATTTTTTCTTGTCAAATGCCTGATTCCAAACTGGAAGATCCCAATCCAAACTGAAAAGATTGGCATAATCTGCCCATAATGTCATCTGCTTAAATAGATATTCCACCAGTTTTGAAAACTTGCCACCATCATTTTTAGCTCTGTCATTTTGGATTTCAAAATTAGACATATAACCATACACATAATATTCTTCAACATTAGGCAACACATATATGTTATATCCCTCAGACAGTACATCATACTGCTCTTGGCACTCTTCATCATTTATCTGGCTGCTGCACATTGTTAGGCACTCATCCAGCTAATCCTAAAACTCAAAATACTCAGAAAACATAAGACCCCTAATATCTACTGATATTGAAAACAAATCCTGATCCACACACCCAATGTTGCACATGTCTGAATCAAGTGATGATGAACATTCATTATTCACAGTTTGCAAATCAGTATCATCATCTTCAAACAAAGGGTTAATCCTGCACCAATGAAGGTCACGACTCACAACATCATATGCATCTACAAGCTCATCATAAAGGGGATTAACACTCAATGCAAAGGCCTCTGCTTCTTCTTCATGACACTCCAATTCTTCTTCACTACTATCAGATCTAGAGTCATAAAAAGAACAAACCTGATCCATGAATTGATCATGGATATCATTTTCATCATCTGATTTCCCCATATACAAGATTTCTGTTGTTTCAATGTACTCTGAAGTTGAACTATTTGCATCACTTTCCAGCTCTCCAATGCTTCCTGATGAAACTGATACTGACTGTTGATCCACATGATCACAACTTTGCATAACTGGATCATTTAAATATGAAGGCTCTTTGTTTAGGACTGGTATGCAAATTTTACTTGAAAAATTATTATTTTTAACTTCACTTGCTGGGCAAAAAAGGACATCCTCCTCTATAATAGAAACATCATCCACTTGGAATGATGCAAAAACTGGGACAATAGGGGTGTGAGTGCTTTGACATTCATTGTCAACACCTGAATTAAATCTTTCATTAACATTGGGGGCTGCAGGACAACAAATTTTTTTAGAAAAATAACCCTTTTGAATTCCATACCTCCAATTGTTTTCAATATCTATTGCAAACTGATGTGCCTAATGTAATGTGGTGGGCTCCTTATCTCTCAATCTATAACTCATTTTCTTATCAAAGGCTCCCAAATAGACAACTAAGCACAGTGCATCATTAGGTCTCATACATTCTGGTATTCTATTCAATGCCCTCATAAATCTGAGGTTAAAGGCTAGGATCAACTCATCTTCTTCAATATGGATGTACATGAAGTCACTAATAACTGCATATTCAGAAATTCTTTCACCATATTGTACTAGAAATGCAGATTTAAAATCATGCCAAGAGCTAACAGAGCGAGCTAGAAGGTAGGAGAACCAATCCCTTGCATCTTCATCTAGAGATTGAACAAATAATCTCATAACTACATCTTCATGGTCAATCTCGAAATCATCTATAACATTTATAAACTGCTGCAAGTGTCTCTCAGCTGATTCATCCTTTGCGCCACTAAATTTGGGAAAATATCTTCTAATTTTAGGTGGAAGAGCATTTGGGTAGCCACAAATGCCACTAAAATTTATGGGCTTATATCTATCTATGTTGAAACTTCTTTTATTACATGGTTGGGACTGACTACTATACATTATTGCATTTGACACCTCACAAGGGTGCACAAGCTGACAATACATCTTTTTACGCTTTTGCAACCCTCTTCTCTACTCAGATTTTCAATCACAATATGACCTTAGGCCCTTAAAATACAAACTGCTATTTCAACCTGCCTAAAGTCCTCTATATGAGTCTTTTGAAAAACATTGCATACCCTTTTGAAATATAGAGTAGGTTCTAACAAAAGCATGCAAGCTCTGCTTTCACCAATGTTTCCCTTTTAACCAGTGCTATTTCATCAGATAGGGAACTCTTCAAAAACTTGTACAAATACCTGGATATGTTGTAGCTGCTGATATGTTCATTCAACAGAGTCGCCACCTCCTTGGCAGAGGAATGAGCTTCAAACAGGCTGAAGCTAAAAATTGATTTCTTTCTTTCTGGGTCATCCACCAGCAGAGCCACAGATGAAACTTTTTCTTTTGCTGCAACAAGGCACCTCCAAGTCTGATTCTTCAATTTCTTAGACTCAAGCTTCATAGATATGACATTGTTTTCCCCAGCAGAGTCACCATTTTGTTGGTGACTTGAATGGGTCACAAATATATCATTTCTTTTATCAGTCCATCCCCAGCAGAGTCGCCATTTTGTTGGTGACTCAGATGGGTCACAAATATATCACCAAGGATGACTAGATATTACTTTTGATCAATCACATCCCTAGTGGAGTCGCCATTTTGTTGGTGACTCAGATGGGCCACAAGATATAACACTTTTTCATCAATTTTCTTCCCAGCAGAGTCACCATTTTGTTGGTGACTCGGATGGGTCACAAATATTATTCTTTTTAAATCAACTCCCCAATAGAGTCGCCATTTTGTTGGTGACTCAGATGGGTCACAAATATATCACCAAGGATGACTAGATATTACTTTTGATCAATCACATCCCCAGCAGATTCACCATTTTGTTGGTTTTTCTTCTGAATTAGCATCAGGGTTTGCCAGTTTCTATGCACACGCAGATTCAGCCAACTAATACAGGAGGTTGCATGAGCTCCTCCCCTTCACTTCTAGTTCTGCCGCACCAAGGGGGGTGTCCCTATAACTCAAGATATAACCTTGACTAGCTCAAAGATAGAAAGATCTAACTTGACAACAACAGGCAGAATACTCTCATGTATGGACCAAGATCTGTATGATAGATCACAAGGTGGGCAACGTTCTTGGACATATATGTCTGGTCGGGTATGAGAGCATGCAGGGGTTTTCCTACTCCTAATCCTACAACTAACATGTGGAAGTGATGAAATGGGCGGACATAATGTCCAGGATGCAAGACAAGGGGTTTTGGCTCATAACTACTGATCCAGGAGCAGACTGGTGCCTATCCATTGGGCAAGGAGTCAACTAGACATATACAACAGATGGTTTGCAACTTTCACTCAAGTTTCAGGGGGCTGGACTGATGCTTGCCTTACAAACATCACCCAAGAATGGGTATCTAACTGCCTCTACTTACAGATATCCCTGCTGACATGCAACTAGGTTCAAAAAAAGGAGAATAACATGCAGCAAATGGAGACAAGCAGATAGACACATGCAATAAGCATTTTTCATATAACATTAACACTGAAACTAAAAATATGTGCAAAATACATTCATGTTACAACTTATAAACTCTAAAATGGGATAAAACAGCCAAGATCATGCCCTGTTCTTCATTATTTACACAAAAATGCCTCAGGCCTTCAACAACCTTCAAATGAGCAACACAACCTGCTATATACAGCAAGGAAGGTTCCCAACATTAATTACATAGTTGACCAAAAATCCCGCCAGATACATAGTATCAGAAAAATGACGCTCAACGCATTGAATGCAGCAGGTAGGGGAGGAGACAGGAAGGGATCTCGAGCCTTGCGCCACTGCCTGGAAGTCTTCATGCTAAAAATCAGGCAACCTGATCATGTCTACCATCACCCATACCCCTGTACTGTCGCCATTTATGGCCCAACCACCCGCGGCCTACCTGGAAACCATCGCTGCGCTCAAAAGAGAAATTCCTGCCAAAACGCACTTCTCCGCAGGTTCAAATTATACAGGGGAATAATCCCACATGCATGGTGCGGAGGCTCCTTCAACACTTTAAAAGCATGGTCGCGACCATGATAGGTGTCGAGCGCTTTTGCCATGCTCGACACATGCCTTTCTCTCCAAAAGCCCATCGGCCAAACTTCTACCATCGGCTCACCCCAAAAAACTCTTGCCGACCTCAGTTGTCTTGCCGATCGCCACACTTTACAATCCGCTCCATCGGCCAGAGATAGACCATCGGGCCAGCACAAAACTCCCTTACCAATGCCCATGGTCTCACCGATGCCTTCAAAAATCCTGATGACATCATCATCATGTCCTGATGATGTCACCATCACCCGTCTGCATACTGCGCAACTCTCATATCCGGATGACGTCATCGCCATATAGGCACCGGGGTGATATTAGTAAGATAACCTAATATTTGAGAATATCACCCCCCAAACAAAATATCATGATGCACTATAAAACGGATGATGATGATGACCCCTTTAACTCAAAGAACATCAGGGTACACTGTAGCTCTACTGCAGGATCGGGATGATATCCAAACATCACCCGATATTGAAACAAGATGATCCTGATGACAAATCTGGTCGACAGAAAATCATGATGATGCTGACCACCTCGGAGAAAATATGATGCTGCTATTGAAAAATGCTGAGGAGGGCCAACACTTAGGAAATTTTTTGGATTTTTTGGGAAGGTGCCTGCATGAAAATTGCTAAATTAACTGACAGTCAATTCAGGCACCAACACAAGTGACCTAGATTAAATGACATCCTACTACATGATTCATCAATACATGTATATATTTAAGCATAAATAAGATGACCTAGATTAAAAATAGAAAAGAAAATATATGCATACCTTGTTTTTGTTTATGATATTTTTGCAATCTTTCTTCATTCAATCTTTCTATAGTTTATGTGGAATACTTTTGTGTAGTCTTATTTTTTCTTGTCTTTTTGTTTCCCATCTCCTTCTTTGTAAAGTATGACTTGAAAATTCTTCTCTCAAAGATTTCCTCCTCCCTTGCAAAACAAAAATGTGAATTTATCTTGTTACATGGATTTGTAAAAATGAAAAAAAAAATCCTATTTATATGCAATATGAAAAATTAAAACATTAAAAAAAATAAGTCGGCATGCCTTCAAACGAAGGTTGGTAGTTAAAAAAAGATAACATTTTTTAATGCAAGGCACCTTCGAATGAAGGTGGTTATTACGGGGATTTACACGCCATGTTTGGACCTTCGTTATAAGGAGTCTATACTTTGAACGAAGGATGTCACCCACCTTCATTCGCAGGTGTCTTCGAGTGAAGACCCCCACTAGACACCTTCCCTCCTTCCCTTCCCCTTTCTTTTGCAAAATTTTGACTTCTGAAGCCTAGTTGAAGGTCCAAATGAATTCACCTTTGCCAAACTAAATTGGAGGATTGCAGTCCTCAAAATGATCTTTGCAACGAGTATAGTTTTGATATATTTTGATTTTATTATGATTGTTTTTTTTAGTTTTACTAAACATAGGTTTTTCACCAAACATCAAGTTCTCTATTCTACACACATGGAAAATTAGTAAATTAGTGAAAAAACATTCTAAAAAATATGTATGCCCTAGGTATTGATGTCCTTGTTTCAATAAAAAAAAATTGAATTTAGATACATATAAAAAAAGTTATGTTTTATGGAATATGCGTATGTCTAAATTATAATTGGTTTGACTTCAAAACTTAATTAAAAAAAATATTCAACAAAAAATTATGAAACCAAATGCATGCCCTAGATATCAGTGTTACCAATCTAAATTCAAAAGAATCAGAATTTTATCCTTTATAGAAAAAAAGTTGTGTTATGGAATACACATCACTTTAAAAAATGTTGTTTATGTTGATATGCGACGGACAACTAAAGGGGGGGGGTAAATCAGTTGTCACAAAAACATAAACACTTTCTACAAATTAAACATTCATCACTTATCCACAATTATTATGATTTAACAATGAGAGCATGAAATCAGAAACTTAACCATAGAAGCAACATCAAACACAAGAGACACCAGATTTACATGGAAAACCCCAAGGTGGGGAAAAACCACGGAGAGGATTAACTCTCAATATATATTGCAATCTTAAAATACCAATGTTTAGGCTTGGTCACCCCACGGGCCTAAACATACTAGCTTACTGCCATGAAGAACAACTAGTTCTAGCAGACTCACTACCTCAACCCTAAACCTAGCAAGATTACAATAAGGGTTGTTAAACCCTATTGGTGTCTTACTACCAGATTGACTGTCACAATCAAACACCTTTCTTTATTGTGAATAAACTATTCCTCAACTCTACTCTTCCTCTGCCCTGCTCTTCCTCTACTCTACTCTTCCTCTTCTTTGCTCTTCCTCTTCTTTCCTTTGCCCTTTATCGGCTCTGCCTTTTGGATCTTTCTTAATGTATTCTCATTTTTTGCTCAAGGATACCTTTTCCATGACTCAACTACAAGTATTTATAGACTACATCAACCTTGGAATAATCATCAAGGTCGGCATCAACCATTGGAACAATCTCCAAGGTCGATATTATAAACATTTACAAAATAGGTCCTGACCTATTGCAACATTATGCAAAGGGAATGGAATGCAGATCACATCATGCCTTAGCTGGGACTCAAACATGATCTTCCATGCCACAACATGCTTCCACAATCTTTTAGAGATCTTTGCAATCACTGGGATCAACCAGGTCGGCCAAGACTGGTTACACACTACGTTATCTGGGAACAATCTTCACACACCATCTCAATTTCTTAATGCTGACCAAAGTCCAGATATGAACATGATTAGGAGACATCCACAAGGACACTATAATCATCAAGAGCAACTGCATGAACCTTAACCACTTTGTCCATAGGAATCTTCTCACCGGAACTCATGATCTTTACTATCTTCAACTGTCATAAAAGAAAGACAGCTTACAGACCACCAAACCATGAACCATTGCAACTGTAGGCATGTATCATCATCCCAGACTTCCCTCTAGAACTACATAGAAAATACTTTCTTGCAGAGGAATGAGGAGCCAAATATTATCTTCCTGTCTCAACTGAACTTATAGAAAAAGTAGGCTTCACTATGGTGAACACAACTCACTTAGATCTTCATGCAGATGGCTCAAACCCAAAATGTAGCATCCTCAAGCATACCTCTAACTTACTTCCAATATGCAGACCATGATCTTCAAGAAAGAACAAATATGGAGTAGTTTATCGGACTGTTATTTAGCATACAACTCACTATCTGTACTGCACTTCTCTATGGCTTGTTTCTTCTGAAGGCTAATTTTCTCAATATCCTCAACATACAAGTCTTTTAAACAAGTAATGGAATAGGATACAGTTGACACCAATGACAACAAGAATATGTTGACATCAATGACAATACTGATTAGGCACATACTTACAACAATCTCTCCCTTTGTCATTAATGGCAACATATGATGTGAAAAACTGTAACAGCCATCAAGACAAGATTTTCCCCCTTTCTCTTTACACATCTGCAATATTTCTTTCTCCAAAATTCTTCCCCTTTCTCTTACACATCTACACTCTAAGTTTTTTCACATGACTTCTCTCCCCCTTTGACATCAATGGAAAAGGGCACATACTTGCACTCTTCTGCTCTAATCTAATATCTCCTTTAAACTTTCTGACTACTCCCTCTTAGAAGTAGCCCTAAAAAGTGTTAATTCAAATCTCTGAACACCTTCAGACTGATGCACCATTGTGCATATTAGTTTGGAGTAGGAGGGGTGATGACCCCTAACTTTTCTCTGAGATACTCAAAAGTATCTATAGAGTAAACTCTACATTTTGTTTCAGTATTGTTGCGATATTATGTTAAAGCGGCAAATATTTATGGCTATGTATGTTTTTGTACGCAAATCGTGCCAAGTGTCTAGCTACAGTTAAAGGGAAATAGTTTTAAGCTTTATAGTGGATGGTACTGTGTGTTACTTTCCTTTTGAGTTGTTGTTGCAGACAATGCCACGTGGTGGTGGCGGTCTCTTTTATTGAACTTTCATAGTGGCTGCGAGCTTCGCCACGTGTCTACACTAGAGGTAGTTTTTAAAAGTTTCTTTTGTTACTACATGCTTGCAGACGGTGCCGTGTGTCTTTTTGAGCCCTAAGCGGATGGTGCCGCGTGTGTTTTCTTTCCAATAAATGGTGGGCCACAATTTTATAAAGACACGGTTTCATACTTATTGTGGAGGGCTCCACATGGCGACAATGGGAGAAGGGTTTCTTTTATTTTCAATTCTCTCAAGATGACGGCATTTTTTTTCTAGTTACTTTGGAGTGTGCCAAGTGTCAGCTTCTGTGTATCCTAAAGGGTATCTTTATAAGTTACATGTTGATGCGGGCTTCACCACATGTCTAGTTTTGTTTCAAGCAAATGGCACCATCTGTCCCAGCTTATTTCTCTATGTGGGTAGCAAGTGATGTACGCAGTGGGACCCATGATGTTATATCTCAGTTTTAACATGAAGCAGATGGTGACAGATGTCATAACACTAAGTCACCTGAGTATAAGGATACAATTTTGAGCCTGAAGCTAAGGTGAACACGTATCACTTTCAAGGTAAGGCGGAGTGTGACAAGTGGCATTCTCCTGTGTTTCTTCTGAAGGTAAAGAGTTTTAAGTAGTTACATCGGATGCTGCCATATGTCACATTTCATTTTGAGCAATGAGCCCACCGGTGTTGCTAGGTGTCTTAATGGTGATGTAGTTAGAGTGCCACATATATTGTGCCATAGCCAATGATCACATGAGATATTACAGTTGCAGATTTAGGAGATCTCAATGGTTGAAGACTCTCAGTTAACTCCATTTTTGTTTTGCTGTTAAGATTTGAGTTGTTGCGGGCAATTTTGGTCAAATCTGTGGTTATAAATAAGTTGCAATTGTAATTGATTAAGAGATCGGAACTATTGATAAGTTTTTATCAAGAATTAAATAGAGAATTCAGAACTTTGTTGTGACCAGATTATATCATTTGCCTTTATATTTTGTTGTTTCTTATAAGAAGGTTATTATACCTATGCATGTTACTGTGCCTCTTATGATACTGGAATATTAATGAAAAGAACTTTTGTTTTGTGCCTTCCCTGATATTATCTGTGTCTCTGCAAATTTATCTATGTTTAGCCTTTTGATCTAATTCAATTACATCTGCTTCTATTAATCATACGATATCTACTCTTTAGTATAACTATATCTTAAGGATTAGATCCACTATGCTAATTGGGAGAATATATTTCATTCAAGCGCATCACCATAGGTTTAGTTCTGCTTATTGTATTTGTAATCTTGTTTTCTTCTTTCCCTTTACTCAAAACACATTGAAATTGGAAGAGCCAGCTTCTTTAAAATATGGAGGTTGTTTCAAGTAGAAAGTCTCACATTCTTGAAACTTTTCATGTTGATGTTGGAACTTGTGCAATTTTAAGCATCAACAGTATCCTTGGGCAAAGGCTTGGTAAAAATGTCTGCAATCTGATCCTTGGTTAAAACATACTCCAACTTCACTTCATTCTCTGTCACCTTTTCTCTCAAAAAATGATACCTAATGGATATGTGCTTTGTCCTTGAATGTATCACTGGATTATTTGATATATTGATGGCACTTGTATTATCACAAAAGATTGTAATTAGATCTTCATACACAACTCTAATGTCCTTCAAAGTCTGCTTCATCCATAACACTTGAGTGCAACTACATGTTGCTGCCATGTATTTTGCCTCTACAGTAGACAAGGGTATTGAATCTTGTTTCTTTTACAACCAAGATACTAATCTTTTTCCCAAGAAGAATGCACCTCCACTTGTGCTTTTTCTATCATCCACATCTCTGGCACAATCTGCATCAGTATATGCACTAAGAACAAAGTCACTATCCCTGGGGTACCACAAACCATAATATATTGTACCTTTTAAATATCTCAGAATTCTCTTGACTGCCATCACATGTGATTCCTTGGGTTTTGCCTAAAATCTTGTCACAAGACACACTGCATGCATTATATCAGGTCTGGTTTGAGTGAGATAAAGTAATCCTCCAATCATAGATCTATACTTTTTCTGGTTTGCCAAGGGTGAGTTATAATCTTTGCTCAACTTACAACTAGTTATCATAGGTGTGCATACTGGTTTAGAGTCTTCTATCCCAAATTTCTTTAACAACTCTTTCACATACTTAGACTGAGAAATGAACATACCCTTATCTGATTGAATTATTTGCAGAACTAAAAAGAAGTTCATCTCTCCAAACATAGATATTTCAAATTCACTTTGCATTTCTCCAGCAAAAACTAAGCACATACCTTCATTGCCTCCAAAGATAATATCATCAACAAAAACTACAACAATTAGAGTTTGTTCATCATTGATCTTGAAGTAGAGGTTACTATCTATCATACCTTTACTAAACCCTATCTATAGTAGGTACCTATCCAACCATGCATACCATGCCCTAGGAGCTTGCTTCAATCCATACAGTGCTTTCTTCAATCTACACACCATGTCCCCTTGTTCTGATCACTGAAATCCTTCTGGTTGTTTAATATAGACTTCCTCTTCCAACTCTCCATTTAGGAAGGCAGACTTCACATCCATTTGATAAGCCAGAAACATCCTTATTGCTTCAATCCTTGCTACTGGAGAAAAAGTTTCTTCAATCTCTATTCCTTCAACCTGACTGTATCCTTTGCATACCAATCTAGCTTTGTTTCTTACCACTTCACCATTTTTATTCTTTTTTTTTTTAATACCCACTTTGTACCAATTACATTCTTGTCTGCTGGTCTGGGAACAAGATCCCAAGTATGATTCTTCTCTATCTACATCAATTCTTCTTCCATGGCCTTTATCCAATACTCATCTTTACATGCCTCATCCACAGTTTTAGGTTCAATCTTAGAGATGAGATAGAAATTTACTTGTTTTTCTGTAGTTTTTCTTTTGGTTGAGATCCCTTTGCTCTTATCTCCTATGATTTGATTTTTAGAATGACTAATTCTTACATATCTTAGAGTTTTGGTAGCAATTACTGGAGCTTGTTCTTCTTCATCTGTGTTGTCTTCATGTTGTACTACTTCTAAAACATCCGGATCATCTGACTCATATCCACTTGGTTTTAAAGACATTTCTTTACACTCATCAGCTTTGATATTTGCACTTCCAATGATTTTATTCAGCCTCTTATTATAGCATCGGTAGGCCTTACTCTTGGTGGAGTAACCAAGAAAGATTCCTTCATCACATCTACCATCAAACTTACCTAAATCTTCTTCTCTTTTGATATAACATCTGCTACCAAAGACTTTGAAATATTTCATAGTAGGAACTCTATCATACCACAATTCATAGGGAGTTTCTGAACTGTTACCTTTTACTTGAACTCTGTTTAGGATATATACTACGGTGTGAATTTCCTCTCTCCAATATGCTTCCAAAAGATGAGCTTCCTTCATCATGGTTCTAGTAGCTTCTTGAACTATTATATTTTTCCTTTCAACAACTCCATTTTGTTGTGGAGTTTTAGGCGCAGATAGCTATCTCTTTATTCCATGCTCTTCACAAAATAAATTGAACTCATTTGATGTGAACTTTGCCCCTCTATCAGACCTCAAACATTTGATTTTCAAATCCATCTCATTTTCAACCATTACCTTAAATGCCTTGAATTTATCTAGAGCTTCAGCTTTCTCTTTCAAAAAGGTGACCCAAGTCATTCTAGAATAATCATCAATGAGCAGCATGAAATATCTATCTCCTTGCAAACTTCTTACTCTGGTAGGTCCACACAAATTTGTATGCACTAGCTCAGGTAGTCCTCCAACTGATTGATCCTTGCTTTTGAAACTTGTTCTTGTCTATTTCCCAAATTGACACTCCTTGCAAACTAGATTAACAGGCTTCACAAGTTTAGGCAAATCTCTAACAATCTATGCAGTACTTATCTTCATAATATTATCAAAATTTATGTGACACAACCTTCTATGCCATAACCAACTTTCATCAATCTAAGTCAACAAGCAATAGTTCTCAGTTCCTTTCAAGTGATAGATATTACCTTTGGTCTTCTCACCAGTTGCAATGACTATTTCAGAGCTTTCCCTAATCTTGCATCTATTGTCCTTGAAGCTTAAGTCATAGCCCTTGTCACACATCTGACCCACACTCAAAAGATTGTGCTTTAATCCTTTCACATACAAGACATCTTCAGTATTATGCTTACAATCAAAGAAATAGATCCTTTTCCACAAATCCTACTAGCTGTGTCATCTCCAAACCTAACCAGTCCACTATCATATCTTTCCAAACTTACAAACTTACTTTTGTCACCAGTCATGTGGTGAGAGAAACCACTATCAATAACTCATTCATCTTTGTCCTTAATGACTATGGTCAATAAAGTATGCACCCTTGCTAAGTTCACAAAAAACTTAGCTACCTGTTGAAACATGGAATCATTCTCGGATGTGGGTCTCCTTTTATGAGAATGAATCTCTAGAGTGAGTTGGTTCTCATATGATTCCTAAACTAATAACTTGCAGGGGAAAAGGGATAGAAGGGTAATTGAAATGCAGACTAACTCTTGAATCCAAACTAGATGAATCTTTTCACTCACAAAATAGTTCTTCAAACTTAGAATTTTCACAATCTCACCTATGAGTTCTAATCCCTAAATAGTTTGTAATAAGTTATAATTCAAACACAGATTACAACCAGGAGCAAACATGTAATCTAACAGCATTGAGACATGATAAAGGACAAGAAATTGTCATAATAAGACATCAAATCGAGACTGTAAAACACATAAGTATATGAAATAGGAAAATTTCTATTAGAACTGGAAGGAGTACAATGCATAAAATAAAAAAATGAGCCAACTGTTTGTATACAACTCTACCAGTGAACAAGAGAGAAGAAACTGGAACTAACTGACTCCCTGAAAAAAACTAACTCTTCTCCTATAAATACCTCCAAAAGATCCCCTCAGAAGAAAGCTGAAAAAGCTCCTAAAAATAGACCCTAAGTCCATTTTCGAGCTACTCATGACAGCAAAAAATAAAGCTTTGGATCTACCACCAATCTAGAAAATAAAGCTTCAAAACTGCCCTCTCATATGGTCCCACCATAAAACTGCTTTTCTCTACTCATGAAAGCTCCAAAATTTCTCCTATATGACTCTAAACAAAATAAATCGAAATGTGATATTTGGTTTGTATTATTAGTCTATAAATTGCCTAAAATAGTTAAGTTTTAAAAGCAATTTGTCAATGACTGCTTTAAAACTAACTTTACAATGCTATGGTAATTTTATTCTATATCTCCATTGGATATGATCTTTTGCAAAAATAAACAATATCTGACTCATAGTTTCGCCAAGATAATTTACAAGATATTACCATTGATTTTCTATAAAAATCATAAAAAGTGATGAAAATTTTACATATATTTACAAAAAATATGAAAGCCTTAAAGGATTGACACCATGGCTCTAACTCTTCAAATACATGTCCATGTGTCGATATTCTACCACCTCATCTCTATCTTCAAGCATTGAACAATGCCAACTCACTGCCTATACAAGTGCCACATGTCAAATTTGACCCTTCTCATCATGTCATTATCTCACATGCTTTTCATATTTCCAAAAGGTTCTCGCTTTGATCTTCTCGTAAATTTGAAATATATGAAGGAAATAAAATAAAGGCATAAGTGGGAGGTCAATGACTCTCGACCACATGCATGACACTTTGACTGCACTAGGTGTCGGCCATACTGAAGGTTTCAAATTTTTTATCAAAGGCATAAACTTCATTCGCTAATGATACCCACCTTTGACTTTACAAAGATCAAACAAAAGAGGGACTGTCGGCCTCTCCACATCATGATTTCTAGGCACCATCGATTGCAAGGTTTTGACCATGATGCTATTTGGATAATGTAATTACATTTGTTTGCAAAGTCAAAATGACAAAATAGTGTCGAACAAAACAACAACACGAACCCTAAAAGTTAGTCATTTCATTTGTTGTTTGCTGATGAGTTTGCTTTGCATCTCTATGCCGCCGACTTGGGATTTCATGGCCCTGCATTTTCTCCTCCATATCTGGTTCTTTGTTGTCGAAAAAATTGCACTTCTCAAGTCAAAATGACAAGCCGAACTCGATGAGTATGTATCTGAAGCTTGAATGACATTTGACTTACTTTAGTGGCATTTCTTTCTTAAATGGCCACGGCCATAGTTGCTCTTTCTTTAGTTTCTTTGCTTGACACCTATTTGTTTGGCTCTTTCTGTGTTGAACTCTATAAATGTGGTAAAATGACAAAAAACTTCAAGATGGGCCACGGCCATACTAGCTTTCCTCCTCTGCAACTATACTGTGAGTTCTCATTCTCTCTCTCTCTCTCTACTGTGGCTTCTTTTCATCTATGTATATGCAAAAAGTGATGAGGGTTTAATTCTTACTAGCTGGGTATCTCAAAATATCTTCATATATAATATCGCAGTGGCATAGAATGCATTCTATGACTTGTTCTTTGTCATTTGATATGAAAAATCTGAAATTTCCTTGACTGTGAAATGAGGGTTTCATTTGCACTACATAGAAACTCTTTTTCCTCCACGGCTATGCCTACAAACACTCCATAATTATTTTGTTTGACTGTATCTTGCAAGAAGAAAGAAGACTTTTTGAAACTTGACAAGTGTTTCATTTTTACTATATACATAGCCATATCTGCTATGGCCTTGACATAGACAGTTTACTTTACCATTCTTCTCCAACACTGCAAAAAAATGTTAGGGTTTCGAAAACTTGACATAGTTATCTTGAAAAATGAACATGAATGCCATTTCCATTACGGCCTTAGCTCAGATATATCTTTGCACTTTTTCTTTTCACTATATGAACCAAGATTTGAGAACTGAAATAAAGGTTTATCTTCTGAACACAAAATACTCCTGTAGCATACACTATACATGATATTCTTATGTCCTTCCTTATGCTGTCACAACTTGGTTGTGTTCATTATCGTTGCTTAAAAACGTAAGGATTTCATATGTTGTCCTTTATTTCTGTAGCTCCATTTGCCAATCTAGGGGACTGTAGCAAATACATATCTCAAACATGATTGATGACTTCACTGTGTCATGAGATTCTAGCACTATATCTGATGAAGAAGCCACTTTATTTACCTGTTCTGTTTACACTATGGCAACATGATGACTTTTTGTTGTTCTTCCTTACTTTATCATATCAAATGCATTATATATGATCTTATGTAGGATATCAATCAAGTCCACTGTATTCTATGTCACCAATTTGATAGATCATTTCTCATGATGAAGATGTTGTTTTGAACTCATTCATGTACCAAATACAGCTATGCACTTATAGACTTCACTTGATATATAATGGCATTCTGTAGCATGAAAGATGATGACCACACCAGTTTAACTATTCCTCTACCATAGGATAATGATGTTCTTTTGCAACCATGTAATGAAGTGTCCTTTTAATCCTTTTGAAATTTGTCAAAGATAAAATGGGGCATCTGATCTGGCTGTCTTGTACTCTTTTACTACAGATCTGCAATACTAACATGTTTCTTTCATAGATATACATTGAATGTAGCATGTGATACACATTCTTCTGATGCTCAACTTGTCAGTATCAAAATGTGATGCATAATTAGATATATTTCATCATCTGAAAGGCTGCTTATGTAACTCAATTCTAGATTTGATTTTGCCACTCCATAAAAATGAGAAAGTATAATTCTTTGGTACTCACCTGTTCTTGCAAACTTGCTTACTGGTTTACAATGGATACTCCTATTGGATTATTGATCATGGATGAGTAAGCAATCCTCATATAGGTATGCCTTATGAACACTTATTCTTTTATCAGTCTAATGATCATACATGAATTATGTACTCCTAATCATTATCATGCCTGAGAATGCCATTTTCATGATAGTTGGAACAATGACATCATCTGTTATATGCATTAAATGTTGTCCTTCATTAGTTTAGCTCATGTTCTTGGTTGCATTTCATCCCTTGAAGTAAAATCATGGTCATGTCTTGAAATGGGACTGATGCATATGATTGTCTTTGCTATTCCTTTAGCTTGTCATGTGAATTGATCAATGATTTTTTCTCTTTTCTATTCATCCCTTCTGAGATCAAGGGGAAGCAACATGCTGAACTCAACCCTTGTGGGAGCCCATTTGACACCACATGCTGAATGTCTTCAGTTAGCTTCATGACTTGTCCTATACCTACACATGAAATAAAAAGATTAGAATAAAATAATGATGCTCTATGTTTTCTTCTCTTCAGTTCCTTCTGCATATGGATGTTGCTCATTTGATCAATGCATTATAATTAAAGTATTATGCCTCTTTTGATAGATAAAGGATTTTCATAACCGGAGCTTCTAATGGGACCCTTCCCACATTTTTTAGGTATATACTAAGGTCGGGAGCAAGGATAGGAGGCTACTCTGAAGATTGACAAAACAAGGCAATGATGGCTATGTCTCTCCTTTCTCATTTATTAGATGCATAGTATTTTGTTTATATCTTGCATGTGTTCAGCTATAACCCATGGCTTGTGTGGGACATCTGATATGTCATGATTTCTTTCAAAGCAGTGCTTATTCCTTTATGTATTCAAACTTGTAAATGAATAACCATTGTGATGAATGTATACTTTTTACTACTCTGCAATGCAATGATTGACCTAAAACTTCTCTTTCTTTCCTGAACAACTGAACTGCATTTATCATTGAAAACATAATAACTATGCAAGTAACTCATAACAGAAGTAAATCAAACCTCACTCAAAAATGATAATGTCACATCTGCTCAACCAATTTATGAGTTGTGGTAAAAAAATGGTAACATTTCTGGCGACTTCTGCTATATACTTTCCTACTAAGCATTTGACCAGTTGCCTTGAACATCCATTAGGCATTGAGTCATACTCTATCCTTCTCAGAAACTCAGAAAACACTACAACTCAGCTCTCCAACCAGTTCAAACAGCAACAGAAAACTGAAAAGAACTCAACTGAAAGCAGACTAATAGGCCCTAATGGCTAAAACAAAATGCTGAAAACAAATGTGCAAAAAGCACTTATTGATTGAAAAATACTAACCTAACCTACTCTAACTAGACAACATGTTGATCAAACATATCCATTCACTGTTTGAGTGAAATAACTCCCCTTCCTAACCAACTGAGGATTTTTCTCATGCTTACACACTGGCAATGAGGAGTGAAAGGTAAGAATACACCTTACAAAATGCTGTAATGCATCCTAAAAAACACAACCAAAGGTTTGAATTTCTCTACTCTATTCAGACATACCTCTGATCAGCCATGAGTGGGCAAGTTTTGTCTACTATTCCTCGACTATAGTCTCTTTCCTAGGGGCATTGGTAATCCATTGAAGCTTGTTGGCCACTTCATTGGCCAAATGTCTAATGGGGCATCCTCTGGAAAGGATGAAACCTGGATTCTCATTGCTGGTTTCTTCCTACTTATCCACTATTTCAAACTCAGCCTTTTGAGGGAGATCCTTTGAAAACATATCACTCAATCTTGCACAAAACTCATCAACTATATTGGTACACAAGTTATCATCAAACCCATAAGAAACCTCTTGATCCATGATAGGCTCTAAGGTACCTTCCTGACTGATTCTCTGAGAACTTGGAGGAATGTCAAGGACCATATCTCATAATGCAACCTCATTCTTTTGCTCAATTTGGATCATGCTTGCAAGTACACCAGCTTCTTGGCTATCGAAATTAAGGATGCTCTCATCTATCTGCTTGCTAGTCAGCCCCTCGTCATCATTTTACTGCTCAGAACTTGATAACTTTGTTATTTCACATGAATTTTCCTCATTAATACTAAGAAAGAAAGGAAGTTCTTCAAAGGATTCAATCAAAACCTGACTTTCAACACCCTTTTGTGTGTCTACAACTTGTTGTTCTATAGATTCTCCTTCAAAAGATGATTGTTTGACATCTAAAGTTGAAACAAAATTTTCAAGGTCATCCCAAAACATGTCCTCATTGTTAGCATCTTCCTTTTCCTATAAAGGGGAGCAACTTATTACCTTGTAACTATTTGTGGCCAGCTATGTATGTTGCATGATAGGCTTACCTTCACATTGCTCTGCTTGATCCAAGACCTCAACGTCAGATTGCTCAACTTCAATCGGCAACTCCTCAAATTGTTGAGGATCTTCATGCTGCTCTGAGACTATTGTCCTTGATATGAGCATATCAGCCTCAGCTAGCTAGACAAAATCAGGTAACTGATCGAACAAGGAAGCAAATTCTTTCTCCTCATGCTGAATTTTTTGTACCTTGTCATCATGCATCTGTTGAACAGTGTTAGAAATTTTTTTAAATGAATCAAAATGTAGGGGGTTTGGTACCGAGTTTGTAACAGCATCCTTTTCATATGTATCATGCTCATAATTAGCTGATAAATTATTACAAATAGCAGTAACCTCCTGCTTCTCTTCTGATCTATTCAGTTGATCATCTTTCATAAAACAAGGAGGGTCATTAGTGCAATCATTGAAAGGTTCATCAGAAGAAACCTTTGTTTGCTCATTTCTTTTCTACTCTAACCGATATTTCTCCAAAGCTACATGTAGTAAATTTACCGGCCTATCTCTATTCTGTTGGTCAACAGAACAATCTCAAATGCTAACAGGCTCCTCAACAAAATCAAATCCTTTGAGACTTGGGATTCTAACTTTCCAAGGAGTCTGTTTGCATTCAAGATTAACTTCTTGGCAGGAAGAGGATTCTCTAGGTGGTTTGAAACTCAGGATTTCTACTTTAGGGGTATTAAGAGGCTTATCTTGTCTGAAACTTGGAAAGTTGTACTTATGTACCTCTTTTTGAGCAGGTTGTTCTAGGACAACAGGGGCTGCTTAGGCTTGTGAAAGTAAGAGCTTTTTTGTGCAACTGCCTACTTTTCTAGATTCTCCTCAAACTGTTTCTTTTGTGCCTCCCACTCATGATCATAAATAAAAACCTCATAGGGTGGCTGCTCTGGATGTTGAAAGTAAACTTGGTGATTTAGCTCTTACAGTTGCAAATCAAGCTCTTCATACTATCTTGGTTGAAATCTTCCCCCTTGCTAGTACTGACAACCCTTCATACTTGCAATTTGCTACTCATACTGTGTTCTTTATGCCTCCAACTCCTGCTCATGCATATAGGCTTGGTAAGCCAACTCCTCTTGGTGTTGTTTATACTCCCATTCCCTCTTGATATCCTCCATCTACCTATTAAAGTCTAACAGAATGTCTCTTGCCATGTCATTAATTGTATACGGCTGGTAAGGAAATTGAGCAGGGGTGAGTGGGTGGCAATTATACTGTGCATGTTGGTTTTGCAGGGCCATGGAATTGGAAACAACAACTTGATTGGTCTGATATGGCTGATAAGGGGCTCTACGGACATCATTTTCATAGTATGATGGTGGATATTCATACTGCCTATGAAAATCTGGCATTTCTACTCATATGTAAGCTAGAAAATGGAATGGAAAGGCAATTTTTATAACATACCAGCACTTGATCATACTGGAACCAGTAGATTTGAACTCAGAGTCACTAGGTATACTTGTAAGAAGCCTCCGAAGGCTAAAACACTACTGCATATACCATAACAATAGCTTGAAGATTGAAAAAACTTCTTTGAAAATACTTTTAGAGTCCCACCGGGCATGCCAAAAACTGTGGTCAATCAAGTATGCACCCTTGCTAAGTTCGTAAGAACCTTAGCTACCTGTTGAAACATGGAATCATTCTCAGATGTGGGTCTCCTTTTATGAGAATGAATCTCTAGAGTGAGCTAGTTCTCTTATGATTCCTAAACTAATGACTTGCAAGGGAAAAGGGATAGAAGGGTAATTGAAATGCAAACTAACTCTTGAATCTAAACTAGATTAATCTTTTCACTCACAAAATAGTTCTTCAAACTTAGAATTTTCACAATCTCGCCTATGAGTTTTGATCCCTACTTAGTTTGTAATAAGGTTAAATTCAAACATAGATTACAACTAGGAGCAAACACACAATGTAACCGCATCGAGACATGATAAAGGCCAAGAAATTGTCACAATAAGACATCCAATCAAGATTACAAAACACATAAGTAGATGAAATAGGAAAATTTGCCATTAGAACTGGAAGGAGTACAATGCATAAAATAAAAAAATGAGCCAACTATTTGTATACAACTCTGCCTATGAACAAGAGAGAAGGAACTAACACTAACTGACTCCCTGAGAAAAAGTAACTCTTCTCCTATAAATGCCTCCAAAAGATCCCATCATAAGAAAGCTGAAAAAGCTCCTAAACATAGAACCTAAGTCCATTTTTGAGATACTCATGAAAGCCAAAAGTAAAGCTCTAGATCTGCCACCAATATGGAAAATAAAGCTGTAAAACTATCCTCTCATATGGTCCCACCATAAAACTGCTTTTCTCTTCTCATGAAAGCTCCAAAATTTGTCCTATATGACTCTAAATAAAACAAATCAAAATGATATATTTGATTTGTTTTATTACTCTATAAATTGCCTCAAATAGTTTAGTTTTAAAAGCAATTTGTTAATGATTGCTTTAAAACTAACTTTACAATGCTATCGCAATTTTATTCTATATCTCCATTTGATATGATTTTTTATAAAAATAAACAATATCTGGCTCATAATTTTTCCAAGATAGTTTACAATATATTACCATTGATTTTCTATAAAAATCATAAAAAGTGATGAAAATATTACATATATTTGCAAAAAATATGAAAGACTTAAATGCTTGACACCATGGCTCTAACTCTTCAAATTTATGTCCATGTGTCGATATTCTGCCACCTCATCTCTGTCTTCAAGCCTTGAACAACCCCACCTCATTGCCTATACAAGTGCCACATGTCAAATTTGACCCTTCTCATCATGTCATTATCTTACATGCTTTTCATATTTCCAAAAGGTTCTTGCTTTGATCTTATCATAAATTTGAAATATATGAAGGAAATAAAATAAAGGCATAAGTGGGAGGTCAATGACTCTCGACCACATGCATGACACTTTGACTACACTAGGTGTCGGCCATACTGAAGGTTTAAAAAAAATTATCAAAGGCATAAACTTCATTCGCTAATGATACCCACCTTTGACTTTACAAAGATCAAACAAAAGAGGGACTATCAGCCTCTCCACATCATGATTGCTAGGCACCATCGATTGCAAGGTTTTGACCATGATGCTATTTGGATAATGTAATTACCTTTGTTTGCAAAGTCAAAATGAGAAAACAACGTCAAACAAAACAACAACACGAACCCTAAAAGTTAGTCATTTCATTTGTTGTTTGTTGTTGAGTTTGCTCTGCATCTCTATGCCGTCGACTTGGGGTTTCATGGCCCTACATTTTCTCCTCCATATCTGGTCCTCTGTGGTCAAAAAAATTGCACTTCTAAGGTCAAAATGATAGGCCGAACTCGGTGAGTATGTATCTGAAGCTTGAATGGCATTTGACTTCACTTTAGTGGTATTTCTTTCTTAAATGGTCGTGGCCATACTATCTTTCCTCCTCTGCAACTATACAGTGAGTTCTCATTCTCTGTCTCTACTGTGGCTTCTTTTCATCTTTGTATATACAAAAAGTGATGAGGGTTTAATTCTTACTAGCTGGGTATCTCAAAATAGCTTCATATATAATATGGCACTGGCATAGAATGCATTCTATGACTTGTTCGTTGTCATTTGATATGAAAAAATTGAAATTTCCTTAACTGTGAAATGAGGGTTTCATTTACGCTGCACATAAAGTCTTTTTCCTCCACGGCTATGCCTACAGACACTCCATAATTGTTTTGTTTGACTGTATCTTGCAAGAAGAAAGAAGACATTTTGAAACTTGACAAGGGTTTGATTTTTTACTGTATACACAACCATATCTGCTATGGCCTTGACATAGACAGTTTGCTTTACCATTCTTCTTCTCCAACACTGCAAAAAATGTTAGGGTTTCGAAAACTTGACATGGGTATCTTGAAATATGAACATGAATGGCATTTCCATTACAACCTTAGTTCAGATATATCTCTGTACTTTTTCTTTTCACTATATGCACCAAGATTTGGGATCTGAAACAAAGGTTTATCTTTTGAGCACAAAATACTCCTGTAGCATACACTATACATGATATTCTTCTCTCCTTCCTTATGCTGTCACAACTTGGTTGCATTCATTATCATTGCTTGAAAAAGTAAGGATTTCATATGATGTCCTTTATTTCTATAGCTCCATTTGCCAATCTAGTGGACTATAGCAAATACATACCTCAAACATGACTGATGACTTCACTATGCCATGACATTCTGGCACTGTATCTGATGAAGAAGCCACTTTATTTACCTATTCTTTATACACTATGGCAACATGATGACTTTCTGTTGTTCTTCATTACTTTATCATATCGAATGCATTATATATGATATTCTATAGGACATCAATCAGGTCCACTGTATCATATGTCACCAATTTGATAGATCATTTCTTATGATGAAGATGTTGTTTGAACTCATTCATGTACCAGATATAGTTATGCACTTATACACTTCACTTGATATATAATGACATTCTGTAGCATGAAAGATGATGACCACACCAGTTTAACTATTCCTCTGTCACATGATAATGATGTTCTTTTGTAACCATGTAATGAAGTGTCCTTTTAATCCTTTTGAAATTTGTCAAAGACAAAATGGGGCATCTGATCTGGCTGTCTTGTAGTATTTTACTACAGATGTGCAATACTAGCATGTTTCTTTCATACATATACATTGAATGTAGCATGTGATACACATTCTTCTGATGCTCAACTTGTCAGTATCAAAATGTGATGCATAATTAGATATATTTCATCATCTGAAAGGAAACTTATGTAACTCAATTCTAGATTTGATTTTGCCACTCCATAAAAATGAGAAAGTATAATTCTTTGGTACTCACCTGTTCTTGCAAACTTGCTTACTGGTTTACAATGGATACTCCTATTGGATTATCGATCATGGATGAGTAAGCAATCCTCGTATAGGCATGCCTTATGAACACTTATTCTTTTATCAGTCTAATGATCATACATGCATTATGTACTCCTGATCATTATCATGCCTGAGAATGCCATTTTCATGATAGTTGGAACAATGACATCATCTGTTATATGCATTAAATGTTGTCCTTCATCAGTTTAGCTCATGTTCTTGGTTGCATTTCATCCCTTGAAGTAAAATCATGGTCATGTCTTGAAATGGGACTAATGCATATGATTGTCTTTGCTATTCCTTCAGCTTGTCATGTGAATGTGATCAATGATTTTTTCTCTTTTCTATTCATCCCTTCTAAGATCAAGGGGAAGCAACATGCTGAACTCAACCCTTGTGGGAGCCCATTTGACACCACATGCCGAATGTCTTCAATTAGCTTCATGACTTGTCCTATACCTGCACATGAAATAAAAAGATTAGAATAAAATAATGATGCTCTATGTTTTCTTCTCTTCAGTTCCTTCTACATATGGATGTTGCTCATTTGATCAATGCATTATAATTAAAGTATTATGCCTCTTTTGATAGATAAAGGATTTTCATAACTGGAGCTTCTAATGGGACCCTTCCCACATTTTTTAGGTATACACCGAGGTCGGGAGCAAGGATAGGAGGCTACTCTGAAGATTGACAAAACAAGGCAATGATGGCTATGTCTCTCCTTTCTCATTTATTAGATGCATAGTATTTTGTTTATATCTTGCATGTGTTCAGCTATAACCCATGGCTTGTGTGGGGCATCTGATATGTCATGATTTCCTTCAATGCAATGCTTACTCCTTTATGCATTCAAACTTGTAAATGAATAACCATTGTGATGAATGAATACTTATCTCATTTTACTGCTCTGCAATGCAATGATTGATCTGAAACTTCTCTTTCTTTCCTCAACAACTAAACTGCATTTATCATTGAAAACATAATAACTATGCAACTAACTCATAATAGAAGTAAATCAAACCTCACTAAAAAATGATAATGTCACATCTACTCAGCCAATTTTTTAGCCGTGGTAAAAAAATGGTAACATTTCTGGCTACTTCTGCTATATGCTTGCCTGTTAAGCATTTGACCAATTGCCTTGAACAAAACATTGGGCATTAAGTCATAATCTGTCCTTCTTAGAAACTGAGAAAACACTGCAACTCAGCTTTCCAACCAGTTCAAATAGCAACAAAAAACTGAAAACAACTCAACTTAAAGAAAACTAACAAGCCCTGATGGCCAAAACAAAATGCTAAAAACAAATGTACAAAAAGCACTTATTGACTGAAAAACAATAACATAACCTATTCTAACCGGCCAACATGTTGATTAAACATATCCATTCACTGTTTGACTGAAATAACTCCCCTTCCTAACCAATTGAGGATTTTTCTCATGCTTACACACTGGCAATGAGGAGTCAAAGGTAAGAATACACCTTACAAAATTCTGTAATGCATCCTGAAAAATACAACCAAAGGTTTGAATTTCTTGACTCTGTTCAGACATACCTCTGATCATCCATGAGGGAGCAAGTTTTGTCTACTACTCCTCGACTACGTCTCTTTCCTAGGTGCATTGGAAATCCCTTTAAGCTTGTTGGCCACTTCATTGGTCAAATGTCTAATGGGGCGTCCTCTGGAAAGGATGAAACATGGATTCTCATTGTTGGCTTCTTCTTGCTTATCCACTCTTTCAAACTCAGCCTTCTGAGGGAGATCCTTTGAAAACATATCACTCAATCTTGCACAAAACTCATCAACTATATTGGTACACAAGATATCATCAAATCCATAAGCAACCTCTTGATCCATGATAGGCTCTAAGGTACCTTCCCGACTGATTCTTTGAGAACTTGGAGGAATGTCAAGGACCATACCTCATAATGCAACCTCATTCTTCTGCTCAATTTGGATCGTGCTTGCAAGTACATCAACTTCTCAGCTATCCAAATTAAGGATGCTCTCATCTATCTGCTTGCTAGTCAACCCCTCGTCATCATTTTGCTGCTTAGAACTTGATAACTTTGTTAGTTCACATGAATTTTCCTCATTAATACTAACAAAGAAAGGAAGTTCTTCAAAGGATTCAATCAAAACCTAACTTTCAACAACCCTTTTCATGTCTACAACTTGTTGTTCTATAGATTTTCCTTCAAAAGATGACTGTTTGACATCTAAAGTTGAAACAAAATTTTCAAGGTCATCCCAAAACATGTCCTCATCGTTAGCATCTTCCTTTTCTTGTGAAGGGGAGCAACTTATTACCTTGTAACTATTCGCAGTCAGTTGTGTATGTTGCATGATAGGCTTACCTTCGCATTACTCTGCTTGATCCAAGACCTCAACATCGGATTGGTCAACTTCAATCAGCAACTCCTTGGATTGTTGAGGATCTTCATGCCACTCTAAGACTATTGTCCTTGATATGATATGTTGTTCTGAGACTGTGGTCCTTGATATGATATGCTATTCTAAGACTATTGTCCTTGATATGAGCATATCAGCCTTAGCTAGCTGGACAAAATCAGGTAACTAACCAAACAAGGAAGCTGATTCTTTCTCCTCATGCTGAATTTTCTATACCTTGTCATCATGCATCTAAAATGTATGGGGGTTTGGTACCGAGTTTGTAACACCATCCTTTTCATATGTATCATGCTCATAATTAGTTGATAAATTATTACAAATAGCAGTAACCTCCTACTTCTCTTCTGATCTATTCGGTTGATCATCTTTCATAAAACAAGGAGGGTCATTAGTGCAATCATTGAAAGGTTCATCAGAAGAAACCTTTGTTTGCTCAATTCTTTTCTACTCTAACCGATATTTCTCCAAAGCTACATGTAGTAAATTTACCGGCCTATCTCTATTCTGTTGGTCAACAGAATGATCTCGAATGTTAACAGGCTCCTCAACAAAATCAAATCCTTTGAGACTTGGGATTCTAACTTTCCAAGGAGTCTGTTTGCATTCAAGATTAACTTCTTGGCAGGAAGAGGATTCTCTAGGTGGTTTGAAACTCAGGATTTCTACTTTAGGGGTATTAAGAGGCTTATCTTGTCTAAAACTTGGAAAGTTGTACTTATGTACCTCTTTTTGAGCAGGTTGTTCTAGGACAATAGGGGCTTCTTAGGCTTGTGAAAGTAAGAGCTTTGTTTGTGCAGCTGCCTACTTTTCTAGATTCTCCTCAAACTATTTCTTTTGTGCCTCCCACTCATGATCATAAATAAAAACCTCATAGGGTGGCTGCTCTGGATGTTGAAAGTAAACTTGGTGATTCAGCTCTTGTAGCTGGAAATCAGGCTCTTCATACTGTCTTGGTTGAAATCTTCCCCCTTGTTGGTACTGACAACCCTTCATACTTGTAATTTGCTTCTCATACTGTGTTCTTTGTGCCTCCAACTCTTGCTCATGCATATAGGCTTGGTAAGCCAGCTCCTCCTAGTGTTGTTTATACTCCTGTTCCCTCTCGATCTCCTCCATCTGCCTATTAAAGTCTAACAGAATGTCTCTTGCCATGTCATTAATTGTATACGATTGGTAAGGAAATTGAGCAGGGGTGAGTGGGTGGAAATTATATTGTCCATCTTGGCTTTGTAGGGCCATGGAATTGGAACTTGATTGGTCTGATATGGCTGATAAGGGGCTCTATGGAGAACATTTTCATAGTATGGTGGTGGATATTCATATTGCCTATTGATGATGGTTTTGATGCAATCATAACAATTAGTTAAAATTCACATAATAATGAACCAAAATTGACTTGAAAGATATGAAGGAATCGGTTAAGATTCACTTAATCCCAAGTTTAATATGGTCTCCTCTTAAATATTTATGAAAACTGTCTACTTTTAACTCTATTATGCTTGCTCTTTTCAAATATGAGACAAATTTCCTTCAAATTTCTACGTTTTAAGCTAAGTATTTTCAGATGGGTTGGGAAAAGTTAGAAAGATCTAATCTATAGTTCATTCACTCTATTCGAAGGATCTAATTGTTTTGTTATGCACTTTATAAATCATACAGTAACTTGATCAAATCCACAGACAAAACCTTAAATGTATATTCTGAGCATTTTCACAAACATACACCTAAGATTGCAAGCTCTAAGAGAAAATGTTTCAAACACAATGAAGAACAAGAAAACACTCAAAAGATAGATGCAGAATTCCAGATTCAATTGTATTAGAAATGGACAGTCATATAAGATTTACAATGTCTGAATGACTCTTAGCTTCAATGATCAAAACTACAGAAAACTTACAAGCTTTACAGATACAGTAAGGAAGCCAGATGTTCCACGCATTCCTTATTGCAGACATCGGCGACCTCCTTCTTCTACTTCTAAACTAAAAGGTCCCTCTATTCTAAATGTTACGTTTTACAAATCTCTATGTAGCCCCTGTGTCCAGTTTTATAGTGTATAAAGGCACCATATATAGACTTTCTGATTGTCCTCAATATAGCTCAAAACCCTAATTTAAACCCTGGTTCAAACCTCTGGTTACAACATAAATGTAGGAGATCAAATCTCCCAAAATATCTCTAAGTATACATCAAATCTGGGCGAAATATACCCTTTTGGAAACCCTAGCAACTCAATAGTAACTTCTGTTGTCTGCTGCAATAATGTTTTAACTACATTTTGTCTCCATCAATGAAGACCCTTGACTCCCTCACCCTTCATCCTTATCTTCCTCTATTCCTGAGATCGGATTTCCTCCTCCGTGATGTCACCACCATTAAGTTTCAGCTCCCTCTTCAACTGCAAACCTGCAAAAATGAATAAGCAATAAGTATCATCGATTAATAAAACTATCAAGAAATTAAAACACTTTGTTAAATCAAGGCGTGACTATGTGAATGCATCAATCAGGCCGTAAATATGTGGAAATCGCGTCCAAAAAAATGCATATACAGCTTCCAAAACAATTGGGTCAATCATCATTGACTGAAAACATGCATTCGGGCCTCAAAATCGACCTCCAAATTTCTATTGCTTCGCTCTCCCGCGTATTTTCTATTTAAATCTCTGTATGCCCGTTATACAAGCTAGACATCATACATCCATTTAATTGGATTTAAATCTACCTTCGAATCCACGGCTTGTATGTCACAATCTATGCTCGATAATATACAAGCATTTAACTCTATTTTATGTTTTTTCAATTCTGCCATAGTATAAATGCACTGTATCTTTTTGATTATTCAATTTGGATGTGATACAAGCATTTAACCGCATTGTATGTGGTGCCTTGTATGTTTTGGAACATATATACAAGCGCGGACATATACAAGGATTTAAGCCTTTTTTAATAGACTTTCAGGTTCAGACAAAGTATCTCCACTTTGTATGTTTTGGAATGTATGTATATCGAAACATACATACAAATCGAAACATACAAAGACTTAATTCTAATTCAAAGATGTTTTGGGTCCGGTGTATGCATATTTCGTTGTGTTCCAATATACATAATGTAAAAGATACGACTTAACTCCATTTAATAACCCTTTCAAAACCGCGTTGTATATGGGCCTTGTATATTTCGTTTGGGTGTTCCGCTTGTATGTTGAAACATACAAGTGCCGAATATATGACTTAACTTGTTTTAAAAAGTCCGTCGGGTTCGCATTGTATATGTGCATTGTATATTATACAAGCCCCCCTTTCTTTTCATATCTGCAGGTATACAATGAATTAACACCGTTTAATAACCCTTTTGGGTCCGCCATGTATGAAGTGTTTGTATCTTCTACCTGCCAAACATACAAACGTAAAATATACAAAGCAGATCTTAAACATCAATTCATTCTAACCTAAAACTACTTCGGGTCCACTTTGTATGTATGAAGAAAATAAAGTATTTGTAAATGCATACAAGTAAAACAAAGCACCCGATATACAAGCAGACTTGTCTATACAAACAACAAACCTCTCCCTTGTACATTTTACCAAAAATGATCATAACTTGCAAAATATGGCGAACTTTAAGATGGTTCAAAAAGCAACCCTAGCTCATTTTTCACAAGGAATCCAACCATATCATGCACTGGTACTGAAAATGCATTTTTTCTCTGTTTTTATCAAAGTTTGCAATTTTAACCCTTTTTTCCCTTTACCACCAAGCAAAACAAAACACACAAAAGCAGAAGCAACAGCCACAGTAGGGGTCCTCATTTTGCTAAGGAGTAAAATGGGGCATGTTGTGAACATCACAACAACTAGCAACCAAACAAAACAATTAAATTCAAAGTGTTCAAGAAAACTAGATGAAATGAATTCATAACTCCCAACTATCTTTCCTGTAAATTATTATCCAACTTGAGACCTAAGGTATTCAATAAGGATGCATGAATTTTCATTTTCAGTCTAAGTATGTGCACGTGATTAATTATCCTCATCTTGAAGATCAATTGAACAAACCAGTGACTAATATTAGCCTACGTAGTTGAGGATATTCCCTTATAGCCAACCAGATAGAGCCTTGCTGCCAGCGGGCATTTATAGCCTTGGCAAGGTTATCGTTACAATTCTCCTAAGTAGAGCCCCATTGCTAGCGAGCATCTATAGCCCCAGTAGAGTTACTTAGATGGCTTAATCTAGATTTTTTGGTAGGTTCAACAAACCCAAGGATTTTAGGTGTGTCATCGTGAGAAACCTCCCTTGAATTCTCAATCACTATTATTGAATACTAAATTTCAAAAGATAAACAACTCTCTACATTCATGACAATCACAAGTTATGTATAAATTGCAAATAATCAACCTGAATATTCTAAAATTTATACTATTTTGAATGGTTGTTAGTTTGCTCCTTAATACTCTAAAGGAAAACAAAGATTCCTGCTGAGGAGGCAACAACAAACCAAACAAACGAAACAGACTGTACAAACAACAAAAGTAAAATAGAACAACAAAACAAAAAGAAGCAAAACAAAACTGTATAACAACTAACCTACAAAAGCAAACAACAAAAGAAAACTGTACACTACTTACACTATATTACACAAAAATGGACTGCCCCTTTACCTCAAGCCTAGAAGTAGTGTTTCAAATGTTGGCCATTAACCGGTAATGGCACATCTTCTCCAGTCAAAGTCTTGAGTCTAAATGTGTTGTCTCCTATTATTTCTGAGACTTGCAATGGACCTAGCCATAGTTTATCAAATTTTCCATGGCTCCCTTTCTTTTCATGTGCTTTGTCCCAGCACAACACTAAGTCTGATATCCTAAATGTCTTGACTCTTGCCCTCTTATCAAACCACCTCTTTACTACTGGTGTTTGGCAAATTTCTCAATGGCTTGACCTCTTTTCTCTTCTAGTTGTAGAATTTGTACTATTCTAGCTTCCCTATGATTATCAAAGCCTAAATACTCATTGGGAAACTTCCAGATTGGTATTCTTAGATTTACTGGAAGTATGGGATCAGTCCCATAAACCAAATGATAAGGTGTACTACCTAAAGTTGTTTTGAACTTGGTCCTATCTACCCACAGTGCATATTTTAACAAGGTATTCCACTCTCTAGGACTCTTTGCAATTAGCTTTTTTATTATATCTAATAAAATTTTGTTCGTAGACTTAGCTAATCCATTACCTTGAGGGTAATAATTTGAAGAAAATTTTAAAACAATCCTATATTCAAATGCCCATTTGGAAAACTTTAAAGAAGAGAAAGCAGGGCCGTTGTCACATACTAATGAATAGGGAGTTCCAAACCTGGTGATGATGTTTTCTTCAAGAAACTTGATAACTACCTCAGTTGTGGAGAATTTGTAGCATGCAGCCTCAGTCCACCTTGTACAATAGTCCGTCACTGTCAGTATGAACTTGTGTCCTGCAGAAGATGGAGGATTAATGACTCCAATAAAATCCAGGCCCCACTGTGCAAATGGTCTTGATTCAATCATAGGTTGTAATGGGTTGGCCTGATTTCTTCCCTTATCTGCTGCAGTCTGATAGGTGTGGCAACTCTTAATGTGACTCTCTGTATCTTTGAACATCGTGGGCTAGTAGTAGCTCACCCTCAATATTTTATGTGTTGTAGCTAGATGGGAACCATGACCTGTTCCGTACTTGTCATGCAGTTCTGTCAACACTTTATCTGCTTCAGTTCTATTTAGACATCTCAAATAAATTCCATCATGGTTCTTCCTGAATAGAAGACCTCTTTACACCATATATTTCTATGCTTTAATCTTCAAAGCTCTCCTCTGAGAAGCTTTCATCCTATTTGGGTACTTTCTAGCTATTAAAAAGGTGTTTAAGTCATCATACCAGTCTGATGCATTCTGGGAATTTAATACATACTGCTGTTTTATCAAATCTGGATCTATATTTGCTATTGTTTGTACCAACGCTTGCCCTCTGACCAGCTTCATGGGAATTATTTCCATGTCAAATTCTTGCAGCGTGGTGATCCACTTGGCTCTCTTTTCTCCAGGTTCATTCTGCATCAGCAACATCTTTACTACTGCGTCTAGCACTATGGCTTTGATCTAGCTGCGCAGAATGTAATGTCTAAATTTTTTCACGGCTCTCATTAATGCAAATGCTTGTCTCTCAGTGTCCAAATATCTTAATTGTGCATCTTTCAAAGGTGCGCTCATAAATGCAATGGGTTTTTCCTCATTGTCTTCACCTTTCTGCGTCAGGGCGGCCGTGACTGAATGGGAGGATGCGAAGGAGTAGATATAAAACATTTTGGTGTAGTCTAGGCCTGCCAATATAGGGGCACTATAAATTACCTCCTTGTTATCTTCGAATGCAGCCCTAGCCACAGGCGTCCACTCCATCTACGCATCCTTCTTTAACATGGCATTTAGCAGTTGCACAATTTCTGCAAAACCCATGATAAACTTCTGAACAAAGTTAATCTTACCAAAAAATGATTTTAACTCTTTCCTATTGTTTGGTATTTGCAAACTTTTTATTGATTCTATTCTATCTGGGTCAATCGATATTCCATCTTCAGAAATGACATGCCCTAGTAATTTACCTTCAGTAACTCTAAATGAACATTTCTTAGGATTGAGGGAAATTCCATACCTTTCACATCACTTGAGTATTTTCCTAAGATCTTCAGCGTGAGTGGATGCATCCTTGGAATACACAGTCAAATCATCCATATACACAACAATGCACTTACCTGATAACCCACGGAATGCAATGCCCATGGCTCTCTAAAAAGTGGCACCTGCATTGATCAGACCAAAAGGCATTCTCCTGTATGGATAATTTCCCCATTTACAAGTGAAGGTGGTTTTTAATCTGTCATCCCTATCTATTAAAACCTAGTTATAACCTAAGAAACCATCGAGAAAAGACATCATCTTTGCCCCGTTTACTGCTTGCAGCACTTCGTCTATAGAAGGCAGAGGATAATTGTCCTTTTTAGACACTTTATTCAAATTTTTAAAATCTACGCATAATCTAATGTCTCTGTTTTTCTTCCTTACTAGTACTAAGTTAGCTACCCAGACTGAATGTCTGATTGGAAAAATTATTCCAGCAGACAGCAATTTTTTAACTTCCTCGAAGACTAAAGGCTTTAGAATGGTGTTTACAGGCCTTTGTTTCTGCCTAAATGGTTTAATCTCTAGTCTCAAAGGTATTACATGAGTTATGATGGATGTATCATAGGTTTTTAGATCTTCATATGTCCATGCTATTACGTGTTTGTAATCTTTCAGAGCATCTAAAATTTCTTTTCTAATTTTCTCAGAGCAAGCTTTTCTGATTGGCACATTTTGTGGATTTTGCTCTGTTCCTAAGTTGTGTAAATCACACTTACCCCCTTCTGTTTTGGGTAAATCTTTCTATCTTATTACTCCATCGAAGTCAAAAATATGTTCTAATTCAATTACCCCTTTGGGTAAGAAATTTCTCTTCAAGTTGATTATATCCTTTTCATCCCATGTTGTCTCAGGCCTTTCCTGCTCATCAATGATTTGAGCCTCAAATACCTCATTACAAGTCAGAAAATCAATAATTTGCTAATCCCCTCCGAATACCTGAAAGTGTGTAACGTTGTCTGGGATACTGGGAACATTAACTAATTCAATAGCAAATCATCTCAATCCTGACAGCGTCAAGGGTTCTAATGTGCTAGCAGCAACTGCTAGTGCATCCGGCCTGTGGTTCAGCTCTCTAGGGATATGCTCTATGTTAAAAGCATCAAATGAATCTATTAAACCCCATACTCTATGTCTGTAATGAATCATTTTCTTGTAGTTGCAAGAATATAGTTTCCTTACTTGTCTGACTACTAGTTCAGAGTCTGAAAATACCTTAATCATTTTCACCTTTTTCTTAATAGCCATGACAAGTCCCAAAATTAAGGCTTTATATTCAGCAATATTGTTAGTACAGGAAAACTGCAGTCTATATGCTGCTAGGTATGACTTACCCTGAGGATCTATAAGTTCAACACCTGCACCCGCGCCCTGCTTTGACTTGGACCCATCACATTTTAGTGTCCACATGCCATCTTTACTTTTCTGACCCTTTACCTTGGCATGCTTTGTCTTCTCTATTACTTGTGAGGTGCTGGTATATTTATTCATGGGTATTTCTGTTTGGTTAACTTGCATATGTGTATTTTTAGCTTGCAAATTAGAAGGACAACTACCCTTGTCCTTTATTCCCTCTTCTAAATTTGAAAACAGAGCATCTACATTACTCTGAAAGTGTCCTTGTGGTTGATCAGGGTTCACATTTTGCTCTTGCAATTCTACCTTCTTTGTGCATTTTTTGTATTCATATTCGATGATGTCTTTGCACATTCCACAACTCTCCTCAGAATGTGGCCTATCATGGACTCTACACCTGTTCTTATACAGTTTACATTGGACTGGCAGATTCTGTTTAATGCATTCTTCCACCTCTTGTCTAATGGTATGACCAAATTTTTCCATTGCGTTGTTTTCTTCATTCGAAGAATTTCCATTAGACTTAATGAATAATGTTGTCTCCTTGCTTAAACTTTTTTCTCTAATGTTTAACATCATGATCTCTTCAATTTGCACCCCATTGTTAGTAATTCTCTAGAGACCAGGTTCAACAGTAGCATATAATATTTCATTTGTCCTATTATACTCTATTATCATATGTTTCATCCTGGGTTCTACCTCTATTCTAATCTAGTTTGGGACACCTCTCCAAGGTAGCCATATATGTGAAAAGTCAGTGGCCATATATCCGTTTAATATTTTGGACCAGTCCCTACTTAGCAACATTCCATAATTTACGGGCATATCTACGATTTGAATGTCAATGAATTGGCTTACCCTAGGGTCTGAAGCTAATTGCATCTGAATGTTCATCAATTCACCTATCACACTAACCTCAGTTTTATCTAATTACGTGACAACCTTGGCAGATCTGGTGGGAGTCAGCCTGAGAGTTTTACATATTCCTAAGGGCATTACATTGGCTGATGCACCAGAGTCTACCATGCAATTGTGGATGTTCTTCCCACACAATCTAACAGTTAACAAGAAAGGAGGAGCATCCTTCTTATCAGCATACATTACTACATTTGTATTGGAAGGCTACTCAACTTTCTTACTTTTCTCTCTAGGCGGTGAATCTCTATTAGGAATAGTTACATCAGCAGCAACCTCATCTATCATAGATGTATCCAGGGATTTTATAAACGCATTTCTGATCCCTAGAGTTTTCAATAATTCATTCAAAGGTATACTGACTTTAATTTTCTTTATTTCTTCTGACAAGTAGCTCATTAACCGTATTGTTTCTACTATTTCAGTTTTACTTGTTTGGGTCTTTTGTACTGTTGTTCCACTGTTTGTATGATGATTAGCTTTGAGTATGGCAGGGTTATTGCTAGCATTTTGATCTAGGGGGTATTGAAGTTGTTAGGAGGAGTGGAAGTGGTGAAAGGTCCTCCTGGCCTAGTGTTATTTCTTAAATTGTAGGTGTGGTTTTTATTTGTCTGTTGAAAAGCCTGCACCTCTTCTAGCTCAGTCAATACTTCATTTTCTATTTCAAAAGGAAATTGAAAAGCATTTAACACAAAGGCTGATTTAGGATAAAGATTTTCACAAAAGTATGGTTCATCTTCCAACAATTCATCTTCCTTCTCTTCTGTAGTTGCAAAGGTAAAGGTTTCTAAGAATAAAGCTGTATCATACCCTGAGGGTACTACCTCATTACCCTTGGGAATGAGAAACTCAAAAGTAGGAGGCTGCACCTCTATATTAAATATGCTGGCTACTAAATGGAACTGTGGACAATCAAGCTTAGCATGTGCATTGGTATTATGAAATCTGCACTAGTTTTTCAGTGATGTATTGGCCATTTGGATGCCAGTTGTTTGTTTCGCATCATGATTATCTATATTCTCAAAAGGAGAAGCTAGAGTACCATTGTTTGGTCCTGTGTTCCATGTTTTGGATGGCCTAGGTTGATTCTGATTTTCGTTATTATTACCCCAGGCCCTATTATCTATCATTGGCCCTCTATTTTGCATTGGTTGCCCTTGGTTATGACTTTGATGCTAATTGAAGTTTTGTCTTTGTTTTGAACATTGGCCTTAGTTATTATTTTGGTTATGGCTCTGATTATAGTTCTAATTATAATGTTGATTTTGATTTGAACTATAGTTCTGATTTTGGCCTTGGTTATAATTCTAATTTTGATTGTATCCTTGGTTGCCTCTTCCATAAAGGTTCTCATTTCTTAGTTGTGTCACTTCGGTGGTTAATCTTTTCAAATGTGCAGTGATCTCTTTGATTTCTTCCCTTTCCTCTTGTGCTTTTGCCATAGTTGTATCCCTAGGGGGTTGGAAGAAAGGCTGACCATTATTTTGACTGTTATTAGAAGTGTTACTCGTGTAAGGAGCTATGGCTTGGATTGGGGTAGGACTATACATAGGTGTGTAAGAAGGAACCAGATTTAATAATGGAGTGTGATGCATAGGGACTCCATTCCAAGGTTGTGCCTGATTTTGCACCCCAAAATTTCCTCCATTAACAAATGGGCTACAAGTTGTATGCCTCATCTCTTGATTTACTGAGGCTGCCTCTTTATAGGCTTTGGATATTGAATCTATGTCAGGTTTTCTTTTGACAAACATGGTAGTTAAAGGATCCAAGGCAGCATAGTACATGGCTAATAAGGTATCATCATCTACTGTGTAAGGAGCTACCAGCCTAGAGTAGTCCTTTTGAAATCTGTCATTGAAATTATCAATCAACTCTCCCTCACCTCATTTTATGGTAGCCAATTTGTGATACAAGATGCAAGGATCAATGGGTCCTCTAAATCTTGATAGAAATGCTTCTTCCATAAGTGACCAGGAAGAAATGTAACCGTTGGGTAAGTTTACATACCAGTTAGAGGCTTGCTCATTAAAGGTGTAGGGAAACAATCTACACACAACGCCCTCATGCTCTAATCTAGCCCTAAAGCATGCTTCCTTGAAAATTCTAATGTGGTCTTCTAGGTCTTGGTGTAACTAATATTTAGGACATATCTTTTCCATATTTTTGGGCATCTCATTGTAATCATTGAAGTGTATGGGAGACTGGACATTGAAATAAGCCATTGTGGGTGCTTGAGCTTGACCTAAACTTGTAGGAATACCTGGATTTATCGGTGGGGTAGGATCTCTAGGAGGACTAGGACCTCTAGGAGTACCTGAACCAAGATTTAAAGATCTGAATAGGGATCTGTCAGGACTCACAATGTTATGGATGTTAAAAGGTGACCCAGGAGGTGTTCCAGATGAACTCCCTGCTTGCGATATTTTAGGATTCCAAATCAAAGGGCTCTTACTTCGCCTTGTATCAGGTAGTTGCACAAAAATATCCCCTGAACTAGATCTAGACCTAGTCACTCTATCACTGTTATTAGCCAGTTTGAAACAAACCCTAACTCAAGTCAGGCCCTCCTTCTAGCGCCAGAAAACTGTTGATGATGGTTTTGATGCAATCATAACAATTAGTTAAAATTCACATAATAATGAACCAAAATTGACTTGAAAGATATGAAGGAATCGGTTAAGATTCACTTAATCCCAAGTTTAATATGGTCAGGTCTTGACCTGTTGGGCAAATTCAGTTGATCAATGTGAAGCTATAATGTTCAAGGGGCCTTACGTGATTTAGGGTTTCTTGTTGGTTTACTGGACTCAAACTATGCAAAAGATTATAAATATTAGCATGTTGTTCATTCTTTTTGCATAAAAGTGTTACTGTCCTACAAAGCTTTTAAATGGTCTTCTTGAATTATTGCAGCTTTCTCCTCTTAAATATTTATGAAAACTATCTACTTTTAACTCTGTTATGCATGCTCTTTTCAAATATGAGACAAATTTCCTTCAAATTTCTACGTTTTAAGCTAAGTATTTTCAGATGGGTTGGGAAAAGTTAGAAAGATCTAATCTACACTTCATTCACTCTATTCGAAGGATCTAAATGTTTATTCTGAGCATTTTCACAAACATACACCTAAGATTGCAAGCTCTAAGAGAAAATGTTTCAAACACAATGAAGAGCAAGAGAACACTCAGAAGATAGATGCAGAATTCTAGATTCAATTGTATTAGAAATAGATAGTCATATAAGATTTACAATGTCTGAATGACTCTTAGCTTCAATGATCAAAAATACAGAAAACTTACAAGCTTTACAGATATAGTAAGGAAGCCAGATGTTCCACGCATTCCTTATTGCAGACACAGGTGACCTCCTTCTTCTACTTCTAAACTAAAAGGTCCCTCTATTCTAAATGTTACGTTTTACAAATCTCTGCTGCTACAAATCTCTATGTAGCCCCTGTGTCCAGTTTTACAATGTATAGAGGCACCATATATAGACTTTCTGATTGTCCTTAATACAACTCAAAACCCTAATTTAAACCCTAGTTCAAACCTTTGGTTACAACATAAATGCTGGAGATCAAATCTCCCAAACTATCTTTGAGTATACATCAAATCTGGGTGAAATATGCCCTTCTAGAAACCCTAGCAGCTCAATAGTAACTTCTGTTGTCTACTACAATAATGTTTTAACTGCATTTTGTCTTCATCAATGAAGACCCTTAACTTCCTCGCCCTTCATCCTTATCTTCCTCTAATCCTGAGATCGGATTTCCTCCTCCGTGATGTCACTGCCATTAAGTTTCAGCTCCCACTTCAACTGCAAACCTACAAAAATGAATAAGCAATAAGTATCATTGATTAATAAAACTATCAAGAAATTAAAACACTTTGTTAAATCAAGGTGTGACTGTGTGAACACATCAATTAGGCTCTAAATCCGTGGAAATTGCATCCAAAAAAATCCATATACAGCGTCCAAAATAGTCGGGTCAACCATTGTTGACTGAAAACATGCATTCGGGCCTCAAAATCGACCTCCAAATTTCTATCACTTCGCTCTCCCACGTATTTTCTATTTATATCTCCGTATGCCCGTTATACAAGCTGGACGTCATACATCCATTTAATCGGATTTAAATCTGCCTTCGATTCCGTGGCTTTAATGTCACAATGTATGCTCGATAATATACAAGCATTTAACTCTATTTTATGTTTTTTCAATTCCGCCATAGTATAAATGTAATGTATCTTTTCAATTATTCAATTTGGATGTGATACAAGCATTTAACCGCATTTTACTTTCCTTTTGATTCCACATTGTATGTGGTGCCTTGAATGTTTTGGAACATATATACAAGCGCGAACATATACAAGGATTTAAGCCTTTTTTAATAGACTTTCGGTTTGGACAATGTATCTCCACTTTGTATGTTTCAGAATGTATGTATATTGAAACATACATACAAATTGAAACATATAAAGACTTAATTCTAATTCAAAGATGTTTCGGGTCCCGTGTATGCATATTTCGTTGTGTGTTCCAATATACATAATGTAAAATATACAACGACTTTGTATAATGAAAAATTTGGATTTATAAATGGAAATGATCAAACAATTGGAATGCATAACCTAAACCCAAATAATTCAATACCTCAAAGATGCAAGATGAGCTCGATTGATTGATCACTTTGTTGTGTTGATTGCTCGATTCTGCAGCATAACATTGATAAGGAGATAGATGATGGATGGTTGATGGTTGATAGATGCAAGCTAGGTAGATGAAAAGGGATAGATAATGGCTTGAGATGAAAATTCAGCAGAGTGAAGTTGCATGAAGAAGAATCCTGAATTCCCCTCTCTAATCTCTTCTCTAATGTCCCAAATGGCTCAAAAGAGGCTTGCTTTATAGGAAAAGCTTGGTTCCAATAGATGGCTAGGATCAATTAGGGCTTTAGATGAAATGGATGGATAGGATTAAGTTAGGTTTCCTTGCACAATAAGAAATTGTAGTCATGTGACATGTAGTAAGGGAAGATAAAGCTTAGGTGTGCTTGTGTAGATAAATACTAAAATTAGGTCCCATTAGTTGTGCATGTGAAGGATTTGGATGAAAGTTGTATTACCACACATGATTGACTGGACAAGTGTTGGAATGTGATGAAAGGTCATGTGGCTTAATTCAAATAAAATATTTGAATTAGTTGGGATATGGTTGGAAATTAATTAAATAAATAAAATTTATTTAATTAATTGGGATGGGGATAGGATAAATGGGATTATGCATGTGAAATTAATTAAATAAATAAAATTTATTTAATTAATTGGCTAATGGATAAATGGGATTAAGAGTGGGATTTAGAATGGGATTAGGATAAAATGCTACATGATGTCTAAGATAATGTCTTAACAAGGTGTTGTAGGACATGGACAAAGTTGGGATAAATTTGGGTGTTTACATTTTGCCCCTTTTTGAGATGATGTTCGAGATGATGAACTTTGTGTCGAGTAACATCATTTCAAAGAAGTTAAGGTATGGATAATTGATAGGGATGCTGATGATGATGATGATGATGATGATGATAGAAAGGATAGGTTGGTGATGCCCCTCGAGAGGATAGGTGGGTTGGACAAACACGGGTATGCTCTCGAAAAGAAATGGCTTGGCTACAAAAGAAAGCTAAGGGAATGGATAGAAGAAATGGATGATGTGTTATGCTGCAATGAAGGTGAGCAACCATGATGTTTGATATAGCACTAGACGTTATGCACCAAGGTATAAGGATCCAGGGTGACGTTGTGTCTCGTGCCCCAGCATAATACAACCTTGTCTGACATATGAGGAAGAAAACTTAGAGCATTGAAGTCCTAATGCATAAAAGGTATGATATGACCTTAGATGAAAAGGATAGTGCAAAAAGCTATTCCAACATACACAAGATATGAATATTAGTTGGAAATGATTATGATTTGATGCAAATGCAAGATAAAATGATAACACACACAAGCAAGAAAGCAAGCATGCACAAATGATTCAAAAACAAACAAGGTATTGCCCCTGTCAAGATGTAAACCAATGATTAATTGAGTGTTTTGTTGATGATAGTTGAGAGTGTTGTCATTGCGGGGAAAGCTATATCCCTAGATCAACACAAGGTTGTTTGCTGAGTTGGTTGGCTAATTGGCTGAGTGATTTGGCTTACAACAAGGCTAGGATCAAGACCATTGATTGCATTTGGATATCTTGGCTTGATTGATTAACTTGATTGGTGTAGCTTAAGGATGGGCTTGCATTTGGATCTTTGTTTGGAATGGTTGGAAGATGATGAAATGCTAATTAGATTGATTTGATGAAGGATGAATGATTTGTGGTGGATTGAGCTACTTTTGATTTGCTGAAGTGATTGGCTTTGTTTCCATTGGAGTTGATGTGATTGAGCTGATTTGCTTTGGTGTTGATGTTGATGATTGATAGGATTTGTTTTGACAGTTGGCTTGATGTTCTTTGGTTTGGATGATTGTTGTTGCTAGGTTGATTGTTTTGATGATTGGATTGTTTTGAATGATGGTAGTGATGGTGTGATGATTAGAGTGTCCACGCAATCTAAGCATAAGCAAGTGTTTTCAGTGTGCTCAAAGGATGTAAAACAAACAAGGTATTGCCCTTGTCAAGTCATAAACCAATAATTGATGGTTTGATTGATAATGATAGTGTTGTCATTGTGGGGAAAGCTATATCCCTAGATCAACACAAGGATGTGGGAATGCTATATCCCATTGATGATGATTGATGATGTTTGATTTGGCTCATGACAAGATTGGGATCAAAACTTGTTGATTTGATTGGATAATGTTCCTTGATTGATTAGCTTGTTTGATATGGATTAATGTGACTTGGATGTAAGATCATTACTTAGGTTGATTTGATTGATATGATTGGAAGAAGTGATTGATTGAAATGGATGAATGAATGTTATTGATAGGAAGAATTGATGATGATGATGATTTGATTTTGATTGAATGTTGATGGAGTGGATTATTTTGGATGATGTGATTGGTTTTATTGCTTGGATTTTTCATTGGATATTTGATTTTTTGGTGTTTTTGGAATATTTTGATTTTTTGGTGTTTTTGGAATATTTTGATTTTTTTGTGTTTGTTGGGTTATTTTGATTTTTTTGGATTTGGTTGAAATGTTTTAGAAAATGCCAATAGATTTACAATTTGGGTAGCCTTTGTGCTTGATACCAATGACAAGGGAAAAACCAAGTCTAGGTGTGAGGATGGATAAAAGGATGGATTCCTAGTAAATGGGATGGAAGGCTCATGATAGATGGATGGGATGGAAGACTCATGAGAGTTGGATGGATAGAAGAGAGGATAGGCCGTGTAAGGGATGGATGCTTGCCTCATGATAAACGGATAGGTAGGCTATAGTGGAAACCTCAAGATAAACAGATGTGGATAAGCTATAAGATAAAAAGCTCATGATAAGGATACGCTATAGTGGATGGATCATAAGGGAGCTAGGATGTGATCTCCAAAGGCTATATTGCATAGGAGGAACTTGCCCCATTCTAGGTGGTAATGCTTAGGATTTTTATTTATTTTTTTGCATGACAAATTTCATGACAATGGGATGATATGATGGATTGGTTTAAATGAGATGGATAAATGGTTAATGGATAGGACTTGGTTTGGAAAGAAGGTATGTCAAGAAATATCCAAACATGTTTCAACATTTTGCCCCTATGTCTTCATCAAAATCAAAAAGGTGGAAGGATGGGTAAATGGGTTCAGTAGGATAGGCATGTTTATGTAACGGCTAAGGATGGTAGGATGGTATGGTAATGGTAGGATAGGATAGGATGGAAAATGATATAATGGGATGGATAGTTTGGAAATGGATAGGTTGGATGAGACAATGTGCCCCCAAGTGTAAGTGACATGGAAGATCAACCTACACATGACACCTGTTTGCCAGGTTTTCATCATGGTACTTATCCAAGGCGCCTGTTTACCAAGATTTTACCGTTGGACGAAGGGATTTCTCTTTACTTTTTTGTTTTTGTTTTTTTGCTTTTTTTATTTTTTATTTTTATTTTTTTAGATGGGATGACAATTACACATGGCGCTTGTTTGCCAGGTTTTCACCATGGTAATGGATAGGAGGGACTCAAGTGTCTAGTGCTATGAAGGTTGATAGTGTCCCTTTAGAGATTGATGATGTCTTCACATGGACCATGTCAAGTGTGCTCATAGATGTTGATAAGGGATTGCATGGATGGGAGATGGATTAGGTGGATAATAGATTATGATGTCGAATTATGGTGGGGTAGGCTAGTGGCTTATGGTGTGGATTTATATAAGCTTTATGGAATGAATATGGATGAAAAGTTTATGCCAAAGCATGGACCATAGGGATAGCATGGGGGAGATATGTAGGATAATGGATGGAAGATGGGGAGATGTAGTTGTGTGGAGGTGCTTCAAAGTGGAAAGGAACCATGACCAATGGTTGCACACACCATGATAAACATTGAAGCTTTTGATTGGATGGTGGTGTAGGAAGTAATGGGGTTGTTTTCTTAGGAGATGGTTGATGAAGTGATTTAGGAACCCACATAGATTTAGTATTTTTAGTGCTTTTGTTTTGCTTGTGGGACTTTTGAAGGGAATGGAAGTTTTGAATGGAAATAGGCTCTTGGATGGAGATAGGTGATTGGGATTCTTGAGATGTAGAGGAGGATGCCTCATTCATTTTGCTAGCTTTTTGCTTAGGAACCCAAACCATTTTGCTTTTGGGCTTTGCTTTTGGAGGTGTGGGCTTAGATAGCTTTGTGAATGTACTTTGCTTAGAAGATGGATGATTTAGAGACTTTTCACATTGTGCCCTAAGGCATGAGGGTTAGTTGGATTTTTAGCTTTATAGATAAAAGCATTAAAATTTTTGCTTTTGAATCCCATGGGGTGGGTGGAGTGGATGGAATGATTGGAAGCTTTATGCTTAAACAATGTGTGCTTTTGTTGGCCATGCTTAGGGATGTAAGGATATTGATGAATGATAGGTATGTTAGGTGTTGGAAGCAATGGTGGCAAGGTGGATGGAGTGATATTTGGAGTTGGTAAAAGTGGAGGCAAAGTGGATGGCAGAAGGTGTATGGTCACATGCTTTTGACATTTATAGGATGATGGAGATGAAATGGCAACATATGTGTTGGGTAGATGATGTGGTTTGCGATGGAAAGTGGTAGGTTTATGATGCATGAAGGGATTACCAACATCTTGACCTTGTTTACCTTGGGGTGTGTATCCAAGGCCATATGAGCTTGGAGGGACCTTGACATAGTTTGACTCCAAAATACCTTGTTCATAAAGGCCTAGACCTTTACCTTTGTAGTTCATGTTTTGGAGTATGCAATTGACTATGGGACTAGATGTGCTTAGGGAACTAGACTTGAGCTCTTTATTGGATGGAGAAGATGAAGTGGATAAAGGTCGTTGTTGTCCTAAGGAAGAACACTCATGTATAAGGGTGGTAAGACCAATAGGACATGATAGTGGATTTGAAGTGGAATCGATGGTGGATGTGGAAGGAGGATCATTAGGATCTTGATTAGCATTGTGTTCACTAAAATCCAAGTTATTTGTTTGATCTTTTATGCTTAATTGGGGGACAAATGCCTCATCATGACAAGTGGATGTTTGCTCATTATGGATAGGGCTAGATGGCGGATGACTAGGAGCAATGTGGATATCTCTCATGGATAGGATTATGAATAGGATCAAGGTGCTCATGGATAGCTTCTTCATAGGTATCATCTTGATCATGGAAAAGATACATGTTATGGATAGGTTGTATGAAAGTGTTTTGATCTTGAGTTGGACTAGGGCTTAGTGTTTCCACATGCTTAGGATTAAACCTTTGACATACCTCTTGGGTTGCTTGAATGGAAGTGGAAGGTTCTTGGATAGGCTCTTGGTTAACAACATGAGAACATGATGACTCTTGACTTGGATTAATGATAGAAGGTTCACAAATAGGCTTGATCGCTTGTATGTCACATGATGGGCTTGAAGGGATAGGTATGTTAATGGAAGGCTCTTGGATAGGTGGACCACATGATGAGATTATGACCTTTGGAAGTTCTTTGGTAGGCTCATGAATGGGTGTTTGACATGGAGATAGTTTATTCCTTGCTAATAACCAATGGATCACATCCTTCACAAGGGTATGAGTGGAAGGGCAATATAATGGATGAGCAATAATAGCGAATGATGTTGTAGGCTTAGGACTAGGATTAGGCTAGGGGCTAATTGGATTGGATGGATTAGGATTAAAGGGTGGTGATATATAGGATTGGGATGATGTGGCATGTTTTCCCATTATAGGTAGGTACACCTTGTAAACAATTGGGACAAATATTGGGCATTTATTTGTATTATGGCCTTTGGTCCTATGGTATGCACAATAATCATGTTCATCATATGGACTTTCTTCACATGGGTTGATGGGGGGAAGTTTAATGAGTTTTGCTTCAAGCATTCTTTGTAAAACTATCTCAGCCGCATCCTTTGGTGAAGGATTAGAATGACATGGTGATGAAGGTGATGGAGGGCTTGATGGTTTGGAAGATAAAGGGATTAATGGACTATGATTGGGATCACATGGTGGTATTGGGATAGGATTAGTTGGCTCATGTGATGGCATGGGATTGGATGGGGGAGGCCACTCTAGATTGATATCTCCCTTGTCAAAGGTTATTAGATCTTGCATAGGATAACTTGGGCTTGTTTGATTTATGTACAAGGGACCACTTGGACTTGCATGTGCTTCTTGTTGCAAAGGTGAATTTGGGCTCATTTGTGCTTGTTGGGGAGGCCATTGATAGTCTTGGTAGCTAGGTCTAATGGTAGGATATGTAGATAAAAGGTCTTGGGGTGGACTCAAAGTTGAGGGCATTTGATCTTGTTGCCAAGGTTGACTTGTGTTCACTTGATTTATATACAAAAGGCCATTTGGACTTGAATGTTGTTCTTGTGATATCTTGGTAGTGCATTGGCACGGTGGCATGAGGGATTGGATAAGCTTGAGGTGGAGGTTGATAGGTTGATGTGGCATTGATTTGGTGGATAGGTGGATTAAGTTGATAGGATGTGGATGGATATGACATGTGACTAGATGGATTAGGTTGATAGGAAGTGGATGGATATGACATGTGGCTATGAGGTGGATTAGGTTGGTATGAAGTGGCTAAGGTTTGTTGTACTTATCGGGCTTGACTAGTGGCTAAAAGGTGTTGGACTTGGGCTATGGAGTGTTGCAATTGAGGTGATTGGCTTGCATGGGGTTGAGCTTCTTGGATGAAGAATTGTAATATTTCAATGGCATCTTGGTTGAGGGGTTGTGATCCTTGATAAAGATTTTGGAGGAATCTTTAGAATTTGATTTTTGGGTCTTCTAGTGTAAACATGTTGTCACCAAGTGTTTGTCTTAAGTCCTTTTAGCAAGTGCTTGTTTAGGGATTTGGATGATGATTTGGATTGTTTGGATGAAGTGGATATGAAGGGTTGGATGATGACTAGGATACGTTTGGGATGAAAGTGATTGGGTTTAAATGTTATTGGAAGAATGTGTAGGATGACTTGTCTTTATGTGTTTGGGTGTTTATAGCTTGATGTGGCAATATTCAAACATATGATTATGCATATACACACATGAACCACTCACGCAAGACACATAAGCAAGTTTTAGTTTGGAAGAATGTGATGATGGTTAAGCAAGCACGTGAAGACACTTCAACAAGTCCTAGTCAAGGCAAGGCCACTATCACAAGGAGGTTTTAGTGAAAATCCAGGGGACCGGCACCCCACGAGCATCCATCAAGCCACTTAAGACTTTAACTAACCCTACTAGGAGTTTTAATATACACAAAGGTACACCTCCTTTCGAGTTAGCACTATATGGTGAGTGCTAATACCGGTTAGACTTGGCTTTCACCTTATCCTTTGATTTTTATAGCGGACTGGATGAAAGTACCGCTTGAGGTCATTCCCTTGGGGTGGATACCAAGGCAGGCTTCTCTAAGGCTAAACAAAAGCAACACAAGTAAATGTTTTTGATCTCCAAGTTCGTGTTGGGACGTGAGGAGAGAGCATACACATTTACTTGGTCACACTCGCATGAGGTTCATTAACCTTAGAAGTTCAATGTGTGGAAGACAATGCAAGCACTTGTTTGTTTTAAAGCCCAAATCTAAATGTGATGAAAGACAATGGTTTGTTTTAGCCTAATTTTTTGATGTGAATTTGTAAACAATTGTTCATTTTATGCCCAAAATCCAAATGTGTTTGCAAACAATGATTAGAAGATGAGAAAAGAAATGATTGCACCTAGTTAATTTGCTATCCAAATTGCTATAGATGTTGATGTCAATGTTTCTCCAGCTCTTTATGATCACCTACAACATAAAAAAAATGATATTATAATGCAGGCATAAAAAAATAAGCTCATCAGGCAAGAAAAATTGTAATTTTAGATGCATAGCCGAATTAGATTTGATTATTTCGATATATTTTTGGTTCAAAAATTAAAAAATCAAAGAAGAGACCCCTATTAATTTTTAGAGAGATTTCTAAAAATGTAAAGAAATAAGAAAAATTCCCTAATTTGTGCCCAAAAATGTGGATTTATGAAAACAGTACAGTCGGCAAAGATCTATTTTTTCGCACTATAAAAGAGTTCTAAATTAAATCTATAAAACATAGACCCCCATTAGAATTTCGAGAGGTTTCCAGAAATATAAAAATTTCCAAAAAATTCACTAATTTGCGCCTAGAATTGTGATTTTATGAAAAAACATAAAAACATGATAAATCTCGCAAAAATCGCGATAAACCCAAATTTTTTTTTTTGTAGCTTCCTTATATCATGGACAAATGTCTGCTAAAATCTTGTAGAAAAATTCATAGCCGTTTGGAAGATATGATGAAATCTTTAAAACCTAGGGTTTTGTCCAAAAAGTAGCAGATCTGCAACAAAAAGTTAATTAAACCTGCAAAACTCAACAATGGGGGTTATATGAATGCAAATTTTTACTACAAAAACCTGCAAAAAAGATCAAGCGAAGTGAGTCCCATCGGGCGTGCCAGAATGTATATCAAAAAATTTGGATTTTATAAATGGAAATGATCAAACAATTGGAATGCATAACCTAAACCCAAATAATTCAATACCTTGAAGGTGCAAGATGAGCTCAATTGATTGATTGCTTTGTTGTGTTGATTGCTCGATTCCGTAACATAACATTGATAAGGAGATAGATGATGGATGGTTGATGGTTGATAGATGCAAGCTAGGTAGATGAAAAAGGATAGATAGTGGCTTGAGATGAAAATTCAGCAGAGTGAGGTTGCATGAAGAAGAATTCTGAATTCCCCTCTCTAATCTCTTCTCTAATGTCCCAAATGGCTCCAAAGAGGCTTGCTTTATAGGAAAAGCTTGGTTCCAATGGATGGCTAGGATCAATTAGGGCTTTAGATAAAATGGATGGATAGAATTAAGTTAGGTTTCCTTGCACATCAAGAAATTATAGTCATGTGACATGTGGCAAGGGAAGATAAAGCTTAGGTGTGCTTATGTAGATAAATACTAAAATTAGGTCCCATTAGTTGTGCATGTGAAAGATTTGGATGAAAGTTGTATTACAACACATGATTGACTCGACAAGTGTTGGAATGTGATGAAAGGTCATGTGGCTTAATTCAAATAAAATATTTGAATTAGTTGGGATATAGTTGGAAATTAATTAAATAAATAAAATTTATTTAATTAATAGGGTAGATGAATAGGATGGGATAAGATATGATGTAGAAATTAATTAAATAAATAAAATTTATTTAATTAATTGGCTAAGTAGGATGAGGATAGGATTAAGATGGAGATTTTAATTAAATAAATAAAATTTATTTAAATAATTGGCTAATGGATAAATGGGATTAAGAGTGGGATTTGGAATGGGATTAGGATAAAATACTACATGATGTCTAAGATGATGTTTTAACAAGGTGTTGTAGGATATGGACAAAGTTGGGACAAATTTGGGTGTCTACAGACTTAACTCCATTTAATAACCCTTTCAAATCCGTGTTGTATATGGGCCTTGTATATTTCGTTTGGGTGTTCCGCTTGTATGTTGAAACATACAAGCGCCGAATATACAATGACTTAACTTGTTTTAAAAAGTCCATCGGGTTCGCGTTGTATATGTGCATTGTGTATTATACAAGCCCCCCCTTTCTTTTCATATCCGCGGGTATACAATGAATTAACACCTTTTTAATAACCCTTTCGGGTCTGCCATGTATGAAGTGTTTGTATCTTCTACCTACCAAACATACTAACGTAAAATATACAAAGTGGATCTTAAACATCAATTCATTCTAACCTAAAACCACTTCGGGTCCACTTTGTATGTATGAAGAAAATAAAGTATTTGTAAATGCATACAAGTAAAACAAAGCACCCGATATACAAGTAGACTTGTATATACAAACAACAAACCTCTCCCTTGTACATTTTACCAAAAATGATCATAACTTGCAAAATATGGCAAATTTTAAGATGGTTCAAAAAGCAACCCTAGCTCATTTTTCACAAGGAATCCAACCATATCATGCACTGGTACTAAAAATGCATTTTTCTTTGTTTTTATCAAAGTTTGCAATTTTAACCCTCTTTTCCCTTTACCACCAAGCAAAACAAAACACACAAAAGCATAAGCAACAGCCACAACAGGGGTCCTCATTTTGCTAAGGAGTAAAATGGGGCATGTTGTGAACATCACAACACTGCCTATGAAAATCTAGCATTTCTACTCATATGTAAGCTGGGAAATCAAATGGAAAGGTGATTTTAGAACATACCAACACTTGATCATACCGGAACCAGTAGATTCAAACTCAGAGTTGCCAGGTATACTTGAAAGAAGCCTTCGAAGGCTGAAACATTATAGCATATACTAGAAAAGCAGCATGAAGATTGAAAAAACTTCTCTGAAAATACTTTCAGAGTCCCACCGAGTGTGCCAAAAACTGTGGTCAATCAAGTATGCACCCTTGCTAAGTTTGCAAAAACTTTAGCTACCTATTGAAACATGGAATCATTCTCGGATGTGGGTCTCCTTTTATGAGAATGAATCTCCAGAGTGAGCTGGTTCTCTTATGATTCCTAAACTAATGACTTGTAGGGGAAAAGGGATAGAAGGGTAATTGAAATGCAAACTAACTCTTGAATCTAAACTAGATTAATCTTTTCACTCACAAAACAGTTTTTCAAACTTACAATTTTCACAATCTCACCTATGAGTTCTAATCCCTAAATAGTTTGTAATAAGATTTAATTCAAACATAGATTACAACCAGGAGCAAACATGCAATCTAACAACATCGAGACATGATAAAGGACAAGAAATTGTCACAATAAGACATCAAATCAAGACTACAAAACACTTAATTAGATGAAATAGGAAAATTTACCATTAGAACTAGAAGGAGTACAATGCATAAAATGAAAAAATGAGCCAACTGTCTATATACAACTCTGCCTGTGAACAAGAGAGAAGAAACTGGAACTAACTGGCTCCCTGTGAAAAACTAACTCTTCTCCTATAAATGCCTCCAAAAGATCCCCTCAAAATAAAGCTGAAAAAGCTCCTAAAAATAGACCCTAAGTCCATTTTTGAGCTACTCATGAAAGCCAAAAATAAAGCTCTAGATCTGCCACCAATCTGGAAAATAAAGTTGTAAAACTGCCCTCTCATATGGTCCCACCATAAAACTACTTTTCTCTGCTCATGAAAGCTCCAAAATTTGTCCTATATGACCCTAAATAAAACAAATCAAAATAGGATATTTGATTTGTTTTATTAGTCTATAAATTGCCTAAAATAGTTAAGTTTTAAAAGTAATTTGTCAATGATTGCTTTAAAACTAACTTTACAATGCTATGGCAATTTTATTCTATATATCCATTTGATATGATTTTTTGCAAAAATAAACAATATCTAGCTCATAATTTCACCAAGATAGTTTACAAGATATTACCATTGATTTTCTATAAAAATCATAAAAATTGATGAAAATATTACATATATTTGCAAAAAATATGAAAGCCTTAAAGGCTTGACACCATGGCTTTAACTCTTCAAATACATGTCCATGTGTTGATATTCTGCCACCTCATCTCTGTCGTCAAGCCTTGAACAATGCCACCTCACTGCCTATACAAGTGCCACATGTCAAATTTGACCCTTCTCATCATGTCATTATCTTGCATGCTTTTCATATTTCTAAAAGGTTCTTGCTTTGATCTTCTCATAAATTTGAAATATATGAAGGAAATAAAATAAAGGCATAAGTGGGAGGTCAATGACTCTCGACCACATGCATGACACTTTGATTGCACTAGGTGTCAGCCATAATGAAGATTTTAAAAAAAATATCAAAGGCATAAACTTCATTCGCTAATGATACACACCTTTGACTTTACAAAGATCAAACAAAAGAGGGACTGTTGGCCTCTCTACATCATGATTTCTAGGCACCATCGATTGCAAGGTTTTGACCACGATGCTATTTGGATAATGTAATTACATTTCTTTGCAAAGTCAAAATGAGAAAATAGCATCGAACAAAACAACAACACAAACCCTAAAAGTCAGTCATTTCATTTGTTATTTTCTTTTGAGTTTGCTCTGCATCTCTATGCCGCTAAGTTAGGGTTTCATGGCGCTGCATTTTCTCCTCCATATCTGATCCTCTGTGGTCAAAAAACTTGCACTTCTCAAGTCAAAATGACAGGCCAAACTCAGTGAGTATGTATCTGGAGCTTGAATGGCATTTGACTTCAATTTAGTGGCGTTTCTTTCTTAAATGGCCGCGGCCATAGTTGCTCTTTCTTCAATTTCTTTTCTTGAAATCTATTTGCTTGGCTCTTTCTATGTTGAACTCTGTAAATGTGGCAAAATGACAAAAAAACTTCAAGATGGGTCACGGCCATACTAGCTTTCCCCCTCTACAACTATACTGTGAGTTCTCATTCTCTCTCTCTACTGTAGCTTCTTTTCATCTCTGTATATGTAAAAAGTGATGAGGGTTTCATTCTGGGTATCTCAAAATATCTTCATATATAATATGGCAGTGGCATAGAATGCATTCTGTTACTTGTTCTTTGTCATTCGATATGAAAAATATGAAATTTCCTTGACTATGAAATGAGGGTTTCATTTGCACTGCACATAAACTCTTTTTCCTCCACGGCTATGCCCACAGACACTACATAATTGTTTTGCTTGACTGTATCTTGTAAGAAGAAAGAAGACTTTTTGAAACTTGACAAGGGTTTCATTTTTTACTATATAGACAGCCATATCTGCTATGGCCTTGACATAGACAGTTTGCTTTACCATTCTTCTTCTCCAATACTACAAAAAATGTTAGGGTTTTGAAAACTTGACATGGGTATCTTGAAAAATGAACATGAATGGCATTTCCATTACGGCCTTAGCTCAAATATCTGTCCACTTTTTCTTTTCACCATATGAACCAAGATTTGGGAACTGAAACAAAGGTTTATCTTTTGAGCACAAAATACTCCTGTAGCATACACTATACATGATATTCTTCTCTCCTTCCTTATGCTGTCACAACTTGGTTACATTCATTATCATTGCTGAAAAAAGTAAGGATTTCATATGTTGTCCTTTATTTCTGTAGCTCCATTTGCCAATCTAGTGGATTGTAGCAAATACATACCTCAAACATGACTGATGACTTGACTGTGTCATGACATTCTGGCACTGTATCTAATGAAGAAGCCACTTTATTTACCTTTTCTATATACACTGTGGCAACATGATGACTTTCTACTATTCTTCCTTACTTTATCATATCAAATGCATTATATTTTATCTTCTGTAGGACATCAATCAGGTCCACTATATCCTATGTCACCAGTTTGACAGATCATTTCTTATGATGGAGATGTTGTTTGAGCTCATTCATGTACCAGATACAACTATGCACTTATACACTTCACTAGATATATAATGACATTATGTGGCATGAAAGATGATGACCACACCAGTTTAAGTATTCCTTTGCCACATGATAATGATGTTCTTTTGCAACCATGTAATGAAGTGTCCTTTTAATCCTTTTGAAATTTGTCAAAGATAAAATGGGGCATCTAATCTGACCTTCTTGTGCTCTTTTACTACAGATCTGCAATACTAGCATGTTTCTTTCATAGATATACATTGAATGTAGCATGTGATACACATTGCTCTGATGCTCAACTTGTCAGTACTAAAATGTGATGCATAATTGGATATATTTTATCATCTGAAAGGCAGCTTATGTAACTCAATTTTGGATTTGATTTTGCCACTCCATAAAAATTAGAAAGTATAATGCTTTGGTACTCACTTGTTCTTGCAAACTTGCTTATTGGTTTATAATGGATAGTCCTATTGGATTATTGATCCTGAATGAGTAAGAAATCCTCGTATAGGCATGCCTTATGAACACTTATTCTTTTATCAATCTGGTGATCATTCATGCATCATGTAATCCTAATTATTATCATCCCTGCGAATGTCATTTTCATGACAGTTGGAGCAATGACATCAGCTGTTATATGCATTAAATGTTGTCCTTCATCAGTTCAACTTATGTTATTGGTTGCATTTCATCCCTTGAAGTGAAATCATGGTCATGTCTTGAAATGGGACTAATGCATATGATTGTCTTTGCTATTCCTTTAGCTTGTCATGTGAATGTGATCAATGATTTTTTCTCTTTTCTATTCATCCCTTCTAAGATCAAGGGGAAGCCTCATGCTAGGCTCAACCCTTGTGGGAGCCCATTTCACACCACATGTTAAATGTCTTCAATCAGCTTCATGACTTGTCCTATAGCTACACATGAAACAAACATATAAGAATAAAACAATGATGCTCTATGTTTGCTTCTCTTCAGTTCCTTCTGCATATGGATGTTGCTCATTTGATCAATGCATTATAATTAAAGTATTATGCTTCTTTTGATAGATAAAGGATTTTCATAACCAGAGCTTCTAACGAGACCCTTCCCACATTTTTCAAGTACATGTTGAGGTCAGGAGCAGGGACAAGAGGCTACTCTGAAGATCGACAAAACAAGGCAATGATGGCTATATCTCTCCTTTCTCATTCATTAGATGCATAGTATTTTGTTTATATCTTGCATTTGTTTAGCTATAACCCACGGCTTGTGTCGGATATTTGATATGTCATGATTTCCTTCAATGCAATGCTTATTCCTTTATGTATTCAAACTTGTAAATGAATAACCATTGTGATGAATGAATACTTATCTCATTTTACTGCTCTGCAATGCAATGATTGATCTGAAACTTCTATTTCTTTCCTGAACAACTGAACTACATTTATCATTGAAAACATAATAAGTATGCAACTAACTCATAACAGAAGTAAATAAAACCTCACTCAAAAATGATAATGTCATATTTGTTCAGCCAATTTTTCAGCTGTGATAAAAAAAATGGTAACAATGACCTGAGCAGCCAAAGCACTTTCCACTGGTTTTTCTTCCTTCATATAGCTAGAAGAATTAGTAGACACAAGATCTTCCTTAATAGCAATGAACAAGCATTCATTTATAGAGGAATTAGCATTATCTGGTTCACCATTATCTAATACTCCTTCATCATCATCAAAATCTTCAAGATAATAACACTTCTTTTTGGTCCTAGGCCTTTTCTCATATCTTCTTCTATTTCTTTCAATTCTTTTAGGACATCTAAAAGAAAAATGACCTACTTTACCATAGGAAAAACATTTGAAAGGTAATTTGCCTTTATACTTACTAGATCCTCTTTGTAGCCTGTCCACAAAGTTGGCTTCAACTTCATCTATCTCATCATCGGATTCTACTTATACTTTTTTGATTTGGAAGTACTTCTAGGAGTACTAGCTTTGAAGGCAGTTTCAACTTTTGAAAGAGCATCATCTAACTCCCTTATTTCAAAAGCAGTAAGCTTATTAAGAAACTCATCCCTATTAACTATTTTACTTGCATGAATTCTTCTATCATGGCCACCTTGTGACAGTAGGACTTGGATAGAGATCTGAGTATTTTCGTGACAATTTCCTTTTTATCGAGAGTTCCACCTATGGCTTTTATCCCTGTAACAAGTTCATCAACTCTTTGCATAAATGTTGATATGTTTTCATCATTGTTCATCTTCAAGCTTTCATATTTCACTTTTAGACTTTGTAACTTGGCTTCCTTCACAGAGTCATCTCCTTCATATAGATTTTTCAAATTTTCCCATACCTTATTTGCAGTTTCAAGATCTACCACTTTCGTCAGTATTGAGTCGGTTAATGAGCTTAGCAGAGCATCCCTTGCCTTGATAGCTATCTCATATTCTTTGATTTCATCTTCAGTCATCAGACCATTTTGAGGTATAGTGTATTCTATTTCTATAGCTTTCCAAACTTTGATACCAAGAGAAAAAATAAGGCTTTTCATCTGAGCCTTCCAGAGAACATAATTAGTTCCATCAAAATGCCGAGCTTCCTTATTGTAAGACATTTTGGATCTTCCTCAAGCTGTTAAACTTTCTTCAGAGGAACATTGCTCTGATACCAATTGTTGATATGCGGTGGACAACTGAGAGGGGGGGTGAATCAGTTGTCACAAAAACATAAACACTTTCTACAAATTAAACATTCATCACTTATCCACAATTATTATGATTTAACAATGAGAGCATGAAATCAAAAACGTAACCACAGAAACAACATCAAACACAAGAGACACCAGATTTACTAGGAAAACCCCAAGGTGGGGAAAAACCATGGAGAGGATTAACTCTCAATAAATATTGCAATCTTGAAATAGTGATGTTTAGGCTTGGTCCCCCCACGGGACTAAACATACTGGCTTACTGCCATGAAGAACAGCTAGGTCTAGCAGACTCACTGCCTCAACCCTAAACCTAGCAAGATTACAATAAGGGTTGTTAAACCCTACTGGTGGCTTACTACCAGATTCACTATCATGATCAAACACCTTTCTTTATTGTAAATAAATAATTTCTTAGCTCTTCTCTTCCTCTGCCCTACTCTTCCTCTGCTCTGCTCTTCCTCTTCTCTATTCTTCCTCTTCTTTCCTCTGCCCCTGATCTGCTATGCCTTTTGGACCTTTCTTAATGTATTCTCATTTTTTCTCTCAAGGACACCTTTTCCATGACTCAACTACAAGTATTTATAAATTACATCAACCTTGGAATAATCATCAAGGTCAGCATCAAGCATTGAAACAATCTCCAAGGTCAGTATTATAAACATTTACAAAATAGGTCCTGACCTATTGCAACATTATGAAAAGGGAATGAAATGTGGATCATCTCATGCCTTAGCTAGGACTCAAACATGATCTTCCATGCCACAACACACTTCCACAATCTTCTAAAGATCTCTGTAATCACTAAGATCAACTAGGTCGGCCAAGACTAGTTACACGCTACGTTATCTTAGAACAATCTTCACACACCATCTCAATTTCTTAACGTGGACCAAAGTCTAGATAGGAACATGATTAGGAGACATCCACAAACATGCTATAATCATCAGGAGAAACCACATGAACATTAACCACTTTGTCCATAGGAATCTTCTCACCAGAACACATGAGCTTTACTATCTTCAACTGTCATAAAAGAAAGATAGCTTGCAGACCACCAAACCATGAACCATTATAACTGTAGGAACGTATCGTCATCCCAGACTTCCCTCTAGAACCGCATAGTAAAATACTTTCTTGCAGAGGAATGCGGAGCCAAATACTATCTTCCTGTCTCAATTGAACTTATAGAAAAAGTCGGCTTCACTCTGTTGAACACAACTCACTCAAATCTTCATGCGAATGGCTTAGACCCAAAATGTAGTATCCTTAGACATACCTCTAACTTACTTCCAATCCGCAGACCACAATCTTCAAGCAGGAACAAATGCGGAGTAGTTTATTAGACTGTTCTTCAACATACAACTCACTGTTTGTATTACACTTCTTTGTGGCTTACTTGTTTCTTTCGGAGAGGCTCATTTTCTCAATATCCTCAACATACAATTCTTTTAAACAAGTAATGGAATAGGATATAGTTGACACCAATGACAACAAGAATATATTGACATCAATGACAACTCTGATTAGGCAGATACTTGCAACAAATTACTATTAAAAACTAGTTATCAAAGGAGACGCAAAAAAATTTACAATTTAACTCCAAATTTTAAAAAAATATATTTTAAAAATCTACAGACAAAATGTCACAAATCACTAGTTTGCATAATCTTCAAATTCCTAATGGTTTAGCGGCTATAGGTGTCAAAAAGTGAAGATTTAGTTCAAAATGTTGATTTCAATGTCAAGTTTGGCCAAAAAATGTAACCCATTATTGTGGTATCATGCCCTATCAATAGAGCTCTCTGCAAAATTATACAACTTCATGTCAATGTTGATAGTGATAATTATGATAATGAACTCGATGAGCATGCACATCATATTCATAGTAGTAGTCATGCTGAAATTGAGCTGAGTGCTATGAAACCATATGCAAGTACTATTCAAGTAAGTAATGGTTGTTTTATTATGTAAATAAGGGTAATCATTACCTATTTGATAGAAGCTGGTTAGAATAGTAGTGAAGTATAATTAGCTAGTATGCATAGATTATGGAAATAAGGGAGAACATATAACTTACATATGGAAGCTTAGAGCTTAGTTGTAATAAAGTGCATACATAGATTTTGACTATGCATTATTGTATTGTGTTTGGGGATGTCATGGTCCTCAGTTGGGGAAACTTCATTGCCAATCCATGTCTCTTTTTGGAGTACTCATATAGTCTAGCACTATTGTAGTCTTGCCCTCCATTTGTTTGTACCTTGCAATGAGTTAGTTTTCTTTTCAGAGTAAAAAGTTGCTTCTTTGTTATTCAACAGAATAAAAAAAACACATACAAAAAATGATTTTGTTCCAAGACATAAGACATTACATACAGCTATAAAAAACAATATAATGTGTGTTTTTATATCTCAATATAATGTGTATTTTTTTTGCAGACATTTAATATTGAAAAACTCCAAGAAGGGGATAAAGCTCAAGTGTTGGATCCGTTTGATGGTGCTACTATGGGCATTGGGTGGATTCACTCACTATCTATTGTACATGGAGTCAAATTGAAAGGAACAGAAGATGCAAATGTAAATATTTTAAAGGTCACAAGTAACATACCCCTTGCTTATGAAGATAAAATAGATGGAGTTGTCTGTCTGAAAGAGAAAGAAAGGCCCTTCATGTTGGCAAGAGACACTGCTCCAGTATGGATTTGTATGTTGTCATTGATGGAAACAAAGCTCAGAGAACTTATCACCATGACAGGAAGAGATATCTCCAAAAAAACAAGTCAGATTCCAGGTCCGGTTGACAGAAATGGATAAGTATGGATGTGCACAGAATAGAGAACAATAAGTTGGACAGTATGCCTCCGCAATTGAAGACTTGCAGATGCAATTTAGGTATGATGTTCTCAGTTGTCTAATAGTTTTATACTTCATAGGTCAAGTCCTGATCTCCTTTGGAAGTCATCTTGGAGAAATGTCTAAGTCTAGGTAAGCAAAGGTATAGCAGGAATAGTGAATAGGGCATGGTGAAGTAGTCCACATTCCTCCGTAGATAAGTATTTTGTCATGCAGTTTTGAGGTGTTGTAAACACTTATATGAAGTGTCTTAGTCCATAGTTGGGAGATCTGAAGTTCGCCAGAAGCATAGCTACAAGCTGCTAAGTACCGACATAGTGTTTGATAGAGTTTGATAGAGACAGAGTTTGAGTTTTGATGGTCCACATTTCTCCGCAAGATGATATCATGCCTTGCTGTTTTGAGGGTAAGATTGGGAATGTGTAAAGAGTTCTTGACATGATTTTGGAAGTGTTTTGTGATCAGCAGTAGAAGTTGTAAGATAGCAGATGAAGGTGTTAAGCATGTTCTTGAGAAACATGCCGACTGGTGAGATAAATCATTGTGCGGAGAAGAGTTGATGATTGGAGGATTTATGTAACCAATTGGAAGATTAGAGCTAACCTATTTGAACATGCTTGGGAGAAGATTTGGGTCCATGCAACACTTAATGCATTGGATTGAGAGACAAGGTACATCTTTTATGTACACATTTCGCTTCTTGGATGCTGACCTGATTATGAAGTAAACCATGATGTGAATATATAAAGGAGATGAAATTCAGTTGAGTTTTGTGTGAAGCATGTGTGTGATGTGAGGATGCGAATAGTGGAGCAGAGTTAGAGGATTAGTAGTGATGAAGACTTGGGATTCAGAATACAATTATTAAATGACTGCACCCTGGCATAGTGGTAGATGCTGAAGTAGTATTCAGATGTCATGTGTGATTTGTTTGGAAGTAAGGTTTTGTTATCAAGGCAATAAGTCGGCAGTGAGCCTCCAGTAGGGTTTAATAGCTCTTATTGTAATCTTGCTAGGTTTAGGGTTGAGGCAGTGAGCCTGCTAAACTTAGTTGTACTTCATGGTTGTAAGCCAGCATGTTCTAGGCCCATGGAGTGACCAAGCCTGAACATCATTTCTGTAAAGATTGCAATATATATTGGAGAGCTAATCCTCTCTATGGTTTTTACCTTTTTGGGTTTTCCACATAAAATCTTGGTGTTATGTGTCATGCTTTTGTGGATGATGTTCAGTTGTATATTTTGCTTCTGTTTGATAGTTCTTTTGAAATGGTTAAAAGTAAAAATTCAAGAAAAGATTTATAGAACACTGATTCACCCCCCCTCTTAGTGTTCCTGACAATCAACAATTGGTATCAGATCAAGGTTTCTCAGAAGAAGTTTGACAACTTAAGGAAGATCTAGGATAGTGTGATCATGGCAACAAGAAGGTATGGAAATTATGAAAGGTACAATCAACTAGAAGTAGGTCTTATGGATCTTGAAAACTCTGAAGTAGAAGTCAGGGATCTGAAAGAAAACCTGCAACAGGTAGATGAATGCATCTTAAAGCTAAAGGAGCAAGTCAAGAAATTCAAAGACAAATATAAGGAAGTTAGGGACCAAATGCTATCAGAAAATGAAACCCTAAATGATTTGGAAGCAGAAGTAACATAAAGAACAAAAGTAGAAGATGATCTAAACTTGATTGTGAAAAATAGATCAGAAGATTGTGCAAAACTTGAAAAAGAAATTGTAAGTTTAAAAATAGATCTGGAAAAGGCAAGAAGTTTTGAAGAAAAATTCAAGGTAAGTACTGCAAAGCTTGATGAAATGATTGCTAGCCAGAGGGATGATGATGACAAACATGGTTTAGGTTTTGAGAAAGGAGAAAGTTCAAACTCTGGGCAAATAAGCACTCAGCCAAGGCAAAACAAAGGATACCAATTCAAAAATCAAAGAAGAAGATCTAGAAGACCTCAGGTCAGACAACCAAATGCTCAAAGATACCCATCTTTTAATGGTTATTGTAATTCATGCAATAAGTTTGGTCATAAGGCTACTCAGTGTAGAAGTAGAATAAATCAAAAGACTCCATTATTCCCTGGTCAGTGTTTCAATTGCAAGAAAATTAGTCATAGAGTGAATGAGTGTAGATATCAGTTCAAGAAAAGTCTCAACAATGGAAGGAATGATCAGTCATTCAAAGGTAAGTGCTTCACTTGCAATAGGATTGGTCATAGAGTTGTTTCCTACAAAAGTAAAGTAAGCCAAAATCCTATTAGGTGCAATGCATGCTATAAAATGGGACACAGATCAAATGAATGCAGAAGTTCGGTAAGAACTAATCTTCAAAATTTTAGGAACAATCAATCATTCAATGGAAAATGTTTTGCATGCAATAGATTTGGACATATGGCTAATCAATGTAGATCAAATTCAATGAATAAAAGGTTTCAAGGACAAGAGAGTGTAGTGTGCTTTAGTTGTAAAAAATCTGGACATATTGCAAGATATTGCAGAAGCAAAAATGTGAATAAAAATTACCATTCTAAAGAAAGCGAAACATGGCAGATAAATGACAAGGGAAAAGAGAAAGTTGATCCAGTTGAAACAATGGACAAAGTATGGATTGATAAAGAAGTAATTTTAATTAAGGACAAATCTGCACCAACATTTGATGCGGATACCTTCTTTGAAGAATGAGTCTGTGAGCTCTGGCTCAGGGGAAGCAGTGTAGAAAATTCAAATCCCCCAGCCATAAATTGGGTGCCAAAATCTGGAAAAAAGATGTATCATGGAATTTGATGCACCTTACCTATTAAAAGAAGAACCGGAAGAAAAGAAGTCAATGTGGTATATTGCAGAGCAGTCCTAATCGACTGTGTTCTACAATAAAGGGTTTTAATAGCTTTTTGGAATGAGCATTTAATGACAACTAAGTGAGGTCATGCAAAGGATAAAAGGAACATGTTTGGTTTCAAAATTCACTTTGCACTCAGAGCTATAAAAAATTTAGAGAGATCAAAGCTAACTTGAACAACGACAATCAAAATTTGAAGCATTCGAAGAAAGGAAACCCTAACGCAATGAAACAAGGTACTTTCATTAAATCTCATTTTGTGAATCTGCTGAATCTTTGCTATGGTGACTCCACAAATTGTAGATATCACTGAGCACCCTTGGCCTAAGTGTTGTGATGTTCACAACACACCCCATTATGCTCCTTAGCAAAATGGGGGCCCCTGCTGATGTTTTGCTTTTTGCTTCTGCTTGTGTTTTTTCTGCTTTCTGGCGGTTTGGTAAAAATGAAAGTCAGGTGCATCATCATCATGATATAGGATGAGGTAGGTCATCATCATGAGGTCAGTTTGTCAAAGTTCATATTTTGTTTCTGTGACCTCATATTTAGAAAGAGCTTGAAATTCCATGCAGGTTTGCCTTTTACTTCACTTGAAAATTCGTCCATATGTGGAAGTTATGCACGGTCAAAGTTTTGGTCAAACCTGATAATCGCAAGTGATCATCATATTTTTTCATGTTGACAGGATCATCATGATCTTGGTCTATCACCTGATAAAAATCATGCAGTCGCAATATCCGGACGTCAATCTTAGGTGGTAGTGCCCTTTACCCGTCAAAAGGCCTTATGCGCATCATGATTTTAGGAGGGTCATATTTTGTAAACTTGGTTTTGCTATATGAAGAGCATCATCATCATCATATTTGAACCCCCCCCGATAATATCCTGAGGTCCAAATATCATGATGACGTCAACTTTAAGTCACGGTAAGTTTCCCCGTTGAGCGGTCTTTGTATCGCGAGCATCATCATGATATTTTTGCATCGCCTGATCTTATAATATCATGATGATATTATAAGATCACCCTGACTTAGAAAATCCACCGTCGGCATATTTGCATGCGCATGATAAAATACTATCGGAGGGTCATCATCATGATATTTGCTGAACTTCACGAAGATGATGATGACGACTTCAGATCCTCCTGATCTCCTTTTGCATGATCATGATGATCACCCTTTTTTTTTTGAAGAAGGCGATATTCCATTCCTCAACAGCATGATCATATTTTACAATATCACCCTAGCGCAAATATCATGATGACCTCAACTCATCCTTGTGCTCCGAAGACGAATTATGATGATGACGTCATCTGGATAATTCGATGAGGAGGATCATCATCATATATTTTTTATCCTGTCATATCGTCAAGATCATCATGATCTTGTTTGTTCACCCGACATTTCGTGAAGTCCTCCTGCCAATGAAGTAAGACCTTTTGAAAATATCCTGATGATCCTCATCATCCTGATTTCCCTTCGGCAGGATATTTTCCAAAACATGATCCGGTTAGCGAAATATCATGATGACGTCATTTTTTGCACTTTAATGAAGCCCGAATATGACGATGACGTCACCATCATCTTCCTTTCCTCAGCAGCAGGATTATATTCCATATCCTCCTATTCTTCTTCAGCATGATGATGATGATGATAATGATGTTGTTCTTTTTTCCCATTACACAGAAGCGAAACATCCTGATGACGTCATCTGGACCTTCGGAAGGGAGTGCATCATATTTCCAGAATATCATGATGATGAAGTGAATATCGACCAACATGTTTTTTTCGGTCAGCGATAGTCATGCCGATGGGCGGGAAATGAGGCGGTGGAATTTTAAAGTGTTTTTTTGGCGCCTGTGGCATTTTTTCGGTCAGCGATAGTTGACCCGATGAATTTTGAGCAGTCTGAACGCATTTTGGGCACGTTTGAGAGTATTTTGGATCCGATTTCCACAATCTTGCGCAGTCACCTGGATTTAAACAGTTATTTTAATTTCATGCTGTTTATGTGATAAATGAAATACTTATTGCTTGTCTTGTCTTGCAGGCTTGCAGTTGAGGAAGCAGCTGGAAAGTCAACACAGTGACCTCATGGAGGAAGGAAATCTGATCTCAGGAGCAAGAAGATAAGGATAAAGTGCGAAAAAGTCAAGGCCATTCAAGTAAAGAACAAGGTTGCAGCTGAAGGTATTACTGCAACAGACAAACAGAAGTTATTACCCAGCTGCCGGAACTTCTCAGAAGGGGCAATATTTCACCCAGATTTGACACTGCTCAGAGATATTTTTTGAGAGCTGGTTCACCTATATTTATTGCTGTAACCAGGGGTTTGAACCAGGGGTTCAGTTAGGTTTTTGCTGTAGTGAGGACAATCAGAATGTCTTTATATTGTGCCTCTCTACACTGTAATACTTTACAACAGGGATTTTAGGGCCTACAACAGGGATTCTAGGAAAACACACAGGGATTTTAGGATTTTGCCAGAATTGTAGAGCCTTTCTGGGCATAGTTTAGAAGTAGAAGAAGGAGGTCGCCTGTTTGTCTGCAGTAAGGTGCGCGTGGAATGTCTGGCTGCCTTACTGTATCTGTAAAGCTTGTAAGTTCTCTGTAGTATGATCAATGAAACTAAGAGTCATTCCTACATTGTAAATCATGTATGACTATTCGTTTCTAATACAATAGAATCTGGAGTTCTGCATCTATCTTCTGAGTGTTCTCCTGCCCTTCTTTGTGTTTTGAAATATCTTCTTTGAGAGCTTGCAATTTTAAATGTATGTTTCTGAAAATGCTCAGAACTTACATTTAAGGTTTTTACTGTGGATTTGATCAAATTACTGTGGTATTTACATAGTGCATAACAGAAACAATTAGATCCTTCGGTAGATTAAATGAGGTATAGATTAGATCTTTCTAACTTTTCCCAACCCATCTGAAATATTCAGCTGAAAACGTAGAAATCTAAAGGAAATTGTCTCAAATTTGAAGAAGCATGTATAACAGAGCTATAAGTAGACAGTTTTCATAAACAGATAAAGAAGACAGCTGCAAAAAATTCAAGAAAACCATCTAAAACTTGTAGCACAGTAACACTTTTATGCAAAGAAATGAAAAGTATTGAGATATCTCATGACCTTTTTGCATATTCTTAGTCCAGTAAACCACCAAATAAACCTAAACTACGTAAGGCCCCTTGAACATTACAGCTTCACATTGACCAACTGAACTTGACCAACCGAACCATTGTAGACTTGGGATTAGTTGAATCTCAAATGATTCCTTCTTATCTTTCAAGTATAGTTTCAGTTCATTTCATGTGAATTTTAACTTATTGTTATGATTGCATCAAAACAGTCATCAACAGTTTTCTGGCGCTAGAAGGAGGGCCTGATTTGGTTTAGGGTTAAAATTAAAATTTTTAGTTTTAAATGTTATATTCTGAGATATGTTAGATCTCATAAAATTTCAAAGGCCTAAAAAGTTGAAAGAAGGTCCCATTTTTTAATGGATTCATATAGGGACAGTTTTCAAGTTGACATTCCTTCATTTCAGAAAGCTTTGAATAACCAGCTTTATCCTAAAAATTTATATAGCTATGGTTTATTTGGAAGGTGTAGGATACATAAGTCCGCAGAGCATGGTGAGCTTAATTGTCTATCTTTTCTTACAAGATTAGATTTATATGTGAAAGGACTAATCTCTCTCTCAGATGTGTATAAGGCTAAAAGTTGGCAGAGAAATGAGGAGATTATTGAGCGACAGAAGGATGCAGCATCAACGGTCATTAAATGTGCAGAGGATACAAAGATGGAACCAATGCTAGGAATAAAGGATAATAAGATCTCTTGGCAGGAATCATGTGATGGTAAGAAAAAAAATATGTCTTTTCGTCAGGATCCGGCTGTGATTAAAGTTAGTGAAAAGTATAAATATCCTAAAAAATGCAGAGAAGAAATCACAGCTCATGTCCCTTTTCTAGATAATAAGCAAAAAGGATTTAATGAAAAAGAAAAGAAAAGTGAGGTTCATCTTGATACATTTGATAAATATATAGAACTACTAAAGAATATTTGTCAAGAAGAAACCTCTGGATCTGACCTGAAAAGTTTTAACGAACATGATTTGGCAAAGAAATGTAAACAAGCATTGGCAGAATTAAAATGCACTAAAATTGATAAGATCCCTACTGTAGAAACTAGTGAAGTCATAGAAAAGAAAGTAAATCCTAGTGTTACAACTGACTTCATTGAATTAAATGATCAAAATCAAGATTGTTGCAGGTCAATAAGATTAGACTCTTCACTAAATGACAAATATGAGTCATCTGATGAACAATTCTTGAAAGAAGAGGATATAGAGGATCATGTAGCTACTGTGCATAATCAGACATCACCCCCATGCCATGTTGAAAATAAAACAGGGGAGTACTCCTGTCAATCAAAAGATGTTGTCCCACCTTTACTCTCAAGTGATTTAGAAATGATTAATTTTTGTATGTCAGATTATGATGATGAGGATACTTACTTAAGTGCTGATGTGCAGGGAACTAATGAGAACATTGAGAGGTTTGCTAAATTTGAGGATAAACTGAACATCCAGAATGAAGGAACAAAGCTGGATGAAGATGAAGAAATGATACATCTAGAGTCATTCCTCTTTCAACTTGAAAAAGGACTAGACATGGAGCTGGGCAATGAAAATGCAGAGTTAAATGAAAAGCTAGCTATTGATAAACAAGTGTGTTCCACAGAGCTAAGGGCACATCAGGTTGTCTCTTTCCTTTCCTTAGTAAACAATGATAAAGACTATTTTGATTATGGAAATTCAAGAGATAGGACATGCTTATGGATTAATCATAACCCCGATGAGCTGCCTCAGTTACTAGTCATTAAGAGCTATTCTGATAAACACAATGAATCTAGAATACCAGATTTTTTTTCAGAATTCAAAGATAAATCTGCTATGATGAGGACCATAACTAGTACCCTGTTACTCCTGCACAACCTAAAGAAATATGCAAGTAGGGGTGTTTTTGGGTCTTTTTCCTGGGTTTCTAGTTGCCTTGTAGAGGCTTGTATATAGTCTGGTAGGGTAGTTGTTTTCATTTTTGTGTTCTTCTTTTGTTGTTTTCTTTTTAGGTTAGTTGTTTGTATAGGTCCTTTTTGTTTGTTTTTGCTTTTTGTTTCTTTCTGTTTCTACAATTTTTTTTTCTTTTGTTGTGTTGTTTGTACAGCCTGTTTGTTTGGTTTGTTTGTTGTCTCCTCAGCAGGGATCTTTATTTTACTTTAGAGTATTAAGGAGCAAAACTAGCAACCATTCAAAACAGTATAAAATTTAGGATATTCAGGTTAACCATTTGCAATTTACACATAATTTGTCACTGTCATGAATGTAGAGAGTTGTTCATCTTCTGAAGTTTTGTATTCAATAAATGTGATTGAGAATTCGAAGCAGGTTTCTCACGATGACACACCTAAAATCCTTGGGTTTGTTGAACCTACCAGTGTAGATATTAGGTGAAAAATCAGAGGTCACCCTTGCTACCATTACAATTCTCAGCTTAATTTCAGCAAGTGTCCACTCCTTGCATCATGAAGTTACAAATTGCTATACCTTATGAAATCTTTCAAAATTAGAAAACAAAAAAATAAATAAATAAATGAATAAAGTGGATTATACTGAAAATCCAGATTAAGCCATCTAAGTAACTCTACCGGGGCTATGGACGCTCGCTAGCAGTGGGGCTCTACTTAGGAGAATTATAACGATAACCTTGCCGGGGCTATAGACACTCGCTGGCAGCAAGGCTCTATCCGGTCGGCTATGAGGGAATATCCTCACCTACGTAGGCTAATGTCAGTCACTGGTTTGTTCAACTGATCTTCAAGATGAGGATAATTAATCACGTGCACACAACTAAACTGAAAATGGAAGTTCATGCATCTTTATTGAATACTTTGAGTCTCAAGCTGAATAGTAATTTGCAGGAAAGATAGTTGGAAGTTATGAGTTCATTTCATCTAGTTTCCTTGAACACTTTGAATTTAATTGTTTTGTTTTGGTTGCTAGTTGTTGTGATGTTCACAACATGCCCCATTATGCTCCTTAGCAAAATGGGGGCCCCTGCTGATGTTTTGCTTTTTGCTTCTGCTTGTGTTTTTTCTACTTTCTGGCGGTTTGGTAAAAATGAAAGTCAGGTGCATCATCATCATGATATAGGATGAGGTAGGTCATCATCATGAGGTTAGTTTGTCAAAGTTCATATTTTGTTTCTGTGACCTCATATTTAGAAAGAGCTTGAAATTCCATGCAGGTTTGCCTTTTACTTCACTTGAAAATTCGTCCATATGTGGAAGTTATGCACGGTCAAAGTTTTGGTCAAACCTGATAATCGCAAGTGATCATCATATTTTTTCATGTTGACAGGATCATCATGATCTTGGTCTATCACCCGATAAAAATCATGTAGTCGCAATATCCGAACGTCAATCTTAGGTGGTAGTGCCCTTTACCCGTCAAAAGGCCTTATGCGCATCATGATTTTAGGAGGGTCATATTTTATAAACTTGGTTTTGCTATATGAAGAGCATCATCATCATCATATTTGAACCCCCCCCGATAATATCCTGAGGTCCAAATATCATGATGACGTCAACTTTAAGTCACGATAAGTTTCCCTGTCGAGCGGTCTTTGTATCGCGAGCATCATCATGATATTTTTGCATCGCCTGATCTTATAATATAATGATGATATTATAAGATCACCCTGACTTAGAAAATCCACCGTCGGCATATTTGCATGCGCATGATAAAATACTATCGGAGGGTCATCATCATGATATTTGCTGAACTTCACGAAGATGATGATGACGACTTCAGATCCTCCTAATCTCCTTTTGCATGATCATGATGATCACCCTTTTTTTTTGAAGAAGGCGATATTCCATTCCTCAACAGCATGATCATATTTTACAATATCACCCTAGCGCAAATATCATGATGACCTCAACTCATCCTTGTGCTCCGAAGACGAATTATGATGATGATGTCATCTGGATAATTCGATGAGGAGGATCATCATCATATATTTTTTATCCTGTCATATCGTCAAGATCATCATGATCTTGTTTGTTCACCCGACATTTCGTGAAGTCCTCCTGCTGATGAAGTAAGACCTTTTGAAAATATCCTGATGATCCTCATCATCCTGATTTCCCTTCGGCAGGATATTTTCCAAAACATGATCCGGTTAGCGAAATATCATGATGACATCATTTTTTGCAATTTAATGAAGCCCGAATATGACGATGACGTCACCATCATCTTCCTTTCCTCAGCAGTAGGATTATATTCCATATCCTCCTATTCTTCTTCAGCATGATGATGATGATGATGATGATGTTGTTCTTTTTTCCCATTACACAGAAGCGAAACATCCTGATGACGTCATCTGGACCTTCGGAAGGGAGTGCATCATATTTCCAGAATATCATGATGATGAAGTGAATATCGACCAACATGTTTTTTTTCGGTCAGCGATAGTCATGCCGATGGGCGGGAAATGAGGCGATGGAATTTTAAAGTGTTTTTTTGGCGCCTGTGGCATTTTTTCGGTCAGCGATAGTTGACCCGATGAGTTTTGAGCAGTCTGAACGCATTTTGGGTGCGTTTGAGAGTATTTTGGATCCGATTTCCACAATCTTGCGCAGTCACCTGGATTTAAACGGTTATTTTAATTTCATGCTGTTTATGTGATAAATGAAATACTTATTGCTTGTCTTGTCTTGCAGGCTTGCAGTTGAGGAAGCAGCTGGAAAGTCAACACAGTGACCTCATGGAGGAAGGAAATCTGATCTCAGGAGCAAGAAGATAAGGATAAAGTGCGAAAAAGTCAAGGCCATTCAAGTAAAGAACAAGGTTGCAGCTGAAGGTATTACTGCAACAGACAAACAGAAGTTATTACCCAGCTGCTGGAACTTCTCAGAAGGGGCAATATTTCGCCCAGATTTGACACTGCTCAGAGATATTTTTTGAGAGCTGGTTCACCTGTATTTATTGCTGTAACCAGGGGTTTGAACCAGGGGTTCAGTTAGGTTTTTGCTGTAGTGAGGACAATCAGAATGTCTTTATATTGTGCCTCTCTACACTGTAATACTTTACAACAGGGATTTTAGGGCCTACAACAGGGATTCTAGGAAAACACATAGGGATTTTAGGATTTTGCCAGAATTGTAGAGCCTTTCTGGGCATAGTTTAGAAGTAGAAGAAGGAGGTCGCCTGTTTGTCTGCAGTAAGGTGCACGTGGAATGTCTGGCTGCCTTACTGTATCTGTAAAGCTTGTAAGTTCTCTGTAGTATGATCAATGAAACTAAGAGTCATTCCTACATTGTAAATCATGTATGACTATTCGTTTCTAATACAATAGAATCTGGAGTTCTGCATCTATCTTCTAAGTGTTCTCCTGCCCTTCTTTGTGTTTTGAAATATCTTCTTTGAGAGCTTGCAATTTTAAATGTATGTTTCTGAAAATGCTCAGAACTTACATTTAAGGTTTTTACTGTGGATTTGATCAAATTACTGTGGTATTTACATAGTGCATAACAGAAACAATTAGATCCTTCGGTAGATTAAATGAGGTATAGATTAGATCTTTCTAACTTTTCCCAACCCATCTGAAATATTTAGCTGAAAACGTAGAAATCTAAAGGAAATTGTCTCAAATTTGAAGAAGCATGTATAACAGAGCTATAAGTAGACAGTTTTCATAAACAGATAAAGAAGACAGCTGCAAAAAATTCAAGAAAACCATCTAAAACTTGTAGCACAGTAACACTTTTATGCAAAGAAATGAAAAGTATTGACATATCTCATGACCTTTTTGCATATTCTTAGTCCAGTAAACCACCAAATAAACCTAAACTACGTAAGGCCCCTTGAACATTACAGCTTCACATTGACCAACTGAACTTGACCAACCAAACCATTGTAGACTTGGGATTAGTTGAATCTCAAATGATTCCTTCTTATCTTTCAAGTATAGTTTCAGTTCATTTCATGTGAATTTTAACTTATTGTTATGATTGCATCAAAACAGTCATCAACACTAAGTTTAAGAAACACCCTTACAAGGCAACAAAAGTAGATCAAATGGGTGCATTCTCAAAGATACCCTATGGAGTCTTGTATGTGGAAGATCTTAGGGCATACATCCATGTGGCCCTAGATAAGCCTAGTAGCAATAATTTTTCAGACCTATTTGTGAAACACCTATGCAATGATCAATTTGATCTAAAGGAAGAATATAAAGCCTTAAAGGAGAAGAAATTCATCCAGTATGTAGATTTTCCTGTGTTCGCAGAAGATGAATGGGTCCAGTATGTTCTTAGTCAAATTCATGATGAATTTATGTGGTTGCGAAAAGGAAAACCCTTCAAAATAATGAAAGAGGCAATTCAAGCAGTCACTGGACTAAACTCCACTAGAGGAGTGCCATTATTAAAAGTAGTTAAGAATCAAATAGTTGTCGATGCTACCAAAGCACAATTCGATAAAAGGGCATTAACGATAAATGATATCACTGATCCTGCAATAAAATTTGCCTCAATGGTCATAAGTTATAAAGTCTACTTCTCAAATCAGGAAAATTCTATGTTTGGTACCGCAATATACACAACATATCAAATGATCAAGAGAATGTAGACTATGATCTGTGCGAACTGCTACGAACCCAACTACTGGAGAATTTGAAGAAGACAATAGAAAGCAAAAACTACCCATTCAAGTATGGTATGCTAATAATTTGTTTATTTTTCTACTTCTTGAATGAATTCCTTAATCATCAAGGATTGATTTGGTTGAGTAACAAACTAGTAGCCATACAAATTAGAAATTGTCTTAACAACTTGGGAAATTATAACGAGCAAAAAATAGCTCTATGGGGATTTTTCAAGAATTTTCAGAGCATGATGCACTCTAGAGAAAGAATTCCTGAGAAAATTGTTGATAAGTATAAGGATACAATTTGTTTCATGGTCACTGAGGTTCAATGTTTAATGGATGTTGTGGAACTAAGAACTGTGTGGGTAATGCCCATGGGTTATGAGGTAGATGAACAAATTCTGGAAAATTATGCTCATCACCTTCTCAACAAACCAAAAGATATCAAAGAAGAAAGGTTTGGAATGTATGAGGAGCTCTCAGTGAAACTCCATATTCAGCTTAGACAATATGAATCTACTAGAAAAGTAAGAAAAGAGGTGGAAGAAATTGCCACAAGGTAGGCATCAGTAAAGAGCAGCTCAAGGAATCAAGAGAAAAAGCAGAGAAAGAAAAGAAGGAAAAATAAAATGATCAGGTTTCGGAGGAAACTATGAAGAAGCCAAGAGAGGCTAAAGATACTCAAAGGACTATTGGAGTTCTGCCATTTCATCTGGTGCAACATCATCAAAGAAGCTCTCTGAAAAGGACACAAAGATGAAGAAGATGAAAGGAAAAAGATTTTATGTCAATGTGGGAGAAAAAGGTGAAGAAGAGATATTCAGATGAAGAGGTCAAGATGATGAAAGCTGAGGCTATCAAAGTCTCTGGAATTAGTAGAGAAAAGTCCTCCAGAAAGGATACGCCTAGCAAAAGACAAAAGAAGGAAAATCCTCCACCACTTGCAGATGTAATAAAATCTGTCACCATGGATGTGAATTTAAAACCTATTATTGAGTTCTATAATGGATATAGTGATATTGATAAAAGAAGTCTGGAAGAAGCCGTTGTGAAGTATCTAAACATTTTCAACAGAGCCCTTATTGAGATTATCTTTGACATTCTAAAAAACCTAGCAAATCTTCTAAGCATCAGAAAGGAAACTGCTAGAGCCAAAGATATTGAGCTAAGAAAACATGTTCTAACAAGATTGTGTCCTGAAATCACTCAGGAAGAAGAGAACTTGATCTCTAAGGAAACCAAAGAAAAATTTAGAACCAAAACAAGGATGAACTTGTTGATCCTAGGAGAAATTGACAAAGTAGTCAAGGAGACAGAAGAAATCACCTTAGGAATATTGAGAAAATACAATATTCCTACCACTCATGACAATACAACAATAGATGGTGGAAATGGTACACCTATCCCAGAAGTATATCTGGAGCAAGAATCAAATAAAGATGACAAAGTGACTGAGTAGGAAGAAGCAATTGCCGATGCTTTTGAGATAAGATCCTCTCTGGTACATCTTGCTAAGGTTGACACTGACAAGGAGAAGCTTGAGGAAGAACAAATCATGAAAATGAAATAGGAGGAGGATACAAATATGGATCAAGAAGATCCAGAGCAAAGCCACAAAGAAGAAGTCCCTATCACAGCAAGAGACACTGCAAAACCTACAAAAGAAGTGTTGGCGAAAAGAACACAAGCCTTGGATGAGCCAGAATTTCTACATGGTCCAATAAACTTGGACACAATGACACCGGAACAAAAGTTTGAGTTGGTTACAATTGTTTAGACAAAGGCTCAAGAGAAGATATTAAAATCATAGATTGAGGACAGTAAAGTGATTGATGAAGAATCTAAAATTTTGGAGAAGTTGCTGCCCACATGCAAGAGGGATTCTTCCTTGCCTCCAACAAGTCATCTGAAGGGATTAATAATTTTCGTAAGAAAACAATTTGAATCATTTGAAAAATCTGCAGAAACAAAGGTAAGACAAGAATTTGATGAAAAACATTTGGAACAATTAAACATATTTATAGAAAAAGACAAAATCTCATTAAACAATACAATATCCAGCATTCAGAAAGTTGTGAAGGATGTTGAAGATGTGTACAAGTTTTGTTTGTCTTGGCCCAAAGTTGCCCAAGAGATTGAAGTAAAGATCAAAGATTTGGCACAAAAACTGATGGATATTTCTGAGAAATTTGATCCGTAAATAGAGTTAGTCACAAGGAAAGAAACAAAAGTCATTAAGATTCACAATGACTTGACTAACTTAATAAATCAAAAATACCAAATAAAAAGTAGGATGGGACAACTCAAAAGACTAGTATGAGGTAGATGAACAAATTCTGGAAAATTATGCTCATCACCTTCTCAACAAACCAAAAGATATCAAAGAAGAAAGGTTTGGAATGTATGAGGAGCTCTCAGTGAAACTCCATATTCAGCTTATACAAGATGAATCTACTAGAAAAGTAAGAAAAGAGGTGGAAGAAATTGCCACAAGGTATGGCATCAATAAAGAGCAGCTCAAGGAATCAAGAGAAAAAGCAGAGAAAGAAAAGAAGGAAAAATAAAATGATCAGGTTTCGGAGGAAACTATGAAGAAGCCAAGAGAGGCTAAAGATACTCAAAGGACTATTGGAGCTCTGCCATTTCATCTGGTGCAACATCATCAAAGAAGCTCTCTGAAAAGGACACAAAGATGAAGAAGATGAAAGGAAAAAGATTTTATGTCAATGTGGGAGAAAAGGGTGAAGAAGAGATAGTCAGATGAAGAGGTCAAGATGATGAAAGCTGAGGCTATCAAAGTCTCTGGAATTAGTAGAGAAAAGTCCTCCAGAAAGGATAAGCCTAGCAAAAGACAAAAGAAGGAAAAGCCTCCACCACTTGCAGATGTAATAAAATCTGTCACCATGGATGTGAATTTAAAACCTATTATTGAGTTCTATAATGGATATAGTGATATTGATAAAAGAAGTCTGGAAGAAGTCGTTGTGAAGTATCTAAACATTTTCAACAGAGCCCTTATTGAGATTATCTTTGACATTCTAAAAAACCTAGCAAATCTTCTAAGCATCAGAAAGGAAACTGCTAGAGCCAAAGATATTGAGCTAAGAAAACATGTTCTGACAAGATTGTGTCCTGAAATCACTCAGGAAGAAGAGAACTTGATCTCTAAGGAAACCAAAGAAAAATTCAGAACCAAAACAAGGATGAACTTGTTGATCCTAGGAGAAATTGACAAAGTAGTCAAGGAGACAGAAGAAATCACCTTAGGAATATTGAGAAAATACAATATTCCTACCACTCATGACAATACAACAATAGATGGTGGAAATGGTACACCTATCTCATAAGTAAATCTGGAGCAAGACTCAAATAAAGATGACAAAGTGATTGAGTAGGAAGAAGCAATTGCCGATGCTTTTGAGATAAGATCCTCTCTGGTACATCTTGCTAAGGTTGACACTGACAAGGAGAAGCTTGAGGAAGAACAGATCATGAAAATGAAATAGGAGGAGGATACAAATATGGATCAAGAAGATCTAGCTCAAAGCCACAAAGAAGAAGTCCCTATCACAGCAAGAGACACTACAAAACCTACAAAAGAAGTGTTGGAGAAAAGAACACAAGCCTTGGATGAGCCAAAATTTCTACATGGTCCAATAAACTTGGACACAATGACACCGGAACAAAAGTTTGAGTTGGTTACAATTGTTTAGACAAAGGCTCAAGAGAAGATATTAAAATCATAGATTGAGGATAGTAAAGTGATTGATGAAGCATCTAAAATTTTGGAGAAGTTGCTGCCCACATGCAAGAGGGATTCTTCCTTGCCTCCAACAAGTCATCTGAAGGGATTAATAATTTTCGTAAGAAAACAATTTGAATCATTTGAAAAATCTGCAGAAACAAAGGTAAGACAAGAATTTGATGAAAAACATTTGGAACAATTAAACATATTGATAGAAAAAGACAAAATCTGATTAAACAATACAATAGCTAGCATTCAGAAAGCTATGAAGGATGTTGGAGATGTGTACAAGTTTTGTTTGTCTTGGCCCAAAGCTGCCCAAGAGATTGAAGTAAAGATCAAAGATTTGGCACAAAAACTGATGGATATTTCTGAGAAATTTGATCCGTAAATAGAGTTAGTCACAAGGAAAGAAACAAAAGTCATTAAGATTCACAATGACTTGACTAACTTAATAAATCAAAAATACCAAATAAAAAGTAGGATGGGACAACTCAGAAGACTAGTCTATCCAAAGTTAGATTCATTGACAAATCTCATCACAGAGGCTAAGCTAGCTGTCCAAATAGACACAACTTCTGATCTTCAAAAGGTAGAAGCCTCAAATTTTCTTCTCAGTAGTCAAATTCAAATTCTGGAAAATGCAAAGAAAAATTGGGATGCTGAGTGGACATTGATCAAAACCATATTTAATGATGTGCTTAAACACATGTAATATTAAAATAAAGATGACACTGGTAAATATGTGACAAAATATATAATTTTTGGGATTTTGACAAATTTTTGGTTCTAGATCAACACCCTTTTCCATTGATGTCAAAGGGGGAGAAGTAGATTAGTGAAAAATGGATAATCATCTTAGGGGGAGCAAGAAAGTATAGTGTATATAGTAAGGGGGAGCAGTCAGGAGGCATTTTTCACTAAGTGTTGCCATCAATACCAAAAGGGGAGATTGTTGGCAAGAGACACTGCTTCGGTATGAATCTATATGTTGTCACTGATGGCAACAAGGCTCAGAGAACCTATCACCATGACAGGAAGAGATATCTCTGGAAGAACAAGTCAGATTCCAGGTCCAGTTGACATAAATGGCTAAGTATGGATGTGCACATAATAGAAAATAGTAAGTTGGACTGTATGCCTCTGCAATTAAAGACTTGTAGATATGGTTTAGGTATGATGTTATCAATTGTCTGATAGTGTTATACTTCATAGGTTAAGTCTTGATCTCCTCTGAAAGTCATCTTGGAGAAATGTCTAAGTCTGGGTAAGCAAAGGTATAGCAGGAACAATGAACAGGGCATGGTGAAGTAGTCTGCATTCCTCCATAGATAAATATTTCGTTATACAGTTTTGAGGTGTTGTAAACACTTATATGAAGTATCTTATTCCATAGTTGGGAGATATGAAGTTCATCGGAAGGATAGCTACGAGCTGCTAAGTATCGGCATAGTGTTTGACAGAGTTTGACAGAGACAAAGTCTGAGTTCTGATGGTTCACATTTCTCAGCAATATGATATCATGCCTTGCGGTTCCAAGGGTAAGATTGGGAATGTGTAAAGAGTTCTTGACATGATTTTGGAAGTGTTTTGTGATCAGCAGTAGAAGTTGTAAGACAACAGATGAAAGTGTTAAGCATGTTCTTGAGAAATAGGCCGACTGGTGAGATAAATCATTGTGTGGAGAAGAGTTAATGATTGGAGGATTTATGTAAGCAATTGGAAGATTAGAGCTGACCTATATGAACATGCTTGGGAGAAGATTTGGGTCCGTGCAAAACTTAGTGCATTGGATTGACCAACAAGGTACATCTTTTATATACACATTTCACTTCTTGGATGCCAACCTGATTATGAAGTAAATCATGATGCGAATATATAAAGGCAATGAAATTTAGTTAAATTGTGTGTGAAGCATGTGTGTGATGCAAGGATGCAAATAGTGGAGCAAAGTTAGAGGATCAACAGTGATGAAGGCTTAGGATTCAGAATACAATTATTAAATGACTGCACCCTGGCATAGTGGCAGATGTTGAAGTAGTATTCAGATGTCATGTGTGATCTATTTGGAAGCAAGGTTTTGTTAACAAGGTAGTAAGCTGGCAGTGAGCCTCTAGTAGGGTTTAACAGCCCTTAGGGTTTAACATCCCTTATTGTAATCTTGCTAGGTTTAGGGTTGAGGTAGTGAGCATGCTAAACTTAGTTGTACTTCATGGCTGTAAGCCAGCATGTTCTAGGCCCGTGGAGTGACCAAGCCTAAACATCATTTCTGTAATGATTGCAATATATATTTGAGAGCTAATCCTCTCTGTGGTTTTTCCCTTTTTGGGTTTTCCACATAAAATCTTGGTGTTATGTGTCATGCTTTTGTGGATGTTGTTCAGTTGTATATTTTGCTTCTGTTTGATAGTTCTTTTGAAATGGTTAAAAGTAAAAATTCAAGAAAAGATTTATAGAACATTGATTCACCCCCCCTCTCAATGTTCCTAACAATCAACATTTCACACAATGGCCACTAAAATATTTGAAAAAATGACAAAGTTGATGTTTATCATGTACTAGTTGTTAGATAGCTTGGCCCACTACTTTATGCAATAGTTTGAATGTGTTGTTCAGGGATCTTAGTGTTTTTTGTCTGTTTTGGAGCTGTATAAGCAAAAAAAGCCATTGTAACTCAATTTTCTCACTCACAACACTGATAAACATACTTTGTAACACATTTTTCAAAGTAAAGAAACACATTTAAGTCTAATGGGTTTTCTGGACTTGATTTTATGTTTCTTTTCCTCCCTAAACATTCAGCATCACTGCGTTAATGCCTTTATGAAAAGATTCTAGGGTTATTGTTGGCTGCATTAAAGGAGAGAGATTCATATATGGGACATGATCAACACTCAGTCATGAAGACTCGAGGAGCATAAATGAGAGAGCTTCATAAAGGAGAGAGATTCATATATGAGATGTCATGAAGATAGTCATGAAGACTCAAGGAGCATAAATGATAGTGAGCAAGAGATAAAGTACACATTTCATGCCATAGACAAAGTGAGATGAGTCTTAAGCTGCTGTGATCAAGGGTGTTGTGTTAGTTTTTGAGAAAGGAAGGGCAGTTGGCAATGCACAAAGATCAATGAGGAAGATTACAGTCATAAGGTGATGATGTTAGCATTTCATCAAGACTTTGGAAGCAACCAGTAGACAAAATAATAGAAGTCTTAAATAGAAAAAAGGACAGCCACTAATAATGTTATTATTACAAGGCGTATATTCTACATGGCAGTATAGTTGTAGGAATATGATAGTTTCATAAACCTATGTCAGTCTGCAAATGAAAGTCTAAATTCTATATACTTATGGGTGACTATTCTATAATAGAGAGATAATGAGTGCATAGAGGCAAGATGTTCATGGTGAGCGGCAATGGTCAATGCTTCCTAGGGATATAGACATAGTAAACATGGTTTCAATGGCATGAGCAAATGAACAGAGGATTGCATTGTTAGCATTAATTAAAAGGCAAGTATATGAAAGTTGCAAGACAATCATCTAGAAAGCAAGTATGCACAGTTCAATCACTACAATGAGTGAAGACCAAGGACACTAAATATATATGGCTGCCTACCAAGTGTCCAATGTAATAGAGACAGGGTAAGTGAATGGTTTAGACTCCAAAAGAGGCTTTTGAAGATGCATTAATGAAGGAAGAATTTGATTCCATTCCCTAAGAGGACTTGATATCTTCAAACTCAATAAAAACATGTCCCATAAGCAATGCTGATGATAGTACAAGACACAAGAATACAATGATGTTTCATTAAGGAAGCATGATCTAGTCCATGTTTCACATTATGAATATCTTATCACAGACCTGACTACATATGACAGTGTATTTCCTTTGGTTGCAGTCAAGAAGGACAAGTGCTAGACTGATGGGGTGGATTAGATGACTTGTGGCAGTAGTTAGGCTAGTTGAGAATCAGTTACTGACAATTAACTTTTTGGAAAAGCATTGTAAACCTGGAGAAATTTCTTTCTTGTCATTTCTATGCATTGCTAACTCAAATTTTTAGTCTTGTGACTAAAAATAAACATTGTAATACTCTATTGCTAAGCATTTTTCAAGAAAGATAGATATTTTAGACTTGTGCAAGCTGTAAGAACACCTTTCTTTTAATAAAGTTCAACGATTTTACCTTCTCAACGGATGTCTTTATATTGTGTATAATTAATTGATGATTGATCTATATTTATGTGTTTTATGTTTAAATCCTCAAATATCAGTCAATTACAATGACTAAATATACTACTAATTAACATCAATTAATAATTAAATTGACTAAATATACTACCAATTGACAGAAATCAGTGAACAGTGAATAAATATGACTAAATATACTACCAATTGACATAAATTAGTGAACAATGAATAAATATGACTAAATATATGACCAGTGTTAAATTAGTGAATAAAAATGACTAAATATACTACCAAATTGATCAAAATGATGATTAAAATTAATGACTAAATACACTACCAATGGATAGAAATCAGTGAATAAAAATGACTAAATAAATGACTAGTTAACAACAATTAATGACTAAATATATCAGTGAAAAATAAATGACTAAATAAGTGACCAGATTGCAGCAATCAATGACTAAATCAACGACTAAATATACTACCAAATTGATCAATCAAAACAACCAATAGATGACTAAAAATGGTTTAGTCATCAATTTGGTCGTGCTATAAAGGACTTACAATAAACTACTAATGGTCACATGACCATGTTTGGTCATTTATAAGCAATTCTTAGTAATATATTGATGTTTCTATACTAGTGTGGTGTAATTACCAAAGAAGTGGCAGAAGAATTTATTGCAGGTTGGACAGATTCTATGCAAATAAAGAATACTTCAGTTTTGAGCCAAAAGAGAATGGGAACTGTGTAGTTGTTTACACTAAAACAATATCTGATCACTACCCTAGTGAGGTTGTTATTATAATGAATAGGCATGTCTTGAAGGATAATGTGAGAAGATGTAATCTTTTCAAACTAAATAATAATTTGTTGAGATATCAAGACTTATTAGATGGAGCTTATACCCTCAGAAATATAAACCGGTCTATGTTGAAAGGTGGATCACAGATTGAACTTTGGAAGAGAAACATAAGTGGTTGGAGAAACCTTATTTAGACCATAGGTAAGAAGTTTGTGCTTGATCAAAGGAAAGCTAATGAAAATTTGCAAACTGAGCTTCATTCTATAGAATGAAGATTGCAAGCTAACCCTAATGATGATAATTTGGTAGAGATCCTAACAACCACTAAGTATTCTATCAAATGTATCCAAAACAAGAAGATTTAGGGGCTAAAAGTTAGAGCGAAATTGAACTGGATGCAGGAGGGTGATAGAGGTTCTAAATTCTTCTTTAACATTTTAAAGAGTAAAATTAGCAAAGAGGAGATTAGTCACATCTAGATAGATAACAAAATGGTTGAAGATTCCTATAGAGTTAAAGAAGAGTTTAGAAAATTCTACCAGGAATTGTTTTCTGCTAAGGATAACAATCCACAATGTGATGAAGCTCAGAGAATATGCATGGGACTTATACCGGTGAAGATCTCAGCTGAGGATGCTAGTAGTCTAGGTAGTGTGATTTGCAAAGATGAGATTCTAAATGCTATCAAATCCTTCAAAAACAATGAGTCTCCGAATGTAGATGATCTTCCTACAAAATTTTACAAAAAAGATATAAACTAGATTGTGGAAGACCTATGGTTAGTATATGACAAGGCCTTGAGGTTTGTGTCTTTGGGCAGTCAAATCAATAAAGGAGTTATTAAACTCCTCCCAAAAGAGGGTGATAACGGTTTTATCAGAAACTAGAGACCCATTACCCTACTTAATGTCTCATACAAAATCTTGGCCAAAGTTTTGGCCTGCAGATTGAAAAATGTTTTTCCTAAATTTGTGAACGAGTCCCAGACTAGTTTTGTTAAAGGAAGATATATCCTAGAGAACTTGATGACAAGTTGCAAAGCCATGAATTGGGCAAAGCACACTAAAAATGATATTGGCATGCTCCTGCTGGACTTTGAGAAGACCTATGACAAGATTGAATGGTCATTTATGATAATGATTCTAAAGGCTTTTGGTTTTCCTCAAGAATTCATTGACATGGTAAAAGTGTTATTTCAAGATGCTATCATAGTTATTGATGTTGAAAGGAAGCTAGGTGTGCGGAAAATGCTTCCTAAACTAATCTAATGAGGGGAGAGGTATGCAAATTCCTTACAACCTTTACAATTGCAGCAATATGAAACATATATTAGAGATATTACAGAAGCAAACACAAAACACAAATGTAGACAGAGAGAAGTAGACACAAGATGTACGTGGGGAAACCTTTTCAGGTAAAAAAACCCCACTTTAAAACCTGCACAATGTATTATCTGAAACAATTACAGTTTACAATACACTTGCAATGCAAGTTCTTCCAAGAGTCTTCAAATTTTGATTTTGGAGTTATTTTGGTAGCATAACAGTACCAATAAAAATGCTATGCAACTACAACTCCAAACTATGCAATATATAGAGATTACAAGGCAAATATTGAGAGAATCTTGGGATAGGTGTCCACCTTGGCCACATGGCCATTCTCTCACATCAAAAGACACTTGTTCTTTCTGCACATACATCCCTTAAAATTGTCATATATGGAAGATTTGACTTTCCCAACATAGGAGCACTCCATGCTAAAAATAGACTATGACAGATGCTCTTACGCATCTTACAGTTGTCATAGATTTTCCCAACATAACAACCTTAAATTTTGTAAGAGAATCCGTCATACAATGCTAAATATAGCATATTCCTCTTACAACATGTCATAGCCCAACTTGGGTGCCCAAAGATGCCTTTCCCTCATGCAAAGATCCTCACCGACACTTGCCATCACTTGTCATAGGAATCTCCAAACTTGGCTCTTACACGTCATAGATTTTGTCATATGGAATATTGTCTTCCACACACCACAAGATACTAACACATGGCATATTAGTGCCACCTCAAATGGGATTCCCAAATCCATGTTGGTTTGACTTGACCATCCAAGTCACATTCCAAGTAGGATGACATGTCACTGTTCCACCTCAACTAAGTGACCAAACTAAATGTGCAAGTAATTACAACATTAGACAAGAAATAAATATACAAATAAATAAACAATGCTAGGAAATTACAAAGGTTGAGACACCTTATTTCCCAGCATTCTCCCACTTGTCGAACACCTTGCAAGAGCCAAAAGAAATGACAAGATTGAACTGCTAGGGGCCAAGAAGCCCATAGACTCTGAACACCATCTAAACTTCTCTGTGCCCACTAGTTTCATCAATGCATCTGCAACATTCTTCAAAGTGTGTACTTTCTCTAATATCACCTTCCCCTCCTCTACCATGTCTTGTGCAAAATGAAACTGTACATCAATATGCTTTGTTCTGGCATGGAAAGTCAAATTCTTTGCTAAGCATATCGCACTTTGACTATCACAACAAATAGTAGTCTATCCTGCATCAACACCAATATCTGAACACAACCTCTTAAGCCAAATGGCTTCCTTACAAGCATGAGTTTCTGCCATAAACTCAGCTTTTGTCATGGACAAAGCAACCACAGGTTGTCACTTACTCATCCAACTAATTACACCACTGAACATAGTAAACACATAAGCACTGGTGGATCTCTTGCTATGAATGTCACCTGTCCAATCAGAATCCACAAATCTATGAATACATACAAAATGCAGAGGTCCTATAGGATGACCATGATAACATAGGGAATACTAGGAAGTACCCCGCAAATATCTGAACACTCACTTTACTGCATCCTAATGTACCCGTCCAGGATTAGCCATAAACTGACTAAGGACTCCCACTACTTGGGAAATGTTTGGTCTTGTATAGAGCATAGCATACATCAAGCTGTCAACAACACTAGCATACGGTACTTTGCTCATATCGTCCATCTTAGAAGGAGACTTTGGACAATCATTCACAAATAACTTTATCCCTAGTGAAACAGGAACACACAATGGTCTGTAATTTGCCATGCTGAATCTATCCAACATAGTCTTCACATACTTACTCTGGCTTAACCAAAGTTTTATGTTTACTCTATCTCTTCTAATTTCCATTCCCAGAATGTACCTGGCTGCCCCTAAGTTTTTCATCTCAAATTATGCTAACAACTGAGACTTCAAATCAGAAATCATATTCTTACCATTCCCAATCAGCAACATATCATCAACATATAGTACAATAATGAGAATATGATCATTGTCAAAATTATAATACACAAAATGATCTGATTTTGATCTTAAATATCCAATCGACAACACAAAGGCATCAAACTTCAAGTACCACATCCTAGGAGATTGTTTCAATCCGTACAAAGATTTTTTTAACTTGGAAACTAAATTTTATTTACCTCTTTCTATGTAATTCTCTGGCTGTGATATATAGATTTATTCCTCCAAGTCACCATGGAGGAAAGTTATCTTCACATCCATTTGTTCCACTTCTAACTCATAAGCAACTGCAAGAGATAACATGAACCGAATAGATGTTAGCTTTGCAACGGGAGAGAAAATTTCACCATAATCAATTCCCACAATTTGTGAATACCCCTTCACAACCAATCTGGCCTTATACTTTTAAACATTGTCATCTGCACTAAATTTCTTCTTGAAAACCCATTTGCATCCAATAGGTTTCTAACCATTAGGCAAAGGCACCAAGTCCCAAGTTTTATTCTTTTCCAAAGAAGCCATCTCATCTTCCATGGCATCCTTCCAGGAACCTGCATCTTTCATGCCCATAACCTCTGTCATAGTTCTAGGCTCATCAACATTAGTAAGAAAAGAAAAAGCACAACTAGAATCAAGAAATGTATAACCAAACCTCTCAGGTTGCTTCTTGATTTGTGTGGACCTCCTCAGAGGTTGAGGTGGAGGTTCTACTTCATCTTCTGAACTTTTAGAGCTGCTAGAGTTCACCTCATCATCAAGTCCAACAGGGTCATTTGGTTCAGTCTTCTCAGGGGTAGAAGGAAACTGAACCACATCCTCTTTCTTTTCTTTCTCTTCTGGCTATAGAATAGTGGAAGAAGGTGTTAGCTCTCTAAAAAAACACTTCTACTATACAACACTTTTTCAGCCACAGGATCCTAAAGCTTGTAACCTTTCACACCGAAACCATAGCCAATTAAGATACACTTAACATCCTTGTTCTCCAATTTTGACCTCTTCTCCCTAGGCACATGATTATATGCCTCACAACCAAAAACACGAAGATGTCTTATTGAAGGCTTCTTACTAGACCACACCTCCATGGGTGTCTTTCTAACAAGAGCTAATGTAGGAGACTTATTTACCAGGTAGCAAGCAGTGGCAATAGCTTCAGCCCAGAACTTCTATTTGAGGCCAGCTCCACTAAGAATACTCCTAGCCTTCTCCACAATGTCCTATTCATCCTCTCTGCAACTCTATTTTTCTGCAGGGTGTATGGAGTTGTCTTATGTCTTTCAATCCCATGTTCTTTGTAGAACTTATCAAATTCTATGGAACAAAACTCACCACCATTGTCAGTTCTCAAACACTTAATCTTTTTACTAGTCTAATTTTCAGCAAAAGCTTTAAACTCTTTGAACCAACTAAAGACTTTAGATTTGCTTCTGAGAAAATAAATCCATGTCCTTCTACTGTAATCATAACATACAAAATATACATATTTAGAGATTGAAGGAACATTAACTAAAGCAAACACATCAGAATGAATAAGATCCAATGCACCAGAAGACTTATGAGAACTCGAGAAAAACTAAACACGGTTTTGCTTTCCATATATACAATGTTCACAAAAGTCAAAGTTGAGATTACAATCATCTAACCCCTTAACAATGTTTTTATTTTTCAGGGTTCTAAGACCCTTCTCACCAATGTGGCCAAGTCTCTTATGCCATAACATTGTCTTCTCAGTAGGAAGCTTAACTTCCAAAGAATGAGCACCCTTAGGTACCCAAAATGCACTACCATCAGAATTTGATGCAACAAATCTTTTAGTTGCTAGTTTCAATGGTGGGGATGAAGTGACTGTAGCTCTTTTCTTCGAGTCAGAAGAACTATTGCATTGTGAAATGCATGCCTCCAGCGGAAATAGAGTACCTCTCTGAGTACCCTTCGCAAGCACCATAGCTCCTCTAGTCATCTTGCATCCTTCTTTCGAGAAGACAACTTGCACACCTATATCATTCAATTTACTTATAGAAATCAGGTTCTGTGCCAAGCATGGGATGTGTATAACCCCAGAGATCCCCTTCACTCGTCCATCATGGAATCAGATTGTGACTCTTCCATGACCAACTATATTTAGATGAGAATCGTCACCTAGGTACACCCTTCCACCATCAAACTCTCCATACTTTGTAAACTAGTCTCAATGCGAGGTCATGTGGAAAGATGTATTAGAATCAATCAGCCACACATAATCAGATGCATGGATGGCCAAGGCTACAATGAAGGCATCACCATCATCTTGTGACTTGTTAGAATCTAAAACTGGGACATTCTTCTTTTTCTTCTTTTTCTCCTCTTTGCATTCCTTTTAGAAATGCCCAGTTTTCCCACAGTTCCAACACAGTACCTTGGACTTTCTAGGAGATTTGGATCTACCATGGGATTTGGATCTAGTCTTCTTAGCTTTCTTGTCTTTGTTTTTCCCTTTCTCTTTGGGTCTACCACGAACTGCAAGAGATTATTTGGCCATGTCGGATGACTTTCTCTACATTTCTTTAGATAACAACGAAGACACCACTTCATCCATTTTGAAAGTGGATGTAGTACTCCCAATGGCCATAACAAGATGATCCCACAAATCTGGTAAAGAACAAAGTAGGGTCATACACTGATCCTCCTCCCCCATCTTCACACCAATGGATCTCAATTGTGCAACCAACATATTAAAAACATTCATGTGATCAGCAACAGCTCCTCCATCTTCCATCCTTAGAGAATATAGCTTCTTCTGTAGGAACAACTTGTTTACTAGGGATTTAGCCTGATAAACATCACCAAGTTTCTTCCACAAATCCTTCACAGTTTTCTCTTCATGAACATTTAATAGGACAGAATCAGCTAGACAGAGTCTCACAAGACCCTTGGCTGTATGATCTTTGAGATCCCAATCATCTTGGGACATTGCCATTGGTTTTACACCAAAAATTACTTCCCATAGGTCTCTATCAACGAGCATGTCTTCCATTTTGAGTTTCCACAACTTGAAATTGATGCCATTTAACATTTCAACCTCTATTCTTGTGGATGTACCTGCCATCTCCTTCATGCAACAAGATTACAGAATACTCTGCATAGACTCCCACTCAATCTAAGATCAGTACAAAAAACCCCTACCCAGTAGCTAGGACCAAAACTGGCCAGGCTCTGATACCAATTGAAAGGAAGCTAAGTGTGTGGAAAACACTTCCTAAACTAATCTAATGAGGGGAGAGGTATGCAAATTATTTACAACCTTTACAATTGTAGCAAACACAAAACATATATTAGAGATATTATAGTAGCAAACACAAAACAAGAATGTAGATAGAGAGAAGTAGACACAAGATGTATGTGGGGAAAACCTTTTCAGTTAAAAAAACCCCACACTCTAAAACATGCACAACGTATTATTTGAAATAGTTACATTTTACAATACACTTGCAATGCAAGTTCTTCCGAGAGTCTTCAAATATTGATTTTGGAGTTATTTTGGCAGCATAATAGTACTTGTAAAAACACTATGCAACTACAACTCCAAACTATGCAATATATAGAGATTACAAGGCAAATATTGAGAGCATCTTGGGATAGGCGTCTACCTTGGCCACATGGGCATTATCCCGCATCAAAGGACACTTGTCCTTACTACACATACATCCTTTATATCTATCATACATGGAAGATTTGACTTTCCCAACATAGGAGTGCTCCATCCTAAAAATAGACTATGACAGATGCTCTTATGCATCTTACAGTTGTCATAGATTTTCCCAATATAACAACCTTAAATGTTGTAAGAGAATGCGTCATACAATGCTAAATATAGTAAATTCCTCTTACAACATGTAATATCCCAACTTGGGTGCCCAAAGATGTCTTTCCCTTTGTTAACAATCAGATATGCACCCTATGCTAAGTTATTCAACTTAACTATCTATTGACACATGGGAACACTCCTAGGCCTATGGGTTGCCTAAACTTGGAGTGAATCTCGAGAGTGCGCTGGTTCTCCTAATGATTCTTCTAATCTAACTGATTTTACAAAGGGAAAAGGTGAGAAGGTGAACTGAAATGAAACAAATAACTGAAATTATCTCCTAAGGTGATGAACCAATACTTAAACTCCTACCAGATCTTACTCACAACCAGTTCACAGAACTATAACTCTCACAACCCCTTGATTATACTTAATTCATTAATATTTCACATGAAGGTTCATCTGAACATGACATGCAACTTGAATCAAATAAAATACTTGCATAACCATCAAAAAATTAAGATAAAACAGAGGATAAATGACTATCACAATGCAATATCAAATTAATCTTGCAAATGAGTAGACAAATGGGAAGGAAAACTAATGCTCTATAAACTGGAAGGAATAATGAGTACAAAAACTTAAGTACAACTCTCTCAGTGTGAGAGGAAGACTCTAAAAAATTTTTAGAACTCTGATCTCTAAGCCTTGAGAAAGAACTAGCTTTCTCCAATATAACCTGCAGAATGATCTCCAAGAGAAAAGCTAGGAAAAGATCCTAAAAATAACCATGCCAATCCATTTTCGAGCTCCTCAGAAAAGCTAACAAAAAGCCCACCAAACTACCTCTAAACTATAAAAACAAATTACCAAACAGTCTTCCAATGTGGCCCCACTGGAAAATATGCTTTGTCTGCTCCAAAACGATTCCATTTTGTCCATATCTGGCTAAAGAAAGAAAACTAAAGAAAATAAGATATTGTTTGCTTTATTTGTATTAAATGCACAAAATAGCTTTTATTTTAAATCAATTTATAAATCATTTCTTTAAAACAAAACTTTACATTGAGATTGTAGTTTCATTTATTTTTTTAATCTGCCTAGATTTGATTTTTTATAAAAATGATAATACAAGGCTTTAATTTCGCCAAGTACATGCATATACAAGCATTATGCAAAAATAAAAACCTAAACTTCCTACCCTCCAAATGATCTACAAAAATATATCTAAGGGCATATGGTATATCTTCAAAAGAGACTAAAATGTCTCTTAGGGTACAATGCCTAGGCATTAAGTATACAAAAGGGACCTAAAGGCATGTGATGTTCTAAGGTGTGAAGACTTAGGCAAACAAAACACAGTAGACTTATGACACCACAATGAGCACTTAGTCATGCATAGAAAATGTTATTCAATGTGATTAAAATCATATTTGGCTTAGGGCTTTTGGAAACCCTAATCTGTCGGCTCATTCTACACTTTGAACTTTTGATGGAAAACTCTCTGCTCCAGTCGCCACTATAGAGTTAGGGTTTGGAGCTAAAACTCAAGCATTTATGCTGTCTCTGTAATGTTTTCTTCAAGATCCCTTACAGGAAAATAAAGGTAAACAATTCTCAGACAATATTGAACCATGCTTTTACATTTCTTTAATGGTTGATGGGATTTCTAGCCACGGCCTCCACTAGTTTCTGATGCATTTTTGGTGTGTTTCTTTTTGTTGATATTCTCATGTTTTCATGCCACCATGGGTGGTCAATTTGAGTTCTTTTGATCTGTTTGCAAAGGCAGAAATGAAAGCCAAAAGAAAGGGTAGAAAAACCACAGCTCTGCGGATATGTCTCATCTCAAAAGTGAAGGTAAGCTCAACGACTTACCTATTTTCTACATTTCTACAATTTCCCTTTGGTTGAACCCCTAAAATATTTTCTTAGGTTATGGTATTCTATGAAATATTTATGAGAAAAACTCCTACATTTGAAAGGCTGTGGCCCTATATCTATTCCTTAGTATTTTTTATTGAAATCAACCAAACTTTACATCTGTCCGCTGTGACTGCAGTTCGAACTTGAAAACCCCAATTGGATTCTATTTGTTAGGGAGAAAATACCTTCTTTGTATCGGCCATACATTCACCATCATTGGCATCTTTGGTACAAAGAGAAAGTTAAAAAAATCATGACATCAAATACTATCAAGCCTTTACATGTCTTCTTTTAGTTTGGAGGCAAATTTGATACAACTGCATCCTGGATTGGTACTAAGGGCAATTTGCCTCCATAGATTTCAGGCAGTTGGGCATTCTGGATGGTAACTCTACAATATTTCAAGGATTGCAAGGTATCCACGAATGTCCACATGTTTGTATGTCAATCCTTCAAGATCTATGATGATGGTAAACTTTTCTTGTCTTCTTGATGTACTAGAAGACATTTTATCAAAACTATAGATAAAGAATTGCTTTAAATCTTCAAAAGCCTTATGGCAGGGTTTATGCCTATTTAAAATAACAATTTCTATTGGCCTTCCTTCTTTGTTAGAACCTTTCATACAAGCCAAGTTATTCTTAAGCTCATTTGTGATCATTGTCTCTGAGATATGGCCATGGGGTACAAAAGTCTGTCTCCATTTTCTATACTCGAGATATAACTCAGAAGCATTTTGCACATTGGATTCTTATTACTGTCACTCTTGAGATAGGAGCAACAAAAATTCTCTTCCTTTATAATGGCAAAAGCATTCAATGTGAGTTGCACTCCATCTGATATATTTCATAGTGCATTTACATGTTGAAATTCTACCATGTTTGACATATATGTCATTTCCTTTACATCTCCTTTGAATGTTGTTCCTCAATTTGATTTTCCACTGTAGAAACAACTGCATACATTTCTTATCATTTTCCCTATTCATAACTTTAAATGCAATGTATGATAATGATGCTCATTTTATAATTGCTGCTCCACATATAGTTGTACCATGAGGTTATGTTGTTCATTTTGTAACTAAATCTTGGCATCTAATTAACTCCTGCACTTATAACTCCTGATCCTTTGACTACTCCACTATTTCATAATGAAGAACTAAAACCTTGATTGACCACCTTGCATATGATATCTTAGCTTCCTCATTTCATTTATTCTTCCTGTTTCTCATACAATTGAAGCATTATGTATCAAGGTGATGTAGTTTATGATTGAATTCTCTTGACATCATCATTGTAGTTGCATATATTCTGAATACTCTTTATTGGTTGTCTCATGCATTTGAACAATGACTTGGTGCTTCAAAATAGCAAAGAGGGAAAAATACCCTGACTCAGTGTGTACTATTGTTCCAATATAGTTATCTGAATGCATACAAAGGACAATACAATGATATGATTGATAGCAATCAATAACAATAGGTGTTTTGATGTTAGCCATACATGCACTCAGTTTCATATTTCGTTGATCTGTCTCAAACAAGCTACTCAATTCTCATTGATGGTTTTCATTCCATCCAATTTGAACTAGAAATCACAGGTGGCCAATAAGCCTGAAACTCATGCACTCAGTGAAAGTGGTACTCTTTTTCCATCTCCTCTTAAGAATCAGGGGCAGCATGCTGGGCTCAACCCTTGTGGGAGCCCACTTTTCACCACATGCTGAAATGGTCTTCAAAAATAGCAACATGATTTCACCTATACCTGCACATGAAACAAACATGTTAGAAAAAATTAGTGAAGTACAAGGATTGTTTCTTTTCAATCTCTCTTGCCATGTGAATGATATGTATTTGATTTAGTGCACTATAGGCAATGTATTATGCCTCTACTGATAGGCACATAGGGAACTCATATTCGGAGCTTTTACAATCTCTTCCAATCTTGCAGGTTCTCATGAAGATCAAGAGCAAGGACACAAGGCAACCTCAGAAACTGAACACACTGAACAGGCAATGATTGCTATGATCCTTCCCCTTCCTATTCTAGATGCATAGTATATTTCTTATATATGTACTTGTTCATCTATTCCCATAGCTTGATTGGGACATTTGATGTATCATGTTTTCATTCAATGCAATGTTTATTTATTTTATGTATCTCATTTGCAAAATGAATAATCATTGTAGTAAAATGAAATAATTTGTCTCTCAATCAACCTTCTGCAAATGAATGATGATTTGAAAATTCTTTTTCTCTCTTGAACAACTAAACTGCAACATATCTGAATATCTCAAACACTCCAACTATGCAAACAAGAAATCAAGCAAATGTTAAAAAACTTTCTCATTTAGAATGAACTGAATGTACTCAAGCTCTACCAATTTGGGCTATAGAGAAAATTGGGAACATTTATGGTGACTTTTGCTATATGATTGCCTACTAAGTATCAAGACCAGTTGCCTTAACTATCCATTGGGTATGGAGTCATACTCTGCTCTTCTCTAACTGAGAAAACTGAAACTTGGCACTCCAAACTATTCCAAATAGCAGTAGAAAACTAAACAAACCAAACTAAAAACAAACTAGGAGGCCCTGGTGGCCAGAAAATCTTGTGCAGCAACACTTAGGAAAATAGAAATAACTGAAAGGAAAATGTGCATGTAGCACTTATTAACTAAAAAATACTAACTATAACCTACTCTAACTAGCCAAGGAAGTTGGTCAAACAAAACCATTCACTAATTGGGTGAAATAACTGCCTTTCCTAACCAACTGAGGATGCTTGTCATGCTTACAAACTGATAATAAGGAGTGAAAAACAAGAACACACCTTATAAATTGTTGTACTGTAACCTGAAGAGTACAACCAAAGTTTTGAATCCCTTGATTATGTTCAAACATACCTCTGATTGGCCATAAATGGGCAAGTTGGATCTGCTACTCCTCAACTGCAATCTCATTCTTAGGGGCACTGGAAATCCTTTGCAACTTGTTGGTCACTTCATTGGCTAGATCCCTGATGGGGCATCCTCTTGTAAGGATGTAGCTAGAACTTTTATTACTGGTTTCACTCTTATCGACTATCTCCTCAACTGCAACCAAGTTGTCCTCACTCATTTGCTCATGAAGAAATCCTTTACCCAAATGGATTTCATTAATTAGCTCTTCATCCTATTATTTTGGCTGCCCCAGGTAATCCTCTTCTACAGGCTACTCCTATTGATCAACACTTTCCTCCTCCAAAGGTGTTGGTATAACATCCAAGCATGAGCAAAAAAGCACAATTTTAGATCGAAACAGATTCTCATTAGTAAAATCACGGTTGATTTAATATACCTATTCATGAATTAGCATCTTGTCTGAATATTCTGCAATACTTTGATGGTCAAAACTTGGCATAGACATGCTACTTTCATCTCCAACATCAAAGCTAGGAAGCTCATCAAACAGACTAACTGAAACCTTTTCCACATTATCTAAATTTGCAACAAAATCATCAAGGTCATACCAAAATGAAATTTCATCATAATCCCCTTGATTTTCTGATAAAAGAGGGTTGTTTTTTACCTCATAACAGTACTCAGTCAGTTGTGTAACTTCCATGGCAGGATTATCTTCACACTTTTCCACTTGGTCCAAGACCTCTCTGTCAGATTGTTCAGCTCCAATCAACAACTCACCAGAATGTTGAGGATCCTCATGCTGCTCTGAAACTGCTACCTTTGGTATAAGCATGTTCTCCTCATTTGGTTATACAAAACTAGGTAACTGATTGAACAAAGTTATTCAATCTTCTTCATTATATGGTGCCTTCTCCAATGAAACTTGGGCTTTTAGTCTTTGCAACTGAAGACTTTCACCTTGTGACCTCTATACCCTGCTTTCATGCATCTTATGAACAACATTAGAATTTTTTTCAAATGAATCAAAATGCAAAGGGTTCAGTGTTAGATTTGAACTAGTATCCTTTTCATATGCATCATGCTTGTATTCAGCTGGGGATGCAGCACAAACAACAACAACCTTTCCATGTGAATCAACCTCTTGCACTAGTTGATTTTCTGGAAAAAAATTATCTTCTTTTACAAAACAAGGAAGCTCTTCAGTGCAAACACTGGTAGATTCATCAGGAGGAGTCTTTCCTTGTTCAATCTTCTTTTTCTCTAACCAATATTGCTCCATAGTTATATGTAATAAATTTACATTTCTAGCTTCCTTCATGGTGAATGAGTCATTTTGTAAGACAATAGGTCCATCCTTATAGAGGCAAATTGTGACAGGACAATCAGATTTATCTGGTTGGGAAACTTGGGGAACTTCTTAAATTTCTTGATATGACTGAAACTGTTGGCTAACAGATTAGTCTCGAATTCTAACAGGCTCCTCAACAAAATTAGAACCTTTGAAACTAGGGATTTTGATTTTCTGGGGAGTCTGTTTGCATTCAAAACTAAGCTCTTGGAGGGAAAAAGGATTCTTCAAGTGGCTGGTTTTGAAGCATAACAAGTTCATACTGTACCAACCTATGTTCTTGCAAGGGTAAAGGATTTTTGAAACTAGGAATCTTGACCTTGGTAGGAATAAGAGGTTCATTTTGTTTGAAACTTGGAAGATTATACTTACAAACCTCTTCCTGGATAGACTGATTTGGAATGACAGAAGCCACTTGAACTTGATGCCTATGAGTTTGAGCGAGAAAAAGTCTCATCTTCTCCTCCTTTGCAGCTAGCTATTGAGCAAGATTCTCCTCAAATTACCTCTTTTGAGCCTCAATCTCCTACTCATGAAGATAGGCTTGATAAGCCATCTCTTCCTACTGCCAGTTATACTCAAGTTGCCTATTAATATCCTCTATCTACTACATGAAGTCTATCAAAGTGTCCTTAATCATGTCGTTAAGCTCCACCATTTCAAAATGTTTTTGTTGACTAGGAGATTGGGCAGGAATGGGCATACAGTAAGCATCCTAAGTATTTGGACTAAAACTAGCATTATGACTATTTGTGTATGGCTGGTAAGGAGGCTGAGCAAGGGTGGGTGGGTGGCAATTATATTGTGCATGCTAGTTTTGAAGAGCCATGGAATTGGAAACATCAACGTAATTAGTCTAATAAGGTTGATAAGAAGCCCCATGGACATCATTTTCATAGTACGATGGTGGATATTCATGTTGTCTATATAAATCTAACATTTTTACTCATATGAAAGCTAGGAAATAGAGTGAATTGATATTTTTTCTAACATACCAACACTTGATCTATAAAAACCAGTAGATCTTGATTTGGAGCCGCCAGATGTGTTGGATTTTCTGCCTCCAAAGGTTGAGATCACTAACACACACACCAAAATATCAGTGATATATGAACATGCTATTGGACTAGAACAGTCCAATCTGTCCTGATCTTGTTTTCATAAGCTGGATACACTAGATCTGCATGCAAGACCAAAGAAAAATTAAGTCACTAGGTATACTGTAAAAGGCCTCCAAAGGCTAGAAAAATGTTGCATATACTACTACAACAGCTTTAAGAATTGAAAAACTTCTCTGAAAACACTTTCAGAGTCCCACCGAGCATGCTAAAAACTATTATCAATCAGATATGTACCCTATGCTAAGTTATTTAACTTAACTATATGTTGGCACATGGGAACACTCCTAGGTATGTGGGTTGCCTAAACTTGGAGTGAACCTCGAGAGTGACCTAGTTTCCCTAATGATTCTTCTAATCTAACTAATTTTGCAGAGGGAAAAGGTGAGAAGGTGACTGAAATGAAACAAATAACTAAAATTATCTCCTAAGGTGATGCACCAATACTTAAAGTCCTACTAGATCTTACTCACAACTAGTTTATAGAACTATAACTCCAACAACCCCTTGATTATACTTAATTCATTAATATTTCACATGAAGGTTCATCAAAACACGACATGCAACTTGAATCAAATAAAATACTTGCATAACCATCACAAAATTAAGAAAAAACGAGGATAAATAACTATCACAATGCAATATCAAATTAATTTTGCAAATGAGTAGACAAATGGGAAGGAAAATTGCTGCTCTATAAACTAGAAGAAATAATGAGTACAAAAACCAAAGTACAACTCACTCAGTGCGAGAGGAAGATTTTGAAAAAATATCTGAACTTTGATCTCTAACCATTGAGAAAGAACTAGATTTCTCCAATATATCCTGTAGAATGATCTCAAAGAGAAAAGCTAGGAAAAGATCCTAAAAATAACTATGCCAATCCATTTTCAAGCTCATCAGAAAAGCTGACAAAAAGCCCACCAAACTACCTCTAAACTATAAAAACAAACTGTCGAAAAGTCCTCCAATGTGGCCCCACTAGAAAATATGCTTTGTCTACTCCAAAAAGATTCCATTTTGTCCATATCTAGCTAAAGAAAGCAAACTAAAGAAAACAAGATATTGTTTGCTTTATTTGTTTTAACTGCATAAAATAGCTTTTATTTTAAAGCAATTTATAAATCATTGCTTTAAAACAAAACTTTACATTGAGATTTTAGATTTATTTGTTTTTCTAATCTACCTAGATTTGATTTTTTACAGAAATGATAATACAAGGCTTTAATTTCGCCAAGTACATGCATATACAAGCATTATGCAAAAATAAAAACCTATACTTCCTACCCTCCAAATGATCTGCAAAAATATATCTAAGGGGATATGGTATATCTTCAAAAGAGACAAAAATGGCGTTTAGGGCACAATGGCTCGGCATTAAGTATACAAAAGGGACCTAAAGGCATGTGATGTTCTAAGGTGTGAAGACTTAGGCAAACAAAACTAGGTGGACTTATGACACCACAATGGGCATTTAGTCATGCATAGAAAACTTTATTCAGTGTGATCAAAATCGCATTTGGCTTAGGGATTTTGCAAACCCTAAGTCAAATCAAAGAAACCCTAGTCTATCAACTCATTCTACACTTTGAACTTTCAATGGAAAACTCTCTGCTCCAGCCGCCACCATAGAGTTAGGGTTTGGAGCTGAAACTTGAGCATTTCTACTATCTCTGTAACATTTTCTTCAAGATCCCTTATAGGAAGATAAAGGTAAACAATTCTTAGACAATATTGAACCATGCTTTTACATTTGTTTACTGGTTTATGGGCTTTCTAGCTGTGACCTCCACTGGTTTCTGATGCATTTTTGGTGTGTTTCTTTCTATTGATATTCCTCTATTTTGATGCCTCCATGGGTGGTCAATTTGAGTTCTTCTGAGTCATTTGCAAAGGCAAAAATGAAAGATAAAAGAAATGATGGAAAAACCCACAGCTCTATGGATATGTCTCCTCTCAAAAGTGAACGTAAGCTCAATGACTTACCTATTTTCTACATTTTTGCAGTTTCCTTTTGGTTGAACCCTTGAAATATTTGCTTAGATTATGGTATTCTGTGAAAGATTTATGAGAAAAACTCTTGCATTTGAAAGGCTGCAGCCCTATATCTATTCCTGAGTATTTTTTTATTGAAATCAACCAAACTTTACATCTGTCCTCTATGATTGCAATTCAAACTTGAAAACCCCAACTGGATTCTATTTGTTAGGTAGAAAATACCTTCTTTGCATTGGCATCTCTGGTACAAAACAAAAGTTAAAAACATCCTGACATCAAATACTGTCAAGCCTTTACACGTCTTCTTTTAGTTTAGAGGCAAATTTGATACAACTGCATCTTGGATTGGTACTAACGACAATTTGCCTCCATAGATTTCAGGCAGTTGGGCATTGTCGATAGTAACTCTACAAGATTTCAGGGATTGTAACATATCCATGAATGTCCACATGTTTGTACATGTCCATCCTTCAAGATCTACGATGATGGTAAACGTTTCTTGTCTTCTTGATGTACTAGAAGACATTTTATCAAAACTATAGACAAAGAAACACTTTAAATCTTCAAAACCCTTATGGTAGGGTTTATGCCTATTTAAAATAACAACTGCTATTGGCCTTCCTTCTTTGTCAAAACCTTGCATACAGGCCAAGTTCTTCTTAAGCTCATTTGTGATCACTCTCTCTGAGATATAGCCATGGGGTACAAAAGTCTGTCTCCATTTTATATACTTGAGATATAACTCAGAAGCATTTTGCACATTGGATTCTTATTACTATCACTCTTGAGACAGGAGTAATAAAAATTCTCTTCCTTTATAATGGCAAAAGAATTTAATGTGAGTTGTACTCCATCTGATATATTTCATAGTGCATTTACATGTTGAAATTATACTATGTTTGACATATATATCTTTTCCTTTACATCTCCTTTGAATGTTGTTCCTCCATTTGATTTTCCACTATCGAAACAACTGCATACATTTCTTACCATTTTCCCTATTCATAGCTTTAAATGCAATGTATGATAATGATGTTCATTTTATAATTGATGCTCCACATATAGTTGTACCATGACATTATTTTGGTCATTTTGTAACTGAATCTTTGCATCTAAATAACTCCTGCACTTATAACTCTTGATCCTTTGACTTCTCTACTGTTTCATAATGGAGAACTAAAACCTTGATTGACCACCTTGCATATGATATCTTAGCTTTTTCATTTCATTTATTCTTCCTGTTGCTCATACAATTGAAGCATTATGTATCAAGGTGATGTAGTTTATGATTTAATTCTCTTGACATTGTCAATGTAGTTACATATACTCTGAATACTCTTTATTGGTTGTCTCATGAATTTGAACAATGACTTGATGCTTCAAAATAGCAAAGAGGGAAAAATACTCTGACTCAATGTGTACTGTTGTTCCAATATAGTTATCTGAATGCATACAAAGGACAATACAATGATATGATTGATAGTAATCAATAACAATAGGTGTTTTGATGTTAGCCATACATGCACTCAGTTTCATATTTCGTTGATCTGTCTTGAACACGTTGTTCAATGCTCATTGATGGTTTTCATTCCATCCAATTTGAACTAGAAATCATAGGTAGGCAATGAGCTTGAAACTCATGCACTCAGTGAATGTGGTACTCCTTTTCCATCCCCTCCTAAGAATCAGGGGCAGCATGCTGGGCTCAACCCTTGTGGGAGCCCACTTTTCACCACATGCTGAAATGGTCTTGAAAAATAGCAACATGATTTCACCTATACATGCACATGAAACAAACATGTTAGATAAAATTAGTGAAGTACAATGATTGTTTCTTTTCAATCTCTCTTGCATGTGAATGATATGTATCTGATTTAGTGCACTATAGGCAATGTATTATGCCTCTGTTGATAGGCACATAGGGAACTCATATTTGGAGCTCTTACAATCTCTTCCAATCTTGCAACTTCTCATGAAGATCAAGAGCAGGGATAGAAGGAAACCTCAAAAACTGAAGACATTGAACAGGCAATGATGGCTAAGATCCTTCCCCTTCATATTCCAGATGCATAGTATATTTCTTATATCTATACTTGTTCAGCTATTCCCATAGCTTGTGTGGGACATTTGATCTATCATGTTTTCATTCAATGGAATGTTTATTTCTTTTATGTATATCATCTGTAAAATGAATAATCATTGTAGTGAAATGAAATAATTTATCTCTCAAGCAACTTTCTACAAATGAATGATGATCTGAAAATTCTTTTTCTCTATTGAACAATTAAACTGCAACATAACTAAATATCTAAAACACTTTTAAGTATGCAAACAAGAAATCAGGCAAATGTTAAAAAACTTTCTCATTTAAAATGAACTAAATATACTCCAGCTCTTCCAATTTGGGTTGTAGAGAAAATTGGTAACACCCTCATGCAAAGATCCTCACCGACACTTGTCATCACTTCTCATAGGAATCTCCAAACATGGCTCTTACATGTCATAGATTCTGTCATATGGATTATTGTCTTCCACACACCATGAGATGCCAACACATGGCATATTAGTGCCACCTCAAATGGGATGCCCAAATCTATGTAGGTTTGACTTGACCATCCAAGTCACATTCCAAGTATGATGAGATGTCCCTGTGCCACCTCAACTAAGTGACCAAACTGAATGTGTAAGTAATTACAATATTAGGCAATAAATAAATATACAAATAAATAAACAATGCTTGGAAATTGCAAAGGTTGAGACACCTTATTTCCCAACAGATGTCAGTGGTTCTTTCTCTAACCCTTTTATCCTTGAAAGGTCCATTAGGCCGGGGTGCCCTCTGGCACTTGCCTTATTTGTGATTGTTGCTGATGATTTGCATTATTTGTTGAGGGCTCCCCTAGATGGTGGCAAGGTTAGAGGTTTTTCCCTGCATCATGGAGATGAACTAGGTAACACCCAATTTGTTGATGACACTACAATCTTTGTGAATATGGAAGAGAAAAACTTTAAAAATATGCTAAGTAAGTTCCAAAATATGTTGCTTGTCGTCTAGCTCTAAAATCTCTATTCATAAGTCTATTATTCTATGCTGGGATAACTCTCCCCTTGAGTGGTTTTATGAGTTAGGTTTTGAGTGGGGGTGACCTACTAAACAAGTCAAGTACTTGGGGACCCCCTTCTCTATTGCCCCCTCTCTATTTGAAATGTAGAATTCGGTAAAAGAGAAGATCAATAAGAAGTTTTTGTTAGATTTCTACCCAAGCATGCAAGTGATTGAGAGAAAGCAAAATAGAAATCAGATATGAGTTAAATAAACTATATTCAACTCAAGAGAATGTAAAGCATTACAATAGAATGGGATGCTCATATGAGAGTAAGAGGTGGGTATATATATGATATTCCACCCAAGAAACTCAATACACAACCAATGTGGGATAAAGTGAAAAAGTCCCTAAGTAAGCTTAACCTAGTGTGAAAAGAGCTAAGGTGGAGAACAAGCTAAGAAAGAGCTAGATAGCAAAGTAACCCTGTTCACACTAACACCCCCCCTTAAGTGCAACTTAGGGGAAATGGGTCCCAGCATATCAAACCTGATGAGGTACCCATGTACATAAAATTCCCCCCAAAGAGAGAGAAAAGCCCCCCTCAATGTAGAGTCTCCCGCACTGATGGTAGATGCCTGACATTGAATACTGAAGATGATCCACAATCGTCGAACAACGTTCCTCCCCTTAGGAAGAAACAAGACCAAGAATGTATGCAAGATTTCTTCCCATTCCTTATAGGAATATGAAGGAAGAAGGATAAATGTCTCTGAACTTTGCACATGATCCAAAGACAACAATAATATCCATTACAAATCCAATCAATCTCTATCCACACAAAGGATGATAAGAGAGATCATACAACCCCCTCATAATGAGATAACCTGCTGCAACAGAAAGCACAGGAAGCACACTTGTGGAGTAACACTGGAATCCTCAATCTGGCAAGCAAGGAAAGATACTTCTATTTGCTAGAAACCATATTAGAGTCACTCAAGGACTCAGGTCGGAATCATGAAAAAACAACAGTAGACCCGATGCTAAGGAACATTGGAAAAACTTGCAACTGGCACAACTTTGGAATCTATGAAGCAATAGTTGATTGAGAAATGATCTAGTATAGAAATGAAGTGCAGAGAAAATGCAAACCTAATGCATGCAAGAAAGGAAATAGTGCATGCATTGATGAATGTTCACATCAACCTCCATGAATAAAAATGGCCTTAGATATGTGTGTTTACAATGCTGGAGTAGAATTTTCCATAGTTTTAAAATGTCAAAAATGGACCCAAATATTGAAAGTACAGAAATATCTTAGAATCAGAACATAAAAATAGCACCATTGTGTAGTGCTTAGAAAAATATTAACTTTCAAAAAAAGAATGACCTCAATCCGAGATCATATGTGAAAGTTATAGCTATTTGAAGTTCTAAAAAACTGAAACTGCCTGTCAGATCTAACAAGAAAACATAATTTTTGGAAAATTCATGTACCAAACTCAGAAATCATTTGAACTAGTATGTAGGGCATGAAAAATTAGCCAAAATCAAAAAAAGAATCTCACAAATCCGAGGTCGGGAGCCCGAGTTACAACCTTTGGAAGTTGAACTACAATTTCCAAAACGCCAATGGAGAGGGGTTTTGTTGTATCTTTCTGATGTTGTTTATGCAAAATATATAAGCTGTATGCAAAAATGAACAGATACCCAGATAGTTTTTCGGTGCTGCAGACAAAACCCAGAAGGTGTTTTTCTCTGTGATCTACAGAAAATGTGACTCTAATTGAAAAAAATGTGTTTTGCACCAAAAAAATGGCATGCAAAGACTGAATCAGCTACCTAAGATAGAAAAAGGCATGTTGTAACCTACAAGATTGATCAGAATAAATAAAATGCAAGCCGATTGTTAGATTTTAGGTCAACGAGTCTTGAGGAAGCTATGAAAAAAACTTGCAACTGGCAAGTCAAAATATGAAACCCCCTAGAAACTAGAGTTTTCTCCAAACTTTTCTATTTCTCCATATCATTGGAAGATGCAAGAGAAGAGCATACTCATGAGCTTCGAAACCCACAACTCACAAACTAGAGTTTTCTTCACACTTTTCTGTTTCTCCAGATCATCCAAAGATACAAGAGAAGAGCATACTCATGTGCTTCGAAAAACAACTCTACACTCTCAGATTTAAAAAAAAAATGCTAACCCACAACTCACAACCGCTCTGATAACATGTTAGATTTCTACCCAAGCATGCAAGTGATTGAGAGAAAGCAAAATAGAAATCAGATATGAGCTAAATAAACTATATTCAACTCAAGAGAATGCAAAGCATTACAATAGAATGGGATGCTCATATGAGAGAAAGAGGTGGGTATATATATGATATTCCACCCAAGAAAATCAATACACAACCAATGTGGGATAAAGTGAAAAAGTCCCTAAGTAAGCTTAACATAGTGTGAAAAGAGCTAAGGTGGAGAACAAGCTAAGAAAGAGCTAGATAGCAAAGTAGCTCTGTTCACACTAACAGTTTTGGAAGTGGAATCATCAATTCTTGTCCTTGGCAGGTATAATACAAATTTGTCAGAAGATTTTGTCCTCATACACTATCTTTTTTTCCTCTGTATGGTTCTTTAATAGTTGCCATATTGAGGAAGTTTAGAAAAAAATTAGTTGTTTCCTATGGTTTGATGGCAAAGGTCCTTAAAAAGGAATGTTGTCAATTGGGATGGTGTTGCCTTGGTAAAGATCTTGGGGGTTTGGGGTTAAAGGACCTTAAACTACAAGGTATTACACTTGCTTCAAAATGGATTTTGAAATCCTTTCAGGGTGATGAACCATGGAAGATCCTTGCTAGGAACAATATCCAGTTAGTCATCCCAAAAAAAGCTAGGGAGTGGAAATACCTTCACCCACATGATATTATTTTTAGTAGATTTATTGTCTTAGCCTTTGGCTCTAGTCTCTTCAGGAGTATTTGGAAATCATGGGAGTTGGTTAGACACCTCATTGAAAATTGCCTTGCTTGGAACAAAAATGGGAAAGAAGTGTTTAACTTCAAATCAATTTGGTGGAATTTACAATGGAAAAACAAACCCCTTGCTCTTCTGTAGGGTTCTTCTGCCAAGAGTTGGGATAGCAAAGGTATCAGTTGCTTGAATGACATAATTAAAGATGATGTCTTGTTAGACTAGTACACATTGAAAGTGACTTATAATATTCCTGATACCCAAAAGAAAACATATAATGTTCTACTGAAGGCACTCTACAAGTTTCAGTGGCTTGTGACACTTAGATTCAAAACTGAAATTTACAATGATTTGAAATGGAAAGATGATTATGTTATTATCAATTGTGGTGTAAAAGGATATACAATATCATTTCTAACTCCTTGGATCCTATCAGTTATATGAACAAGTTTTGGTCAGTCGAGTTAAGTCCTCTATAATGGTCTGGAGTTTTTGGTAAGTGTTGGTCTAAAGTGCTTGAACCCAAAAAATCTTTCTTTAGATGGATGCTTTTGTTGAATATATTGGTTGTTGGTAGTGTTTTCTTTAGGTCTAATCCTACTAAGTATGTGTGCAGTTTTTGTGCTCAGGCTGAGTCAACCAAACATCTATTCTTTGATTGTGAGTTTGCCAAATTTATATGGGCCTATTTTCTCTCTGATATCAAAGGTTGGGATCCAAAGAATAACATTAATTGGCAATAAATTATATTTAGTTATGTGATGGGACTAGACAAAGATTATAACAATTTATGGCTTAATCTTTCTACTGAAGTATTGTGGGCACTTTGGAAACTTGGAAATGATGAGTGTTTTTAGGGGAGGAGAAGAGTACTATATGAATCTTGTCGAAGGCTCACATTCCACCATGTTGATGTGCAAGTTCAGATGTCCCTGGAGATCTCCAAAGAAAAGTACAAATTCAATCAAAGTGGTATTCAGATGTAACTGGTGGCATTTGATCCTTTGTTAACTGTTGAACATCTACATACTAGTTCTTTTTGGTATAGATATATGTGCTATAATTATGTTGGATGGAGCAGAATTCACCTTTTTAGTTTCAATCTATTGGAAATGACTATCCTCTTTGGTACTAGATGGGCTTAATATGAAGACATGAGGATGGATTCAAGTTTTGCAACTTTGGTGCCCATAGTATATGACATTCTACCCTTATTTGACATTTTGTATCTATCTTTTATGCTACAGACTTGATCTCAAGTATGGTACTTGATAGATTCCCTGTGACCATAATTAGTGCTCTATGCGTTGCTAGTGTTTATCTGGGGCCTCAGGTTGAATCATATGGATTAGTGTTAGTATATTTTGTTTGCTGACTATTCCTTGATTTCACTCTATGGTTTACAGTTATCAATGGATGTTTGGGGTAGTTCATAGGGTATTGGTTTGGGACAAAGATGTTCCTTTGTCACTATTGTGTTCCTACTATTTTGATGTTCACTATGCTACAAATGACCTCTCTTTAGAAGTATGTGATGGTAATAGCTTTTGTCTTGTTTATCCTGGCTTGTTGATTCTGTGATGGGAGTAGGGGTGATTCATATATGGTGCCTATACATGTGCTCATTTGTTGTTGTTATATGGTTTGACTACACACAATGGCACTAATGATTTTATGTTTGTTGGACTTTTTTTCATGAGCTGAGCCGGTGAAGAGGTCTAGATAGAGTCACTATATGCTTATTCTTACTGTGTTCTTGGTTGTTGGAAGAATGCTACATCTTATATGTTACTATTTTTTGTGCCCTTTTGTTGTACTAGAGATATGTATTGTAAGATGAACTCTTAGCCTTTTGGTTGTTCTCATAATGTATGCATATTTTATTAGTAATTTATAATCAATTCAAAAAAGAGATAATATACACTAACACATATTTAATCCCATCTAATTGGTTGTCACTATGCATCTAATTTCATATACTCTCAACAGCTACCCAAATAATGAAATCACATTCACATTTAAAATAAATAAGTATCTCATTAAAAACAAATTACCTATAATCACAATATAGATAATAATACTATCATTTCATCCTACTAATTATTTAAAATTCTAAAATACATTCCAATAATTCATGCTACAGATATAAAATAATGTTTTTATTCTAGGCTACCATTAACAGTGTCATGGCATTAAGAAACAACTACAGGTGCAAATGTATTATATAACCATGATCAATGCCTGATTAGGAAAAGCAATTTGTTATATAAAGAAACTATAGAACATGTAGAAATTAATTATATAGTAAATTCTATTATCATTACAATCAAATATAAACATAAAATTGAATGTAATATTGACGCTTTGAATAGCTGATATAAATGAAAATTTAAATGCCCATAAAAGTTCTTAATGCCAATAGATGGAAAGTAAAATTGATGCTTTGAATGGCTGATAAAAACATAAGTTAAGATGCCCATTGAAGAAGTGTTGGTATACAAATTTTGTCAGCTAACTCTATATTCTCACACCCAAACAAGTGCCAACTGGACCAACAGTTGAACTAATTGTAATGATGTTTTGCAACGATTCTCTACTTGTTTTACAAGGCGCAACTACCTTCAAATGATATGTAAAGAATGGAAATATAGTATGCTTTTCACTAGAAAGCAGGAAAGGTGGTGCTTTTAACCAAAAAGTATAAAAGGAAATGAATCTCAATACAAATTGAATTTGAAGAAGCACAAAGACTTTGATAGTTATTATCCCAATCACAATAGTAAAGAATCACATCATTTATTATAAAATCACTACTATAAACCATTCATCGAAAGGCAAATATCCACGGCAATGAGCGAGAATAGAACCATCCAATCACTTCAACATAGAACTAATAATCAACAAACCAACAACATATTCAACATAGGAAGAATAAACATTCAGATAACCATAACACAAAATTTATGATCACTGAATTCCCACTATACCAATTTCAATTCATATATCAAAGCACCTGAAAACAACACATTAAAATTGATCTCCAACCAAAACAAAGTTTGCCAAAAGATTCTCAACATCGATAGGCTTTTAGAATTTATAGCCTTTTCACCATAACTGTCTTTAAAAATAATCATAATGGCTTCTTGGGGACAACCAATTTAAAGATTTTTAAAATAAGCAGAAACTTAAAGAAAGAGCTCTCCAGAGCCAATATTTTGTTTTTGAATGAAATAAAATCAAAGCATATGAAAAAGTCATCAAGTGACAATTGTCACATCCTCATCAAGAACCACCTCCCTTTTTGTCGCTCCTTCTCTTTACTTTGTACACCTCTCAAAGATGAATCACCCTGTGCTGATTTAGTTGCCAGTGCCTTCAGTTTTGCCTTATACGTTTGATGCATGCCAATGACCGGTGTTAATGTCTTTCCAACTGGGCTGCCAGTGATATTGGCCCGAATCTTCCTTTTACTTATCATCTGGTCATCATTCATCATTCTTTTATGGATCTCATTGATTTCACTTTTGAAGGTTCTGACATAGGTGGTTGTTCTTCCAAGTTTCCCAATTGACTCGCCAGTGACTATATCAGTGGCCATAATCTCCTAATTAATTAGCTTCTTGAAATTTTTCTTTATCTCTTTAATCTCAAGAAATTTATCATCATCTTCACGAAAGGCTTTTATCTCCAGAATTGTAAAATTGCTTTTGAGATTTTTTAAATCAGTGAAAAGATGAGTCAATGTATTCTTCATTTCTTCTTGTACTCCTCCCAGCACGGTTATTTTCCACTCGAGTGTATCTAGCCACACTGGAAATTCACTCTCCTTGGGTTCATTTAGGATATTTTCAGCTACAAGAACCTTAACGTCCATATTAATAATTTCTTGAACCTCTTTAGAGACCATGAAAAAGCTACTATTATCCTTTCTAACAATTTGCAGCTCTACAATTAATGCTTCCCTTTTTCTAGAAATAGAGGCACACAACTTTGTAACTTCCTCAATGTAAACCAAACCATCAAGAGTAATCTTTTCCACCCATTGATTGATAGCATTTCCTAGGGCTTGGCATCATCTAATTGGTTATAACAGATTACACTCTAGGCCATCCATAGCTATACTAGGCATCTCATCTGTTGGTTGAGTTGTAATCCTCAAGATAGATTGAATAAACGAAGTTAAAGACTTCACCTAAGATTGTAATTTGGCATTCTCCTTGTCGCTCATTCTTGATTCTTTTCAATAAATTACTGATAGAGAACTTGGCATGATAGATTTCACCTTCAATAGTGGAAAGTCCCATCACAACCCAGCTCAAATTGAAGTTAGCCTCAGTAAGCTCATCTTCATTTTTGTCACCCATAGGATCTGCAATTTCCAAAATGTGATGCCTTGTGGAAGGATCTGCCACCATTATAGACATTCTTTTAGCCCTTTTGGGCTTAGGTGTATCCTGCAATAATTTAGCCACCGTGTCTATGTTCATGTCAATCATGGGAGCATACCTTTTATTTTTCTCAACAACCTTCTTTAGCCAAGAGAGAGGGGAGGAAACAAAGACATTTGCATTAACATCAACATTTAGAACCACACCATTTGAATGCACAAGAGGGGTATTGTACTCTAGAGGATCACTCAAATCAGGGGACATATGATTACCAAACAATGATTGAAACACATTATCTTCACCAATTTGATTGAAAATTAAAGAATCATTATCTATTGCAAGGGAGGTAGAAGGGGTTGCAAAACAACACCATGATAACCTTCATCCAAAATGTCTAAGTTATCATCTATACCTTCTGGGACTTGTAATAGAAAGTCAAAAGCACAGACTTGGTCAATTGCTAACCTCATCCAGATCCTTCTCTATACTTCCCTCTCGTCTATATAATCCTCTCAATAATCCTCAAGATGAGGCTTGTGTATGTATAGGCTACCCCCGTGCATGTTTCTTTTCACAAAATGCTTACTGTCAAAGGCTGACCTTACAAGTAGTGAGTGGAAATTATACTTGGCCAATAACTTCTCTACACTCTAAGCACTATCGTTACTCTTGTAGGAAAATAAAGATAAAGACACGGGAAAGGAATATCGTTTCTTCTTCATAGCACAGTATTTGACATTTACAGTCACCATCTAATGACAAACTTCTAAAAGCACCATAATGTCTAAAGGATACCTCAGCAATTTTAACATGCGTTTTCAAAACCCCCAATTCTCAAATATAAAAAGCGATTAAATTGAATATAGAAATTGCCAAAATTCATTACCAGAGAAACCGCTTCAAGGGAAAATCTCTTCTCCAAAGAACCTTCAATTTTCTTTGTAGATAGCATGAGGAAAGCATCATTCACTCTGCAGAAATCTTTCATTCCAATATTTTTTGTAACTATGGAAAGTAACAATACACAGGTGTGTCTGCAGTAAAAGAACATTGGGTTCTCAAACCAGGCTAGACAACCTCTTTGCTGGCTAGAATTTACACCAAAAGAGAACACATATGAAAAGTCACCTTCTGTGGAAAGTTCACCAGTTGTTTGTGCATGTGCTCACTTATTAACTTAGCCCATTCTATGTGTTGAGATTCACTACAAATGAGTAAAATGAACTAGCACATCCAGTATTCGAAAGAATTAGATTCAACACTTCGAACGACACAATGTAATAGAGTAATCATGTCAAAGATTTCCTCCTTAAAGTGACCTCTTTTTAGACTGGTAGGGAGTCTAGACTTCCCTTTCTTCTCAACTTTCAGCTAACTTTTGGCAATACGACTTTGACACTAGTCTTTCTTATCCTAATAAAATCCCCAGCCAGAAGTGACAAACACATCAACAAGTTCCTCATAATCCACCAATTTCAAAGCATGAGAAACAACTTTTGAATCAATTTTAGTTATCATGGAGCCATCAGAGGCTCGTATCTCTTGTGAATCAGGGAAGTAATTATTTGCACATGCAACAACTAAGTCTGGACAAGGTACAACAGGCAAGAAACCTCCATCTCAGTCTAACCCACTACTTAGAAGTTTCTCCGCAAGGGAGGACCTAGTTTCTCGCTGCATTCTATCCTAGAAATCTTGTAAGTCCACATGACCAAGGTCTATATCCCTCACTTTTGATAGACCATCCTCAACAACAGAAAGAATTGGGGACCCTTGAAATTTATATTTCATTTTGACTTGCTTGAGAAACCAGAAAGTAAACAATTCTAAACCAGTCAAGGACACAAAAGAGGTCCATAGGACATTTGGAGAAAATTAGCTATCCAGACTCATGAATGAACAATTGTTCTTCCTAGACCAAACAAATCACAATTACAAACTGTCACAGAAAGAGAGACGAGGAGGAGATTCCAATTATTCTGATCTATTTGTGAAGAGTTATGTGAATTCTGCGTCAATAGCATGACTGGAAGCTCTTTCATGATATTCTCCTTTGCAATGAAAAAATGACGTATCTCCTTACAAGGTGGTGAATTTATCCAAGTCTCGTATCAAATCTTATTAAATTTTTCATAAATTGCATTTAATCTTGGTGGCGAATTGTACTTCAAATTCATAAATGACCCCCTTTATTTCCCTCTGAAAAGTGTGAAAACACTTATTCCAACATTCTAAATTTATGATGGATTGACAGGTGTCACTCCTTTGTACTTATCAACATCTTGGAAGATGGTGCTTTAGGAGAGATGAATGTGTTCAGTCAGGGCATCGGAGATTTTGTGAACTAATGAACCAAATAACCGAGAGTTTGGAAGTTCAAAGAACTTCGAACTCTCTAACTACAAAGGATTTTCTTTTAAACGAAAGACACAAGACCGAAGGACAAGTCTTAGAGACATTTGATTTTGTGAAAAGTTTGAGAATCAAGAGTTCAAGAACTTTTGAACTCACCGATTGAGGTTCAAGAAGACAAGAGATCACCGACTAAGCATAAAAATGACTAAGGAGCCATGACCTAAAAAGAAGGCACACATAATAAAGAATAAGGAATACGAAATGACTTAACATATGCATGACTTAGAAAATTTTGAAAATAGGGCAACAAGAGTAAGTGCTCTGGTAGGCATGTATGCAAAATGTGAAAGCACATACAAGGTATACGAACTATTTGGTAAAATGTCCCAAAGTTATGAAATGTTTGTTGGATATGCACAAATGTTAGGTGCTGCGTAGGATAGCACAAAATTTTTTTGTTGATTAGGCTTTAGAAACTTTCCAGCAAATGTAATCGACAGGCATATAGCTGGAGTCCTCAACCTTTGCCAACATAAAGTTGGGAGCATTGGAACTAGGAATGGACATCCATTGAAGCTTTAGTTGGTGGGATAGATAGATAATATGGTTGGAAATACTCGGATAGACATGTATGCAAAATGTGCAAGCATAGACAAGGCACGCGAACTGTTTGATAGAATGTCTCATAGAGAGCCATCATAGGGAATGCAATGATTGTAGGATATGCACAAAATGAATTTTCTATTCAAAAGCATATGGCGGGTTAGCCATCTAAAAGAAGTATCAACAATGTTTTAAAGAAGATATTTTCCTTCATGTGTTAGTGGTAAATGCCTTAAAAGCAAAAGGTGTAGACAATTGGAAACTAAATTGTATCCTTCAGCAGACAAATTCTCTTCTTAACAGGTTTGATAACTATCTGATTTCCCACACTTTAAGAGAAGGGAACAAGGTGGTGGATTGCCTAGCTAATATAGCCGTTGATCAAGTAAGTGTGGAGGTCTCTTTCCTACCTGGAGGCAATGTACAACCAAGTACCTTTTATAAACTTTTATCTGATGAGATGGCACATCCACCTCCAGAGTGAGGTATAGCACAGCACACAAGCCATTAATCTAGCATGACCGGCTTACATCATTCATTGAGCCCCTCTTCTACTTCATTAGCCTTGGACATTCCTGTTTGAGCTCTTCTTTGCTGGCAGGCATATGCTTTTAAGGCTTTCTATTAGTATGCGTCGCTTCCATTGGTAGGGTTGTTAGCTTTGGTTTTTGGACCATCTCTTTTAAATGCAAAGAATTAATGGAAGTGACTTGCAGTAATGACTATTTTTGGCAGCCTTTTTCTTGAATGATGGCGGGTTTTTTACCACTTTTAGGAGATCTACTAAAGGACATGTGTCCAACTATTTTTACAGGTATCTATTAGTTTTTGTCTACCTGATCTTTTCCTTGGTTCAACATGATCCTATGTTGTCGGCCGAGGACCGTGTTAGATTTCGTTGGGATCATACAATGATTTGATTGTTAATCACCATATAGATTGTAGCATGTTTTGGCTAGAGGGTTTTGTGTTCTGGGTCATGTTGCGTTTGCTAGGGAAGTGTGTAAAGGGTGTCCTTTTTTCGCAACTGGTGTCTCTCTATGGTGTTTTCTATGGCTTTGTTCCCCTCTCATGTTGGTCATAATTGAGCGTATGGATTTTTTTTTTTTAAATTGGTACTTTAATATGTTTTATTCAGGCTAGTTTAGAGCCTTAATTCTATTCTATCACCACCTCCGTTTGTGGTTTTTATTCTGTAATAACTTTTATTATAATACTTAATCTATGGGTGGCCTCCACCTTTTTCTGTTAAAAATTTAATAAAGATAATATTCAATATACAGAGGATAAAACTAACCCTCGACTCAACAAAATAGGCCCATTCATGGCCGATTTAAATGTAATAGATAAAGAACAGGAATTTTTAGTTCTTATTTCATAGCTCTATGGGAAATAGATTCATCTGAAGCGGCATAACCCTTATTCTTCACTAAAATACATTTTTATGTTTGAAACATTCCCTTAAGAAATTTCTAAAGACTCAAAACATGGTTTGGTAGTTAAGAACATGAGTTCACAGTCAACTTCATTCTCTATAAAAAAAAATACCCTTCTTTCTTTGCATAAACGTTATCAAGGATTTCAAAATAGATAATAATCCTTATAGTTCCTTTTTAAAGAAAATAGTTTTTATGGTATCTTTTTGCAGGGTATACAATGATTTCTTTTATCATAGATCTTTTTGCTGGGTATACGATGATTGCTTTTATCATAGATCTTGTGAATAAAACAATGTCTTCATCTTAATACTTTGATAGTCATAATTCTTACTAATGATGAGAGGAATTTGTGGTTGAGTGAGACTGCTACTAATATTGGTCAATCTAATTTAGCTTTCAAAAAGCATTAATCATTTGCTTGATAATTCTTGAAAATTTTAATCCAACCTTTGATACTAGATTGTTGGAAACATTGGGTGTCCTTTGTTCTTTAATGAACTCTATTCTCTAACAAAATACTATTGTAATTTGTCAAAAAGAGAGTGTTGTTCACAAAATAAAGATAAACATACAAAGAAGAAATATTGTTGTAATTTATATATACATGAACCAAAACAAAACTTACAAACACAAAGGAAATTGAAATTGACATTCTAAAGGTCATTTGTGATTGCTAAATGTTATTGCAAATGATTTATTAAAAAAAAACCTATAATTGCTCTCTCTCTCTCTCTCTCTCTCTCTCTCTCTCTCTCTCTCTCTCTCTCTCTCTCTCTCTCTCTCTCTCTCTCTCTCTCTCTCTCTCTCTCTCGCGCGCGCGCGCGCGCGTATATATATACACACTTACAACCACAAATTGAAAAAATATCAAAATGCAAATATCATATCTATCCCTCTCTAAAATTCCAATATCATAAGAAATTCTAAAGAAGATATAGGTTGTACTCTAAGCTAAACACATTTTAGATTAATCTAAAGTATAGACGCACTTTATGAGTTAGCTTATTCATTTAATGTTATATTTAGATTAAGAGATGGAGTCAAACTTATAATTTCAACATAATTCCCCTCATTATACAATGTAAAAACTTAATTTCATATATTAAGAGAAGTCAAGTTGTTTTTTCTAATATTAATGATATCATATCTTTATTTCTAATAGACATAAGAATAAACAAAACATTCTCCTTATAATTTTCACAATTTCTTCCCAAACATAAGACACTCCTGCAAGCTAATATTGTATGACATGCATAAAACCGTAGTGTTGGTCGAGCGCACATAGATCAGTGCATAAAACCATGTTTTCTAATGGGTTAAACACTAAAAACATACTTAAGCAATTCGGAGCGGAAATTGCTGCGGGGGAATTTTTTAACACAAACCCTTCCAAGGATACACAGGCCCCATTCTATGCCATCTTCAATTTTTTAATGGAACAACAAAAAAGCCGCCTCCTCCTCCTCGGTTTCTCTCATGACAATTGGCACAGGGAAATCCTTCTGTTTTTATTGTTTGGAAGAATCGCAAATGTCCAAATCTCCTCTTAGAATCTCACGTTACAGCCTTGTAATTGACTTGAATATGAACCCCAAAAACAATCAAGACATGGAAGGGCTTTTGATAAGCATGGCTCGCATCCTCTTCCACAAAAGGATATAACAAGGAAAGCAGCAATATATCCCAGGGGTGGTATTTGGGTGCAGCCTGATTCGGGTAGAACAAACAAATAGGTTCATACAGAACCAGGTTAAACGGACCAATACTCTATCCTATACGGAATAACTAAACACAATAGCCCACCGAGCTAAATAGGATAGGGATCATTATGCTTTGGCCAGAGGCTTTTGGCTCCTTCGGGATCAATCCGGATCCACGAGTCACTTCCTGGAGACCACAATATCTGCCCAAGAACTGTGCTAAGGATGTCAACCAGGGATACACAATATCAACTTGTACACACCTTAGTTTCGGCAAAGCCGGGTATAAGTAATCCACCCCGGAGATTCTTCTGAGTACTAGTGACTTCTCAGTTTCGGCAAAGCCAGGTACAAGTAATCCACCCCGGGGATTCTTCTGAGTACCAGTGACTTCCATTGTTCTGATATCATATTATACATATCAACATTCAAGTGAAAGGTAACAATTCTAGCACTCACGCATGCTGATTTATCAAAAACTTCTTCCAAACTTTCCATCCATCTCTCTTCGCGACTGTCACATGAATTAGTACCACCTTAGGGCTTGTTATCTAAAAGTAGTGATAGCATCCCAAAATTGAGAGTAGCATCCAAAAATAGGAGTCCATGAATGTCATCAGTTTCTCAAAAGTCGATAGCTGTCTCTAGTACTCATCATATCATCTCACCTCCAAGGAAACCCAATATCATTGATTTCTTAGTGCCAAGTAACCGAGAAATAAAGATGGTTTTCAGGGCCCTCTCAAGAACCCCTCCACACATTTCCTAATACCTTGCATTTATTTAAGGTTTTATCCTCCAAGAGGGAGGTATGCAAGGAATAGACACATAGATCTAGGGGGATGGATGGATTGTGACTGTCCCATACCAGTCGCATCTGCAACCCCATACTCACAATAGCATTTCCCCAGGTCACCTACTTCCCCATACAACCTGCCAGGGCCCTACCTATATATGGCAGTTTTACAGAAGTCACATTACTCCACACATGCCAGCAGTTGTAAAATTAAAAATGCCTCAAATCAAGAAGGATTAAGTGAAACAAGTCCATCAAAATACATTAAAATAAAGCAAGCCAAGAAGAAGTGAAGATCAAAGATAGAAACTATTGCAACATCCCAAGTTCAACAAAGAACAAGTCCTTGAGGCAAAAGGACCATCTCAAAATTTAAATAAATAACAAAATAAAACACTGCGGTTTAACACAAGAATAAATAATGCAACAATCTCATGAAATTTGCACATTACAAGCACCGTGTAGCCTTAGAACAAGACCACCTAAGGGGAGTACGGAAACTGGGTAGACTTCTATCACTTGAATAGCTACATCGTACAGTGATCTCAAACCACATAGAGAACAATGATAATCGTCATGTCACATTAAGCATTCCTCACACAACCTGAAACAACCTTATCATACTTCTGTATCAAAAATCCACACGAATAGTCATATGCCCCCATACAACCTAGGGCATGCCATTCTAAACATATTACGGTGTGCCACAAGAGGAATTAGCCACGGAATATGATATTCACTTCACAAGTCTTACGGCAGTCATGTGCCCAACACATACCATTACTGTCATTAAGCCATTCACTTTGTCCTCTGCGGAGGGTTTACTTACGACCTTATCATTTCTTTTTCATGTTTCTATCAATGTTTATCATTAACTGGACTATCATTAGATCGCAAGAGGCGGAATACTATTAGCCTTATGTCTTGATGCTTACCATGCTTTAGGTTAGTGGACCTTTAGGCCTAGTGTCCGAACCAAAAGCTCTGATACCACATGTAAAGACCCGACTCATCCTAAATCAAATAACACTAAACTCTAAATTTAAAAATACCGAGGGATAAAATTTTTGATCTGGCAGATGTAGGAAATGTGAAATTCTTCTAAGAAGTGCTTAATGCATGATATAGAAATGTGATGAAACTTGAATTTAGTTTCCTAGAATCATCAGGTTCTTAAAAGATCACCAATTTTAAATCAAGTGAAGAGAGAGTACATTACGAGGGAAGATACATTAGGTAAGATAACCTAGAAGAACAACGGATCAGTTCATACCTTAAGTCATGCATTACATGCTGCATTCATTTTCGATAGCTTGCTTCTCCTCTAGTAACTGTATCCTTATCATCTGCACAAAATTAACTTAACAACCTCATGTTAATAAAACTCAGTAATCACTACTCAGAGAATTAAGATCATGATGCTAATTATAGGACTCCCTACATCTAGGGGACCTGAGTACTGGGGGCATCCTTCGCCGTCTAGACTGCCTACATACCCTGTATCCACGGGATCAAGGACCCCTCCTTCGGATGTGACTAACGCGGGGAATGTGAACATGTAGTTCTATTTTGCACTATGTTTGGTGTAACTGTGAGCAGATACCCAGCCCTTTCTAGGGTTATTTCCTGCCCCAGACAGTTCTTCGTCGACTGCCACCCACTCGGTGAAATAGGGACGGAAGCTAGTCCACTACCACAAACACTTAAGAGGTGTTCGTCAGTTAGTCCTAGTGTAGAGGAATCCCTATAAGGTGTCGACCCATGAAATCTAGCTTAGTTTCCTCAAGTCCGCTCCTGATCCCCTAGTACTTTCACCACGATCTGCAAGGGCAAGGTGAAAGCATATGATAGATAGCATTTCTGGATTGACCTAGTTGCCCTATCTAACATTTCACATGTCCTCCCTGATCTATACTCACATGTCAATAAGCCTCGTTTTATGATAGTATGCTTGGGTGTTTTCCAAATGAGCATCATGGTAATCATTAGTTCAATAGAATCATCCTTTCTTTTTAGTTAATCTTCTTAGTGGGATATCCGAGGAGATTTTCCCTTCCTACGGATTTAATTTCGACATGTTCCTTATTACTCCCCGACGATTTAGAGGGATGGTGCTCAGACGTCGTTGTTGCAGCTATGTTAGGCACGAGGTACTTGGTTCAACGTGATGGCATTACCTGTAAACGTGACACAGAGGTACCGTAAAAACTAAACACTGTGATTTGGTTGAGTTTGGATGTTTATGTAAAAGTTTACCTAGCTAAGTAGAAACGTAAAACTTGCATCAAAACTAATAAATAAATTGGTAAATGAAAGATACTTCATTGAATCTTAATGCAAGTTAAGTACAAAAATTATGCTTGATCAATTTATTTATGCGAAATAAATAGGACTAGAAATGTTTAATGTCATCCATTCATAACATAAACTAGAAAGGATATTCCATCAATAATGCACATAAAGATATAGTCTTGAGAGAAACAAGGGAAACTTATTTCATCATACAAGTAAAGAATTGATACAATTCATTGGAACCAACGAGGACTTAATGAAAGTTGTAAATTAAGACAGTTATCTCAACAAATAATATTCTAACATCATTATTGGAAATATCATTTTTATGATTAATCTACTTATGGATCACAAAACAACTATACAACTTGATTGGTCAACCTTGAATACATTTATAATATGCGAACTCATAATAATACTTTTCTTTAACTTAATTGATCCAAAAAGCATAAGACTAGGAAAACACTTAATCAATCAAGTACATAATGATCTAGTCTTGTAGAAGACCAAGAATTAATAAACATTGTCCAACAGTATAGTACGAGGAGCAATTTCTTGCAAAAGCATTTGACTTACCTATATTTGAAAAATGGATAAGAACTTAAGATATTTGAATCTCAATAAGTTTCGCAACTAAAACTTTTCTCAATGTTAAGACACTAGATTTACTTCTTTCCATAAGTCATATTGGACGAATCTTTGAAGTTGTTCTATTTATACCCATAAAGTTTGACAATTACTTATATATTCATGGTGTATTTCTAGTTATAATTCTTACTTCAATTCTATAACAAGGATATGATATAACATCACTCACTATGCTAGTTGAAAACTATAGATTAACATATTTATACATAATGTCATATACTTGTAATTACTTAATCAATATATTTAGATTATTTACCATTCACACTTTGTTATGACATGCTATATAATATCCTTTAAGTGGATGATATAGAAGGTAGAAGAAGACCCTAGTCACATTACTATCTAGCATATATTCGTAATCCTTGAATACACTTTTATAATATCATAGGTCTGACTTCCTTATAGAGTTCCTTTTCCCCAATATTATGACGAAGTTGTAGTTGAACATGTTGATTAGTTGGTCATCAAAGTGAACTTTGATTATAAAGTTTATTAACATAAGCTTAAGTCTAGCTTAACTATATAATTTTTTTACTCAATTAACATCTTTGTAACTAAGTTTGATGAACATCGTTTTTTCAATTCAATACGAATAATGTACATGTGATTATTCATTTAATAAACAATATTATTAGAGATGAATTTATGACTTACAAGTACTATACTATTATAAATTTTAAATGAGTTTTAAAACTAAAAATTAAAATCAGATTTCTTTTTGACTTGCATTCTTTATAATATTATTACTTTAAATTTTATTTTAAAAAAAATAGACATCATAAAAAGCAAGCATCTAAACAAATAGATACAATAGACAGTCATTATATTTAAAAATAATTATTAGTTGATATGATAGAATGTTAGAAATCAAGGTAGGTTTCTTGACTTTATCAAATCGTAAACTTCTTTTTACTAGCAATTATTCGTTACTGCTAGTCTGCTAGCTTCAACCTAATCATATCAATGTGAAATCCTCTTCCAACGTCATCTCATAATACCAAAACAATAGAAAAATATACGAGAGAGAGAGTTGTTCAACCTAAGCACTTAACAATATTGTAAATTTTTAAATCATAAATCAAGTAATGCAACACTATTATTGACTAAAACATCTCAGTCAAATTTTATAATACTTAAGGATATAGTTAATTGGAAAAGCTCAGACAAGGTAGGTCATCTATTTTGACTAAATCCTTCAAAGAATGCCGCCTCATGAAATGAAATGATTGCACGATCTACACAAAATGGATTAAATGAAAAATCTTTAGAAGCTTTCAGGCAAATGAAATCGGTGATCAGAAAGCCAAATTCCACATCATTTGTTGATGTCTCCTGCCTATATCTATGTGAGAGCTTTGGAACAGAGCATGGACATACATCAAGGAATAAAGGGAGAACAATTTTCATCAGATGTTACAGTTGCAATTACCCCGGTACAGAGCATGCCCAAAGCACATGAACTGTTTGACAAAATGCCTAAAAGAAATATGGTCTAATGGGTTGCAATGATTTCAGGATATGCACAAGGTGGATTTGTTTCAATACGGTAAAAAGAACTTTCAAGCAATTGCAATTTTCAGCAGTTAACCCAAGTCCACAACCTTTTCCAACGTTCTCCTTGTCTGTACCAAATGGGCGCTTAGAAAATAGGGTATGGAATTTTTTTAATAGAGCATAATGGAAGGGGAAAATTTGTTAGATATTCTAATTAAAAAAACTTTGGCAGACATATGTGCAAAATTAAAAGGCACAGACAAGGCACGTCCACTGTTTGACAAAATCCCTCATTGAAATGTTGCCCCATGAGCTGCAACGACTGCAGGATGTGCACATAACGGATTTGTTGATAAGGCTTTAAAATCAAACTTTCACGTAAATGAAATTGGCAGGTGCAAAACAAAATTCTAGAACCTTTGCCAAAATCCTCCCTGCGTATGCCCAAATGGGCAGCCTTTGAATAGGGTATGGTTATCCATCAAAGTAGAATGGAAGGGGGGGTCAGATGTAGTAATAGCAAGTGCACTGATAGACCTACGTGCAAAATGTGGAAGCATAGACAATGCACTCGATTTGTTGGACAAAAAGCCTAAAAGAAACATAGTCTCATTGAATGCAATGATTGCAGGGTATGTTCGAAATGGGTTAGTTGAAAATTCCTAAGAAACTTATAAACAATGGTAATTGGCAGGCGTAGAGCTAGATTCCAGAACCTTTGACATTGTCCTCTCTATCTGTGTCGAAATCAGAGTTTTGGCGCAGGGTATGGACTTCTAACATAACAAAAAGGGGAATTTTTGCAGATGTCAAAGTTTCGTGTGCCACTTCTAATTGCCGAAGCCTAAAACAAACACTGATACACAGAGTCTCTTAGTTACGCACAAATTATACCTTGAACATTTTCAAATTTAAATATAATCTTATGCACAAAATCTCCCTTGAATGATTACAAATCATAGTTAAACAAAATCCTAAAAGAGAATAAAATTATTAACAAAATTGCAAAGACAAGAACAAACTATGAAAAGAAAGAGGGCTCTTACAGGTTGCTCCAGCTCTAGCAATCCAGACTAGAGCCCATTGTGTCCTCCCTTTGATTTCTCCATCAAATTTATAGAAAACTCAACCCTTGTTGAGAACCATATTTTCCAACACATGTTGGAAAATCTGATAGACTTTAGAGTCAAGTCTTCTTAATTTATTGATATGTTGGAAACTCTGATAGACTTGGAGTCAAGTCTTCTTAATTTATTTCCCTCTCTTCATTTTCCAAATTTCCATTTATTTATTCAATGTGATCTTGAAATATTGACTGCGAATATTGACTTGAGAATGAGGGGGGAGTGAACCTCATTGACTCCTTTTTCTAGAAGTGTCCCCTCATTAATTTACTTAGAATTGTTCATTATTTTAAATGAAACTACATATATATATATTTTTAGTATTATTGGTTTTTATATTATTACAATAGCATTCAAATTTGAATTCAACATTCAAATGTGGGTTGTGACAAAGCTCTCTTTTACGCATACTAGTTGTGGCGAGTTATCTCAATCAAACTTTGATCAACGCTTTATGGTTTCAGGATCGTCGGCCTCGACTCAGGCTACTCAGCATGATCATTTTCTTTCTATTTCCTTTTATTATTTCTGCACTTTCATATTTATGCATAAGCATTGCCATAGAGTAGATGCCATTCTTTGCTATGTCGACAAGAATGGCATAGCGAAGAGAAAAACCCCGAACTCTAAAACTTTTAAAAGACAAAAACTACAAGGAAAACACTTAGGATTTTGGACTTAACCATTTGGGGGGTTTCTTCCTTGCACTTCAAAGGGAAAACACTTATAAATCCCATGGATCTTTGGGCTATTTGGCTAGAAGGAAAAATAGGACAACATTACTCTACCATCAGGAAATTTAATTTTAACTTTACCATGGCCAACAATATTGAAATGAGAATCATCACCCAAGTACACCTTACCTCCATCAAATTCTTTATATGAAGAAAACCATTCTCTATTAGGGGTCATTTGGAAAGATGCACCTTAGGTGATTAACCATGCATCATTACCTGCACAAATGACCAAAGCTACAATAAATGCATCACCATATTCATTCTCAGACTTAGAATCAGAATCAAATTTCTTCATTTTCTTTTTCTTTACTTCTTTGGACTCCTTACGAAAGTGTCCAAGCTTATTACAGCTCCAACAAATAACTTTGGACTTTTCAAGAGATTTGGATCTTCCCTTGGACTTGGATTTGTCATGCTTCTTGCTCTTCTAGTTTTTTGCTTTAGGTATTCCATGAACATGTAGGGCCTCTTTGGCACTGATGGATACCTTTCTCCTCATCTCTTTAGAAATCAAAGAACCCACATCTTCAAATTTCAAGATAGAAGTACTCTCGATAGCCATAATAAGATAATCACATGATTCATGCAAAGAATAAAGTAGCATCTGACATCTCTCCTCCTCATCCATTTTTACACCTAATGTCAATTGAGCCACCAAAATATTGAATGCTTCCAAGTGGTTTGCAATTCATCCACCCTCTTCCATTCTCAAGGAGTACAATTTCTTCCTCAAGGAAATCTTGTTCATTAAATATTTGGCTTGATATATCTCACCAACTTTATTCCAAAGTTTCTTTGTAGAAGACTCTTCATGGACATTGATTAAAATAGAGTCTTTTAAGAACAATCTGATTAGATCCTTAGCTTTACAATCCATAACATCATATATTGAGTAGCCAAAGTAGCCAAAGTAGCATTTACAAACCTTGAAACATGTTCATCAATAGCATCTCATAGATCTTTATCAATTAACAGATCTTCCATCTTTAGCTTCCACATCTCAAAATTGTTACCAAAATTGTTTTCTACCTCTATTCTCCTTGTTGTGCTCACCATTTGAAAATTTTTGCAATAAGACCACAAAGTATCTTCTACACAAGCTCCCACTCAAAATTTGATTAGTTCAAAACACTCAACAACTCACAACTAAAACCAAAGGTGATCAAGCTCTGATACCACTTATAAGGAAGCTAAGGTAGAAAAACAACTTCTTATATTAATCTTGAAAGGAGGGTTGTGTAAAACTTTTCAAATCTTTACAATAGTCACAAAAATTATATAGAAATAAACGTAAATAGCAATCATACCACAACATAGTGATTTACATTGGAAAAACCGTTTCAAGAGAAAATATCCCACACTCCAAAAGTTCCCCAATATATTATGAACAAAAATTAAAAAGATCGTAATATACTTGGAGAGCAAGATTTCACAGGAGTATCACCAACTAGAGATCCAGATGCAACTCAACATCTATAAGACTCTCACACACAACCTCCATCTCAAGCACCTAATCTAAAGGAGATACAATACATGAAACTATCAAACAATATTATAAAACCATGAGCTAAAACCACCCAAAAGTGGCACCCATATGTTGGATCTAGGGCATACAACTGAGAGGGGGGGGTGAATCAGTTGTATACAAACCTACTCTACTTTTAAATACTAGATTCTTCTTTGTTAGTTAACAGTATATCAATTAATCATCCATGAAAGCATAACGTACAAACACAAGAGCAGATAAACATCAACACATTGAACACCAAGATTTTGACGTGAAAAACCCAGTTAAGGGGAAAACCACGGGGTGATTAACCCAAGGATTATTCTCTGTTAGAAGAATAAGAAAAAGAATGGCACTTGCCAATTAGGGCTCACTGCCCGAGCACACTGCTCACAATGAGGCCCACTGCCTACAAGGAGACACACTGTCTACAAAGTGATAAAAATCACAATCTTGAACTGGAGAATGACATCTCTACTATGTCCGGATCAGTTCCATTTAAGCCCAAAACCCCTGCTCTACCTTTCGCACTTCTCTTCGCTACATCACACTCATTCACACAATCCACACTACTAAATGAACTCACAAACCTTTATTTATACAAGACATTGACTTAGGAACAATCATCTAAGTCGACAATCAACCATAAGAATATCCGCAAGATGAATAACACATCCGGTCGGCCATCACAAGAACATTCGCAGGATGAACAACTCATCCGGTCGGCTAGTCGGAACAAGAACTTCATCCGGAAGAATAACTTCAATTCTGGGCTCTACCATCAATGCGGACCAACAACACAACCTCATCATGATCCAAGAACCTTCACAAGCCTGCCTGAATGACCAGGTACATCCGCGCTTTCTCTACTTACTGGAATCTCTTCTCTTCCTCATCCGGAACTTCAAGAACATAGTCTGTCACCACTGTCACAATACAAAAGGCACTTCCGGACCTCAAAATCATACACAACTCAAGATGACACATCACAAGGACATCCCAAACACTCCTTCCAATCCATAGATTAGGATTATACAATTCCAGACCTCACCGGACCTTTCTATGATCCTCTATCACCTCTGAACTCTTGCTAGAACCGGTTCCATACCGACAACCACAACTCCTTCAGATCTTCATGCAGACCTCTGAAATCTTAACTGAAGCATCTCAAGACTCATATCTACAAACCCTTTAATCCGCATCCTCCGGTTTGCATCCTATACAATACATTTGCCTTCTTCTCATCACTGTTCTTCATTGTTCCTGACTGATGCTAATTTTCTCAATGTCCTCAGCACACTGTTCATCGAATCCTTCTTGTCAATGCAATATGAGTATGTTGATGTTAATGACAACACTGGTTCACCTCATACTTGCAACAATATCCCCCTTTGTCATTGATGGCAACATATCATATGATGTGAAAAACCATCAAGACAAGAACTTCTCCTTTCTGTCACAGCTCCCCCTATCAGCAACATGTCTTCTCCTTATTTACTGTTCCCCCTTTGATCATTAGCTATTTGTTTTTCACATGTCTTCTCTCCCCCTTTGACATCAATGGAAAAGGGCTCATACTTGCAATTCTAACACATCAGAATCATACCAGCTGCTCCCCCTTAGTAGCAGCTCCCCATCATCAATCCGGATCACAAGATATGACTGTGATATCCACCGGACTGATGCACATCAGTGCATCTTAGTTCATTATCGGAGGGGCCATGACCCCTAACTTCTCCCAGAGATATTCAAAAGAGTCCTTGGGAAGAGGTTTAGTAAAGATATCTGCAATCTGATCCTTGGAGGGAACATATTCCAACCTGACTTCTTCCTTGTTCACTTGTTCTCTCAAAAAGTGAAACTTGATAGATATGTGCTTAGTCTTAGAGTGCAATACCAGATTCTTAGAAATATTAATTGCACTTGAATTATCACAAAAAATTGTGATAGGCTCCACATATTCAACTTTAATGTCTCTTAGCATCTGCTTCATCCATAAGATTTGAGTGCAACTGCCTACTGCTGCAATGTATTCTGCTTCAGTTGTAGACAGAGATATTACATCTTGTTTCTTGCTTAGCCAAGAAACCAATCTCTTCCCCAGAAAGAATGCTCCACCACTGGTGCTCTTCCTGTCATCCACATCTCCTACCCAATCTGCATTTGTGTAAGCATGAAGAGAGAAATCCAGATCTCTAGGGTACCATAGACCATACTTAACTTTTCCTTTCAAGTACCTAAAAATTCTTTTGATTGCCATGACATGAGATTCTCTAGGATCAGCCTGGAATCTTGCCACAAGACCAATAGCCTGCATTATATCTGGTTTAGTGTGAGTGAGATACAACAATCCACCAATCATTGATCTATACTTTGTCTAATCTGCCTTTGGGGAGTCATCATCTTTGCTCAACTTACATCCGGTTGCCATGGGAGTGTTCATTGGCTTTGAATCTTCTATACCAAATTTCCTCAACAATTCTTTCACATATTTGGTTTGAGAAATAAAGATCCCTTTCTTTGTTTGAGTAATTTGCAGACCCAAGAAGAAATTCATTTCACCAAGCATAGACATTTCAAACTCACTTTTCATCTGATTTGCAAAAGTTTTGCACATACTATCTCTTCCTCCAAAAATGATATCATCCACAAACACTTCAACAATCAAAATGTTTTCATGATCAATTTTGAAATATAAGTTGCTGTCAGCAGTACCTTTGTTGAATCCAATCTGCACAAGATGCTTATCCAACCTTTCATACCATGCTCTTGGGGCTTGCTTTAATCCATACAATGCTTTCTTCAATTTGCAGACCATATCTTCATTATCAGACAATTGAAATCCATCTGGTTGTTCAATGTAAACTTCTTCTTCCAGATCACCATTTAGGAAGGCAGACTTGACATCCATCTGATATACCTTAAAGTCTTTAAAGGAAACAAATGCAAGGAATAATCTGACTGCTTCAATTCTTGCCACCGGAGCAAAGGTTTCTTCAAAATCAATTCCTTCTATTTGAGAGTAGCCTTTGCAGACCAATCTAGCTTTGTTTCTGATTACTTCACCAGCTTCATTCAGTTTGTTCTGGAAAACCCATTTGGTTCCAATCACATTTCTATCTCTAGGTCTGGGAACAAGATCCCAAGTATGATTTCTCTCAATTTGCATCAATTCATCTTCCATTGCTTTGGTCCAGTTTTCATCATTGCAAGCTTTGTTTATTGTTTTGGGTTCAATCTTTGAAATCAGACAACATTCATCTTGATTTTGAGCAACATTCCTTCTAGTTTGCACACCTTTGTTTCTGTCACCTATGATCTGATCTTCAGAGTGGTTCTGTATTACATACCTTAGAATTTTGGGAGCATTCTGTACTGCTGCTTCTTGATCAGGCTCATTCAGACCTATCTCTTCTTCCTGATTTACCGGATCAGGCTGATTTTGACTTACCAGAGAGGATTGAGCTCCTTGAACTTGAACACCATCTTGGTCATCCTCATCAAACTCATAAAACCTTGAGGGCTTCTCAATTCCTTCATCAACTTTCACATTAGTGCTTTCTATCATCTTCCCCAATCTCTTATTGTAACACCGGTATGCTTTGCTTTGAGTGGAGTAACCCAAGAAAATTCCTTCATCACTTCTAGCATCAAACTTTCCTAGATCTTCATCTCTTTTAATGTAACACTTGCTACCAAATACTCTAAAATATTTCACAGTAAGAGTGATGCCAAACCAGAGTTCATAAGGGGTCTTATCGGTGTTGTTTCTGATTTGAACTCAATTGAGAGTGTAGACTGCAGTGCTGATAGCTTCTTTCCAAAACATTTGAGGAACATTTGCTTCCAACATCATTGTCCTGGCAGCTTCTTGGATGGTCCGGTTCTTTCTCTCAACTACTCCATTCTGCTATGGAGTCCTAGGAGCAGACAACTGTCTTCTTATACCCTGCTTCTCACAAAATTCAATGAACTCACCAGATGTAAATTCACCACCTCTATCAGACCTTAGATACTTCAATTTCAATCCGGTTTGATTCTCTACCATAGCTTTGAAGATTTTGAACTTCTCAAGGGCTTCTGATTTCTCCTTTAGGAAGGTAACCCACATCATCCGGGAATGGTCATCAATTAGCAACATGAAATATCTATCACCTTGTAGACTCTTGATTCTTGTCGGACCATAGAGATCAGTATGTACTAGTTCCAACAATCCGGTAGAGGACTGATCTTTGCTTTTGAAAGAGATTATGCTCTATTTACCTAGCTGACATTCTTTGCACAAACTATTTGTAGGTTTCATCAATTTTGGAAGATCTCTTACAGCCTGAGTATTGCTTATCTTGATGATGTTATCAAAATTTACACAACACATTCTTCTATGCCATAACCAACTCTGATCAATTTGAACAAATAGACAACTTTTATTTGAACCAACCAGATGAAAGATATTACCTATTGTCTGAGTACCAGATGCAATTTCAGTTCTGGAACTTGTAAAGATTCTGCATTTTCCATTCTTGAACCGAAGATCATAGCCTTTGTCTACTAACTAACCAACACTGAGAAGATTGTGCTTCAATCCTTCAACATATAGTACATTACCTGTTTTGCTCTTTCCATCAAAGGAAATAGTTCCCCTACCTCTGATTCTACCAGCAGAATTGTCACCAAATTTTACCATTCCTCCTTCATACCTTTCCAAATCCAAGAACTTATCCTTGTCACCAGTCATATGGTGAGAACATCCACTGTCAATAACCCAATCATCCTTTTCTTCCACTTGAGCAGCCAAAGCTTTTTCCACAACCTTGTGATTGACAGATTCAGAGAGTATTGAATCTTCTTCCTTGATGGCAATAAACACCCATTCATTTCCGGATTTGCTTCCTAGTTCTGATTCATCATCTGTTACTCCTTCATTGTCATCTTCTTCATGAACATAATAGCAGTTCTTTTGAAACCTTTGTCTGTTAGTATTAGTCCTTGCAGATCTTTTCGGACATCTTGAAGCAAAATGACCAATCTTATTGCAGTTAAAGCACTTAAAGGGTAGTTTTCCTTCATACTTACCAGATCCTCTTGGCAGTCTCTTTGCAATGAGGGCTTCAAGTTGAGCTATTTCTGCTTCTTCTTCTTCCATGTCTCTTCTTGCTTGATCATACCATGACATCTTCCTTGAAGAGTTTTCACCCGGATCAAATCTCTGTTTGCCTTTCACATAGGCACTGGCTTTGAAAGCAGATTTAGTCTTGGGAGGATCATCTCCAAACTCGGTCATTTCAAATGCAGTTAGCTTGCAAGCCAATTGTTCTCTTGTGACAGTTGTGTGGGCTTTGAATTCATCAATGGCAACAACCTTGATTTTGTAGGCAGCAAGAAGGGATCTGAGGATTTTGCAAACAATCTCATTTTCATCCAGAGTTCCACCAACATTTCTAATTCTACATACCAGCTCATTCACTCTTGGCATAAAGGTAGTGATGTTTTCATCATCTCTCATCTTCAATCTTTCAAATTTCCCTTTCAGACTTTGCAACCTTGCACTTTTGACAAACTCATCTCCTTCATATAGAAGTTCTAATTTAGTCAGGATCTCATATGCAGTTGGTAGGTCGATAACATTTGAGAGATCTGAGTCATTTAATGCTCTTAGCAGAGCTTCCTTGGTCCGCAGATTGTTTTCAACATCTGTGATTTCATTCAGAGTTGTCGGACCACCTTGTGGAGGTACATATGGTTTTGAGACCATGGCCAAGTATGCTTTTCCCATACATTCCAAGTGACATTTCATGCGACCTTTCCAGAGAGTGAAGTTGGATCCATCGAACTTCGGACTATCCTTCTTGTATGACGACATCCTGGATCTCCTCAAGTGGTTAAGCTCCTTTCAGAGGAACTTGGCTCTGATACCAATTGTTGGATCTAGGGCATACAACTGAGAGGGGGGGGGGTGAATCAGTTGTATACAAACCTACTCTACTTTTAAATACTTGATTCTTCTTTGTTAGTTAACAGTATATCAATTAATCATCCATGAAAGCATAATGCACAAACACAAGAGCAGATAAACATCAACACATTGAACACCAATATTTTGACGTGGAAAACCCAGTTAAGGGAAAAACCACGGGGTGATTAACCCAAGGATTATTCTCTGTTAGAAGAATAAGAAAAAGAATGGCACTTGCCAATTAGGGCTCACTGCCCGAGCACACTGCTCACAAAGAGGCCCACTGCCTACAAGGAGACACACTATCTACAAAGTGATAAGAATCACAATCTTGAACTAGAGAATGACATCTCTACTATGTCCGGATCAGTTCCATTTAAGCCCAAAACCCCTGCTCTGCCTTTCGCACTTCTCTTCGCTACACCACACTCATTCACACAATCCACACTACTAAATGAACTCACAAACCTTTATTTATACAAGACATCGACTTAGGAACAATCATCTAAGTTGACAATCAACCATAAGAATATCTGCAAGATGAATAACACATCCAGTCAGCCATCACAAGAACATTCACAGGATGAACAACTCATCCGGTCGGCTAGTCGGAACAAGAACTTCATCCGGAAGAATAACTTCAATTCCGGGCTCTACCATCAATGCGAACCAACAACAGAACCTCATCATGATCCAAGAACCTTCACAAGCCTACCTGAATGACCAGGTACATCCGCACTTTCTCTACTTACTGGAATCTCTTCTCTTCCTCATCCGAAACTTCAAAAACACAGTCTGTCACCACTGTCACAATGTAAAAGGCACTTTCGGACCTCAAAATCATACACAACTTGAGATGACACATCACAAGGACATCCCAAACACTCCTTCCAATCCGCAGATTAGGATTATACAATTCCGGACCTCACCAGACCTTTCTGTGATCCTCTGTCACCTCTGAGCACTTGCTGGAACCGGTTCCATACCGACAGCCACAACTCCTTCAGATCTTCATGTAGACCTCTGAAATCTTAACTGAAGCATCTCAAGACTCATATCTACAAACCCTTTAATCCGCATCCTCCGGTTTGCATCCTATACAACACATTTGCCTTCTTCTCATCACTATTCTTCACTGTTCCTGACTGAGGCTAATTTTCTCAATGTCCTTAGCACACTGCGCATCGAATCCTTCTTGTCAATGCAATATGAGTATGTTGACATCAATGACAACACTGGTTCACCTCATACTTGCAACACCATATTCTTAGAGTTTCATTATCTCTAATCAAAGATGCCTTATGATGTATCTAAACACACATCAACACATGTAACTGCCCCCTATAGTTCTATTTTGTGTCCAACATGTTTTTACATTTTCCAATATTGGAGGCCCAACTTCTAAAGGCCATAAATTTTGATTTGAGAGGCCGATTAGGCCAATTTTTTACTTTGGCCAAAAACCAACACTATAGCCCATAAATTGAGGTTTTATATTTTTGTAACAAAAAAATCACACTTTTCGTAATTACAAGGTTGAGACACCTTTCTTAACAACAATTGGGGTGACCGTGGTAATTTGATAAATAAGCTATGTATGATGGGACAACTAATACTTACTTGATCTATAAGGATGGACATAAGCATAAGTTGATGTGACTGGGGGAAAGCAAGGGATAATTTCACAACAGTGTAGGGGTGTGCGTTGGGGAGGAGTGATATGTATTGATTCCAAAGATGTGTGGCATTGGTAGAATATTGGACAATATTGCAAATGTAAAAGAAGTAGCACAATGAAAAGAATATGAGAACATGTGTCACCAAAAGAAAGCCATCCAAAGGACAATAAAGTTGAACAAGAGAATGAGTTATGATGAGTAACATGCAGTAGTAGGAACTAGGAAGTATAATAGAAGACTATGTAGTGCCAAGGTAGGAAATTGATAGATGTGAGAGACTCATTGATGGAAAATATAAGTGGGTTGTGACTAAATACAAGTTAAAGATAAATAGTATAGAGGGTGATTGGTGGAATAGAGTGACTTGAATAACTTGAGGCATACTTGAGAAGGTGTAAGGAGTGAGTTGAAGAAGTGGCAAGTTAGAATCTCTAGGGAAGGGTAGGCTATCCTAGAAAATGAGGAACTCACTTTTTTACTAACCCTAGGAATCTGATGCAAGTGTATCCATGGGCATCACAAAAATCTTGTGTCATGTCTAAAGAAGTAGAATTTGTGGTTAAGTTTAATAGTTTGTGTATTTGTTTGTTTGTAGTTATAGTTTGTGGTGAGGAAAGTTAGCACGTTTCACCATATTAATGAATTAGATTCTATTGTTTTGATAGTATTTATATTTATTGTTATTGTATCTTGTAATAAAATTTGAGGATGAGTGGATGAGTAAAGGTTAGTAATTTTCCTTGAGAGCATCTTTGGGTTGACAATTGTGTTTAGTGGGATTAATTTTGTTTGTAGAAGGTTATTTTGGGTTTGTACTAAAGGATTAATATTTGTTGAAGTTGTATTGGATGTTGAGGATGTATGTGGTGTCCACCATTTAGTCACTGGTATTTGTAATTTGTTATAATAGGTTGGTGAAATGTTTCATGTGGTTTTGAGTTCTGTACCATCTTGTGGCCAACACAGATCACCTAGGCAACTTGAGGATGCTATATATACTTGATTGAGAATTGTTAGAAGGTAAGAGAAGAAGCCATGGTATGGTAGAAGTTTAGAGTATGAGTTTCAATAGTGAGGAGTGAGGTTTGAGAGGTGGAGTTGGTGGAACCCCCCATAATTTCTTTGCCCTCTTTCCTTAAACCCTGAATGTTGGCCTAACTTGTGATTGAGAAGCTTAAACCCTAAGCCCATAAGCCTTTTTAGGGCATATATTATAATTGGTGGTTACCCTAAACTTGAGTTGTGACATAATATCCTTAGTTTCATTCGTAATTAGCCCTATGAACCTAGTCAGTGACTCTCCATTTTCATGCAAATGTTCTCTAAGTATAATGGATAGATATCATAGCATCATAGACCCCTGGTCCATCAGATTTATTTAAGATGCATTGATGTGATGGTTATTGATCTTGAGTTGGTGGGCCCAAGGTTTTAATTATTGATCAAACTACTATGTGCTTGATCCCTGTTGATCATGGTAGTGCACTGCAAAAGAAATAACATGGAATATTCTTTGTACTGTTGTGATGCCATAACAAATGGGAGGTGGGACCCAGATTTGTCTTGAAATAAGTTGAGTAAGCACATAGCACGTGAGTGCAGAAATAGTAGTGTGGGCCCCTATTCGGTTTATATTGCTGCGATAAGGCAACACATGGTAGGGTTATGTTTTCTTTGATTAGGTTGTCATTGTTGGCATTCCTTGATTGGATGCTGATGATCACGGTGGATTTTCCTTAGATCATTTTTTAGATCAATGGATTAAATTTAAATTGAGGAGTTTGCTTGTTCAAGCGATATGGTTGTATGCTGGTACCACAAAATTCTAGATTTTGATTTGACAAGCAGCACATTTCTTCACCAAATCTCAGTTCTTAGACATATTTTGGTAATTTAGCTAGGCTTATGTGATATTTCTAAAAGTGCATTTGTAGTCAAGATTTCATAATCCATGACTGCCTTGCACCTTCATTTCATGTTTTAAAGGTTGTGATGTAATCTCTAGATATTTTCAAATATGAATTCAAGTGTGTGAATCCTGATGAAGGCTGAAACAAAATTATGGGGGCTATTAAAGAAAGGAACTTGCTTGGGCAAAGGGCCTCCTTCCATTGTTTCTATAAGTAGGAGTGTTTTTATGATTGTTTACATCAGCTATCAGCACGAGTATTGTGTAGAATATTTCTTTTTTATTGTTGATGTTCTCTATTTCCTAAAAAGGTGAGCTCTTGTTCTCTTGGTTGCAAATCTGTTCATTCCCAATTAGGGAAGGAGCGAATATCGACCATTAGAATGGGAGGAATTGGAAAAAGACAAGAGATTTTGGCTTCAATAGCCTTGTTTTTTTCATAGGACCATAGATGAATAATGTCATTTTGGTGAGGAAGGGCAAAGGTTGAATAGAAACTCCAATCACATGAAGATACTTGGTAGGAGTGGACCAACTGGATGAAATTTCACTAGCCTAGGCCAAAATTGAAACCTATACACGCAGGCAGAGAGGCATCATTATGTTTTCTCTCTTTCCCTTTGCTTGGTGGCACTCATCAAATATTCATTTACAAGAAGGGGGAGGCCATCATATTTGGGTGGCTCTGTTGGTGATGAAGAATTGGGACTCTATTCATAGAGTCAAAGAAGTTCTTACTTAAGTAAGGGTGACATTTGTGGTGACACCTTCTTGAAAGCAATCCCAATGATCATTTCCCTCAACTATTGACAATCTTCTCAATAGTCTCAGGGTACTAGATAGCTAACAACTAGAGATTGAAAGATGGGGAGTCATGTTGCCTTCTCAGTAGCCTATGATCTAAGTCTGAAAATGGGATGAAATAGGGAACATTTATTTTGAAATACTTGATGTTCCTAAAATCTTCCAAAATACTCTTATACCCTAGAATATTGTTGTCAAGGGAGCAAATTTTCATACAAGGATTGGTCAAAGGAGATTGCTTTCAAGCCAGCCAATTGGAAAAAAAGGAAATGCAAACTTTCAAGTCACAAACATTAAATGAGAATTAAAAGATATAATGAAATAGTATGTTGGTTAGCCATAGTTAGACATTGTCATGTTTTCTGTTATAAAGGAATTTGTATCATTGCAATAGGGGATTCTGTTCTGGGATTTGGATACAAGTTATCCACATCTTGGGGAGTGGTTTCTGTAATAGCTAAGTAAGTGTATTGTAAAGATTGTAGAGCAAAACTTTGCCTGTGTATGAATAAATTCTTGTATGACAATTTTTAGTTCAGATTGCAATATATGAATAAAACTATATGTGTGTGTTTTCTATAATTGTCTCCTTGAATGTATGCATTTATTTTGTGAATGAATGAATCAAGGGTTCTGAATTTCACTTATACATATTTGTTGTATTGAATGTTTTTGTTTACTGCTTCTAATCAAGGATTGGATTAAACATGCTTTAACAAAAACATAGGAAGTGGTGTATTACATTATGTTGCAAGTATGTGCTAACTGGTGTTGTCATTGATGTCAACATGTTTGTGTTGTCATTGGTGCAAACTATATCTTCCGATGTTGATGTTTGTTGATTGATTAAAGAATACTGTCTGAGTATTCTACTTTACATTTTCTCTATATTGAATACCAAAGTATGAGCTTTGGATATGATTTAGAGAAGTGCTTGAAGATGCTAAATCTAGAATTTGGTGGTCTGGATCGCTGTGCCAAAAAATTTCTATTCACCAGTGTGAAGATTGTGCCTGGCAAGGTTTGCAGAGTGATAGGCAGAAAGTGTTTTGCTCCACATTTCTCCACAAATTGGTTTTTGGCTTTGCAATTCTAGACTTAAGCTTATAAGGTCCTTAGTCATCTTCATTCCAAAGGATATGTGATTTGAAGCTCCAAAAAGCAAGTTTCTAATTAGTAGAGTTTGATAGTGTCTGTTGAGAAGTAGTCTACATGATATGTTCTTCAAGTGATATATGTTGTGTCCAAGTGAGATCTATTATGGTTGGATTTGTTGGCTCCCAAGTGATTATATGATGTCCATAGATGTATCCAAAATGTGTTGAAGGCATGTGCTTGATATGCAAGCTACAATGAAGATCTTGCAAGCAAATTTCTAAGTGTTCTTGATATGTGCATAAGTTCTGGCTGTCCTGGTTTGTCACACTGAGGTGATTCATGGATTATGGAAGCGTGTCCAAGTGCGTGAAGATGTATTTGGGTCTGAGCTAAGCTGTGATGTGTTCATCCTTCACTTATTTATTCCACAAGTTTGTTTTGGTCTAGTCCTAATTTTATTTATGTATGTGTGCCGACCTTGGAGAAAGTTCTAATGGTTATAGAATGTAATCCTGACCTTGATGTTCATTCCAAGGTTGATGATAGATATAAATACATGTAATGAATTCATGTTTGAGGTGTGATTATGCAATGCTGAGAAGATAAGTGCAAAGATTAAAAAGTAGAGTAGAGCAGAGGAGTTATATTGTGCTTCAATGGAACTGAACTCATGCATGGTGTAGATGCTACTAAATCAGTTCACCCTTTAGTAGTGAGCCACCCTTAACAGTGAGCCAGCCCTGGTAGTGAGCCAACCCTTGACAGTGAGCCATTCTTTTGGGCAATAAGCCACCTTTTGATATTCAGTATTGTTACTACATTATATTGTGAGCTAACACTCACTGTGGTTTTTCCCTGTTTAGGGATTTCCACATAAAAAATCTGGTGTTCATGTGTGTATAGTGTCGATGTGTTCATGTTTTGATAATGCTATTCATGTTTAATGCTCATAACAGAATAAGGAAATAAGATAAGTGATTGTGAAATTGATTGTGGTTTAAAGAAATTAAATTTTTGATACAACTGATTCACCCCCCTCTCAGTTGTCTTGTTCTTTTCAACAATTGGTATCAGAGCGAGGTTCCTTTGAAGAAAGCCTAACAACTTAAGGTAGATCCAGGATGGCACACAAGAAAGACATTCCTCAGTTCAATGCATCAAACTATGCCTACTAGAAGGGACAAATGCAAAGTTATATCATTTCTCTTGGTTATAATGTTTGGGCAATGGTTAAAGATAAATACATAGTTCCTAAAGATTTGGATTTTGAAGAAGAGATTAAAGAGTTTGAGGCTAATCACAAAGCTAAAAATGCTTTGTTAAATGCCCTGTATAACACTGAAATGGCAAAAGTTATGAATATGGAAACTGCTTATGAGATTTGGGACAAATTAAATAAAATCTATGAAGGTGATGCATCTGTTAAGAAGGCCAAGTTGTAGAATTTGAAGACCACATATGAAACCATGCGAATGGTTGAAGATGAGAAAATAAAAATTTGCTTACAAAAGATTAATGAAGTTGTCAATAGCATCAAGGATCTTGGTGGAGAATTGAAGGATTAGGATGTCATAGATAAGATACTCAAAACTCTTCCCAAATATTATACTCACAAGGTATCTACCATTGAAGAGTTGTTGGAATTGGGCAAGCTTACAAAAGATCAATTACTTGGTAGACTGACTACTTTTGAAATAAGAGAGTTTGGTACTATTGATGGCCCTATAAAAATTGAGACTACTTTCAAGGCCAATGAAGCAACTAAGACTGCTAGAGCAAAGAAATATGCTGTGGAATTAGATGATGAAAACTTTGCAAAGATAGAAGTCAAATTTGCAAGCAAAATAAAGAGGGGCAGCAAAAGAAAATTCAAAGGTAAGTTACCTTTCAAATGCTTCAGTTGTGGTAAAATTGGTCATTATGCTTCAAGATGTCCTGACAGAGCTTTGAAGATTAATGAAAGCAAAGGAAAGATGGTAAGAAAGAGTTATTATGTTAGAGATGATGAAGGTGTAACTAATGATGGCAATAGTAGTGAATGCTTGTTTATTGCCCTTAGAGAAGAACCTGTTTCTTCTAATCTTGCAAGCTGTGTGAAGGAAGAAAGTACAGGAGAGTTGTCTACATTCCATGCTGAAAAGAAAGATGAATGGATCATTGATAGTGGGTGCTCAAACCACATGATAGGAGACAAGAGTGATGCAGGGGCATCCATCCCTCTCTATTTTTGGTTTTGTTCTAACATTTTGGTTTGTTGAATAAAGTAGGTTATTGGCTACAGTTTTGGTGTGTCAAATCTTTTTGGTTTGCCTTTCTTCCTTGACCATTTCTTGTCTTCAATTTTTTTCCCTGCCATATTTGGTGAAGTCATGGCATATATTTTATCTTCAGCTTTTATTCATAAAAGCCACCCTTCGTGCTTATTATGCTAACCCAGTTGGCAAAGGCAAATTAAGGATTCGGATGAGCTTTTTTTTGTGAATCGACCAACTTGGTAACAACAAGTAAATCATTTTTTCTATTCTTGGCTGAAAGTGGTGATCGTGGGCTCTACTTTTATTCTCTATGCTCATTTTAACATTGCAACAATTGTTATCTTTTTCCCTCTGCTGTGCATGTTCCTTGGAGGTTGCATGTTCCCAGTTTAGGGGCGGTTTAACATAGTGCGACTAACAATTATTTTGGGCAATCATGAATGTGGAAATTGTGGGCAGTGTGCTATGTGGAGTAGTTACTTTTTGGTGCCAGAGTAGAAAAGGATGGATAGAGAAAGATCAAGCGGGGGGTCGATTGGATGAGAGTGGGACAGTTTTATAGAGAGACCGACTATTGGGAGGACATGTAGGTTGATTCAGAAGGAAGATTGATCCAGTGTGTGAAGGCCAACGATAGGAGAATAATATTTTGGATTATTTGTTTTATGCTACATATTTAAGGCCGATTGTATATGGCCGATTGTTATTATTTGTAATGAATAGAAATATATATCAATAAGAAGTTCCTTCATTTCATTACTTCTTGTCATGCTTGTATCGAATCATTTTTCATTGTCCAATATTGTTTTATGAGTTGAATTTCCATTTGGTCTTGAGAAGTGATCGACAAGGCTTTGCCATCAGTTTTGGTATCAGAGCACCGGTTGAGATTGGGCATTGGAAGTGGTTAATATGCCTCCAAGAATGAAGGGCAGAGGCCAAGGTGAAGGCCGAAGAGGCCATGGTGACCCTAACCTGATACAAAATATGATTATAGGGTTGGATGCTCTTGAGAGGGCACAGAGGAGAGGAAACCCCGACATTGAAGATGTCACTGATGAGGAAGAAGAACCCTAGGGACAAGAAAATGTGGAAGGATAGCAAACCCAGATGATGAATTTGGGGAGAGGCTAATAAGATCAATCATGAATTTGGGTTCCAAACCCAAGATAGATATACCAACGTATGCTGGAAGTCTTAATGGAGAAGAATTAATCGACTGGATAAATAACTTGGACAAATATTTTGAATATGAGAATGTAGCTGAAGAGAAAATAGTGAAGTTCACATGCACCTGATTGAAAGGTCATGTTGCTATGTGGTGGGACTTTGTCCAGATTGAAAGGAGGGAGAGAAATAAAGAAAATATTAACTCATGGGATAGGATGGTAGCCAAGTTTAAGGCTAAATTTTTGCCTAGTGATTATCAAGCTAACCTCTTCAAGAGATTACAAAATTTGAAGCAGAAGGAGATGTCAGTAAAAGATTACACAGAAGAATTTTACAATCTCATAATTAGATCTAGGCATGCTGAAGAAGATGTGGAGAAGATAGCCTATTATGTGAATGGTCTGAGATACAATTTACAAGATGAGATGAGTCTTTTCTCTCTTAGAAGCCTAGAAGAGGCTTACCAACTTGCCTTAAAGGCATAAGAGAAGCTGCAAAGAAAGCAAAGTAAGTATGAGAAGAAGAGAGGAAGAGGATTTTGAGGAAGGGGACAACAATCTGGTAGAGGACAACAACATCATCAAAATGAAGAAGATGGAAGTTCAAGTGGAACAATCAATAATGAGAGAGGTGGTTTTCAAAATAGAGGAGGAAGATCTTATGGAAAAGGTGGTTCTCAAGGTAGAGGAAGAGGCTTTGCTGGGAAATGTTACAAGTGCAATCAATATGGACACAAGAGTTGGGATTGTGCTGATTCATCACAAAGACATTTAAAATTTGAAAGGAGCAATCAAGTTGTTCAGGCTGACCAAGAAAGTGTAGGATCTCTAGTACATCACAAGGATGGAGCAGAATCAGGAGAATCCTTGATGGTTAAGAGAGCACTATTAAAGCCACAGAAGGAAAGTCAAGAGCCAATCCAAAGGAGAGCATTGTTCAGAACAAAGTGTAATTCTCATGGTAAATGTTGTAAGCTCATTATAGATAGCGGTAGTACTGACAATATTGTTTCAAATGAAATGGTAGAGAAGCTAAATCTTAAAAGGATTAAGCACCCAACTCCATATAAAGTAACTTGGTTACAAAAATACCATCAAATTTTGGTGAGTGAGTAGGCCTATGGTGATTTTTAGATTGGTAGTTATAAGGATTGTGTTTTATGTGATATAATGCCAATGGATGTGTTCCATGTCTTGCTTGGAAGACCATGGCAATTTGATAGAAACTTAGTCCATGATGGAAAGGAGAATACATATACCATTACGAAGGATGGAGTGAAGCATATCTTGCTACCCATAAAGGAGAGAGAAGAGGACAATAACAGTAGTAATCAGGTAATGATGGTAAGTGGTAAAGAATTTTTGAAAGATTTGAAGAATGATGAAATTGGTCTTGCTTTGGTTCCTAAACCACAATGTGTAATGACTTCTACAAAGTTGGATGATTTGCCTATTGAGATAAAAGATATGTTAAATGAGATATGGATATTGTTGCAAATGATTTACCTAATGAATTGCCTCCTATTAGAAGCATAAGTCATCATATGGATTTGATTTCGGGTACTAGCCTTCCTAATAAGGCTACATACAGATTAACCCCTATGGAGAATGAAGAGATAAGGAAGGAAGTGGGGGAACTTTTGGAGAAAGGATTGATAAGGGAAAGTCTAAGCCCATGTGCTATTCCTGTAGTGTTGGTACCAAAGAAAGGAGGAGAATGACATATGTGTACTGATTCAAGAGCCATAAATAAAATCACCATAAGATATAGATTCCCCATCCCTAGGATTGAAGATTTAATGGATTGTTTGAGTGGGTCAATGTATTTTTCTAAGATAGATTTGAAAAGTGGTTATCACCAATTCAGAATTAGACCTAGGGATGAGTGGAAAACTACTTTTAAGACTAGTGATGGGGTCTATGAGTGTTGGTTATGCCTTTTGGGTTGTCTAATGCTCCTAGTACTTTTATGTGATTAATGAATGAGGTTTTGAAACCATTTATTGGCAAATTTGTGGTTGTATATATGGATGAGATTTTGGTATTTAGCAGTTCAAAAGAGGAGCATCTTGAGCATTTGAAGTAGGTTATGAAGAGACTACAGGAATAGAAGATGTAGATTAATTTGAAGAAGTGTCTGTTTTTGTAGACTGGACTTGTTTATTTGGGTTTTGTGGTATCAAAGGATGGATTGAAGATGGATATGGAAAAGGTTCAGGCTATACTTGATTGGCCATCACCAAAGAGTATTATGGAGGTAAGAAGTTTTCATGGTCTTTCTAGTTTTTACAAAAAGTTTATAAGAAATTTTAGTCATGTTGTAGCACCAATTTTGGAGACTATTAAGGGAAGCAAAAGACCATTTGTGTGGGCTAAAGAGGCTGAAGAAAATTTTAGATTTCTAAAAAAGAAGGTGAGTGAACAACCCATACTTGCTTTGCCAGATTTTGATAAAGTGTTTCAAGTAGAATGTGATGCTAGTGGTTTGGCTATAGGAGCAGTTTTGAGTCAAGAGGGAAAACCAGTTGCTTATTTTAGTGAGAAATTGAATGATGCAAAAAGGAAGTATTCATCTTATGATTTGGAATTTTATGCTTTGGTTCAATCCCTCAAGAAATGGAGACATTATCTTTTACCCAAAGAGTTCATTGTGTACATTGATAATCATGCTTTACAGTTTATTAATAGCCAGCACAAGTTGAATCAGAGGCATACTAAATGGGTTGCGTATATTCAGAGTTTTAATTTTGTTTTGAAGCATAAAAGTGGTCAAATGAATAAGGTTGTTGATGCTTTAAGTAGGAAGAATTTGTTATTATGTGAGATAAAGACTAATAATATGCAAAAGATGTGGATTTTGGAGAAGCATTTGTAGCCTGCAGTGATCCTGTTTGTAGGAATAAAGAGCCATGGAATGATTATATGATACAAGAGGGTTTGTTGTTCAAGGAAAATAAGTTGTGTATTCCTCAAGGCTCCATGAGAGATAATTTGTTGAAGGAAAAATAGTGGCAGTCTTGCTAGTCACTTTGGACAAGATAAAATGTTTCAGCAATTGAGCACACATTATTATTGGCCAAGGATGAGGGCAGATGTGAGAAGATATGTGGAGAGATGCAGAGTTTGTCAACATGCTAAAGGAAGAAGTCAAAATGTTGGTTTATATCAGCCATTTCTGGTTCCAACCAGGCCTTGGGATTTTGTGAGTATGGACTTTGTTTTGGGTTTACCTCATACACAAAGGGGTAATGATTCAATCTTTGTTGTAGTTGATAGATTTTTGAAAATGGTGCATTTTATACCATGTAAGAAGACTAGTGATGCCACTAACATTGCAAATTTGTTCTTTAAAGAAGTTGTAAGGTTGCATGGTGTACCAAGAAGTATTATTTCTGATAGGGATACAAAGTTTGTGGGTCATTTCTAGAGGACTCTATGGAAAAAAGTTGGGTACAAATCTAAATTTTAGTTTTGCATATCATCCTCAAATGGATGGACAGAATGAGGTTTTCAATAGAAGCCTTGGAAATTTGTTGAGGTGTCTTGTTGGTAGTTCAATTGGAATTTGGGATCTTATGTTAGCACAAGTGGAATTTGCTTATAATGATTCCCCAAACAAAAGCACAGGTTTTAGTCCTTTTTATGTGGTGTATGGTATGCATCCAAGAGGTGTGTTTGAGCTTTGTGATCTTGCTGGATTGGAGAAGAGAAGTGCAGATGGGGAAGAGTTTGCTCAAGTCATTCATGACATTCAAGAGAAGGTGAAGAATAAGATTGAAGATAGCAGGGTAAAAGCACAAACCTATGTCACACTTAATAAAGGAATTGGCCAACATAAAAAAAAAAATCTCAACTTCAACCACATAAAAGTGGTCTTTATGTTTTGAATTTCAAAATGATGTAAACTAAGAAAATGTAGATATCTTGTTGAACCTTGTTTTTGTAATTTTTTAGATTTTTTAAAAATTGTTTTGATATTTTTTTATCAATTTAAGAGCAGATTTTGTAATGCTAAAAATTTGAAGAAAAAGTGACGTTCAGTTGAAGTCAAGAAACAAATAGAAAAAAATTGCATTTTCTCCTAATTTTTTTTCCCAAATAGGTGACTTCAATATCTAGGGCATGGGAAAAAAAATCAAATTTTTGATCTATATTTTTCTTGTAATAATGTTTTAAAGTCAAACTTACCTGAATTTGATAGTTTTTTGTTGACATCAACTATTGTTTTTTTTTTTTTTCATTTTCAAAAAACAAATTATACCCTTTTGAAGAGGATTCTCTCCTCTAGGGCATCATATATTTTCCAATTTTTTTATCATGTTTTACTATTTTTTTTTTAATTTCAAATCAGCCTCTTTTTGAATTTGAACAACCTACTTGCATTATTTTCAAATATTTATATCCTAAAATTACTCAAAATATAATAATATATATATTTTCAGATTTAGCATTGCAAGCTCTACAAAAGGGTAGTTTTCTTTTTCTTTTTTAAATAATTTTGATTGCAGAAATATTTAGCAGAAGTTGGAAGTTTCAGAAAATTTGAAAAAAAGGTGACTTGGCTGCCAAGTAGGATGCCACCTAGATAGATTCGATAGAATGGGTTTCGGCCGAAACTATCTGAGTGCTTTTTTTTTAAAAAAAAAATGGAATAGATAAAATACCCTCGCCCACTATTTTTTTTTGCTTTTAATATTCATGCATTCGGCTGAAACCTACTCAACCGGAAAGCACTCGACCGAAACGTCCTAAATTTTTTAGACCACGTCAGTGCCAAACAAGCGGCATGTGGATTCGATCGAATGTAACTTGGCCCAATTTGACTCAGCTAAATTCTACTCAGCCGAAATTATTTAGATGGCCCAAAGTGTGACACAAGTTTGTACTTTTACTCAGCAATCTATAGTATAAAGGGCATGCTGATTTGAAGAAGAGAGAGCTGCAATTTCAAGTTGGAGACCTTGCATTGGCACATCTCCGTAAGGAGAGATTTCCTATAGGGACATAGAATAAGCTACAGATGAAAAAGATTGGTCCTTGCAAAATTTTAAGGAAGTTTTCAGCCAATGCTTATGAGATATCACTGCCTGAAGAGTTGAATATATCTCCCATTTTCAATGTTGCAGATTTTTATCCATACAAAGGAGATACATAAATAGAAGAAGTGGAAGCAGTTGATTCATCTCAGGAAGAACAAGTTGGGATAGTCACTGATCCACAACAAATTGAATGCATTCTAGACAAACAAGTGATGAAGAAGACCCGTAGGAAGGAATCTTTTAAGTATCTTGTCAAGTGGTGCAACCATCCCATCATGGCTAACTAAGGATGAGATCAATAAGTTGGGTCATTTAGTTGCAGACCTCATGAGCCGGAGCTCATGATTTCTTTCTTCCTGGGAGTTTGATGCAGGGGCATCCATCCCTCTCTATTTTTGGTTTTGTTCTAACATTTTTGTTTGTTGAATAAAGCAGGTAATTAGCTACAGTTTTGGTGTGTTAGATCTTTTTTATTTGCCTTTCTTCCTTGACCGTTTCTTGTCTTCAATTTTTTTTTCCTGCCATATTTGGTGAAGTCGTGGCATATCTTTTATCTTCAACTTTTATTCATAAAATCCACCTTTCGTGCTTATTATGCTGGCCCAGCTGGCAAAGGCAAATTAAGGATTTGATGATCTTTTTTTGTGAATCAAGCAACGTGGTAACACCAAGTAAATCATTTTTTTCTATTCTTGGCTGAAAGTGGTGATCGTGGGCTCTGCTTTTATTCTCTGTGCTCATTTTAACATTGCAGCAACTGTTATCTTTTGCCCTCTACTGTGCATGTTCCTTGGAGGTTGCATTTTCCTTGTTTAGGGGCAGTTTAACATAGTGTAACTGACAATTACTTTGGGCAGTCATGAATGTGGAAATCATGGCCATTGTGTTATGTGGAGTAGTTACTTTCTGGTGCCAGAGTAGAAAAGGATGGATAGAGAAAGATCAAGCGGGGGGTCGATTGGATGAGAGTGTGATGGTCTGATAGAGAGGCCGACTATTGGGAGGACAGGTAGGTTGATTCAGAAGGAAGATTGATCTAGTGTGCGAAGGCCGATGATAGGAGAATAATATTTTGGATTTTTTTTTATGCTGCATATTTGAGGTTGATTGTATATGGCCGATTGTTGTTATTTGTAATGAATAGAAATATATATCAATAAGAATTTCCTTCATTTTATTACTTCTTGTCATGCTTGTATCAAATCTTCTGTCATTGTCCAATATTGTTTAATGAGTTGAATTTCTATTTGGTCTTGAGAAGTTATCAACAAGGATTTGCCATCAAAGAGTAAGTTTGTTAAATTTAAAAAGTATGATGGAGGACCTGTTAGGTTTGGTGATGATGCAACTGGTAAGATTTGTGGAAAATGATCTATTACTTTTGATGGCAAATATAATACAGATGATGTTCTTTATGCCAAGGGCCTAAAGCATAATCTACAAGTGTTGGACAAATGTGTGACAAAGGATATAATCTTATGTTCAAGGACAATGGGTGTAAGATATAGAATAGCTCTGGAACCCTAATTGCTACAGGTAAGTTGACTCATGATAATGTTTATCATTTGAAAGGAGCTAAAAATTGTTGCTTGTTAGCTAAGTCAGATGAAAGTTAACTATGGCATAGGAGAATGTGTCACATTAACTTTAATAATCTGGTGAGAATAAGCACTATTCAGGCTGTAAGAGATCTACCTAAGATTGTGAAGCCTACAATGTTATATGAAAAGAATGCCAGTTTGGGAAGATGACAAAGACCACTTTCAAAAACAAAGAACAATCCTCTACTAGTTTGTTGGAGCTAGTGGATACAGACCTATGTGGTCCTACAAGAACAAGAAGTTTACAAGGTGAAAGGTATTTCACACTCCTTATTGATGATTTTTTAAGAATGACTTGGGTTACTTTCCTTAGATAAAATGAAGAAGTTTTAGATAAGATCAAGGCATTCAAAGCTATGGGTGAAATTGAATTGGATTTGAGAATCAAATGCTTAAGATTTGACAGAGGTGGTGAGTTCCCTTAATGTGAGTTCAATGCTTTATGTGAAGAACATGGAATAAAGAGACATTTGTCTACTCTTTGAACTCCTCAACAAAATGGAGTGGTTGAAAAAAAAGAATAGAATTGTTCAAGAATCTACTAGAGCAATGATCAAGGAAGCAGACCTACTGGAAGTGTACTGGAAAGAAGCAATACATACTACTGTTTAATTTCAAAACAGAGTGCAAGTCAGAGCAGAAGAAACAAAGACACCTTATGAATTATGGCATGGTAGATCTCCTACTATCAAATACTTCAAAGTGTTTGGAAGCAAATGCTACATCAGAAGAGATTAAGAATTAGGAAAGTTTGATGCTAGATGTGATGAAGGCATATTCCTTGGGTACTCCACTAAGAGCAAGGCTTATTGGTGCTATAACAAAAGACTGAGAAAGATCATTGAAAGTGCAAATATAAAGGTACATGAAGATATCCAACCAAATGGATATGAGTCAGATGAACCTGCTGATACAGAAAAGATTGAAAAAGGCGAAGAAAAGGAAGTTAAGACTGAAGAACAAGCTTCGGAAGAAGAAGATACTCAAGCTGAGGTTCCGGTAAGAACTCCTAAAACACCAAGGTATGTGCAGAGAGATCATTTTGAAGATTAGATTATTGGTGACAAAAGGAAAGATGTGATGACAAGAAGTAGGATTGTAGAGGAACAATTAAATCTCTATCTTCTATCTAAGGTGGAACCTAAAATAGTAAATGAAGCATGCAATGATAAGCATTGGGTCAAGGCAATGAAAGAAGAACTACAACAAATTGAGAAGAACAAGACTTGGGAACTTGTCCCTAGGCCTACAAACAAGAATGTGATTGGAACAAAGTGGGTTTTGTGAACAAACTGAAAGAAGTTAGAGAAGTTGTGAGAAATAAGGAAAGACTTGTGTGTAAAGGCTACTCTCAAGTTGAAGGAATTGATTATGAAGAGACCTATGCTTTGGTGGCAAGAATGGAGGCTATCAGACTATATTTGGCATTTGTAATGCATAAAAACTTCAAGGTATATCAGATGGATGTGAAATCTACCTTTCTTAATGGTGAGTTGGAAGAAGAAGTCTACATAGAGAAACCAGATGGGTTCCAGTTATCAGACAAACCAGACATGGTGTGCAAATTGAAGAAGGCCTTGAATGGATTGAAGCAAGCTCCTAGAGCTTGGTATGCAAGACTAGATAAGTATCTTTTGTAGCAAGGTTTTAGTAAAGGGTTCGTAGATAACAATTTGTATATCAAGGTAAGCAAAGATCAAATCTTGATTATTGAAGTCCATGTAGATGATATCATATTTGGTGGAAATGAAGAGATGTACAAAAATTTTGTAAATGAAATGAAAAAAGAATTTGAGATATTTATGTGCGGTGAGATGATTTTTTTTCTTGGACTACAAATCAATCAGATTGACAAAGGTATTTTCATTTCTCAATCAAAATATGCTAGGGAATTGTTGAAGAAGTTTGGAATGGAGGAATCTAAACTGGCATGCACTCCTATGGTTATTGGTTGTAAACTATGAAAAAATGATGAATCCCTTAAAGCTGATCAAATCAAGTATAGATCAATGATTGGAGGACTGCATTACCTGACTATTACCAGACCAGATATCATGCATGTAGTCTCTCTTGTGGCTAGATTTCAATTAGATCCCAAAGAATCACATGTGATGGCAGTTAAGACGATATTCAGGTACTTGAAGGGCACTTCTGATCATAGATTATGGTATCCTAAGAACAATGATTTTTCTTTGAGTGCCTACACAGATGCAGATTGGGCTGCATGTGCTGATGATAGGAAAAGTAAAAGTGGAGGTGCATTCTTCCTTAGAGATAGAGCAGTGTCCTAGCATAGCAAGAAACAAGAATTAGTTTCCTTATCTACTGCAGAACCAAACAATATTGTTGTAGTATCATGTTACACTCAGGTGCTCTGGATGAAGAAGACCTTGAAGGATATCAAAGTTGAGTTTGATGGACCAATTTGTAATTTTTGTGATAACACAAGTGCCATAAACATTTCAAAAAATCTAGTGATGCACTCAAAGACAAAGCACATTTCAATCAAGTGTCACTTCTTTAGGGAGAAAGTTGTAAAGAATGAGGTAAAGCTTGAGTATGTACCAACAAAATATCAAGTCACTAATATATTCACTAAGGCTCTTCCAAAAGACACATTTGATTATCTCTAGGAGAAATTAGGGGTTATTTCCTAGCTCCTTCCTTGAACTAGATGCATAGGAAGGTGCATCAGTCCAGTGTTCTTCAAAGTACATTTCTCTTTTTCGATTGATGTTGGAGGCTACCTCTTAGGGGGAGGAGGTAATGGTTTGAGATGATTGTTGCATTCCGGGGGAGTAAAGAATGGTTTCAGACTGATCAAAGTAGTATTGTGCAAGTATGTGTAGTAGAAGATATGTGAAGCTCTTTGACATTGATGTCAAAGGGGGAGAGAGATCATCTGAAAAACTCAGGGGGAGCAAGAGTGTAGATGTGTAAAAATAAAGGGGGAGTCCTGAAGTAGAATTATGTCTTAATGGTGGAACATGTTTTTCACATCATATGTTGCCATCAATGACAAAGGGGTAGATTGTTGCAAGTATGTGTTAACTAGTGTTGTCATTGATGTCAACATGTTTGTGTTGTCATTGGTGCCAACTGTATCTTCTGATGTTGATGTTTGTTGATTGATTAAAGAATACTTTCTGAGTATTTTGCTCCACATTTTCTCTGTATTGAAGACCAGAGTATGACCTTTGGATATGATTTAGAGAAGTGTTTGAAGATGCTAAATCTAGAATTTGGTGGTCCGGATCATTGTGCATAAAAAGTTCTATTCACCAGTGTGAAGATTGTGCCTAGCAAGGTTTGCATAGTGACAGGGAGAAAGTGTTTTGCTCCGCATTTCTCTACAGATTGGTTTTTGTCTTTGCAGTTCTAGCCTTAATCTTATAATGTCCTTAGTCATCTTCATTCTAAAGGATATGTGATTTGAAGCTCTAAAAAGTAAGTTTCTAATTAGTAGAGTTTGACAGTGTCTATTGAGAAGCAGTCTGTAATATGTTCTTCAAGTGATATATGTTGTGTCCAAGTGAGATCTATTACAGTTGGATTTTCTAGCTCCTAAGTGATTATATGATGTCCATAGATGTCTCCAGAATGTGTTGAAGGCATGTGCTTGATCCACAAGCTACAATGAAGATCTTCCAAGTAAATTTCTAAGTGTTCTTGATATGTGCATAAGTTTTGGCTGACCTAGTTTGTCATAGTGAGGTGATTCACTATTTATGGAAGCGTGTCCAAGCGTGTGAAGATGTATTTGGGTCTAAGCTAAGATGTGATGTGTTCATCCTTCATTCTTTTACTCTGCAAGTTTGTTTAGGTCTGTCCTAATTTTATTTATGTATGTGTGTCGACCTTGGAGAAAGTTCCAATGGTTGTAGAATGTAATGCCGACCTTGATGTTCATTCCAAGGTTGATGATTGGTATAAATACATGTAATGAATTCATGTTTGAGGTGTGATTGTGAAAAGATGAGAAGATAAGTGTGAAGAGTAAAAAGCAGAGTAGAGTAGAGGAGTTATATTGCGCTTCAATGGAACTAAACTCAGGCATGGTGTAGATGCTACTAAATTAGTTCACACTTTGGTACTGAGCCACCCCCGACAGTGAGCCATTCTTTTGGTTAGTGAGCCCTGGGAAGTGAGCCCTTTAGCAGTGAGCCACCTTTTGATATTCAGTATTGTTACTACATTATATTGTGAGCTAACACTCACCATGGTTTTTCCCTATTTAGGGTTTTCCATGTAAACAATCTAGTGTTCATGTGTGTATAGTGTTGATGTGTTCATGTTTTGATTCTACTATTCATATTTAATGCTCATAATAGAATAAGGAAATAAGTGATTGTGAAATTGATTGTGGTTTAAAGAAGTTAAAGTTTTGATACAATTAATTCACCCCCCTCTCAAGTGTCTTGTGCCTTTCAACAGATTAGGGATTATTAAAGAAGAGTTGTAGGAAATACTTTTTCTTGGGTGTGACATTGCAAGCCATTGATACAGATATACCCTCTGAATTTGAAGTTATGTCATCGTAAAAGGAACATTTACAGTGTGGAAATTTGATCCTATTACCCTGGATAAGGCATTGATCAAGAAATTTACTTGTCTAAGGGTCTAGAAAGAATAAAAATCTAAGGATAAATCAATCGAAATATTTTAGTTTGTTTGGTTGTAGTTTGAGTAGGTTGTAATGCATGTTCTCAAATTTAAACAGTTAAGATAATCAAAGAATATTGTTATTATATGGTTAATCTTACATATCTTGGTACAAATATATGAGAACATATCTACCTAACTATACACAAAAGATTTATTTGATGTTGATTGTAAATAAGGGACACCCCCTAGGTTTGGCAGAGCTTGAAGTGCAAGAGAGATAGGTGCTATCAATCTCCCACTCTATTGGCTAGATCTCCACTGAGCTTGATCATAATAAGTGGCAAACCTTTAGAATTTGACGTGTGTAGATTTGGGAACCAACAGGAGTAAAGGTACAAGGAGTATGATGTGGAATTTAGTTTGAGGAAACATATAGGGTTAAGTGGATGTCATTATAGTAGAGTAGTGGTAAAATTCTAAAGTTATATTGTACTTGTTATCATTCTGCATCTTGCAACATGTTCTAGAAGTAGTTTTTCCATAGTCTTAGTGATCATATGCATGTAGGAAGCCTATGTGGAAACTGTCCATTTGTGGAATATTGTTGCAATCAAGTGACTGCGGCCCAGCATGTAAGAGGGCCCATTGTGGCAAGTTATGTGGTTGTGAACTCAATGGTAACTGTGTAAGATTGTGTTAATGAATAAATTGTAATGTTTTATGTGAAATTTTTTGGTTTTCTATGGTTTGTGTGTGTTATTGTTGCTAGCAAGCACAATTAGATAGTTCTTTTTTGGACCCTCTTATTGTGACTACATCAACATTAAAAATATAAAGGTGACTATTAGACTTCCAAAAACTAGGTGAAGGATGATTGCAAGAGAATATTTGGAAGTTGAAAGGTCAAAAAATAGACATTGTATGACTATACAGTCAAAGGATGGCAACACACCACATAGATTTCTATGCTCCATTCTAGCATCCAAGTACAATGTGCTTAGAGACTTCACAAGATGGGACCTAAACATAACACAAATATAAGGGAACACATGGAAACACATGAAACATGACTGAACACACAAAAACACAACACAATGCTAGCACTAGGAGGAGGTAAAAGGACAAGGTTGGGCTAAAATGATCCTACAATATGCTATAGGAGGTGGAAACCAAAGCAAGTCCAAAACATTGTGATAATTGAATGTTGTGTAATTTTTAACATTATAGCTAGTAGGCTCCTTAAATTGCTCAGTACTACTCTCTAATCTTCTAATGTCTCTCTATGAATCTTGATTAACCACACCCATTGCATGGGTAAAGACTCATTTATCAATTCTAAATCCTTTATTTGCAAATTCTCAAACACTCTTTTAAGAATTTACAATCTTAAAAAACTTATTTTGGTGGTGCCTTGATAAGAATTCTACAAGCTATCTCATGTTTTCTTAGACTTTGTTGTTATTGCAACTCCAAAGAAAATTAAGTAATCCATTAATTCATGTATAAAAATAGGACTTTTATATATTTCTCCTATTTATCTTAACAAGTTCCTTCTATATTTGTGTTAAGGACTTATAACCTACATGGTTTATAGGTTCTAAAGACCCATTCTCCACTAAATCACATAGATCTTGTGAATAAAACAATGTCTTCATCTTCTGTCAGTTCGAAGGGCAAAAAGAGGAAGACTCATGCTAGCGGAATGGGCATTGGGGGGGCTGTGGTTGGGACCCCTAAAAATCCTAGTAGGACCCCTGTGGGATAGAGTAGCAAGTCTCAATCTTCTGCTAAGGTTATTAAGGATGGTTTCTCCTCTGGAGTTCAGCGGTCGAGGCGAATTGCTGGCAAACCTGCTCAAAAAGTGAAACTTATTGATTATTTCAAGAGCGCTTCTGAGGAGTCCTCGCAGGGGGATGAGGATAAAGATATGGATGTCCAGGAAATCTCTGAGGATGCTGATGGTAAGCAGGAGACGCATGTGATGGAGGCTACTACTGAGGATGCTGCTGATTCTGCTGGTAGTGCTGGCAAAGCGGGTGAGATGTTTGTGGAAGAAGCTGATGATGACAGGGACACTGATGCTAGGCTGGGAGCTGAAATCATGGTTCTGCGGGCTCGCATTGAGAAACTGGAGTAGAATCTTTCCATCGTGCTCAGGAATTCTATTTTCCTCAATGTTTCTGTGCTACAGAACCTGGGGCTTACTACTACTGCTGACAATGATGATCTTGCTAAGAAATTGGATGACATTATTAAATCTATGGGTAAGTAAGGAGAGATTCTGCCTCCTTAGACTTTGCTTTTATATTGATGATACTCTGCTACTCTGTAATTACTATCTTAGTTTATAGCAGCTGGTTTTGCTGTTTATGTTGGGAAAACAGTATTTGATGTATCTGGTTTAAGGCACTTTTTGTGCTTGTTGCCTTTGTGGGCTCTCTGCTTTTTGTAAGGGTTCAGCCCCTTGTTTAGCTGCCTTATATTATCAAAAACAATGTCTTCATCTTAATACTCTGATAATCATAATTCTTACCAATGATGAGAGGAATTTGTGGGTGAGTGAGATTGCTACTAACATTGGCTAATCTAATTTAGCTCTCAAAAAGCATTAATCATTTGCTTGATGATTCTTGAAAATTTTAATCCAAACTTTGATACTAGATTGTTGGAAACATTGGGCGTGCTTTGTTCTTTAATGAAGTCTATTCTCTAACAAAATACTATTGTAATTTCTCAAAAAAAGTGTTCAAAAAATAAAGATAAACATACAAAGAATAAAAGATTGTTGTATTTTATATATAAATGAACCAAAACAAAACATAGAAACACAAAGGAAAATGAAATTGAATTTCTAAATGTCATTTGTGATTGCCATGTAAATGATTTATTAAAAAAAAAAAAAACCTACGATTGTTCCTTCCCCTCCCCTCTCTCTCCACACACACACACTTTTACAACCACATTTTGAAAAAATATCAAAATGCAAATACCATATCTATCCCTCTATAAAATTTGAGTTGATAATTGTATATAAGAAGTATAAAATTCTAGAGAATATATAGGTTCTACTCTAAGCTAAACACATTTTAGACTATTTTATAGAATAGATGCACTTTATGAATTAGCTTATTCATTTAATCTTATATTTAAATTAAGAGATGGGGTCAAACTTATAATTTCAACATAATTCCCGTCATTATACAATATAAAAAATTAATTTTACAAATTAAGAAAAGTCAAATAACCTTTAATGTGTCTACTATTAATGATATCATAATTATATAGATCTTACGTATCTTTATTTCTAACTACAAAATTCTTAAGAAATAAGAATATTTTTTACAATTTCTTCCCAAACATAAGACACTCGTGCAAGCTAATATCGTATGACAATGCATAAAACCATATTCTTAAAGTGTTACTTGAGCGCATATAGATCACTGCGTCGACCATATTTTAATGGGTTAAACACTAAAAACATACTTAAGCAATTCGGAGCGGAAATTGCTAGGTGGGAATTGTTATACACAAACCCTTCCAAGGATACACAGGTCCAATTCTACGCCATTTTCAATTTTTTAATGGAACAACAAAATAGCCGCCTCCTCCTCGGTTTCTCCCATGACAATTGGCGCCAGGAAATCCTTCTGTTTTCCCGGTTTGGAAGAATCGCAAATGCCCAAATCTCCTCTCAGAATCCCACGTTACAGCCTTGTAATTGTGAACCCCAAAAACAATGAGTAGCATCCAGCGATAGTATTTGAAGACATGGAAGGGCTTTTAATAAACATGGCTCGCCTCCTCTTCCACAAAAGGGTATAACAACGAAAGCAATATTCAGAGCCTTTCTGCCGGCGTTGTATATTGCTCTGCAATGGCACGTATCAATAATCTTGCCCTAATCCTGCTGGCCATGATAACGGCGATGTACGGGCGGGTGCAAGTGAAAGCCTTCCGAGCAGATATGCAGCGCGTGTGGGGTAGAAGCATGACTAATCACGAGCGCCTACGCCACGCCGTCCACAGAAGTAATGCCAGGCTCAAAAGATTACAAACCGTAATTACAGGAGAAGTAGCTGTCGCCGCTGACGTGGGGGCGCCTGTGAAGCGTGGGGATGGAGAATTCTTGATGACAATGGGCGTCGGAACCCCACCGCGGAAAATGATTGGCATCGTTGACACAGGAAGCGATCTGATTTGGACGCAGTGTCAACCCTGCACAAGCTGCTTCTCTCAGCCCGACCGCATCTTCGACCCGGCCAAATCTTCCACCTACAGCAAAGTGTCGTGTTCCTCTCCCCTCTGCTCTGCCCTACGCACCCAAACCTGCACGCCAGACTGTGAGTATTCCTACTTCTACGTTGACGGGTCGGAAACCCACGGAGTGTTGTCAAACGATACATTTAGCATGTGGTACACCAGCGGAAAGCAGCAATCCATCCCAGGGGTGGTATTTGGGTGCAGCCATTCCACACCAGGAGACGGCTTTTCTGAAGAGGACGGTCTGGTGGGACTGGGACGAGGAAGCCTCTCCTTCATTTCGCAGATTGGTTCCATGGTTGGATCGAAATTCTCTTACTGTCTCACCTCCGATGCCGACAAATCAACAAGTCCTCTTTTCTTCGGCAACGCAGCCGGCTTGAAAGGAGACAATATCAAGTCTACGCCGATGGTAAAAAACTCCGCCCGTCCGGAACTGAACACGTACTACTACATCTCTGTGACAGGAATCAGCGTGGGGAAAACCTTGGCGGACATTCCAGACGGAACATTTGATATTCGAAAGGATGGAAGCGGAGGCTTCATCATCGACTCGGGCACCACTGTCACATATCTTTCACCCAAGGCCTTCAATGCAGTTGCCCAGGCTTTGAATTCGGCACTCGGATGGAAAGAAGCCGACGGCTCTGATTACGGATTTGATCTCTGCTATTCGGTACTTTTCGGAGCAAGGCCAACTAGTCTTCCCAACATTACGTTTCATTTGGGCGGGGATGCCGATTATGTTGTGGAAGGAAAAGACAGTTTTGGTATCGTGGCTCCGGGCACTGGTTTGTTCTGTTTGCTCATGCTGAAAATCCCCACATCCGAATCGAAGGTACCTTCCATACTTGGAAATTATCAGCAGCAAAATATACATATTCTCTATGATAATGATAATGAGAAGCTCTCTTTTATGCCGGCTAGTTGTGGTGAGTTGTCTCAACCAAACTTCGATCAACGCTTTATGGTTTCAGGATCGCCGGCCTCAACTCTAAGGCTGCTCAGCTTGATCATTTTCTTTCTATTTCCTTTTATTATTTCTGCACTTTCATACTAATGTATAAGCATCTCCATCACTCTATTTAAATATTATCCATTTCAGCAGTTAAATAGTCAATAGCAATTTTATACACCATTCACAATAAAAAATGGCAAATATTTGTTCTTTTTTATCCGCCAAAATTGAACTTTGACTGTTGAAGTGGATGATATTTAAGAATAACCCATTAACATAGAGTAGATGTGCTTACTTATTTCAACTTTTTTTATTATTAAATATATGGAAGGAACTTTCAAAACAGTTATAAGCCTTACCTCAACTCTCTTTTAAAGTCTACAAAAATATGTGATTTGAATTGGATCATGGAAATACTAAGCCACTAATAACATATAATCTCATCAAAATGAGATTTAGTATAAGGACAACCTTAAAAGGGTCAACAAATTGTTCCTTTCATTCTTTTTTATTTCATTAAGAAAGTCTCGGATTAGAGTGCTTTACGAAGATCACAATTTAGAATCTCCATTTCCACTAAATTTTGGAAATTCTAGAGCAATTGCAAGTCTAAGGATATTGATTGATTCTATAAAGGGTATATAAAATACATCATCACATGCATCAACCTTTACAATGTTGGAATTAGCCAAGTCCATGCCCTATAACTTGATCAACACTCTCACAATATGGAAATCAAACAAATAGAGATGAGAAATCAATGATATTGATGAACCTATTAAGAGCATAAACTTATATTGGTCTCACTTACAAATTTATATGAGAATGTCTCATTATATAGGCATGGAAGAGGCAATCCACCTTGCATCATGTGGACTGACAAGTGCCTCATGATGTGGCACATGCATGAAGACATATGTCATATAGGTGTCAACCTTTGGATAATTTGGAATGTGCAAACCAATAACCTTGTGTGACAAGTGTTGGATGACTACAATGTGCCTTTTGAGGTGAGATGTAAAATCTTCCAACCTCAAAAGGTATGCACATAAGGTTTACCAAATAACTTGGTAACCTCAAACCTCTTAAATGTTGCACATTTAGTTAGACAAGATGTTGTCTAACCTCATCAACCTAAGTACACTTAAGCTATAGTGAATAGATAAATTATTCACTCTAACACCCCCCGTAAGTGTTACTTGGGAGATCACAAAAGTGCAATAGATACAAAGGTATGGGTCCCAACTACTAGGCCATGTTAGGTACCCATGTGCAAAGTTTCTCATAAGGTTGAGTAAAAGAGAAACCCCAATGGAAACAAAACTCCTCTTCAAAAGGAGAAACAAAATGTATGAAAAAATAAAACAAATGAAGGACTTAGATCATGAACCCCCCTAGGACAACTTCTTTCACATGTGTACAATAGAGTTCTACAAACAAAAAGATACAAAGAGAGACTTAGAAGCCCCCGATAAGATATGTGTTGATGTGTTTTTTATACACATGCAAACTCAGAATAAAATACCGAGGTATTCTATCCTCTCTTGAACAAAGTCTCTCAAAGGCTAAACAATGTCATCCGATGAGACAACTCCAAGGTTCCAGATGTCAGGTCTTGACTTGCAATGGATAGACTTAGTAGTTGATGTGATTTGATGAATCTCACAAAGGGACTTATGCTGAATTTACTCCTTATTCCAATCAAATATGTTATTCTCCTTGTGAAATGGAACTTCTTCTAACTAGCTACAAAAAGAAAATGCAAAAGGATAAGGGTTTAGGAGGCTAATCTAAGGACAATGACATAATGAAAAATGCCAAGATAGACAAACTCCTTATAAAACCAAACTCCGTTTCGCCATCAGAACCAACAACTACACGAAGTCGGTGCAATCTTCTAAGGAAACTCAAGGATTTTTATGTTGTAAACTTTTATCCAAACACCCACTGCTGGTGCAGCTTGAACGAACATCCACAACTGAACTAAAATAAATGTGGTTCAAGCTAACTTTACAAAATGACTTATCAGCGACAAATCATAAAAAGTATGAACCATTAAGGAATTCATCAAATATCTCCACATAAAAACATTACATCAATGCACTTCTAATCTATTTCTAAGCTACTTGAAAACATCTCTCCATCATATTCAAGAATTAAAAACCATGTTAACATTCCTCAATCACATGAAATCACCATGCAAACCAACAATGAACTTGTATTGATTTTGGAAATGTATTTTTACAATAATTTCATGTCTTTTCAATGACTTCAAAAAGTCTCCTCTAATCTACCTCTACTCTACCATCTACTCCTAGTGCTTGATTTTTGTTCTCCCTCTCTGATAATCTTCTTTACAAATGAGAGAAATGGGTCTTTCTGCTTTTACTCTGATAAAGGTTTGTCTTGGTTCTACTAATGTGGAGGCACTAGCTATATTTCTTATCTTTTCCCTTACTTCCTGCGCTCCAATCACATCAACCGGCTTAGAAGTTTCCCCTTTTGACAAACCTATGGGAATTGCCCTCATGATTGATGGTCTTGCTGCTTCTTTTGTAGCCTGTGCTTCTTCTGCACTAATCTCATGGCTCATGGATTTTGCATCAACAAAAGTTTTAGATGCCACTACTATTGTTATGCCTAAAGCATATGGATCCATCAATGTAGCATTTTTATTCTTTTCCATAATTCTTGCCTCTACAACTTTTCTCTTCTTCTCATAGAAACATTGCAAGTCTTCACTGGGCTCTGCCTTTCTCTTCCTTCCCTTCTTTGGGAATGTAACTTCTTTTCCTTCAGCCTTGAGTTCTTCTATCCTATCCTTAAGCCATGTTTTTGAAAATAATATCACAGGATTTTTTCAAAATATCTAATGATGTGTTCCTAGGCTTCGACCAATTAGGCTCTGTAATGGAAGCCAGCCTAGCCTGTGCATAACTCTGGTGCAACAATTTGTCATCCTCATGAACCTCTAGAGGAAAATAAATATTACCAATAGACTTCATTTGTTCAATAGTCAATCTCTTATGAACTCTTTTTCTTACTTCCAAGTCACTTTTGTAGTCAGCCCAGAAATCTTCAATATGTACTTGATGTTTGTACTTCTTGTCAACAAAGTTTTGAATTCTGTGAAATGGATCAAACTTTCTAGCCAAATCAAATTCCTGGAACCCATAATACCTTAGTTCTTGTTCTGAAGAGGCTGCAACATCCTCACTGATACAAGAATACTTGCCAATGGCCCAAGGTAATCTCACATTTCCCCTGTTATTAAATTTCCTCTTGTACATCTTGAAAGCATTCAAATTCTATCTTGAAAACTTGAAGACAATCAACTTATCAGAAGGATATCTTGGGAGCATAAATGGCCTCTCCTCAAATCCTTCAGTTCTTATGTATGAAAATTGTTCAAACTATATGAAGCACGAGCAATGCAATCCAATTATATGTTCAGCCTCTTTAGACAACCTTTTGTCTGGTTCCTCATTTAACACTCTCACCATGAAGGTATAGAAAACATCATTAACTAAAGAAAATTTCTTCAAGGCATTCTCTTCTTGTAATTCTGGGTAATGTTCATACACCAACCTCTGCTTAGGACCACTCCCTAAAACACCAACTCTTTCTAGTCCATCTATGTGTGGTCTAATCTTTGCAACACAGGAGTATAATATATAGGAAGACATATAAAAGGGCAAGCCTTTCTGTTGTCTCATCATAGCCTGCCTCCATATGGCTGTACTAATGGCCTTGGTCCAATGAATTTGTCCTTGTTTCTTTTCCCCTGTTCTTAGGTACTCTATGATAGTGAACATCCAGGGATCACATTTGGGGCCATCCCTCAATCCAACCAGTCTGCTCAACATAGTGATCATCAAATATATCTCCTCCCTAAAATGTATCCTCAGTAGATTTTTAGGAACTCTGGCCACTACCTTTGGTTTGTTCTCTAGACTGTACCAGTGGCAAAATATTTTACCCTTACAGTCTCCATCATTTGTGTAGAAACTCTCATTATACTGATCAATATCAATGTCTGTCATCTTATCAGTG